>CM047742.1:7593481-8977348 GCA_026225825.1 Pistacia integerrima | reverse complement strand
AACCATCAACCTCAAAATCGGGATTACGATTAAAGAAAGCGAAGAAGCATTTATTAATGAAATTTCTAGAATTCAATTTCAAAAATGGCATGTTTACATTAGGATCAATATTAATCATGAGTTAGATATTATTACACAAGCCCTAGTAGACACTGGAGCAGATCAAAATGTATAAGAGAAGGATTAATTCCAACAAAATATTATGAAAAAACAAAAGAGAGATTATATGGAGCAAATGGTCAACAATTAAACATTAATTATAAATTATCTAATGCTCATATTTGTATACAAAATTTTTGTATTAAAAGTACTTTTATTTTAGCAAAAGATTTAGATCAAGACGTTATATTAGGTACACCTTTTATCACTCAAATTTACCCTTTTAGTGTAACCAATAAGGGAATTACAACAAATATTTTAGGACAAAAAGTAACATTTGAATTTGTTAATCCTCCACTAATAAAAGATATTAATAATTTAAAAGACTTAACAATATCAAAAATAAATCTCATTAATTATAAGAAAAAGCAAATTCATTTCTTAAAAGAAGAATTGAAACATGAAAGGATAAAACAACAATTAGAAACTCCAAAAATTCAAGAAATTATTAAAAATTTAGAAAAGCGATTTTCACAAGACATATGCTCAACAATTCCAAACGCCTTTTGGGATAGAAAACAACATGTAGTCTCTTCCCTATATTAAAAACTTTGATGAGAAAAATATACCAACAAAAGCTAGACCCATACAGATGAATAAAGAATTACTCGAACACTGTCATAAAGAAATCAAAGATTTACAAGATAAAAAATTAATTAGACCAAGTAAATCTCCATGGAGTTGTTCTGCCTTCTATGTCAATAATGCGTAAAAAGAACGAGGAGTTCCAAGATTAGTTATCAATTATAAACCATTAAACAAAGTATTACAATGGATTAGATATCCCATTCCCAACAAAAAAGATTTAATTAATAGACTATATAATGCAACAATATTTTCAAAATTTGATATGAAGTCAGGATTTTGGCAAGTCCAAATAGACGAATTAGATAGATATAAAACAGCATTTAATGTTCCTTTTGGTCAATATGAATGGAACGTTATGCCTTTCGGATTAAAAAATGCACCATCAGAATTTCAAAACATTATGAATGATATCTTTAATCCCTATATACACTTTACAATAGTATATATTGACGATGTCTTAGTTTATTCAGAATCAATAGATCAACATTTAAAACATTTAAAAATATTTGAAGAAATTATTAAAAGAAATGGATTAGTTGTTTCAGCCACAAAAATGAAATTATTTCAAGCAAAAATCAGATTTTTAGGTCATGAAATTTACAAAGGGACTATTAAACCAATTGATAGGACAATAGAATTCGCAAATAATTTCCCGATGAATTAAGAGATAAAACACAATTACAAAGATTTTTAGGATGTCTTAATTATATAGCAGAGTTTTTCCAAGACCTTAGAAAATTATGTGAACCGTTATATCAAAGACTTAGAAAAAATCCTCCTGCATGGTCTGAAACCCATACTCAAATAGTTAGAGAAATCAAATCCAAAATTAAATTCCTTCCTTGTCTTAGTATATTGGATCCATCAGCTTATCCTATTATAGAAACGGATGCCTCTGATATAGGTTACGGTGGAATATTAAAACAAAAAATTAGACAATAAAGAAAGTCTAGTTAGGTTCCATTCGAGTCTGCCTGCTCAAAAAAATTATTCAACCATCAAAAAAGAAGTTTTATCAATTGTTTTATGCATTACAAAAATTTCAAGATGATTTGATTAATAAAAGATTTTTGATCCGAATGGATTCTTCGCATCAAAATTTATTTTTGAAAAAGATGTAAAAATTTAGTTTCAAAACAAATTTTTCGCGGATGGCAAGCAATCTTGTCTTGTTTTGACTTTGAAATTGAACACATCAAGGGACACAATAATTCTTTACCTGATTTTCTTTCCCGTGAATTCTTACAGGGAAAGAAAAAGTTAAGTGATAAAGAGAGTGAGTGACAGAAAGTAATTGAGTGAAAGATGGGCACTCCCATCAAGGTCAATAATTCTCAAGGAGAAAAACCCTTAAACAATTTTCAAAAATCAAAAAATGTTTTTACTATTGTCCAAAATCGTCATCTTTCTCAAAAGAAAAACAATCACAGAAAATTTCAAAAAGATATTTTTTCAAATAATATTTGGCAAAGAATTCTTCATGATTCCCATGTTGATGATTTTTTGGCATTATCTCAATATCTTAAAAATCCAACACCAATTCAATTAGCCGAAGCCTTACCCATTTCTTCAAAAGCCATTGACAAAATAATTCTTGAAACCGAAATTCGTGCCAAAAAGGTCCTCATGAAATATAAGGACGCACATTCACAAGAACCATTTAGTTTATGGGCTTCTTCTCTTTTTAATAAACCTTCAACATCAACATCAGAAAACAATAATTATATTCAACAATTAGTTACAGATGAAGAGGCAGATGATTTAGTCGAGGCCGATGATTACGAAGGAGAAAATGATTTATTAAGTTCTCAAGTTCGAGACAATTCTCAACACTCCAAGACAGTGATTCAGATAATTTTCTTTCGGGCAATTCTCAGGACTCTCAATTTGAGGATTCTCAATTTGAAGATGATTAAGAGGCAGTGACTCAGCATTGCCTTTGTCCAATTTTCAACATTTGCAAGATTTTTTAGACTATCTTTATGAAGATGTTCAGATGTTCAAAGTTTTATCACGTAGCTTCTGCAATAATTTCAAATCTCAAAATTCAAAAATTTCGGCGCTGACAAGATTCCTCTCCAGTTGACTTTATCTCTCAGAAGCAAATTTGTCAAAAGGTTTCTTCAAAGATTTAAAGACTTCAAGACTTCTTCAAAACAATCCTTTCACGTGGCTTCTGCAACATTCTTCAATTCTCAAGACAAGATTTTAACATTACTCTTTTAATGCAGCAAGATTTGCAAGACATACTTTTGACTTTGTCAAGCTCCCCTGACAACAAGCAAGACTTTTCAAGACATCTTTTATGAACCTTATCGGTTTGTCTGCTATTTTCAGAACAGATCATCAATAATTCAAGACACGTATCCAAGACAGCTCATCACTCATCAACAACTTTATCTTTTTCCTGTGTTGCATTAATGTAACGAATTCAAATGTTTTTGAAATCCGATCGTTTGTAGTATAAATAGAGATCACTTCAGTTGTAAGAATCAAGTTTTTAGAGAAAGTTTTAAGAAAAAGTTTTTAGCAAATCCCTTTTTAGTTCCTTGAGGTTATTTTTGTATAGACTACATCGGTTCGATCCTACACTTGGGTCGGTAGCGAAATACGTTCAGAGACAAGTTGGAGGAGCCTCTAAACGTGCATATGATTTCTTAAACCTCTAAACTAAAATCTGCAGATTCTTATTTAATATATAAACTGTAATTTTTGTGCCCTGATCTTGGTTCTAAGGAACAATCTATCATGTAAATTGTTTTTGTTTTCCGCTGCCATAGATGATCATTTCCTAACAGTGGTATCAGAGCCTAAGGTACCAGATTTTATAGTTTTTATGTGGATGGTTGATTACATGTATTTGATTGATAACATGTTGCCTTGAAGAATCTGCACAAAATCTGCCATGAGAGCATGTTTTAAGAAATCAATTAATTGATTAATTTAAATTTGTTGATGATATGCAACTTTGGAATATTTGGTTATGGATTTTTGTTGAAATTGATAGATTGATTGTAAAATCCGTTTGGCGTATTATTGGTGGCTAGTTGAACTAATATGGTGCTACAGATCAGTGTATGCTCGCCGCAGCGATATAACCCATTGCCGCGGCGTGCGTTGTTGGCGTTCACATTGATTGCAAAATCAGCGCTCACCGCAGCGATATAATCCATCACCGTGGCGATCGTTCTTAGGACGAACATTGTTCGTAGTCAGCGCTCGTCGCGGCGATATATCCCATCATCACTGTGAGCGCACATGAAGCTTAAGTGCGACGTTAATCAGCGCACATTGCGGCAATCTAACCCATCACCGCAGCAAGTGCACTTCCAAGTGTGTAGGGGCCAGATTGTAAAGTTTTAAAACTTTTGGACCAAAAATAGATCTGCAAATTATCATGGGGTAATTAGTAATTAGCCCACCCATTCAAAAATTGATTGTTTTTTAAACGTATGCCATGTACTTGTTTGTATATTGCATGGTGCCCGGAACATGAGTCTTAGACTTATGGTGAATGTTTTAAAAATTTAGGGTATGTATGATTGTAATTTATTAAATAGGGCATGCGTGTCCTACCTTTCTCCTCTTCTCGATGTACATTCTCTTCTCATCTCATTCCCTTTGAATGTAAATCAAGGTTTCTAAATTTTTTGATGTAAAATTAGTTGGAGATTAATTTTTATTGTAAATTTAGAATGATGTTTTGTAATGTACTTGAAGACGGATCAAGGAAGAAACAATTATACTTGAAGACTCAAGATTTTATTACAGGACCCCTAGGTGACCTACCGATTCCTCTAGGCTCGAGGAAATCGGTTTTTAGTTGGGCCATGTACTGGCACGTTTTAATATTTTGTTTAGAATGCATGCTAAGGTTGTAACATGTCAAACAATGTCATTCTAACAAAGATAATAATCTAGTGAGACATTAAATAACAAACCCTCAATTAAAGGATATTAAGTCATGTAAGCCTTCCATCACCATGGTTTTAATCAAACCACTATTCGTCAAAACCTTGTTCGCCAAAGCGAAGGGTACACTTATACCAGTGGGAGGTTAAAATGCATTGGAGTTTTCCTCAATGGTGATGAGTCGACTTAACATGACGGTTTGCTTGTTTGCCAAAGCGAAGGTTGATAAACACGTCATAGACATGGTAGAGAAGTACACATATTGTGTGTATGTGGTGGCATGTAGTGTCCACTCTATTGAATGATTAGAGCCATTGGATTATGTGATTGGCTTGTTAACTTCTTCACATTTGAGGTTGATAGTATAAGCTTTCAACTGGTATGGATTAAGTTTGTTGGCCTACCTAATCAACTCATTTTGTCTTGTTCGCCAAAGCAAAAGTTTGAAATGGGCAGGATTAGATCTCGGTCCACTAGGAAAGCCAACGGGCTTTCCCGAGTTAATAGTGAGGGCTATTGACTTGAGTAAAATAGTAGGGAGCATCGTTTAATAAAAGACCATATTAAATAATAATGAAATGGTAATAACGATTACTTATTTTGCACTTATAGATTGACTTAAAATTGAGCAAAATGATCCCAACATCACTACGACAAATCATCGAACTGGGAGAGAAATGGAATGGTGAAAATTTGGTTGATTGGTATAGAAGTATAAACAATTTACTTCAGTCAAACGATAGATTATACACCATTGAGCAAGCTTTATCACTAGAGCCTACTAATAGTTATATCCATGAGACTAGGTATGTATATGTGAAGCATACACATGATGCAAAAGCAGAAATAACTAAATACATTGTGCTTGCATCAATGGCACCATTATTGCTACAGTAGTGCCAGAAAATGGATTTAGCTTCTATTCTTCATTTTCTTCATAGAAATGAGAAGTGTATGGTGTCTCGGTCGTTATTTAGATGTAGGATGGAAGAGGGTACCAAAATTGGCGATCATATACTCAAGTTGACCGAGTATATGAACAAGCTTGAGATTTTGGGAAGTGGACTTAATGAAGGTTTAACGATAAACCTAATATTATAGTCTTTGCCAAATTCTTATATTCAATTTGTCTATGACTTCATTGAGGAAGATAAGAAGAACACTCTTTCTGAGCTTCTGGATTTGTTGAAGGCTATTGAGACAGGCATGAAAATGTCAGAAACATTAACGTTGGTTAAAGCCAGCTCAAGTGAAAAGGAAAGGGCTCAGAAGTCATTGGAAAGAACTGTTGCAGAAAGGAAAGGCGTTTGTCCTCACTATGGGAATCCCAGCCACTGGAGGAAACATTGTAAGGCCTTCCTAGCAAGAGGGAAGAAGAATGCTACTTCTTCATCAGGTAAGTTTTTGAGATCAACTTATCCCGTTAACATCTTAGGGTTATTAACACAAGATGTGGTTCTCACATTTGATTTATGTGTAGGGACTACGGTAGAGTAGATTGCTAGCCAAGGGAGAGGTGGACTTACCAATTGAAAATGAAGCAAGTCGTGCTGCATTTGCTGTAGGATCTTATCGTTTGATTTAGCCGATGGGCTTGTTTCTTAGAACTCATGGATTATTATGATTTTTCTTCAGTTTCTAGAAATTATATTTCTGTGTCCAGTTAGGACAAATGAGAGTATTAGTTTACTAATGGATTATTGTCCTTAGGTGTAAATAATATTCTTTATGGAACTGTTTCATAATAATATGTTCTTAAGAAAGACAATAAGGATAATCTCAAAATGACAACTATGCCAACTTTGGCAAGTTGAGCTAAACATACCTAAAGGAATGTGGGATAGTATCACAACTCACCCTTCCGTATACACCTCAACACAATGGAGTGTCTGAAAGGAGGAATAAGACCTTACTTGATATGGTTAGGTCCATGATGAGTTTTAGTGATCTACCTACATCATTCTGGGGTTATGCCCTAGAGACTGCGACTCACGTTATGAACCATGTGCTGTCAAAGTCTATAGATAAGACTCCATATGAACTATGGAGTAGGCGAAAGCCCAACTTGTCTTATCTAAGGATTTGGGGTTGCGAAGCTTATGTTAAGAAATTGACTTCAAACAAGCTGGGCCCAAAATCCTGTACATGTATATTTGTAAGGTATCCAAAGGAAGAGCAAAGGATACTATTTCTACCACCCAAAATAGCACAAAATTTTTGTTGCTCGTTTCGGTGTTTTCCTAGAAAATGAATTTTTTCTAAGAAGTACTAGTGAGAGAAAAGTAGAACTCAATGAAATTCTAGAACCACAAAATATACTAGACAAAGGACGGGATGATGTGCCACAGAAGGTGGTTGAACATCAAGAGGAGGTTACTCCACAACTTGGGGATCAAAGTGAGCCACCTTAGGTAGCACAAGAGCTATGTAGATCTGGGAAGAGTACGCCATGAGTCCGAGAAATATGGTTATCTCGTGACTCAACATGGTGACATATTGGTCTACCAAGACGATGAACCCAGAACTTACGAAAGTGCTATATCGGATCCAGATTCCGTTAAATGGCTTGAAGCCATGAAATCTGAGATGGACTCCATGTACCAAAACCAAGTATGGTCTCTGGTGGAACCACCTAAAGGGGTAAAACCGATAGGGTGTAAATGGGTCTTCAAGAAGAAGACAAACATGGATGGCAAGGTGCATACTTATAAGGCAAGACTGGTTGCCAAAGGTTTCAAACAAATTCATGGTATTGACTATGAAGAAACCTTTTTGCCGGTTGCCATGATTAAATCCATCCAGATTATGCTTGCGATTTTCGCATATCATGACTATGAGATTTGGCAAATGGATGTAAAAACAATTTTCCTGAATGGAAACACAACTTTCCTGAATGGAAACCTTGAAGAGGACATGTATATGACACAACTAGATGGTTTCGTTCTTGATGGGCAAGCTGATAGGGTATGCAAGTTGCAGAGATCCATATATGGACTCAAGCAAGCTTTAAGGAGATGGAACATTCGTTTTGATGAAGCCGTAAAAGAATTCAATTTTATCAAGAATGAAGACGAGCCCTATGTTTACAAGAAAGTGAGTGGGAGTGCAGTGGCATTCTAGTGTTGTATGTCAATGACATACTTCTGATCGGGAATGACATACCGAACTTGCAGTCGGTAAAGACTTGGTTTTCCAAGTGCTTCTCCATGAAGGACTTAGGAGAAGCAGCCTACATCCTTAGAATAAAGATTTATCGTGATAGATTGCGTAGGTTGCTTGGCCTAAGTCAGAGTGCATATATTGACAAAGTACTGAAAAGATTCAGTATGGAAGAATCTAAGAAGGGATTTCTTCCGATGTCACATGGTGTTTATCTCTCTAAGTAATTGTGTCCTAGAACACATGATGAGAGAGATAGGATGAAGAGAATCCCATATGCATCAGCAATTGGATCCATCATGTATGCCATGCTATGTACTCGGATTGATGTCCTATGTGCTTTGAGCACTTGTAGTAGATATCAATTTGATCCAGGTGAGCGTCACTGGATGGCTATCAAGAATATTCTTAAGTACCTGAAGAGGACTAAGGATATGTTCTTGGTTCATGGAGGGGAAGATGAGCTCACTGTAAGAGGATACAGTGATGCTAGTTTCCAAACAGACAAAGATGATTATCGATCACAATCAGGGATTGAATATTTTGTCTCAATATAGCTGCAGTGAGTTGTAATAGCTCAAATCGGTGTACTGCAACAAATTCTGCAATTAATGCTAAGTATATCGCATTATTTAATGTAGCCGTGTAGGCAGTTTAGATTAAGAAGTTCATTACTGAACTTTATGTGGTTCCAAGCATTGCTGATCCAGTATAGTTCTACTGCGAAAACAATGGAGCCATTGTTGTGGCTAAGGAATCACGATCTCACCAGTAATCCAAACGCATACTTAGTTGATTCAATCTAATCTAAGAGATCGATCAGAAAGGGAATGTGCAGATTTGCAGAATACCTACTAACCCACTATTGAAGTTTATGTTGTAGCAGAAGCATGATGGGCACTTGGGTCATTCAATGTTAAGTGCATGAATGATTGGCTATAGTGCAGGCACTTGGGTAATTCAATGTTGAGTGCATGAATGATTAGCTATAGTGCAAGTGGGAGATTGTTAGAGTAAGGTGCCCTAGACCCAATCAATTATTGCAGAATTGACTTTTTGTAATAATGCTATTGATCAATAAAAGACATTTTATACTACATCGCGTAAATCATCATTGTATGTATTGATATATGTCCTTAGAATGGTAGAACCGTGATGAGGGTATCAAGTGTTTCAAATCTTGATAGTGAGAACCCTATGAGCACATATGGTTGCCATTCTAGAAAAGTCTCAGCCCCGAGATTATTCTAAAGTAAGGGCACAGATAATACGGTAAGGTTATCATAGTGTTGAACGACCCTGTAGAAAGGTAGTGACTGATCTCACTTGTCAAGGTTGTTTGGTGACAACTTGGTACACCACATGGGTGCTTGCTGTAGGCAAGTTCACTAGACTGACCCACCAGAGGATTCCATATGGATGGTAACCCTAGTGTCTATGGAAAAAATCCTCTAACGAATGGTGGTGCATGTGATCCTTAGACTTGAGATCACCGGAGCGCCTTGTGCACCGATTGGTGTAGTTTGACACTAGCCTAACGCAGTTCTACTCAGAGCTATCAATACGGTGGTGATTGACTACATTAAGGAGTGTATCAAGACTATGGTGAATAGACAGAGGATTCATCACTTCCAGGTACGGGAGAAGTTATCTCACGGCGCAATTCAATAAATGGCAATGACAATAAAACTGTGGCTACAGTGGGATTGAGTTATTGCTCTATCCAGTTTATAATATAGGTCATTGGTCTAGTAACTAAATACATAATATCGGGAGTAACCGAGGTTGACACTATTTCTATGCCACGGTCTCGTCGAGATAACGGATGATGAAAGGATCAAATTGCATGGTAACCATATCGTTGACTGGTAGTTGCTTCGCTAAATCCAAATCTATCAGGTGGCCATGATGCCTTACTAGGGCCAATCTTGGTCTGTGTATAGTGAGACAATTAATTGGTGTTAATCGTGATACTACACACTACCGGTATGATGAGGAGCCTATGGGTCACACACATAAAAGATAATTTAAGAGCCAGTTTAGAAGAAGGGTGTTTTCGTCTTTTTAGGTGAAAGGCTATTTTGGTAATTTTATAGTGCAATTAAATTTGCTGAAGTCGTAGCCTTTATTTAATTTGATATTAGAATTAAATAAGTGAGATTACGTTTAAATATGTGTTCACATATATTTAAATAAATTATTATTATTGTTAAATGTTAATATATATATATATATATATATATATATATATATATATATATATGTATGTGTGTGTGTGTGTGTGTGTGTGTGTGTGTGTGTATTAATTTAATTTAATTGAGATAATGATAAATTAAAATTAAAATATCTTAAAGGGGATGTTTGGATACAAGGGATGTTTGGGTTGGAGCCCAAACCCATTCTATGATGGAATAGGGTATAGTGTGTATTATATAAGTGCACACTTTGTGAAATAAAATTATTATTCATTTCAATGATAAAAACTAAAATTCCAACCCCTTTAACATGCTCTCACGGCAGTTTTGCTTTTGCTAAAATCAAATACACTTTGATTTCTTCTTGGTTTGTAAAGGCTAAAAAGGATCTAGCAAATCCCTCTTTAGTTCCTTGAGGTTATTTTTGTATAAACTATATCGATTCGATCCTACATTCGGGTCGGTAGCGAAATCCCTCTTTTCATTTCTCCTATCGGTATCTTATTTGTTGTGGGCATGATCCTAGTAAATCCTATAAAAGTGAAAATAAAGCGGAGAAACGACAAATAATCAACCTCACACACAAACACAAGATTCACTCCCCATATAAAAGTTCTCTCTCTTTGGCGGCTCTCACTCTCTAATTGTGGTTTTGTCTTCTATTGTATTCAATTATATAACATTAGGATTGACTTATTTTATAAGTAACACATGAGATACTATTTTTTAATAGGACTCAAATATCTTATCTTAATTGGACTTTTATTTAATTCCGAGTACAATTATATTTCTATTCCTAATTGTATTCTTAAAGAAAAACAATCTTACATAAAAATATATTAAGAAAAACATATTTCCTAATGTAATATTAATTTGGATTGAATTTGTCTCCACATCTTTTAACAGTATTCTCCTAAAACACGGTATATTAAAATAGAAGAAATTTTATTGTTATTTAAACTGAGGAATCATCTTGTATCACATACACGTACCGTGACCTGGTTCTTCATGCTATCATATGAAGAACTCGTACCACAGCCATAACTAACCGTGTCTAATGATTCACCAAGCAATTGCTCTGTCTCTTCCAAGTTGGACTCATTGTTAACCCATGGATGCTGCGCCGTTATTCTCATTCCCTCCAGTTCCATTGCTACTTCCTTCATCGTTGGTCTTTCATCCCCTTTCACTCTCACACACCGCCTTGCAAGGCAAGCAACTTCATTCAGGTGCTCAAGATTTTCCCCGTTAATTACACAATCTTCTAGTATTTCCGCCAAGCAATTTTCTTTCAGAGAAGAAACAAAATGCATAGCAAGATTTCTTTCCTTCTCTGGCCTGTCAAAGGAAAGCGCCTTCTTACCAGTGAGTAGCTCCACAAGCACAACTCCAAAGCTATAAACATCACTTTTCTCGGTCAATTGGCTTGTGTGCATGTATTCAGGATCTAAGTATCCAAGAGTACCTTGCACTATTGTAGATAATCCTTCTTGATCCATGGGCACCAACCTTGAAGCACCAAAATCGGACACTTTGGCAGTATAACTATCATCTAAGAGTATATTTGTGGACTTGATATCTCTATGAATGATAGGTATAGAAGCTGAAGAATGTAAATATGAAAGCACTCCAGCAGTTTCTGCAGCTATTCTTAAACGAGTTCCCCATGGAACCGCAGAATCTTTGCTTTTATTATGTATGTGATCAAAAAGGGTTCCATTGGTAACAAATTCATAAACAAGCAATGGAACTTCTGTCTCCAAGCAACAACCTAAAAGCTTTACAACATTCCTATGGTTGATTTGCGAAAGCACAATCACCTCATTGATGAATTGCTCAATTTGACTTTGATCCACTACTTTAGACATCTTAACTGCAACAACTTTTCCATTTGACAAAGTTCCTCTGTAAACTGTACCATATCCCCCACGGCCAACAACTCTGCTTTCATCATAGTTGTTGGTAGCCTTGTCGAGCTCCTCAGCTGTATAGATTTTTGCTGTTTCTGTTGTGGTTCCCTCCCCTCTTCCTCTTGATAGCTGTTGTCGTAAAAAAAATCCTCCATTTTGGCGGAAAAACTTCTCTTTGAGTAGGATGAGGTTCCTTCTCTTGAATCCCCAGTACAACCAGGAGCTACCTATTACCAATACCACAAGGCCTGCGCTAACCCCTACATGGCATACATATTGAAGGTTTTAATATATTGCTTATCTAAACCTCTTCAAGATAATAAATAGTTTAACTATGTACAAAATATGTTTAATTTATCATAATATATGAATAGGCCAAACGACTTGCGCATACCCAAGGTTTATCGAAACGACAAGTTGGTACCCAAAAGGTTTTGAAACGACAAACAGGTACCTTCCATCATGTGCTGTTAGTGATTTCTATTTGTTAACAGAGAAAAGACTAAAATGCCCTTGAGTTTGATATTTTAGTTTTTTAAAAATTTTTAAAAAACCCTCTAGGTTTGCTAATTTAACTAAACACCCCCATATATAAAAAGTTTGTTAAATAACAAAAATACCCCCACCACCTGCGGCCAGATTATGGCCACCACCACCGGAATGCCGGCGAATGCGTTACGACACACCCGTTGGATCTATGTCGTAACAGCGCCGATCAGGCCTTTTCCGAGCCGATCCGTGGTGATCACGGCCGGAAAGGGCCTACATCGCGATCGCTGCGAGATGGAGTTTTGCGGCCACGACGGCCAGATCTAGCCGTAGATCTGGCCTTTTTCGACCGGATCCGTGGCTGAAATGGCGAAAGGCCGAGCTCGGCCGCCGAGGTCGCAAAACTCCATCTGCTGCCTCGCTGGCCGGATCTGGCCGGAAAGGAAAGGCCGGATCGGCGCAGTGACTCATGCTGACGAGCGTCTGCGAGTCGCATGTCGACATGTAACACAATTTTTCGGCCAGATTCCGGCGGTGGTGGCCGGAATCTAGCATGCGGGTGGCGGGGGTGTTTTTATTATTTTATAAATTTTTTATATATAGGGGTATTTAGTCAAATTAGCAAACTTAGGGGGTTTTTTAGAAATTTTTAAATTTATAAAAAACTAAAATATTAAACTTTCAAGGGTATTTTAGTCTTTTCACTATTATCAAACGAAAATCACTAACAGAACATGACGGAAGGTACCTATTTGTCATTTCAAAACCTTTTGGGTACCAACTTGTCGTTTCGGTAAACCTTGGGTATGTCTAAGTCGTTCTCCCTATATGAATATTCTGAAATTTTAACTCTAAAATCTATCAATTACAATTTTTTTTCCATAGTTGCCAACACCAGAGGAGCATGAAACAGTTCTATATATGTAATTCCCTTCTACTTGCAGTCGAGTAATTCATGCAAGTACCCCGTTTGTCAGAGATCCAAACTAGTATAGTGCACGTATACTTACCAATAGTAACAAGAATTACTTTTGATGGACCAAGAATGCAACCTTGTCCAGATTTATTTCCATCCCCATGGTATCCCTTGGGACATAAACATATGTAACTCCCTTCTGTATTAACACAGTTTCCTTCGCAGTTGTTGAGATCAGGAACCTCACATTCATTTACGTCTGGATAAGAACCATACTCATCAAGAAAAAAGATGTCACTATAATACAGAAGAAAATTAATAATAATAGTAATATATAATCAGTCGAAATTTTTCAAGAAAGCTCTATAATTTGAATTTGCTAGGTTAATCAAGAGCAAAAAGCAACAATAAGTTATAAAGATAGGGTCAATTCTCCCTACCAAAAAAAAAAAGATAAATAATTTAAGAACAGAGAAGAGCATACCTCTGCAACCACCAGGGAGATATGGATTTCCTTGATAACCCTTTAAGCACTCGCAACGGTACCCAGATCCGTTTTCAGAATCAATACATCTGCTTTTGCTTTCTCCTTGGCATTCTTTGCAGGACTGATTTCCAATTGTCCAGTCAAGAACAACGGGGAGTTGCTGCACCTCTTTCAGATCTCGAAGTGAAGTTGAAGAAAAATTGAACTGATTCTCTTCAACAATAAAGGCATAGCTACAGGGATTAAATTTCCATACTTCGGTATGATTATAGTAACTATTCAACGTTACATTAGCAGCTGTTACTCCTTTAGGAATGGATGTTTGACAACACCCTATGCCGGAACATGTGTTATGAGATTCATAATCAATGCTATCACACAAGGACATGCAACCTACTATGTACTCTTCTTCTTCTTTTAAACCAGCAACATATGCTTTTGTATCACAACCAACAGCTATAAACTTGTTATCGGTATAAGAGATAATGAATGTGGGCAAATAGAGATAGGATCTATTGGAGGCCAATCGTATACCAGATTCATCATAACAATCAGAGGCTATATATTGTAGGATATGTAACTTTCCTTGGAGTGTAATTTTTGTGACTCTTATGTCACTTCTCTCCAGAAATGCTTTTGGAGGATCATAATAAGTGTCGTTGCAAGTTATGCTGAAGTGCTGACTGTGGAAACAATTTTCGGTTGTGCCAAATGGATATGGGATGCTAACATTCCCACATTTATCTTGGCAACCAGGTTTTGCTATGGGAAAAGGAAGACTTGGTTGTTCTGCAGCCGCTGCTAATATGATCCCGCATCCGATTATTGTGAGTTGCAAAAGCATTCGTCTAATTCCCATGTCTGCTGCGCTTCTCTTTCTGGATGGTGTAGAAAACATCCTACGATTGTAGGCCCTTTTATTCTTGTCCACAGAGCACCTATTCAATGCACTGGCAAGTGAAGAATGTGAAGCCACTTGCACGTGATGCTGTAGAAGTAATTTTCAACACTAAATGCTAGGTGTAATTAGAAAACGAGTGCGGGAACAGTGCATTTGGATGCTAATAATTTCACTATTAAGACTTGTCTAAAAGCAATGTTCTGAAAACCGGACCTGGAACTGGATCTGTCAAAGGCCCGGTTTCCAGTTTTCACGATTGGACCGGTCCGATCGACCGGTCGGACTGGTGATGATGATAACATGATGGCATGATGATGTCAGCAAAAAAGAAAAACACTCCAGATTTTTTATATAACTAAAAACCATTAAACAAACCCTGCAATAATAATAAAACCATCAAAGTTTGATAGTCAATGTTTACAAATTCAATTCCTCAAGTCTAAAGTTTCAAACATCATCAAAGCCATTACAAAGTAATATAAAATATAAATCCACCAACTAACAAACAAACAAAATTACAAAATATCAAAATACCAATCCACCAACCAACATACAAAATTACACAATATCAATCCAATCCACCAACCAAACCACCATCCATTAGCAAAGCATCAACAGCAAGTGAAAAGTGAAAAGTGAAAACCCAACCCAGCGACAAACAAATTCAGCAGCAACAGCAAGTGAAAAGTGAAAACCCAACCCAACCACAAACAAATTCAGCAACAACTCACGGTAAGTGAAGGGAAAAATGAGAAACCAAACATATTCAATTTGCCAGTGAAAACCCAATGAACCTGAAACAAATTCAATGAACAACGACAAGTGAAAAGTGAAACCCAACTCGGTAAGTGAAGGAAAAATAGAAACCTTTGGAAACATATTCAATTTGCCAGCAGCCATGGAACACACCTCCCATCACAGCATAAAAAGAAAACCAATCCCCACAGAAGCCAAAACCGAATTGCTGCCATCTGCCAATAGCTAAGGGACTCATTACCCACCAAAAAAAAAAAAAAAAAAAAATGAACAGACTCCCAATTCATAGCATAAATTTAAAACAAAAACTTATGTTATCTTTCCAATGATCTTCAATGGTTCAACCCATCTTAAATTGATTATCCACATCATCATCATTATCATCACCATCAGCTACAAATTTAGCAAAAATTAAAAACATAAGTTAAAACTTATGATGTACATTGTTTTTTGATATTATAATTTAAAATAGCTATCAAGTTGGTTAAAAGTTGGAAAACAACCTTGTGAACCATCTGCTGAATTATAATAGGGTTGATCACCAACACTAATAGAAATAGATCCTTCTTCGTAAAGTGCTTACTCCAATTCATCTAAATTGAATTCATCACCCTCTTGTTCATCATCAGCAATCCAAAATTTTGTTCTGTCAATGCTTTCATAATCAATAGGATCACAACTGTTTTTCTTGTAACACATCCTGAAAGACACGCCAAATAAAAATATCAATAAAAAAATTAAAATTGCGATGCTTTATTTCAATTTTTCAAACGCAAGTTATAATGGATAAAAACAAGATAATTCAATCATTGATGCTCCAATCTATTCCTTCTTTTTGAATGGATGCGTTCGAAAACACTCCAATTTCGCTCACATCCTGAAGAGGTTGAAGTTTGGCTTAGAATTTTAATTGCAAACTTCTGTAACTGTGGAGTACTATACCCATATGTCCTCCACCATTCATCTAATTGAAAGTTAAAGTGTTAACCATATGAAATAATGAAATAAACATAAATTCATAACTAAGAAATTGGACTTACAATTGAGAAATTTAATAAGTATCACATACCAGGTCGTGTGGTTTTGCAAGTTTGAAAGGCATGCTCACGAGAAAAGCTCTCCTCGCAATCTCGATATATTATACTTTCGTCCACTAACTTTGTCTTGTTCAACTTAAATGCACTTGCTTTATTGTCGACAACATCAAGGGAACCACGCATAACCTCTGGTTTCTTGTAGAAAGTTGCACGGTCATACTAAAAAGCTAGATTCAAATAATAAGCAGCAGCATGAATGTCGCGGCGCAAAAGCCTATCCCATCGCAGCTTAATAATTTCGGTATAAGGCCTGTACAGTGTCTTTTTCTTTTCAAAGAGCTTGTTGATCGCTTTTTTGGCTCTATACATGTCATCATACACATATCCTATTGCAGGTCTCTCATTTGAGTCTACAATCCGCAACAAATGCATCAAAGGAGCCACAATTTTGGAAACGTAACCCATGTCATCCCAAAATTCATTATCTAGAATTATGAGAATAACATTCTTACCTTTACTACTTCTGGCATATCGAGAGTCCACAAAACACCTATCAGTCACCATAGCTTGCAAGTCATGTTTGTGCTCATGTAGACTTCTTAATGCAATGAAAGTAGTAGCAGACCGAGTTGCACTTGGTCATATGATTTCTTTCCAACCCTGTTCAGGTGATACATACATAATAGATGTTAGTAAATTATTACAAAATGTTTATTATGTAATAAATTAACAAGAACATGAGTTAAAGGTTTATAAGCTATTACCTCTCTTTTCCTCAACCAAGCTATCAAAATTGTGTGATTATACACAAACTTGGTTACTTCAGGAGCACGTTTTGCAAGATGCACTATTTGGTCCAACTCAGATATATCTTTCAAAATTAAATTTATGCAATGTGCTACACAAGGTGACCAAGTAATATTCCTATACTTCTTAGACAACATTCTTTCAACAGCTTTAAAATTTGCTCCATTATCCGTGACAACATGGACAATATTGTTTGGTCCAACCCATAAAGCCATTTCCTCAAACAACTTGAACAATGTAAAGGCATCCTTTACAACATCTGAAGCATCCACTAATTTTATAAAGCAAACACCTTTAGAATAGTATACGAGAAAATTACTCAATGACCTATGGGAAGTATCAGTCCAACCATCAGCCATTAATGTACATCCAACCTCTTCCCAAATACTCTTATAATTGTCAAAAAGTAATTAGACTTCCTTCTTAGCATCTCTCAATAAATTCACACGTATAGCATCGTAAGTAGGTTGTTTATACCCAGGGCCAATTGCAGCTATAGCATCCAACATAGGCTGAAAAAAAATTGAGCTTAAAGCATTCATCAGGATGCAAGCATCATAAAAGAATCATGCACTTTACATCTTTTCTAGCCAAAACACTCCTAATTGAAGGCTAAGACCCAAAAGTAGTTCGTGGAGCAAAATAATTACCAACCCTCGTAGGTTTCTTTCTCTTATTGCTCGTATATTGTTTTTTACTGCCACTACTACCACCTTCATTCATGGTCATTTAATTTGTGATGGGAAAATGTCTTCATTTTCTTTATCTAACTTATCACCCTCAAATTCATGTACTGTAGCACCATAAGGAGTTGCATGCTTTCGGAAGTCTTCTTTTTCCTTATTCTTTACTCCTATTTCTTTTAGTGATTCATTCATATTGAATTTAACATCAAATGGAACCTTTGGACACTTTCCAATATCCCCATTTACTCTTGCTAGGTGTTGCTTCATTCGGAAAATACCACCACCTCTAGTAACCTTGCCACAATGAAGACAAGATAATATTTTCTTTCCATCTTTATCAACACTCTCAAGAACATGTCCCCATGCTATATCGGTCTTTCCTCGAAAAGATTGCGAGGAAATGGACATGGCTGATGAGTTATGTGCAGACGAAGATGATGACATTCTCTCCCCTCACAAGTGGCAACCAACAATCAATTTGTTATAATTTATAAGATATAACTTTAAATTAATATAAAATCAATTCATATTATATATATAGAAACAATTATGAATAAACATACTAAGTACTAAGTACTAACCACTAAAATTGATTAAAAGAAACATATATTTGTTATGTAACCAACAACCAAGTGATTCATCAACAACCCATTCATGATTCATCAACACAACAAGATCAAAAAGAGACAAAACAAAACAAAACAAAAAGCAAAAACGGAGGCTTTGGTCATTCATTTTAAATTTTTAATGCTTAATTGGGTTACCGTAATTACTAATTAATCATTGTTAATCTCACGCTAATCATGGTGGATTTAGCAGGTTTGCTAGGAGAAAAATTAGAAATTTTATTAAGTTAATTTAGTGATCACAGTTCACAGATAATCTAATAGCATTTTACTTTATGGCAGTATGTAAATGAGAAATGTTCTTCTGCCTCCCTGTGAATCATATAATTTATAATTTTATTGTAAAGTTATTAGTTATATTCTTCCCTTTTCCTTCATCCCATTCGGTTTGACAACTTTAGTGACGTGAACATTTCAATATTTCACAATTCACATCGCATCTTCTTGATGTAAAAATTCCCCCTTTCAGTTACTGTAATGAAGTTTCACGGTGAAACTTTCACCATCAATTTCTAATTTCCCATGAGAAATTACTTTTAAGAGTTTCAAAAATTCGATTGACAAATGACAGATTCACAATAAGAAATCAATTTTAAGAGTTTCAGAAATTCAATTGACTGATTCACATCACAATAATACAATATCATGATATGAAATAGAAGACAGAGAAAGATAGGATGACTATTACAGCAATTTGTTAATTGGTCGACGACAGCTCGCAAATGGCAATAGACGGCGACAGATGTGAAGGCTGAAGTCTGAACTGAAGTTGAAGTCGTGATTCATGAATCTGGCAGACTAGCCACGGCAAGGAAGAAGCAGACTTTTAGATGGCGACGGCGATGATTGAAGAGGTTGAAGACTTGAAGTCTTGAAGACTCTGAAGTGAAGTTGAAGTCACGACTGACGAATTGTAGTGTAGCAGACCAACCACGGCAAGGAAGAAGCAGACTTTTAGATGGCAACAGCGATGATTGAAGAGGTTGAAGACTTGAAGTTGAAGCCTGAAGGAGATCGCGAATGGAGGAGAAGGACGCAAGTGGAGGAGGCAAACCAAAAAGCAAATAGCCAAACAGAATCGCTGAATCGCAAATAGCAAATAAAAATGGGTTAAAAAAATTGGGTTTAGTTTAGGGTTTTGTTAGTGGATTGGATTAGGTGTTGGACTAAATTTGGGTGTTGCACCGGTTGGACCGTCCGTGAGATTATCGGTTTGCTATAATAAGACGGTCCAATAACGGTTTAAATCTCGGATTTTTGCTCTTTTTAAACCGGTAATCTCACCAAAACCCAGTCGGACTGGTTCGAACACCCGATCCGATCCGGGTTTCAAAACATTGTCTAAAAGTATTCATCGAGTAGTTTTGCCCTAGATCATAGCCAGCCGCTGATGCGGTGTCAGGAAATTATTTTTGGTTTTTTTTTTTTTTTTTGGTTCTCTCTAACCGAAGAGATTATGAGAGAAAGATAGTTTTGTTATTTATTAAAGCCTAAAAGGTTTTTTTTTTTTTTTAAAGGTTTTTATCTAGTTGTGAGGACTATACATCCTAGGCTAGCTAAACACTTGTCTCACGAATAACAGAACACCTTTCGCAAGCATAAAACACACACACTAAAGACTTAAGCGTGTCTAGAAAAGGAAAACCTTTTAGTCTGGCAAGATACATGTACTAAATGTAGACTACCGAGCAAAATATAATCTAAATTGAACTTTTGTTATATTTATAATGAATAATACTAAACTTATAAATACTTTATACAAAATCAGTCATATAAGGTGATTTAATACCACTCTTACATTATTATATCATTCATTATTATTTAATATCTATTTATTAAATTAATTTTTTGTTTAAGGCATATGATTAGGTTAATTCATGAGCAAGCCGGACAATCTAAAACTCAGGTGAAACACGGTAAAATTTCATGAGAGAAAGAGAGGGAGAATTGAGTTGACTTTGAGTCAACTCCAAAAGACGTGTCGTCGTAAGATTTACGAAGCATTTATGTGTTTGTCATGGGGCATGACTACTTTCGTTTGTGCACCAAATTCTGTATTCAATTATGGCTGTCGGATACAAGTCTATTTCAGGTTGTGAAAGGTAGACTTCGAAGTCTTCATACTATAGACAACGTTTATTACTTTATTTGTTTAAATATAATGTACATGAGTCAGTTAATTATTTATAATCCAGAATCAGTCATAGGTACATAAAGGTCAGAGAACAAGAAAGATGAACTTAATTAACTTTCATAAATTACTTGCATTGCATCTACTGATTACAAGACATGTTGCCATAACACATTCGCGATCTTCTCTTCTAATTTGAATTTTTAGTTATATTTTATCTCATACATTGAAATTAGTATTTACTTAATTAAAACTTTTTTTTTAATTTATACCCCTATAATTCTTCTATTATTAAATTGATTTTAACTTCTTCGTAGAAAATCCAAACAATGAATTATCATGTGTTTATTTTGACTTAATTTTGTCGATTTATATATGTTACAAGAGTTGAACAATTTAGAGGAAATATCTATTTAATTAGAACGTGTTTAGTTAGCTAAGATGTCTTGTTTTAGAAGTTGACTCATAAGCAACCACTCATTTCTTTATTTCATCAAATTTTCTTATAGATCTATGGGTCTAGTTAGACTCTAGTCCGTAGAGACTTAATTCACACGGTTGCAAAGTTTTCAAATTTTTTACCAGTGATAGAAACCTAAAAGGAATAAGGAATAGATATCGATACTTGAGACTTTCTCATATCTAATGAATTAAAAAGGGTAGACCTTGACCTAAAACGCGAATATCAAAAAATTTTAACATCCATTTTATAAGTAAGGCATGACCTAATACTGCATATTTTTTAATAAAAGGTGAAAATGAAAATAGGGTGAACTTGTTTGATTGACGAACCATTCAAAAGAGAAAATTATGGAAACTTATCCTTGTGATAAACCTCATTTTGGTTATTACGTTATTACAATTTAGAGGAAATATCTATTTAATCAAAACGTGTCTAGTCTGCCAAGATGTCTTGTTTTAGAAGTTGACTCATAAGCAACCACTCGTTTCTTTATTTCTTCAAATTTTCTTATAGATTTGTGGGTCTAGTTAGACTCTAGTCTGTAGAGACTTAATTCACACGATTGCAAAGTTTTCAAATTTTTTACCGGTAAAAAAACCCAAAAGGAATAAAGATAGGTCCCACTATCTCATGTCTAATGAATTAAGAAGGGCAGACCTTGACCTAAAATGTAAATATCAAAAAATGTTAACATCCATTTTATAAGTAAGGCATGACCTAACACTGCATATTTTTTAATAAAAGGTGAAAATGAAAATAGGGTGGACTTGTTTGATTGACGAACCATTCAAAAGAGAAAATTATGGAAACTTATCCTTGTGATAAACCTCGTTTTGGTTATTACGTTATTACAATTTAGAGAAATATCTATTTAATCAAAACGTGTCTAGTCTGCCAAGATGTCTTGTTTTAGAAGTTGACTCATAAGCAACCACTCGTTTTTTATTTCTTCAAATTTTCTTATAGATTTGTGGGTCTAGTTAGACTCTAGTCTGTAGAGACTTAATTCACACGATTGCAAAGATTTCAAATTTTTTACCGGTGAAAAAACCCAAAAGGAATAAGGATAGGTCCCGCTACTTGAGACTTTCTCATATCTAATGAATTAAGAAGGGCAAACCTTGACAGTTTGTTTGATAGAGAATCAAAGTAGATTTACCAATGAATCACGAAATGCTATAGTTCTTAACTATGATTTTCAATTTATTCAGAAGTAATTCGTGGAATCATGCACCTTTTTCAGTCCTAGTTAGAACAGAAAAAAAGTGCAGCTGGTTGAATCCAGCCTATTCTTGAAATAAACAACTCACACACACTCCCTTTCCAAAAAAGATCAATACACCCCTTGTTTCCAAACACTCCCATTTAGATATTTTAATTTTGTTTATCATTATCTCAATTAAAATCAATTAATATATATTTAATATATTAGCATTTAACAATAATAATAATTTATTTAAATATATGCGAACACATATTTAAACGTAATCTCACTCATTTAGATATTGTGCTTAAAGAGCTTAGATTTATTAACTTTAAATTTGTTGGGTGCGGAAGGTTAATAGGAAAGAGTAGGAAAACATAGCCTGAGAAGGTATGTTGGACACCTTAGAGAGTTCGATTTACAATCAATGCATGTGATTATGAATTTAGTTTAATTCTTTAGGTTTAACCCATAGAGTCCGAATGAAGTCAAAACCCTACCCGTTTGTTTGAATTGATTTTATCCGTATTTTAAATCTTGCTTTCATAGTTTGCTTTTATTTTAGTAAATTTTGTTTTAGTTATAGTTTAAATTGCTCCCTTTAATCCAAAAGAATTCGATTGCTTCAACTTGAAAACGGTACAAAACTTAGTGCTTAGCAACAATCCTCGTGGGAACGATACTCACTCATCACTCTATTACTTGTGCAACTAGTATACTTGCTACATTTGCATGTTGTAGGAAACACGCATCACATATCCTTAGTCCTCTTCAGGTACTTAAGAATATTCTTGACAGCCATCCAGTGACGTACACCTGGATCCGATTGATATCTACTACAAGTGCTCAAAGCACATGAGACATCAATCCGAGTACATAGCACAGCATACATGATGGATCTAATTGCTTATGCATATGGGATCCTCTTCATCCTATCTCTCTCATCTTGTGTTCTAGGACACAATTCCTTAGAGAGATAAACACCATGTGACATCGGAAGGAATCCCTTCTTGGATTCTTCCATACTGAATCTTTTCAATACTTTGTCAATATATGCACTCTGACTTAGGCCAAGCAACCTACGCGATCTATCACGATATATCTTTATTCCAAGGATGTAGGCTGCTTCCCCTAAGTCCTTCATGGATAAGCACTTGGATAACCAAGTCTTTACCAACTACAAGTTTGGTATATCATTCCTGATCAGAAGTATGTCGATGACATACAACACTAGGAATATTATTGCGCTCCCACTCACTTTCTTGTAAACACAGGGCTCATCTTTGTTCTTGATAAAACCGAATTCTTTTACGGCTTATCAAAATGAATGTTCCAGCTCCTTGAAGCTTGCTTGAGTCCATATATGGATCTCTGCAACTTGCTTACCCTACCAGCTTGCCCATCAAGAACGAAACCATCGGGTTGTGTCATATACACATGCTCTTCAAGGTTTCTGGTCAGGAAAGCTGTTTTGACATCTATTTGTCAAATCTCATAGTCATGATATGTAGCAATCGCAAGCATAATCCGGATGGATTTAATCCTGGCAACCGGCAAAAGGTTTCTTCATAGTCAATTCCATGAATTTGTTTGAAACCTTTGGCAACCAGTCGTGCTTTATAAGTATGAACCTTGCCATCCATGTCAGGCTTCTTCTTGAAGACCCATTTACACCCTATGGGTTTTACCCCTTTAGGTGGTTCCACCAAAGACCATACTTGGTTCTGGTACATGGAGTCCATCTCAGATTTCATGGGTTTAAGCCATTTAACGGAATTTGGATCCGATATAGCGTCTTCGTACGTTCTGGGTTCATCTTCTTGGTAGACTAGTACGTCACCATGTTGAGTCACGAGATAACCGTATCTCTAGGGCACATGGCGTACTCTCCCAGATCTACGTAGCTCTTGTGCCACCTGAGGTGGTTCACTTTGATCCACAGCTTGTGAAGTAACCTTCTCATGATGTTCAACCACCTTCAGTGGCACATCATCTCGTCCTTCGTCTAGTATATTTTATGGTTCTAAAACTTCATTGAGTTCTACTTTTCTCCCACTAGTACTTCTTAGAAAAAATTCCTTTTCTAGGAAGACACCAGAACGAGCAACACAAAAATTTTACACTTTTATGGGTGGTAGAAATAGTATCCTTTGGTCTCCTTTGGATACCCCACAAATATACATTTACAAGATTTTGGGCCTAGCTTGTTCGAAGTCAATTTCTTAACATAAGCTTCGCAACCCCAAATCCTTAGATAAGACAAGCTGGGATTTTGCCCACTCCATAGCTCATATGGAGTCTTATCTATAGACTTTGATGACACACGGTTCAAAACGTGAGTCGCAGTCTCTAGGGCATAACCCTAGAATGGTACAGGTAAATCACTAAAACTCATCATGAACCTAACCATATCAAGTAAGGTCCTATTCCTCCTTTCAGACACTCCATTGTGTTGGGGTGTATACGGAGGGGTGAGTTGTGATACTATCTCACACTCCTTCAGGTATTCAGAAAACCCTGAGCTTAAGTATTCACCTTCTCGATCCGACCGAAGAGCTTTAATACTTTTGCCCAACATATTATGTACTTCATTCCTAAATTCCTTGAATTTATCAAAAGCTTCAGATTTATGTCTCATAAGATAGACATAACCATACCAACTGAAATCATCAGTAAATGTGATAAAGTATGAATATCCACCTCTGGCCAAAACTGTTAGTGGACCACATACATCACTATGGATGATGCCTAATAGCTCAATAGCCTTTTCACCTTGTCCTGTGAAAGGAGACTTTGTCATCTTGCCTAATAGGCATGACTCATATACCTCAAATGACTGAAAGTCAAAAGGGTCCAAAACTCCATCCCTTTGAAGTTTTGCAATGCTGGTCTTATTAACATGACCCAATCTACAATGCCAGAGGTATGTCTGGTTTTGATCGCTATGTTTAGCTTTCTTGGTTTCAACATTGAGAATATCTTTATTGTTTAAATCAAGAACATATAATCCATTACATAACCTTGCAATTCCAAATAGAATACCATTCAAACTAAAGGACAACAATCCATTAGATATCTCAAAATGATACCACATATTATCCAAAGTGGATACTGAAATAATATTTCTAGAAATAGAAGGTACGTGGATAACAGTTATGTAGTTCCAACAAGAAGCCGTAGACAAACATAAACAGTAAGTCCCTAGAGCCAATGCAGCCAGATGTGCTCCATTTCCAACTTGTAGGTCCACCTCTCCCTTGGCGAGCACTCTACTCTGCCTTAGTCCCTGCACATCAGTACTCACCACATCCTATGTCAATGACCCAAGATGTTGAGGAAGAGAAGTTAATCTCAATCATAAACATACCTAAAGTCATAGCATCTGACTTCTTCTTGCTTGCGAGGAAAGCCTTGTAGTGTTTCCTCTAGTGGCCAGGTTTGCCACAAAAGAAGTAGACTACTTTGCCCTTCTCTATGCCACTCTCAGGCCCAAGAGCAACCTGTCCTTTGGGCTTGGGCTTGGGCTTGGGCTTGGGTTCAAGCTTGGCCTTACCCTTGCCGTTACCCTTTCCTTTACTGGCAGTAACCAGTAAAATAGGCTTAGACCTCTTCAAGTCCTATTCTGCAGTCCTCAGCATGTTCAAAAGTTTCGATAGGGTTTTTACCATCGTGTTCATATTGAAATTCATTATGAACGGTGCATAAGAGTCAGGCAAGGATTGCAGAATCAAATCCATTTGTAATTCTGCATCCAACTCAAATCCCAAAGTCTCAAGTCTCTCTATGTGCTCAATCATCTTAAGCACATGAGGACCAACTTGGGCTCCCTCAGTTAGATGACTCCCAAACAGTGCTTTCGACACCTTGTACCTCTCATGTCAAGCATTTCCTTCGAAAAGCTCCTTGAGGTGTAGAATAATGGAAGCAGCGTCCATATTCTCATGCTGCTTTTATAGCGCTGGTGTCGTTGATGCTAACATCAAGCATTGAATGCCATCAACATCATCAAGGAACTTTTGATAAGTATCCTTTACTTTCTGAGTGGCATTAGGATCAGGGTCAGCCAAGTATGGCTTTTCAAGGATATACAATTTCTTTTCTGACTTGAGTATAATCCGAAGATTATGATACCAGTCTAAGAAATTGGATCCATCTAACTTGTTTTCTTTCTTGATTATCGGTCGCAGGTTCATAATGCCCATTTTGGTGAATCTACAATTGCAGAAAATATAAAGTCATTATAAAGTTTATTATTATTTAATATGGTCTTTTATTAAACGATGCTCCCACTATTTTACTCAAGTAAATAGCCCTCACTATTATTTCGGGAAAGCCCGTTGACTTTCCTAATGGACCAAGATACCATCCTTCCCATTTCAAACCTTCGCTTTGGCAAACAAGCCAAAATGAGTTGATTAGGTAGGCCAACAAACTTAATCTACACTAGTCGATAGCTCCTACTATCAACCTCAAATGTGAAAAAGCCAACAAGCCAATCATACAATCCAATGGACACTACATGCCATCGTCCTCAAATGTGATTCTCAGTATCAGTAGAGTGGACACTACATGTCACCACGTACACACAATATGTGTACTGCTCTACTATGCCTATGAAGTGTTTATCAACCTTCACTTTGGCGAACAAGCAAAACCGTCATTTTATGTCGACCCATCACCATTAAGGAAAACTCCAATGCATTTTAACCTTTCATTGGTAGAAGTGTACCCTCGCTTTGGCGAACAAGGTTTCAACGAACAATGGTTTGATTAAAACCATGGTGATGGAAGGCTTACGTGACTTAATATCCTTTAATTGAGGGTTTGTTATTTAATGTCTCACCAGATTATTATCTTTGTTAGAATGACATTGTTTGGCATGTTATTGAACATTCAACTTTATCATGCATTCTAAACAAAATATTAAAACGTGTCGGTACATGGCCCAACTAAAATCGATTTCATCGAGCCTAGAGGAATCGGTGGGTCACCTAGGGGTCCTGTAATAAATATCTTGAGTCTTCAAGTATGGTTGCATCGTCCTTTGCTCCGTCTTCAAGTACATTACAAAAACATCATTCTAAAATTACAATAAGAATAATTATACAAAATTCTTTACATCAATAAATTTAGAAACCTCGATTTACATTCGAAGGGAATGAGATAAGAAGAGAATGTACATTGAGAAGAGGAGAAACGTAGGACACGCAGGCCCTATTCAATAAATTACAACCATACATACCCAAAAAAAAATTTTAAAACATTCACCATAGGTCTAAGGCTCATGTACCGGGCACCATGCAATATACAAACAAGTATATAGCATACATTTCAAAAACAATCAAATTTTTGAAATTGGTGGGTTAATTATTAATTACCCCCTGACAATTTACAGATCTGTAATTTGGTCTAAAAGTTTTGAAACTTTATAATCTAGTCCCTATGTACTCAGAAGTGCGCTCACTGCGGCGATGAGTTATATCGCTGCAGCATGCGGTGATTAAGTTGATGTTCACGATCAACATACGATCGCCGCGGCAATGGGTTATATCGCCGCGCGCTGCGGCGATGGTTTATATCGCTGCGGTGAGCGCTGATTTCGCAATCAGCGTGAAAACCAAACATGCACGCCGCGACGATGGGTTATATTGCCACGGCAAGCGTACACTGATCTGTAGCTCCATATCAGTTCAACCAGTCACCAAAAACACACCAAATGGATTTTGCAATCAATCATAAACACTGATTTCAACAAAAATCCATAACCCAATATACCAAACTTACAGATCATCAACAAATTAAAATTAATCGAATAATTGATTTCTTAAAACATGCTTTTAAGGCAGATTTTACGCAGATTCTTTAAGGCAACATATTATCAATCAAATACATGTAATCAACCATCCACATAAAATCAGTTTTTCTGGTACCCTAGGCTCTGATACCATTGTTAGTAAACGATCCAGTTACGTAGCAAAAAAAATATATATATATATATATATATATATATATATATATATATATATTTAACAACACGGATCGCTCCATAGAACCAAGATCAGGGCACAAATTTACAGTTTATATCAAAATAAGAATCTGCAAAAAATTAGTGTAGAGTGTAAGAAATCATACGCACATTTGAAGGCTCCTCCAACTTTGTCTATGAACGTAATTTGCTACCAACCCAAGTGTAGGATCGAACCGATGTAGTCCACACAAAGATAATCGTAAGGAACTAAAGAGGGATTTGCCAGATCCTCTTTAGCCTTAAGAAACAAGAAAGAAAAATCAAAGAATACTTTGATTCTAAGCAAAAAGCAATCTGGCGTGGGAAAGTGTTTTGGGGCTGGAAAGTTTTCTTTCAATGAGTGAAATGAAAATAGTGAAAAATCATTTCTTCTCTCTCAATTAAACCTTTTCTTTTATAGTGCAAGTTTAATTGCCCTATTCCCTTATGGAATAGGCTTGGGCTCCAACCCAAACACCCCTTGTTTCCAAACACTCCCATTTAGATATTTTAATTTTGTTTATCATTATCTCAATTAAAATCAATTAATATATATTTAATATATTACATTTAACAATAATGATTATTTATTTAAATATATGCGAACACATATTTACACGTAATCTCACTTATTTAATTTTTCTAACAAATTAAATAAAAGCTACGACCTCAGCAAATTTAATTGCATTGTGAAATTACCAAAATACTATTTTGCCTAAAAAGACGAAAACGCCCTTCTTTCTTTCTGGCTCTTAAATTATCTTCTATGTGTGTGACCCATAGGCTCCTTATCTTACCAGCAGTGTGTAGTATCGCGATTAACACCCATTAATCGTCTCACTAAACACAGACCAAGATTAGCCCCTAGCAAGGCATCATGGTCACCCGATAAATTCGGATTCAACAAAGTAGCTACCTATCAACAATATGGTTACCGTACAATTCGATCCTTTTATCATCCATTATCTCGACGAGACCAAGGCATAGAAATAGTGTCAACCTTTGGTTACTCTTGATATTGTGTATTCAGTTACTGGACCAATGACTTGTATTATAAACTGGATAAAGCAACAACTCAATCCCACCGTGGCCACAGTTTTAGTGTCATTGCCATTTACTGAATTGCTCCGTGAGATAACTTCTCCCGTACCCGAGAGTGATGAATCCTCTGTCTATCCACCATAGTTTTGATACACTCCTTGATGTAGCCAATCACTACCGTATTGACAGCTCTGAATAGAACTGCGTTAGGCTAGTGTCAAACTACACCAATCGGTGCACAAGGCACTCTGGTGATCTCAAGTCTAAGGATCACATGCACCACCATTCGTTAGAAGATTTGTTCCATAGAACTAGGGTTACCATCCATATGGAATCCTCTGGTGCGTCAATCTAGTAAACTTGCCTACAGCAAGCACCCATGTGTTACACCAAGTTGTTACCAAAGAACCTTGACAAGTAAAATCAGCCACTGCCTTTCGACAGGGTCGTTCAACACTATGATAGCCTTACCATATTATCTGTGCCCTTACTTCGAGAATAATTCTGGGGCTACGGACGTTTCTAGAATGGCCACCATATGTGCTCATAGGGTTCTCACTATCAAAATTTGAAACACTTGATACCCTTGTCACGATTCTACCATTCTAAGGACATATATCAATACATACAATGATGATTTACGCGATATAGTATAAAACGTCTTTTATTGATCAATGAACATTATTACAAAGAGTCAATTCTACAATAATTAATTGGCTCTAAGGCATCTACTCTAACACTAAGGACACATATCAATACATACAGATATGATTTACATGATATATGTTAGGAAACAATCAAGTTATGGCAGCAGAAAACAAAAATTATTTACAACATGGATCCTTCCTTAGAACCAAGATCAGGGCACAAATTTACAGTTTACACATTAAATAAGAATCTGCAGTTTTTCAGTTTAGAGTTTAAGAAATCATACGCACATTTGGAGGCTCCTCCAACTTGTTTCTGAACATATTTCGCTACCAACCCAATAGTAGGATCGAACCAATGTAGTCCACACGAAGATAACCCCAAGGAACTAAAGAGGGATTTGCTAGATCCTCTTTAGCCTTTAAGAACCAAGAAGAAATCAAGCAAACTTTGATTTCAAACAAAAATGCGAACTGGCGTGGAAGAGAGAATAAAGGGGCTGGAATTTTAGTCTAAATCATTGAATGAAAGAATTAGTTTAATTCACAAAGTGTTGCACTTATATAGTGCACACTTTGCCCTATTCCATCATGGAATGGGCTTGGGCTCCAACCCAAACACCCCTTGTATCCAAACATCCCTATTTAGATATTTTAATTTTAATTATCATCATCTCAATTCAATTCAATTAAGATATATATATAAAATATATTAACATTTAACAATAATGATAATTTATTTAAATATATGCAAGCACATATTTAAACGTAATCTCACTTATTTAATTTTAATATCAAATTAAATAATGGCTACGACCTCAGCAAATTTAATTGCACTGTGAGATTACCAAAATACCCTTTTGCCTAAAAAGATGAAAACGCCCTTCTTATAAACTGGTTCTTAAATTATCTTATATGTGTGTGACCCGTAAGTTCCTCATCATACCGGTAGTGTATAGTATCGCGATTAACACCAATTAATCGTCTCACTACACCCAGACCAAAATTGGCCCCTAGTAAGGCATCATGGCCACCCGATAGATTCAGATTCAGCGAAATAGCTACCTGTCAACGATATGGTTACCATACAATCCAATACTTTCATCATCTATTATCTCAACGAGACCGAGGCATAGAAATAGTGTCAACCTCAGCTACTCTCGATATGTATGTATTCAGTTACTAGACCAATGACCGGAATTATAAACTGGATAGAGCAACAACTCAATCCTATTGTAGCCACAGTTTTAGTGTCATTGCCATTTACTGAATTGCGCCGTGAGATAACTTCCCCTCCCCCGTACCCGGCAGAGATGAATCCTCTATCGATCCATCATAGTCTTGATACACTCCTTGATGCAGCCAATCACTACCGTATTGATAGCTTTGAATAGAACTACATTGGGCTAGTGTCAAACTGCACCAATCGGTGCACAAGGCACTCTGGTGATCTCAAGTCTAAGGATTACATGCACCACCATTCATTAGAGGATTTGTTCTATAGACACTAGGGTTACCATCCATATGGAATCCTCTGGTGGGTTAGTCTAGTGAACTTGCCTACAGCAATCACCCATATGTTGCACCAGTTGTCACCAAACAACCTTGACAAGTGAGATCAGCCACTGCCTTTCAATAAGGTCGTTCAACACTATGATAGCCTTACCGTATTATCTGTGCCCTTACTTCAGAATAATACTAAGGCTACAGACGTTTCTAGAATTGTCACCATATGTGCTCATAGGGTTCTCACTATCAAGATTTGAAACACTTGATACCCTCGTCACGGTTCTACCATTCTAAGGACATATATCAATACATACAATGAAGATTTACGCGATATAGAATAAAATGTCTTTTATTGATCAATGAACTTTAGTACAAAGAGTCAATTCTACAATAATTGATTGGCTCTAGGGCACCTACTCTGATAATATAGAATAAAATGTCTTTTATTGATCAATGAAAATTATTACAAAGAGTCAATTCTACAATAATTGATTGGCTCTAGGGCACCTACTCTAACAGCCTGCTACCTTACTTTGCTTGTTTTGGATTCGTGTGAGGTATGTGGTTAAGGTCTTGACTTTTTCTTGCCGAATGTTACTTAAATAACTTAAGGGCATGGCGAATCGCCTTCTACCCTAGAATTGTTAAAGGTACAATGCTGTGAACTGTCGCCATGAATGAACCGAGTTTGCCTGCAAGCACTTGTACCACCTTTTTGCGTCACTGACCAATGTGATCGTGAAGCAACAGCACTTCACATGCTCTGAGATTTTATGTAGCTCTAGAAGGTCATTGATGTAACGCCCCACTTGAGGTACGTAGCTAATTTATGTTGCATTGTTTGAATGTTCATTGTTTGGCCCTCAATTGAGTTCGTATGTTGTTATTTTTGGTTGGTTGGCCCTTGGTTGAAATTATGTGTTGGTTTGGTTGAGTGTTTGCCCTGAAATTGGTTAAGACTTGGCGAATTTTAGAATTACAGCCTTCACTGGGGCAAGGAATAGTCTTCGCAGTGGCGACGTAGGCTCTGGATTTCTTCGTCGGGGCAACGAAAAAGTCTTCACCGCGGCGAAGAGCCGGCTAAAAAGTTGGATGAAGTTTCTAGAGAATTTTTCATAGGGGCAAAGTGACCATTCTACCCCTAATTAGCAAGAAAAGTGGGGAGTGAAATGTAAGAAAATTTCATGGAGAATGTGTTAGAGTTGGGGGTGTGAGTGCAATGAATTAAAGGACAAAGATGGAATTTCTAGGAAAGAGCAAGGGCAAAATGGGAATGCATATGTAAACTATGAGCTAATAAGGGTTTGGGTTTAGTAAACCCTTCATTCTTCATCCTCCACCGCCATTCCCATTCACCATTTTCTCTCAACTTTTCACTTAAATCTTTCAAGGATTTTTTAGGGCTTTTAGTTGGATCTTGGTAGAGAATTGTTCCTAAGCATCAAGAGGTAAGGATTCATGCTCTAGTATAAATTTAAGTTGAGTAAGTCCAACAAGTTAGAGAGCTTTTGTGCAAGAACTCAAGAAACAGGTAAGTAAATCCAACTCAAGTTAAGATTTAAGCAACCAAATGATTTGATGTATTTATATACTTATAATTGTGAGATTGATTGCTGAGATTGTAATTGTTGATGAGTTGATACGTTGATACATGGTTCTTTGAGCCAAGAGAAGTAGAGTCAAGGTTGGGATGGCCAAATGAAGTTTGGCCGAATTTGAGAAGAAGTTGAGTAAAGATTTTGAAGTGTCTTTCCTTGACAGGTTTAGAATTAGTGTAGAGGGGTTTTACTCCAAATATGGATGGTCCAAGAAAGAAATAGAACTATAGATAAAGTAGAGTTTTTGTGTGCACATTAGTTGTTTGATGAAATGCCTAAGAGAAATATAAGCATGAGTAGAGAACCTTAATTCTTGCAACATTGCATAATAGGCATTTTATGAGTGCATTAACGAGCATGAGCATAACATATACATTTAATTGTGCATTTGAGAAGTAGCTTGAGAAAGAGTAGAGAATTTTGAGTATAAGCTACTTTAAGAGTAAAGAGAAAGAGAGAATGAGCACTAGAGCACAAGAAGAGAGTAGTGCTAAAGAAGAGAATAGAGTGGGTTGTGCGATGGGAACCCATGAGTAAGGAGTAGAAGTCACGAAGAGTGGAACACCAGGGTCCAGCCGTGCCTCCGGTAAGATGGGGTCGTGACAGTCACAAAGAATGGAACACGAGGTTCCGGCCGTGCCTCCGGTAAGACAGGGCCATGACATTCAAGAGAGAGAATATGTACTCACGTGGCCAAGGGTTCCAAATCCATGCATAACCGAGTCCAATCGGCAGAGAATGAGTAAAAGTTATGAAGAGTGGGATAAGTTCCCGGCCGTGCCTTCGGTAAGATGGGGCCGTGACATCCGTAGAGAGAGTTAGTAGAAAAGACATCTAAGAAGAGAAACGAACAAAAAAATGAGAAAGTAATGTAAGGAAAGAATTAAGAGAAAGAGTTACGGGGATAGACGAGTAGAGGATTTACTTACTGGGCATTTTTGTGCTAACCCCATTGTTTTCTGTGTGTTTTGTAGGATCTAGGTGAGGACGCGGTCGGATGGACGTCGGCAAGCGAGGAGCAATAGCTACATTGTCTATCACATTTTTGATGACTTATGTACATGATACTAATTTTGTGTAAAGAATATGTATATTTAATAAAAGAAAAATTTGGGCCCAACTACTTTTGCTAATGTACATGTATTTTATTATATGTATTTCTATAAGTATTTTAGTATAAAGCAGTTGTTACAATTGAAAGCATCGAGATGACCTCGAGGTTCGCCTTTGCTGTCAAACTTTGTATCTAAGGCTTTGAAGTTTGCAGGCAAAGAGGTGTATCGAACTTCTTTTGTGAACGGGGAGTCGACTATCCCCACCAATGGGTCATCTCGTTGGTTTCTCAGGTTGCCAAGCACCCTTTGTACTTGGTCCAATTGGTCATTGACCTAAGGATTTTGTACACGTGCCTGATAGTTCGTCGGTTCGATTGGGCAATTTTGATATTCTTCTCGTCTCGCATCTGGGTATACGAGTATGCGATGTGTGCTTATTTGCACTGACGAGTTATTGGTACCAAGATGGTATGTGCTATCGTCGCCTGGATTAGCTTTTCGATGACATGCATTTGCATTAACCTGCGAGGGTTGGCTATCAACCAAGCAAATGGTTTCTTGGTGGCCTTCCTGCCTTATCGCTAGTTCTTTTCCTAGTCTCTTGCTAGGGGATTTCTACCTTTGGGCCTCCCGTTCTCACGTTTCTACCTTTGGGCCTCCTGTTCTCACGTTTCTTTCCTGGTTCGCACCTTGGGGCGTTATACACTTTTTGGTCTAGAGATGCCCCTCCTTCTAGCGCCAAAATTTAATGCGACAAATCGCATCAACCAGAGATACTCAATCGGCCCCGAGAGGGGCTGAACAAGATGTGAGCATGGCCACAGATGACTAGCAAGGTCGCTAAAGCAATGTATTAAAGTAAAGAACACAAGGAATTTTATAGTGGTTTGATGGTTATGAGAACCAAACCTACACCCACTGTTCTATTATTATTGCAGTGGTGTTACAAGGTGCGAGTGTGAATCAAGGGCATTCAACCCCTATGATCAATCTAATTTTTAACTCTCTCTAGAAGATGAATGTATTTTCTCCTTGAACCTTACTAATAATCGAAAAGTCCCTTGAAATGGAGGTCAAGGGCTCCCTTTATACTTGTTGCATCTGACAGTGGGTGAGAGTGGGTATTACGAGGTTCTTTGCACACATAATCCCCCTAATCAAGATCTGGATCAGTAATCCTATGCTTGTTGCAAGTTGGGCCATGCTAATAGCTACTTACCACGTACTTATGGCAGCAATCTCCTTATAAAAGTAGTTATACACCAAGAAGATGACATGTGGGAAGATCCTGGGCATTGGGCTACTACGTACTTTAGAGAAATGTGGCATTGATCAGACCATTCGGGAATCAGGCATAACAAAATAGAAAAGGGTACCAACATAAATCGGACTAGAAGTACAAGTTGTCATGTGAGAACTAGAAACGTGAGTCGTCATCTATTAAGTCTCGGACTCGAGAAAGTAGTATTATTTTGAAGTAATATTTGGTTGGTGTGAATTAACTACTAAGCCCAACCATGTATTGGTTCAGCGCGTGAAGTCTCAGCAAGTTCGCCCTTGGACAACATTATGCACTTAACTTTGCAATCTAGGATCAGCTTCTAAATGAGGCAACCTATTCCATTGCAAACATGTCTTCAAAATTGGTTGGTCCAATCACATTTTGATTATGACAATACGTGGAATCCCTAATTAGCCTTGGAAATAGTTGAGGTGGAGTTGAAATACTATTACTTTGTATCGTGCAATACAAATATAATTCACTCGTATGAATATAATGTTAGTTGTTTACAATTAGTCATCCATATATATATATGTGTGTGTGTGTGTGTGTGTGTGTGTGTGTGTGTGTGTGTGAAATTGGTTGGTCCAATCACATTTTGATTATGACAATACGTGGAATCCCTAATTAGCCTTGGAAAGAGTTGAGGTGGAGTTGAAATACTGTTACTTTATATCGTGCAATACAAATATAATTCACTCGTACGAATATAATGTTAGTTGTTTACAATTAGTCATCCTTCTCCAATTAGAATACATACATACATACATACATACATACATACATACATACATATATATATGTATGTATGTATGTATGTATGTATGTATGTATGTATGTATCTTTAATCAGACTAAGAAAACAAAATCTATGCCTGTATATAAGCACAATTAACATCTTCATATCCTTATCTTTGGAATTAATAAACCATTAATAAAAGCTCCCCCCTTCTAGTTTCCATCATCAATAAAATGGGGATAAAATGGACCTGTCTTCTCTTGTCCAAGTTTGATGACAAAGATGTTGAAAAATGCAGAGCTATGGCAGAAAACTACTTTAAACAAAACGACTTCGATACAGCAATCATAGCCATTGGAGTTGTTGATTATAAAGATAAACAAATTGGTGCTACCATTAACTTCAACTACCACAACTATGGCTTTGCCTACCTTACACATAAGATGGCATTAGCCACTGATAACAATTTTTATCAACTATTGAATGTGAAAAAAGGTGCAAGTACGGATGATATCAAGATGAAGTACAAGCAAAGGATACTGAAGCTTCACTCATATAAATGTTCTTCTATTGCAGCCGAAGTATTTGGATTGTAGTCTATCAACTTCTATATTTGTTCTCTCATTGATCTATAGATGAGCTACTTGGGATGCTGGTCTACAATAAGGAGGGTAAAGGTGAGAAGTAGAGGAATATTTGTTTATGCGTGTGTTAGGAGTAGGTTTTGGGAGGACATGTGGCTTAATGAGATTTGAAAGGCGAATAATTCGGTTATGAGAAAAATGTGTCAGGGAATAAAAGTGGAGGATAGAGGGAATTTGGGGATATTTAGAAAGAAGGTTAAAGTTTTGGAAGGGGAAATGACTGACCCTCGAAGTTCAATCTTTATCTTTGCTTTTGCTATACTTAGAATTATTCAATTCTACTGTTAGGTTGCTGGGTAGATGATAGATTATGATTCTCTTAATGTAGTGTTTTGTTCTTAATATCAATATAGAGTCTATTTCTTTTTCATTCATGTGCTTGCTAATTGTTTTAACTGGTATTGGATATAGTAGTTTGTGTGTTGCTTGGTGGTTTAACAGGTCGGTAATCTATCAAGTGGTATTAGAGCATTGATTTTTGGGTAATGGTTGTGACGAGAATGGATTCTAGAATGGATAATGTTAAGAAAGAAGTTACCAAGTTAGGGTTGAAATAGGCACTATCCGAGAATGTTTGGTAGAGATACAATCTTGGGTGCGAAGAAAGGACGAAGAAGAAGCTTGCAGAACGGAAATGCATTCATCAGGAAATATTCACTCTCACAAAGTGGAAAATCCTAATGGTACTGGTGGGTCTGGTGATAATGGCGAGAATTAGAGTGAAGTTAGAGGACGAAAACTAGAAATGTCAATATTCTCTGACGAGGACCCTTACGGATAATTTTTAGAGTGGAGTGTTACTTCAACCTTAACGGAGTATCTGAGGAAGGGAAACTAACAGCGACGGCAATTTGTATGGAAGGTAAGGCCATCAACTAGTTCCAATGGACTGAATCTAGAACTTCTGTGAGTTCGTGGGCCATGTTTAAACTGGCGCTCCTCTAGAGGTTTAATGGGTCACAAGAGCATAACCCTTATGAATCTTTGAAGGCTATGAGACAGACTGGTTCAGTGGTTGATTTTCATTGGTAATTTGAAATGGTGGCTGCACTTTTGGTAGAGGAGAAAGAAGGGATACTACAGGTGCATTTTTAAATGGACTTAAAATAGAGATCAGGGTTGAGATTCGTTTGGCCCAACCCAACTCTTTAATTCAGTTAATTGAAATGGCTCAAAGAATAGAGGAGAGGAATCAAGCCTTAGAAGAAGCCCGAGTAGAAATTTTACCTGATCCAATGACAACTCAAAGTTCCCAAATTCGCCAAAATCCCTAAAATCAAGCTTGTTTCCAACTACAATCGAAGAACACCAAAACCATCGATACAAAGTTCGTCGCCCAATTACCTTCATCGTGACCATCCACCTTCTTCTTTTCGATCATTTGAGCAACCATCCTTCTAACAGAGAGAGTTTCCGTTTAGAAAGATGATAGATGCAGAAATCCAAAAAAAAAAAGGGCCTTTGTTTTAGATGCAACAGTAAGTTCTTTCCTGCACACAAATGTGGTGAAAAATAGTTTCAAATCATCTTAATTGATGAAGAGGAAGACAAACCAGAATCGATTGGTGGTGGAGAAATAGAGGAACCTGAAGTTGAGCGACAACAGGGTGAAGTCAAGCGGCAACAGTGTAATGTCGAACTTTCTCTCAATTCGGTGGTAGGGATCAACGGTCCGAAGGTAATGAAGCTTAAAAGGAGAATCAAAGGTATTGATTGATAGTGGGGCTTCCCATAATTTCATTAGTTTTAAGGCAGTTAAAAGATTAGGGATACCGATAATAGGAACTCAATCTTTTAGGGTTAGAATGGGTGATAGGTATAGTGTGAGGTGTGAAAGGGAGTGTAGAGATGTTTGTATGGAGTTACAAGGTGTCACCATCATTCAAAACTTCTTTCCATTTGACATGAGTAATGCTGATGCTGTTTTGGGAATTATGTGGTTGGAGACTCTAGGTGAGACAATGACTGATTGGAAAAAGCAAACAATGAGGTTTAAATTGGGAGATCAGACAATTAGTTTGTGTGGGGATCCATCACTTAACAAAACGATGGTATCTCTCAAGGCCATGATTAAGGCATTGCAATGTGAGGGGCAGGGTTGTTTGATAGAGTTTAGACAGATCTAGAAACAGTATGATGAAAATGGGGAGGTAGATGATCGACTGTTGGATGTGTTGGAGAAATTTAGTCAAGTTTAACCCATTTCCGGGACTACCACCTACCAGATCGAGAGACCACACCATTCAATTAGTTTTAGGAATTCAACCACCAAACCTTAGACCTTATAGGTACCCTTACTATCAGAAAAATGAGATAGAGCACATTGTCAAAGAGATGTTGCCCTCGGGGATTATAAAGCCGAGCATTAAGTCCATTCTCAAGTCCTGTTTTACTGGTAAATAAGAAGGTGGAGATTCTATGTGGATTATAGAGCAGTTAACAAGGCGACAATTCCGGACAAATTTCTAGTTTCAGCTATCGACGAGCTATTTATTAAGTTAGAAGGGGCGACGATGTTCTCCAAGCTTGATTTGAAATTAGGCTATCATCAAACCAGAGTCAAACCAAAAGGACACACAAAATACTTTCCGAACCCATAAAGGGCACTATGAATTTTTGGTTATGCCCTTCGGCCTAACCAATGCACCATCCACCTTTCAAGCATTAATGAATGAGGTCTTCAAGCCATATTTGAGGAAGTTTTTGTTAGTTTTCTTCGACGACATACTGATTTACAGTAAGGAGATTGGTGAGCATTCAAGGCATCTAAGTATTACTTTAGAGACACTGATGGACAATCAATTGGTGGTCAACAGGAAGAAATGCATTTTTGGGCAGCAACAGTTAGAATATTGGGGCATATAATCTCAGCAAAAAGGAGTGGCAGTCGACCCCTCAAAGATAGAGAGCATTACTAAATGGCCAGAACGACAGGATATTATCAACGATTTGTTCAAGATTATGGTAAGATAACCCTCCCACTCACTGCCCTATTAAAGAAATATTCGTTTGTGTGGAATACAGTAGCTCAAGGTGCTTTTGAAGAATTAAAAAGACTCATGACACGTGTTCCATTCCTCAGAATGTCTAATTTCACAAAGGAATTTATCATAGAGATTGATGCATCGAGGAGTGGTTTAGGGGCTGTATTGATGTAAGAGGGGCGACCTATTGCCTTTCTCAACCAGGGTTTGTCTCTAAATTCCAAACTTAAGTCAGTTTACGAGTGAGAATTAATGGCCATAGTCATGGCAGTGCAAAAATGGCACCATTATCTATTTGGAAGACGTTTTGTTATCAGGACCGATCATAGAAGTCTCCATTTCTTAACTGACCAGAAATTGTTGAGTGAGAATCAACAAAAATGGATTATCAAGTTATTGGGGCTAGAGTTTATAATTCAGTACAAAACTGGGCTACAGAACAAGGTGGTAGATGTTTTTTCTAGAGTGCCAGAAGTTGTAGAAAACCATGCTCTCCCTATGAGCTGCTTCTCGAGTATAACAAATTTAGAAGATGTCATTCATTAGGATGATAAGTTACGCGGGATCATGCAACGGCTTTTGGTCAACCCAAACAGCCATCCTTATTTCAGATTGGTGGGACAACATCTAGTGTATCATGACAGGTTGGTGGTGCCTAAATCTGGACCTCATATCCAGAAAATATTACATAAGTTCCATTCCTTGCCCATTGGGGGCCATTCGTGCTTCTTTTGGACATATAAATGCATCACGAATGTTGTGTATTGGGAGGGGATGAAGAAACATATTAAGGAATTTGTGGAAGCCTACACTATTTGCCAACATAACAAATACGGAGCCTTGAGTCCAACAGGTCTGCTACAGCCACTGCCTATTCCTAAACAAGTGTGGGAAGATGTCTCAATAGACTTTATTATGGGGCTTCCAAAGGCTCATGGGGTAGACACCATTCTTGTAGTTGTCGATCGACTAACAAAATATAGCCATTTTCTAACTCTCAAGCATCCTTACACAACTAAAGGGGTAGCTGATCTGTTTATCAAAAAGATAATGCGGTTGCATGGGTTTCCGCCCACCATTGTTTCAGTTCGTGATAGAGTTTTCATGAGAAACTTTTGGGGAGAATTATTTAAATAGTCAGGAACTTAACTACGCATGAGCTCAGCTTATCATCCACAAACGGACGATCAAACTAAGGTGGTAAACCAATGTTTGGAGACATACCTCAGGTGCTTTGTCAATAGCCAACCCCAATAGTGGCCGAGATGGGTTCTGTGGGCAGAATTTTGGTTCAACATGACTTATAGTAGCTCCACAAGTATGTGTCTATTTAAAGCTTTGTATGGTCATAACTCTCTAACGATGTTGAGGTATATTGACCACACTTCCTCAATCGATGAAGTCGACCAACAATTCTGGAGTCGTAATCGAGGAATTAAAAGAGAATCTCCTCAAGGCTCAAAACCGAATGAAGACTTATGCTGATAACTGACGGCGAGAAGTTACTTTTGAGATAGGGGAATAAGTGTATTTGAAGTTGCAGGCTATAGACTAAGATCTCTAGCTCATCGGTATAATGAGAAACTTAGTCCGAGGTTTTACGGTCAATTTGTGATCAATGACGATCGGGACTAAGAGCATACAGCCGGCATTACCTCCCAACTCGTGGGACAGTAGCATACAGGCTGGCATTACCTCCCTCAACTCGTATTCATGATGTTTTCCATGTTTCACAATTGAAGGATGCAACTTTCCCACTCCTTAATAGCCAACCCCTATCGGAAGCCCTCAATGAAGATTTTATTTTGAAGGTTGAACCAGAAGTTGTACTCAACAAAAGAAGGCTCTTGAATGGACAATAGGAGTTACTAATTCAATGGAAAGGATTACCTCCTTGTGAGAACACTTGGGAGGATTTTGACACAATCAACTCTTGATTTCCTTTCTTCCACCTTGAGGACAAGGTGGTTCTCCTGGAGGAGGGAAATGATGAGCTATACCTAGGAGGCTGGTCTACAATAGGAAGGGTAAAAGTGAGAAGTAAAGGAATATTTGTTTATGCGTGAGTGTTAGGAGTAGGTTTTGGGAGGACAGGTGGCTTAATGAGATTGGAAGGGTGAAGAATTCGATTTTGAGAAAAAGGTGTTAGGGAATAAAAGTGGAGGACAAACGGAATTGGGGGATATTCAGAAAAAAGGTTAAGGTTTTGGAAAGGGAGGTGAGTGACCCTCGAAGTTCAGTCTTTATCTTTGTTTTTGTTGTACTTAGAATTGTTCCATTCTGCTATTAGGTTGTTGGGTAGATGATAGAACATGATTTTCTGAATATAATGTTATGTTCTTAATATCAATATAAAGTCTATTTCTTTTTCATTCTTGTGCCTGCTGATTGTTTTAACTGGTATTGGATAGAGTAGTTTGTGTGTTGCTTGGTGGTTTAACAGGTCGGTGTTCTATCACCTACATTCGATTATTGATTTGTTGTTGATGTAAGTTCAGTTTATGAACTCATCAGTTATATTAAGCATTGTTTTAAAAATCGGACCGTTCGTTGACCCGGTCAAGGGGTCGGTTAGCGGGTTGACCGGTCCAACCGATTGAACCGGTATATAGCAGTCACATCTTTAAACAATTCCATTAATTGTTATAGGTTTGAAAACCAATAAATACATCCCTAAAATTTACCTATAAGCCTCTGTAAGTTTAAAATAAAGCAAATGCACCCTACAGATTTTATTATTAATTGTTTTTTTCTCTCTCTCCATCAAGCCATCACTTCCATCTTTCTCCTTTTTTTCTCTCTCCCCATCAAGCCATCACTCCCCATCACTTCCTTCTTTCTCCTTTTTTCTCGCTAGCCCCATCACTCCCCGTCACTTTCTTCTTTCTTCTTTCTTTTAACACGTTCGCGTCTCTCTACTGTAATTTTTCTCTCCTCCTCTTTCTTATTCCTTCTCTTTCTCTTCATCTCCTCTTTTCTTTCTTCTAATCTTCTTTCTTACTCTTTCTCTCTCTCTTCTTCTCTTTCTTCTTCCTTCCCCTCCTCTTACTTCTTCTTCTTTACGCTGTAGATTTTAGAGTAAGTGAAGAAGAATAGAACATGAAAATGGAAGATACAATTTAGTTTTTTTATTCAAATGAAATGGAGAATGAAACGATGCTACAAATTGCTTTAGGAACTAGGAATATGAATTTTTTAGGATCAAATACCCAAAAATAGCAAACTGTTTTAAGCCCCGAGCCGATCGAACCGACGGTTTTGTACTGTTCCGTCGGTCCATTGCCAGTCCAAAGCGAGTTTAATGACATTTTCGGTTTTTATGTTAACCCGGACCGAAGTACCGGTTGGCTCCCGATCGAACCGAACAGTCCAGTCCGGGTTTTAAAACAAAGATATTAAGCTCTACAGTTTATGAACTCATTGTAATTGTAATTTTTTCATTCAGTCATGACTCATGTATAATCTTCCATCCACTAAGCTATATTGTTGTTTACTTATAAAACTATATACATGAAAAATCAAAAATTGAAACGTGCTTACAAAAGAAAGTGTTCTCATTCTATTAGAATTAATTCTTTTCACAAGGCTAATCAAGCAAAATTCAGGCAGTCTTTCAGGGATCAAAAGTTTTAAAATGCAATGACATTCGACTGACCTATTTCTCTGTCAGATCAAGAAAAGGGTACATAAAACATAAATTAGAAATACAAATTGATCATCACTACTATATCAAAACATCTGTTCAAGCATTTGAAGACAGGTGTGGTTCAGAATTTACTGCAGCATGGAGATTGAGATTGAATCGAGTCTTTCCGTAGTTATCCTTGAAAAATAATATATAGCCTCCTGTCATCTCACCTGTAAAGAGAAAGGGGGAGAGATTATCAAGTTCGTAACAATTCTTTAAAGAACTCAAATTTGGAAACTGAAAAACATGTGTAAAATAATGTTAAGTTGTATCTGGTAAGTACATGGGTGAATCAAAGATCATAAAATAACTTCAAGAATGATATGGTAATGAACGCATACATAGAGAAAAGATTAAAAAAAAAAAAAAACTCAACATAGACCCTCTAGTTTGGAATCATTTGGTAAAATCCAGAACCAACGTAATAACTCCATATAATGAACACATCCAATACCATAGTATAGGCTTAAAGCTACTCTCAGTCGATTGATTAATAGCAACATTCTTTGGAAGCATGTTTGTTGAAATTAATGGAGAAGGTATTGAATCAAGTAAAACATATTGTAGAACATGAGTGCATGCTATTGGTTACTAAATTTATTAAAGTCTCGACTTCAACTACTTTAGATTGGCAAATAAATCATTTTTCACAATACGGCTCCAAAAAAGCATGTGTTTATACCAGAACAGCCAATTCTCTACTCATGCTTCTACCAAGAGTTTTTTTTTGTCTTCCTCTTATCCCAACTTTGTATCAGTTACAGTTAGACACCTTCTCTTCAATGACTGACATTTCTTTAAACTTGATTCCGTACCCAAGAAGTTCAACCAGTCACAATAACCCACATATACAAGAACCTAGGCACTGTCCATCTAGAGTTTAGGATACACTTGCATTTTAACCCATTTGATCTCGCACCGCAAGTTCCTCAATTAAGCAGACAAGTGTCAAAAAAAAATAATATGGTTTCTTTATTTTATGTTTATCCCTTCAGCCTGTTGCTGATAGGGCAATAATTTCTTATGCATCTGAAGTCAAGCATATGGTTGACTAATATACCTTGCCAACATTTAAGTCATAATATAAACAGTACTTACCAATATTCATTTTTCTGTTCAACTAAGCAAAAGCCAATTGAAGTGAACAAGGTTAAACAATTCAATAAAAACATCACAAAAGGAAACGAACCTTAAACATCAGTGACATATCTCATAATGGTAACTGATCACTTTATTAGCATTCTAAAGCATATGTAGGGACCTACAACAAAGGAAAAAGCCAACACATAAGCACCAAGTAACATAAAAACATAGAAGTTGCTAAACCGAGTCTTAAAAATACAAAATTTAAAGCAGTTACACCTTTAACACAATTGATTTCACTCACAGGCCAGCACTCAAAAACATGTAGACCACAAAGGCGATTATCAGGTACATGCTTTCTATGTTTTCAGCACATTCATAGGGTCAGGTATGTTAAATAACTCCATATCTGAACAACCAATTTCAGATCTGCGATGAAACTAAAAGGAAAATTCACCACCTACAGACCCTAATCGAAGAGGAGAAGAGAAAAAGAAGATAAGAACACAACCTCTTTCTCCATTTATATCTAGATGTCTGTGCACATACACAACTACTTTTTTGTATTTGCCAGAGACTTTGTGATTGCTCAGATAATTTTACGATGATAAAGGACTCTACATTCTGCTACTGCAGCCACTTCCCCAACAGGATCAGTCAGATATCTAGCCTCTCCCTGATTAAGAATATTTTCATCTTGACTTTTTAATTTCCAGATGCTCATTTGTCTTTTGAGTCCGATTGATTATTTAAAAATATTAAAAGTAGCTGAGTGGCTCAACACTTAAGAAAATTACTATCTTGGTATCTACCATTTTAATCCTATGACTCGACACCAGACACAAATGTGTTCCGAATCAACAAACCAAAAAGATGAGATAAACATCTATAGAACATAAAAAATTCACATGGTACACTTATTTCATGCCATTGCTTGTGCACCAGATATATCCTAGAACATTCACCATAAAACTTATAAGTAACTGCTAAATATAAAAACAACTGTGTATTTCCTTTATTTATATGTGTAAAGGAAACAAGTCTCAATCTTACGAGATCCTAAAGTATGTTAAAACTATATTGCACAGAACTGTTATTGTTTCATTTTATCCTTTTCAGGGGTGTGGGGGCGGTCCAATCCTTCACATCCTAGACTTCCAAGTGATGACATTTTTTGCTCATTTACCACTTTCATTCTTCTTCATCTCTTTCTTTTTCCCCCTTTTGAGAAGAATAAGTCAGAAGTTCAAATAAGAACCAGGAAACAACCCACATCATCAGTGTTAGCAAACAGATATCTCAGATTTGATATATACAGCTCAATGGTGTGAAAACCAGCGAACCATAATTCACAATAAATCTCCAAGAGAAGTAAACTACCAAACTATTAAATCCATTATCACACTGCAGGATAAAGTCAAACAACATGTAATGAACACAAGAAGAATTGTTTTGGCAAGAAAATAATTCTAAGAAATTAATAAGAAGCATAATTTCATCAGAAGAATAAGGTGGAAAATATCAAATTATCAATAATACAGTGCATTCATCTACCTGAAGTGTGTTCTCATCAAAAAAGGAAGACACTGAGTGATTCATGCCATAAGAACCATCACACTGTAGAATCCTAAGCTTCCCTTCCTGCATTTTAAAGCAGATCAATAATAAAGTTAAATACGAAGCCGCAGGCTCCCAAAAGCAAAATCCAAAGCATGTTATATTTACCTTAGTTCCATAGACAAGGCCACCGCCAACTGAAGGATGAAAGCATGCTACATTAACCTCATCCTCAGCACTTGGTAGAACTCTCACAAGTTCCATATCAGAAACTCTATAGACCTTGGTGTCAACAACAAAGATTTAATCAAGATAGCATACATAGATAGCAAAGCAAACCAAAAATTAATAATAATAATTTCAAAATGATTTGGTCCTAAAGTTTCACCACAAGGAAATACAGTGGGGAAAATATTAGCATCAGATATGAATATACTTCCAGTGCATTGAGCAATATCACTTGTACTGCATTTAAAAATAAAAAATAGAAAGAACAACTTTTTTTATTTGTTTATTTTTTCAAAACAAAAAATTATAGAAAATTCTTTCCTACCCTAATGTGAGCACCATTCGATCCCGAGACCTCTAATAAAATGCTAAAAGATACAACTTCTAAAGCATCTTCAGTAAGTATCATTACTCTCCATAATGATATATATCCTATCATATATAATTGGGAAAAGTTAAAGTATAAAATCTTTTATTTCTTCTGATATATCCTAACTGCATCAAAAGTGAATATATTCTTTCCAAGGAGTGATCGGTTAGAATCAGGGATGAGATTAATAGGTTCCTCAATAAAGCAAAACTCATGGCGTTTAGTATAAGTTGTATTATTCAGTTTCAAAGGAATTTAATGACTTCTTTTTTCTTTATACATCCTAACTGGGAGGGTGTTTTGTGCTAATTTTGTATTGTTAGCTTATTTTGGCTCAGGAAGGGAAGATGATCTTTGACATATTTTTGTCAATGCTTGTATAGGGTTCCCCTTTTTCTGATTTTTTTTTTTTTTTTATCTCTTTCTGGATTTCTAGCCCCTGATGTACTTATTTCAATCTCTTCTTTAATATGGCTAAACAGTTTCTTATCAAAAAAAAATTAAAAGTTGTACTATAGCCAATTCAAAAAAATGTGAACTATGTGATGTGTAAAAAGTCAATTAACAGCAAATGAGAGAGCTACCACCAAGACTTTGTTATAACCACCCGATGCTGGGAGGAATAGAGCACATACACGTCAACACTATTTCAGCAAAATCTGTGAATAATAGTTCTTTCTAGAAAATGTCTGAGATCTAAACTTGTTTAGCCATTTTTCTTCCTTTTTACTGTATTTTCTCCATTCTTCATAACTAATTTCTGATTAAACTTGGAATATGAGTGAAGATCCTTCACTTAGGAATCCATAAGGTCCCACCATCAAACAGTCACTAAAAATGAATTTTTTCAAGCTTATTAAAACTATGGACTCTGAATTGCATTAAACAGCCCTGAAACCTTAGACACGAATTGAGTAGCGAGTTGAACTGCACCATTCAAATCTTTCTAACATAGAATCACAATCTAAAATCATTCTAAGATAATACAAATCATAATTTCTAGGAAGCAAGTTCCAAAAAGCAGATAGCCAGAAAGTAAGAAATATATAAGCTTATACCTCTAGAATTGTGTAAATGGGAATTGTTGCCTCTCCATCAATGACAACACTTTTAAGAAGTGAACTATGCCGACGACCGTATGCAAGCAATAAGTGCTCTGATGTGGGCGAGAACTGAAAGATTAAAATAATGTGTGATCAATAAACATATAGAGAAAAAAAAGTAGGGAATCATATTATCACTGTCTTACAAGTATCTCTAAAGGTCTAAAGCATTGACAGCCAATTGCCATAGTATCAGAAAAGAAATCAAAGTTGAACCAAACAAGATTAAAGCTAATTAATAAAAATAAAAAAATTACATATTTGAACTGTCTTGGGAATTATCATCACTGTTGACCCTATCAGCTTGCCATGTTGATGATGGGTTTTAGATTTTTCTTTACTACAAAACAGAAACAATACTGCAGGCTCATAACTCACTCTTTGGCTAACCAGTAAGATGGTTCTGACACATTGAAATCCAAGGCTCACAAGCTTTCTCAATGCTTTTCTTTCACTTCATCTCTTTTCTTCCTTTCAATCAAACACATGTAGGAAAGCAAATTTCCTTCCCCTATTCTATGTTTCCCTTCCCTCCTACCCTTTATTTCCTCTCTCTTTATCCTCCCTACCAACAAACTGAAAGCAAAGGTAGGCATGCTAAGAAGCAGCGATATAAACATGCCTATACAACAGTTCTTCAAAATTTTAGCATGTAAATTATTGAGCGCATTAACTTTTTTCCCCCTAATTGTTGAATACTTTGTAGCTGTATCCATTATAATTTTTGAATTCAAACTTGAAATTTGAACTTCCTAGTAAACAATTAAATCCATCTATACAAAAAAAAAAGAAAAAAAGAAAAGAAAAGAAAAGAAAAGAAAAGATGTATGCTGAATTAAAAATGATTTTAAATTTTATCTAGAAAATCATTTTTGTAAATATTTAAGAAATTTGTAAAACTATCTAAAACAGTAGGAGGTGAACCTTCTCACGGAATACATGAAATTTAAGGAATATGATAATATTGTCAATTTACGCATTAAATAGTTATCTGACCATCCCCACCCTAAGCTCAGCCCTCTTCCCAAGTAACACAGTGCAGGAAAACCTCCCACTGACAATAGAAAAATCACCCCCGTTATCTTTTTGACACTAAGGAAGCACAAGTACCTCATAAAGCAAGAAACCATTTCAAACAATCTTGTACATACAGTTTATAAATTAGCACTTATTTCAGGAATCATATACACAAAAGATCTTCACAATAAATTAAATAGATATTCTCCAATCCCACAGAGGGAACCACAAATTCTACTTTGAAAAGATTGCAAGTTGTAATTTAAAGCAACAGAACATTGATGTCCACAATATAACTAACCTGAATTGAAGTTAAACAATGAGCAGCTCTTATTGCCCGAGATGCAAGCACCAAACCAAACCTAAATGAACAAACATAACATCTAGTTAGAACAGAACAATTAAGGAATATAAATTAATATCTGCTAAAAACACGACCAAACAATTGCGATGTATAAGATGTTTAAGCTTTACGTTGCCTCCTCCAGGGAATATATCCGAAGCTCATACATAACTTGGTGAGCTGAAATTGGGTGACGAGTTGGGGAAGTTCCAGCCCCTGAGACATCATGGTGCCCTTGACTTTGTAATCCAGCATCAGCTTCTAAACTAGGCAACACACATGCTACACAGGCTGCTAAATATCTTCCACAAGGTGAAAAATGGGCACCCATCTCACTGTAAACATGTTCTAATATTTATCATTAGAAAGAAGATGCCTCGGATGCTATAAATTGTAGCATTGCAATGAGAACTGACAACACAGCCAATGAAGATAATCAATGCTCATATAGAGAAATTCTATATTAATTTCATTATTTGTATCCTTAAGCTCAAATGTTGCTTGTATAATATCTTTGAAGAAAAATCGATACTCAAATGATCATTCGTTCTACCATAGGCTTTTGAGTTTTTAAACTTTTGAAGTTGTTCATCATAATATCAAAATGCCAAGAATTTTTTTTTTACTTTTTATAAGAAACTGGAATATGCCAAGAATTTAATATAATACAAAGGTTATACCTACAAAGTACAGCATGTGGTATAGTCAAGCGACACCATTCACCTTCAAGATGAGCACATGGATCTTTCATATCATGTGGCCAGATTCTTAGCTTCACAGTGCAAGGTAACTCAGCAGCAGCAGCTGAAGCCAGGGATGTGGACAAATCAGATTGAAATCTGCTAACAACAGGTTGTGTACCACTTTCACTATGTGGGATGTTAACAAAAGCAGTCCTTTCACCAGATCCAGTTCCAGATATTATGTGGGATCGTGAAGATTGATGCCCTGAACCAGATCTTCCACTGACCCTAGATTGACCAGCATTGTTTGATATTAGGAAGGAAGTTGGCAGATTTTCCATTTCACCAGATGCTGCAAAGTTATCATGAGCAGAACCATTAAGCGGCCCAGTTATGTGCTGTGCTGCTTGGCTGTGTCCAAATAACCAACCTTGCAAGAAAGGAAGCTCCCAATTTGTTGGATCACCCAAAGGGAACGAATAATTACTTCTTCCTTCAGGCTGCACTTCCACAGTATCCACAGCAGTTTCAGGAACTGCATTAACCATTTCACTAACCAAAGAATCCGGCGCTGCTTCTTCTGGAATGGGAGATGAGCTATTAGGTTCAATAGGAGACAACACAAGTTCATACTGCCCTGAAGGAGTTGAAAATGTCAAAAGGCGCACTGAAGCAGAAGAATCCACTCTCTCTTGTGTACGACTTGCACCAACATCTCCATCAGTATGTTGCAAAGATATTCTCTCATAATCTCTAGCAAATGAAGGCCACAGCAAGAAGGGTAAAGTCATGAGAGGTGGTTCATCTGGCAACGTAGGACGACCACTAAAACGAGTATCAGCCATATATACAGCAGGCGGAGGATAGCGCAAATAACCTGGACAGGTTGCAAGTGTCATTGAGGACTCTGATGGGTCTAGGTCATTGACCTGCAAATAAGCAGTATATAAGAATCCACAAGAAGAAAGACAAAAGCATGTAGTAATCAGATGTGAACCAAAAATGTAACCTCAGCCGTTAAAAGAAACGGACCACCATGAGGGTGAAAATGCACAGCTCGTAGTGAACGGCGTGTCTTCAATACAACTTTTGGTGAAGATGTCTCGCCTCTCCTGTTATAGTGCCATATATATAGCTAACACAGAAGTTCTTAAACCATCAAAGATAAGCCAGGATGAAACTCTAAAGTTTAGTCTGAAAATCAAGAATCTTTACCTTGTGACCAGAAGCTACAGCAAGATGCTCCCCATGGGCATGAAAAGCTATAGAAGCAATAGGACGGTCTGCACAGAAGGGGAAAAAGTTAAGAAATAATGAATCATTCTCACAGCAAAAACTAATAGTCTCCGCATAATATTATCAATAGAATGCTGCAGAAAGAGATTCTGAAACATAATTACAAAAATCACGTGATCCTATACACTCTGCAGTATTTGCATCCCACAACCGAACTTCATGGTCCAAACTTCCACTTGCAAGTATTGCAGGATTTAATGGATGAAACCGAACCTGAAAGAGGTGCACAAGCACATGAGATGGGAAGGGGTTCAACATAATACATTCATAAATTAGTGAATGTTGCCATGCATTAAATGGGATGGTTAACAAGGAAAAAAAGTAACAGTCCAAAAATATCTCCCTCCCACCCACCCCAAGGGAAAAAAGAAAAGAGAGAACAAAAGATGATGTTTTTACATCAGATCATACACAAAGGTAAAAAATATATGATACAGAAAACGCTAGACCACAAGGTAATGAGGCAAAAGAAAGCCATCATCATACCAATCAAGGACAAGCTGCACATTTCATCCAAAATGTTTAGGCATTCAGAATTAATAATAATGAATGGTTAGTACAAAGGATCAATTTCAGCAAGGTGAACTAAAGAAATAAACTGAAAAACTGAGATGAATAAGGACTGAGGTCTCAAGAGACATGATGGCAAAATACAGCTCGTAATAGTGCTATAGTGACAGATGAATCAAGTAATCTAATTTAAATAAAAAGGTTAGGGGAGTTGTTATAGATGTAGAACATGGTAAGATAACATAACCTATTAATAAGCACTAGGAAAGAGAAGATTTTGGTCACTTGAACAAACTGAAAGGATATCCAAAGTATATAGCTACCTTCTCAGCTTAAAAAAATTTATCTACTTACCGTGCACACAAGGAATTGAATAAATGAAAGCAGCTCATTATTACCAATAAATTTACTGCAAGCTACCAAAAATGTGATTCATTGTAGCTTTCATATGAATAGATTTTCTTGGAACATGTTGAATACAGGTGGATAGGAAAGATAAAATCATGTCAAAGTGATCATAACAGAGACCTACCACCCAGGGTGTCCTCCGGTGTCCACACAACACTCTTAAGCATCTTCCAGTTTGGCAATCAATAATCTTTACCGTATGGTCCCCACTGCATAAACAAAAACAAAATGTATTTTCAAGAAAACACATCTCTTGGCATAAACATATCATCCTTACAGTAGGCACCAACAAGGAAATCACAACTTACTGTGTAGAAGCCAGCGCCTTCCCATCAGGGCTGAATGCTGCTGCAATAGTTGACCTTGGGGGAGGCAACAATGCACAATAATCTGCTGATAGACGCTGCAATGATTCTGACTCTACCCTGAACCCATTGAAGTAGTTTAAATTTAGAAAAATAATGTCAAACGCCAAAACATCACAATGAATTTAACCATACAAAACTGAGTACTATTGCTAACATTTCCTACCAAGCATCAAGACAACATAAGCAAAACAATAAAACCCATCATTTACCATGAGACAAGACCTCGTCTTGCATCTTGCTCCTTTTCAAACCTTGACTCCAAGGAACTAGAACACTGCTTTGAAGCTTCTCTCCATCGTCTTTTGGACAAACGCTTTGTTCGAGGACAAACCTCTCTTCGCGACAATAGTCTGAACACATTGCTACCACAACCCAATTCATAAAACAAAACTAAATTAGCTACAGTTCTATCTAGGCCACAGAACAACAAATGGGAACAAATAAGCAAATGCTACCCGCCATTATAAAAATTAACCCCGGCACAAGCCCAGATATGAATCTTGTAATACTAAAACTATACAAGCAGTAAAAATTATCTATACAGACTAAAGTGGCAGAAAGATACGTAAGAGAGAATATAAGCTAAACTAGCAAATCAAAATAGATAATGTGGAAATCACACAGCAGCTTAAGTCACTTTGTAAAGAAGGGATTTATGGTTAGTTTGAAATAATAAAAGCACTCATTAAATCACCACCTTGTGAAACTAGCTAAAACTGTAAACAAGTGAACAAAACAAACTGCTAAAAAAAATAATCAAATAAAAATAAATTACATGAATTTGTCATAGAAATTTCACAAACAGCTGTATTGACAAAAATAATAAACAAATTACAGGCTAGAAGACACTCAATTGAACTTCAGTACCGAAAATTCAAAACTTTAAATAGTTTAGCGACATTAATAAATGTCTAAATGAAATACGTAAACATCAGAAAATAAATAAGCAAGAACTTGGATAATAAAATAAAAATTTATACAGCTCCGGATCAAGAGCACACCTCACACGGGAATTGGAGTGGTTTGGCGCAGCTTGAGAAGGAAAGCGTGGCTGCGAGCTTGAGGTTGATGGCGCGTTTGGATCATCTGTCCATATCGAGGCCCTCATGTTTGGAGATTCATTGAGCCATTGAAGCTGGTATTAATTTCTGCCATTTTCTCGAGAAAAGGAAAAGGAAAGTTTAATAGAAAATATAAGATGAAACGATTATCAGAAAAAGGATTTGAGAGGGGACAAGGGTATAAAAGTATTTTAGATTATCTTTTCGCTTTATTACTTAGTGAGTTAGTTCCGATTCTCTGGAATTCTATTGAACGTTTCACTATTTGTCTGAAATGCCCTGGCAGCTCCATTTGAAATTTTTATTTTATTTTTGTGAACATAATGTAAAGTAGAAAATAATATACGCTGGTGGTGCTTAAAATTTACGACAATCAAACAATTTTATTTTTAAATAAAAATATAGAATTTATTTAAATAATAATGGTCTGTTTTTAGGTTCTGCATTTTATGTCCCATGTGAATGCTACCTAGGTAGTGTTTGGGACATGGGATTAAAAGCGGGATTGGACAATTCTTTTATCAATCCCAGTGTTTGGTTTCGTTTTAAGGAGAATTATCATAGTCCCATTCTCCTTTCTACAAGCAATCTTATAAGACCCGGACTAGACCTTGACCCAATCAAAGAGTCGGTTCTTGGGGTCAGTCGGGTTCATGACGTCAACATAATATAATAAAATTTTAAAATTATAATAAGTTTCTAAAATAATTAGATCTAAATCCAAAAACTGAAGATTTGAAGCAGAACTGACTGCAAGTTTGCTTCAAGTGAAAATCTCAATAAATCCTCGACCTTTCGGCTTTAAGACATAGAGGTCTACAGATGAAAAGATAAAATATGTATAGAATAAATCCTAATTCTATAATTGATTTTTGTACCCTATTCCACCACGGCTGCCCATCAACGTAGCCTCAAATCCCTAGCCATTGTCAACAATTCCTTGCGCATCTTCAATCACCGTGGTTGACGAGATCTAAACCATCTACAATTCCGCCACTGATGAGCTCTAAAGCAACTCCAATCGTTGTTAAGCTCTAAACCCTCTCCAATTCGACAAGCTCTGTCGTCTCTGATGAAGCCAAAACCACTATCATCTACTATAACGATTGAGGTTAAAAAGAGTTTGAGGATTAAATTGGCTTTATGATTTTGATCTAAGTGGTAGGTGTTTATCTTATTTCATTTTTATCAAACAGTGAATCAAAGTTAGGAAGCTTGTATTTTTGGCGATGCAATGGAGGGGAGCTACTGGAAGTGATGGGGTAGAGATTGAAATTATTGGTTTTGCGTGTGGAGGCGATGGATTCCGTGAAGAACGGAAGATTGAAATTGAAGAATATTTTAATTTTAGGAATTAGGATTTCAGTTTAGCCACCGGTTCTTTGACCAAGCAGTTGAACTGGCGATTTGGCGTCGTTCCTCCTGTTCAACTCTAGGCCAATCCGATCCAACTGTTATAATCGGGTTTAGAATATATTTGGAGCGGACAAAAGTCTGGTTTCTAGTCGAACCGGTTGTCTACTCCGAGTTTTAAAACAATGCCTACAAGTACGAGATTCGTTATCACAAGTTGGGACAAAATTTTAAATAAAATAATAATTAAAATTATTATGTTAAACATTATTTCTATAGAAATATTATTAAATTAAAAATTAATATTAATATTTTAATTATCTTTTTATTTGATTTAAATATACTTGATTTTATTTTATTATCTAACATTACTATCTTATACAGAATAATAATAAATATTTTTTTATATTTCAATATTTTAATATTAGAAATTCTGACTGATATTATATTCAAAAATTATTTTCAAAATTACAAATTACAGAAGATATCTCTCAATTAAAACTGATAGAAATAAAATTATCAGCTTTTCATATCTTTTTAGCTTTTAACATGTTTTTCGTATCTCGTATGTTTTTAGATATAGTTCAAATTTTTGTTATACCTTTATTATTTTAAATTATTTTGAATTGCAAATCATACCGGAAGAAATTTCATTTCTTTTAAAAAAAAAAAAAGGATTTTAAACTAATTTTCGGTATATATATATATATATGTTATAATTTTAATTAATTAAAATTCCTTGACTAAAACTACTATTTGGTTCTGCACTTTTATATAATATTTAACTGCTGAGTAGTTATCCCCAACAGTTATCTTTGATGGAAATACTTCGGCATACTTTAAAAAGGGAACAAGTACAGGTCCCCAATACAACAAGTAATTCTAATATTCCCAAAACCACCATTTTGAGAATTACAGTGCATTGAAAGAATCTGTAATCTCTGAAGAAGACAACAACAACAAATTGCTATGGCTAGAGGTTAGTGATAAAGTTATTCCTCTTCTGCAAATTCTATGAATGTATGAACATGGATATAATAGATATGATATGAATATGTATACATGTTGTTCTAAGTGCGTTTTACATTATTGATCTTACATGTGGTATTAGAGCCTTTCTTTTAAGAGTAATGCTACAGTTACCGACGGGTATGCACCGAATTTGTGCACCGAATGACGTGATAAAATTCTGATCGTTGATTTATTATCAATTAATATTAATCAACGGTCAGGATTTTGTCACGTCATTCGGTGCACAAATTCGGTGTAAACTTTTCGGTAACTCTATCATTTTCCTTCTTTTAATCTCTACCTGGCATGTAATTGTTTATTGCAAATTTGGAGTATATTGCATAAAATTGGGACTTTTTATATTAAAACTCGTAACTTTAATAGGACATAATTTTTTGTATAAATCATATTTATTTTCGATTTTAGTATCATTGGAATCCTTGTTGAAAGAGCTTTCCAATGATATATTATTTGCCAAAAACGGAATTGCGATTGCAAAGTTATGCTAGTTTAAAGTTTCGGTAAAAATCACCATTTGGGTGATTCGACTGCCATTTACAGCACGGATTTGGGACGGAAACGTCATTTGGGATGCCACCGACATATGTCATACGTCCACATTCAAGTTCCCTCTCTTAAATGCTAGAAAATTGGTCAAAATTGGGCTGTTAAAAACTGTAGAAAATGGGTTAAAAAGTTGCAAAAACCGGGTCAAGAACCAATCAAACTGGGTCAACAGGTCAAATTGACCCAATGAAGGAAAAACGGGTCAGTTTTACCCGATCAAAGTCAAATGTTAAATCAGGTCAATTTGACCTAGTCAAACTCGATCAACAACCCAACGGGTCAACCCAACCTAGTCAATCCTGGTCTAAAGTCAAACCAGGTCAACAGACCGGTCCAAGGTCAAATCGGGTCAATGGGTCATAATTTTAATTAATTAAAATTCATTGACTAAAATTACTATTTGGTCCTGCACTTTTATATATTAGTTTTATATGATATTTAACTGTTGAGCGGTTTCTTAGCAGTTGAGTAGTTATCCCCAATAATTGTCTTTGATGGAAAGACTTATGTGTACTTTAAAAGAGGAATAGTTACAGGTCCCCAATACACCTAATTAATTCTGATATTCCCAAAACCATCGTTCTAAGAATTGCAGTGCATTGGAAGAATCTGTAATCTTTGAAGAAGATAGCAACAACAAATGGCTATGGCTGGAGGTTAGTGATAAAGTTATTCCACTTCTGCAAATTTCATGAATGTATGAACATATATCTAATAGATATGATATGAATATATATTTATGTGTGTTTTTTACATCATTTATCATATATACATAAAGGTTTCATAACCTCTTTTTTAAGGGAGATATGGCAATATATGGATGATTCATAAAGGGTTTGTTTTAAGATAATTAAAGTATCTATAAATGATAATGGGGAGAATATCGATTTGTGGACAATCATACTTATATTAACCCTTAAAAACCATTGGATGACATTCATCCTTCCAAAAGTTTATAGGTAAATAGGTTAATTTGTAAGTTTCAAATGTCTATAAGTTATAAAATATATAGGCAATATTAACACACAATAATCCAAATTTATCATTGTTGATGCAAAAATACACCAACTAGAGCGATCCAATTAACCTTGATGGAATTATAATAGATGTGTGCATGATCGCGGGTAACCAGCAATGTATAAACGGAAAATACAATAAAGTAAATGGCACAATGAGTTTTTAAAGTGTTTCCACGAGTTAAATTCTTGAGCCTACGTCCACTGTTTTTGTATTTGCTATGAAAGCTTACAATAATGGTCCTAGAATAATTTGCTAACACCTTTCTCATCATTGGTGGGGGTATATAGATTTTGTACTAAGTAAATAGCGAAAATAAAGGGATTACAATTAAGATTAAAATGCAACTCCGATATTCTCACGATTGAGCGTTGAGATTGCGCCAAGATTGTTGTCGATCTGATCCCTTCCCAAACATCTGGGATATAAAGTTATCTGTGAGTTGGTTGAACAACTATAAGGATTGGTCGCGACTAGCTTGTGCTAAGTTGAGCTACAACTCGACGAGCTTATGCTAGGTCGGACAATCAATTGAGTCGAACTGATTCTGGATTGAGCTATAACCTCGCAATTCTTCGAGCTTGATAGAGAAACCACACACAACATTTGCCCCTTAGTGTTCGATGCTCATTTCGAGCTTCAAAGACTATTACTCGATTTGGAATCAAGCTTGGATTTCATCGGTTGTGCGCGAATGTAGATTCGATTGAGCTTCATGAGTCAGACTCATCTCCAGTCGATGTACTCAACACTTGGCTTTTCCTCTGCTATGGTATACTTGACAAACTCAGAATTTGAAATGAAGGGTATATGTGTAACTTCCACGCAGTCATGTAGCATTAAATGCGCAGCCTTTGGCAATTGTTTTTCGTCGCATGTGGGCGACTACATCTGTCCACGCGCGAAGTTGAGGCAACGTGTGGTGATGTTTATGATTGTGGTAGTCTGACAATTGATCACCCGTCGCGGATGATTGACATGTGGCCACGTCCAAGGGCTAAGATTGCTCGACAAATGAAGGGTCGAGATCCACTATAGATCGACAACTACGATCGAACCGCGCCCTTTCGTCTCCCATGCAAACCATTATAAAAGCAGGCAACATCGTCAAAACTTCTTCACGCTTTGCAAAAGTTTAGAATTTTCTTTGCTTACTCCGTCGTTGCTATTTCATTTTCACAATGCTCTTTCGGTGAGTTTCTTCCATCTTTTTACTTTGGTAAGGTTTCTTTCCCCTCCTTTGATTATTTTTATGCCTTTTTGCGATTGAGGGTGGCCATTGTCGTGGCCATATTGGGCTTTTTAGGGCTTTGTTAGGGTTTTTGAGTGTGTTTCTAATGGTTCTGGGTTTAAGGAGGGTTTATGGTGGTGGCCGCCAGAATTTTGGTAGGTCGTTTGTGTCTATTGTCCGATGCGAGCTACCTTGGGTGCCTAAATTGTAAGCAAATTGTGGATAGGTCACCGAATTTTTGAGCTCTGACACATGTTCGCTTCTGATTCAGGTACCCAGAGGCGAGCTATCGTCATGTCTTCATCAAACAACCATACCATTGATCGCATGTTCAATTCCCATCGGGTTTGACAGCTCTTGGGGGCGTAGTCCTTGAGGCTTCCGAGGATGTTGTTGCACGAAGCTCAGACACCAGTGCGGCAGGCTCTTTCGACCATGCTTCTGCGGAGGTTGTTTCAGTGAATATCTGGTCCATAGGCCATGCAAGGAACCATAATCCTCAATTGGGGTTGAGGATCTTAGGCGCATAACCGAAATTTATGCACCTCAACTTTCCTTGAGGGTTCTAGAAGGCTTCTCCCGAAAGAATCCCCACACGGGTTGTGTGGCAGTCTCCAAATCCCTTTTAAGGGTGCAGGATGTCCATTCCCGCTCATCACTTCATTAACAGTGTTTTGAGATGATTCAACATCGTCCATCTCCAGTTGTCGGGGAACTCATATATTATAATCGTAGGCTTATACATAACATACCAAATAGTTGAGTTGGGCGAGCCATTTGTAGAAGAGCTCGTCCACTTGTATAGGTTAAAAAATGGTTAACGCCAAATGTACTATCTCTCCAAAGTGAGGAAAGTACATTTTAACGGTTTGGTCGACGTCCCAAAGAAGGTCTTGCATTGGGATTCTCAATTTTTCTTTTATAAGGTCGAGGAGACAGACATTTTTGCTTCGAAAGCTAGTAAGACCTCGATCCTTGTGTGTGCAAATAGTGTTCCAAGGTTGACCGTTGGACTAACCAAATTTCTTTGCTTTGTAGTAAACGTCAAGCAAAACTTTCTTCTGGTAGTGAGCTTGAAGCAACTTCAGCACTTTAGCAATCTCTCCAACAGGGAGTGCAACATTAACGAGATTATCTTGCTTCCTCGATTGAGGGCATACGGTTTTTGCGCAGACAAAGCCACATTCAACACTATTCTCAAAAAGGTAAAGTGCTTACTTGCTCCTTTTTTTTTTAGGTCGCTAATTGTTTTCTTCCCCTTTCGTAGATATGTGGGCCGAGAAACCAAAGAGCTTGAAGAAGAAGATGGCAACATTCGATGCTACCAAGAAATCGTCGATCGCTCTGGCGAAGAAGCAATCTACTAATACTACTGGAACAGTTGGTGCCTTGTCCACAAACGCAGCAGTGGTGAGCTTGGGGAAGGCTCAAATTCTAAGAAGTCTGCGACTATCTCCAAGGAAATCAGGGAGAAGGGTGCCCCCGAGTCGCAAAAAAGGCTCAGCAAAAAAGACCTCTGAGCCAACTGGAGGCTCGAGAAAACAAAAGACCCCCGAGTAACATGATGGCTCGGACAAGAAGAAAGCGTTGGAGCAGCATGAGGGCTCCAGCAAGAAAAAGTTGACCGAGCCATAGGGGGCTCAGGAAAACAGAAGGTCACCGAGCAGCAAGGAGGTTGTAAAGCAAGCTGGTGGCCCTAAGAAGTCCATGGCCAAGGACTTGGCCAAGAAGAAATTTGTTCACACAAACGAAGCTGTCATTCCCGTGGAAAGTAAATCAAGCTCGCCTTAGTAGGGAGGGAAAATGACGGAAGAGGAAACTCGAGCTGCGCTCGACGCAATAATCAATGAGCTCTCTGAGCACATTGGCATTAGGGCCTCAGCGGTCAACGATGTCGTCACCACCTACAGGAGCATTAGTGATTTGTCTCCTCCACAGCTGATGTCTTGAGCACGCAGCTACGTGACAAATGTTTCAGTAGTTTGCCCCCTTTCCTTTTTCTTTTATATACTTCCCTTTTTTCTTCGCTGACTTTTTTTTTTTTTTTTTTTTTTTTGCTTGTGTGGTGATCTAGCTCTTCTATGATGAGAGTTACCACAAATTGATAGGTACTCATCAAGGGTGGCAGGAAGCAGAGACGCTTAAGGAGGATGTCTTAGCTAGGGCTGAGGTAACAGAGAAAGAGAAAGACTCAAAGTAGGTCGAGCTTAAACTGCTTAAGGAAGAGATAGAGGCCTTTGGCATCAAGGAAAGGGAGTTCCTTGACAAGATTAAGGCAAGTGAGACCTCTCGGGCTAAGGCTGAAGCAAAAGCGGAAAAGGCTAAGAAGAGTTTGGCACAGCAATGAGGTGCCAACAATAAGCTAAACTCCGAGCTCACCTTGGCTCAGAAGACTGCCTCAGATTGGGGGGCTAAGTTTAAAAATGTCTTACTCGATCTCACCAAGGAGGTGGAATGTAGCCAAAAGCCCGAGGCTGAAACTGAACAGCTTAGGCTCAACGTTAGAGAGCTGAACACGGCCATCACGAATCGAGCTTAGGACACATCGGTCTTCCTGGTGCAGGAATTGTGGGAAGCTCATCCTTCAATCGACTTTTCCTTCCTTCCGAGGGCTTACCAGAAAGAGTCGATAGGATGAGGACCGAGGCTCAAGGCATAGCCTACGTTTACTCGGATGACTCCAAGTCCAATGGTGAAAATGAAGAGGGAGTCAAGGAGGGAGAAGAAGATGTTGGCGTCAAGCAGGAGGTCGAGGATCCGGCTCCTTTGGCCACACTTTCACTTATTGTTGTTGACCTGCCTCCTATCGAGACTTCGAAGGACATCCCGACTCATACCCCTGATTTTGAAGAGGCTATCGAGATTCCTACTATCAACGATCCCTCTGTCCTAATTGGTGACGAACTCCCTGGTCTTGCTAGTGACGATGCCCCTGCACCTCCAACTTCTTAGAGATTTTTTTTTTGTATCTTTTTTTTTTTTTTTTTGGGCCTTTTAGTTTAGTTTGTAACTAAACTTCATAATCAATAAAAAATTTGTTTTGCACATTTCTGTCAAGTAATTTTTACTTCTGCATAGTCATTTCGATCATCCTAATTAGAAAATTTGAATTTGTTTTGCACATATCTGTCAAGTAATTTTTACTTCTGCAGAGTCATTTCGATCGTCCTAATCAAAAAATTTGAATTTGCTCCAAGTTATGCGTAGTTTGCTTCTTGAGGAACTTTTCATATATATATAAGAAAATCTTGTGCGTCAACTCTAAGTTTTAGATTAATTGTTCTTCTCGAGTTTTGGTCGCTGGCTTATGACCGATTTTTCTTCGATATGTTTTACTTAAATTTTTTTAAGTTTAACTTCATCGATTCAGGAAATTTCTCACTTAATGAGTTGAATTCTAACGTGGCTTATTTAGCTAAGCTGCCTTTTTCCGAACTCTTGACTTTGAGTTTTGGATGTGATCTCATAGGTCGCAATTTTGAAACCAAAGATGATAAATGATGAACAAGATACTAATTAAAAAAAAAAGTGAAGAACAAAATAAAGTTCATGAATAATACCTCTTTTTATTGATAGAATTTTGGCTATAAACAACCTTCCAATGAATATTAGAGAAAAGACAAGACATAGTTAGAACCCGAGCTGCTTATTGGTAATAACTGTTAGAGTAGATGCCCTAGAGCCAATCAATTATTGTGGAATTGACTCTTTGTAATAATGTTCATTAATCAATAATAAAAGGCATTTTATTCTATATCGCGTAAATCATTATTATTGCAATATGTATTGATATATGTCCTTAGAATGGTGATCCGCAGACGTAGGGTATCAAGTGATTCAAATCTTGATAGTGAGAACCCTATGAGCACATATGGTGGCCATTCTAGAAACGTCCAGCCCCAGATATTCTTCAAGTAAGGGCACGATAATACGGTAAGGCTATCATAGTGTTGAACGACCTCGCGAAAGTCGGATCGATCACTTGTGCCGGTTGTTTCCAGACAACCGCGAATACATGGGTGTTGTTCAGGAGGATATACCTGCAGTTAAGTTCACCTGACCCTCCATCCCACCAGAGGATTCCACATGGATGGTAACCCCTGTGCTCATGGAACAAATCCTCTAACGAATAATGGTGCATGTGATCCTTAGACTTGAGATCACCGGAGCGCCTTGTGCACCGATTGGTACGGTTTGACACTAGCCTAACGCAGCTTCTATTCAGAAAGTCGACACAATGGTGTATTGGCTATATCAAGGAGTGTATCAAGACTATGGTGGATTGACAGAGGATTCATCACTCCCGGGTACGGGAGAAGTTATCTCACGGCGCAATTCAGTATATGGCAATGACACTAAAATTGTGGCCACAGTGGGATTGAGTTGTTGCTCTATCCAGATTATAATACGGGTCATTGATCCAGAACCTGAATATATAATATCGAGAGTAACCGAAGGTTGACACTATTTCTATGCCTTCGTCTCGTCGAGATAACGTATGATGAAAGGATCGTATTGTACGGTAACCATATCGTTGACAGTAGCTACTTTGTGAATCCGAATTTATCGGGTGGCCATGATGCCTTGCTAGGGGTCAATCTTGGTCTGTGTATTAGTGAGACGATTAATTGGTGTTAATCGCGATACTATACACTACCGGTATGATGAGGAGCCTATGGGTCACACACATAGAAGATAATTTAAGAGCCAAGAAGAAAGAAGGGCGTTTTCATCTTTTTGGGCAAAGGGGTATTTTGGTAATTTTACAGTGCAATTAAATTTGCTGAGGTAGTAGCCTTTTTATTTAATTTGTTAAAAAATTAAATAAGTGAAATTACGGTTAAATGTGTGTTCGCACATATTTAATTAAATCATCATTATTGTTAAATGTTAATTAAATATTAATTGATTTTAATTGAAATAATGATGAATTAAATTAAAATATCTAATTGGGAGTGTTTGGCAAATTTGGGGGTGTTTGGGATGTAGCCCAAGCCCATTCCATATGGGAATAGGGCAACTAAAATAAGACTATAAAAGGAAAAAGGTTTTAGTTGAAAAGGGTGAGTGTGTGTTATTTTATTCATTCTTTTGATTTTGAAAAGAAAACCTCCAGCCAAAAACTCTCCCACGCCACTTTCACTGTTCCATTGAAAACAAACACTTTTTGTTTTTCTTCTTGATTTCTTAAGGCCAAGGAGGATCTAGTAAATCCCTCCTTGGTTCTTGGTGGTTGTCTTCGTGTGGACTTCTTGGTTCGATCCTACACTTGGATCGGTAGCAAACACATTCAGAGACAACATTGGTGGAGCCTCCAACGTGGGTATGGTTTCTCAAACCTTTGGATTTATTTTCGCAGATTCTTATTATGCATAAACGTAAAATCTGTGCCTTGATTTTGGGTTCTAAGGAACGATCCGTGGTTGTAAATTTTTTGTTTTCCGCTGCGCAACCGGGTCGTTTCCTAACAATAACTTCGCAAATGCTCGGCGTTCCATGCTCGTAGTACAGCTTCACCATTGAGGTGTCCAGGTGGAAAGTTCCTAGTGCAAGCTTTTCGAAGATCTTGAATGGACCTTCCCATATAGGCCCAAGTGCCCCCAAGTTTGGGTTTTGTGTACCCTGGACAACCTTTCTAAGGACTAGGTCACCCACTTCAAAGTCCCTGTTCTTGACCTTGGAGTTAAAGTATCGTCTGGCTCGCTGCTGGTATGAGGCAAGCCTTAGCTGAGACTTGGCTCGATGTTCTTCGATTAGGTCTAGCCTTAGGCAGAGAATATCTTCGTTTGTTTCTTCATTAAATACCTCCCTTCGGAACAAACTAATCCCTACTTCAACTAAGGCCATTGCTTCACACTTGTATGAAAGTGAGAACGGGGTTTCTCTTGTCAAGCTTCTGGCTGTCGTTCTGTAAGACCACAAGGCCTCGAGCAATTCCTTAGCCCATCTTCCCTTTAGGGTGTGGAGCTTCTTCTTAATGGTGTGCTTGATCACTTTGTTCACAGCCTCCACTTGGCTATTAGCTTGAGGTCGATAAACAGAGACGAAGCTCTTCTTTATACCGAGCCTTTCGTAGAAAGATCTGAAGTCCTCACAGCCAAACTGTAAGCCATTGTCGATTATTATTGTATGGGGAATTCTGAATCTAAAAATGATGTTTTTGTAGACAAAATCCTTCAGTTTGTTTGATGTGATGGTAACCAAAGATTCGGCTTCTGCCCACTTAGTGAAGTAGTCTACTGCAACCACTGGGAACTTAACACCTCATTTTCTTTGAGGGAAAGGGCCTATCAGATTGATCCCCTAGATTGCAAACGGCCAAGGACTTGTCAAGGTAGTTAACTCTTAAGGCGAAGCTCGCATAACATTTGTAAATCTTTGGCATTTTTTGCACCTATGCACATAGTTTACTACATCATCAAAAACTATTGGCCAGTAATAGCCCTGGTGAAGCACTTTATATGCTAGAGATCTAGCCATTACATGGTTCCCACAAATGCCTTTGTGGATTTCTCTTAAAACATAGTCCACGTCTTCATGGTTAACACACCGCAAGAGTGGTGAATTGTACCCACAGTTGTACAGTTTGTCATCGATGAGCGTGTATTGAGCTAACTTTGCTCGGAATGTCCTGGCTTCACTTCTTCCTTTATGCATTGTTCCATCCCTTAAGTAAGCAATTATTACATCAATCCACTGTATCTCTATCCTGTTACTCAAACTAGTTCCTATGAAGCGAGGATGCTTGGACTTGGGAAGAATTTGATAGGTATCGAATCAGTCTTTTCTTGGCTCATCGCCGAAGCTAGGCGAGCTAGAGCGTCGGTCACTTAATTCTTCTCTCTCGAGATTTTAAGAATAATGAAAGATTTGAACTGCTCGAGCTTAGATTTCACCTGCCAAAGATATGATGTCATTTTATCCTCTTTTACTTGATATTCCCCGTAAATCTAATAGACTATGAGTAGAGAATCATTGTAAATCTTGATGGACTCTGCCCCCATTTCCTTGGCGAGGTGGATCCCCGCAAGCACTGCTTCATACTCTGCCTCATTGTTTGAGGCAGTAAACCCAAATCTAACTGTAGCTCTGATCGCGTTCCCTTTAGGGCTTTCGAGCAAGAGCCTAGCTCTTGCCCCCTTCTCATTTGAGGACTCGTCTACATAAAGAGTCCATTGCGATAGACCGTCAAGCTTTTGTTTCTGCGATTCGCTTACTTCCGAGGTGCTCATCCCTGGTGGGCTTATTTCTCCCTCGGGCTGATTGAAAAATTCTGAAATGAAGTCTGCTAAAGCCTAACCTTTTATTACTATTCTCGAGATGTACTCGATATCATCTTGACTCGTCTCCATTGTCCACTAAATCAATCTACCCAATGCCTCAGGCTTCTACATTATTTTACTCAGCGGAAAGTTCATCAACACATGTATGGAGTGCACCTAAAAATAGGGACGCAGCTTTCGAGCGACAATGACAAGTGCATGGGCGAGATTCTCCATCTCAGGATATCTTGTCTCAGCATCGAGCAATCTCTTGGTCACGTATTACACCAACCATTGCACTCCCCCTTCTTCGCATACCAAAGTCGCGCTAATTGCAGACTTGAATATCGATAAATACAGAAGCAATGGCTCGCCTTGGATGGGCTTTGATAGCAAAGAAGGATGCCCCAAATGTTTCTTCAATTCTTAGAATTCTTTCTCGCAATCCTCTATCTATTTGAAACCCTTGTTTCCCTTTAGAGCTTCGAAGAATGGTAGGCACCTGTTGTGGCTCGAGAAACAAACTTGCTAAGTACGGCCACACACCTTGCCAAGCTCTAAACCTGCCTTATGCTTGTCAGGTTTTTCATGTCCAAGACAGCTTGAATCTTTTCTGGGTTGGCTTCGACACCTTGTTGATTAATAAAGAAATCTAGAAACTTTCCCGAGCTTACTCCAAAAGCGCACTTCAGAGGATTGAGCCTCATTTTATATTTTATGAGGATGTCGAACATTTCCCCTAAGTGCTCAATGTAGCTTTTGGCGACCTTTGATTTGATGAGCACGTCATCAATATAAGCCTCCATCGTTTTTTCGATTTGCTCGGTGAACATCTTGTTCACCAAATGTTGGTGGGTCGCCTCAGCATTCTTCAAGCCAAATGGCATAACCCTGTAATAAATGAGGTGTGTTCTTCATTAGGCTAATACATCAAGATTTGGTTTTATTCCGAGTATACATCCATGAAGCTTAGTAGTGCTTTCCCAACTATCGCATCTACTAATTGGTCGATCCGTTCAAATTTTTGAAGTCAACGCAAGTCTGCCACTTGCCATTCAACTTTTTCACCAAGAATGGGTTGGCGAGCCAATACGAGTTTTTCACTTCCTTGATGACGTTGATGTTCAAGAGTTTATTAACTTCATCTTTGAGCACTTTGGAGCGCTCTGCATCTATATATCTTCTTTTTTGTCTGATTGGTCGAGCTGCTAGGTTGACATTCAATCTATGACACATTACCTCGGGGTTGATCCCTACTATATTTGCATGTACCCATGCAAACATGTCGAGGTTTTTTTTAAAAAACCCCACTAGACTGTCGACCAGTTCTTTGCTCAAACTGTTGTCAATTTTTAACACGTGAGTTGGGTCTTCCTCGTTGACAGATACTTCTCACAGCTCCTCTGTTGGCCCTACTGCAGGCTTTTCTTTATGGATGCGAGGATATATGGTGTCCTCTAGAGGTCCGGGGTTTGGCTCGGACTCTGCGATGACCATGGTTCTAGGGAGTGGCAATTTCAATGCAACATGAATAGCTCGGTTGTAACACTCCCAAGATTCTTTCCTACAACTCCTGATTTTTGCAACTCCGCCTAGAGTCGGGATCCTTATTACCTAGCAGCGCACAGAGGTGACTACACCCATATCATTAAGGATCGATCTTCTGAGGATGACATTTTAAGTGGTCGGATAGTCCACTACTAAGAATTCTGCCATCATCGTTCTGATCCTAGGCTCTGTCCCCAGAGTCACGAGCAGGTCGATTGTTCCCTTGGGGACTAGGTTGTCCTCGGTGAATCCATAAAGCGGTGATAGACACGCCCTTTGATCTCGTTCTAAAACCTCATTTCCCAGAAAGCTCCCAAGAAAATTATGTTCACTGCACTGCCATTATTGACCATCACCCTAAGTATTCTGGCATTGTCGATCTTCGCTACGATTACAATTGTTAGTGTATATTAGTGTATGCCCTAGAAACCATTCATGTTGTCGGTTTCAAAGCATTTTGTCTTGTATCTATATATCATAAATAATAGAAGAAAGAATTCTTCAATTCATATATATAAATTGCTTCCTTTATTCAGCCATGCATTTAAAATAAAGTATGCATATGAATTGTCCAAATGATTCATTTAATCGGTAAATGAATTATTGAAAAGGGTTCTACGGAAGCAATATAATTTGGGCAACTATATTGCACAGTAGGCATATCGGATGCTTCCGAAAGATATCATAAGTTGATATAAGTATGGATGACGATGATAGTCATGTCACTAGGGCATTGGTATGGATTAGCGGTTGGTGAACTATTTTTCGAACGTGACCGAATAACGACAAATCACTTGGAAAAGCATATAGTCAATGATTTATCGTTTGGTTATATCAGTGCACGATGTAGTCTTTTGACCTGAGACATTGTAGTCGGATCCGATACGGATGTGTATGGTTCATACAGTGTATAAGTACGAGACTAATCATGTTTCGTATAATAAAGCCTATTTGGTCATGCGTTGTTCATATGCGGAAACGAACGATGGTCAAGAGGGGATCCATTGACTTGAAAATATAAGATCGGGAGTACCGCTAACTCCATCCGGATTCGAGTTCCTAGACGAACATCGATAAATGTCCGAAAACAAAATTTCTGGCCAGAGTCTATTATTAGTCATACAAAAGCAAGTTTGTGATGACGAGTTCCGGACCTATTGATCGACGATTCGGTAGAAGATCGAGTTTAGGATTTTGACGTTCCATGAATCCGTGCTCGATCAGGATATTTCAATGGAGGGACTTTACTTGCATGGTACGTATGATCTGAAATGGGTTCGATGAAGTATTTCTTCATCGTGGTTTAGGGACTATGGCACATTGCTAGATGTTTACCATAGTCGTTGGGCCTTTGAACAGGTTTCTGAATTCATCCAGAACCAGCTAACGGCTAATCCACGGTGGACCTACATGGTCACACCAATAGCCTTGAGAAGTTAAAGAATGATGAGAGAGAGAAATGATTATCCGAAGAGGGCTAGCACCTTCCGATGGTAATGACGGGATTTCTATGGTAATAGTTACATAGAAAATTGTTTGTAACATTTTAAGGGTTAAAATGGTCAAGCAATAATTAATTATATTTAATTATTATATCTTAAAGCGTTAAGATTAATAAGATGAATGAAAATAACCTTTTAATAGTTAAAGGGTAAAAAGGTAAATTTATGGGTTGTTAATGTAAACTAGTTTAGTTTACATGGACCCTTGAATAATATTGATTATTCAAAGGGTGACATAATAAATTTAATAAATACTTGGGTTCCCTTTTTAAAATAAGATTTTATTGGGCTTGGAAGTGAAAACCAAATAATTGCAAAATTGCCCAAGTATATATAAATGCAAAAGGTTGCATTTTAGTTCATAACACACATTGTTCACTCAAGGCAAAACTAAAACTCTCTCTCAAAGCCACTGCCACTCTCTAAACCTCTCAAGGTGGTGTTAAAGTGTGGAGGTCTCATTACTTTGAGGCTAATCTTCATCAATCCAAAGCAAAAGAGTAGGTATAATCTTTTTCCAAGCTTTGTTTGAAAACCGGTTTTTTGAATCCATGCTTTCATTCTCCATTTCCACCACTCTTCATGCATGATGATTCTTTCAACAATCGCATCATGATTATGGCAAGGAGATTCTTCGCACTCTTCCATTGTGAATCCTATCACTTCACTCTCTTGTCTAAGCCATTTCGGCAGCTTTTGTTCACAACTCATTACTCAGGGGATTGAGTCTGTTCTGGCCTCTCGAGCATATTGTTTACGATAGTGCCTTGAGCTTCGTGCAATGTCAAGACCCCCGTAGATCATGTCTACCAGAACATCATTGTTGGCGTTGGTTAGGGCTTGCTGGATCTACTTATTCTACTTGCCTATACTTTCGTGAGCTAGCGCCTCCTTAACAAATTCTTTTAGGTGGCCCCTTCGGATCAGATCTTTGATGGTGTCCTTTAAAGTCTGCCACCATTAGTGTTGTGCCCGATTTCCTGGTGGAATCGACAATATTTCTACCGATCTCTTTTGTCCGAAACCCCCTTTATTCTTTCTAGAATGTGCAATCTCTTACCCTCACGGGAGACTTCATATATATGAGCTATGTCTTGAGTAAAAGGGGTATATTTTTCATATCGCAAGAAAGGTTGTCTTTCCCGCGATTTTCTATTTTTTGCCTTTTTTGGAACCTATTCCGGTCCCTGTCATTGCAGTCTTGGCCTCTTCATTTATCTACTGGGTGATCTTGTTGCCTATCCGAGGCTCTTTACAGTGAGCTTCTAGCTATGGATGCTAGCGAGCTTTCCACTCACTGATGCTTAGCAACCATCTGATAAAACTTTGCCAAGCTCACATGGTCTTCACTTTAGAGCTCTTTCCACTGCTCTGTTTGTGGCTTGATGCCCACAATTAGTAAAGTCCAAATTGATTCTTCGAGTGCATCCACGACCTTCACTGGCTCATTCTGGAACCTCGTCCGATACGAGGTTAGTGTTTCATCTCTCTCCCCGATTTAATATTGCTCTAGTCCGAAAGCAAGATTGCGAATTGTCTCCTCGCTTGGAATTGTTGTAGGTACAGCAAGAAGAACTACTGCCAAGAGCTAATTGAGTTTACCTTGAGCCTTTTGTACCAACTCTTGGCATCCCTTACCAATGTGACCACGAAGTAGCAGCACTTTGCCCAGTCATAGATCTAGTGTAGCTCCATTAGGTCGTTGAAAGTGTCAATGTGCTCTCTAGGATCTCCTTTCCCATCAAACTTACTTTCTGGCACCCTGAATCCTTAGGGAAGTGAGGCCTAGCAAACTTCCTCTATAAAGGGAGAGCTCACTATCTCTTCTGCCGCATTGTTCTAGCAGGCTCTTAGATCGTCGAGCATTTTCTGCACCCAATCTAAGTTTCATTGTAAGGATTGCCCTAGTTGGCTCTGTTCAGCCTTACCTCGAGCCGGTGAGTTCACAAATTTGTTGCTTGTGAGCCCCCTCCATTATACGCATTGATGTGCGAGGTTGAGTCATGATGGCTGGGTTGGTAGGTGTTATCATGCTCATCAGTGTGTTGCTCGCGATGTTGATTATAACTGGAACGTCGGTCATTACCAAATTAGCACACATGACTCATCTCGCGAGCTTGCGAGGTTTGAGCCAATCTTGGGCGTGGGTTAAAACTCGCACGCTGACGTTGGGGATACCGCCGAGCATGTCGAGTATCCCTCTGGCGACCATTATCTTCGTCTTCTCCTATGGGTTGTTTGCCCGGTCACCTCCCAGGGTTAGTTTGCCCGCACGACTCTCATTCTTACACGAAATATTATCAGCAATGTCGGGATTGTCAACCGTGCCTCGATGCCGATGAACCAAATTGGTCACCAGCTGAGTTCCGACATATTGGAGTGACATCGATGAAGTGTAGCTGATCAAGGTCTTGGGGGGCCAGTTGCTAATTTCATAACTCAGCCACATTTTGTTGCACAACCTGTGCGATCATCGTTTTGATCATCTCCACCAATTGGCCATTCTCAGGATTCGACATCCCTACCCCCAGCTGATTCACGACTTATTGCACCGGCGGCGCTGGTGGTCGACGCCTAGCGACGTCTTGGTGCACCTCTTAGTGGCTAGTCTCCACGTTGTCGTGGTTTTTGGTTGTGGTCTTTGATCTGGTTCAAACCATCGTGGGCCTCGAGTGATCGGGCTACTGGGGTTTGTTTGCCAGAAATTCTGAAATTTGGCAGAGGCTCTCCTTCTAGCGCCAAAATGTTGATGCAAAAATACACCAACTAGAGCGATCCGATTGACCTTGATGGAAACGAACCGATGTGTGCATGATTACAAGTAACCAGAAATGTATAGACGGAAAATGCAATAAAGTAAATGGCACAATGAGTTTTTAAATTGGTTTGGCAAGTTAAATTCTTGAGCTTACGTCCACTATTTTTGTATTTGCTGTGAGAGCTTACAATAATGGTCCTAGAATAATTTGCTAACCCCTTTCTCATCATTGGAGGGGGTTTATATACAAATTTTGTATTAAGGAAATGGTGAAAATAAAGGGATTATAATTAAGATTGAAATGCAACTCCGATATTCTCGCAATTGGGCACTAAGATTGTGCCAAGATTATTGTCGATCTGATCCCTTCCGAGATATCCGGATCTAAAGTTATCTATGAGTTGGTTGAACAACTGTAAGGATTGGTTGCAACTAGCTTGTGCTAGGTTGAGCTACAACTCAACGAGCTTATACTGGGTCGGACAATCGACTAAGTCAAACTGATTTTGGAATCGAACTATAACCTCGCAATCCTCTGAGCTTGATGGAGAAATCACACACAACAATCATATATTATCTTCTCTTAAATAGTACTTTATTTGGTGTAGTACATAATTACTCTATATAATGAATTTTTTTACTATTTACTTAATGGATATAATTTTTTTCTTTTCTATATAATAAAGATAAGAAAGGATGAAAATAGTTATCACGTATCAAGTGACAATATGATATTATCACGTATGTCAATTAATCGAGTAATAATATTACATGATTCGCTGAGCAGACTACATTCCAATGGCATAAATCAAAGGGCCTTTTGAATTTTGAGTAGAATTAGTGTCACAACAAAGCATCAAGTGATTCTTTGGATGGAGTGGTTATAAGAGTCTTTACCATTTTTTACCAAGCCTAGTGTTACGAAGTCATATAGTCATCAACCATTTATTACATTCTTCCACATGCATAGACCATACCTTGATGGTGAAAGCTCATGGATTTCATTTCGAGGGTATTCATTTAACTAATACTACACATACATCATTTTTATATAACATTTCTCATACAACATTATGTGGACAAAATATGATTGACTAATTTAAAGTTAAAATTAAACTTTCACTCAATCATATCTTGCCACATAATGTTGTATGAGAAACGTTGTATGATAATGATGTATGTGTAGTATTATTCTTTAACTTTATGGGTGCATTTGGTTATGAGAAATTTGTATTGTTGAGAATGCTATATTAATGGGAATATAGATTACCTTAAAGATTACTTAGAATGTTATATTAAATGTGTGTGGTTAGATTAAAATAAATTGGTGGGTATGTTATAGTGATATGTTTAGTTGAGAAGAATATATTGGTGGGTATATTATATAGATGACTGAATTGCCCTTCTTTTTAATAATAATAATATTACTATTATTTGAACTATTCTTTTAAGCCCCTACATTTGAGATTTTTCTAACACACCCCAGCCACAATAAAAATATAAATTTTAACAAAATCATCCCCACTCACCCAAGCCACTGTCGACCGCTGGACACCACTGTCTGTCATGCTCGGCAGTGGCTTGAACAATGCACGACTAGCCGAATATGACAAGGTTATGCGTCGATCTGGCCGTTTCGGCCATATCCATAGCAAATGTGGTCGTTAACGACTAGATCGTCGCACGTCCAGCCAGCCAGATCGCCAATCATGCACCATTTTGGCCACAACCACCACCAATGGTGGTCAAATCTGGCCATCTGTCTTGGGTAATTCGGTGGAAGTGTAAGGGTAATAATGTCCTAAAAATATTGTGTATAGGGATAAAATAATCCACGAATATTCTTGTAAATTGTTTTCAAAACAAGAGCATTATTGTCTAAAAAATTTAATAGTTAGGGGGTAAAATTATAACAAAATTAAGATTACCAAATAATCTTATAACACCTACAAAAATTGTGGTATTTACCACCTATGTAACCAAAAGTAATTACTATTGGTATTGAAGGATGACTGTAATCCTATATTACTTGATAGGGGTGAGCACGAGTAGCGGGTAGAACCGAAACCTGGGGGTAGAACCGAAACCGGAATTCGTTAACCTCCTACCCTAACCTGGCAAGATTGCAGCGGGTAGGTTCCAGTTCTATTTTATTGGAACCGATACTATGCGGTTCTGGCCCTTGCCCTCCGACTTTTTATGTGTGGAGGAACCGGAACCAGAACTTGGAAAAATAACCGATTTTTGGAACCTGTTTGGAACCTGTTTGGAACCTGAATTGCAATGAAAATATGAAATATTTGTGAAATGTGAATAATGGGGGGTTTCTATTATTTTACATATAAAAAAATTTAAAATAGAAAAAGTTAAATTTTTAGAATAACCTAATTAAATAAATATACAATTATACTTATTACATATAAATTACACCATATTAAAAACTTTACTATCTTATAATATATTAATATTAAAGTTTTGATTAATTAAGTGAATAATTAGAATTATGATCCAATTAAAAGTGTTTTAATATTATTAAAAGAATTATTTTTGGAATAAAATAGTATATTTGATTAAATAATAATACATTTAGTTATTTACTTCAATTATTAAGTTCTAAGTATATCTATAGTAAATTAGCAATTAATTAATTATATATGATATATTGATAAACATTAATAAATTTAATTACTAGTTAAATATCATACTTAATCAATTATAACATTGCATTATAGTTAAATGATTACTTAATTAATTATAATTTTATAACATTACTTAATTGATTTATAGTATCATTAATTATAGCATTACATTAATTGATTACTACTTAATTAATTGACTTATAAGTTATAATATTTAGTATATTACTTAATTAAATAATTAGAAATTTAATTAATTATAGCATTACATTATAGATTTATAGTATAATTACTTACTCAATTATAACATTTCATTATAAACATTAGTACAAACTTAATTGAATGATTAAAAATTTAATTAATTATAATATTACATTAAAAATTTATAGTATGATTACTTAATTCACTATAAGTCTATAACATTACATTATAGTATGATTACATAATTAATTATAACATTACATAAATAAATGATTACTTAATTGATTATGATATTATATTATAAATATTAGTAATTAGTAATTTACTATATAAACACTACTACATTAGCACAATACTTAATTAAATGATTAGAAATTTAATTAATTACAACATTATATTATAAATTTATAGTATGATTACGTAATTAATTGTAACATTACATTATAATTAAATGATTACTTAATTAATTATAACACTCTATTATAAACAAATTAATTATAATATTATATTAAAGATTTATAGTATGATTACTTAATTTATTGTAACATTTCATTATAGTATGATTACATAATTAATTATAACATTACATAATTAGATGATTATTTAATTGATTATGATATTATATTATAAACATTAATTATAACATTACATTATAAACAAATGATTAGAAATTTAATTAATTAAACATTACATTATAGTTAAATAATTACTTAATTAAACTATAACATTATTACATTATATTATATTATGATCACTTAATTAATTATAGTATTACATAGTTAAATGATTACTTAATTAGTTATAAATTTATAACATTACATTATAAACATTAGTAATTTACTACATTATTACATTACTTAATTAAATGATTAAAAATTTAATTAATTATAATATTACATTAAAGATTTATAGTCTGATTATTTAATTCACTATAACATTACATTATAGTATGATCACATAATTAATTATATCATTACATAATTAAATAATTACTTAATTGATTATGACATTATATTATAAATATTAGTAATTACTAATTTACTACGTAAACATTAGTACAATACTTAATTAAATGATTAGAAATTTAATTAATTATAACATTCTATTATAAACAAATTAATTATAAATTTATAATATTATATTAAAGATTTATAGTATGATTACATAATTAGTTATAACATTACATAATTAGATGATTATTTAATTGATTATGACATTATATTATAAACATTAATTGTAATATTACATTATAAATAAATGATTACTTAATTAAATGATAAAAAAATTAATTAATTAAGCACTACATTATAGTTAAATAATTACTTAATTAAATTATTATATTATTATATTACATTATATTATGATCACTTAATTAATTATAGCATTACATAGTTAAATGATTACATAATTAGTTATGAATTTATAATATTACATTATAAACATTAATAATTTACTACATTAGTATATTACTTAATTAAATGATTAAAAATTTAATTAATTATAACATTACCTTGTATGATTATTTAATCAATTATAACATTCCATTATAAACATTAGTATATTGATTAGAAATTTAATTAATTATAGTATTAAATTATAGATTTATAGTATGATTACTTAATTCATTATAACATTACATTATAGTACGATCACCTAATTAATTATAACATTACATAATTAAATGACTACTTAATTGATTATGACATTATATTATAAACATTATTAATTTACTAATTTACACAATACTTAATTAAATGATTAGAATTTTATTAATTATAACATTACATTATAAATGTATAGTATGATTACTTAATTAATTATAGCATTCTATTATAAAAATATTACAATACTTAATTAAATGATTAAAAATTTAATTAATTATAATATTACAGTATAAACATTAAACATAAGTAATTAATTAAATTATTAGAAATTTAATTGATTATAACATTACATTATTGTTAAATAACTACTTAAATAATTATAACATTACATTATAATATGATCACTTAATTAATTATAACATTACATTATAATTTAATAATTACAACATTACTATATTACATTATAAAAATTACTAATTGATTGAATTCAAGTGTTTTCTAGAGATTACAAGTTATGAGTTACATTGGACACAAATGAATGAGTAATCAAAATTTGTTAGGGGTGTATTTGTAAACTTTTAAGGTATTTTTATCATTTTTTAAACTAATAGGGGGGTGATTTATTTTTTACAGGGTACCCGGGAAAGGAACCGGAACCTACATTTTAGGTTCCGGTTCCTTGAATTTAAGAACTGCACTGTGCGGTTTCGATTCCTTTTTTTGGGAACCTGTACTGTGCGGTTCTGGTTTCCCCAAAAAATGCAGAGTACCCGGAACCACTCATCTCTATTACTAAACAATCAAATATGGTAATGTAAATAATATAAGATGAAATTATTGAAGTAATATGAAATGCCCCAACGAAATGCACCCAATGGGTTTTATTTAAAGGTATTAAATACCCTGCAAGATTGAGAATTTTAACTAAGAATAAATAAGAAAAAAGAAGAAAGCTTTATTACATCCGGAATGAGCTCTGTAAACAAGTTTGAAGGTAGAGTGTCTCAAATTATAGTACATAATAATATTTGTTTATATATTCTAGTCTAAAAATAAATATTAGGTAAGCAGTGAGCTTGACATTGGTAATTTATCCATAATAATTAGGTAAAAGAAGCAAGAGAATGAGATCTTTGACAGTTAAGGAAGGTTCAAATCAGAAGAAGATTTTAATTAATCACTTGTTCCTTTCACCACCAATTCCGAGTTTGCTCTTTACGCTGTCCACAGCGCTCTGCGCTATGTTCACCACTTTCTCTCCCGTCTGTAAAACCCATTTTACAAATTCAATTCTCGTTTGTAATATCATAAAATAAAAAACCAAAAAATAAAAAAATGAGAGGAGGACCTGTTGAAGAAAATCAGTTCGCTCCAATTCTTGTTGCACAGATAACCTGGTTGGTTCAGACATTTTAGGTGTCCTCTCCTTTACTGCATTTGCTGTCTCTTTTGCTTCATTTGCTGTCTCCTTCCCTTTCCCCTTTGCTTCTTCTTTTGCTTCATTTGCTGTCTCCTTTCCTTTCCCCTTTGCTTCATTTGCTCTCTCTTTAGTACACTCTACTATCTCTTCTGTATTAGCTTTATTTGGTCTCTCTTTGGTACACTCCACCATCTCTTTTGTCTTGGCTTCATTTGATCTCTCTTAGTACACTCTACTATCTCTTCGGTCTTAGCCTGCACAAAACACAAAACAAAAATGACGCAGGATCGGTTTTCTAATTTCAGTTACGATTTTATATTGGAATTTAATTGATTTAGGATTTTTAGTTGAATCAAGAAGGTTAATTTTAGTTAAATTTTGTTATCTTATTTTATGATTTCTTGTCTTATTGTTTTATTGTAGATTCGACATTTTTTTGGGTAGATTCAATAGGTGGCAGACCTGGGAAATTATGTTTAGGGGCTAAAATGTAATTTTAAATGAAGAGCATGTCAAAGTTAAGAAAACATCAATTTAAGAAATTGCATTTAATGGAATAAAATGTAAAGTTTAAAAAATATGAGGGGGCCAAAGAAAAAGTAACTTTTCGAGGACATAATTGCTATTTTTTTTATGACATGTCATATTTGGGCAAGCTTGTTGTGCAACCTTAGTTAGTCATCGGGGTCCATTGAATATTCTATAAATCCAATATTTCAAAATAAACTGCTTAATGTAATAGGTAGTCCCCAAGGTGATTCAAACCCAAAAAGTCAATAAAGAAAGCAAACATTCTTGACCATCAGCGAATCTCTTGAGGTTTAAACCTTCTTGATCGTCAAGTCAACTCCTTAATCTTTATTATTATTTTCTTAACCGTATAATATTAAAAAATCCAAAGGGGAGATCCGTCACTAAGATTCAATATGCCTTCTCTTGGATTGAAAAATTATTATTCGTAGTTTTGAATATATTTGTGTCTTAGAACGGTTATACTAAAGCTTATTTAGTACCTATCCTATTATGTTGCATCAAAAAACCAAAATTTCAAACAAAACTTCCAAATCTAAATATGGAAAATGTTCACATTTAGAATTAACTAAAAATTATATGTTTAGAATTCACATAAAAATAAAAATACATTGAGATAATCAAATAATCAGAATATGCCTATGTAAAACACAAGTTAAAATAACGTATAGTATGTTTACTTGAGTTTGGCCCTGGGTTAGGCCTGCATCAGATTGGCCCTGGGTTTGGGCTGCATCAGATGATTCTTGTATGGTGGACATCTTTTAACTTGTAAATAAAACTTGAGAAATGATTTTCCCTCTTTAAATTGTTGAATGTAAAAATGGGGATAATATAGAGTGCAATGCATATAGGAAGGAAGACATATGGCGTCAAAGCGAATAATTCTGCTATTGAAAAGGACTAAATTAATTTTTGTTGTGGTGAGTTAATCAAAATATGGTCCTCTAAAAAGAGAAGAATATGCATTTCCATTCATTTCTCAAAATGATAAAAATGTGACCAAATTGTTGCACCAGGAATTTTATTTTAATATATATTTTCTTTATTAAGAAATACAACAACATTTCTAATTTTTTTTTTTTTTTTTAAAATATGATCCTTGTGCCTGCAGGCCTTCAAATTGTAATGTTTTATACGCAAGTACCAAAACAGTAGCTAGTTGCCCAATCAAACTAGTGATTATGTATATTAGACTTTTTGTGGACCGACAACAATTTTATATAAAGTATGAAGCTTTACTAAATTCCAAAACTCATCCATACTTTCTTGCTAAACTTTGTTTCGATGTATACGTTTGTGGCTTCCAATTAAAATTATAAAGTAGGATTAGGTTTCAGCAAAATAATAATTGTCATCGGGAGTGTTCGAGTCAACTTGTACGTACGTCAATTAATCTTTCAGTATCTTAGAATTGTCAGTAGAGTAAGAATCCCAATGGTCACCCATATTAGTGTCTAAAGAAATTCAAACTTAAAAGCTCATAAAACCTCTTTTTGCTCTTTTACTATTAGGTCACCTGATGGTAGTTAATTCTAATTGCAAGTTGAACGGTTTGTTTGTTAAGAATGTGTTAGTGTTCCTTTCACGTTTTGCTTTCATCCAAAGTCCACTAGAAATATATTTTTGTGATAGAGTGTCGCTAACTTTTCTCATGACACGTCTTCAAAATAAATATAATATTAAAAATAAAATATAAAAAACATTGCATGAGAAAGATTGGCGATTGTAGCACCCCGGTTTTGTGATTATTAAGATCAAAGGATTGTTATAGAGTTGATTGAAACTTCATTGTGGTGTTTCAATTTAGAAATTATGCAAGTAGTTTGAAAATCATGTGATTGAGCATATGGACATGAGATAGACAAAGACACCCACTACACTTCATGACTTCATGTAACACAGTCATGGTTTATCTCTTCTGCTAGTCAATAGACGTGGCCTTCAACGTCAATCAATTTGCCGACTTCTCTTCTCCTCCATAAGTATATGAAAAATATTAAGGTCTAATTAAATATAAAATAAACAATATTTTTCGACTATATGAATATACAACATATAATTAGGTCTCGACTCTTGAAAAAGATTATTATAGTTAACCTCAAAGGGTTGATTTGATGGTAAAAAACGTGTATTCAATTTTTTGAGTTTTTAAGTTTAAATCTTGAGGCATCAACTACGATAACATTATATTTTGCCTAATTCTTTAAGTTTATAAGATATTCAAATAACTTTAGAGATTAGTTGAGGTGCACGCAAACTGAGTTAGATATCTTGGTTACCAAAAGATTATTATAGTTATCAAAAATTAGGTGTGCTAAACTTTGTTTAATTTGTGTTTACAGCCATAATTGAACCACCCAATAATAGCTAAATAAAATCAAATAATCTATTTGAAATAGGTAGTTAATAGTAACTTTTTCTAGGTGTAAAAATAATCTAATTGTTCTCATTCACCATGTAATTATAGAAATTATACCAACTTCTTCTTATATCAGGAGTTTACAAACAAGCAACACCAAATAAATAGGTCTATTTTGAGTATTGGATCCAAATTATGAAGTGTCATGGTGTTCAATAGTAGTTATTGATGGAGAAGAAACATAGAATTGTCTCAACATTGGTTAATAACTGTGAATAACTATAATAAGATTAATTATACAACTCATAACAAATTAAAATTAAATTTCCATATCTCAAATACTATTAGATTTTTTTCAAAATTTCCTTAAAAAACAAATACAAATGTCAAAAAATTTATTAAATTGGAAATTATTTATATATTTTCAAGATTTTAAAATGAAATAAATAACTACTTTCATCAATAAGGCTAAAGAAAATGATTTTTGTAGTGATTAAATCATATCAAATATGTCGGGTATTAGTATTAATGGTAGAAAGTATTGATTATTTATTGAGCTACTCTAACATCGCTTATTATTAGATTAACCATTGCATTCCTCAAATTTAATAAATTTATGCATAAGAAGTTTATAAATTTGATAAATGAATTACCAAAAATTTTTGGACACACGGGTTACCCCTAGTGATCCCGAGACATGTGGAGATGGCTTATATGACGAAAAGATTGTCCACTGGACGATCATGATTCAGTGGTGGCCCCCGTTTGTCAATCAAGCCACTTATCAATTATCATTCGCCAAAAAAAAATCATAGAATCCTCCAGATCCGAATATGCTTCAACGTGGCAACTCCTGACAGACGATGGCACTATTCATCGTGCTAACTCATGCCATAACCCGCCACGTGTCCGCCCTGTCTTCCTTAAACTAGTTTTGTTATCGGTCCTTCCGATCCGTGGACGTAAAGCAGCCTTAGAAAATAAAAAGACAAAACCCGCAACGTGTCTTACGCCGACAGAGCACAACACGTGACGACGTCGCTTTAGCAAACGTGTCACCACATCATCCGTTCCCCCAGTTTACTTTTAAGTAAAAACCGCAAAAGCGCGTTCGCTTGCTCGAACCTTCACGCGTTTTATCCATCTCACCGTCCCTTGTCACATGAGTCGAGCAATCGTAGCCATCGCCTCCTCACGAGCTCTCCACCCGCCACGTTGCACCCACTACACGCGTCGCGAGATTAACGGTTAATTAAATGATTATTTTAATCTTATCCGAATCTCAACCTTATATATACTCGCCAGCCCCACCATGCGTTTGCAAAATCTAAAACGCAAACTCTTTTGACACGAGAAGAAATTTTTTTCTTATTCATTTTCAAATTCAAAATTCAAGCAAAAGCTACGTAACTTTTTCACTTAGTTTCTAGGGAAAATCCAGTAAGAAGAAATGGCTTTGAACATGACACACCAGATCGGAGCATTGGCAGGGACTCCGATTTCGTTGGAAGGAAGCCCCGTCTCCGGCGATTCAACCAACGCGGTGAATGCGTCGGCGGTTTGGAAAGCAGTTCCAACAAATTTATCTTGTAAAATTTCAAAACCAGATATGATGGACTCGGTATCACCGCCGATCAGTCCCTGTCGGTCACCGGTACTGAGCAACATGCGCGCAGATCTCTCTGTGGCGTGCCGCGCATACGCGCCGGAGTCGACTGCCACGCCGGTGTCGGAGACGGACAGGGACTACGCTGAGCTGTACAAACAGGGAGGCGGTGCGAAGGGAAAGGAGAAGGGAGTACCGGTGTTCGTGATGATGCCGTTGGACAGCGTGACGATGTCTAACGGCGTGAACAGACGGAAGGCGATGGACGCTAGTTTGAGGGCGTTAAAGAGCGCGGGAGTGGAGGGAATAATGATGGACGTGTGGTGGGGCCTGGTGGAGAGGGAGCAGCCCGGGCACTACAATTGGGGTGGATATAACGAGTTGATTGAAATGGCTAAACGACATGGACTCAAGGTTCAAGCTGTGATGTCGTTTCATCAATGTGGCGGTAACGTCGGTGACTCTGTCACGTGAGTATCACATGTTTTCTTATTATTATTTTTTACTCGCATGTGGCGTTGTAATTTGTTTGAAAAGCAGGGTAGCTTTTCAGTGTTTTTGGAAATTTATGGATCTCTTGAAACATGGGAAGTTGCGTAGAAGCAAAGTGATATACGAAGTTATTTCGTTATATATTGAAGAATTGGGTTTAAAGGATTGGATTAGTATTCTATAGGGAAAATGATATAGAAAATTATTTATTTAAGTCATCGTGGATCCTATTATTGAGGAGAACAGAGGATTGTGCAACTCATTGGCACATGCACTGGTGGGGTGCATGATAACTATTACATTGAATAGAGAAAGTTGGAACTAATTTGTAGAAATCTAGCGTCAGATATTGCTGTTGCGAGGTTACGTTATTGGTAATACCAATTTGGTATCTCTATTAAACCTGTATTAGTATCTCTGTTCAATATTAACTATTACATTGAACAGAGAGAGTTTACTATTGTGGGAATCTTTCTAGGTTTCTTGAGATATTCTGTCTTGGTAATAGTAATAGTTCATATAAGAGATTATTACATATATTTGGAAAATTATGGGATAAAAGTTTTTTGACAGCATAGTAAGTTTGATTGATGTTTTGGTGGCTTTGAAATGCTAGACATTGTCGAAGTAATAGAACACTACTTGTAAATTCTTTTCTTGTTTCTTTTTATTGGAAGTTATGGCACTTTTCTCATTAGTTTGTTTTCGATTTCGCAGTATCCCATTACCCAACTGGGTTAGGGAGGAAATGGACAAAGATCAAGACCTTGCATACACTGATCAGTGGGGAAGAAGGAATTATGAATATGTTTCACTCGGCTGTGATACTGTGCCAGCCCTTAAGGGTCGAACACCTGTCCAGTGTTATGCTGATTTCATGCGTGCCTTCCGAGACAACTTCAATCAGTATCTTGGTGACACCATTGTGGTAATTAGTCGTTCTTCTAGTGCTTTCTGATATATTGTCTTTGGGTGCTAAATGATCTGGAATTCTGCATTTGTGCAATTATGTATGCTATATAATTAAAAGATGTTAGCTAAATTGTGGAGGAATTCGTTTTATACAGGAAATCCAAGTGGGAATGGGTCCAGCAGGTGAGCTTCGTTACCCTTCATATCCAGAGCTGAATGGAACATGGAAATTCCCTGGAATTGGAGCCTTCCAATGTTATGACAAGGTACTTACAATTCCTGTTATGCATTTGTTCAGATACTTAAAGCTTTCCAGTTCTCATATGAGTGTTGGTTACTTGATGCAGTATATGCTCAGTAGCTTAAAAGCAGCGGCTGAATCTGCGGGTAAGCCAGAATGGGGTAGTACAGGCCCTACTGATGCTGGACACTACAACAACTGGCCAGAAGATACCCCATTTTTCCGAAAAGATGGTGGTGGTTGGAATAGCGAGTACGGTGAATTTTTCCTCGGCTGGTATTCACAGATGCTCATCGAACATGGTGAGAGAATTCTCTCATCTGCCAAGTCAATCTTTGATAGGACAGGTGTAAAGATTTCAGTGAAGGTTGCAGGAATCCACTGGCACTATGGAACCAGGTCCCATGCCCCTGAACTCACAGCCGGATATTACAACACACGATACCGTGATGGTTACCTTCCTATTGCCCATATGCTGGGACGCCATGGTGCCATATTCAACTTCACTTGCATTGAGATGCGTGATCACGAGCAACCACAAGATGCCCTCTGTGCACCGGAGAAGCTTGTCAGGCAAGTGGCTTTAGCAACTCAGGCAGCACACGTTCCACTTGCAGGGGAAAATGCATTGCCTCGATACGATGAATATGCCCATGAACAGATCTTGCGAGCTTCATCCTTGAATATTGATGGCAACTCAGAAGCAGATGCACAGATGTGTGCATTCACATACTTAAGGATGAACCCTGACTTGTTCCAACCCGATAACTGGAGGCAGTTTGTGGGATTCGTGAAGAAAATGAATGAAGGGAAGGATGTTCACAGGTGCCGGGAACAGGTGGAACGGGAAGCCGAGCATTTTGTGCATGTGACCCAGCCTTTCGTTCAGGAGGCAGCCGTAGCTCTTATGCATTAACAAGTTAGTTATAGCTCATCTTATTATGTACACGTAAAAGGTCACATCTGGCATCGAGGCCTCTGCTATGCTATAGCTGTTTTTATTATGCTGTGGCTATATAATTGTGCAAATGTTCCAATAGTGGAAAATATAATTTATGATATTGAATTATATATTATACATAAGAATGTTTGTCATTCTTTTTTGTGTTTCAAAAATGAAATGATGTCGTTTAATTTTAATTTTGTAACTGTTGATGGAAAAATATATCAATTAGAGTGAACCGATCGACTTTGACGAGATTAAAACTGATGTGTGCATAATTATAGGTAACTAACAATGTTATGGATGGAAATCAATAAAGATAATTTTTTAAGTGGTTCAGTAAGGTTGAATCTTGAACTTATGTCTATTGTTTCTTTTATTAAATGAGAATTACAAATGATGAATCATTTCCTAAAACAATTGCCTAGTCCCAAGTAAACAAGTTTTGATGGGTTTATATAATATCCATTTATGTGATAGAATTGAGGTAAGATCTAACTACGTAGGATTAGAATCTATGTCAATCTGAATATTTTTCTTCCAAATTGAGTCAATTTAAATATCTTCACTTCTAATAAGGAATTATCCTCATCGGATTTTCAGCATAATAATAACCAATGTCTTTTACCTTGTTTCATAAAGACATTGGTTTAGTTTAAAACATGGTTCCAATTATTATTACAAGTCTCCTTCCCATCTTAAGGTATATTTTATGTTCCTAAAATGTTTATTTAATTTTAAATATAGGAGGAAATTATATTGTGACTACGGGTTATCGGAAGAGAATGATTTGGGATGAATATGTGCACTATAAAATCGATGCACTGTATTCTGAATTTATGTAGTGTTAGGCTATAAATTCATGATGGTGGATGAGCTCTAGTCACAGAATGAATTTACGCCACATGTCCTATGATTCTCTCATCACAGGTTTCGTGACTGTGGATCTATCTAGGTTACGTGTCACACTATAAAGGGATTATTTCATTTGTAAAATTACTATTATAAGCTGCTTCAATAGTAAGGTTTGGGGCTAAGTTGATGTCCAGGTCATGTGTTATCTCATAAGAAGGTTGTTTCACTAGTAAGTCTCCCACAAAGACAGTTTATCAGGCCATGTGTCCTACGATGAGAGGATTACTTCATAAGCAAGTTCATTTATGCAATGGTATAAATAAGGGTCTCTCACCCCAAAGAAGAGATCCAAAATTTCATTTTCCTGAATAGTTAAGAGTAATTGTTTCATTTGAGAGCAAATAGCCTTTTATAAAAACACCAAAAGCACGTTAGAAAAATAATAAGATAGCAGTAGACATAAGATTTGCACTTTGCATCCGAACTACTTTAAACATTGCTTTTATTTTCTTTTTACTTATTTGTTTGTATTGTTATTATTTTTCTTATAGGTTCATCATCATATTCTTGGTCTCTAACCGACCCTTACACGAACTTTCCCAAAGGCTCGCTTACTTCTCATTGGTGTGAGAAATCGCAATATGAAATAGAATTGTTGATCTCATCTCTACCTCTATGATTTAGAATTTTAGAGTCAATTTGTAATGCTATATAGCCATATTAAACCCAATTTAATTTATTCAGAGTAATTTCTTAATATTTGAATATACTCAATTACATTCAACTGGATTGTACAATATATACACTATACTCGTGTACAAAACAAGATTATAATGTATATCTCCAGAATTGCATCGACAGGTTCAAAATTTCCTATTTTTTATTAATATATTTGTGTCTGTTATGCCTGGAAAAGTAGGGCTGACGCAGAGCCTTGTCAGCATGGATGGTCAGAGCTTGAGAAGGTTCTACAACCACTCAGATGTGGCCACGTCATGTGATGACGTGAGTGGCATGCTCCTGCCAGTGTGGTAGGTGTATGTCAGGTTGGCGTATGGTTGGAAACGATCCACGTGTCCAATCCTTGCACGAGTCGAAGAAATTACTTTGACAGGTGAGCAATGGGATGCAGAGCTGGATTTGCACGGCATCTACCCTACTCGTAGATTTAGTAATGATTACCTTGGTTCATCCCACTATAAATAGAGGACTTCTCTCCCATTTGTGGGATTGGCTAATTTCACTATAGAATAGCATACTCTATCCCTCTCTCTTGTATTCTCTAAGCTGTAAATCAGCTCGTTGAACGCGATCTGACTTCACTCATTAATACAATATCAGTGGACGCAGGATTCGCCTTGTGAGCATCCGAACCACTTTAAACATTGCTCTTCATCCCCATCCCCAACTCACTTGTGACTTCTGAATTCACTCAGCATTTCTCACGTGCGAATAATTGGTGTCAAAATCAAGCATCAACAGTTTGGCGCTAGAAGGAGGGCCCCTGCTTTAGTACTTGTTCTTCATCAAGAGAATCTCTAACTAATCAATCCCACTACAGCAAATGACTCGCGGTTTCGAATCTGAGCAAACCAACTATGACAATGAAGAAATCCCCCAAGTACAAGAGGACACTTCTCCCAAGGTGTCCTCAGCCCAGCAAAATACCGTAGGGGATATCTCTTCAAGCTCACGGCTTGATCTAGCCATGAGTTACCTGAAGAGGTTCAACAATACTCTCCAAACGGCTAGCCAAATGCTGGACCAATTGGATCGGGTCGTGCCACCCAAATCAAATAAAGCGGTGCAACCGCAAAAAAGGCCTGCAGGTCGCATGAAAGCACAAAAAATGGCAAAAGCCCATACCACGCGCACTGCAGTGTGTCAAAGAAAGGGAAAGCAAGTGGTGCACAGTGGACTGAAAGGCCCCGAAGGACCAGTGAACACCGATCATGCCCCGGGTAGAATACCCGTGGCATTACGACTTGGTGACATGTCGCAGACTGAGCCGTCCCGTGCCACGTCGCACAAGCACTCCCACAAAAGTGCAAGGCAGGGAGATTCCCATTATTGCCAAAATGACGAACTTGATTGTCATCATACGGGAGATTCCCACCAGCCGTGGGTTGGTTTATACCACCGCAGAGGTCGGGAAGGTTCCTCGAACCATTCAACGCCATCACACAGCTCTAGAGCTCTAGCCAGCATGTGTCGAGATTTGCCGGAACTGTCGACCGAGGCGAAAAGGAATCCGACCTACGGTCTTTCCTCAACTGCAACCATGCGGGTCGAACCCACGTTGCGGAAAGTGATCCCCATGTAACTCTACTACCTCAGATTGAGGAGCTACAGCGAGCTCTGAATCAGCTAAAGGCTCAACGAAATGAACAAGGGCAGGTCGCAGAGGCGTCTCCCTTTTCTCCAGCAGTATTAGTTGCTCCCCTCCCATCAAGATTCAGAATGCCTGACATACGAGCATTCGATAGGAATTCTAATCCGTAGGATCATTTATACGAGTTCAACGACTTCATGGAACTCCACTAAGTCTCTAACTTGGCAAAATGTCGTTACTTGGCAGTAACTCTTACCTCTCATGCCAAGCGATGGTTCAGGTCGCTCCCAGCAGGATCAGTCAGCCCATGGTCCCAGATGAGCTCGACATTCCTGAGACACTTCCAAGCAAATAGGAAGTTTTCAATGCCCCTAAGCTACCTGAACAACATAAGGCAAGAGAGGGATGAGCCCCTCCAATCTTATATTGACAAGTTCCACAGGGAGCTCCATAAAGTAGCTCACACTCCCGAAGAGTCCGTTTAGACTCTCATTATCGCGGGAGTTCGCCCACAAACGAATTTGTGGAAGGAGTTGCAATCTGAGGACGATGTTTCCCTCACCCACTTCTACAACCTTACAGAAAAGTACCTCCGCATTGAAAACTCCGTGGCAGCGCTCAACTGCCACGACCCCGATCCTCAGGCAGTGCTCTCGACCGGGGGAGAATAGGAGGGCTGATCGTAGATGGGCTAATGACGATCAGTGCAAAGGAAAGAAGCAGCGATATAAGCCCAAAAAATCATACGCCCTAGTTCCTTGTCGCGACAAAAGTCAGTACACCCCTCTGAATACCTTAGTCTCGGCTATCCTTGATAAATCAAAGGAGGCCGATCTGCTCAGAGAGCCTGAGCCCATGAAAAATCCCTCTTTAGCCAGGAGTAATAAAAAAATATTTCGCTATCACCGGGATAATAGGCACCACACCGATGAGTGTCGAGCCCTCAAGCAAGCAATTGAGGATCTCATTAAACATGGGCACTTCAAAGAGTACGTCGATGACTCTGCTCCCGTTCGGGAGAAAAATCAAGAGGAACCAGGCAAGAAACGTCATGGTCGTAAGGGTCTCTATAGTGTAGGGATCATCTTTGGGGGACCGTATCTCGCGGGGAATTCGCAAGGTGCCCATAAAAGGTATGCTCGCGTAGCCCGTCATGACCCCATAAGTGTGATGAGCACAACGCCACAACCAGCATAGGTTCGCAGAGAGGAGGAAATCACATTTTCTAAGAAAGACGCAGTATGATCGCATCATCCCCATGATAATGCTCTCGTCATCATGCCCGAAATAGGGCGGTACGAGGTTCACCGAATGCTAGTGGACAATGGAAACGCTGCGAACATCTTGTTCCAGCGAGCTTTCGAAAGGATTAAACTGGATGAGGCCGATTTGAAGCCTGTCTCCATCCCTCTATATGGTTTCACCGGGGATCACCTAATCCCCAAGGGGACGATCTCACTCCCGGTCACATTGGGTGACACCAACGAGGTGACCAAAATTACTGAGTTCCTAATAATGGACTGTCCGTCCGCTTTCAATGGCATCCTGGGAAGACATCTACTAAGAAACTTCAAAGTAGTCACCTCGATCTACCATCTAAAGATGAAGTTCCCCACCTGATGGGGATAGGGGAAGTAAGCGGATCTCAACGTGCATCTCATGACTATTATGTAAGTGCAGTGCAGATGGCGTGCAAAGGAAAAGGCAGCCCACTTAGCATCCCTGAACATGCAATGGTGATCAGCCGGATCGAATCACAGCTTGGTCCAATTGAGGATAACATGGATCCTCGTATCCAAGAATGCCCTTCTAGTGGGCCGGTTGAGGACCTATCTGAAGTGTCAGTCGATCAGAGCGAGTCGAGCTGAGCCGAGTGTTGAGAATTGGAAGTAATATCAACCCCCAGCTCGCCAGCGACCTGACCAGCTTCCTTAGGGAGAATATCGACGTGTTCGCATGGACTCATGCCAACATGATCGGGATCAGCCTGAATATCATTTGCCATGCCTTGAATATCGATAGTGAGGTCAGGCCGGTTTGCTAGAAGAGAAGAGCAATGGATCCAGAGCGATATGCTGCCTTGAAAATTGAGGTAAATAATCTCCTTCTGAACGGATCCATCCGAGAAGCACTCTACCCGAGCTGGGTTGCCAACCTAGTTTTGGTAAATAAGCCCAACGACAAATGGCGAACCTGTGTTGACTTCACTGACCTCAACAAAACCTGTCCGAAAGACAGCTTTCCCTTGCCGAGAATTGACCAGCTCGTTGATGCCACCTCCAAGCACGAGCTACTGAGTTTTATGGACGCCTACTCGGGATACAATCAAATTCTGATGTATGCGTCGGACGAAGAGCGTACCTCCTTTGTTATAGATCAAGGGCTATATTGCTACAAGGTTATGCCCTTCAGCCTAAAGAACGCTAAGGCAACTTACCAGCGACTGGTTAACCAGATGTTTTCCAAGCAGATCAGAAAATCAATGGAAGTCTTTGTTGATGATATACTGGTCAAATTGCATGTCACTTCAGATCACATAACACATCTCGCTGAGATGTTTGGTATACTCCGAAAGTACAGAATGAAGCTCAATCCTCTCAAATGTTCGTTCCGAGTATCCTCGGGAAAATTTCTGGGGTACATGATTAACCAACGAGGAATAAAAATCAACCCCGAAAAGATCCAAGCTCTCCTCGATATGAAAAGCCCGACCAACCGAAAATAGGTTCAGAGTCTCAATAGGCGAATAGCGGTACTCAGTCGCTTCATATCAAAGGAAACAGATCGATGCTTGCCATTCTTTAATATACTCAAGGCCAACAAGAAATTCGAATGGACTCCCGCGTGCGAACAGGCATTCCAAAGCATTAAAGAACACCCCGAAAAGCCACATCTCCTGTCCAAGCCTCTCCTTCAGGAAATTCTTCTTCTGTATCGCTTGTCTCTCAGTATGCGGTCAGTGCAACTCTAATCTGTGAGGAAGACAAGGTCTAATAGCTAGTATATTACGCGAGCAGGCGTTTGCTGGACGCCAAAACACGATATCTAGAAATGGAGCGATTAGCCTATGCCCTGCTGATCGCTTCCAGGAAGTTGCGACCTTATTTCCACGCCCACACAATCCATGTGTTGACTAACTACTCGCTCAAGCAAGTATTTCAGAAACCAGAGGTTTCAGGTAAGTTGCTCAAATGGGTCATAAAACTAAGTCAGTTCGATCTGTAGTACAGACTGAAAACAACCATCAAAGAGCAGGCTATTATCGATTTTATCTCGAAATTTTCATATCAACCAGTTCAGGAATCCGAGCAGCAGGCCAGCGAAGTCACCCAGGAGACCGTTTGGAATCTTTCGACCTGGAACCTCTATGTCAATGGATCCTCGAACAAGAAAATGGTTGGGCTAGGCCTTCTCCTTCTTAGTCCCAAAGGGACTCACATTCATGGCATTTTTCGGTTTGGGTTCAAAGCGACCAATAATGAGGCTGAGTATGAAGCCCTGCCCGCTAGTCTGCGGCTGGCAAGAGAAATGGGATCAATCGCGATCAGCATTCACAACGACTCCATGCTAGTTGTTAACTAGATTTTAGGGAAATATCAGGCCAAGGAAGAAAACATGATCAACTATCTGAAGAAGGCTAAGGCCGTACTCGAGCCATTTAAGCACTTCACGATCACGCGGATCCCCAAAGACAGTAATTCTGTTGCGGATGCCTTGGCAAAGATAGCCTCATCATTGGACTTAGATGCACTAGAGAGTATTCATGTTCGATTCATAGACATCCTTAGTATCAGCCCGCCCGAACAGGCCGTGAATTTGACCCAATCAGTTTGCTGGATGACCCCAATCATTTAGTACCTCCGAGATGGGACCTTCCCCAATGATAAGATCGAGGCAAGAACCATGCAAACGAGAGTTGCTCGTTACACACTTATAGGAGATCAATTGTACAAGCGAGGGTTCAGTGCCCATCTCCTCCGATGTGTAACCGATGAAAAAACAGACTATATCATAAGGAAGATACATGAAGAGATCTGTGGTAATCACACGGCTGCACGATCTCTCGCTAACAAAGTTGTTTGTCAAGGGTATTACTGGCCCCTACTCCAAAAGGATACCTTCAACTTTGAGAAAAAGTATGACAAATGCCAGCGGTTTACAAACATACCGCGAGCTCCTTCTTACCAGCTGATAACCATGACCAGCCCCTAACTGTTCTCCATGGGGAATCGATCTTATTGGACCCATGCCAGTTGGTAAAGCAAGGGTCAAGTATGCAGTGGTCGCGATGGATTACTTCACCAAGTGGGCCGAGGCCGAACCTTTGGCTGCGATCACCACCAAAAAGCTCAAGGACTTTGTCTTAAAAATATAGTGTGCCGATGTGGAATTACTCATACCCTCATCTCTGATAATGGAAAGCAGTTCGATAACAAGGAATTCAAGCAGTTTTGCGATGAGTTGGGAATCCACAAAAAGTTCTCCTCAGTCGCAAGACCGCAAGTAAATAGCTAGGTTGAAGCTGTCAACAAAACCATCAAGCATACTTTGAAAGCTAAACTTGGCGCTGCCAAGGGTAATTCGGCCGACAACCTCCCTGAAGTTCTGTGGGCATACAGGACAACTTCGAGAACCTTTACCTCAGAAACACCCTTCTCGCTAGCATATGGTTGCAAGGCGATAATCCCTGTGAAGTTAGGAACTGGTTCACCTCGGAGAGACCTATTCAATGAAACAGACAATGAAGCGCTTATGTGTGCAAGTCTGGATTTAGTTGAAGAACATCGCAGTAAGGCTCAACTGAGGATAGCAGCCTACCAACAATGCGCGAAAAGATTCTTCGACTCTAACGTTAGAAGAAGAGACTTCCAGGTCGGCGACCTTGTTCTGAAAAAAGTCCTTCTCGGTACGAGAGAACCAAGTGCCGGAGTATTGAGGCTGAATTGGGAAGGCTCATACCGCATCGCTAAAGTGATAAGACCGGGAACTTATCACCTTAAAAGGCTGAACGGTTCCGAAGTACCGCGAGCTTGGAATGCTAAACATCTTCGCCCCTATTATCAGTAATTTTGACCTCATTTTTCTAATTTTCTTGTAAAGACTTACTTTTTCAACCCTTGTAAATAAAATAAGCTCTTTTGTAATATCGTTTCCCGTAAGTGTACCCTTTTGTTCACGTAAATATCTCTTGTACAAATACTATTGTAAATAGTTAGAAAGCGACCTCATGTCCACATGTGTAACATTTGTGAAGTACGAAAAAATTATAAGTGCTCACGAATGGTTAAGGAAGCAATCTCTTTATTAATTGTAAAATAAAATTAAGTACATATTTGTGAGCATAGAAATAGCAGTAAAAAGCAGAAGCCATCACTGGCCTTCGTCCCCAAGCCTCGAAGGCATGACCTCGGTATTACCAAGCTTGTCGTCAATCACCTGTTCGGCCGCTGGTTCCTTTGGGACATACTCCTCCGGGTGTTCATCCTCCAGATCAGGCCCCTGACCTTCCTCCTCGTCATCGGCCCACGCCATGGAAGTGAGGATCCTCTGGTAGTCGTCCGGGAGGTCGGTGAGATCTATGGTGGGATTCTTTGCCCGAAGGGCATAGATGGACTAGATCGACCAATTGGTAACCCTCCTCTCAATCTCCAGCTCTTCTCGTTTCATCTCTTCGGTCAGCGAAGCGACGCGACCCTGGGAGAATTGGAGTTCAACCTTAAGTGCCTACCTCTACTTCTCGGTGGCTTCCCACAGTTGTGCTCTTTCCTGCTCTGCTCGCAAGGCTCGCTCAAAGTTCGCTCGTAGCTCCAGCTCTTTCTCGCCAGCCTCCTTAGTGAGTCTGGCTACTGTCCTTTGGAGCTCTTTAACCTCCTCTCCTCTCTTCTCCAGCTCGACCTTCTAGAAATCCACCGTACGAAGCGCAGCGTTCCTCTCAGACAGATATTGGTTAGTCTGAACGATGGATAGGTTCTTCTCTGCTTGTGCGGCTTCTAAGTCCCTTTTCAACCGCATGTTCTCTTCTCCCAGCTCGACCGACCCTCGGCCCCCAAGGCTGAGTCTTCTGCTGGGTCAGGTGCATGGCGAGCAGGGACCGCGAAATGAAAAGAGCAAAGGGTTAATTTTTTTTCCATTAAAAAGCAAGGAAATGTAAGAAAGTCCTCGACGAAGACAAATTCGCTTTACTTGGCTTTAATGTTGGAAGGCCATGGTCATCAAGTCCACGGGGTTAGAGGCCACGAACTGTTCAAATGCCTCTGCGAGCTGACACTCCAGCAAGGTAAACATCAGTGACTGCAAATGCTCCGGAAATTGCCTCATGGAGTCCAACACGGGAGCGCCTGTTCTTGCGACAGGTGGCACCTCGCCCACTAGTTCCTTGCTCGCTCTCCTCCCATGATCCGCGACCTCCCCTTGCCCCGTTGGTGGACCCTTAGGGATAATAGTGACATCGTTCGTGCCCCTGGGAGGCCCCCCCAAGCGAAAGGCCTGGTAGGCTTGTGACCTCCCGGGCTGAATGCCCAAGCCCTCTGGCTCAGACTTTGACTCCTTGACCCCGAAGCTGCTTCCTCTTTTTAAACTTCTGGGCCATAGTCTTACGCTGGGACGCACGCAGCGCAGATTGGGGAGCACTCTAGTCGAAGGCCAGCGCCCCCAGGCCCCAGGCATCCCTCTGACAAGGGGACTATTGGGGGCCGCCCCAGTTGGTCTTGTGGCACCGACCCAAGGGAAGGTGAACTCCCTAGCTCTCAGCGACCTGAGTACCTTGGCTGGCATGGTCGCTGCATGCGAACATCGTTAGCAAAATAGTTCGCCCCATGCAAATAACAAAGTTGGCTAAGGTTATGGATACTTACTCGGTAAGGTTTCCAAGCTCACTTCAGGGTTGAAAAACTCATATTTCCAAAGGTTCGCGATTGTCACAAACGGTCTCGCGTCGCGACTTTGTTCAGGCAGGAAATCAAAGGCTGTTATTCTGTTGAAATCAACGAGAGCCGACAACCTGGTCGTCTTGTTTACTGCGAAGAAACAAAGAAAGCTCGTTAGCAAAGATTAAAAGAAGGAAAATTCGCCAAGAAAAAGAAAAAAAGACCTACTCAGCTCCCTAAATTGGCAGATGCCATCATAGTAAAAAAAGAAAACTTTTGTCTCATATGCCTCGACATTGCTAGGGTAACTGTGTATTCCTCCCTCGATCGTAGATCACTTCGAGAGGTAAAAAGAGTCTTTGTCTTTACTCTTCTTCAAATAGTACGAGCAGTCGAGCTCTAGCGCGGTCAGCTTGCTTAGGCCGTTCTCGTCGTATGCGATATACATAGCCACTGCTATCATATACGCATTTGGTGTCAGTTGTAACGGTGCAACCCCGAAGTGATCGAGGACCGACCTTATGAAAGGGTGGAAGAGAATCAATGCTCCGCACTTAAAAATGTTATCGGAGATCGCAGCCATTCCTTCTGGCGGATTTCGAGCTATATAAGTCCTATGCTAATAGACATCTACGCTAAGTGTGTATTGGTTTACCGCTTTTTGGATCTCCTCTCTGTGGCTATTGATAGAATTTCCTGTGAGGGACCCGCTGGGGCGTCCTGCATCGGAGAGCTCATTCCCTCATCTGTCCTAGTCACTGATGGGTCCATTTCTTCTACGGTCTAAAAAAGAGCGACATGCAGGAATTACTCAATCATCGTACAAAGTTTCGTACGATGACGTGGAAGGAAAGGTAAACACTATCTTCCTTAAACCCTAGAAAACCCTAAGAATCCTTGGGGGCCACCCCTAAAGACTTAAACCCTAGAGGAAAGCCCCTTCTTGATTAACCACCAGCAAACACCCACCGTTACCACATGGTTATCGTCAAAACAGAAAAAGGAAAGTAATGAAAGAATCATCTTTACCTCTTGAGTATGAAGATGGAACTTTTTGTTGTGAACGTCAAGTGCGCACCAATCTAGGACGTGGAAAATCTGGTCTCACAACAATTTCTTACTCTTTTTGAAAAAGTGAGTATTGTGACATTGCTTGAGGTGATCTTGGGATTTTATAGTGAGGGAAATGGCGCTTGGTTTTCCCAAAGCCAAGTGACGTTTGAACGGAAATCATCTCTCGCTGTTGATCACAACCACGTGTCATCAATCCACGAGGAAGAGTAATCGCCACGTTTCAAGAAATCAAATCGTCGCTTCCCTCCGTTGAAATGATCGAGCGACAGCTCGTTTCCCTCCTCCATATTAAATGCGTTCCCATCAACGTTTATTGTTCTGAGAAGGAATGTCATTTCAGCATGGCTTACATTTAATGCGCATGGCTGTCACTTATTACACATAGGACACGTTTGTCAAAGTAAAAGGTATTTCATTAATGTATTAGCTGTCAAAGCACAACAGATAACATCTGAAGAGGTCGTTCGATAAAACACTCTTCGTCACATGTCTGTCGCGAAGCGATGTGACTCCTTGCCTCTAGTAAAAAATACGCTAAGTATAACTAGGTCGCGAACCTCAGTTAAGATAAGAGCTCCATCCATATGGCACTGAATAAGGTCTGGTCCAATTCATAAACCTTGCGGAAGAAGACCATTTCAGGTCGCCTATATGGAAATGTCTTGCGACCTCCTTGCAGGTCTGATCGATCGGGCGTCATTCAACGCATATCAAATCAAGGCATAATTTTGTAGTTCTCAAGGTTCGATTCTCAAAACCTTAAAAACTAGAGGACTTCTGTTATGCCTAGAAAAGTAAGGCTGACGTAGAGCCTTGTCAGCATGGGTGGTCAGAGCTTGAGAAGGTTCTACAACTGCTCAGATATGGCCACGTCGCGTGATGACGTGAGTGGCATGCTCCTGCCAGTGTGGTAGGTGTACACCAGGTTGGCGTATGGTTGGAAACGATCCACTCTCCAACCCCTGCACGAGTCGAGGAAATCACTCTGGCAGGTGAGCAATGGGACGCAGAGTTGGATTTGCATGACATCTACCCCACTCGTAGATTTAGTAATGATTACCTTGGTTCATCCCACTATAAATAAAAGACTTCTCTCCCATTTGTGGGATTGGCTAATTTCATTCTAGAATAGCATACTCTCTCCCTCTCTCTTGTATTATCTAAGCTGTAATTCAGCTCGCTAAACGCGATTTGACTTCACTCATTAATACAATATCAGTGGACGTAGGATTCGCCTTGTGAGTATCTGAACCACTTTAAACATTGTTCTTCACAACCACCCTCCCCCCTCCCCCTCAATCAACCTAATACTTCCATAATCACGTGTGACTTTAAGCCCGCTCAGCATTTCTCATGTGCAAATAGTTTGTGTTAAAATCAAGCATCAACAGTATCCAAAAATGACACAATGAATATCTCAGTTGAATCTTTATGTGCAAGCTTTTATGTCATTTAAGTATTACATTACCAAACAAATGTTATTTATATTTTATTAATTGGTTAAATATTCACTTATCTGGTAAAAAAAAAATTATAAGGAGTTTATTGTTTTTTATATATTTAATTATCATTTATATTTTTTATTTATTTTAATTAATTACGCGACACGTTTTTTTATTGTAATAGTTATTTTTAGAATCATGTTATTCACGGGTTTATTTTTCAGCAAATTAATTGCTACAGCACTATTTTTTTAACTGTCCAATATATATATGAAATAGAAGTACAAGCCCAATGTGGGACTAAATAAAATAGTCCAATTTTACCTTTTAATCCACTATTGTCAGTTCAACCAATCGCATCGAACCACATCTCTTCTTCTTCTTATTTATTTATTAAAAAAATTAAAGAACCTTACAATACAATATTAAACCTTTATAATAGTATTTGAATTCACTTATATAATACAACTTATAAACATAGAATTAGTTTAAGTGTTGATGAATGATGATACGTGTAATAGTTATTTTTAGAATCATGTTATTCGTTTTTTTTTTGACAAGATAGAATCATGTTATTCACGTGTTTAAATTTTAACTTAAAAACATAGAAATATAAATTATTAAGGGTGTGCGTGAGGACTGGACCATCGATAAGAAGTTATAACTTTTTAAAAATATTAATCCAAACCCCATGTTTGGACGGTCAATAAGAGAAGTGCGATTGGAGTGGATCCAACCTAGGGTTGTGACTCAAACCAAGCCACTCGAGAGACTTAAGTTCCTATTAGAGTCGAGCCTCAGCCACCCATTACTCGGCTTGAGCGGCTCGCGAGGCTATAGTAGCTTGAAACGGTATATATGCAAGTTTTGCAACTATAAGGGGGTTTAGTAACTTTTCATTTTCCCAAATCTATATTACAAATTCTATCAATTGAAACCCTAAATCCAATTCAGTTTCAATTTTCAAATCAAGACAGACAGACCCTTTCCTGATTCTTCATGACTGCTGCGACTCTAATGACTGAGATTCTCTGTTGAATTAGCCAACTTGACGACTCTGATGATGCCGACGACGTGGGTACTATAATATTGTGTGGGTCTCTTTCTTCTTCTCTCGATTCCTGAACTTTACATGTTGTATATTACTACTATATTTGTTGTAAGATTGTTAGGGGTGCTCAAAAGCAGTTAACCGAATCGTTTAACCATTTTCTTGAACCAAACCGTTTTTTCGGTTCAGGAAAATTCGTGAACCAAAACCGAACCGGTTTGGAGAGAAAACTGGTTTTTTGGTTAACTGAAAAACCGATTAACCGGTTTTCCCTTTTTTTATTGGATAAAACCATTTTTTTTTTCCTAAATTAAATTGTAAACATCAACAATATATATCCAAATAAAAATTAAACATTCATATATATCCATTGACCATAACTAACAATACATTAAAAATTGATACAAATAAAAGTCTGAAATTAAACAAAAATAAAAATCTGTAATGAAACATCCATAATAAAACAACAAAATAACTAAATAAGTCCCAATGAAAAACAACAAAAGAAATTGTACAAATTTAGGGATTAAGATTATTATTATTATTATTTATTTAATATATATTAGTAAACTGATTCAAAAAACCAGTTTGGGTTAACCAGTTTTCATTTTTACCCGAATCGAAAACCAAACCTAAAATCTGGTTTTTTGAATTCTTTGAACCGTAACGGCACTGTTTTTTTGGTTAACCGGTTTTTGGGTTTGGTTATCAGTTCGGTTCGGTTTTTATATTTTTTTGAACACCCCTAAAGATTGTTATTTGTTCTTAAAGTAAGGATTGGTTGCTGGAAAAGTGATACTTTTATGTTTGGAAAAAGGTCATACCCAACTACCCACCACTTGTTTGGGAAAAAATTCCCAACCAATGCTCGAATTTGAGCTCGAGCTCCCATTTTTTCTATCAAGCTCCACATCTAGAGCTTGATCGAGCTCGAGTTATTTCTATTCATGCTAAGCCGAGCTCGAGCTCCCCAAAGCTCGGCTTGACTCGACTAGATAATACCCTTAATCCAACCTGCTCTTCTCCTTTAATCCCAATAATTTGGGATAAGAAATCTTGTGGGGAGGCATGGGATATCTTGTCCCATAATGGGATTAAGTGGCTTTTGTTTTTTTTTCTTTTTTTTCTTCTCCTTCTTATATTATTGATTATTTATATTTGATTTAAAATTAATATTAAAATTATTATTCTTTTAAGATAATGTAAATATTTTATAATAATCTATTTATTAGTTAATTCATTAATTAATTCATTAATTATATTTGATTTATATTTTTGAATGTATAGTTTATTACTTTATTTGATTAGCCAGTACTTCATTAAATTTATAATTAAACATTAAAAGAATCATATTAAATTATAATAAATGTTTTGTTTCATATCATAAAATCAGTTATTTGAAATATTAAAAACACACTAACTAAAACTAACGTGTTAATAATTAATATATTTTACAATATTATTAATTATGTATGGACTGAGATGTTCTGACTTAAATTTTATTCCAATTATTAAAATAAATATTTTAAGATAGTTATTATTGGAATGAAAACAATGTTATAAAATGAAATTTTAATTTTAATACAAATGACATTTATAATTAACAAAGAAGAATAATTCGCAAGGAATGTAAAAATTAAGTCAAAAAGTTTAGTTGTCCCAACCCTTAAAATAATTATTATATCTCCCTTTCAAGTTTCTTATAATTAACTACCATATAAATATCATAATTATTAATATAAATAATTTAATATAATTATTAGTAAAATTAAGATAATGACAATGGTGTTGAATGTTTTATAATTTAAAAATAAAAATTATATCAATTTTAAATATTGTTTAAATATTTTTATCCAGTCCCATACTTCACGAAACACAAAGACAGGCATTATTCTAATTCAACCCTATCCTAATCTGAATCCAATCCTATCCCAAAATCTAATCAAATCAAATTCAATCTTGCCTCCCAAACACAACCTAAGTATGTTGTTACTTTTCAATATATAGAATTAGTATTAGTATTAATATATTATTCAACATGGATCGCATTAAAAACTTTTATTTCAATTTTTTTTTTTTTTTGTAGAAGTCTCCTCCTTACCATTCTTTTGTAAAGGGTATTTAGAGATGTTAAATGGATGAAATAGGTAAGTTTAACATGATTTGAAATTACATGACTTAATAAAAAAAAATTATTATAACACAAATTTGTACGATATAATTTAATATTTGTATTAACATTAAAATAGGTGGCAAAATAGCTCTAAGTTCAAAATTTATTTAATTTTAAATATTGGAGCAAACTATATTATTATTACATATTTATTAAATGTCGTCTAAAACGAATAAGTGGAGGAGATGAATTTGATGAATACGTCTAGCAGACTATATATATCATGTTAGTATTTCACATATGTTTCTTACTGGCCTAGTGGCCTTTATTGTTTTAAACCAATGGATATTTGGTCATTTCAACCCACATTTAATTTCATTATTATTATTCAATTAAAATTTTGAAGTCAATCCATGAACCTTAATAACAACATTTGAAAATTAAATTATCTAATCCATGATTTAGTCAAATAAAATAAAAAACAATTAAAAAACTAAAAATCGATAAAAAAAAAATTAAATGATATAATCTAAATTTATTAAAAAAATCAAAGTCAATAAAAAAAATAGATGTAAAAAAATAAATAAATATAGAATAATTATTTGCACGTAAAAGTTTGTTCATGATACATGTTTCCACGTAAATAGAGCATTAAAATTTATTACTTTATATATTCTAATATTCTTAGTATATCATGGTTATCATCATCAACACAAAAATACTTAAACTAAATGGAAAATACGATTAAAACAAACACACACTAAAAAAAAAAAAAAAAATCTGGAAATGGATGAGAAAAAATGATTTTGAAATGATATAAATGTATGTCATTTAAAAAATGGGGAGTGACCGTAGTACAAAGCTCTTTTCTTTTAATGTCAGAATTTTATTTTTTATGTCTAGATCAGGTCTAAATGCATCCAAATCAATACGGTGCGTCTGTTTGTCGGGATTGTATTGTATTAAAAGTCTGGATTGAATTATTTGTCTTAGTCCCATGTTTGGTACTTTGGTTAACATTTTGCATATAAAACAAGTTTACTATGCGCGCAAATAAGCAAACTTTAAACCCGCCACCCCCTTATTTGTTCAGTATTTTATTGTTTCAAAAAAAAAAAAAAAAATCTTATAAATTCCGTTTGATTCATTATTATGATAGTTTTTAGAATAATCTTTTGAAAAAAGTTAAATTTGAAGTATTACGATGTAAGATTTAAAAATTAACAAAAATATCTTCTATGTTTGTTTATTTACTAAATACCCCTATAATAAAATATTAAAAGTTAACAAAAACACTTTCAACTCACCCATTAAATATGGATAGCCGGCCACCACCGTCGAAGGGTGGCCAGAGTGTTTTTACAATTTCTAAAAAAATATTTGAGAGTGTTTAGTTAAATTAACAAATTTAATAAATTTAAAAAAAATTAAAAAATATACTAATAATAATATTTCAAAAAACGAAATAAACGAAGCCCACATTTATCTCGATTAACAAAATTTTTGAAGTGATATTAAAAAAAATATAAAATTTTAGCCGGACGCTTGCCGTCCAGTCACCACAGACAATAAAGCTAGTTGTTGCCAACAACTTGTTCAGAGACACTACCAAAACCGTTGGGTAAATCTGCAAACAATCTATCAAACGTGCAAATAATGATCTATCCAACGGCATCAACTCCACCTTTGAACTATTGGATACATCGTTTGACTATCTATCTAACTATGTCGACTGTATTTTACCAACAAAAATGCTACGGATCCTGAATGCTGATACTAAAATTTTATATCGATCTATTTGGTATCTGACTCGGACATGATCACGTAAGATACAACACAGGTATTTAGTGAATAAACGACCGTCCAATAATTATGGATGTCCGTCCATATCTTATGGACGACCATTCATCATAAATGGATGAAAGTCTAGAAAATATCAATGGACTTTCATCCACATATTATGGATGGGAGTCCCTTTACTATGGACGACCGTTCATCATAAATAGATGATCGTCCATCTCAAATAATTTTTTTTTTTAAATTTACAATTTCTTTTTCATTTATAAAAAACTATCGCTTGTCTAAGTCAAACATTTTAGATGAAATATTCATTTTTAAAGCACAAAACTTTTAGATGAAATAAAGGAAAAAAAAAAAATTGATTTTTAAAGTAAAAAGCATGGACGTCAGTCCATCTAATGATGATGGTCGTCCATATACAATGGACGGCCATCCAAATGAAATGGACAGACGTCCATACTCAAATGTATATATTTTTTTAAATTTACATTTTTTTTTTCATTTATTAAAAAAAAATGCAAAGCAAGAGAGATAGATAAAAAGTATTCACAATGTAGAATTTTTTAAAGAAATTTTTTTATTAAACTAGAATTTGGGTATAGACAGCCGTCCATCTTACACGGACGGTTGTCCATTGTATATGGATGCCCATCTTTTATTAGTTTTTAAACTTTTCTAAACGTATGGACGTCCGTCCATAGTAAATGGACACCCGTCTATATTATATAGACGGGAGTCCATTGATATTGTCATGGACGATCGTTCATTCGTGATGAACGGTCGTCCATAACGTATGGACAGTCGTTCGTGTAAGATGGATGACCATCCATTCACGAAATCAGTATTTTTTGTCCAACGTGGCCGCGTCTTTGTGGATGTCACGTCGTTAGATAAAAAATTTCAGTGCACAAATTCGATGTCTGTAGCATTACTCTTTTACCAAATGTGTTGCCAGCAATGAAGACCAGAACCCGTTGCTAGTGGCTGGTTGGTGACTCTGCCAGCCAATATAAATTTGTTTGATTTTTAAAATTTTATTTAAAAAAATTATCATTATTTATCTTGATTTCTTAATTTCTTAATATTTCAATTTTTTAATAATTATATTTTTATTTAAATAATTAATTATACATTCAGTTTTGTTTTGCACCCCATATGATATCAAATCATCTAAACAATCCAATTCAAACCTTTAAAAAAAAAAAAAAAAATTGAGTTTCCTAGTTACAACACTTATCACAAACTCTTTCAAACGGCCAAATGACAATAAATTGAGTCTATTAAACCTAAGGGGCTGACATGGCGGTCAAAAATGTTTGTTTTTTTCATTGACTTTTTGGCTTCAAACCATCTTGAGACCACTTACCATATTTGTGGCTTACCTTGGAACGTTGGGCTTGTAGGGTATTTAATGAGCCCCATGAATTAGTTGAGATGCGCACAAACTTGTCTGGACATCCTGTTCATAAAAAAAAAAAAAATAATAAAGAAATTGAGTCTATGGTAAATTAATGATGTTAAAGTAATGTTATGTCTTCAATTGCACCATACATTGATAATGCTAGGGGTGTTTGGTTGGAGGTTATCTCCCATTACTGAGATAATATCATATTATATTATTAGATTACCACGTTTGGTTGTCAAGTAGTATAAGATTCTAGTAATCTTTTAAAACCAATAGTAATAACTGTTGGTAATATAGGTGGTGATCTGATTTCCTCAATTTTCTTAAGTATTTTAAGATTACTTGGAGGGGGCGTTTGAATCATATAATGTTTTATTATAGGGGAATGTTATATTAAGGAAAATATAGATCACCTTGAAGATTATTGAGAATGTTGGATTATTAGAAAGTTAGATTACAATGAAGATTACTGGGAATCTTGAAGATTACCTTATGTTAATTTTGTTACAATTTTACTCTTTATTAAAAACATTTTTGGACAATAATGCCCTTATTTTTAAATTAATTTACATGAACCTACCATTACAATTTTACCCCTAATTAATTAAGTTTTTTTTTTTTTTTACAATAATGCCCTTATATTTAAAAAAAATTACATTCAAGACCACCACTACCCTCAGCAACCACTGCCAGGCGATGTGGCCAAAACAGCACACAATAGGTCAAATCTAGTCGGTCATGCGCTTATCTGGCTGTTTCAACTACAGCCATGGTGGATCTGGCGAAAAATGGTCATATCGACATATGATTAGCTAGATTCAACCGGTCATGCGTCGTTCTGGCGGTGGTTGACTTTCGGTAGTGGCTTGGCATAGGTGGGGGATGATTTTGTTAGAAATTAAACTTTTGTGTGGCTAGGGTGTTTTAGCAAAATCTCAAATGTAGGGGATTAAAAAAATAATATTAAATTAATATTTAAAAAGGAGAGCAATTTAGTAATCTACAACCATACCCACCAATTTATTCCTACCAACCAAACATATCAATATAACATATCCATCAATTTATTCTAACCTAACCAAACACATTTCCCTAAACATTCTTAGTAATTTTCAAGGTAATATATCTTTCCATTAATATAATATTCTGGGGCCATTTGGATCGGGGGTATATAAGATAACATGGATAATCTTCGTTTATTTTGCAAGATTCATGTGTTCGGTTTGCAAGTAATAAAATATTATAATAATATTTTATTACAAATAGTGTTTACTATTGGTAATGTGGGGGGTAATCTTATTACCTTGTTAGAGGGTGTTATTAAAACATTACCAAGGTAATATGATTTTTCTACCCATTTTGCCCTTAATTAAAAACCATTTCGGACACAATTACCCTCAAATGTCTACCAAATAACAATTACCCAGCCCCCTTACATTTGAGAAATTATCTAAAATACCCCAACCACAAAAAAGTTTAAAAATTAATAAAATACCCCCAACCACCCAAGACCACCGCCTGGCTGCCGGCGTCAGACGCTGTAATGGTACACGACTGGTGGGATATGGTCGATCGTGGGCCGATAAGGCCTCTTTTGGCATGGATTTGTGATCCATGGCTGGAAACGGTCAGATATGGTGTTTCTATGACCGTTTCACGTGAAAATGCTAGATTTTTGGTCGTGCCATTTCATGGTCACATCTTTGGCCATGAAATGGCCATAGATCTAGCTATTTTTGGGCCATGGATTTGTGATCCATGGCCATTTTCGGCTTTGCCAGAAATGGTCGGTCATATACAACCAGTCGTGCGTCATTTTGTTGACTGTCGACGGCGGCCGATGGTGGTGGTTGGTTGCCGGCAGTGGCTTAGGGTGGGTGGGGGTGATTTTACTACAAATTAAAGTTTTATATGGCTGAGGTGTTTTAGCAAAGTTTCAAATGTAGGGGGTTAAAAGAAATGATTCAAAAAATAATAATAAAAAAATACTATTATATTAATATTTAAAAAAGAAGGCAATTTAGTTATCTATATAACATACTCACCTATTTATTCTTCCAACCAAACATATTATTTACCACTTTATTCGAACCAACTAAACACATTTTCTAAACATTTCTAGTAATCTTCAAGGTAATATTTGTTTCTGTTAATATCGTATACCCCTATAATTAAAACATTATATGATCCAAACGCCCCCTTTCAGTAATACAACATTCCCTGAACCAAATACTCCTTAAAGTAATGTTACATTATCAAGTCTCAAGATATAAAGTTTATTCATAAAAATTCATAAATGGATTGAAGAATACAAATAAGAATATATATTTATTTATTTTTTGGTAAACAAAATTTTTAACTTTAATAATAACTATTTTTTTTTATTTCAAATTTATATATAATAACAAAGCGCAAGTAAGGGAATTAGTTAACTTTTTAGAATAGTATTCTATTATGAATAAAATTTAATAAAATAGGATAAGATTGTGAGAATGTGTCTGGTATATTTTTGGAAAACATTTTATGAAAATATTTAGATTATTTTTAACCCCTTACATTTGTTAATTTAGTTAAACAGACCCCCTCACAATAAAAGTTTATAAATCAATAATTAGTTTGATGGGTGTCATAAGGGTGAGCATGGGTAGCAGGTAGAACCTAACACGGGGTAGGGGTAGAGCAAGAAGCAATCTGCAGCGTGCGGGTAGGTTCCTTGGGTTCCCAATTTTTGGAATAGACAATGTACGGTTCCGGTTCCGGTTCCGGTTCTTGTGTGTGGAGGAACCGGAACCGGAACCTGGAAAAAGAACCTAAGAAGGGTACCCTGTTTGGAACCTGTTTTGGAACCTGGACTGCAATGAAATATTTATGAAATATGAATAATGGGAGGTTTCTATTATTTTACATATAAAAAAATTTAAAATAGAAAAAATTAAATTTTTAGAATAACCTAATTAAATAAATATACTAATACAATTATTTTTATTACATATAAATTACACCATATTAAAAACTTTAATATATTAATATAAAGTTTTCATTAATTAAGTGAATAATTGGAATTATGATCCAATTAAAAGTGTTTTAAATTTTTAATGTTATTAAAAGAACTATTTTTTGAATAAAATAGTATATTTGATTTAATAATACTATATTTAGTTATTTACTTCAATTATCAAGTTCTAAGTATATCTATAATAAATTAGCAATTAATTAATTATATATGATAGATTGATAAACATTAACAAATTTAATTACTAGTTAAATATCATACTTAATCAATTATAAATTTATAACATTACATTATAATTAAATGATTACTTAATTAATTATAATTTTATAACATTACTTAATTGATTTATAATATAATTAATTATAGCATTACATTAATTGATTACTACTTAATTAATTGACTTATAAGTTATAATATTTAGTATATTACTTAATTAAATAATTAGAAATTTAATTAATTATAGCATTACATCATAGATTTATAGTATAATTACTTAATCAATTATAACATTTCATTGTAAACATTAGTACAAATCTAATTAAATGATTAAAAATTTAATTAATTATAATATTACATTAAAGATTTATAATATGACTACTTAATTTACTATAACATTACATTATAGTATGATTATATAATTGATTATAACATTACTGCATTAATGCATTACATAATTAAATGGTTACTTAATTGATTATGACATTATATTATAAATATTAGTAATTAGTAATTTACTAATTAAATTATTAGAAATTTAATTAATTATAACATTACATTATAAATTTATAGTACGATTACGTAATTAATTATAACATTACATTATAATTAAATGATTACTTAATTAATTATAATATTCAATTATAAACAAATTAATTATAATATTATATTAAAGATTTATAGTATTATTACTTAATTCATTGTAACATTTCAATATTTCATTATAATATGATTAGTTGATTACATAATTAATTATAACATTACATAATTAGATGATTATTTAATTGATTATGACATTATATTATAAACATTAATTATAACATTACATTATAAACAAATGATTACTTAATTAAATGATTAGAAATTTAATTAATTAAATATTACATTATAGTTAAATAATTACTTAATTAAATTATAACATTATTACATTACATTATATTATATTATGATCACTTAATTAATTATAGTATTACATAGTTGAATGATTACTTAATTAGTTATAAATTTATAAAATTACATTATAGACATTAGTAATTTACTACATTATTATTTATTACATTACTTAATTAAATGATTAAAAATTTAATTAATTATAATATTACATTAAAGATCTATAATCTGATTACTTAATTCATTATAACATTACATTATAATACGATCACATAATTAATTATAACATTACATAATTAAATAATTACTTAATTGATTATGAGTTATGATATTATATTATAAACATTAGTAATTACTAATTTACTACATAAACATTAGCACAATACTTAATTAAATGATTAGAAACTTAATTAATTATAACATTACCTTATAAATATTACATTATAAACATTAATTAAGCATTACATTATAGTTAAATAATTACTTAATTAAATTATAACATTATTATATTACATTATATTATGATCATTTACTTAATTATAGCATTACATAGTTAAATGATTACATAATTAGTTATGAATTTATAACATTATATTATAAACATTAGTAATTTATTATATTATTACATTACTTAATTAAACGATTAAAAATTTAATTAATTATAACATTACCTTATATATTATAATATGATTACTTAATCAATTATAACATTCTATTATAAACATTAATATATTAATTAAATGATTAGAAATTTAATTAATTATAATATTAAATTATAGATTTATAGTATGATTACTTAATTCATTATAACATATTAATATTATATTATATTATTATAGTATGATCATATAATTAATATAACATTATATAATTAAAATATTAAATGATTACTTAATTGATTATGACATTATATTATAAACATTAGTAATTTACTAATTTACACAATATTTAATTAAATGATTAGAATTTTATTAATTATAACCTTACATTATAAATTTATAGTATGATTACTTAATTAATTATAACATTCTATTATAAACAATATTACAATACTTAATTAAATGATTAACAATTTAATTAATTATAATATTACATTATAATTAAATAGTAAATTACTTAATTAATTATAACATTACACAATTAAATGATTACTTAATTAATTATGACATTATATTATAAACATTAAACATAAGTAATTAATTAAATTATTAGAAATTTAATTGATTATAACATTACATACTTGAATAATTATAAGTATTTATAACATTACATTATAATATGATCACTTAATTAATTATAACATTACATTATAATTTAATAATTATAATGTAATGTTTGAATGATTTTAGTGAAGTTATTTAATGTAAATTTTGATGAATAATTGTTTGTGTTTTGGTTTTGATCGACGAATTTTATGTGAATTGTGATGAATTGATTGAATTCAAGTGTTGCCTAGAGATTACAGGTTATGAGTTACATTGGACACAAATGAATGAATAATCAAAATTTGTTAGGGGTGTTTTTATAAACTTTTAAAGTATTTTGATCATTTTTTAAACTAATAGGGGGTAATTGATTTTTTATAGGGTACTGGAAAGAACAGCAACTAACACGCATTTTAGGTTCCAGTTCTTTGAATTGAAGAACCTGCACTATACGGTTCTGGTTTTGGTTCCTTTTTTTGGGAACCTGCACTGTGTGGTTCCAGTTCTTATTTTCTTGGAAAGTGTAAGGTACCCGAAATCACTCATCCCTAATAGATGATAATGTTTTTGTTAATTTATAAACTTTTATTGAAAAAATATAATTACTAAATGTTTTGAATTGAATGTAATAAGATTGAATTTTGAATTGAGAAAATATAATTATTAAATATATTTTACTAGATTTGAAATTTGACAGGGTAATAGGTTGACAGGGTAATAGGATATGCCGATATGGTAGAATTTGAAAAGTGTACCAATCCGGGGTAAGATTTTTCTATCCTCGGACGTTGAGCAAGGAAATGAAACCGGTAAAGATATTTTGGGGTAACAATACCCAGTTGGTAATGTAACCCCTCCAGTACTTTAATCTCTGCCAGTTGGGCTAGCAAATCTCCAATTAACGTAACTGTTAACTGTCACTGTTTTAAACTCTCGATTCTAGAGTGAAGCATTGGCCACTTGTCTCTCCCATATCTTTCTCAAACCTTCTTCCTCTTCTTCTCCAATTACGTGCTCTTGCACGACAGCCTATACAATACAAAACAAAGACATTCTCTCCCAAATTAACAAAGATTATTAATAATTTATTTATTACATAACAGTTACAGTTACTTTCACTTCACTAACACCACCAACAACACAATCTCTTCCCTGCTCTAAATTTCAAAAAACAAAACCAAAACCATGTCTTCTCTCCAACTTCACACCCTCAAATTTCAATTTGCTCCCATTCCCACTTCGTCTTTACACAAATCCCACCGCCTTCAATCTCTCACCTTCTCTCGCTCACCATTTTCCGGGAAACTTAAGCTGGTTTGGACTTGCGCTGAAACTTGTAAAATCAAAGGCGATAAGCGTCTCCGCTCGGTTCCCTGCTTTTGTAAAACCAAGGATGCTGAGATTGAGAAGGTTGAAAGTGAAGAACAAATTGAACGGCCACCGTTTGATATCAATCTCGCTGTCATTCTTGCTGGCTTTGCATTTGAAGCTTATACAAACCCTCCTGTAAGTAATTTTTTTCTTTTAATTTTTTGTTTTCTTACGGCCATGTAATTTGTTTGGTTACTTTTGAGCTTTCTAAAGAATTAAATTTGTGATCAGGAGAACATTGGGAGGCAGGAGGTTGATGCTGCTGGTTGTAAGACAGTTTATCTCTCAGAGTATGCTGCATTTTAACACCCATTGCATTAGAGATTAGTTCTTGTTTCTGATCTTTTTACAGTTGATGCATCAAGATTTTTCCATTTTTTTCTATTTGTTATTGAATTTTAGTTTTACTATATTTTTCCGTGCTGTAATTAAAAATGCGTGCTCATACTCATGCTATGTGAAATTGGAGTATGGAAACTGCTGTGTAAATTCAAATTTGGTGTGTATATGTGCAGGTCTTTTGTGCGTGAGATATATGATGGTCAGTTAATTATAAAGTTAAAGAAGGGTATTGATTTGCCTGCTATGGATCCATGGGTGGGTTTTTCTTTTTCTATTTAAATAATTTATGCATTGACAACTAGTTATATGCTTGTGAAGTTTTGGGTATTTATGGCTGCTTTGATTGAAGCTGCTTCCTGAGTGTTGGTTCAATATGTGTCTCAATGTTTTGCGCATGAATTCAAAATTCATTTGCTGATACTGAAAGCTACTAAATCTGTTTCCAATTCTGTTGTATTATTACTCATAATACTTAAACTCTGCTTTCAGGGAACAAGTGATCCGTATGTCGTCATGGAATTGGATGGTCAGGTAGTCAAAAGCAAGATTAAGTGGGGGTAAACTATTTTCATTGAGTATTTTCCACTCTCCTTCAAGTTTACTAAACTTTGCGAACTCTAAGTCATATTTATATATGCCTGATTTTCATTTGAAAAAGCTTTCATGCAATACAAAATGAGTGGCTTGTATTTCCTTTATGATGTTGAAGAAATACAGGAATAACTGATTGCATATTATTCAGTTAGGATGCCGTGTCTTGCTGTGGAACTAGCTTCTTGATTGAAAATTTCCTGAATTCTTGAATAATATAATTGAACTAGATATAATAAGCACTTTCTAATTCCTTTCCCATTATGGGAGCAATGTTATATAACTTGAGAGCTATGAGCTTTCCCAACTATGTGTACAAGTTTTTGCTTTCTTTACTCAACCATAAGAAGGATAACTCAAGGAAGTATTCTGTGATGACAGGACAAAGGAGCCAACATGGAATGAAGACCTAACTTTTAATATAAAGCTGCCAACAGCAAGAAGTCTTCAGGTCAATATGCTTTCTCTCCGAATTCTCTGATTATTTTTGGTCATGTCGGAAGCTCTTATGTATGCTTTTTTTTTTTTTTTAGTTCCAGTGTTCATTTCATTTATTTATTTATGTTATCTTTTATCTTTATAAATAATAGGTGAAATATAGAATTGAATGATAGTCAAAGAATTTCTTTAGATGGTTTTTCTTATCTTAAGTCACCACTAAACCTAAAAGTTATGTTCATTGGTAAGAGCCCTTAAGAAATATGAGTACTGGAAAACTAAAGCAACCTAATATACTTGTCAACCAAGAAGCTTATTTAGGTGATTTCTTTTTACCCAGAGATCAACTAGCATTTGAATTCAGTTTCCCAAAATGGAATACAATACGAGCCATCTCCCAACATTGTGCTTTTCGTGAAATGTTTTAACATCATTTTATGTATTTTATATCAGCTATGCTCTTCATCCACCTGTAGCACATAGCCACATTCTTGTCCTTTAGGATTACTAATCATTCTCTTCATGGTTGGACTGGTCAAAGTAAAGCTTTTATGCTAGGGAGGATGTTAGTGAACTGTGAAGTTAATAGCATCTATCCTATTCTACTTTACCAGACTATTGACAATTTATCTATGAAGTGTTTTTTTATGAAACCTTATGTTTTAATTTTTTAACACGCTGAATGAAACTTTAGATTGCAGCTTGGGATGCAAACCTTGTGACTCCACATAAACGCATGGGAAACGCTGGCTTAAATCTGGAATACCTCTGTGATGGTGAGAATTCAATGAATCACAGCCATGCTTGGGATATTTTGAAATCAAACAAATCATGCTGGCCTAGTTTTAAGTAGCTCAAATTTTGCTTCCATTACTGAGCAAGGGTATTATGCTTGTAATTATACTTAACTAGAATTTTTTAGTCGTAAATTTTCTAATATAGAGCAGATTAAGCTTGGTGATTTGGTCTGCCAAATTCCCTATATAATGATCAAATAGATAATGTGTTTTGACAGGCGACTTGCATGAGGTGCTGGTGGAGTTGGAAGGTATGGGACGTGGTGGAAAGTTACAGCTTGAGGTAAGTTTTTCTGCTGAAACACAACTTTGATTTTATCAGAAGGAATTTTCCATCACCTTTCTCTATTGTTGAGACAAGGGATGTTTCTCAAATTGCATTCACTATGTGTGTTAAGGAAACAATAACAGAAAAGTTCTAGACAAAGCTGCTTACTAAAATTACATACCTCTAGAAATTGGTACTGAAATGCATTATCTTCCAAAGAAGACACTTATTGATCTGAAACATCAACTTAAGGAAAGGATATTGATATCTTTTTTTTTTTTTGGGGGGGTAAAAGGATATTGATATCCTTTTTGATGGATGAAGATATTAGATATCTTTTTTAAAGGCTCTTGCTGTTCTACTTTTATGTGCTGAAGGTTTTTCTTTGAGATTTTGAAATGGTTTTATGTTCAAAATTATCATTCAGCTCGGGACTGTTGTTTGCTTGAACTAGTCACAAGACTGCAGAGGTTGAGTTCTTGAATTTTGTATGAGCCTTTTAACCACTTCAGCTTAAAATTATGATTAAGGGGATTAATAAGTGTCAAAATTTAGGGGTTTTTGATCAGTGCGATATAATAGTGGTAACGATATCTATCCATCAGCTCAAAAAGAGGTGCCATCTGACTCCTGAGGCATTGTGTTAATGTCCTTTGATATACTTTCTTGCATTCAGTGGTAAGCTTTTGTTTCCTATACAAGAAAATTAAAATTAATCAATAAATTAGTAAATACTTGTAACTCTAGTAAACTTGATCATGGACTGCAGAAGCTTATCTCTTTATCTCAATGCTTTTCTAGCATTTCTGTTCCACTCATTTGTCATCCGCTTTAACTTCTTTGTGGCAAAAGAGTTATAATTCTCAAGAGATTGCAACTTTGAGTTTTTTCTTATTCTTAAAGGATTTAAGAAACTTAATTGGGAAAAAAAGCAAAGGGATGTTGCTGTGTTATTATTTTTCTTCATTCAGAGGCATGGTAATACCTTAGTATATTCATTATCATGAACTTGTTCCTGGTAATATGCATTGTTAGTGTTTTATGCGGCCATTTCATGCTGGCTATAATATTTCATCTGTTTATTTCTGGGCATTTTTGTTGATCTTCTCTATCACTTAGACTTCCAAGTGTGAGGTTTCAGGTCAAGTATAAAAGTTTTGATGAAATTGAAGAAGAAAAAAAGTGGTGGAAGCTTCCCATTGTTACAGAATTTCTTAAGAAAAATGGTTTTGAGTCTGCTCTAAAAATGTTTTCCGGCTCTGAGGCCGTGCCAGCACGTCAGTTTGTTGAATATGCTTTTGGGCAATTGAAGTCATTTAATGAGTCCAACCCAACGAAGGATTTGTCTTCAAACAGTAATGGAACAGAAAGTTTAGGAAAATCTGAGAATGCTGCCCTTGTAATGGATAGGCCTTCTGAGATGGAGAATGGTTCAGAAGCCTCTTCGAATGACACAAGCCGCAGTGAAGAAAGCAATATAGAGAAGATTTACACTGATAATGATGTGACACAAGCTAGCAATTCTACGCAGTCTAGTAAACATTTTTGGAATAACTTTGCTGATATCATCAATCAAAGTGTTGTTCAAAAACTAGGTCTCCCTGTAGAAGAAAAATTAAAGTGGGATGCATTTGACATCTTAAACAAAGTTGGCTTACAGTCACGGAAGATTGCGGAAGCAGGTTATATTGAATCAGGACTGGCAACTCCAGAAGTTAAGGACGACCATAATGATGAAGCAAATGGTTCACCTAGCATTAAGACGGTTTCAGACATAAAGAAGGCTTCCGAGGATTTGTTAAAGCAAACTGATTCTGTTTTAGGAGCATTAATGGTCTTGACTACAGCAGTTTCTCAATTAAACAAGGAAGAGGATGCTACACTCAATGAAAAGTTCCCTAGCTCATTGGAGGATCCAGTATTTGATGAAAAGAAAGCTGAGGAGATGAAAGCACTTTTTTCATCGGCAGAAAGTGCCATGGAGGCTTGGGCAATGCTTGCCACTTCACTGGGCCAACCTAGTTTTATCAAGTCTGAATTTGAGAAAATTTGTTTCTTAGATAATGAATCCACAGATACTCAGGTGAAGTCATCTTTTCTTTGTAGAATTCAAAATAAAGTTAAACATGTTTATCTTGAACAACCTCTGCTGCAAGATGCCTAAGTTATAGGATGAAGCTGCAGGTGGCAATTTGGCGTGATTCTGAAAGGAAGAGATTGGTCATCGCTTTCAGGGGGACAGAGCAAGTAGGACTTAATTTTTCTTGTTTGCCTAAGTGTGATTATTAGCACTCAGTTTAAATTACCTGTTTATTATTTTTCCAGGTAAAGTGGAAGGATTTGCGAACTGATCTAATGCTAGCTCCTGCTGGGTAATGTCAGAAGTCTATCCATAGTCTGACTTGGTTAATTAATGTTTTGTTTAAATTTTGAGGGATTCTTTCATTATCAGTCAATATATGTTATTTACTAGTTGGCTGTGCATTTTTTTTTTTTTGGTATTTGTACCATAGTCTATTATTAATTGGTCGTTCTTTTAGAATATGAATTAAACCATGCAAAACTACATTTATTATTGCTTTTTAATTTAAATAATTAATTTATTTTTCAAATTCTATAGGCTAAACCCTGAAAGGATCGGTGGAGACTTCAAGCAAGAAGTTCAAGTATGCATATAACTAACACAGATTTATTGTTGTTTAAAAATATTTATGAGAATGCAGATGATAGCAATATCAGCTTCACCTCTATGGTATAGTGATGGCTGAAATAACCTTTGCAGGTTCATAGTGGTTTTTTAAGTGCATATGATTCAGTCAGGATAAGGATATTCTCCATCATTAAAGTGGCAATAGGTTATACGTAAGTGTGTTCTTGCTCAAATCTAATTATCTACGTGTGTTCTTGCTTAAAATGTAATAATCTTATCTTCACACATGATGCTAATGATGGAATATTAAATGAGAGAAAACTTTGATAAAAATTCAGAGTTTATGTAAGAAAAAGTGTATAGATTACTCTTGATATCCTGTGTTCCTTCAGTATATCTGTTGTTATATTCCATGTCTAAAAGTTTTGCAAAAAACCTAAGATATATTTCAAATTCTAACTCAGAGATTGGTTCTTCCATTGATATCATTTGATCAGGGGCTATGTAGAAATGTTATTGAAGCATTGTAAAAAAATGATATCTTCTCTTGCAAAATTCTGTATATAACACTTATATCTTCAAATGTCCCTTCTTTTGACAAAGAAATATGTCTCTCTCTCTCTTCTTCTTCTTCTTCTTCTCTTTTTTCTTGTTGCAGAGATGATGATGATGAGCCATCGCACAAGTGGCATGTTTATGCGACTGGTCATAGTTTGGGTGGTGCATTAGCTACCCTTTTTGCCCTTGAACTTTCATCAAGTAAATTAGCGAAGTGAGTTATTCCATTTCCTCAATAAAGCTATTCTTTTGTGCTCATCATGTTTAGTTTCATATAACAATTCAATTGACTTTCCATCCCAAACTGGTTGAAGTTGACTGCAAATATGTTTTTCTGTCATTATGCCCTGTTCAAAGCCATACTTTCCATAAGTTGATTAGAATTTGTACTACAATTATGATGTGAATTGAATAATGAGAAAGAATGAGGTACCTGTTTGATGATAGTGAAGTTTTTATCCTTTAAAATATAGAATTAATATCATAACATTATTCACGATGAACATTATACAGAAAATTATTGCCAAAACTAGTATTGCACAAAAATCAAAACTAAGCAGATGTGTTTGTGCATAGAAGTATAGTTTGCCTTCTATATGCTCAGTGATGTCAAGTGCTTTATAAACTGGTAAATACAATTTGTTTCTTCCTGTTAACCAGTAATTGATCAATATATCAAACAATTAGATCTGTTGGTATGATTCAGGGATGTCAAAAACCATTGTAGTTCACGCATCTCAATTGTGATGCGGTTATCCATTAAATTTGCCTTGGGGTTTTTTGTATAGATTGCTTCACATCTATGTTGTACAGCTTCTGTCTTCTTTGGAGTCTATTCTGGGCATCTGGTTGGCTGTTGACTGTTGTAACTTCTTTTTTCATTAACATATATCTTTCAGTTTCCTATAAAAAAGAAAAAAAAAACAATTGTAATCCACAGCCAAAATTCTTTTGTTATTCTTATGTCATTTGAGATTGGTTATCAACTACATGTTTTAGAGTACATGGTGCATGATCAATAATAGGATTCCTGTTCTTTGTTTGCATCAGGTGTGGGGCCATTTCTTTGACTATGTATAACTTCGGATCTCCCAGAGTTGGGAACAAGAAATTTGCAGATGTTTATAATGAGGTAATAAACTATTTTACTGAAGATTTTTAAGTTTTTTTTCTGTTATATGCTGAAAATGTGGGTTAGCTTCCCTTTGATTATGGCCCCACACTTACTGCTAAAGTCATCTCCTGCTGCAAATAGTTGTATTCTATAAATCATGGGAATGTGTTGGATCCCCGCGTGTTCACAACTCAAATACGGCAACCAGTTCTTAAATGAAACAGCAAGCTAGTTCTTAAATAAAACTAGAGGATGAATAAACGGAAATGGCGGTAATGAAACGGAATAGATAAGCAAATGATAAACTGATTACTTAAAAAAGACAGATAATAAGCAAACGGAAATGGCGATGATGAAATGAGAAACAAATGATAAACTGAGTAACTATATTACTCAAATAAAGCATAAAAGAAACCCATCCCAGTTGAACTTCGAGGGTCAGCTTTCCTCCCAATATCCATATGAATTTTTCCATGATCACTCTCTCAATTGCCTCCCCTTTTTATTCACTCTTCCCTCTAACAGAATTATTCCCTTATCCGCTCCTTTACTGCCATTTGTTAATCTCATAACCAATTCCTACAACTCACCTAACAGCTCACCCTAACAGCTCACCCATCAGAATCTTTCTTGTTATAGCCCAAATTTCCTTGCTTGCCTCTCTTGGCTTTCTTACTGTATACCACATATCGGATGGTTTCATCATTACCCGCCCCAAGGAGGGCCACCTTGTCCTCTAGGTGAAAGGGAGGAAACTGACGGTTGAGAATAGAAAAATCTTCCCATGTGTTTTCATAGTGAGGTAACCCTCATTATTTGATAAGGACTGCATAATCTCCATTCAATAACCGACACATTTTCAACACTTCTTCAGGTTCAACATTGAGGACCATATCTTCATCAAGGTTGTCTGGTAGGGGTTGAGTCGTAGGTGGAGAGAATGTGGCCTTCTTGAGTTGGGAAACATGGAACACATCATGGATTCAGGCGGTCGGTGGGAGTGTCAACCGGTAAGCTACTTCGCCTATCTTGTCAACAATCACAAAAGGGCCATAATATCGGGGGTTCAACTTCTCATTAAATCTAGTAGCTAAGGAATGGAAACGGTAAGGTTGGAGTTTCAAATAAACAGATTCACCCACCATAAAAGTTATCTCCCGTTGTTTCCCATCATGATTACACTTCATGCGGTTTTTAGCCTTGACAAGGTTGTCTTTCAGTTCTTGTAAGATGAAGTTGCGATCCTGTAATTGTTGGTTCACCTCATCAACCACCGAACGATTATCAGTATATTTCAAGAGAACAGGAGGATATTGGCCATAGAGGGCCCTGAAAGGTGTCATTCCTGTGGAGCTACTGTAGGTAGTATTGAACCAAAATTCTGTCCAATGGATCCATTTTGGCCAATGTCATGGTTGGCTACACACAAAACAATGAAGATAAGTCTCTAAGCATCTATTAACCACCTCGAATTGGTTGTCCATTTGTGGGTGATAGGCAGAACTCATAGAAGATGGGTGCCGAATTGCTTAAACAATTCTTTCTAAAAGAGACTCATAAAGACACGGTCACGATCTGAAACGATGGTCCGTAGAAACCCATGTAGTCGTATGATTTCTTGTGTGAATAGGGTTGCCACATCTTTTGCTGTATAAGGGTGTTTGAGGGTGAGAAAATGACTATATTTTGTGAGTCGAATCAATAACCACTAAAATAGTATCAACATTTGGAACCCGGGAAGTCCCATTATAAAATCCATAGAAATGTCTTCCCAAACTTGAGTGGGAATCGGAAGAGGCTATAGAAGACCGGTTGGACTGAGGGCGTTGTATTTATTTTGTTGACAGGTTGAGCAGGCAGCCATAAAAGATTAGACATCTCTTTTCATCTCTTCCCAATAAACCACATTAGCAAGCCTTTTATAAGTGTGAAAAAATCCAAAGTGCCCGCCAATTGGGGAGGAATGAAATTCTTGTAGAAGCTTCTAGATATGTGGGTAGAATTTGGGTAGCACCAGTCGATCATGATACAGCAATTGAGATCCTTGTAGCCGAAAAGGAGGTCGGCTATTGGGATCCTTAATTAAGTCCTGGATAATCAGGCGCAACTTAGAATCTTGTTGAATTGTCGTTTCTAACTCTTCCATTCCCGAAAAATACACTAAGGAGAGGGCTGCTTGTTCGACTTGTTCACCTTTTCGTGACAATGCATCCACAACTTTATTTTCAGTGCCCGACCGATATTGAATTTTGAAATTGAGCCCAATTAACTTAGTAACCCATTTATGTTGATCCTCACCCATCACTCGTTGGTCCATCAGAAAACAGAGACTCTTTTGATCAATGCGGATAATGAAATGCCTTCCCATGAGATAATGCTTCCATTTCTACACAGCGAAGACAATTGCCATCAATTCTTGTTCATAAACTGATTTGAGTTGTGATCGATGACATAATCCTTGACTGAAGAAAGCTAAACGTCGTTCCTCCTGCATCAAGACCGCTCCAATTCCACTACCAGAGGTGTCAGTTTCGACCACAAAAGTTTTAGAGAAATCTGGCATAGCAAGAACAAGGACCGAAGTCATTACCTGTTTCCTCAAATGCTCTTTGGGCCTCTGAATTCCAAGTAAAAGCATCCTTCTTCAAAAGGGATGTTAATGGACAGGCAATCGTTCCATAACCCTAAACAAATTGGCGATAATACCCAATGAGTCCCAGAAATCCTCGGAGAGCCTTGATATCTTTTGGTGGCGGCCAGTTCACCATACTTTTGATTTTTGAGGGGTCGGCTGCAACCCCGTTTGAGGAAATGATATGCCCCAAGTACTTTATCCTCTCTCTACCAAATACACATTTTTTCTTGTTGGCAACGAGTTTGTGTTGCTGTAAAGTTTGGAGAGTAATCTGTAAATGCCTCAGGTGTGTTTCAAGATTCAGGCTATAAAAAAGTACATCGTCAAAGAATACTAGAATAAATTTCCTCAAATATGGTCGAAAAATATCATTCATGAGAGCCTGAAATGTTGAGGGAGCATTTGTCAATCCGAAAGGCATGACTAGGAACTCATAATGCCCTTCATGAGTCTGGAAGGCTGTTTTGTCAATATCTGCTTCCTTCACTCTAATTTGGTGGTAATCGGACTTAAGGTCGATTTTGGAGAACACTATTGCACCCCATAATTCATCAAGCAATTCTTTATGGCTAGTATAAGGAATTTATCCGGAATGGTTCTCTGGTTTAGAGCTCGATAATCGACACAAAATCATAAACCCCTATCTTTTTTTTCTAACTAACAAAATAGGACTAGAGAATGGGCTAACACTTGGTCGGATGATCCCAATTTTGAGCATTTCCCTCACTAACTTCTCAATCTTATTTTTTTGGTAGTATGGGTAACGGTAAGGGCATATATTTAGGGGTAGGGTGTCAGGTTTCAAGCGGATGGCATGGTCTTGGGATCTTACAGGTGGTAATTCAGTAAGTGGAATAAAAACAGAATCTAATCCTTGTAATAAAGTACTTACTTGGGAATCTTTGCTAATTGTATCGACATGTTGCATCTGAATCTGGCCAAATTCGATTAAGCACCCATGACCTTCAGTTTGGAGGGTTTTGATCATTGCCTTAAAAAAGACCAGGGTCTTGTATAAAGATGGATCACCCACCAGTTTCACCTTTTTTGTTCCCAATTTGAATTTCATGATTTGTTTCTTCTAATCTATAGTTGTCTTACCCAACATTTCAAGCCAAGCAATCCCCAAAATCCCATCGGCATTTCCCATGTCAGAAGGGAAAAAAATTTGAACAATTGCAACCCCTTGAATTTCCAAACAAACCCCCTGACACTCGCCTTCACTTCTAACTTTATATCCGTCGCCCACTCGAACTCCAAATGGTTTCATCCGCGTTATTGGGAGAGATAACTTATTAATGATGTCTTTGCGGATAAAGTTATGTGAGGCTCCACTATTGATCAAGACAATTACTTCTCTATCGTTAATCTGTCCTCTCAACTTTAATGTTTTTGGTCCGTTGATTCCCATTACTAAGCTTAGGGAAAGTTCAACAAAGTTCTGTTGAGGGGTTGGGACCTCTTCTTCACTTTCCCTTTCTTCTCTCGTTTCTTCCCCGTCTTCTTCATCAACTAATATCACTTGAAACTGACGTTCCCCACACCTGTGCCCTAGTAAGAATTTGTTATCGCATCTAAAACATATTCTTGTTGCCTTTTGTGTTGGATCTCAGCCTCGGTCATGTGTCTAAAAGGGAAGCTTCGTCGGAAATTTGAGTTGGACTTAGTAAGTCGCGGCGATGGAAGGTTGCTGCCCCGATAACTGGTTGTCGACATGCTGTTGGGTTTACGATCTTCCCAGGTTTGGCGGTTTCCCGAAGGCTAACTGGTAAATCGTGGCTGTTGCGGTTGCTCGGAGGTGGAAAAATTTTGAATTTTGGCGGAGCTGGAATTTGGGTTGAGGGAAGATTGGGTTCTAGACTCGATTTATGATGATCCATAATTGCGACCCATGGCCCAATCCACTCGCCATACTCACACGCCCAATAGGCCCAATATTCTTTCCAAACCTGCTTGGCCCAACCCTTAATTCATCCAAGGCCCAATTTTTTTCCTCCACTCTTTGGGCCAAATCCAAGAGTTAGACTAAAGTGTTGGGCTGGTTTAATTTGATTTCCGCCCTTATCTCCGATTTCAACCCATTCAAGAAGGCATCCATAAGTATTTCCTCATTCTCCTCCGTCAACGGCGCCGTGACTGCTTCGAAACACCATCGGTAGTCCTCCACAGTTCCCACCTGCTGGATGCCTATGAGCGTCTCATATGGGCTCCCTTCTTGGGACCCACTGAAACGGTGAAGAAGGGCAAGCTTGAAGGCCTGCCATGTCGCCACTGGAGCTCTCACCTCCATCCACTGGTACCAATTTACGGCGTCTCCCTCCATGCATACCGCCGCCATAGTTAACTTCTCTGCCTCGTCTATTCCATTGACCGTGGAGTGTCTCTCAATCCTAAACAGCCATCCATATGGGTCCTCACCGGAGAAGACCGGAAGCTCCAGCTTGCGGCCACCAAAATCTCCCCAGATGGTATTGTTGGCGCTACTCGACTCACCGTGATGTTGGCTTCGACTTCCACCTCCTGGTTGACCATCCCGATTTTCTCCTTCGTTCAGACCACCCCTACTCTGATTGTTTCCCATAGGTATCTCCGTCAACTTGCCCCTTTCTTCTCCCCTGACTTCTTCTTCCTCTTTCCTTCGCATACAACCTTGCAGCTCTGTCAAACATTCCCTGATCGTACCCATGTCCACCCCGATCCTGGCTATCTCCCTTTCCACATTTTCTATTCTTGTCTCCATTCTTGTTGCAACCGTAACCCATGTGAACTGCTCTGATACCACTTTTGTTGGATCCCCACGTGTTCCCAACTCAAATACGATAACCAGTTCTTAAATGAAACAGCAAGCTAGTTCTTAAATAAAAACAGAGGATGAATAAATGGAAATGGCGGTAATGAAATGGAACAGATAAGCAAATGATAAAGCACGTTGCCAAAGGAAACAAATAAGCTGATTACTTAAAGGAAACAAATAATAAGCAAATGGAAATGGCGATGATGAAATGAGAAACAAATGATAAACTGACTAATTATATTAGTCAAATAAAGCATAAAAAAACAGAGGATGAATAAATGGAAATGACGGTAATGAAATGGAACAGATAAGCAAATGATAAACTGATTACTTAAAGGAAACAGATAATAAGCAAATGGAAATGGCGATGATGAAATGAGAAACAAATGATAAACTGAGTAACTATACTAGTCAAATAAAGCATAAAAGAAACCCATCCCAGATGAACTTCGAGGGTTAGCTTTCCTACCCAATATCCATATGAATTTTTCCATGATCACTCTCTCAATTGCCTCCCCTTTTTATTCACTCTTCCCGCTAATTGAATTATTCCCTTATCCGCTCCTTTACTGCCATCTGTTCATCTCATAACCAATTCCTACAGCTCACATAACACCTCACCCATTGGAATCTTTCTTGTTATAGCCCAAATTCCCCTGCTTGCCTCTCTTGGCTTTCTTACTGTATACCACATATCAGGTGGTTTCATCAGAATGCTACTTTGAAGATTCTACAACGACCTAAATTACTTTTAAATATTCATTTTTGATAGAATAATATTACATATATAAACTACCTTTACAAACTCTTATTTTAGTTGATGTGATACAAAATTATTTGATGGTTGAACTAAATAGATTAACTTGTATAAAAAAGTTTTTAGGGATGATACAGCAAGCACACGTAATGTTACATGAACTTGTATTAAAAAGTTTTTATCAATGGTTATTAAGTGCAGTATTGCTCTTTTCGAAGCTACGTATTCCTACTTGATTCAGCTCATTTAAGGTCCTAGATAGTGGATTCTAGGACATGTTATCAGCATCTAGTATGTTTAAATTAAAAACATTCTCATGCTTCTTATCATTGAAAATATAAAATAAAAAACACTAGGATGCTTAAATATGTGTTCTGCATTTCATGAGAAAGGAGACTAGAAAAGACACATGAAGTGCGTTGTTATTGATGTTATTGACTTTCTGCTGTTAAGGAAACTCTCTTTTACATATATTCTCGTTTGTCAGACATAGCACATTTTCCGTGAATATTTACACAACCCTAAATTCTTACATGTGCAGAAAGTTAAAGATAGTTGGAGAGTGGTGAACCAGAGAGACATAATCCCTACTATCCCACGCTGGATGGGCTACTGTCATGTTGCTCAACCTGTGTACTTCACAACTGGATATCTAAAAGATGCCTTGGTCAGTCATTTATTTTGGGCTCCAGTTTTCTGTTAATTTTCTTTTTGAATGCAAACCATATGGTACCTATTGTGGGTTTTATGACCCGTCCTTGATATACATGATGTAGTAAATAATATTTATGTTCTACTCCACCTTCTATGGACAGAACAAATACCATCTTCACAAGCTTATATCCGATGTCACTAGTTGATGAAGGTACTTGACATGATTTCAAAAGGAAAACAAGAACTGTTTTAACACAAAATTATGCTAATTTTTCTTTTCAAAATGACTCAATTTCCTGGTCCTCTTGTTAAGTTAAGCAGTTTGGCTATTTTGTTGATGTTCTTTTGAACTGCCTCATTCAAGCTGCAGAGTTCTCAAACAATTGAGGAACCATAAGAAAATCAGTCTTATTACCTTATTTCTTCATATAATAACAATAAGATCTAAACACACTTCTACGAGTTGTTGGAATCCTTTTGGAATTGCCTAACAATGCCCTTTGTCAGAGGAACTTGGATATTAGCTTACAGACTGGCTAGTTTGCATTGTTAAGTTTTATAAGATTTAAAATCTCCAATCTTGTTTTGTTATTCTGTCTATGGGTTAAATTACATTTGCTCCCTGTCTTGAAGCTCTCTGGAGTGCTCTTAGCTAATGAATGTGGTTACTTAAACTTCTAAGCTTTGCTATTCAGGAAACTATGGAGGTTCTAAAAGATGGTCACCAGGCTGATGTATATGGGGAGTCCACACCAGATTTTATTTTTAGTGAATTCGTATGTATCTTGTCACTTGATCATTTCATTTGTTTTTTAGCTTTGAGTAAAATTATACACATGTTTATATGTGTGTGTGTTCGGTGAATGTGTGGATGCATGCTTTTGTGTATGTTTGTACATATCTATTTTACTTGATCTTGTTTGTCCCTTGACAAGTATTAGATCATTAAGCCTTGGAGTCATATTTGCTTGAAAAATGATGAATAAGGAATTAAAGGAACATAGATAACAACTAATACTCTAGTCATAATGCTAACGTCCACATAAAAATTATGTGCTACTCAAAATTTAGTAAATGATATTCTCAGAACAAAAATCTTCCCTATCCTGCCATTCCACAAGGAATGAAGTAAATGACACTAGTGTAACCCTTACCAAAGAACTTTCATAAAAATGAGATAAGAAATCCCTGGATCGTAGTCTCAACTGAGGTTGAATTAACGTTGCAAGACTTCTTGTGCTTGCTGTATAACTCCTTACTGGTTGTTCATATTCGTTAAAGAGTTAATATTAATTTCAGTAAGGCCATTCTGATTTATGACTCATGGAAAATGAGAACAATTTTACAGATGAAAGGTGAGAAGGAACTCATCGAAAAGATACTGCAAACTGAGATCAATATATTTCGTTCAATTCGAGATGGGAGTGCACTTATGCAGCATATGGAGGATTTCTATTACATCTCATTGCTAGAGGTACAGAAAGTCCACTTCATACTTATAATACTTTCATTGATTAACCCTTGAAGTTCTTTTGATTTTTGTCATGAAAGTAGACAAACTGAACTTGTTCCTTAAGAGATACTTGTATTTCGGCGAGCTTTGCTTTGGTCATTATCAAGTTAGTGGTTCATATAACTGAGTGCTGGATCAAATTTTGTTGTTTTCTTCAGAATGTGAGAAAGAATTATTTAACTGGAAAAAGGTCACGAAATGATGAACAAAGTAACAGATCAATCAGCTAAGAAAGGTATGGCTGAAGGCCTGCTTCCAAATTTCAGTTCAGAGCTTAATTAAGTTGTTGATGAGTATTTTGGGTGGGTAGTATATTCAGTCAGTGTGCCTGCAACTGCAAGTCCTCAAGGATTTCGCAATTGAAGTCAGATTTTATTGTACAGTCATTAATATTCAAAACCTGTATAGATGTACTTTGCACACAAGCTTTTAAGGGAATTGATTCAATAGAATATACCATAATCACTTTTAAGTTGTTTCAGCCGCACGACTTCGTACATTTTTTTTTTCTTCTATTAAATATCTTTATATTTACAATTATATATATTGTAATTTATTACTGTAACAGTTCATATCAAAATTGCCTTAAGTTGGTACTTTACGCAGAGTAAATGGGACAATTAGCCAATCATAGTTTCGACCTTCATTTGATAATAGTTCTCTGTTATTGTGTATTTCATCTTTGTCAGTATTAGTTAGTTCAACTGGTTGAATATGAATGAGGGTGTTAGTTTTAAAAGCACTAAATCGACATTTATATTTAAGAGACAGCAACATTTTCTAGATCCAAAATCAAAATTTGGTCTATAAATTAAAACTATGAAGAGGATTATTCAATAAGCTTCCCATGTGCATGAGTGTAGAGCGCTGCCACTTTGATCACAGGAAGCTCGATGAAGTGTCAACTGTTAAATATTACAATATTTTCCGCAAGTTAAACTAACACATTTCAACAAACCCACTTCCAATTGGCTATTTTTGCTGAAAACCTTTCCTTGAATTAGGCAAAGTGCGTCAAACATTTTTAGCTTTCCATAATGCAATGTGAAGCATCAGCTCAAGATGCAAATTTCCAAAGATGCGCCCTCTGCAATACTAAGCCATCTACCCAGATTTTGTTCAATAGCAGATATGATCATGTTTGCAAAGCATCATTCTGGGTATTGATAATCCATGGGTAAAATTTTTGCAAAAACTTGTTAGGCTATAAGGAAAGTCAGTAATAAATCAACATCATGAATCATACACTGGATTTTCATTGATGCATTAAAGAACCAAATGTTTGAGCTTGTCATCTTGATCACAAATGAAAACTACAAAGAGTATCCCCACGGGGTCAGAACAAATTATTCTTAGTAAGACGATGCACACTGCAAATTTGGCTGTAGAGGAAGTTTCAACAAAAATTTTCTTGGAAAATCAATTTCATTTGAAGGTGCCATTGACTTGCGGCCTTCACTCTCTCAACTGACCGGGTATAAACTTTTTTTCTCCATGTCTATTATTCTTGGTCAGTCGATAAAATGCACACTATTAACAGTACATTATTTTTTGTGTGTTGCCCTAAGAATGAAGTAATAACCACTAGTTACAGTAAGGATGCAACCTCAATACTTAGATATGCATAAAAATACCCCATGAGTTGCAGAGAAGGCATTCTAGCAAACTAAAGAACTACAGATGACTGCATCCCACAGATCATCCAATCCTTTCTTTCTTTTTATTCTAAAGAAACTTTAAAGATGAAATTTATAAGAACAAACTAGGTGTCCTCAGCATAAAAGGTCATCAGAATCACACTGGTGATTCAACAGAATTAGGACAAGTTAACTGAAACCAAAAAAATACGAATGCAGAATGTCAATCATATCTATGTTCCCTCAAAGTTCCTGGAAACTTCCTGAGCAGAGATTGGCTCATACCCAGATAAATGAATTGAGGAAATCTAAATTCTTCACCTTTTATAACCAAATCTTCCTTTATAGTGTGTACTCAATGCAAAACATGACTCGAAAACATTCATTCAATTCATCATGAACACCATCGATAGTCCTGAATCTCTGCACTACGGTACCACTATCACTATTATATTCCTGAAACTGCTATGTGAATCCTCAAGCACCATTAATATAGCTAACTGAAAACAGGCAAAAGTACTTACTAAGACAGGTTTATGGCCGCTAATCCAATGAAATAATACTACAAACTACACAATTACTCCGTACCAACAATTATTGTAAAGAATTTCCTTGAACGGGGTCTCTTAAATATAGATTAGTAATGAGTTAAAACCCTAGCAAACAAAATTTAGTAATTACTCAATTAATTTCATGCTTTCATAAAGTAATAATATGATGCATTCATCAAATGATGGAAAAATTTGGAAAACATCCATATTCACCCCAATAAGCTTAATATAACTCAATATTCATCCTAATAGTCAATTACAATTATGATATACGGCAGGTTTCACATAGGAAAACGAAAGAAAACAAAAGCAAACCCTAAATCAGTGATCGAAAACGATGTCATTTGGGCGGGGTAGAATTAGTTAATGTCTGTATCATCGAAATCGTCCTCAAATTTATTGAAGAAGTCGGCGTCGACGAGCTTATTTTCCATGGAGATGACGCCCTCGCCGAAGATCTCGAGTGGATCGACGTCGTCCACGTCCATCGCCACCGTCGATCCTTGCTCATCCATGTCTCCGAAGAACTCCATCTGCATCGGTCTCATTGTTTCTTCACGAAAGTATCTGTTTCTCTTCACAGAAGAGGCGGAGGGGAAAGGAGAAATTAGGAGAATGAATGAAAATCAATAACGACACCGTATTTATCAATCTCACGGTTTTTATCCACTTGAGTGTGGGTCCCACTAATTTCTGAAAATATAAACGACCAATCGTTTGTTACCGTTAGTGCGGAATAAAAGATTTTTTAATTTTTAATTTCTGGAAAAGAATAGAACTAAAATACGGGTAGAGGGTACTAAGTAGTAGGGATTAGGGAACCAGAATAGAGGTGTGAAAAAAAAAAAAACAAATCCAATGTCGTATATCTCAAATTTATAGATTACAGTAGAAATTTATTCTACCTAATATAGTAATATTTATATAATACTCTACTTTGAGATAAAATAAGATGATGAATATTTTTAAATAATTTATTAAGGAATTAATGACTTTTTTTCACTCAAATAATGGTTTAATGACACTTTTTTATTAACAAATTTTTAAAATACTAGTTTATAATTTAAATTTATATTCTTGCGATAAATAAGGAGTAAACTCGGCCTAAACTATCGGGGTTTTTAAAAAGATAAGGTCGATGAGTTTTTTGGTGCTGAAATATTAGATTTTGGTGTTTAAGATTGATCAGAATTTAATTTGGGAGGAGCGATTGTGCAATTCTTAATCGCTCGATTGTCGACAATTAACAAAATCAACAAAAATAAGTATGAGAAGTTTTAATGAGTAATAATGAAGAAAGAAAATGATGATAATATAAAGTTATAATGATATCAAAATTTAAAAAATAATATAAATTTAAATAATAAAATAATATTTTAAAAATTAATAAAAAAAATGTTATTAAAGTATTATTGAGATCGTAAAAAGTCGTATACTCTTTACTAAAACCAATAAGTTAATAGTCTCCTTTTTACTAGGCATTTATTAATGCTGATACAGTACAAAGCAAAGAAGTGCTGAGTGGAGAAAAGAAAACTATAGAGAGAGTAAACTAAAGTAAACGATGTCGTTTAGCAGAAGAGAAGCGTGATTCTTGTGTCTTGGGAAAGTTTCAAGAGCAAAATAAACACTTGAATGAAGAAGATAATGAGAACGTGGCAAATGGAAGTACAGAGAGCAAGCTAATGGAGAATGGTCTTCTCCTTTCACTCCCACAACATCAGCAATTACAACCCATCTCCTTATTCGTCTTCTTCCCTCAGGCTCAACTTCACTTCCCACAACCCAAACCCGCTCCCACTCACTTTCACTTCATCACTTCTCATCCTCATCTTCGCTTCCCACTCATAACCTCTACCACCAGGTCCCGCAGGTGGGACTCCAATGCTGAGAATTTCCCCGCTCAGAACTTTAACCAACAAGATGATGATGAAGAAGACGACGACGAGGAAGAAGAAGAAGAAGACGAAAGTTTTTATAGGAAGAATTTGAAAAGGAAGAGGCGTTGGTGGTCTAAGAAGCCCAAAGTGAAAAAGAAAAGGTCTTGGAATTCGTTGGATGAAGCTATAGAAAGTGTCTGGATACTCAAGGTAATTTTCTATTTTTTTTTCTTTTTTCAAGAACTCCACATGCCTGATTGTTCTGCCTTTAGTACATGTTATATTAAAAATCCTAAAGCATTTGTAAATCTAATGCTTCTTTAAAATGCATTGAAACTTGAAATTTGCTAAATAAAAGTACTGTAAACGAGTATAATCACCTAGCTTGGAGGCATGCTTCTTGTTTACATGAAATCATTCATTAATAATTGTGGCAAAGTAGTAGGCTATGTCCAGTTTGATGCCAGTTTGAAAATTTTCTTCAAACAGTTGTACTTGTTATGAAATCATTTGGATCATTATGTAATTTCTTGTCCTAGAGGTGTATATCAGTATATGTAATATTGTTGCTTTCTAAAAACTCCTCTGCAAACATAATTGTTAATGAACTGGGAGCAATATGAATTTTGAGATGTTCAAAATTTTGGGTTGTATAATGTCTGTTACTGAACATTTGAGGAGTTATTTAAGTTTTGTGTGATAACAATGTTGGAATTTCTACTGTAAAATTGGCAACCAAATAATTATGGCCCCAATTGTGTGGGTAACATTGGGTTTGTACAGGTATTCAAATCCTATGGTTGGTTTTCTCCTGCCATCCTTATATCCTTTCTTCTTGCCACTGGTCCAAAGGCTTTTCTTATGTCATTGGCAATTCCCCTTGTGCTGTCAGTACTGTATTTAGCATTTGATAAATTGTGGGGTATGACACAACACAAGCCTAAACACAAGGCCAGGATGAGGAGGAAAGCGTCTACCACATATGTAAGTAGTGTCGAAATGGAGACAGAAGGACAACAAGGTGAGGGAACTAGAAAGGTAAAGAAGGGTAATCAATCCTGGGTGGGTAATAATAATGGTTCAGTTAATAAGGTGAGGCAAGATGACCCCAGTTTTGGTGGGTGGGATTATCTGGATGAAGCAAGATTCAGGCGAAGGGCGACTCCAGAGACTAGCAAATCACAAAGGACACAGGAGGGAAAGTTGAGCGGGAGTAGAACAAGTGACACACCCTTACTACTGAGATTGTTGATTGCTATCTTCCCATTAATAGGTTTTTGGACTAAGATGTTTTGGTGAACTGCAAACAGCAAGCTTGAACATTGAACATCAATTTGGTTGGTTTTGCTTCCAAGTTCTTCAGTCGAGTCTCCAAATTTAAAGGGGTTTCATGTTCCCATTCTTGCTTGATTGCTTTCCACACCCAGTTGAATATCTGAAGCTGAGATCAAATGTTCTTCAACCAGAGCCTAGCTTATACAACATCCTAGTGAGGGATCATTCAGTCATATATTTGAGTTTTCATATATTCTTTTCCGCAATGGTATGACATTTAGATTCATGTATACTTGTAAAGATATGTTATTTTTCTCTGGACAGTTGAATATATTGGTAAATCACACATCTTAAGATTGCCCTTTTTTCTCTTCTTGGCAGAAAAATAAGGTGAAATTTTAAGAGTCAATCAAAATCTTTACTTAATTCTCAAGGCAGAATTCATCTGGCTTATTGAATGTGAACCGTCTTATACCTATAATTTGATAGAAACGTAAAATTGAATGCAGAATCATCCTGTCAGGGTAGAATTTAAGGTACATTAAAACTTAGGGTCTATAGTATAAAATAATGCTCTTCAAAATAGCCGCAGCATCGAATGAATCAGTTGGCGAACTCTCAACTTTGATTCTATTGACCATCCTTTTTGCATGTGTCATTTGAAGGATGTCTTCATTGCCTAGCTTACTGATGCAGCTTTTTGCATGGGAGTGTCACTAATCTCATACTTATGACCAGAATCCACCATATTAAATTGTATATGTTTCATTTCGCTTGGCCAGCGGGGAAATTATGCTTCTATTTGCTACAATTGAAGGGTAACTCTTAACATACTCATTTTATGGTCCCTCATAGTCATATGCTCAGAATTTAAGTTTTTGCCAAGACATAGCAGCAAATAATTCTCATTGATATAAAAATTTTGTGCTTCATTATGACAATTAATTTAAAGTCTGTATGTGCAAGTTTTAATTTTACACTTGAAAAAGAATTAGTGAACCTTCAAAAGAATGCTAAAACTACACAAAATTCTGCCATTAAAAAAAAAAAAAAAATCTTGCTATCTTGAAAATAGTTGGACTCTGTTGACATAGCAAGTAGATGCAGGATCCTGGAGGCAGCCACAAAACCCATCCCCGTCCTTGGGAAAAGACATTGGCAGAGGATGGTCCGGAATCACACCAACCTACAGGGGAGCGAGGCAAAAGAAGATTTAGTTGTAAGAGAGTGAGAGAAAGGAGATGCTGCAGAATCAGCAACAGACCTTGTCAATATCAGTATGAGCAGGCGTCTCGTAACGAGCAACCGTAACAGCCAAGCCAGAGCCATCAGAGAGCTGAAAAACTGACTGAATTTTGCTGCAGATTGGCCCAAAAAAAAGCTCTAATTAGGAAATATGTCGTATAGGAACATGCATGAAGTAGAAGGAATATTAGATACCCTTTCCCAAAAGTGGGTTCTCCAAACAACACAGCACGTTTGTTGTCCTTCAAAGCAGCGGCCAATATTTCACTTGCACTTGCAGTTCCCTTGTTAACCTGTGCATTGGCGAAGAAAAAAAATCATCACTAAACAGTAAATGCTGTTTAAGAAAAACAAGGGGTGTGCTACCCTTGGCACCATTCAAATATAAATTTTAGAAAAATTGTGTTTGATTCTGCATTTGAAAGCCACAAAGTCTCTGAAAACTTGTGTTAAATTTGAAAACAACTATGAATTGTTTTATGCATGTTTTGAAAATGTGAAAAATAATAATTTTCTTCTACTTCTTCAATATATTGATACCATATAATTTTCATCACCTTGACCTGGTGTGTTAGAAAACTATTTATAAAATACATAACTAAACTTGTAATTAGGTTTTGGTAATACATAATTCATTTCTAATGTTTTGTTTTCATTTTTCAGACCAATTCTGCAAACAGCAATGAACGGGCCCTATAAATCCTGAAATTAAAAAATTAAATAAAAGAACAGTATGAAGAAAGTTAGTTGAAGACTGGTATCTAAAAAGGACAGAAACTATTCAATCTAGTCAATTTATAGCACTGAAACTTTTTAGTATTTTCTCATAAACTCTCAATTTTCTTATTTAAGGTTTTTCTTAGATTTGAGAAATCTTTTTAAGGACGTTTGAAGTAAAACCCGTTCCTGGTCATTGCGGACCATAGGCCACTCTCAAATCCACAGAGGTTTAAGTTAAACATACACATACATAGAGAAAGAGATGCCAACAATAGAAATAGAAGGGCCAGACAGAACACTTATGAACCTATATGCCAATTTATTCCATGAACATAGAGCATTTTGAAGACCAAAAATCTAACAATTATGAAATATAAGCATACCAGCACTGCTAGGGGCTCTGAAGCTGCTAATGCATCACTTCCATCTGTGTCATATATATCTCGAACACCACGATTATCGCAAATATACACAATCACACCTTTATCTAACCTGAATGCAACAGAAAATTATCAGAATCCAGAATCCTTACTACATGATCTGAAACAGATGAAAGGAAGCAAGATAATCTCTTTTGGAGGACCAATAGTTAAATTGGAAATTTTGGTGCTTTTGATGATAAATTCTACGACAGTAAAGAAATTCACAGAAACTAGAAGATCCTAAAAGCGTTGGAAAATAGCATCACCAAAATCATGTAGCATTTAAATGGGAAATGCATCAAGAACCATTCTAACACAGCCAAAAGTTTACCAATGATAACCCTAATAACATGATCATTCAGTTTACATAAAAATTAAGGCACCCATTTATTTTTTGAAAAATATAATTTAAATTTATTTACCATTAACTATTCAACTAACTTACCAAATCTTGGCAATCTCGATTCCTTCTGGGAAAAGACCACCACTGCAGCAAATTTAAGCTTTCAGAGAGCCTGTCAAAGGGCCAAGTTTTAAAAAAAAAAAAAAAAAAGAGGATGTTGAAAGTTAATCACCTATTATCTCGAAGGTCTAATACAAATGCACTAACACTATTACTCCTTAACGTATCAATTGCTTCCCTGACAGCCCCTACAAGAAAAGTATTGGCAAAAACAGAATATCAAACAAGGAAAAAACATGTAAATTACAGTCAATATCTAAAAATAAACCATATTAAAATCACATTATATTAGCTTAGAGAGACAGGGAGAAGAAATGAAGTAACATAAAGGTAAGAACAATTCAAATAACCTGAAAGAGAATTCATTTAAAAGCAATTATCCTATTGGATAATGGCACCACTGTGTAATCAATTGGTCAGCACAACATACAGAAAAACAACAAGAAAATCAAACATCTTGAATCAACTAATAAATAGCTTACTATTTTTGTGATCAACATTGCAAAGTAACTTGACAATCAAAAACTAAGACTTATTAAAACTTGTAGAATGCAAGCTATACAATTTTTTAACAATATGTGCAAAAGCATGTTAAAGTTCATTGGAGAATAGATTAACAATCACATTCATTTATCACTACAAATTTCGTTTTAAATTAAAAAAAAAAAAATCCCACAAGCTTTCAGGCCTTGAAAGCAAATGAATTTCTGCCAGAATATTTCAGTATAACAGCTTGAAAATCATGGAAAACTAATAGCAACCTCCATTGGTACTTACCAGAAGCATTTTGGTTGAACGATGTTAGTTTTATATAACCAATCCTACGTGAATCCCTCCCTGAACCAGGAATCTCACACATTCTCGACTTCACTGGATTCAGTGACACTCTCTCCCTCCTGGAAAGTAGCAATAGGTAAATTAAAAAAAAATTAAAGGAAAGGCAGATCATGTACCACTCCAATTACTACATTCAGAAGAGCATAACTAAAAACATAATGGTGCCTTTAATTAAGGAATAAAGCAGTAGAAAATCCAAATTGAACAACCTTTCTGAGATATGCAAACCATGTAATCCCTTACAAAACTGGAACAAGTTTCCCATAGATATGAGATTAGAAAGAAAAAAAAAATCAAACTTACATCAAAGCTAGATGCTTTATTTCAGGTCCACTGCGTATGGTCAATTCCACTGAGCTTCCTTCCGGTCCCCTGCAATTCACTAGAAAAGCTTAGGCATATCAATATTTGAGTAAAAAGGGCCAAAAATAGGTATGAAAAAATTAAATAAAAAATCATGCTTGTGGAAGGATTTCTGGGGAATTGAAAAAGAAAAAAAGGCCTTTGATCAAATGATACTCACAATATAGAAAGTCTCAAATGCCTCAAGATCTTCTAGAAATGATGTTTAAGAAAATATTTTGAAGAAAAAAAATTACAAACAATTAAGTTTATGATATCCATAGCAAGTGTAGGCTATCAGGCTATGGCTCTCAGAAGAATATAGTTCTACCAATTAATTCTATAAAACTAGAGACATATTTTCTCTCAATCAGAATATCTAACCAATATGGCTAATCTGCCTAGTTGACTTATAAAGTAAGAGACTTACTGCAACCTCTCTGCTGCATCATAGATACCCATGCTTTCCGTGCTTGTATCGTCTATTGCCAGAATAACATCTCCAGACAGAATTCCAGCCCTATTTGCCGGACCTCCTGGAGTAGCTGAAATAACAACAAGTCCCTCAGCTAATTTATCAGAACCTGTTGGGTAGCCTATCGAGAGGCCAACACCTGTAAGAGCCCCTCGAGTTCCAGACTGCCTTCAAAGAAGATATTAACAGATTTAAAGGGGAATTTCCACATAAATATAAAGTCTTCTGAAGCAGACTACAGCAAATCTAGATAATGTATGCTGGTTTCCATGATATCCAATTGAAATGAAACAGATTAAGGTTTAAAAGAAAACAGCCTCATACCCGCAAACTGTTAAACTTTTCAGGCTCCAAGAACCGAGTAAAAGGATCATCCAATTTGGCAAGCATCTTCCTTATGGCCATGTCTGCAAGTAAATTCACAAATAGGATCCGGAGAGTTAGTACACTATAGAGATTAGAATAGTATATTTAACTGATAGCAACACCATTTATCAGCAAATATTATTGCCTCAAATTACATGTATGCAGATCCTTAAGTATGATCTGATTGTAGAAAGCAGCATGACTTTTTGTTCCAACAAGAGTTGGAAGGTGTATGCATGATCAGATAACAACATTGCTATCATCCAAATATTAAGGCAATCGACAAATCGAAACTCATCCATAAAATATACATTAACATATTAATCTGATAACAACTCCAGTTTTTTTTTTTTTTCTTTTAGAAGAAACTATGACGATGTTATTGATTGAAAAAATAAATACATACACGTCTCTTCTCGGTTGTTCATTGGTTCATTTCGCAGGGCATTTTCTCGGTACCGAAACCAACCTTGTCCATTGAACGTTTTGTCAATATATGCACGATCAATTGTTCTCCATGCCTCTAAGAAGAGTTGCTTCTCTTCACTGAGAGCCCCTGAACAATAAAAACAAGGATTAGGAAAGAAAATAGAGTAAACAAACCAATCTTCTCATATCTTAAAGCTCTCCATGAATACTTTATACATGAAAATAATCTTACAAGATGACGTCCCTCTAACAGCAACAGAAACTGATGTAACAAACAGCACTGCAACAACTAACTGGACAAAACGAAGAGAAACACGTTGCCTGATTTTCTCCGAACAACTCATCACTTTGTGACTGCTAGTATATTTCATGCAAAACCATCCACTCAGAGAAAAAATGCTCTTGTTCAGCTTGCATACACGATGAAGCAAGAACCTTTTTTTCAAACCTTCACTAGAGTTACTGCATCTTCTTAGACTGTTACTTGTATTTGTCCTTGTACACAGTAAGAAACCCTGAAATCGAGCTTCTAAGGTCCTCACAGGTAGAGATTTCCATGTCCGGACCTGCATTAAGCCCAATCCAAAGAAAAAAAAATAGAAACTTTAAACGACATATTTGTCTGGTACATAATGTTTGCATTCACACATTCATAAGCAGTCTACTCTACAATATGCTTACTTATCACAACCTTTTAACACACAGAGTAGGAGGCAAGTAGGTGTGACCAACAACCTAAATGCGCTAACTTGATGGACAAAACAGCAGCCATACAATACATAAAAGTTACTACTCAAACATTTTATTAGTATTCCAGGCAGTAAGTTATAGACAATGAAAAAATCATGATATGTGGCAAGCGAAAATATGAAAAAGGCAAGATCGTTTTAAAGAAATACGGCTAACCCAAGTCCACACATCAAGCAGGAAACAGTTACAATTTCGAAATTTATTTATTTATTTATTTTCTTTTGTTCAGTTATAAAATAATTTGGATAAGGTTAAACCAATCAAAAATATCTGCATATGCTGTGGCAAGTAAAGCATGGTTGTTTATTATCATAAATCCACTCAACCTGCCAGTAAACTAAAGGAAAAGAAGCAACTAAACCCAGATGATATAAGAAATTGTGTACTCAGATTTTGTTGAAAGTTTATATTACATAAATGAATGAGGCAGTGAATTCACACAATATCGGTTAATTATAAAAAAAAAAAAAAAGTAAGCAAAAGAAAAGGAAGACACCTGTGAGATGGTTGGGTTTCTATTAATGTTAGAGATAGTGAAATGAGAAGATAAACCAGGCGAAGTAGAAGAGCTTGCAAGGAGGAGCTCCATGGACATGGAGAGCCAGAGCCCCATAAAATTTAGCTCTTTTTCTATTTTACATATTTTCACTTTCTTATCGTTCTATTCTACTGGGATAATGTTAGACATTCCAAAATGGGCCGGCGCCCGACCCAATAACAAGTGTGCTATACTTTTACAAAATGAATTTCTTTATTATTATTATTATTATTAATAGATTAAAAAAGTCTTTACTTTTTAATAATTTTTATAATATCAAATTTTCCTATACTAATTTATAAAAATTACCTTTAATATTTTATTTTTTACCCTTCTTCTATCTCATGAGACCTAAGTTTTATGTGCTATTCAAATCATATTTAAAACTTAAGGATAGTCTAATGGAAGAAGAAAATTTTCATTGATATATATCACGTTATAATCAATACAAAAATTTGAAAATATTTAATTGCTTCTCAAATTATTTTATTTTTCTTTTAATTTAAATTATATCTTTAATAGAAAACTGAAAAAGTAGAAATTTCATGTTAACAAATATCAAACATAGTTTTATATTATTTTATTTTATAATAAAAAAATTTATTATCCTTCTTGTGTACTATGTTTTTAGTTGATTATTCACAAGGATTTTTTTTCTTTTTTAAGCTTCAATTTTTTTGAACTTTAAATTTGAATATCTAAAATTTTGTTTTATAATAGTGGAGTAATATATCATAAGCAAAGGAATGAAATCTCTGACTTGTTAAAATTAATATATATATATATATATATATATATATTGGATGAAGGGCATTTATGGAATCTAGAGAATGCCATAAGGAAAAAAAAATGAATTTTAAAAGATGGGGTTTCTTTGGTATATTAATGGATCAATAAAACTGTATCGTCAAAAAATCATTTTGGGCTTAACGAGACCCAATAACGAAATAAACATGTCACGGTTGGCTCAAGATCTTAACCTAATTCTGATTGGTCTACGCCTAAAGTCATTTTGTGAACTACTCATTCTATGAGTTGTGTTATCCTACAAGTTAAGCTAAACTGGGGAAAATTAAAAAATATAATTTTATTTTTAATTAATCATATCAATTTATTGGAAAATCTCTCACTATTTCAAAATAGAGTGAAACTAGATATTAATAAAATTAATAGAGATGGGGGCATTGAAAATCAATTGGGATCTCAAATCCAAAGAAAGTCACTAAAACAGCCCAACAAAGGCCCAAATGGTAAATTAGTATCAGTGTTTGACATATTTATTAGGGGTGGGCAAAATTTTAAGGTAGAACCGAAACCGATGAGTACCCGGGTTTCGGTTCTAGTTCCTACCTAGAATCGGTCGTAACAAGGTAGGTTTCGGTTTCAAAAAATAGGAACCGACATTGTGCAGTTCCGGTTCTGGTTCCTAATAAAAGAAATCAAAACCGGAAACTGAGACTAAATAGATATAATATTAAATCATGGGGGTTTTATGATAGTTTGCATTTCATATAAATAAATAAGAAAATTTATGGATTGGGGGGAAAAAAACTCGGCAATCTCCATTCTCCTCTCCAGTGCACTTAGAGCTTGTCAATCTTTCATCTCTCTCACTCTCAGTTCAAATCGTTGAACTTAAATCTCTGGGGCTGCAATTCGAACTGCCTCACGCCATCTCACTATCTCAACTCTCACATTCGCAAGATATCTCCAATTAGGTATTTCAAAATCCCCAATTTTTGTATTTAGGGTTTTCAATTATCATCATCTTCATGAATTTCTATTTGCATATTTGGCTATTTGCATATTATATTTTGTCTTTTAGTCTTTGATTTCCAGATCGTGAGAGTTTTTTTTTTTTTTTTCTCCTTTTCTCTGGCTTAATTTTTTTTTTTACAATTTTGCTGGTCATGAACAATTAGTGTCAACGAAATGATATCATGATTTCATTCATTATTATCTTCTCTGACTTCCCACTGTGGTTGGTGTTTGGTTTCAGTACCATCTAATATCCCAACAAATTTCTACTTTTGTTCTGCACTTTCCCGAGAAAGTTTCTATATATATGATAACAAGATTTTACCAAACAGATATACAGAGAATAATATGGCACTGTAATATCATTATTTTTGATGAATTTTGGGTGTCCATGACTGCGTTGTCTGAGTTGGTGATCATACAAAGACTCATCAGTGTGTTATGTAAAATAAGAAGATATTTGGTATTGAGTAAGTTAACAGTTGAAATGGGTTGGTTATAACAGACAAAAAAAGTTTGGACCATCTTTTTATCAAACTTTCTAGCTTACATGGCCGTAGGTTGAGCCACTTCATTTGTTCAATCAAGTTAAACTCTATTCCAATTCTATATTGATTCTGCCATTTGTGTTGCAGTGCAGACATATATGATATATTATTTATTTGAAAAAGGGAATAGAATTTAACTGTTGAAGCATGTGAAAAAGCTATGTGGCTGGGTTTGTTTGGACTTTAATTTTGGTTGCTTGCTCTCTATGTGATCTTAACTGTACTTAATGTTTATTTATAATGATGTGATATAATACTTAAGATTTTTAGGCAATTATTGCACCCATTTTAAGCTTTCTTCCTTATGAAGTTCTTATTTTCTAACCCAAATTTATTGTCTTCTCCAATCTACTACTAGTAGTAGATACCTTTGCTTTCTGTACTTCATCTTTTTGCTGTGATTGTTGTACAATTGTTGCTTAAAGTTGAACCATAATTTTTATACTACTTTGAAAATCTCTTTTTAAGATGGTAATTATAAAACAATTTAGATGTCTGCAAGAACAATGTCATCAACTAGAGAAAAATATGCATGGGCGGGCTAAGCAATCCGAAGTGTGGGAACATTTTGAGAAGATTTATAATGAGAAAACCAACAAAGTATAACATACGAAGTGTTTCTATTGTTAGAAGTTGTTAGCGTATAGTGTGAGTAATGGAACTTCCTCTATGCACAAGCATTTATCAACTTGTAAGAAATACCCTCACAATGTTGATAAAAGCCAAACAATTCTCTTATCTTTTAGAAGCACAAACAAAGAAGATGACAAGGAAGTAGTACGGTTACCACTTAGAGATTTAGTCAAGAGGTCTCTAGGCAATTGCTTGCTGAGATGATAATTGTTGATGAAGAACTGTTTACAAAGGTGGAGCGGCCAGGTTTTAGGAAATATGTAAGTTCATTGTAGCCTTTATGGAAGCGTATTTCCTGTTATACAGTGGCTAGGGATTGTTTGAAGATTTACAATTGTCAGAAGATTTCATTGAAAAAATAGTTGAGTTCTCTGAAGTCTAGGATTGCTCTAACGACGGATATATGGACTTCCATTCAGAACTATAGATATTTATGCCTCATTGCTCACTTTATTGATGAGAACTAGGAGTTACATAAGAGGATTCTGAGTTTTGAAACCATTAGTAGTCACAGGGGTAGAGAGATAGGGAAAATGGTAGAGAATTGCATTCTTGAATGGGATATTGAAGATCATGTGTCTACTTTAACTGTGGATGATGCTAGTGCTAATGATGTGGCAATCAATTACTTGAAGGATAGATTGGTGGATAGGAATGTCTTAATTATGGATGGTCAGTATTTTCATATGAGATGCTCATATTATGAATTTGATTGTGAGGAAGGGTCTTAGTGAGGTAAAGGATAGTATTAGCCGTATCCGTAGTTCAGTTAAGTATGTGATGAGTTTTCCTGGTACAGCCCTAGCATTTGAAAGATGTGTGAAAGAGGAAAGAATAACTTATAAAGGTGGTGTGTGTCTAGATGTGGCCACTAGATGGAATTTCACTTATTTCATGCTAGATACTACAATAAAATTCAAGAAAGCTTTTCAAAGGTTGGAAGATGAGGACCCCAACTTTGCTATTGATTTGTCACATGAAACTCCTTCGGTTGATGATTGGGAAAAAGCAATTGTGTTTGCTAAATTCTTGGAAACATTTTACGAAGCTACTAAAAGGATGTCAGGGACGAAATATGTGACTTCTAACAATTATTTTGATGAGATAGTTTCCATTGTCTTTACTTTGAATGATTGGGAGAACGACCCTAATCCTTGTCTTCATAGCATGTCTAAGAAAATGAGAGAGAAGTTTGACAAATATTATGGGAGTCTTGACAAAGCCAATGTGATGGTGCTGATTGCAACAGTATTAGATTCTCGGTATAAAATGATATATGTGAGTTGGTGCTATAAAAAGATTTATGGCAATGACTTGGCAAAAGTTGAAATGATGACTACAAACTTGAGAGATGTATTAGAACGATTGTTTGGAGTTTATGACCGACTTGTCTCACATGTAGAACAAGGTCAAGCTTCCAGTTCCTTTCCACCAATGGGAACTAATCAATCTTCAGTTGGTGTTGTTGCTTCTGATGCTACTGTTAAGTATCACCCCTTCAAGGATGCATTTTTGGAGGAGATGGACGTAGGGGTAGTTGATGATAACAAATCAGAGTTAGAGCAGTACCTTGAGGAGAAATGTGAACCCATGAAGTGTGAGTTGAGTGTCTTGGATTGGTGGAAAGCAAATAAAGGGAAGTATAAGGTTCTCTCGCATATGGCAAGAGATGTATTCGCAATTTCGGTGTCTACAGTTGCTTCTGAGTTAGCTTTCAGTATATCGGGTCATGTACTTGATCAATTTCAAAGTTCTTTATCTCCGGGTGTTGTATAAGCATTAATTTGTACACAAGATTGGTTAAGATGTGCACCCACACCTATTCATTCTGAAGATTACTTGGTGGATGCAGAGACTTATGATTTAGGTAACTTATTAATATGAATGTCTTATATTTTCATTTAGTTAATGTAGTTTTATTCAATTTTTTAACATACTAAATTACTAATTGATTAATTGACTTCCTTTTTTCTTTTCTTTTTTGTAATAATGAACGCAATTGATGAAGAAATCATTACCACTGCAAATTTTGGGGATGAAGCTTGATGTAGCTATCATGTTGTTGTACTTGTGTTAATTTAAAATATTATGTAATTTTATTGTTGGAAGTTTGCAAATTGATATGTTGTTAACTTATTAAACTTGATGGTTGACATGTTATTAAGTTGTCGTATTTGTGTTATTTAAAGTTTTAAATTGTTATGTAATTTTAATTTTTGGAGGTTGAAATGGATATTGAAATGGTTTAAATTTTTGTAAAGTTTGCAGGGTGTATTTGTCATTTCAGAATACTAACAGGGGAGTAATTGTAATTTTATAAGGGTTAATTTGTTATTTTTTCTAATTTGGGGGGTAATTGATATTTACCCGGGTACCCAGAGTCGAAACTGGAACCGGAACCTGTAACACAGGTTTCGGTTCCAAGTTTTTAGGAATCGAAACCGTCGGTTCCGGTTCCAAATCAAAGGAACCGATATGTTTCGGTCCTGGCAAAAAACCCGGACCCGCCCACCCCTAATATTTGTTGATAAAATAACTATTTTTAAAAATTCTTAAATAATGTTGATAAACCAAAATTCTGAAGATCTCAACCTCATTGTCCTATAATCAATCATTCAATATGATTTTTTCTTTTCTTTTCTAAAGGAAATGATGTTTAAAAACAAATATTATTTCATTTGCAGCCATCTCGATTGAACGATCCCAATTTTTATTTTTATTTTTATAATTTATAAACAATTTAATATTCAGATTATGAATCTAGGAATTGTTCAAAAATTATGTTAATTTTGTTATGAAAATTAAATGTTGATATAGAATTCTGCATCAATTAATGTGATACGATCGACCTTACCGGGATCGAAACCAATGTGTGCTTGATTAGTGAAAATCAGTAATGAATATAAATGAAATGAATTAAAAATAAAGAGGTTTTTAAAGTAGTTCGACGAGGTTAACAACTTACATCCACTGTGTTTTTGTATTTGCTGTGAGAGTTTACAATGTAATTCTTATCTGAAAATCGTAATCCCTTCCTCATCGTTTGAGAGGGTTTTTATACAAGATTTGTATAAAGAAAATAGCGAAATTAAGGGGATTATAATTGATTTGAATAGCAATTCCGATATTCTCGTAATTGGACATTGTGATTGCACAATGATCGTTGTTGATCGAATCATTCCCGTAATATATGAGATCTGAAGTAATCTGAAGATTGATTGAATAATTTTTTGAATTGTTCATGATTAGCTTATATTGGGTCGATCAATCATAGTTGTTAAACTCATTCTAAGTCTAGCTATATCCTTGAATTAGCCTAAATTCGGTGAAAAAATCACACACAACGTTAAATGAAGTAAGTCATGAAATCTTTTCACACGCTTTCAGTTGGTTTAGATTGTACGTTATTTTAATTTTATTTTTCGGTCAACACTGAACAACAAGATCAATTAAATAATAATCATATTGTATGAATTTCATAATGGGGGGGCCATACCCACAGATGAGTACAAGTTTGACTGAGGAATAGTAATAGGAGCCACAACCACTACACATAAAAGCACTTTTAAAAAATGGCCTTATTTTGAATGGCGGCTACATTTAAAGTTAAAATCGAAAGACTTTTCCATGGCTTTTGCACTTTTCCAAGTCTTCTTGTGACATTCAGCGATGTTATGTTTATACCATTCAATTCAACTTCCACCCCTTGCTTTCCTTCTGGTGCACCACTTGTTCTTTACCTATATTCTTATTATTTCAGCTTCCTTTTTTTAAATAAAAAATAAAATAACCTAATAGAACCCACATGGTATACAATTATAAATAAAGTAATTATTGTCACGTTAATTTGTTTCTGCTTGAGTGTGTGTGTGTAAATTTTCTCAATCGAGCAATTGATCAACTCCTAATTAGCTTGCGGGTAATATTATTCTTATAAACATGATATAATAATTTGTAATTTGTTAACTCACAATATATCTTGTATATCTAATAATGGGTTTTGCTTGAGCAATTATAAATTGTTATATCGCATTTATAAGAGAAAAGTGAAGGTTTGTGACTATCTTTGTTGGTAGGTTAATGATAGTGAGATGGTTACTTTACAAATGAAAGTGAAGTAATTAAAAAGAGTGGAATGCTTTTGGGTTTTTGTCATTATTCCTTTTAAGAGATTAGATTCAAATAATTCATCCTACTCACTCTTTTCCACGAGTACTTATAAAAGGTGTTTTTAAGGAAAACTTTATATTAGCCTTTGATTATTATATTATTTGATGTCTTTGAATTTGTAAGTTTTATATTAAAAAATATAAATTCACAAATTTTATGTTGTTATATTGGTATTTATAGAGTGATGCTATATACACACCAAATTTGATTACAAAACTATTTTTAATATTGTCAGGTCATCCACCTTAATTTACCGTGGATTACTGGATTTACTAGGTCAATGTTTATATTAAATTCATTTATGTTATGTATTAAAAATTTTACACACAGGATTTGCCTTTTAATTAATATTATGGGTAGCTGTTAAAATAAATACTTATGTGACATATATATAATAAATGATCTATTACTTTATGGTACGATTGATTTGATACCAACACCGTACTTCAATCTTTCTCAATAGAGTACCATTAAAGTTTTGGGTAATAATAAAAATATAAATTTAGTTAGCAAAATACTATTTTAAAATTTGTAGGTGAGAAATTACAATTACATCATTATTTAGGAGAAAAAGAGCCCTCCATTAATAAGTTTATGTAGACGAGTATTCATAAAATTATAAGTTAAGGTCGTAAATAGATACGTGGCAGTATCCGGATTACCAGTTCCAACTTTATAGCAGCACAAGATTCTACGTTTGTGGGCCCATCGCAGTCGTCAACAATAAACAGCTATTTCATAATTCATACTACCAAACAAAAAAAATTCTCCCAAAATAAGGAGTATTTTAATACAATCACAAAAACCTCATCATGTGATGTGAAAACAAATTAGAGGCTTGATTAACTCCACATCTTCGTCTATCTTTACACACCATTAAAATATTATACCAAACCAAACACAAAGAAAATTCCTCTAAACTGAAGTGGCTGTCATGGACGAAGGTTCAATTTTTCTCAATCTAATCCCATTCTTTTGCGTATCATCTTCATCATCATGGTAAATATAAGCAAACCCACCATGTCGGGTCAGATCCATACCCGCCATTTCGTCCTCCGCCGATATCCTCAACAGCTTCATCTTGTGAAGAATAAAGAACAGAGGCCCCATTGTCGCACTAACCCACCCCGCAATCACCAGGACCTGAATTACATGGGCAGCCAAAAGCCTTCCACCGCCGCCCATGAACAACCCGTACGGCCGACCCGGTTTACCCGGGTAAACCTCATTCACATACTTCTCAGTAGCAAACAAAGCAGTGAAAATCACCCCCCACGCGCCGCACCCGCCATGCAACTGCGCAGCCTCCAATGGATCATCGAACTTAAACTTCTCGGCCAGTTTGTTGCACCCAATCAAAACCAGAGCCGCCACGAACCCGCAAATGATAGCCGCCCACGGCTCGACCACTGAACAGCCGGCGGTAATGGCCGCGAAACCTCCGAGCAAACCGTTGCAAACGTCGGTAACGTTCCAGTGACCGGACAGAACTCTTTTACCGAAAAGTGTTGTTAAAGCCGCGGTGCAGCCGGCTAAGGTTGTGGTAACGGCGGTTCTGCCGATTGCGCTCCACTGCCCATAATAAGAGCCTGAAGTATACGCGCTGAAAATCTTAGTGAACGATCCGGGGTTGAACCCGTACCAACCGAACCAGAGCATGAACGTCCCGAGAACGACGAGTGACGCGCTGTGGCCACGGAGGCCTATTGACCGACCGGAGTGGTCAAACCTTCCGATTCTCGGACCTTCAATGAGTGCACCCCAGAGACCCGCGATACCACCCACCATATGGACCACACCCGACCCGGCGAAATCGATCACGCCCGACCCGAACAAGAGATTGCCGGTATTCGTTGCACTCGCCCAACCATCAACGGACCAGAACCAATGAGAGACAACCGGGTAGACGAAGCCGGTCAAGAAAGAGGAGTAAATCAAATAAGCGACGAACTGAGTCCTTTCAGCGATGGAGCCACTGGTGATCCCGGCAGCGGCGATTGCGAAAGCCCACTGATAGAGGAAATAACTGTAATCGAAGTTTGACGATGGAATGGACTTGAGAGCGAAGTTGTGGCGGCCGATGAAGCCGTTGGAGGGCGTACCAAAAGCGAAGGCGAAGCCGAACATGTAATAGAAGAGGCCTCCGGTGGCGGCGTCAAGGACGTTGGTTAACATAATGTTCATGGTGTTTTTGGCGCGAACGGAGCCAGCGCAGAGCATGGCGAAGCCAAGTTGCATGGAGAAGACTAAGTAGGCGGAGAAGAGGAGGTAGGTGGAGTCGATGGCGAAGGCGGCATCCATGAACTTGTTGTTGATGGCGTCGAACTGGTTACAGATAAAAGAGGCGGCGGCGCTGCCATTGGTGGCATTGGGGCCGAAGATTGAGGTGAGTTGGGAGAGCTGGTCTGCTGAGCAGGCCAAGGACGTGGCCATGGGTGCAAATGGAGGAGGGAGAAGAGTGAAGAAGAAATGCTAAAAGTTGGAGTTGGGAAGATCGAAGAAGAGGGAGAGAGTTATTTATAAACTGAAGTGTAGAGCTGGTTAAGCAAATGGCAGGGAGAGGTTGTTTTCTTTTGGATCCTTGTTTGTAGGAGAGACCTTTTTTTTTTTTTTTTTTTTTTTAATATTTATATATATATTTTTTTAAATTGATGCTTTTCCTTTTTATTCTTTACCTTAGTCTAATTTGGAATATTCGTTGTCTTTTTTTTTTATGTGTTTGACATTTAATAAAATTAAGGAAATATTAAAAGGTTAAATAAGTAATTAATATTATAAAAATAACATTTATACTTTTTTTCTGTCCTACTATGTATTCATGAAAAGCAAAAACATTACTCTCAATTTTTTACCTTCTTTATGTATTCACACGTGATCTCTATGACTCCTTTTCTACTTTTTATTTTTTATTTTTTATTTTCTTAAATATTTGATATCATTAATATGTGCTAATAGAAAGGAATAATGATATCTTTACACCAGTTTTTTATACTATTTTTTTATAATCATTTTACTAATAATAATTTTATTATAATATTAAAAATTTATAATAATTAAAAATTTTTTCACGTCATAATGTGATAAAAATAATGTAAAGATAGCATTACTCTAATAGAAAGATCATTTATTTTTAAATAATTACAGTTAAAAATAATAAATTTGTACTTGATTGTTATTATTAATTATTATTTATTTCTCTAATTTCTTTTTCTTTTACCTAACCCTAAACAAAAAAAATATTTGTTTAGAGAAGGTTATTCAAATTTACTAAGATAAGGGCTCTACCCCTATCTTTTAAGCCAAACTTCATTAATTTTTTAAATAAATATTTTAAAGGATTTGAGAGATATTGAAGTGATGGATTAACACGTGTTTTTAATGCACTCGTCTCAATTAAAGCATAAAATAACAAATCCGCAGAGTTTAGAGCGTTGGAAACACAGCTACTGGAGTGGCTTCTACTTTCAATGGAAATAATTACAATTTCGTCCATGAGAACATTTTGATCCCTGTCAAGTACAAGACAAAAGTCGGACCAATATTTTATCAACAATGCAGTATGCAGGGGCTAAAAATGTTTACTAGACTTGTGTATAACAAGGCCAAACCAATAAATCACATAAAATATAACCAATGTGGTAGAGTCGTAGTCCAACTCAGTCTCCTCCTAATATTCTATAAACACGTTTTTAATTATGTATAAATTCGGAATATTAAACCATTTATAAGTAAATAAAACATAGAGAGATTGATTCATATTATTTATGAGTTATTTACACATTGAAACCTCTAAGAAGTTGTTAATATCCGTAAATTCTACGTCTTCCATGTTATGTGTGATTAATTCAATGTTTAATTTTATTTAAATCAATAATTAAATGGGGTTGTTGGTTAAAATTTAATTTAAAATAAATTTGTTAGATTTATATAAATATAATAATGAAAAAAAACAATGAATTGTTCATAGTCAAAAAGCCTAAGAAAATTCTTTTACAATATTTTGTTGCCTATTCAATGTGAAATGATATGGGTTTAGGGTAGAAATGGAGGGTTGAAAGAGAAAGAAGAAGATTTATAAACCTCTTATTTATAGCCATTTCCATTTGTGGTGGTAATTTTCACATCTTAAATTAAATCTTATCCTCCAATTATTTTGTTTGTTAGTATCTACAAACTACACCCACTTGGTTGGACCTCATTCCATCAAAATTATATAATTATATATATATATTGCGTCATTAAATTCAATAAGTTATTATTAATGTCTAATAAAGTTACCAACATTATCTTCTCATCAACAACCCACTCACATGCGCCCACTATCACTATGCGGTATAACCAATTAATATAATTAGATTTAAGGGATTGGAATTTAAGTTAAAAATATCTCTTCTCATCCCATTACATAATTTTAATTTCATTTATTTTGAGTTAATTAAACCATTTGAATATTCTAACAAAGCGGTGGGCTTCCGTACGTTGACCGTATTAACGTTATAAATATAATCATAGTCAATGTCTAAGTATTTCATTTCATTTGAAATTAATATATGATATAACTTTACACAATTATTCAAATCTTATTGAATATACTATAAGATTTTATCAAATCACAAGGAATATTCTATAATCTTTAAAAAAACAAATAATACCATCATCCTTAGTTGGCACAGCTATTACAACCTAACAGATTTCCACGATAACAAATTATAATAAAATAATATCAACATAATACTTCATAAAATAATTTTAATTCAATTATAAAATATTAGTATGGTTAATTCCATAATTTTATACATACAAGCTTGCTTTTAATTAGTTTTTCTAAATCATAAAATTAAATTTCACAACAATTTAAATTCATGTAATATGAACTTGAAAATTGATGATTTAATTTCAGTAATAAATGGTTAATTACGATAATAATTTATCAAAAGTCTGAAAATTTAGAAAAATACTAACCCAGATATTATCATCCACGGTTGTCACACCAATCATAGTTTAATTTTATAATTTAAGATTAATCAGCCAATAATTTAAGAGTTTTACTAAGTCAATTGATCGAATTTGTGGATGAAATTCCTATCAGTATATGGCGGGCTGCCACTAATTAATTATTATTTTCTTAAGAATCTAATCATTTAAAACCGTGGATTAAGGAATCAAAAATATTATTCATAATTAATCCAATAAATATTCCAGCAAGATTCTCGGGAATAAGTTATATTAAATCCAATATACTTTATACGTGTCATTTTCATTTTTTTTTTTTTTTTTATTAAAATCCTATCATTAAGCTGATTCAAATTATTTGACATATAATTAATTCCATTAGTTGAAAGCATGAAAGTGGGAACAAATATTCACAATTATTTTGATATAATTTACTTAATCATCTATTTATTATTATTATTATTATTACTTGAATTTCTAAATTTTCTTAAGTAAACCTGTAAGAAATAGACTCTCACAATTTGAAAAATGTATCATTGAAATCAAAATTTAAAAACTTGATCACATATACTTTTTTTTTTTTGATAGGTTTTAGCATAACTCAAATATTTTTTTATAAAACCAAAGTTAATACTCCCTCATAAGATCAAAGTTTCCATTTCACTCATCTATCACATAACAAAGTTGAGAAAAAGGGTATCCATGAATCATGATACAAATTTCAAACTTTGAATTTGAAGGTCCTTTAAAAAATCAAGAAAGTTATTATCTTAATGATAAATTTGAAAACCTTGAACATAATCATAATATTCCCCAAAAACTATATAATAAATAAGTATTGAATTTATTCATTATTACAATAGCCTGACACATGATGACAACCGAAAGGAATGAGTCAAAATAATTAAATAATTTGTAAATAAAAATTGATTAAATAATCTCATTTTATTAAATAAATAATAATACTCAAATGTGAAACGATGTATACGTTTAATTTACGGAAGCTAATAAGACCATACACTTTAATAGTATTTAAAATGGAACAAAGTTAAATATCAATTTCAGTTTTATAATCAACATGCTCGTATCAGGTTACGCATACCTCAACTAATCCTCAAGAATCCTAAAACTATCAATTAGATAAAAACTACTCGAACTCAAAACCTCTTAAATAATATACCCAAAAATCTCTATTAAACGGCTCGACCAGCCAGGGTTGGTTATCAATTTCAATTTTACATGAAGAAGTCACTGTTATAATTGAAACAAGAGTAAGTAAATTGGAAAGAAATCCCAAATTCAACACTTTTATCTTAATCTATTAAAATGATAAAAACAAAGACAATATTCACCAGATCCGGGCATGACATATACCATCCGTCACTAAACCTATAGACAAAGTCATACTCATTTATGAGAAAATCAACCAATTCAATGTCAACTCTCGTAATTCCTCCACATTCACACACAATTGATGTCACATTTTCACAAATAGAAAACCAATATTCACACCACCTAACATGAAAGAATTTTCGGTGGAAAAATGGCATCCATCTTCCTTTGTGTTTTCACATTTATGGACAACTAGAATTGACATTTAATTAATTAGTTTAAGCGGGCTTATGATTTTGAATTTTAGACATTTTTAGTTTTCTATGTAGACTAATTGGATCTCCCAAAATTATAAAAACAAGTTCTTTACACATTCGTGAGCCATACTTCTAAAACAGTGACTCGTATCGTATACACGCACCGTATAAATGCTATGGTCAAGTTTGGAATTTTCTTTTCTCAAGTGTAAGAGCTTTGAAACCCTCCAGCTACGAACATGTAAAAATGGACATTGCATAAAACAACTTTGAGAAGATATTTTAGTCAGCATTTCCTTTTAGTTGTTTCCTCTGCTTTCTCCGTTGATCACGAAAACCTGCAAGGGGAAAAACGAAAGAAGTTAGCTCTCTCCATGAAAGGAAATAGGAGAGAAATTTTTTATTGAAAAGGATAGATGTAAGACGGATAGAGAAGGGGAAAAGGAAATAAAAAAGAAAAAGAAAAAAAAAGAAAGATGAATACGTTTCTTCTCCTCTTTTCTTCTTCTCCTCAAGTTCTCCAGATTTCTCCTCTTTTCTGCCACTCCTTTTACATCCATCCGCACCTGGTGTTGAGGGGAGAAAGAGAATGTTTAGTGGGAAAACTTCAAGACGGGAAAAAAGATTACAAACTGAAATGAGACGTTCAATCTTCCTTGGTCAGGCATGCATATCCTACATGAGAAGCAACAGATAAACAGAAGACAAGATATATTTCTCACGAGTGAATCATTCATGAGCGGTTTTCATAATAAAGTGCAAGATATTTAAAATTCTAGGGGAAGAAGCACATAATCTGTAATATACTTGAAACTGGAAGATGGTTTCAGAAAACTTCCTCTAATCTGACGTTCAGCTCAGAAACAGTAATTCCACGTTTAAAAAAATTGCTAGCTCTCTAAACATAAAGTTAAGGCACCATTTGACATCACCCAAACCTCCTAAACAGGGAAAAAAAAAAAAAAAGAGAAATTTAGTACCTCATGACCAGCACTTCGGAGTGCCTCCAGCGGTTCCACACAATCTTGACCAATAACCACCAACTTCCGTCTTTTGTTCTCTCCTGAACCGCTGCTCTCAGGCAACTTCTGTTTAGCTATTTCTTCCAACTGATGTTGCAGGAGAGGTGAAACACCAGCCTGGGTGAATATGAAAGGTTATATTTACTATATTTAAGGATTTGTGTTGATTCATAAAAATAGGTAACTTGTCAAGAAAATGGGGCTCCTTGTGCCAATAAAGATCTTGAATAAAACCCCAAATGAGTTTAGCAATTCCAAAGTGTAATAACCTCCAAAGAGAAAGAACATAACAGTAAAATTTAAAAAAACTGGCGTAATTACTAATCTCATATTTCCACAGCATAAGAACTTGCTATAAACAGGACAAAAAGGAACTTCATTCATTGCAACATTATACAGCAGGCTCATTTTATAATTCATGTAATCATATGTATTTACAAGCTTATATAAAATACACATCCGTCCATATTAAAGAAGAAAAGCCTGCAAATCATATACAGATACCTAAAATATACGATCAAAGCTTTAAAAAGTTCCTCATTGATCTCATACTCTCCCATCCTGACTCCTATTTTCGGATCAGTTAACTCAATGGAATAACGTATATCAAATAAATCTATTTAGAAGTGACAAATTCATGAAAAAAAACAGTTCTTAGCAAGAATCACCACATTCACACAGAGTATCAAAGGTATTTGAAAAAAAAAAAGATGACAAATATTTACCCCAGCCAAATAATTACGCGAAAATGTCTTTGGCTGCAATGGACGTGAAAGCATCGTATTGAGTTCCTGCAGATAAAAATTCAGAGAGAAAAACATTTATATATCAGATCATATAAACATCTCAACTGTTAAAAGCAAATTAGAGTTTCAACAACCAATAAGAGTATCAAGAGAAAACCTGTTGCAATTTTTTTAACTGCATAGAGGTCGTTTTCTTTTGCTTATGGATTTTCACTCTTTCCTCCTCACTGTCATAATTCTCCACGACTAATTCTATGGCTTCAGCATTTCGTTCAAGCCAGCTTTTATTTGCCTTTTCCTGAAAAAAAAAAAAAAAAATTTAAGAATAGAATGAATGCAACAGAGCTGGAAATGTATTAAATCAACTGTGACTACTAATGAAGAAGATCAACGGTTAGACAGAAATATGATATTTTCAGAGTTACAAGCGTCAATGCAACCATTCTACGATAAATTCAGTAGACTAACATTGGAAACTCGTATATTACACTTAATAATTAGCTGCCAAATGCATTAAAAAATACGGAAATAAAGAAATAAAAAGACAAAGAAAAATGTCAAACTCAGATGAAAACCAACAATCTAAGTAAAAAAGAAAGGAATTTGTGAAAAGATGTAGAGATAAACACATTAAATAGTTATTGAGTACTATGAGACAATGGACGAGTTGCCTAACATCACTAGATCACTAATACAGTCACTGACACATGGCCCATTACTACATATCCTAAACCTAACCAAAAATAAATCAGGCCATATAAATTTCCTAAATTTAATAACTCCACAAACTTTCTGCAATTCAAGGTCAAACAAAAGAAATTGCTTATTTACAGGCCTTTGCCAATACTCCACTGCTTTACTAGATGGTAAGAATTCAAATGCATACATCATAAGAAAATAACAATGTCTCCAGGCACAATAAAGATATACACCTGGGAGTCCTTTCGCAAGATTTTATCTATTTGACGTGCAAGGGACAATCTTTTCATGACCTCTTGCATGTATGAGTTCTCAAGGGGAAATCGCTGAAAACTTTCCTGTGTACAGAACAGTAATGCATGTGAGTTAACCATTTAAAGCAAATTAATGTAAGAAAGGTAAATAGGAAGAATATAGTTAATTCGTTCAAATTAGATTGTATTGCCTACTTCCCTAATGCCCTCAATTCAGTATTCCAATATTACGTTAAGTAAAATGTTAAGTCCATCATGCAATTAAATTCAAAAGGAAATCAAAAGCTTCTTTGTGAGATCAACCTTAGAAAATGACTTGCACAAGGAGACAAATTTTGATGTATCATTTGGTGTAATTATAGCAATACTGCACCCATCAGCAGAAGCTCGAGCAGTTCGTCCACTTCTATGAACATAGACCTGCCACCACAAATACATATAATAAATTAAAAAAAATGTAACCATCTTAAAATAAAAAAAAATAAAAACTGCTGTAGAGCATCTCAAATTTGAATTACTTCAGCTGAATGTGGAAGTTGATAGTGAACAACAGTTCGAACACCAGGAATATCAAGTCCTCTTGCTGCAACATCAGTAGCAACAAGTATACCATGCTCATTTGCACGGAAACGATCAACTGCCTGCGGTGAAAATTAGAGGCACGGAGAAGGTGTTAAAGAAACAAAAATTATTGTATAACCACCAAAAGTAGATAATGACATAACTAATTCAATGAAGCTATAATGAATTCTCCTAACCAGCATCGTTCACAAAAATGCCATTTGGGAAAAAAATTGTACTCATTATTACAGCAAATAATTGAATATGACTCAATGGTGAGGTGACTGACAAGCAGACCAAAAAAATACAAGGGATTCCTTCGGAGAGAACAGATACAGTACATTGTGAATTGTGCAATTCTCATTGGATGTGCATCCTGGCGAAGGCAATTTCTTGTGCTGAGAAACTTTTCTCGGTGTAACTTCATATAAATCATCTACATAAAGATATCTAAAGTAGAGGGAAAGAATCAACTCTTCCAAGAAACTGTCTGGCTTTTTGTTTATGGTATTCTAGATTGGCAGTTGAGTGTATTATGTGATTTCAATGTGAGATAATTTCTTTGACAACACAGACCAAGCTCAAGGCTCACAGATTCAGTGATTAATTTCCATGTCAGAGACAGCTCAGAGAAGCCACAACCAACAGCTAGAAAGAAGGCAACATCACAACACAGCAGCATCCCAAGATATAAACACAAAATTGCCACATTCAAAAGCATACCTTCAGGCGAGCTCGCTGCTGCATTTGAGCATGAAGTGTCCAAACAGTGACGCCAAGAATCCGCAAGATGGAAGAAATATGACGCAAAGCTGCAATTGATGTACAAAAGACAATTGTGCGTCCTTGTCCATGAACACTCAGAATATAATACAAGTATGCATCTTTATCTTCTTCCTTGCATCTGCAATCAATCATGATTAAGCATCATTTGTATCAGAGAAGTCATTACACTCGAAAGAGTGGGAGATATTACACAAAGAATGAAAATTGATAATGGTAGAAATCTAAATTTATCGTATATTTATAAAAAATAACAAAGAATAAAGGGTTTATAAAAATTAACAAAAAATAAATGGTATCCTTCAATGCAAAAGGCAACTGATGATGCCATAACCAATGAGCTAAGACTTCGAAGACATATTGCAAAATGTTGGTGTGGAAGAAGAATTGAAAAATAATGTTACTAGTTTGAGGGTGAAGCAAAGAGAGTATGCCTCAAATATGAAAGTATATTTTTGGCAACAAAGTTTGTCAAGAAGAAAAAAAAAATTCTAAGCTACAATGAACAACTGGACAATCAAGGCATTTGCCTGGGGGATGTAGGGAGAGCATATCAAACTAATCAAAAATAAAAACTCCAGCTTCAAAACATCAAGCCACTATGATAAGATTGGAAGTGGCTAAGCATTTTGCAAGAAAAGGTTCCAATGCCAAATGCCAGCTGAAAAGTGCTTACTCGATAAATGATTCCTCAAGCTTATTAGCCAATATCGATGCGTTTGTCAAATCGACAATGGCAACATTAGGTCTCATTCCTGCTCGCTCAGAAAGAGCTTCTATAGAGTTTAACCCATCAATCGATGATTGCTTTGATTTTATTGAACCATGCTTTAGCTTCTTACGAAAATCAGCAGATAGTGCTATAGTTGCAGAAAAAACAAGTGTTTGTCTTTTCTTTCTCTGCAAGCTGGAAACTGTCATGCAATTTTGTGTTTGTTGAGATTGTCCTTCAACAGAGCCACTGGTCATAGGAAGCATATCAATTATTGACTGCAACTCTCGAAAATGTCCATTTTCAATCATTCGATCAGCCTCATCCAGCACAAAGAAAGACAGAGTATGTAACTGCAAAAGCAAAACTTTTAGTTAAATCCTAATGTTTAATCATTGAAAATTTCAAGGAGAAGAGAGGTGACACAACACATTTAACTCATAATATGCAACAACTAACCTCAACAAGATGTGGTTCTCCTCCTGACATAAGCTCCCACAACCTCCCTGGAGTTCCAACAATAACTTCAGGCCTTGCTTTCAAAAGTCTTTCTTGCTTTTCTGTTGACATCCCACCAACAATAGGAACAACCCTAACATTAATATCTTTAGCTACTTCCTTCAAATGATCAGTGACCTGAAAAAGCACCCATAAATGGAGAAATAAATCAAGTAACAAAACTAAAACTGATAAAACCTACAAACCAAATTTGAACCAATTCTGTCCAAAAGTAACCAGCCCATGTCATTAGGCTTATGTTGGTTAGCAACTAGAAAAATTTCCTGATCAATTTAAAAAATTAGAACTAAATTAAACAAATGATTTTTTCTGTTGGTAGAATCACAAAATGGTTATGCTATTAAAGATTTCATTGCAAGTCATTTTCTGTCATTAGTTCTACCCATTTGCAGCCACCAGTTGGACTTGCCACTTGCAGCGGCCCACCAAGGTCATCCCCTCATGGTTGACAACCGTAGTTGGTCAGTCAGAGCTGTTGTCAATTACCATCAATAGCCAAACAATACCCTACCCACTGCTGGCAATAGGTAAACTATCGTCAGAGAGAGCAGCAACTACTGGTGAATTGTCAAGATTTCTACCAAACATTGGCAAAGGTTGCAGGAGACAGTCGTCTATGTTCACCAAACCTCCGTCAAAAATACCTAGAAATCTAAAGACAATTTTTCATGCACAACATAGACTATGAAGATCATTTCTAATTGAAATGCTAAGAAAACTCAAAGCTGATCTTGTAGAAAAGAAAAGTGCCTATGTATTAGTAAAAAAATCTGTATACTTACCACATCTAAAGAAAACCATCTTACAATGGGGAAATCAGACAAACCCCAGTGTAGATGAAAACTCAAATTTGGAACCATCTTATATTTGCAATGTACTTTCACTGGAAACTAATAACAAGGGCTAATCCTGCGACCCTTTAAATTTAGGTTGTACAAGAACAACTCAATCAATTAACATTTGCACCAAACACTTCACAAATCATAATATCAACTCGTGCTAATGCAACTGATAAAGTGACTATGAGTACCTGAAGTGCAAGCTCCCTTGTAGGGGTGAGGATAAGAGCCCTTAAAATGCCTTTTGGAGCATATTTTTCTGCTTCCTCTCCCTTCTCTTCAAGCATCTTAGCAGCTTTTTCTCGTTCTTCCAAGAGACGTTGCATAATGGGCAAACCAAAAGCAAGTGTTTTCCCAGACCCTGTTTCAGCAGCACCTATCACATCCTGTCATGTAAATAGCATGAGCATCAAACTGTATTACATCATCAACCACACATCGCCTTTATAAAATAACTAAAACTAACCTTGCCTTGATGAGATGCGGCAGGAATACATGCTTTCTGAACTGGTGTTGGTTCTTTGAATCCAAGCTTGTATATTGATTTCATAAGCAGAGGATGAAGTCTCAACTCAATCCATGCACTATATTCGGGGGGAACTTCAGTTTCATCAACTAACTCTTCTTCTACATTATCCTGGCCATTGCTCACTACAATCACAGTCACAAAATTTGCAACAAACACCTCTAGTCACACGCAAATTCTAAACATGTAAACATTAATAACTTTAAGAAACATACTGTATTCAGGCATCAAAAATAAGTAAAACATTGAAGTGGGAAAAACAGAAACCATAAACATGTACCGACCAAATTTTATCAAATCAAGTTTACTCCAAGAAAGTTGTTTGATTACCTAATCATAACACGTACCATTAAACTTATCAATATTAAGTTCATTTCAGAGTTAGAAAACCATAAATTACCAGATCACATCAAAGAATTAATATCAAATATAGAAAATACTCAATGACTAAAAGGCGTTGATAGCAACTAGTACAAAGCAAAGTTTAATAACGAAAATGCACGGCACTGCCCATTATACTGACCCCAGTATTACAAGAGTACATTACACTACAGCAATAAATTTAATACACATAAAGCACTAACCATTCACAGATTCCTCAGTTTTCTTCGCCTTCTTTCCCTTCTTTTTCTTCTTCTTTTTCTTCTTCTGCTTGTTCTTCTCATTCTTCTCTTCCTCCACTATGTGTCCAATTCCATCTTCAACCCCACCATCCAAATCCTCATCAGTATCTTTTTGCTTCTGTTTCTTCAACTTCGATTTTTTCTCTAGCTTTCCCTTCTCGGACTTGGGAATTTGTAACATATAATCAGCTTCATCAATCTCTTCAAGCGAAAGAAATCCTGAATTTACAAAATATATATATATATATATATATATATATATATTAAATCATTCTTCATTATTTATCTCTGTAAACCCCAATGCTACACTTAGTTAACATGTTGCGAGAAGTTTAAAGTTTGAACCTTAGCACTCTAATTTGTTAAACATGTATATTTTAAGTCTCAACAACAACTAACCAACAAAAAAAAAAAAAAAAATGTGTGATTTAATAAGTAAGCGCATGCTTAACTCATGATGTGTCTCAGCCTGAGCAACAAGTAAGCTAAGAAAAATAAAAGAAAAGAAAAGAAAGTAAAGGTGCTATTTGACCTCCATCAAGTTCAGAGGAGCCGACGAGGAAAGAGAAAGGGTCGGGGTCGTCGGCTGAGAGAGAGGGGTTCCATTTGAGCGAGTCGAATTTTTCCAGTTCTTGGTCGTGTTGAGTTCGTTTTATCTTGTTCGCTTTTTTCTTCTTTGTAGACTCGGAAGAGAGTGGCGGCGAATTAGCGGCCATGGGCAGAGAACCGGCGGTGAAGATTTATGGAAGAGAGGCTTTAGCTTAAACTCAAAACGGCAACAACATTTGAAAACATTTATTTAGGTTACGCACCAAATTTTGTGTAAATTTTAAAAAGTTTATTTTCATATGTAATTACGAAAACCCCCAAATTTTATAATGCTATTATCCCACGAGAAAATTTAACTGACCAGTCATCCCAAGTTTCGATTTAAGAAAATGGCCTTGAAACTGTTTTTCAATTTTTTTTAATTTAGAGAAGTTGACGTGGCACAGCTAGGATCCATTAAACATGTAAAATGTGTTAAAATGAAAAGATTAAAACATATAAGGACAAAATATAATTAATAAAAGTTTTTAAAATTTGAAATTTGAAAAAGAGCCCCACCCATTCAAATCGCTTAATCGAAACCAATTAAGGCAAAAATCGATATCTTCAATCCCTAAACGCATTCTGTAATTTCCGGCGATAATAGTCCACATTCCTGTAAATTTTCACACCCAAATTCAATCCTAAAGCTTCTTCATTTATTAAAACCATGGCTGACATTCACAATGAGGAGGAAAACCCAACGTCTCTTCGAATCGTAGAGTCCGCCGCAGCAAGCGATTCAATGGTGCTCCCGGTGGATCCTCCGATCGTGAAGGTGTTCCAAGAATGGAGACGACGGCGGCACAACAAGAGAGAGAATAGGTTCTTAAGAGGAAGAGGTGGCGGGCAGGCGAGTCGAGCCGAAGAGGAGTCCTGAGAGTTCGGGACGAGGAGGCGGAGGAGGAGGCCGCCAAAGAGGAGAAGGCCGCCGAAGAAAAGGTATTTGTACTTGCCGAGACCTAAGATCGCTTAAGCGATCCTTTGTATCGCTTAAGCGATTAATGGCTTTTACTCTTGGTCGCTTAAGCTATTGATGGCTTTTACTCTTGGTCGCTTAAGCTATTTAGGATTGCTTAAGAGTAAAAGCGATGAATCGCTTAAGCGATATAAACGATCGCTTAAGTGATCTTAGATCTGGTAGATGTTGATTCTGCCTCGTACAAGATCTCTTAAGCGATTTAAGATAGCTTAAGCGATCTTTTCCGAGGTAGAATCAAATATGCCCAGATCTATAATCGCTTAAACGATCCTTTGTATCGCTTAAGCAATTTCAGAGTAAAAGTGTCAAATCGCTTAAGCGATATAGAAGATCGCTTAAGCGATCTTAGGTCTGGGCAAATGTTGATTCTACCTCAGAAGAGATCGCTTAAGCGATTCGTCGCTTTTACTCTTAAGTAGAGGTGAAAAATTTTGGCCGGGTTAGGCGGGTCAACCCTAACCCGGACCCAGGGAAAATGAGGGTTAAGCCCGGACCGCCAAGATGGTCTCGTCAAGGTTGACCCTAACCCGAGCAACCCCTCGGCGGGCCGGGTTGCACAATGGCAACCCGCAACCCGGCGGGTTGCTATTTTGTCTCTTTGCAAGAGACCTTCAAGAACCCGCCGGTTGGTTGCTGGAACCCTTGGCGGGTTGGTCGCATAACCCGCCAACCCTATGGAGGGTTGCAATGCAACCAACCCGTCAGTTGGTTCGAAAAAAAAAAATTTTATTTTATTTTTTCAAATTACTTTTTACCCTTGAAATATAGCCGTTTTATAGCCGTTGAAAGGGTGGTCTTTTTCGTCATTTCTCTTTCCCATTTTTTCCTATAAATTGGCCCTAAGTTCTCACATTTTTCTCACAACTCAAATTCTCTCATTCTCTCATATTCTCTAATCTCTAATCTCTCAATTATTCATTTATTAGTTTTTTGCAATTTGCTCATATTTTAATTTTTATTAGTTTTTGCAATTTTTAATTCATATTTTCAATTTTCCAAATTCCAATTTCCATACTTCAATAAGTCTAATTTTTCTTATATTATAATTTTATTGTATCAAAATTGAATTAATATTTGAAATGTTAACAAACAAAAAAATTGAATTGAATTATTGATATTAGAAAAGTTAATTAAAAACAATTATATTTATAATTATTTATTTGAAAAGTTAAATAAAAAAACAAAAAAAACAAAAAATAGGAAAATCGGGCTAACCCTCCCTAACCCTCCCGCCACCTAACCCGGCGGGTTAGGTGGCAGGCGGGAGGGCCGGGACACCATTTTGGAGAAAATGGCGGGCCTAACCTCCGGCCTGCCTTTGTTGGCGGGCGGGTTAGGCTCGGCCCGCCAAACAAAGTAACCCGCCGCGGGCCGGGCCGGGCGGGTTACTTTTCCACCTTTACTCTTAAGCGATCTGAAATCGCTTAAGAGATCTTGTATGAGGCTGAATCATATGCCCATCGCTTAAGCGATTCTTCCAGAGAGTATTTTGTTTATATTTGATTTGGTTTAATTTTTTTGCTGATATTTTGTTTATATCGATTGTGCAGATTTTCCGGAGCGTAAACTATAGAGAGTACGGATTAGAGGTTGTAAGCGATACGGTACCGTACTTCCCTGTGAGGGTGACAGTAAGGTCAAGTTGGGATGTTTTAACGGGGATTTTAGGGACAGTGAGGAATGGTGAAAGGAGATTCAAAGAGACTTGTTTCAGTCATTTTTGGGATATGGACACAAAATGGAAAAAGACATTCTGGGGGTCGGGAGTGCATTATATGTTGCTGCACTCAATAAAAAGCAACAAAAAGCACGAAATGTGGTTCATGGTGGATGGAAAGCCACTACGTTTCGGGATGATGAGAATCCTAACCCATCATGCCAATCACAATTGCTAGGGATTTCATTGAAGACTCAAGGGCAACATGATGATCAACATTCGGCCCAAGCATCCCAAGCACTCAAGGAAGTTCACAAAATTGTCCAAGAGGTCCTAAGGTTCCAAGGCACGGCTCAAGCCCAATTTTATGGCCTAGGACGTGTTCAAGAAGTGGGAGCAAGTTCCATTGGCCCAAGCCCAAGTTTTGGGTGTCATTTGATTCAAAATTTGGAGGCAAAACCCTAAAAATTGTTGTTAAGGACAAGGGTCCTTAAATTAGGGGAAAGTTGCCCACTTGGTCATTAAATGGATATGGCTTATTTTGAACATGTGTGGTGGACTTTTGTTTAAGTATTTGAATGTAATATTTTAATGTTATCATTGTGTGTTATTTGCTAGGGTAAATCCCTAATTTTTGTAAAGCCTATATAAAGGCCACTTGATCATTGTGTAAAGGAGATTTTTGAACATTAATGAATAGTGACTTGTCTTGAGAAAGGGTTTTCTCTTGTTTCCTTTACCCAAGTTCGGCCAAACTTGGTGGTGGAGTTTCTTTCAAGCTGGTGGAGTTTCCTTTAGGCTTGATTGAGTCCTTGGTCATCTCTTATGTAAGTTGTATTCCTTTAGTTTCTAATAGACTCATTTTCCGGATTTTGTTTTGCTTGTTGTGTATGATTCCATTTGTGTGCATTTGAACATAAATGATTTGGTGATTGACTGGAACTTGTTGAAAGGAGTTGTTGTTAAGCATTTGATGGTTGTGAAAGTGCATGAATGGTGATAACCGAATGGTCATAAGGGCTTGTGTGAAAACTTAGCCTAGATTGAGTTAAAAGTGGTTGTTTTAGGGTAATATATGAATTGAGTTTGTAGAAGTTCATATCAATTGGTATCAGAGCTAAGGTTGAGGATTGAATTTGTGAAGATTGAGGTATTGATTGATAAGAAAACATTTGGAGAAGTGTTGAGTGTGTGTGTAGTTCGGCCAAACCCAAACCATTGTGCATTTTCTCTTTTTCTCTTTCATTGAACACTATTCCAAACACCAACACTAACCACCCACTTGACATCCCATCCAAACCAAACCAATCCCTTCCAAATTCATCTAAAACCCTAAACCCTAACCATATTTTTTTTTACACCATTTCCTAGCCTAATCCCACATTACTATTCATAGTTTACTATTCACAGTTTACTATTCATAGGTTACTATTCACAGAATACTTACACTTAACCAAAATCACCAAAACTCATACAATTAACCTTTCCCTCCCATTTTCCATTTTTCTTTAACTTGCAAAAAGTTACTGTTCATCCGGGAAGTTCTTGTTCACGTAGCCAATTTTCCCCCATCTCCATGGCAAACAAGAGCACTTCCTCCCCAACTTCACCCCAACCCCCATGGGAGAGTGCCAACCTGAAAATTCAAGAAGAACTTGATGATGTTAAGAAGAATATGTCAAGTATTATGGAGTTGATGGTTAGCATGTCTAAGGACATTGCTAATCTAACCCAAACAAAACCCACCTTTGAGGAATCCTTACAACCGCCCAAACGGGAAGGGAAGGTCGCCCGCATTATGACAAAGAACCATAATTCAGACCCCACCTGTATATGGAAGATTTAAGAGATAGTAGTGCATCCTCTAGTGGATCCGAGGCTCCTAGGAGGAGAAGAATTGATGACGATAGGGGAATCAAAATAGACTTGCCCGAGTTTGAGGGTAGCCTAGACCCTAATGCTTTCCTAGATTGGCTGAGTGATATCGAGAGAGTATTTGAGTTTAAGGGGTATACGGATGAAAAGAAATGTAAGGTGGCTATTCTGAAGTTTAAAGGATATGCTTCCTTGTGGTGGGAAAACACTAGAAAGAAGAGAGAGAGAGAAGGGAAGACTAGAGTGAGGTCATGGGAAAAAATTGAAAAGAATGTTGAGAAAGAGGTTCTTGCCCGACAATTACAAGCAAGATCTCTACATGAGTTTGTATAATCTTAAGCAAGGAGATAAGAAGGTAGAGGAGTATATAAGGGAGTTTGAGGGCCTTATGATGAGAAGTGATGTTCCGGAGGAAAAGGAGCAAACCATCACTCGGTTTTTGGGAGGATTACAAAGGGAAATAGCTCACAAAGTGGAATTGCACCTTATCATTCCTTGGGGGATGTATGCAAGCTAGCCAACAAGGTTGAGAAGCAACTCCAAAGTCTGAAACTTTCAAGACCGAAACCATATTTCAAGGGCAGCAACTCCTACAAAGGATCCCCATCTTATTCCAAACCTTATGTCAACTACAACAAAGACAAGGGCAAGGAAAGAGTGAATGAAGCACCTAAGGAGAAACCAAAATTTGTGACTCAAGGAGGCACCCGAGGGGATTTGAAAGACAAGAAGTGTTTTAAGTGTCATGGCTATGGACATTTCCAAGCCAATTGTCCCAACAAGAGGGTAATGTCCCTCAAAGAGATACAAGAGATCAAGAGGCGGTCCAAGAAGAAGAAAGTGAAGAGGAAGAACCCGAGAGTGGTGATGAGATTGTTGAAGAAGCTGATGTTGGTGATGCATTGATTTTGAAAAGGGTTTTGCATGCACAAGTTGACTCCACCGAAGAACAAAGGGGAAATTTGTTCCAAACACGTTGCACCATCAAAGGGAAGGTATGTTCGGTTATTGTTGATAGTGGGAGTTGTACCAATGTAGCTTCCACCACCCTTGTTGAGAAATTGAAGCTTCCTACCCAAAACCGTAGCCACCCTTACAAATTACAATGGTTGAGCAATGGAAGCACCCTTAGTGTTACCAAACAAGTAGTGGTCCCTTTTTCCATAGGTAAGAGATATGTGGATGAAGTGTTGTGTGATGTAATACCAATGGATGCTTGTAATTTGTCGTTAGGTAGGCCTTGGCAATTTGATAGGGAAGTTGTCCATGACGGGAGGAAGAACACTTACACTTTTAGGTTCAACAAGAAAACCATTACCTTGAGCCCTTTACCACCCCATCAAACACTTTCCCCACCATCACCAACCAAGACCGAAAACTCACAAAAGAACCTTTTCCTCAATGGCAATCAAATAGAAAAGGCCATCACCAAACACAAACCCATCCTAACCTTGCTTATTGCCGAGGAGAGAAGTTGATGCTAGCACACCCCATTCCCTAGTCCAACCTTTGTTGCATGAGTATGAAGATGTTTTCCCTAATGAGTTACCACCCGGCTTGCCACCTTTGAGGGGAATAGAACATCATATTGATTTGCTACCCGGGGCACCTTTACCAAACAAACCAGCCTATAGATGCAATCCGGGAGAGTCCAAAGAGTTGCAACGACAAGTGGATGAGCTAATTAGTCAAGGGTATGTGAGGGAGAGCATGAGTCCTTGTTCGGTTCCAGCCCTCTTGGTACCAAAAAAGGATGGAAGTTTTCGGATGTGTGTGGATAGTAGAGCTATCAATAACATTACCATCAAGTATAGGTTTCCCATACCGAGGCTTGATGACATGCTTGATGAGTTACATGGCTCTTGCATCTTCTCCAAGATAGACTTACGGAGTGGGTACCATCAAATCCGAATGAGAAGGGGATGAGTGGAAAACAGCCTTCAAAACCAAGGGAGGGCTTTTTGAATGGATGGTCATGCCCTTCGGCCTCTCCAATGCACCAAGCACCTTCATGCAATTGATGAATGAGGTACTTAAACCTTTTTTGGGCAGATTTGTTGTTGTTTATTTTGATGACATATTGGTGTATAGTCATAGTGAGAATGATCATAAAATACATCTTAGGCAAGTGTTTGAAGTGTTGAGAAAACAAAAATTATATGCTAAGATGGAGAAATGTGAATTTTTTATGGAGAGGGTAGTCTTCTTAGGCTATGTGGTTTCGGGAGAGGGGATTATGGTTGATCAATCCAAGGTTGAAGCAATTAAGAGCTGGCCCGAACCTAAGTCTATTAGTGAAGTAAGAAGCTTTCATGATTTAGCCTCATTTTATAGGAGATTTGTACCCAACTTTAGTACCCTAATGTCACCAATCACCGAACGCTTGAAAAAAGGGAATTTTGAGTGGACAAGGGAGGCAAAAGATGCATTCGAAGTGATTAAAAGGAAGCTTTGTGAAGCACCAATTCTAGCTTTACCCGATTTTTCTAAGGTGTTTGAAGTAGAGTGTGATGCTAGTGGGGTAGGGATAGGTGCGGTCCTTACTCAAGATAAAAGGCCATTGGCATATTTTAGTGAGAAACTCAATGATTCTAGGAAGAGATATAGCACTTATGATAAAGAGTTTTATGCCATTATTAGAGCTTTAGATCATTGGAGTCATTATTTGAGGCCTAGGCAATTTGTGTTGCATTCGGATCACCAAGCTCTCAAGTTTATCAATGGGCAACCTAAGTTGAATTCAAGGCATGCCGAGTGGGTTGAGTTCCTTCAATCCTTTTCATTTGTATCCAAGTACAAGCAAGGGAGTACTAATGTAGTTGCGGATGCATTGTCAAGGAGGTACTCCATCCTTTCCATTTTGGATGCAAGAGTACTTGGGTTTAGCATGATGAGGGAGCATTACAAAGAGGATGAACAAATGGCCGAAATTATGGCTAAGTGTTCAAAGGGCAGCTTTGAGGATTATGTGGTTCAAGAAGGGTTTTTGTTTAAGGGGAATAGGTTATGTGTACCACAAGGGAGTTTTAGAGAATTACTTGTAAGAGAAGTGCATGGTGGAGGGCTTGAGGGTCATTTTGGGGTTACCAAAACAAAGGAGATTCTTAAGGATCATTTCTTTTGGCCTAAGATGATTGGAGATGTCCAAACCATAGTGGCAAGGTGTGGGGTTTGTCATAGGGCCAAGAGTCATTTCAAGCCGGGATGTACACTCCATTGCCCATTCCTAACCAACCATGGGAAGACTTGAGCATGGATTTCATTGTGGCATTGCCGAGAACCCAAAGAGGTAAGGATTCCATAATGGTTGTTGTTGATAGATTCTCTAAAATGGCACATTTCATTGCATGCAATAAAACCAATGATGCATCACATGTGGCTGAATTATTTTTCAAAGAAATTGTGAGATTGCATGGTGTACCAAGGAGCATAGTGTCGGATAGGGATTCAAAATTTCTTAGCCATTTTTGGAGATCTTTGTGGAGTAGATTGGGTACCAAACTTTTGTTTAGCACTTCCCATCACCCCCAAACTGATGGTCAAACCGAAGTCACCAATAGAACCCTAGGAACCATCCTTAGAACCTTGGTGAGCAAAAGTTTGAAAGATTGGGACAACAAGTTAGCCCATGCCGAATTTGCCTATAATAGGTCCCCTAGTGCTACCACTAACCACTCTCCTTTTGAAGTTCTTTATGGCCTTAACCCTATCACTCCCATAGAACTTAGTATCCTACCCCTTGATATCCAATTGAGTCTTGATGCTAAAGAAAAGGCCAAGTCCATGAAGAAGCTACATGAAACAATTAGGGCTCAAATAGCAAAATCTAATGAAGCCTATAGGAAGAAAGCCAACAAACATAGGAAACCCACCATTTTCCAACCGGGTGATCTTGTATGGGTTCATTTAAGAAATGAGAGATTTCCTTCCAAAAGGAAAAGCAAGTTGGCACCTAGGGCCGATGGCCCCTTTGAAGTCCTTAAGAGAGTTGGGGATAATGCATATAAGATTGATTTACCCTTCGAATTTGGCAATGTTTCGGCTACTTTCAACATTGGGGACTTGTCTCCATACTTAGAAGATGGCATACTTTGGATTTGAGGACAAATCCTCTTCAACCCGAGGAGGATGATGAGAATCCTAACCCATCATGCCAATCACAATTGCTAGGGATTTCATTGAAGACTCAAGGGCAACATGATGATCAACATTCGGCCCAAGCATCCCAAGCACTCAAGGAAGTTCACAAAATTGTCCAAGAGGTCCTAAGGTTCCAAGGCACGGCTCAAGCCCAATTTTATGGCCTAGGACGTGTTCAAGAAGTGGGAGCAAGTTCCATTGGCCCAAGCCCAAGTTTTGGGTGTCATTTGATTCAAAATTTGGAGGCAAAACCCTAAAAATTGTTGTTAAGGACAAGGGTCCTTAAATTAGGGGAAAGTTGCCCACTTGGTCATTAAATGGATATGGCTTATTTTGAACATGTGTGGTGGACTTTTGTTTAAGTATTTGAATGTAATATTTTAATGTTATCATTGTGTGTTATTTGCTAGGGTAAATCCCTAATTTTTGTAAAGCCTATATAAAGGCCACTTGATCATTGTGTAAAGGAGATTTTTGAACATTAATGAATAGTGACTTGTCTTGAGAAAGGGTTTTCTCTTGTTTCCTTTACCCAAGTTCGGCCAAACTTGGTGGTGGAGTTTCTTTCAAGCTGGTGGAGTTTCCTTTAGGCTTGATTGAGTCCTTGGTCATCTCTTATGTAAGTTGTATTCCTTTAGTTTCTAATAGACTCATTTTCCGGATTTTGTTTTGCTTGTTGTGTATGATTCCATTTGTGTGCATTTGAACATAAATGATTTGGTGATTGACTGGAACTTGTTGAAAGGAGTTGTTGTTAAGCATTTGATGGTTGTGAAAGTGCATGAATGGTGATAACCGAATGGTCATAAGGGCTTGTGTGAAAACTTAGCCTAGATTGAGTTAAAAGTGGTTGTTTTAGGGTAATATATGAATTGAGTTTGTAGAAGTTCATATCACGGGATGATGGAATATGCGTTGGTGACTGGCTTAAGATGTGGGGAATTGCCAGGTGAGGTTGAGGAAAAAAGAATAACGGATAGTACGGGAGCCAAAAGGTTGGCTAACAAGGTTTTGGCGGGGAACAAGTCTATTAAGGCACATGAATTAGAGGACAGGTTAAAAGATAATGAGTTTAACGATTCAGAGACGTTCAAACTGTGCTTGGTATTGTTCTTACATTCGATCCTAATGGCTAGTGACTCAACAAAAGTCATTGATATTGATTGGGTGAAGTTTGTAAGCAACTTGAACTTCTTTAATGCTTATCTGTGGGGACGGATATCATTTAAGCGAACCATGGAGTCCCTGCAAGCAAAAGACCTGGCGTTAAAGCACTCCCAATGAGTCGAGAAGAATAGACCGGCGACGTATAATTTGTTGGGCTTCCCATGGGCAATGCAGATAAATATTAATAGTTTTTTATTATATTTTTTTTAATATATGTGTTTGAATTATGATATGGACTATTTTTTTACAATGTAGGCTTGGTTGTATGAGGCCATCCCTGTCCTGGCTAAGGCAGAGGGGAGGATTAGGGCTTCGGTTGTGCAACAGACATTTCCTAGGATGTTGCGGTGGCACAACCAGAAGTGTACCTATTCGGATTATGAGCAAATAGAGATTGAAATTCAATCAGCTCGGGTAAGATTAAAGGATTAAGCTTTTGAATATGCACTTGCTTTAAAATGTCGCTTAAATCTGATTGATTTTGTTTCTTATTGCAGGGGGTTGTCCGTCCCTTCCTTACCGCTACTGGGGGTGAAGCGCAACAGGACTATGTCACATCTTTCTGAGCACTAGAGGATCAAAGGGATGAAGGGATAGACCGCCTGACGCGGGACCTACAAGGGGTCACACATGTGAGGGCAGTTGTAGGGCCACTGCTTGAGAATGTGGTTGACGCCGAGGAGGATGAAGCCGCAATCGGTGGGAGGGAGGAGAAGGGGAGGGAGGGAGGAAGAGGTTCGTATGCCTCAGCAAACTGGTACAATAAGTACCGCTTTGCCAAGGCGTCGGGGTCAGGAGAGTGAGGTGGTTGACCTCATAAACAGTTTGTTTGATAGTTTTACAACAACTGTTTCTGACAGGTTTGATAAGATGGAAGAGCAGTTGAAAAGGGTGGAGGAGAAAGTGGATAAGGTGGCAGAGAAAGTTGTTAGGGTGGAGGAGGAAGTTGGTAAGGTGCAGGAGGAAGTTGGTGGAGTATTGAAGGCGGTTGAAGTGCAACCTTGGCTGAAAAGAGAGAGCCGAAAGAGCAGGTTTGTGAAATCGCCTTACACCATACTAACACGTGGAATTAAGAGGAAAACAAAGAAACAAATTGAGGAAGAAGCCAAAATTGAGAGGGTTAAAGAGGTTTCTGGAGGAAGTGGGGCAGTTGTAATGGAGGCGGGAGGCGAAGGAAGCGGGGATGTATAAATGGAGGAAGGGGGAGGAAGCGGGCAAGCAAAAATGGAGTCCACTGTCGATTTGTATAGGCCAATAGAGGAGGAAAAGAAAAAACTCTTATATGCCTATTACAATGAATCCAGAAGTGATGCCCTTGTAAAGTGTAAGACCGGGGATCATTCTCGGGATTGGTTTGAAAAGATTTTGACGATGGGCAGATGGCTTCACGACTCGGTGAGTTATTTTCGCTTAATTTTCCTTATTTTTGCTTATGTTTTCCATGAGGTATTGTATACTTATCATGTTGTTTTTATTTGATGCAGCACATCGATGATGTATTGGCACTGATGAGGCTGCGACAAACCAGAATGGTGATCTACTATATCCCGATTGTGCCATCACCAATGTGGCTTTTGGCCAAATACTGGTATCGACATATCGCAATTTATTGAAAAAGGCCATTGGTACATCTGTAGCAAAAGGAGCCAAGCGAAAACGATCGGGCACAGAAGACTTGTACTGCATCCCTAATGATTTTAAGTTTGATGACAGGATGATGCAGTATGTAATGGGGGACAGGCCCAAATATGGCCACAGTTGGGCAAAGGTTAAAAGTGTCTACTGCATCATCCTGGTCAAGGAAATGCACTGGATAGCAGTCATCGTGCTCTTAGAGGAGAGGTTGCTGAAGATCCTTGACTGCAACCCAATAATTTATCGAGACAAGCACTTGGAGGCCCGGGCTGGAGCCACTGTCCGTGTTGTTCCCGCGGCTATTACGAGAGCAGGATGTTTGAGCACCTCGGTGATGAAGCATTGACGGGAAAGTGGCTACTCAAGCGCGTTCCCGTCCCAACAAATGAGTCAAGGTAAATTTTGTATAAAACTAACTTACATAATATAATTGTTCTATAAGCTGATTCTAATGCTAATGTCATCTTCCTATTGCAGTGCTGATTGTGGGGCATATACCCTGAAATTTATTCAGTTCGACATGACCAACAGGCCGATGGACGGATTGCATGATGAAACAATGACCATCTTTCGGGAGCGCTGGGCTGTTGAGTGCTTCCATGGGAAAATGGATCCGTTTTGAGTGACCACAACCCAATCAAAAGGTTTGGAACTTGTACTTTTAATTTTGTAGTTTATGTGATGTTGATGTTGATACTTGGGTTGTGGTGCTGATGCTGCAGGTGTCATGCTTATACAGAGTTTTACCGTAATAGACAGACTCAGTGAACTTTTCAATCTTGCACTCTATAACTTGGGTTCGTGAAGAGAGAGAAATTTACTCCCCGGACATCCCAACTTTTCATTTAACAAATTGGCCCTGAAAAACTTTTTGTTTTTTTGTGTTTTATTTAGAAAAGCCGCACGTGGTCGTGTGTGCCGGAATTTTGCAGTTACCGGCAAACAATGTAGGGAACTCCTAAACCCGGTCCACGTGAGTAGGCACCGGCAAGGCATCGCAATCAAGGCTAGTGGCCGAGGAGGAGGCATCTCGCAATCAAGGCCGCGGCAAGCCATGCTACCATGAAATGATCTCAGGCAGTGATTATACCGAATTTGAAAACTTCTCAAAGTGGCGGCATCTGCAATTAAGGCTGCTGGCAAGGCATGGTACCAAAGAATGATATCAAACAGTGATATACCGAATTCCAAAACTTGTCAAAGTGGCTTAGGATTTATTCTGTTTTGGCACTATTATGAATGATTTTAAGTGTAAACTTTCAATTACATTGATGTCTCTTATATTTTGATCTGTGATGGATTAGATTGATATAAATGACTTCATTTTGCTGCTTATTCTTTTCGAATTTGGGAGGAAAATGAGTTATTTCGAAATTAGCTCTATAAAGACAAATTATTACATAATTCAGGAGAAATGTAGGATTCTTCTCTTTTTGTCATGATCGCTTAAGCGATATATGAGTGACCACATATATCTCTTAAGTGACCAAGATTTTTTCTCAAATGATCGCTTAAGCTATCTGAAATCGCTTAAGCGACTAGAAATCGCTTAAGCGACTAAGAGTGAAGAATCGCTTAAGAGATACCAGAGGATCGCTTAAGCGATTATAGATTCGGGTAGATTTTATTCTACCTCGGAAGAGATCGCTTAAGCGATCTTAAATCGCTTAAGCGACCAAGAGTAAAAGCGAAGAATCGCTTAAGCGATACTAGAGGATCGCTTAAGAGATCGCTAGCATCAGTATACTAGGCTGCTATCTATTCGACTAGCATTTTATTCGCTCAAGAGATCGCTTGCGATCCAAATCGCTTATATCAAGAGTAAAAGCGAGGAATCGCTACTGAGGATCGCTTAAGCGATCATAGATCCTGGCGATTTTATTCGCCTCAGAAGAGATGGCTTAAGCGATCTTAAATCGCTTGCGACCAAGAGTAAAGCGAAGAATCGCTTAAGCGATACTGCAGGATCGCTTAAGCGATCATCTATCTGGGCAGATTTTATTCTGCTTAGAAGAGATCACTTAAGCGCTCTGAAATCGCTTAAGAGACCAAGAGTAAAAGTGAGGAATTCGCTTGTATACGAGGATCGCTTGATCTCTTCCGCAGGCATAAGCTGATCTTAAATCGCTTGCGATCCAAGAGTGCAAGAATCGCTTGTATCATCGCGCATTTTATTCTAAGAGATCGCTTGGATCTTAAATCGCCTAAGTCAACCAACGCCGGGATGTGTCATCGGATCGGAAAAGGCCACATGTGGCCGTCATGGACGACCAAAGAAATGGTCATCGCTGATGCACAATGACGGCATAGACTGCCTTAAAATACGCACCCTACGGCCAGATCTGGCCGTATATCTGGTATTTTTCGGCAACATCCGTGGTCAATGTGGCCAGAAAAGGCCATATGGACGCCTTACTCGGCAAATACGACCGGTCTGCGTCGTAATGCACTTTCCCGGAAGAATTCTGGCGTCGATATGGCCTTTTCCGACGGTGAGATTTAAAATTATTCCTGGGGGTATTTGATATTAATAAACTTAAGGGGTCTAAAAGTAATTAAAAAATTTACTAATATTTACTAAATAATTAAACAAACAAACATTTTGGGAATATAGATAGGAATATTCAACCAAACGCACCGTTTATGTTATGAAGAAAGAAGAAGAAGATATGTTCACTAAGTTTGATATTCAATCATGGCTTATGTTTGATACAGACGTAAATATTATACACCATATATGTTTAATATAGACGTAAAAGAACTATATGTTTAATTAAAATATAATAACGGTCATGTTCCGCTGAATGAATCATACACCCTATATATTTAATATAGACGTAAACATTCTACACCATATATGTTTGATATAGACGTACAAGAACTAAATGTTTAATAAAAATATAATAACGGTGATGACTGTACCAAATAGCAAAATAAAAAATATATATAGAAGACTGATGTAACTTTGCAAAACCATTTGCACAAGCAATCATTCAAATGTTAAACTTGGTTTACTCCTTTCTCTTACAATTAGACCGAGAAGAATTTCAAAAGAATATAATATTTATTAAATGCCCTAAAAATTGCACCGTCTTCTTCTTTATCCATATCTCAACCCTAAAGCCATTTTATTGCTCGAACTCTTAACATCTTTATGTTCCGAGAAGAGAAGAACAAGTTGGATAATGGTTTTTTAGCGTTTTGTTTCATTTTGTGTATCACTACAACGTGTGATGTACTGGTGTGATTATTTGATTCACCAAAGTTGGGGGTAATGGTTAGCTTGTCCAAATATTTCGATATTTGCCGCATCCCATGCCTATTTGTTATTTTGTGTTTCGATAAACATGTTACATTGATGTCTCTTATATTTTGATTTGTGATAAAATAGATTGATATAAATTACTTAATTTTGCGATACAAATTCTTTTCGGATTTGGGAGGGAAATAAGTGATGTACAAGATCGCTTAAGCAATCTCAAATCGCTTAAGTGACCAAGAGTCTTTTAGGAAAATCGCTTAAGCGATTATCAATCCGGGCATCTGCCGAGGACTAGATCGCTTAATTACCGATCGCTTAAGCGACCAGGAGTAAAAGCAAAGAATCGCTTAAGTGTTCCTATGTATTCGGATATTATTTATTGTATTTCAGAGCATCGGTTTAGCGATTAACGCTATGCTAAACATATCGGGTTTACGATTCATTCAGTAGACTATGACCATTATTATATTTATATTAAACATATAGTTCTTTTACAAATGTATGAAACATATAAAGTGTTGAATGTTTACGTCTATGCCAAACATATAGGGTTTACGATTCGTCCAGTGGACTATGACCGTTATTATATTTATATTAAACATATAGTTCTTTTACGTCAGTATGAAACATATAAAGTGTTGAATGTTTACGAATATGCTAAACATATAGGGTTTACGATTCGTTCAGTGGACTATGACCGTTATTATATTTATATTAAACATATAGTTCTTTTACGTCAGTATGAAACATATAAATTGTTGAATGTTTATGTCTATGCTAAACATATAGGGTTTACGATTCTTCTTTGTTCAGAACATAAATGGTGCGTTTGGTTTAATATTCCTATAAATATTATAAATCCTATTCCCATAATATTTCTTTGTATAATTATTTAGGAAATATTAGTATTTTTTTAATAAATTTTAGACCCATTAACTGAATTAATTTCATTAATACCGCCTGAAAAAGTTTAAAAAGTAACAAAAATACCCCTACCCACCAAACATCCGTAGTCGATCTAGCAGGAAAAGGCTATATCGACGCCCTATTAGCCTGATCCGACCGCTATGCGTCGTAAAGCCCTTTCCCGGTAGGATTCCGTCGGTGGTGGCCGAAATCTGGGAACTTGGGTAGGTGGGGGTGTATTTGTTAAATTTTCAAATCTTTCGTTGGTCGATTAAGCGATCATACTAAAAGGAACTTCGTTTACACGGGTCACTTAAGCGATCGTAGATATCGCTTAAGCGATTCTTTTCTTTTTCACTTGGTCGATTAAGCAATCGTGGATCGCTTAAGCGATCATGTAATTGGCAGAATCAAATCTGCCCAAGTGCATGATCGCTTAAGCAATCCGAGATATCGCCTAAGCGATTCTTGTCTTTTTGTCTTGGTCGATTAAGCGATCCGTGATATCGCTTAAGCGATTCTTGTCTTTTTGTCTTGGTCGATTAAGCGATCGTGCACCTGGGCAGAATCATCTGCCCTGCGCGATCACTTAAGCGATCCGTGATGTCGCTTAAGCGATTCTTGTCTTTTTGTCTTGGTCGATTGCTTATCGTGGATTGCTTACGATCGCGCACCTCCCAGCGTAATCATCGCTCACGCACGATCGCTTAAGCGATCCGTGATATCGCTTAAGCGATCCTGTTTGAAAAACCCTTTGTCGCTTAAGCGATATAATTAGTCGCTTAAGCGATCATGGGCAATATATACTTTTCCTGTTTTTCTCCTGAATTTTGACAAACTAAAATTACCAACACGTATTAATTCCATACTTTCTCCTCAATTTAACAACCTAATTCCAAACTAAAATCACCAACAAATATTTAGGCCATGTAACAAGAAATATAAAGAATGAATGATTTATTAAAGGTAACAATAAAATTTATAACATCAATAATTGAAAACAATAACTCATCAACGGTTGGCCTTGGCAACTCCCTGAATTTCATCCTTCTTCGAACCTAATTTTTTGGATCTGCATGTGATTGCTTTTGGCAACTGCTTCTCTTGTGGCCAGGTTGCTTGCAAATTGAGCACTTATTCATCTTCCGGGGAACCTCAAAGGCTGATGGAATATGCTTAACTCTTTTTCTCCCCTTTGCTGTCTTCTTGAATGGCGGGTGGATGATAATGTTAGCCATCTCTGGCGGCACTACCCACTGCTCTTCGGAGGCACCGGATATATCGTTTCTGAATAAGCTAGTATGTAGTGATCTGTCATATAGAGAGGGAGCAAAGTTCCATATAAATTCTTAAACCAAAATCCGGCTTCCGTTGGTGTTTCAGTGCTGCTAGTGCATGAGGAGAAGGTAAACGTTGAATGTCAAACACTTTACAGCTGCAAATTTTTCTAACAAGGTTAACTAGAGCATCCGGACCATAGCTACGCACAGTGAACTCTTGAGCATTAAGAGGATAGGCAAACAGTGCATTTGATAGTTCCATACGTTCTCGCAATAATTTTTCAGCTAACGGAACAAGGGTTGTAGTAAAATTATCTGACTCCGTACGACGCTTATGGAACCACCGCGACAGTGTCCTTTGGATTGCATCAAAAAGTGCAACTATTGGAAACTCTCTTTCTATTAACAACTTCGAATTTATGGACTCAGCTATGTTCATGGTCATGACATCAAACCTTCTTCCAGGAAAGTAAGCTCTACTCCATCGCTCGAAACCAACATCATGCTCAAGATACTTAGCAACTCTATCATCCTTAATTCGGATTTGCTAGAAGTGCTCCTCGAACGCATCAACCCGATAAGCTTTTGTTGCATGTAGTATGTCTGAAGGAGGCCAGCACACTTAAACTTTTGTTTTATGTTCTCACCAAGGTGCCACATATAGAATCCGTGATGTGCTTGACGGTAAATAATGGCAATCCCCTTTCTTTATAGAGTTGTGCCTATCGGATATTATGCACAACTCGTCAGTGTCAAGCACTATCGTACGTAACTGCCTTGAAAAAACCAAGTCCACGACTCGTCATTCTCAGAGTCAACCACACACCATGCAACAGGATATGTGTATTCTCGCTGTCCTGTGCAGTGCCCACCAACAATGTACCTCCATACTTTCCCGTCAGAAAGCAACCATCAACAATCAACACATTTCTCATGTTTACAAAACCCCTTATAGCAGAACCGTAAGCAATAAAAAAATATTTAAACATCATATTCCTGTCCCACTTCAAAGCCGTCTTGCTACCTTGGTTTGTCAACTCAAGCATGTAACGGTACGCTTCTAATACTGCGTACCCGTGCTTCGGCGTGCCCCTCACAAAATCTTGTGCATGTTGTCTCCCTTTCCAAAGATTTCCAAGAAGTAGCAAAGACATCCCAACTCTGTGCGCACAAGTCTCTGAATGTCTTTAGGAGATGGACTTTTCCCTTCAACGAACCGACTTTTGACAAATTATCCAATAACATCAGCGGATGCTTGTCAATGCTCACCTGAAATATGTCCCAAACCACAAGTGTTCTCACGGGTATATGTGTTAAGAATAAATTTTTCCGACTCCGCCAACCTTCTACAATAAATCTGCCACTTGCACTTTTGGTCACGACATGCAACCGTCACAACCAATGAATTTGACTTTTGGTGATGAACTCAAAATTACCTCTCATGGCAACAAGTTTTAGCTTCTTCACCACTTCCTCTTTGTTGTCAAATAAATACCCTATATGCAACTCTGATCCATCCGTAAAAACATGAGCTGATTCACTACTACCTCCAATTGCCCTCTCTGAACCTGCATAAACGACCATGGTGTTTTCTTCCTCACAATCTACGCCTTCTGCATAATCCTCCTCAACATTTTCATTCTGGCCCCCATCACCAACCTCTTCTATAGTGTCCTCCTCACCACCCAATTCACCGTCTACTCTTGATTTTTCAACTAACAAATCAATGGCCTCGTAGTTCAAATTAAAACTAGGCAAATCTCTGCCTACTTCCTCATTATCCCCTTCCTTTGAACCAACTTCGAACGGTTTTTATATAAGAGAAACCCTTAAAATCGACCTCGAACCATTATCGGCCACATCAATCATATATAACTTCACACTTTCATCCGACTTTAATATAGCAGGAGGTACCTTATAATGTTCAGGAACTCTGCTTAAAACATACTTCACAACTATATCACTACGCTAGCAACTCAAATTACCTCTTCTAATTATTTCATCAATCAACTCATCAAAACTAACCTCTGTGCTCACAGCAATTGGTATAACATTTTTGCTCTTCCCAATCCACTTCCAGCTGCGTTCTTCCTCCATCCACTCACCAAAATATTCAACACCCAAAACAACTTGTCCCATGTGTAATAATAACCAACTACCTGTAATGCAAGAAAAAAAAAATTCTTAAATGTTGTACTAAGGGTTCAAATATTTTAAAAAGAATCTGCACAGTCGCTTATATGGTCTGCTATATCGCTTAAGTGATCTTATGCCATTTACTGATCGCTTAAGCGATCTGCTTCCTATACACCTGACTTTTACTGCATCAGCTTAAGCGATCTATCTACAAAGATACCCGATCACTTAAGCGATCTATCGTCGCATTACCAGACCTACCAGATCGCTTAAGCGATCCATCGTACCCATAACATATTTTCAGGCATCTCCACCTACAATCGATCCATCATACCCAAAACACATACCCATAACAAATTTTCAACAAATTTCACTCCTTTCAACTTGCATTACATCAAACACAACCCAACAACCTAAACAACTAAATCAAAATCATAACCTAAACCCCATCCATTATTAAATCTTTGTAAATATAAATATAAAATGTAAAAAGGAGATACACATACTTAGACAAAATGTCAGGAGGAGGAGGGGGGGAATCTTTGGCGGAGAAGATGTTAATGGTGGAGGAACAAGAAAGTGTTAATGGAGGAGGAACAAGAAGATATAGAGGAATGAGGAAGAAGAAGATGTAGACGAAGGAGGAAGAAGAAGAAGATGCATAGGAAGAAGAAGATGTAGACGAAGCTAAGAAGAAGAGAAGAAGATGCAGAGGTAGAGATGCGTTAATGGCGGGAGGAAGAATTAGGTGTTTGGGTTTGTTTGCAACAATTTCGGGTTTGTGGGAATATAGTATAATTTTGAAAAGATTACATAATACTTCATTAATCCTAATTAAGCACTAATTACCTTTAATCAATAATATGGCTATTTAGTTAACACTTTAAAACTTGATAGCCTTTTAATTAAATGCAAACTTCAGATGGCCTTTTAATAAACTACCCCTTATCCCACATCTTCCCTGAGGTTTCAGTTTCTATTCACACTTCCAAAAGTATAAAAAATTACCCTGGACTCCCTCTACATTTGAAGAATTATCCACGACCTCCCTTCATTGGCCTTGATTTTATATATTTATGAGTTTCATTTTAATTGTTTTTTAAGGAAAAGGCTTAATTTTACCAAAATCCATTTTTTAACTTTTTACCAAATTATCTTGAGCCCCGCACTGTTCAATTCGTCTCAAGTTTGATAGATATCCCAAAGGGAAAACGATCTATAATTGTTAGACTGGTAGTTGTCTCACAATTGGTGACATTTTGTGGTAATTTTATGGCTACTCACCGTGTGGATTGAAGATGCACACGTTACTACTGTCTGTAGAAGCCATAATGTAGGAAGAACAAAGGCTATATTAGTAGCTAGTTAGGAGACTTTTGCATGCCTCTGCAATGTTCATATAAATGTTTAAGTTGATGTCAATAAATTTGGGTTTGGTTCAACTTAAAGTGTAGTTTAGAAAGAAATATTATTGGATTATTAGTATAATCAGTTAATTAGTTTAGTTAGCTAATTAATCTGTTAGTTAGTTGTTAATTAATTGTTATGGTTAATTAACTGTGATTGACTAACTATGGTTACTTATATATATATAAGCTTCTCTGCTTGTAAACGAATCCCTTAAGCTAAATAAAAATTTTTCTTCTCTCAAATGCAATTTGTTCATGGTATCAGAGCAGTGTTTTTCAACTGCAAAATTAGTAGCTTCAATTAAAGATTCAAGTTAGAATCGACTCTAGAATTAACTCTGTTTTCCTTTTTCTTCTTCATCTCTTTGAAATCAGAGTAATTTCATTCAGCTGTTAGTTGAAATTTGTTGTTAATTCGACTGAATTCCTGCACAAAGCTGAAATAAATTCGCTCAGAATGTCGAATGTTACTGACTCGAGTTCACCTCTCTACATACATCCATCAGATACATCTGGTTCAGTTCTTGTTTCAGAGCAACTTACGGGAATGGAAAATTATGGAATTTGGAGCCGTGCGATGATTGTTTCTTTAAGAGCAAAAAACATATTAGGGTTTGTTGATGGATCTTGTGAGAAGGCAAGTTTCAATCAATCTTTGCATGCACAGTGGGAACGTTGTAATTCCTTAGTGTTAGCTTGGATCTTTAACACTATTTCAAAGGAAATATTCAACAATATTGTATACTCTAGTAGTGCACGATAGGTCTGGCAAGATCTTTAAGAACAATACCACAAGGTTAATGGCACAAGAGTCTTTGGTATCTACAGAGAGATAGTTAACATGGTGCAAGGAACTCACTCAGTTGCAGTATATTACAACAAACTGAAAACTCTATGGGATGAACTCAGCTCATTGGTGAGTTTGCCACCACCTGACAGTGAATCAACTAAAGCATATTTGGCACATCTTAACCAACAAAAACTTCTACAGTTCCTTATAGGACTTAATGACTCATATGCATTGGTGCGAAGTCAAATCCTATTAATGGTTCCCCTACCTTCTGACAAACAGGCTTATTCAATTGTAAGTTAAGATGAAAGCCAAAAGGTCTTGACTGGATTTAATCAGAACACTGAAGTTACTATGGCTCTTTACTCATAAGGGAATCAGAGAAATCAGACTCAAAGTTCAAAATATAAAGGAAAAAAGCCCTATGTTGAATGTGATTACTGCCACATAGCAGGACACAAGAAGGATAATTGTTACAAATTGCATGGATATCCGACTGATTTTCAGTTTACCAAGAGTAAGTCAGGATCAAAAGCTAGAGCTAATCAAGTTCACTCAAGTCAAGAATCAGCTTCACAAACTGAATCAACAACCGACAGCAACAAAGGAGTTAGCTTAGGCAATGTTTTAACTCCAAAGCAGTATGCTCAATTGATTCAGTTACTGGGCAAGGAGAACTTGGGAACACCATTAGCTAACGTGGTAGGCAATATTGTTTCCCTATATTCAAATTGTGGTGTTATTAATGATTGGATTCTTGACTCGGGAGCCACTGATCATATGACTCATAGTGTCTGAATTTTTACATCATCTGTTGGTAATAAATCATCTACACCTGGTATGTTAGTCTCCCAAATGGAACAAAATCATCAATTCAACATATAGGTACTGTCAGCCTACAAGAAAATTTGTCACTAGATAATGTTCTATACATACCAGATTTTAAGTACAATCTGCTATCAATTTCTAAGTTAGCCTCTGATGGTCAGTGTTCTGTCACTTTTTATCTGGATTTTTGTGTGATCCAAGATCTTTGGAGTGGCAGACTGCAGGGGATTGGTAAGCAATACCAGGGGCTATATCACTTCATGCCAATCTCAAAAATCAGCTCCTTTTTTCCTGGTTTTGTTTCAGCCTTAAGTACACATTTGGGAATCAAAGTTTCTGATTGTAATAAAGAAACATATTGCAAATCTCTCAATGTATCTATTGATTCTTCAATAAACACATTGTCTCAAAATAAGGATGTTGTTCTTTGGCATAGGAGATTAGGACATGCTCCCTTATCAATCTTGCAGGATTTACATCATACTTTTAATAATCATTACAAGTTCTATTGTGAAACTTGTCCTTTAGCCAAACATACCAGGTTATCTTTTCCTACCAGTAACACAACCACTTCTCACGCATTTGAACTGTTGCATTTGGATGTTTAGGGCCCTTACAAGGTTGCCACTCAAGGTAATGCACGATTATTTCTCACTGTGGTAGATGATTTCACTAGGACCACATGGATATTTTTATTGCAGTTCATGTCTGATGTATTCCAGACTTTGAAGAATTTTTGCAAATGGTTCAGAATTAGTATCATCACACTCCTCAATATGTTAGAACTGACAATGGCACATAATTTTTCAATAATCAGTGTTGTGAATTGTTGTCTAGCTTAGGGATTATACACCAAAGCACTTGTGTCTACACTCCACAGTAAAATGGAGTGGTAGAACGCAAGCATAGGCACATTCTTGCCATTGCCAGGGCTTTAAAATTCCAATCTCAAATCCCTGATTACTTGTGGGGATATGCTGTCAAAGTTGCAGTATATATAATCAATCGGTTACCTAGCAAAGTTTTACATGGATTATCTCCTTTTGAGAAGTTTTATGGCCATAAGCCAAATTTGGATCATTTGAGAGTCTTTGGCTGTTTAGCCTATGCTTCCAATATGCCTATTTAAGACAAATTTGCTCCCAGACCAGTACCCTGTGTTTTCCTTGGGTATTCATCCACAAAAAAAGGTTATATACTATATGATTTGACTTCTCAAAATATTTGCATTAACAAAGATGTTTTATTTTATGAACAAATTTTTCCTTTCTCATTACAGCAACCTCCAAAATTTGTTTTTCCTCTTGACATTTATGCTGCCACTTTTATGGAAGAAGAGCCTACTACATACTCTACTCCCCATATTCCTGAAATAGATTCAACTCTACCTAGCTCCTCAGCTTCCCCTGCACCTCCTACACCTTCCTCTGTTCAGAATCCATCTCATACACCACCAGTATCTACCACTCAGATTCGGAGATCCAGCAAACCTACCAGGCATCCCATTTGAACCACTGACTTTGTGCGTCCTACCTTGCCCAACTCCAATCAGATTAGCCTTTTAAAGTACCCTGTTCACAACTATCTCACATATGTCAATCTGTCACCAACCTATCAAACCTGTTTGTCCAGTATTTCAGCTCTTTCTGAGCCTACTTCTTTTACTCAAGCTTCCAAGGATCCTCATTAGGTTGCAGCCATGCAAAAAGAACTTCAGGCCTTGGAGAGAAATGGTACTTGGTCCCTTGTTCCTCTACCTTCCAAGAAGATTCCAATAGGGTGCAAATGGGTTTATAAACTCAAATATCATGCTGATGGGACTCTAGAGAGATATAAGGCCGATTGGTAGCCAAAGGTTTCACCCAGCAGGCCGGAATTGACTATGAGGAGACATTTTCTCCAGTGGTGAAGATGGTGACTGTAAGGCTGGTTTTAGGTATTGCTTTTATGAAAAACTGGCCATTATTTCACTTAGATGTTGACAACGCTTTTCTCCAAGGGGACCTTCAAGAGGACATTTATATGCAGGTGCCACAAGGCTTCTCCAATCATCATGATAAGTCCTTAGTGTGCAAACTCCATAAGTCATTGTATGGCTTGAAAGCGGCTTCCAGGGCTTGGAACACTAAGTTGACCAATGCTTTGCTGCCTAGTGGTTTCTTTCAATCTCCAGCGGATCACTCATTCTTCTATAAGCGAAATCACAATCAGATTGTGCTTCTACTGGTGTATGTTGATGACTTGGTCATCACTGGCAGTGATAGTATGTTGATTGCAGAAACTAAAGCTCTCTTGCATTCCAACTTTAAGCTTAAAGATCTTGGTTCTCTCAAATATTTTTTAGGCTTTGAAGTTGCTCGATCTTCTAAGGGAATTTGTCTTTGCCAACGAAAGTATGCCTTGGAGTTAGTTGCAGATTATGGCTTAGCTACTGCCAAACTAGCTTCTGTTCCTCTTGATCCACAATTCAAATTCACTACTATGGACTTTGATAAAGCTTTTCCAACAGCATCAGCTTCACATCAGCAGGGTCTTCCCTTAGATGATCCTACAGTTTATCAGAAATTGGTTGGCAAATTACTCTATTTATGTCTCACCCGTCCAAATATTACATTTGCTGTCGACTTGCTTAGCCAGTTTATGCATAACCCTAAAGACTCTCATCTCCATGCGGCCTTACGCTTTGTCAGATATGTTAAAGGTTCCCCAGGCTTGGGGTTATTATTTCCTGCTATGGTTCCTTTCATCTCCAAGCATTTTGTGATTTTGATTGGGCATCTTGTTTGATGACCCGTAAATCGATCACTAGTTTTTGCATCTTCTTGGGGCATTCTTTAATCTCTTGGAAATCAAAACATCAAGCTACAGTCTCTAAGTCCTCTTCTGAAGTTGAGTACCGAGCTATGGCATCCACTATTTGTGAGCTGATTTGGCTTAATCAACTTCTTTAGGACCTTGGTTTTTTCCCTCAACTGCCTATTCCTCTTGGGTGTGACAACAAGTCGGCATTACACATTGCTTCTAACCCTATCTTCCATGAACAAACTAAACACATCGACATCGACTACCATATAGTTCGTAACAAGCTCAAGGATGGTCTGGTGCAACCTGTTCATGTCCCTACCAAGGATCAGCCAGTCGATTTGTTCACCAAAGATGTTCCCTCCACTCTTCATCCGCATTTACTGTCCAAGTTAGGGGGTGCTTGACCTCTATCACCCACCAACTTGAGGGGGGATATTGGATTATTAGTATAATTAGTTAATTAGGTTCAGTTAATTAGTTAATTAGTTTAGTTAGCTAATTAATCTGTTAGTTAGTTAGTAATCTATTAATTAGTTGTTATGGTTAATTAACTGTGGTTGACTAACTATAGTTACTTGTATATATATAAGCTTCTCTGCTTGTAAACGAATCCCTTAAGCTGAATAAAAAATTTTCTTCTCTCAAATGCAATTTGTTGAAATATTAGCGGGTTTTATAATGAAGGGGTCTTTAGGCGTTCGAAAGGGTGCCTGGACAGGGGAGGAAGATGTACTTCTTAGAAAGTATGTTGAGAAGTATGGGGACGGAGAATGGTATCAAGATCCTCTCATAGCAGGTAATTTAGTTAATTATTTGCTAACATATTTCCTACATCATGAAATATTGGCTGCATGCTTGAAAATTTTCTTGTATTTTTCCAGGTCTAAATAGATGCCGGAAAAGCTATAGATTGAGGTGGCTGAACTATCCGAAGCCAAATATCAAGAGAGAAGACTTTGAAGCTGATGAAGTTGACTTGATTCTGAGGCTTCGTAAGCTGCTAGGCAATAGGCAAGTGCAGAAGATTTAAAACAAAAATATATCAACTCAGTTCATTTATTATCGTTAGTTTCTCAGGAAGTCTACTTCTATTAATTTTTATAGAATATTTGAATAGATGGTCTCTTATTGCGGGCAGGCTGCCTGGAAGAACAGCTAATCACGTGAAGAACTACTGGAACACACATCTCCGCAAAAAGCCTGTAATTTCCTGCAACAAAGATGCGAAAGGAAAGGCTCAGAAGACAGAATCAGAATGTGTCAAAGTAATAAAACCTCGACCTCGGGTCTTATCTAAAAACTCACCATTGATGAAGAACGAATATTCTCTTATTGGAAACAGCATTCAACCCGGATACGATCTTTGCAAGAAGCCTTTGGATCCCCATAACAATAATGAAAATACGTCGTGGTGGGAAAGCTTGTTAAGTACAGGAAATGAATTTGATGAAGACGCTGGAACTTCAGGAAATGAGATGGAAGTCAACAGTACTTTTAATGAAACCATAGAGGACGGCTTTTGGATCAATGACTTGTCTCTTCAGGATTTGAACATTTGGAATCTTTAATTTCAGTCATATTTAGTAGTATATATGTACTATGTTATAAATTTAACCCGATTTGGGCTTGCAATAATTGTGTGAAAGAGATGTGTGCTTTTAAGGCACATATGCTTTGAACATGCGTTCTTTCTACATACAAAAAATAAAATTTTAATTATATTGGTGTATATGGTTCCATGTGAACACATATGTTCATTATTTAAAGGTCTTGAATTTGAGTCTCTCTTTAATTATTGATAAAGATAATTACTAAAGTTTTTATTCGATCTATAATTTTAAGATTTCGAGAGATTAGTTGAAGTGACTGTAAGTTAGTCCAAATACCTTAGGATCATAAAAAATAAAAAATAAAAAAAAACTGTTTGACAGGTTAACAATACGTCATATGTAAAAAGATAACATTATTTTTGTGATCAAATTATAATAAATCTTGATAAAACCATGAAGCTTGACTAAGGTTGGTTAAAAGAGTAATATTATCATATAGGCATTATTAAGCTGGTCCATATATTTGTTGGCATATCATTTTAGTATCTGACATGGTTGTCTTATTTATACATCGTTTGTCACATTTTGTACCACATAAATTTTAAATGGTTTGCATCATTTCATTAATATGTTTGATTTGCCGACAAAAGGATATTGCATGATGTAATATGTATATTATAGGGGACGAAATTTATTCATATTTAATGGGAATATTCAAATTTGAAAAATAAATTTTCTTATATTCTTTAACCAAAAAAAAATGTAAAACCTAAACTATCTTATATGCAAATTAAAGATAGATTTAAGAGAAACCATATTAAAATGTAGATTTATTGTGCACAAAGTCTACAAAGCAAAAATTCACCTTTTTTTCTTATTTCAATTATTATCATTTAAAAAAAAAAAAGGAGTTTTATCCTTTTATTATATAGAGTTAACGACTTTTTTTTCTATGCAAATAATGGTTTAATGATACTTTTTTACCAAAAACTTTTAAAATACTATTTTACTATCCAAAATTATATTTTGGTGGTGAAAAGAGAGTAAACTCGATCCAATCTATTAGGGTTTTTGAAGAAGGGAAGTCAATGAGTCTTTTGAATGATCGAAAAGAGAATAATAGTGGTGTGAGGTCACAATGATGTCGAAATCAAAAACAGAATATAAATTTAGATAATAAAATAATATTTTAAAAGTTTTTTGATGAGAAAATATTATTAAACTATTATTTTGGGTGAAAAAAAGGTTGTTTACTCTATTATATAATCATAAAATATTAAATATTTCTAGTATTACAAATATATATTATATTTTTGAAAAGTTACTTCTAGTATTGCGTTGTTTAATAAAGTTTTTTATTTTATTGGCGTCATAATTCTGTGACATATTTTGTAATAACTAAAAAATATAATTTAGAAAATGAAAAAGTCAATTGCTGTTAAAATTATTATTAATTAAAAATTATTGATTGAAGAGAGAGACAGAGAGCTATAACAGATCACCTGATTAATGACATAACAAGTCATTTTCATAGTACCACTACACCGAATCTGCAATCAGAAATTGGAGATTTTATTGTACGGTGTGTTTTCGCCGATGAATACGCAACAGCAACATTATTTTAGCTTGAGTAATGTTATGGTTATCCACGAATTTGTATTGAATTTGTGTATAGAATGATATAGTAAAATTTTGACCGTTTATTTATTATTAATTAATATTAATCAACGGTTCAAAATTTTATCACGTCATTCAGTGCATAAATTCGATATAAACTTTTCGATAACTCTATCATTTTTCTTTTAACTTACTCACATCGAGTCTGTGTATTGAAATTTTTTTGCCAAACAACGTGGCATTTATCAAGACGCAATCACATTAGATAGAAAATAATGATTTTATAAATAGACGATCGTCCATCTTACACGGACAGTTATTCATATATTATAAACGATGATTTATCACAAATGGACAATTATCTACGATAATATCAATGGATTCTCATCCATATAATATGAACGGATGTTCATTTACTGAAGGTTGTGCAAAATCGGGTACCCGAACCGGTTTAGACAAAAAATTAGGTACTTGAATATTCAGGTATCCCTAAAAAGGTACCCACAAACTAAACCGGTTTTTAGAATACCCGGTTTGCGGGTACTCGAATATTCAGGTTATAAACCGGGAATTTGATTAAAATTTATCATGAATTTTAATTTTTTACATGATACAATTCCATCGGGGGTATTTCATTCAATAATTTTACAACTGAAGAAACAGCAGCAAAGAAGTATGTGAAAGGAAGTAGACTGAAGCCGAATGTGGAGAACTTTTGCAGTACCTTGAAGTCTTAAGAAGAAAATTTCAGTGGAGAATTAATTAATTAATTAAGCACCAACACATAAAACAATTCTATGCACTTCACCAACAAGCTAACATATGGGCACAACACGCTGATGTTTCTTTTTTATTTCCATCTTTTAAGAATCTCTTAAGGGTCCAGGATAAGTTTCCTTTTTATTTAGAAATTTTTTTACCTAATAATAATGATCATGAGGGTTTTATGATCTTAACTTTTGGCACAAAATAATTAAAATAAATTAACTAAAAGAAAGTTAAGCAAAAGAGAGGGTTGGATATAGCATATCGCCTTTAATTTGCCCATAAATTAGTTAAAGCTCCAAAAATAAAAACAAAATATATTGAAAACAAATAAAAAATTGGAAAAAGTTAGGAGTGACACACAGAGGGCAGCATTTCCAGACACAAGAAGCAAAAATCAGAGTTAAAATAGAAGGATGAAGGGTTATCCGAAGACAAACTAAAGCAGAATTATTGATAAAAAGAATTTCATGATACTTATTAACTTTAAAGAAAATATGATCTTCAACATCAGTCCACAAACGTACTGGAGAGTGGAGACTAGAGAATTTGAGAGAGATGAGTGCAGATTGCGGGACCTGACGCACTTTACTGGAGAGTGGAACTGGAGACTAGAGAATTTGAGAGAGATGAGAGCAAAGTGCGGGACCTGACGCAGTGACGCTGATGGGCTGAAATTTTAGGGCAATCTATTTGCCTATTTGGGGCTTTTGCCCTTTGAAAATTGAAAGTAAAAAAAAAATTTAAAAACTGGTTTTTTTTTAATAAAACTGGGTACCGGGTACCTGATTATCTTAAATTAAATAACTGATATCCGAATCAAAAATTTGGGTATCTTATAAAAATTATCCGAAACCGACTTGAATTTTCGGATACCCAAAAATTCGGATTCGGTTCGGTTCGGTCACCATGTTCGGTTCGATTATCGGTTTTTTTTGCACAGCCCTACATTTACTTTAGATCCAGAAAAGTTTAAAAACAAATAATGGACAGACATCCATATACAATGGACGGTTGTCCATGTAAGATGGACAGCCATCCATACCTAAATTTTAGTTTAATAAAAAAAATTCTTTAAAATTTTTAATAAGAATGTTGCATTTCTCTATTGCTTTGCATTTTGTTTATAAATGAAAAAAGAATTCGAAAAAAAAAAAATTATTTGAGAATGGACACCAGTCCACTCATTTTGATGGCCGTCTATTATATATGGACATCCATCCTCATTAAATGGACTGGCATCCATACTTTTACTTAAAATCAAAGTTTTTTTTCTTTTATTTCATCTAAAAATTTTATGCTTTAAAAATGAATATTTCATCTAAATTTATATGGACGAGAGTCTATTTATATTTTCTAGACTCTCGTCCATTCGTGATGAACGGTCGTTCATAAGATATGGACGGACGTCCATAATTGTTGGACAACTGTTTATTCACTGAATACCTGTGTTGTGTTCTACGTGGCATGTCTGAGATAGATGTCATATAGATCGGTGCAAACTTTCAGCACCAGTATTTGATGTCTTTCTATTCTCCAATTTTCTCTCCAATATGCTTAATTCACTATTTTAGAATGACTTTAAATTAAAAGTAAATTAAGTAATTAAAAAAATTATATAACAAGCATACTGCATTATTATATCAACTAGACATAGAGCCCACACGTTACAAGGGTATGTTTATTCAATGTTTTTAAAATAGATTATAAACAAATTTATTCTAACAAAATAAACTAATTAGATTAAGACATAATAAGTATTAAATTATACAAATTTTAAAGTAAATATAAATTTTATATATATATAAAGTTGCGTTAAGATAAAATTAATAATTATATCTTTATAAATATTAATATCAATCATAGGTAGATGTTATTAAAATATTTATTTAATTTAAAAAAATTATTTAAATATTATATAATCTAATTATATTTTTAAGATTATAGTTGATACTTTATTTTTATAGATGTATTTTTAATATTCAATGTTAATATTTTATTGAGAATTGTGTAAGATTTGTGCAAGAAGTCTTTAGATCCCCGTAACAATAATAAAAATACGTCGTGGTGGAAAGCTTGTCAAGTACAGGAAATGAATTTGATGAAGACGCAGCAACTTCAGGAAATGAGATGGAAGTCAACCGTACTTTTTGATGAAACCATACAGGGCGGCTTTTGGATTAATGACTTGTCTCTTCAGGATTTGAACATTTGGAATCTTTAATTTCAGTCACATTTAGTAGTACATACTATATACTAATTACTATGTACTATATTATTAATAGGGAGAACGACTTATACATACCCAAGATTTATTGTAACGATAAGTTGGTACCCAAAAGGTTTTGAAATGACAAATAGATACTTTCCGTCAAGTTCGTTAGTGATTTGCTATTTATTCTTGTTTATTAATAGTGAAAAGACTAAAATACCCTTGAATTTTAGTTTTTTATAAATTTAAAAATTTCAAAAAACCCCCTAAGTTTACAAATTTCACTAAATACCCCAATATATAAAAGTTTCATAAAATAACAAAAACACCCCCAGAGGCAAGTGCGTTATTCCACCGCCGATGGAATCACAGTGGAAAGTTGCGTTCACGACCGAGGCCGTCGGATATGCGTATGCATGTGCTCGATCAGCCTTTTACCGGCCGATCCGAGTGCCGATCTGGCCGGAAAGGCCGGATCTACGGCTAGATCGGCCGTCGCGCCGCAAAACTCCATCTGCGGCGTCATTGCCGATCGCGTCGCCTCCGATACATCGACTCCGAACGATCCGGCCGTGATCGGCGGCGAGGCCAGCGATCGTGGCACTGCGACCACATCAGATGGGGATATCCATGGGGATGCGTGTCGTAATGTGATTTTCGGCGATTCGCGATGGTGGCCGAATCTGCATTGGGGTGGTGGGGGTGTTTTTGTCATTTAACAAACTTTTTATATATGGGGGTGTTTAATTAAATTAGCAAACCTAGGGGGTTTTTTAGAAATTTTTAAATTTATAAAAAACAAAAATTGAAACTTTGAAGGGCATTTTAGTCTTTTCACTATTAATAAACAAAAATCACTAACAGAATATGACGGAAGGTACTTATTTGTCGTTTTAAAACCTTTTGGGTACCAACTTGTTATTACAGTAAACTTTGGGTATGTACAAGTCGTTCGCCCTTATTAATATTACTTTAAATTTCACCCGATTTGGGCTTGCAATAATTGTGTGAAATAGACGTGTGCTTTTAAGGCACATATGCTTTGAACATGCGTTCTTTCTACGTACAAAAAAATAAAATTTTAATTATATTGGTGTATAGAACTTGAATCGAATATGAATACTTTTATGTATTATTCAATAGATCTTGAATTTAAGTCTTTTTTTAGTTATTCATAAAGGTAATTATTAAAATTTTTATTGGATCGATAATTCTAGAATTTTAAAAGATTAGTTGAAGTGATTATAAGTTGATCCAAACACCACATCATCATAAAAAAAAAAAAAAAAAATTTTGTTGACATGTTAACATTACTTCATATGTAGAAAGATAACATTATTTTTATGATCAAATTATAATAAATCTTGATAAAACCATGAACCTTGACTAAGGTTTGTTAAAAGGGTAATATTATCATATAGGCATTATTAAGCTGGTCCATATATTTGTTGGCATATCATTTTAGTATCTGACATGGTTGTTTTATTTATACATCGTTGTCACATTTTGTACCACATAAATTTTAGGATGGTCTGTATCATTTCATTAATATGGTTCTGTATCATTTCATTAATATGTTTGATTTGTCGACAAAAAGATATTTTATCAATGGTCAGATCTAGTTGTAGATCTGGCCTTTTTAGGCCAGATTCTCGATAGATCTGGCTAGAGATGGAATAAATGGACAGAGTTAGGTGGGTCAATCTTAACCCGGCCCACATTAAAGAGGGTTGAACCAACCCACATGTAACCCTCGGATGGGCCGAGTTGTTATATGGCAACCCGGCAACCTGACGGGTTACTTTTTTGTTTTTTTTAAAAGAACCCACCAACTCACGGGTTGGCCGAAAAAAAAATACAAAATTAATTTTTTTTTTCAAATATCCCTTTTACCCTTGAAATATAGCCGTTTTATAGCAGTTGGGGGGTCTTTTTCGTCATTTTCTTTTCCCATTTTTTCTATAAATAGGCCCTAAACTCTCATATTTTCTCACATCCCAAATCTCTCATTTTCTCTAATCTCTATTGAAATCTCTCAATTATTCTCTTTGTTGTCAATTTGCTCTCATTTTAATTTTTATTAGTTTTTACATTTTTCAATTCATATTTCCAAATTTTAATTCTCCTTATTTAATTTTTGTATTTCTTCTATATCAATTTTTTTTTTTTTTTTTTTTTTAACTACAATGGATAGATATTTCCATCTCATCAATTCCGATGATGAAAGAAACTACTATCCTAGTCCCCTTGAATTTACTAATATAAATGCAATAGATTCAAATAGTCTCGCTTTCCTAATCTCAGAATCTGATACACCTCATAATAATCCCCCGATTCCTCCCCATGCTGCTACAACTCCCAGTGGTTCTAGAAGTCGTCCTCGTAATCGTCATCCTCGTCCAACTTCATCTCAAGCTGAAGCGGGTTCATCAACTGCTATCGAAACTAATGACAGACACACATCAGACGTTTGGGTGTATTTCGATAAGTTTTACGAGACAAAAATGGAGTTCAAGTGAAGAAAGCAAGATGCAAGTATTGTGGAAATATTTATAAAGCTGATTCAGGTAATGGTACTAGTACTTTAAAAAGACATGCTAATAAACATATTGCTCAACATGGAAATAAAGAAACCAATCAAACTCAAATAACTAATATGGGTACTACTTGGCGTTATAATTCTGATGTATATTAGTTTTATATATTGCTGCAACTGATCAATCTATTAATATGACTGAAGATAAATATTTTGAAAGATTTATTAAAAATTCATTTTTTCCAAGATTTAAAAGTTATTTTAAAACTACAACTAGAAATGATTTAATAAAATTGTTTGGGAAAATGAAATTAGAATTAAAAAATAAAATACATAGTTGTCATGTTAGTGTGGCTCTAACTGCCGATATTTGAAGTGGTAGAGCTAAACAAGATTATATTTGTGTGACTAGTCATTATTTTGATAACGAATGTAAATTAAATAAATCTTTATTAGGATTATAGTGGTCAACAAATTTATAATAAACTTGTTGGAAGTTTTAGAAGATTATGATATTATTAATAAAGTGATAAGTTTAACTTTAGATAATGCAAGTTCTAATAGTACAGCTATAATTTTTTTTTAAACTAATTATCCTTTTTATGACAATTTGAAGTTTTTTTACCAACGTTGTGCATATCACATTATTAATTTAATTGTGAAAACTGGTATGAAAATAATTGAGATAATATTGATAGAATTAGGGATTCTTTAGCTTGGATTACTGGTAGTAATAAAAGAAATGTTCAATTTCAAGATGCTTGTATAAAATCAAATATGTCTCCTAGAACTTTTGCATTAAACATATATGTTAGATGGGATAGTACTTATTTAATGTTTGATTCATGTTTACCTTATGCAAATTTAATTAGTTATTTTGTAGCAAATAATAGAGGTCCTCATTATTTGGTAGAAAATGATTGGCATATAGCTAAAAAAATTCATTATTTTCTTAAAAAATTTTACCAATCCACTTTACAACTTTCTGGTGTGTATTATCCTACTAGTCCATTGGTAATACATACAATTATAAAAATTTTAGATTTATTTAGAAAAAACAGAAACAATGAAATTTTAGGGGGACCAATAAAGGCAATGAATTTTTTTTTTTTTTTTTAAATATTGGAAACATATTCCTTTTCTTTATTGTTTAGGTGTTATATTTGATCCTAAAATTAAAGTAGCAGGTTTAGAAAATGGTTTAGACACATTAACTTAAAATTTACAAAACGAAGCATATGCAATCAACTAGGAGAGGTAAGAGAGTGTCTTGCAGAGATATATTTGCAATATGAAAACAAGTATAGGAACCAACAAAGAGGCAAAATAACTAGGGAAGTTGCTTCAGAAGAAACAAATGAAGACTTCGACTCCTAGGGTGCACTTAATAGGCCGAAGAGGACCCGAACCCAAAGTACAACCTCCTCTTCAAAAGCACCAACAACGAATATACTGTCCTCCATGCAGTCACAGAGTAATGAGCTTCAACAATATTTGGAAACCCCCGAAGTGTTACCAGCATATCCACAACAAAGAGTCAACTTTGATGTCTTAGAATATTGGAAAAGCAGAAAATGTATTTTTTCGATATTATCAAGACTTGCCTTTGATGTTTTCGTTGTTCTTGTCTCAACCGTCTCATCCGAACAAACATTTAGAGCAAGTGGAAGAATTTTAAATGAAAGGAGGACTAAACTTTCACAAAAAAATGATTGAAGTCCTCACATGTCTTTGAGATTGGGAAAGGTCGCGCCATCAAGATCAATACGAGGTTGTCGACAATACTTTAATAGAATCATTTCAATTTTGTAATATAGATGATACGGACGAGGGAGGTCCTAGTCAACCCCCAAATTAGTTGTTTTGTAAATTGGAACTTGTAAATTAATTGTCAATTATTGTATTTTTTTTTCCTTACCAAGTTTTTGTCTCATTGGATTTTTCTTGGTAAGGTTTTTAACGAGGCAATAATTGTTGTAATTTCTTATTTTATTTTTTGATAAATGAATAAATCTAATTTTTCTTATATTACAATTTTATTGTATTAAAATTGAATTAATATTTGAAATGTTAACAAAAAAAAAAATTAATTGAATTGAATAATTGATACATGAAAAGTTAACTAAAAACAATTACATAAAAGAAAAAATTTAAAAAAAAAAAAAAATTGTGGGCTAACCCGGCCTGACCCGCATCATAACCCGTCGAGTTAGGGTTGGCGGGCCGGGTTTGTTGGATGGTCGGGTTAGGCCCGACCCGCCAACCCCTATAACCCGTCGCGGGTAGGGCCGGGCGAGCCATTTTTCCACCATTACTATTATCCCACAAGCAATGCTACAGTTACCGAAAAAATACATCGAATTCACGTACTAACATATGTGGCACCATCTGCTTTTCTTAAAAAAAAATTCATAATTAATGGACGATCAAAATGGTGCCATGTCTATTGAAGAGTGAATTCGGTGTATTTTTTCGGTAATTGCATCATTTTTCATTATCCCACATCTTCCCTGAGGTTTCAGTTTCTATTCACACTTCCAAAAGTATAAAAAATTACCTTGGACTCCCTCTACATTTGAAGAATTATCCACGACCTCCCTTCATTGGCCTTGATTTTATAATTTATGAGTTTCATTTTAATTGTTTTTTAAGGAAAAGGCTTAATTTTACCAAAATTCATTTTTTAATTTAACTGTTTATTTTTTAACTTTTTACCAAATCATCTTGAGCCCCGCACTGTTCAATTCGTCTCAAGTTTGATAGATATCCCAAAGGGAAAACGATCTATAATTGTTGGACTGGTAGTTGTCTCACAGTTGGTGACATTTTTGGTAATTTTATGGCTACTCACCTTGTGGATTGAAGATGCACACGTTACTACTGTCTGTAGAAGCCTCAATGCAGGAAGATTAACAAAGGCTCTATTAATAGCTAGTTAGGAGACTTTTGCATGCCTCTGCAATATTCATATAAATGTTTAAGTTGATGTCAATAAATTGTGTAGTTTAGAAAGAAATATTAGTGGGTTTTATAATGAACGGGTCTTTAGGAGTTCGAAAGGGTGCATGGACAGGGGAGGAAGATGAACTTCTTAGAAAGTATGTTGAGAAGTATGGGGAGGGAAAATGGTATCAAGTTCCTCTCATAGCAGGTAATTTCGTTAATTATTTGCTAACATATTTCCTACATCATGAAATATTGGCTGCATGCTTGAAAATTTTCTTGTATTTTTCCAGGTCTAAATAGATGCCGGAAAAGCTGTAGATTGAGGTGGCTGAACTATCTGAAGCCAAATATCAAGAGAGAAGACTTTGAAGCTGATGAAGTTGACTTGATTCTGAGGCTTCGTAAGCTGCTAGGCAATAGGCAAGTGCAGAAGATTTAAAACAAAATATATCAACTCAGTTCATTTATTATCATTAGTTTCTCAGGAAGTCTACTTCTATTAATTTTTATAGAATATTTGTATAGATGGTCTCTTATTGCGGGCAGGCTGCCTGGAAGAACAGCTAATCACGTGAAGAACTACTGGAACACACATCTCCGCAAAAAGCCTGTAATTTCCTGCAACAAAGATGCGAAAGGAAAGGCTCAGAAGACAGAATCAGAATGTGTCAAAGTAATAAAACCTCGACCTCGGGTCTTATCTAAAAACTCACCATTGATGAAGAACGAATATTCTCTCATTGGAAACAGCATTCAACCCGGATACGATCTTTGCAAGAAGCCTTTGGATCCCCATAACAATAATGAAAATACGTCGTGGTGGGAAAGCTTGTTAAGTACAGGAAATGAATTTGATGAAGACGCTGGAACTTCAGGAAATGAGATGGAAGTCAACCGTACTTTTGATGAAACCATAGAGGACGGCTTTTGGATTAACGACTTGTCTCTTCAGGATTTGAACATTTGGAATCTTTAATTTCAGTACATTTAGTAGTATATACTATGTACTATGTTATTGATATTACTTTAAATTGAGTAATGTTATCGTCACCGAAGTAGTGTATCGAATAACGTAATAAAATTCTGACCATTGATTAATATTAAATTAAAATTGATAAACGATCAGAATTTTGTCACGTCATTCAGAGCACAAATTCATTGCATTACTGTCGGTGGTTTTATTATTTTCCCTTTAAATTTCACCCTATTTGGGCTTGCAATAATTATGTGAAATAGAGGTGTGCTTTTAATGTACATATGCTTTGAACATGCGTTGTTCTTTCTACGTACAAAAAATTAAATTTTAATAAATTGGTGTATATGGTTCGATATAAATACTTGGGTGTATTACTCAAGAGATCTTGAATTTGAGTCTCTATTTAGTTATTGATAAAGGTAATTACTAAAGTTCTTACTCGACCGATAATTCTAGAGTTTCAAAAGATTAGTTGAAGTGGCTGTAAGTTGGTCCAGACACTCCAATATCATTAAAAAAAAAAAAAATTTGACATGTCATACATAGAAAGATAACATTATTTTTGTGATCAAATTATAATAAATCTTGATAAAACCATGAATCTTGACTAAGGTTGGTTAAAAGAGTAATATTATCATATAGGCATTATTAAGCTGGTCTATATTTTTGTTGGCATATCATTTTAGTATCTGACATGGTTGTTTTATTTATACATCCTTGTCACATTTTGCACCACCTAAATTTTAGGATGGTTTGTATCATTTCATTAATTTGTTTGATTTGCCGACAAAAGGATACTGCATGATGTATATTATAGGGGACGAAATTTATTCATATTTAATGGGAATATTCAAATTTGAAAAATAAATTTTCTTATATTCTTTAACAAAAAAATGTAAAACCTAAACTATCTTATATGCAAATTAAAGATGGATTTAAGAGAAACATATTAAAATGTAGATTTATTGTGCACAAAGTCTACAAAGCGAAAATTCACCTTTTTTTTTCTTATTTCAATTATTATCATTTAAAAAAAAAGGAGTTTTATCCTTTTATTATATAGAGTTAACGACTTTTTTTTCCACCCAAATAATGGTTTAATGATACTTTTTCACTCACAAACTTTTAAAATACTATTTTACTACCCAAATTTATATTTCGGTGATGAAAAGAGAGTAAACTCAATCCAAATTGTTAGGGTTTTTTAAGAAAGGATGCCTATGAGTCTTTTGAATAATCGGGAAGAGAATGATGGTGGTGTGATGTCGCAATAATGTAGAAATCGAAAATATAATATAAATTTAGATAATAAAATAATATTTTAAAAGTTTGTGGATGAGAAAATATCATTAAATTATTATTTTTGGTGAGAAAAGGTCGTTTACTCTATTATATAATCATTAAATATTAAATATTTCTAGTATTACAAATATATGATATATTTTTGAAAAGTTATTTCTAGTATTGTGTTGTTTAATAAAGTTTTTTATTTTATTGGCGTCATAATTCTTTGACATATTTTGTAATAACTAAAAAATATAATTTAGAAATAAAATTATTATTAATTAAAAATTATTGATTGAATAAAGAGAGAGAGCTATAAGAGATCACGTGATTTATGACAGAACAAGTCATTTTCATAGTACCACTACATCGAATCTGCAATCAGAAATTGGAGATTTTATTGTACGGTGTGTTTTCGCCGATTGCTACATAACAGCAGCACCATTTTAGCTTCAGCAATGCTAGCTGGTCAAGGACCAGTTCCAAGCAGCCCAGGCTGGAACCAGTCGCTCCTAGGCCTGCGACCGGTCCCAGGTCTATGAATAATTTTAGGACTTTGACCGATATTTAGGATTGGTCCCAGAAACGGTCCTATGGACTTGAACAATTTATTTTTCTCTCCTGATTTTTTTTTTTTTTATATTTTAAAGATGAAACAAAATTTTATTGGGGGATTTTTAGTATTTTTTAAGAATAGATTAGTACATTTTTAAAAGTTTAATTGATTTTAAAAAATAATAAATTAATTAATAGTTTATTTTAACATAAATGTAATATTCACATTTCACACATTCACGCTTCACAAATAAACAATTAAATATTTTTTTATTAAATTATTCATCTTCATCGTCAATAATATTTACATCATTGATCATTCAAATCTGTATTCCTAAAGAGTTCAAGTAATTCAGGATCTTCAGGGTGCTGTTGTAATTTTCTTTCTGCATAAGTCCAATCCCGTAAATACGTTATCACTTCAATCATCTCATCGGTTAAAGAACATCTTCTATCTTAAACAATCCAGGCACTCGTTGAAAATGTTGACTCGGATGCAATTGTAGAAATCGGCACAAATAAAATGTCACATGTCATTTGGGTTACAATGGGGAATCGACTTTCATGTTGGTTCCTACCATTGAAGAATATCCATGTCACGTTTCTCTTTCATCGTCATAAAGGACATGTCCACTTGTAGGTAGCGATTAAGCTCATTTGGTCCATGTATGTACGAGCTGGAGCTGCTACTTCCGTCATGTTCCATATACGTCCACTAGCTCGATCCTTCATCGTCAATAATATTTACATCATTCAAATCTGTATTCCTAAAGAGTTCAAGTAATTCAGGGATCTTCAGGGTGTTGTTGTAATTTTCTTTCTGCATAAGTCCAATCCCGTAAATACGTTATCACTTCAATCATCTCATCGGTTAAAGAACATCTTCTATCTTAAACAATCCAGGCACTCGTTGAAAATGTTGACTCGGATGCAATTGTAGAAATCGGCACAGATAAAATATCACATGCCATTTGGGTTACAATGGGGAATCGACTTTCATGTTGGTTCCACCATTGAAGAATATCCATGTCACGTTTCTCTTTCATCGTCATAAAGGACATGTCCACTTGTAGGTAGCGATTAAGCTCATTTGGTCCATGTATGTACGAGCTGGAGCTGCTACTTCCATCATGTTCCATATACGTCCACTAGCTCGATCCTTCATCGTCAATAATATTTACATCATTCAAATCTGTATTCCTAAAGAGTTCAAGTAATTCGGGATCTTCAGGGTGCTGTTGTAATTTTCTTTCTGCATGAGTCCAATCCCGTAAATACGTTATCACTTCAATCATCTCATCGGTTAAAGAACATCTTCTGTCTTAAACAATCCAGGCACTCGTTGAAAATGTTGACTCGGATGCAATTGTAGAAATCGGCACAGATAAAATATCACATGCCATTTGGGTTACAATGGGGAATCGACTTTCATGTTGGTTCCACCATTGAAGAATATCCATGTCACGTTTCTCTTTCATCGTCATAAAGGATATGTCCACTTGTAGGTAGCGATTAAGCTCATTTGGTCCATGTATGTACGAGCTGGAGCTGCTACTTCCGTCATGTTCCATATACGTCCACTAGCTCGATCCTTGATGGAGGTCTGTATTAGGGTCCTGATCGTCTCTCATGAACGTTCCACTTCTACTTCCATTGTACCTGTTCTCATATAAAGAAAAAAAGGTTATCCAATTTTTGTTTAACGTCAGTCAAATAAGACATATAATCATGTCCTAAATGCTGGCCTAACTCAATAATTATATAGTTAACTACGTGTAATTTAAACCTAGGATCTACAACAAGGCCTAATCCATATAAGAATGAAATATCTAACCAATATTTCTCATATTTTTCTTCCACCTTTAAAACAATTTCCCTTAAAACATTATTATATTTATATTTAACAAAAGTTTTATGAGATTATAGCCAAAAAAAAAAAAAAAAATGGAGATTAAAGAGGCATTTATTATATATCTAGCAATTAATGTGATTGATAACTAGATTTGTCAAAACATTTGTGATTAATTGATGCTTTTCTATTTCTTATAAACATTGTATTATAAGTATTATCAAGCTTGCTTTTACAAATCATAGACACCTTTTTGAGAAGACAAATTTTTTAAATATCTTAAAACTTTAATTTTTAACATAAATGCCTTAATTTTGTCATGACTATGTTTAAATACCATGGAACTCATCTTTAAATATGATTTCAATACAATGATTATAAACTAGTTATAATAGATAATAACAATGACGAATAATAGATAAATAAATATGATTTTATTTCATTAGTAAGTGTAATAAGTGAAATCTAAAAAAAAAAATCTTTTATTTCATTGGTTTTTACCATTAAAATGAATATAAACTTATTATTAGTTTTAAGTACTAAATTTAAACTACCAATAAATTTATTAATATGAAAATTTAATTTTTTTTTTTTTTTTAATAAATTTTGTAAAATTTCCTTTTAACCCCTATAATTTATGTTTATTTTTTATATGGGGTTTTACGTAATTCTACAAGGGACTAGAACGAAAATGTTTAGAAAAATTTGGGCCCAGGCCCGGGCCTTGGAGGAGGGCCTAGTGGAGGGACCAGGCCCTCCTCCTTAGGCCTGGTCCCGTTTTGGGACCAGGCCTCCTAGGACCGGGTTTTTGGACCCAGTCCCAAATGCCCACCTCTACTACTGACATCGAATTTGTGCATCAAAATTTTTTACCAAACGATGTGACATCCACTAAGACGCAGTCACATTAGATAGAAAATACTGATTCCATAAATGGATGACCATCCATCTTACACGGACGGTCGTCCATACATTATGGACAACCGTTCATCACGAATGGACGATCGTCCACGACAATATCAATGGACTCTCATCTATATAATATGGACGAGTGTCTATTTACTATGGATCCAGAAAAGTTTAAAAACAAATAATGGACAAACATCCATCTTATATAGATGGGCGTCCATATAGAATGGATGGTTGTCTTTGTAAGATGGATGGCTGTTTGTGTAAGATGGACGGCCATCCATACCCAAATTTTAGTTTAATAAAAAAGTTTCTTTAAAATTTTCAATTAAAATGTTTAAAAATTTAGGCCTCCCAAAACAGGTTTCATTTCTCTCTTGCTTTGCATTTTGTTTATAAATGAAAAAAAATAATTGAAAATTAAAAAAAAATTATTTGAGAATGGACGCTAGTCCACTCATTTGGATGGTCGTCCATTGTCTATGGACAACCATTCTCATTAGATGGACTGTCGTCCATACTTTTACTTAAAATCAAAGTTTTTTTTTTTTTCTTTTAGTTCATCTAAAAATTTTATGTTTTAAAAATGAATATTTTATCTAAAATTATATGGATGGCTGTCCATATAATATGGATGGCCGTCCATAGTAAAGGGACTCTTGTCCATAATATATGAACGACAGTCTATTGATATTTTATAGACTCATTCGTGATGAACGGTCGTCCATAAGATATGGACGGGTGTCTATAATTGTTGGACTACTGTTCATTCACTGAATACCTGTGTTGTGTCCTACGTGGCACGTCTGAGTTAGATGCCACATAGATCGATGCAAAATTTCAGCACCAGTATTTGGTGTCTTTCTATTCTCCAGTTTTCCCTTCAATATGCTTAATTCACTATTTTAGAATGACTTTAAATTAAAAATAAATTAAGTAATTAAAAAAAGTTATATAGCAAGCATACTGCATTATTATATCAACTAGACATAAAGCCCGCACGTTACGCAGGTATGTTTATTCAATGTTTTTGAAATAGATTGTAAACAAATTTATTCTAACAAAATAAACTAATTAAATTAAGACATAATAAGTATTAAATTATAATAATTTGAAAGTAAATATAAATTATATATATATATATATATATATATATATATATATATATATATATATATATATATATATGCTTAATTCACTATTTTAGAATGACTTTAAATTAAAAATAAATTAAGTAATTAAAAAAAATTATATAGCAAGCATCTGCATTATTATATCAACTAGACATAAAGCCCGCACGTTACGCAGGTATATTTATTCAATGTTTTTGAAATAGATTGTAAACAAATTTATTCTAACAAAACAAACTAATTAAATTAAGACATAATAAGTATTAAATTATAATAATTTGAAAATAAATATAAATTATATATATATATATATATATATATATACACACACACAAAAAGTTGTGTTAAGATAAAATTAATAATTGTATCTTTATAATTATTAATATTAATTATAGGTAGATGTTATTAAATCATTCATCAAATTTGAGAAAATTACTTGAATATTATATGGTCTAATTATATTTTTAGGATCATTACTTTATATAATTGATATTTTATTTTTGTAGATATGTCTTTAATATTAGATTTTAGTATTTTATAGAAGATCTTTGCAAGAAGCCTTTGGATCCCCATAAAGCTGGAAAAGTAACCCGCTCGGCCCGCGGCGGGTTACAACTTTTGGCGGGTCGGTCCTAACCCACCCGCCAACAATTTTTGGAGAAATGGCTGGCCCAACCCGGCTCGCCAACCCTAACCCGCCGGGTTAGGCTACGAGCCGAGCCGGGTTAACCCTCTTTTTTATTTTTGATTTTATTTTGTTTTATTTATTTAACTTTTCTAATAAATAATTAACAATTTATAAATGTAATTGTTTTTAGTTAACTTTTCAAATATCAATATTCAATTAAATTAAATTTTTTTTTTGTTAACATTTCAAATATTAATTCAATTTTAATACAATAAAATTGTAATATAAGAAAAATTAGACTTATTCATTTATCAAAAATAAAAAAAGAAATTACAACAATTATTGTCTCGTTAAAAACCTCACCAAGAAAAACCCAATAGGAGAAAAAACTTGATAAAGAAAAAAGAGTGCAATAATTGTCAATTAATTTACAAATTACATTTTACAAAACAACTATTTTGGGGGTGGTTCACTAGGACCTCCCTCATCCGTATCATCTATATTACAAAATTAAAATGATTCTATTAAAGTATCGTCGACAACCTCGTATTGATCTTGATGGTGTGACCGTTCCCAATCTCGAAGACATGTGAAGACTTCAATCATTTTTGGAGAAAGTTTAGTCATCCTTTCATTTAAAATTCTTCCACTTGCACTAAATGTTTGTTCTGATGAGACGGTTGAGACAGGAACAGCAAAAACATCCAAGACAAGTCTTGATAATACCGGAAAAATACATTTTCTGGCTTTCCAATATTCCAAGACATCAAAGTTGGCTCTCTATTGTGGATCTGTTGGTAACATTTTGGGGGTTGCCAAATATTGTTGAAGCTCATTACTCTGCGACTGCATGGAGGACAGTATATTAGTTGTTATTGTTGGTGGTGGTGCTTCTGAAAAGAAGGCTGTGCTTCGGATTCGGGTCCTCTTCGGCTTATTCAGAGCACTCCAAGAGTAGAAGTCTTTATTTGTTTCTTCTTATGCAGCTTCCCTAGATATTTCGCCTCTTTGCGAGTTCCCATACCTGTTTTCATATTGGAAATATACTTCTGCAAGACAATTTTTTACCTCTCCTATTTGATTGGCATATGCTTCAGTTTGTAAATTTTCACTTAAATTGTCAAAACCATTTTCTAAACCTGCTAATTTAATCCTAGGATCAAATATAACACCCAAACAATAAAGAAAAGGAATGGGTTCCCAATATTTAAAAAAAAAAAAATTTCATTGCCTTTATTAGTTCCTTTAAAATTTCATTGTTTTTGTTTTTGGTAAATAACTCTGAAATTTTTATAATTGTATGTATTACCAATAGACTAGTAGGATAATACACATCAGAAAATTGTAAAGTGAATTGGTAAAAAAATTTAATAAAAGAATGAAATATTTTAGCTATATGCCAATCATTTTCTACCAAATAATGCGGACCTCTATTATTTGCTACAAAATAACTAATTAAATTAGCATAAGGTAAACATGAATCAAACATTAAATAAGTACTATTCCATCTAACAGGCATGTCTAATGCAAAAGTTCTAGGAGACATATTTGATTTTATACAAGCATCTTAAAATTCAACATTTCTTTTATTACTACCAGTAATCCAAGCTAAACAATCCCTAATTCTATCAATATTTTCTTTAATTGTTTTCATACCACTTTTTACAATTAAATTAATAATGTGATATACACAACGTTGGTGAAAAAACTTCAAATTGTTATAAAAAGTATAATTACTTTGAAAAACATTTACAACTGTAGTATTAACACTTGCATTATCTAAAGTTAAACTTATCACTTTATTAGCAATATCATAATCTTCTAAAACTTCAACAATTTTATTATAAATTTGTTGACCACTATGATCCACATCCATTAATCTAAATCCTAATAAAGATTTATTTAATTTACATTCGTTATCAAAATAATGACTAGTCACACAAATATAATTTTGTTTAGCTCTACCACTCCAAATATCGGCAGTTAGAGCCACACTAACATGATAACTATGTATTTTATTTTTTAATTCTAATTTCATTTTCTTAAACAATTTTATTAAATCATTTCTAGTTACAGTTTTAGAATAACTTTTAAATCCTGAAAAAAAATGAATTTTTAATAAATCTTTCAAAATATTTATCTTCAGCCATATTAATAGGTTGATCAGTTGCAGAATGTATAAAACTAATTGTTCTCTATATACATCAGAATTATAACGCCAAGTAGTACCCATATTAGTTATTTGAGTTTGATTGGTTTCTCTATTTCCATATTGAGCAATATGTTTCTTAGCATGCCTTTTTAAAGTACTAGTACCATTACCTGAATCAACTTTATAAACATTTCCACGATACTTGCATATTGCTTTCTTCACTTGAACTCTATTTTCTGCCTCGTAAAACTTTTCGAAATGCGTCCAAACGTCTGATGTGTGTCTGTCATTGCTTTCGACAGCAATTGATGAACCCGCTTCAGCTTGAGATAAAGTTGAACGAGGACGACGATTACGAGGACGACTTCTAGAACCATCGGGAGTTGTAGGTGTAGCAGCATGGGGAGGAATCGGAGACATATTTTGAGGTGTATCGGATTCTGAGACTTGGAAAGCGGGACTATTTGAATCTCCTCCTGCATTCATGTTAGTAAATTCAGCGGGACTAGGACTAGGATAGTAGTTTCCTTCCTCATTGAAATTGATGGAAGAGAAATATCTATCCATTGTAGTTGAAAAAAAATTGATGTAGAAGAAATAAAAAATTAAAGAAGGAAAATTGGAATATGGAAAATTGGAAATATGAATTGAAAATTGCAAAAACTAATAAAAATTAAAATAAGAGCAAATTGATAACAAAGAGATTAAGAGAATAATTGAGAGATTTCAATAAAGATTAGAGATTAAGAGAATAATTGAGAGATTTCAATAAAGATGAGAGTTTAGGGCCAATTTATAGAAAAAATTGGGAAAAGAAAATGACGAAAAAGATCCTTTCAATTTCTATAAAACGGTTATATTTCAAGGGTAAAAGAGGAATTAAAAAAAAACAATTTAATTTTAGTTTCTTTTTTTAATTTTTTTCGACCAACCTGACGGGTTGGCGGTCCTTTCTTAGAAAGAACAAAACAATAACCCGCGGGTCGACGGGTTACCATGTGGCAACTCGACCTGTCTCAGGATTGAGAAAGGACAAAATAGTAACCCGCGACAACCCGATCTATCAGAGGGTTACATGCGGGTCAGGTCCAACCCGGCTTGCCTTATTGACAGTCCAAATTGAACCCTCTTAAATTTGGACTGGATTAGTGTTGATCTGCCTAACCCAACCCATTTGCTCCACCACTAGATCATCCCCATAACAATAATGAAAATACGTCGTGATGGGAAAGCTTGTTAAGTACAGGAAATGAATTTGATGAAGACGCAGGAACTTCAGGAAATGAGATGGAAGTCAACCGTACTTTTAATGAAACCATAGAGGACGGCTTTTGGATTAATGACTTGACTCTTCAGGATTTGAACATTTGAAATCTTTAATTTCAGTCATATTTAGTGGTATAAATGTACTATGTTATAAATTTCACCCGATTTGGGCTTGCAATAATTGCGTGAAATACACGTGTGCTTTTGGGGTACATATGCTTTGAAGTTTGAACATGCGTTCTTTCTACCTACAAAAAATTAAATTTTAATTATAGTGGCGTATATGGTTTGATGTGAACGTTTGGATATATTATTTAAGAGGTTTTAAATTTGAGTTTCTTCTTAATTATTAATAAATATAATCACTAAAATTCTTATTCGATCGATAATTTTAGAGTTTCGAGAGATTAATTGAGGTGAATGTAAGTTGATTCAGATTTCAGACACAAAAAAAAAAAAAAACTATTGATATGATAACAATACGCCATATGTAGAAAGATAACATTATTTTTGTAATCAAATTATAATAAATCTTGATAAAACCATGAACCTTGACTAAGGTTTGATAAAAGGGCAATATTATCATATAGGCATTATTAAGCTGGGTCCATATTTTTGTTGGCATATCATTTTAGCATTTAACATGGTTGTTTTATTTATACATCGTTGTCACATTTTGTACCACATAAATTTTAGGATGGTTTGTATCATTTCATTTATATGTTTGATTTGCCGACAAAAAAATATTTGGTCAACGATCAGATATAGTGATAGATCTGACATTTTTCGATCGATGGATCGTGGAGATTGTACGATTGGATCGATTGACATATGTACGATTGATTCAGTTATGGTCGTATGTCGATATGATATTTCTGATGGTGGTGACCGACTATTGGTATTTAATGGATAGATGAGAGTGTTTTTGTTAATTTTAAATATTTTATTACGGAGATGTTTAGTAAATTAACAAACTTAAGAAGTATTTTTATTAATTTTTAAATCTTAACTTATAATAATCATCCAATTTTATTTTTTTAAAATATTATTATAAAAGAATGACATGTTAAAATTATGAGTAATCTAGTTTTACAAAGATACGTACAAAAAAGACATATAAAGATAATATCTACCTTTAATTTTAATGATTTCTCTCTCTCTCTTTTTCACTTTTTTCGTTTTTTTGTTTTTTTCTTCTGAATAATGTCACTTTATAATCCTCTTTGTAAGAATAATATTTTTCTTATTATCCCCTCTTTGAAAATAAAAATCATTTTAAGTTATTACATGTTTTTTAATAAATTAATTTTTTAATATTAAATTTTTTTCTCTTTTTCTTAAATTACGTGGAAAATAACAACCATGATAGATAGAAAATAAATAATTTTTAAAGAGAAAGAGAAAGAGAGAGAAAGAGAGGAGACGAGGGGTGAGGGAAAGAGAGAGAGAGAGAGGAGACAATGGCATACTGAGAGAGAGAGAGAGAGAGAGAGAGAGAGTTGCATTTCGCTACACCACGTTTATTTTTGAAAAAATTTATAAGACTAAAACCAGCTTTATTACGAAACTGAGGTGTATTAATTAAATAATTATTGATTGAATAGAGAGAGAGAGCTATAACAGATCAGGTGATTTATGACATAACAAGTCATTTTCACAGTACCAGTACGTCGAATCTGCAATCAGAAATTGGAGATTTTATTGTACGGTGTGTTTTCGCCGATTGCTACACAACAGCAACACCATTTTAACTTTCTATTCTCCCCAGTTTTCCCTCCAATACGCTTAATTCACCATTTTAGAAAGAGTGAACGACATATTCTCACACAAAGTCTGACGAAATTCGAAGTTACTTTATATTTATTTTAGATTTTTATCTTTAAAATAATATTATTAATATTTATTAGGAGAGTAAGGATGTAATTACCATAATACCATTTAACCCTAAATTAATAAATTAATTTTAACCCTTAAATTACTAAAATTATAAAATTAACTATTTTATTTTAAAATTACATCAATTATACCTTCAGTGATTGTACACCATCTCAGTTTTCACCGAATCTGGGCTATTTCCGATGCCGACGAAACCCCTGGTCACCTCCATCACCTTCCCCATCATCCGTTGTCCAAAACCCCTCTGATTCCCGACTCATTGGGTCCTCTGATCGCCGATGCCGTCAAGCTTGGGTTTTCGTCAATCTTCGCCAGATTCCAACGACAAAAATCTAATTCGACGTCACCACTGCAACCAGTGTCTCCTAATCTACAAAACCCCTATGTCCCAGCAATCGTTTAGTGGCCATTCATTGGTGGACACCGACGAAAACCAATCACATGTGGCGGCTGTCGTGGCTGGAGATCGGCGGGCGATGCGGGGTTGTCAAGGGTATGGTTTTGTAGAGGGGAGGATGATAGTTCGAATGGTGGTGACAAGAGTGATTTTGGGTGGAAGAATCGTCAAAAAAGAGTGAAAAACGACGCGGTGATGTTGCTAACGTGCGCCAGATTTTTGTTAAGGGCGGTGATCTGCTAATGTGCACCTCCTCTGTGAAATGACCAATTTACCCCTGAGCGGTTATATCTAACCATTTCCCGTTACTTTAAGGGTGAGAATCTAAAATAAATGGAACCTGTGGTACTAACTTAGGATTTTGTCAAACCTTGGGTGGGAATATGTTGTCGTTTACTCTTTTAGAAAGGACTTTAAATTAAATAATTTAAAAAATTATATGACAAACATACTGAACTGTTTTATCAATTTGTAAAAAACAGTTTATATAGATAACATTATTCATAAAAAAAAGTTAATTAAATAAATTTTTTTAATTTTTCTTAAAAAGTCAATTAATTTTAAATCTGTGCAAAAAAAATTTGTGTAAGGGGGAGTTATCTTGTTGTGTCAATTTTTTTTTTTTTTTAAACTTGCTCCTATGTTTTCTTATTGAATTAAGATAATTTTATGAAATTTTGATTCATTTCATCATGATATGTGGAGTTGACATTAAATATAACTATATTTTACCTTTTTTTTTTTTAATCACGGTTGGATGAATAAACATAATTAACCAATTTAAATCACATTATCTCAATTTTGATATAAATATGAAGGGAAAATTATGATTTCATTTCTAAGGATTGCCTAAGTAATGTTTTGAATCTTATAGAATTGTTCAGTAAGATTATCGATAATACATTTATTTTTCATCAACAATTTCATCAAATTTTATATGAAAGACTTTCCATTTAAATTTTAAGAAGTCTAAAATAGTAATTTGTCCGACTTTATATCATAATCAATATACAATATTTGACCTGAATATCAAAGTTATTATCACACAAATATATTAAAATTCTAAAATCACATGAAGAAAATTACAAAAATATTAAATAAAATAATATCGCCTTGTCTTAACATATCTCCTAAAAGCACAAATTAAAGACAAAAAAAAAGAAAGAAGATATTTGTCATATTGAATCATTGATGTATTAAAAAATATTTTTTTAAAATAAAGTGCATCAAAATAAATTTTGTATTTAAATTTATTATTTTTATTAAAAATTTAAATTTTGTCACACCTAAAAATTGTCTAGCAAGTAGAGGTGATCAAGGACTAGTGTCAAGCAGCCCGGCCTAGTCCTTTGGGGACTGGTCCCAAATGGGACTAGTGACTCATGAGCTTGGGACCAGTAGGATCCGGATCGGTCTTATAGGTCTGAAAAATTTCTTTTTCCCCATGAATTTTTTTTTTTTTTTATATTTTATGGGTGAAACTAAATTTTAGAAGGGGTTTTTAGTATTTTTCAGGGGTAAAATTTATAAATTTTATAAAATTTTCAAGGCTTGGGAATTTTTTTTTTTTTATAAATTTTATAAAATTTCTTTTTAACCTTTATAATTTATGTTTATTTTAAAATTTATAGGAGGTTTTAATAATTATACAAGAGATTAAAATAAAATATTTAAAAAAATTTAGACCTAGGCCTAGGACCGGGCCTTGGAGGAGGCCCAATGAAGGGATCAGACCCTCCTCCTTAGGCCGACCAAACCTCCTAAGATCAGGTTTTTAGACTATGTTTTTGGGTTCGATCCCAAAAGCCCACCTACCGAGAATAAATTTGTCGATGTACAATATTCTATCTATATATATATATTTTAGCTGAGTAGAGCTTTTTTGAACAGTGAACACATTACATGAAATAACACATTTTCAATGATTTAAATAAAAAAATAAAAAAATAATGTTCAATTCTTCCCCACATACTTTGTTATCAAAAGCTGCCAATTTTCCAACAAAATTCCAAATGCAAATCTGTTGCTCACTCTCACTCCATTTCTCTTCTTTTGCTTTCTTTCCTTTCTTCATTCATGCCCTCACTTCTCTCCAAATCATTTCTCTTTCTCCCTAAAACCCCCCTTCCTTCCGTTGCCAACTTCTCTTCCAGGTCCAGGATGTCCACCGTCACCGCCTCCCCCAAAGCGCGCCTTCGCGGCGTCGTTTTTGACATGGATGGAACCCTAACGGTTCCCGTCATCGACTTCGCCGCAATGTACAAGTCCGTCCTGGGAGAAGAGGAGTATACACGAGTTAAAGCGGAGAGCCCCACTGGCATCGATATTTTGCACCATATTGAGAAATGGAGCCCCGATAAACAGCGCCAAGCGTACCAAATTGTCGCCGATTTTGAACGCCAGGGCCTTGACCGCCTCCAAATTATGCCCGGTCTGCCCACTTTTCTATTTTTTATTTTCCGTTCTTTTACTTTTGTTTCGCGTGCTGTGCGTGCTTCTTAATCTGTTTGGTTGCTGAGAAATTGGAGGAAAATGTAGGAAAAAAAACAAAGGAGAATAAATAGCTGGCTGATTTTGAATTAAAATCCAAAGGTTTACATTGAGTATTCAAAAACCAAGTTGTACGGTAAGAATATAATCATCAGTAATTGGGAGTATTAGCTCAGAGCAGGAGATTTTTATGTGTTTTTAATGGTTGGGATTTTATTTTTGTATAATTTGAATATGATATAAGTTTCGCAAGAAGCTAATAAGTGTGTCTCTGTTCTGTTCCTGCACTTTGATTTGTTTTTGTTTATACGGATATTGTTAGTGATTCAGGTTGTGTTATGTGGTTAATGATGGTGCAGGTGCAGCACAGCTTTGTGGGTTTCTTGATTCAAAGAAAATAAGGTCAAGTTTGATTTTAATATTTAGTTCATTTTGTATATTCAATAACTTCATGGTGTACCTGCTGAATTTATGGGACTCTTCTTATACTTCGTGTAGTTTACTTTGCTTGGGCTTTTCGTACTGTTAATGTAGTGTCTTTTATGATAATGGAATTGGCCGACTAGAAGTCATGTTGTAGTTGTTGTGACTATTCTTTGGTTTCCTTTATCCAGAAGGGGATTGATAACTCGCAATTTTAAGGAAGCAGTTGATATATTTCATCAGCAGTTTGGGGTAAGTTTTTTTTCTAAGCTTGTTACTGGGATATTGTACAAGTTTTTGATATTAAACATGAATTTATTGATATACAAATGTTTGGATGATATCATTTGTTTATTGTGTTTTAATGAAAAGGTTACCATGGTCGGAATATTGAGGGAAGACCCTAGTCTGTGTAAATTGTAATTTTCCAAGTGAGTTTTCATTCTGGGTGGCGCCAATCTATGTGCAGAAAGTGCTGTACTTGGTCCAACATAAAACTGACCTTGTGAAGTAAACTTCAAGGTGGTAGACAGTTTGCTTGCATTTTTAGAGAGATACCAAAACCTATGTCTGACTAATTGGCATTTTCATCCCATATGAAACATTTCTGGATGTGGGGGGTGTGTGGACTACTTAATGGCAGGTTTTAAGTATCATATTCAAACAGACTGATTTCAACCTTCTTACATTTTAGTAGACTAAAAGAAATGGTTAGATTATGCTCTTTCCCTTTTCAGTATGGCTCGGTCCTTACATTTATTTGTGGCCCTGAGGAGCCGTATGAGGTGAAAATCTCATGTACGGTTTTGTAATAGCGATGGGAACAGTAATGTTATCACCGACTATGATTATCTATAATCTGATTTTGGTTCTAAATAAATTCACTCCCTGAACCCCTATTTTGAGCTTTGTTAAGTTGCAACTGACTATTATAATTTATAAATGACTTTTATTAGCTCAGCAATGTATCTGTTCAGCTACAATTATTTCTGGTGTTTATTTCTCTCTCTCTCATCAGTAGCAAACTTCTTGTGAGGGAAATATCCTCTTGATTTTTCCTCTTACAAAGATTCTCATTTTTTTTTAATAATTTTTTTTAACCCTCATCCCACCCCACCTTAGCCAAATTCAAATCAGTCCCTAGTATGAGGGCCATTTAGCTGTAAGGTCTCTTTTACTAGTCCAAATGATTTAATCATTTGAATTACTCCAAATTTCTGCTTGAAGTGTAATGATAAATCTTTTAAATTATTTGTCATTGCTGCAGGTAACATTTTCTCCTGCACTAAGCAGGGAGTTTCGTCCTTATAAACCAGATCCAGCTCCGCTACTACATATTTGTTCAACATGGGGAGTTCAACCCAATGAAGTCATGATGGTTGGGGATAGCCTGAAAGATGATGTAAGTCTTTGCTTACGGTGATCAAAATAAAATGTCCTTCATTTGCTTTTTGTCTTCTTAAAATTATCAATGGTCTGTGTCATGCATTGAGATGAGTGGGTCCAAATTGGCTTCCATAGTAGTATTAAAGAGGGAAAAAAGATCTTAGAAATCCAATTTTATTAGCATGTATTTTGTTTTTTCCATTAACAAATTTATGATGCTTCTGACTTACTAAGGGAGTTATTAATTATTGAGTGTTTTGCTAAATAGAGACCGATTCTGTTACCTGGATTTTTGCAGATTGTTTGTGGGAAAAGAGCAGGAGCATTCACATGCTTGCTTGATGAATCAGGGAGGTATAGTATCACTGATTTTGCCAAGTTGGATGCACAACCAGATTTCAAGGTGTCTTCTCTCACTGAGGTTTACTCGCTATTAGAAGCAAATTTTGACCTGACACCATGATTTCCAACTCTGTGAATAAACTCTATCCTGGGAAGATGTAGACTAGAGTTCTGATATTTTGTTTGTCAATGGTCCCTTGTATTGTCCACCTTTCACCCACAATGAGCTTTGAAGTATAACCTCTGGTCAAAATTTGCTTACAATAAAGAGTAAACCTTAGTACACAGAGAGCTACGGGAATTTCAGAAATTCATTCTAATATGCAAATTCTGTTCCCAGAATAGGGGTATTAACTTTTTGGCTTGTGACGGGATTTGCTGGACATTACCAAGAAATATATTTTTGTGGCTAAGAATTAGGAGTTATAGGTAAGTTTTGTCAATTTTGTATTATATGTCAATTTCCATACGCGAATGATCCTCAGTTAGGCAAGCAAAACCATTGTTGTATATGGCTATATGCTGCTTGTGTAAAAGAGTTTTATCGATTTTCATTTTGAATGAAATGCTGTGATGATGGTGAAGAAAATTCAAAATTGTTGATGGCGAGTGGCGACTTTGTTTCTCTTTAATGTCCTAAACTCATCTTGAAAACTTCTTCAAAGACAATTTCTTTTTTCAGGTTCATCATATCTTCTTCAGAAGGTTTCATGTTCATTCAATGATACATACGTGAAATTATAAGAATTGTTCAAAAAATTTTGATTGAGAAGTAGTGGCAAAATTTACGAACGAAATCACGAATGGTAAAAAGATCGCCCACCGTGGGGCTCGAACCCACGACCACAAGGTTAAGAGCCTTGCGCTCTACCGGCTGAGCTAGACGGGCTTCTTTGGTCTCATATTATAATAAATAATATTGGGTTTTTCATTTTCCGTTACAGTCGTTTTCTTTCTGATGCTAAAAGACGTTAACCCACATGACTCGGAGGAATATATATATATATATATATATATTTTTTTTCCAGTTTCCAGTTACAGTCGTTTTTCTTTCTGACGCTAAAAGTCGTTAACCATAACCCACATGACTAGAAGACCTCTAACCGACGGCCTCAGTGCTCAACGCCGATTGGCCACTCCATGACTAGAGAATTCACCCCACTGTCTATAATTAAACCCCCTCTGAAATCCTTCATTTCCTCCTCCCCTGCATTAACTTGAAAACAAACTCAAAGAAAAATTACTCTGAAAACAGAGAAAGAAAATGCTTACCGAGAAGAAGAATCCACTCCCAGAAATTCCTACCATCCAAGAAGAAGAAGAAGAAGAGCTCCTCCTTCTTCAAGAAACCGCCACCATGGACTCTTCCTCCTTCTTTAAAGACGATCCCACCGCCACCACCACTACTGGCTTCTCTAACCTCCACCTCACCAACCACCATTCTTGCTCCTCCTGCGGTTGCAATGGAAACTCCGCCTCCGCCTCCGCCACCCCCTCCTCCTCTCTCAAACGTGCTTCACCCAACACTCTCCAACCCCGTTCCAAGAAACCCAACATCAACCCCACCTCTCTCTTTGGCTTCTCCAAGATTCCTCTCCCTACTACCTCCGGAAACACCTCACCCTCTGTCTCGGCCCCGGCTCCGGCTCCGGCCCCTAACACATCTCCGAGCCATCCTTTTCTCCGACGCTGCGTTTCTGATATCGGAGACCCACTCCCTACACAAGTAGCAGCTGAAACTCCTCAGTCGCCTCAGTCACAGAATGCGAACATGGTGTGCCCAGGGACTCCGTTGTCGGCGGCGAAGTTTCCGCCTATACCACCCACTTTAAGGCGGTCGGTGTCAGACCCCAATCCGTCTCCGGCCCCTACTTTTTCCAGTTCATGCGACGGGGTGGGAGAGTACGATGTGCCTAATGCGAAGGTTCGAACTTTCTAATGTTTAATTGTCAATTTTTGCGATTCATTCCTGATAAAGGTTCTTGAATTGAACGTGGGGTTTTTATGCTTCCATTGTCCGGTTAATAAAGATTTTTGAGTTCTATTTTATTTTTTAATGTCTAATTATTAAGATTCTTGATATTGAATTCATTGCTTTATTGAACATTGTGTTTGATTTTATAAAGATTTAAGGGTTCTTGAATTGATCTTGATTCGGTGTTTCATTGACATTGTTTGGGCAGTGGGCGAGGAAGGTTAGTAATTGTATGAAGGAAATAACTCGAAAATGGGATGAGTTGCTTGGTTCTGAAGAAGATAAGGGCAGGGAAGAGAACCACAACCAGAACAACAGCAACAACGTTGAGAACAACAATGCATCAATGGTATTTTTTGATTGTTTAAATTCTTATTGTTAGTCTCTGTGGTGGCATGTAACAGAACAAAGTTTTAAAGATTTTAAGTGGATTGTTCATTATTGATGCATTCAGGATAATTGTGGGGAAGATTTTGTCGAAGCTGTGACGGTGGAGAAGGCCGGTGAGTGTTTGATTATCCATTTCAAGTGTCCTTGTGGCAGAGGATATCAGATTTTACTCTCAGGGAAGAACTGTTACTACAAGCTCATGTAGACAATCAATCAATCAACAATGAGAGACCTCATCAATACACTTACGTTTCAATTTTCTCTTTGTTTAGATTACTTTTAGTTTTTCTTTTTGTATAATTTTTTGAAGATGGAGTGAGTTCTCATAATTCTGAGATTTTTTATGCTACCAACTGTTCATAAATAATCTTCCTTTACCACTGATAAGAGAGCTGTATAAAGTTGAAAGAAAAAGCAGAATGTTATATGCCTAATTGAAGTTTTTACAAAGGAATATTTTTAAATCACCTCACCATATAATAAACAGAATTGAAGTTTAATCAATTTGGGGTAGCTGAAAGTGTTGATAGAAAGAAGTAATTTTGTTCTTTTATTATTTTGTAGGGTGTTATAACTTTTAGCCAGGATGGCTTTACATTGTTTCTAATACCACACCGATTTGGCGAAGTCATGTCACCACCACAAGTTGGTTTGACTGTTTCTTCCAGATAGATTCGTCAATAACTCTTCTCTTTCTAAATAATTTCTACCTTAGCAATGCCATTTTATAGTATCATGTTCAATGTTGGATATCGCCTACATCCCGATGGCGAGACATTCAATCTTATTAAATTGTTATATGGTTAATGAATTGTGACATGTTTACTTTAAAATATTCACATTTTGCTTTTACTTTGACAAATTCATCTGCATTACATCTGTTTTTGTATAGTTATCTGAAAGTAATTCCCAGTAATACTTTTATATGTGAAGGCAGACACCTGCGAACTGTACTCTCTGAACTATCGATAATTCTTGTAGTCATTGTAAATTAAATCCTGGGGATCAATTATTCTAAATACGAACTTTAGACAGTCATACCAGAACCTCAAAGTGTTATACTATTGGAAACACTAAAAATATGAACACCAAGAGGAGTAACAGGTCCAGCTTATGCAGAACTTGAACCACAGCACAGAACAAACAGAATGTAGACAGCAGACAGCAGTTATTCTACACAATTGAAAAGATTATCTTGTACTGATCAACTAGTTAATATAAAAAACTTCTTATTTTGATACTAACCAGTGAAGATTACTTGACTCCAAGTTTGAGGCAATCAAAATTTTTAAATCTCTTTGAAGACTATTCTTCCTACATGTCAAGTTGGAGATATTTAATTTTCCATCTTTATGGCTCCTGCCCTTGTTCCACTTGCTCAAAGTTTGTTTTACAAATACATTTGAAGTTGAAGTTTTGCAACTGCATCATGATAATTACAGACGATACGAACACTTTAGTTTTTTAATTCAATGATCTCCTGAGAGGGCATGCTTGTAGTTACAAGAAACTTTATTGAATTATAAAATATACTGTTCCTTATTGAACTCTGGAAGTATAAATTTTGTGATGGTACCTACATTTTTATTATACTGAGAAAAAAGAAACCAAAATATGCTACAGCATTTCATCTTTGCATTTCGGTATAGTTGCTCTCACAGTTCAGGTGCATGGCCAGAGTCAATCAGGTTAACTCAGTGCTTAGCTATCAATTTTCATTGTAATGTAATTATTATAGGCAAAGGTTACCATTTTTTTCTGTGTGCCAGGATTCATTAGCATGGTCTATGCCTCCGTGGAATACTGGAAAATTCTGGCTATACTGACAAGATAACAGGCATAAATTACACTTCAGATGTAGCCTTTATAGAGACTGATGCAAGCAATAATATGTCCCTTGAATACAACAGTAACACCCTTGAACAACAATTCTTCAATCTTAGAAGCTTCCCTGAGGGAATAAAAAATTGCTATACGCTGAAACCTGAACGGGGCAATACTTTTGGTTGGTGATGTCGCGTGGGTTTGGGGTGTGTGTAATATGGGAGGTATTCTGCTGTCCCTGGCCGTTTTGTTGGTGGCTTTTCTGGTTGTTTGGGCAGGTGGTGTTTGGGTTGTGGGTGACTGGGGCTGGGCACTTTGGGTGGTTTTGTGGTTTGATGTGAGGTGGTGCTTGTTGTTTGGCTTTTGGTTTGCTGGTCTTGGGTTTGGTTGTGCAGATGTGTTGTTGTGCAGGTTGTTGTTGCTGGTTTGCTGTGGTGTTGGGGAAAGGGATGGCTGTGGGGGTCCGGTTTTTCTGGGTGGTGTCTTCGCCACAGGGGCTGCTGCCTGTTTGGTCCTCCTCTAGTTGTTAGTTGGCTGTTTTTTCGGTTTTGGGGTGGGGCTGCTTGATCCTGGATTTTTTGGCTGCCGTTTTGGTTGTGAGCTGAGGTCCCTGGTTTGTTTGTTTTTTTGGTCCTGGTTTGGCCTGCGGTGGGGTGAATGTGGGGGCTGTTGTTGCTGCAGGATGGTGTTCTGTGCTGCTGGCTGCCTGCTGGGATATTCTCCTTTGTTTTTGAGCCTTTTTGGCCTGCTGCAGTTTTCTGGAGATTTGGGATTGTGCTGGGGAGTGGTTTTTTTTTTGCTGTCTTTGTGTGTAGGCTGTTCAGCCTTCTTTGATGGACTGGGGCAGGGTTTTTTTAGTCTGCTCTGGGTTGTGGGCTGTGTTTTTTTGAGGATTGTTTATCCTTTCCTTTTGGGTTTTCTTTGTTAGTGTTTCTTTAATTCTTTTTAGCTGCTGTAAAAAGTTGCATTGTAAGGGGTTCTCCCCTCTTAGTTTCTATTCTTTATTCGTTATAAAAATTACAGGTTACCCAAAAAGTGTTTTTGATTAGAGCCAGATTCATGTACTGAAATTATGATGGCCAGGGGAAAGTACCAAGTTTCAATCTCCTTCTTGGAGCCGATGTGACAGATGAATCAACTATTGTTACCAAGGAGATCATCCATATACTTCAGAGAAACTATATATATGTCTGTCTCGTCAGCACAGGCTCCGACAAACCTTTTCTTTCAGCTCTAGAATTAAGGCCCTTGAGAAATTCCACATATGCTACTGAATCAGGATTACCGCTTCTGTACAGAAGGTTGGATATTGGATCACAAGCCAATGGAACAGTCAGGTAATTAATATTATTTCAGGAAAATATTCTCTCCTAATCTTATTCTTACTTTAACAGTAGTCAAATTGTTAAGTTGAAGCTTGGTACAAAGAAAAATAATACATAATGCAGGTATGAAGATGACATTTATCATCGGATATGGTCACCCTTCAGCGATCAAAACTGGGTATCTATTAAGTACCTCTCTCAAAGTCGACTCCCTGAACGAAGATTAAGAACCACCATATAAAGTTATGTAGACTGCAGTAACACCGGCAAAGGGTAGCGATTTGCTGCTGTATGGTTGGGAGCCTAGTGATCCCAAGTTCCAAGATTATTCATACTTCTACTTGCTGATGTTGAAGAGAACCAAGCCAACCAGACTAGAAATCTGTGTAAATGGAAGGCTGTGGTGTGGACCTTTTATTGCTGAGTTACTTGTATGCATTATATACAGCATAATATCCATAACTGAGTTACTTGTATGCAAATGTTATATACAGCATAATATCCATAACTGAAGACAACTATGAGCTCTCATTCAAAACTGAGAATTCAACAATACCACCTATCCTCAAAGCCCATGAGATATATCAGGTGAAAGGATTACCACAACAGCTGACAAATGAACAAGATGGTAGGTTCTTCTAGACAACCTTTGTTTTTCTTTTCTTTTCAATCTTTTTCCCTTTATCTAACAATCAGTCACCAAGATTTTTCCTCTTGCTTCTATGTGCATATCAGTTGATGCTATTCTGAACATCAAGTCAAACTATGGGGTGAAAAGAAATTGGCAAGGAGATCCATTTGACCCTAACTACATGTGGCAATGTCTTAATTGCAGCTATGACAATTTCAATCCCCCAAAGATCATATCCCTGTGAGTTTGCATCTTCACACAAAGCATCCTACTTCTTGAACTTGAATTATCTTCCTCTAGCAAGGTAGTATTAAATAGTAAATTCTATAAATAGTTCTTATTTTAAGTAAATTATATTGTTTCATTTCTCAATCGGAATAGTATCACCAACAATAGATCAAATTGAAGCTATTGCTCCGAAGAAAAAACAAGCAATCGAAAAGTAAAAAAAACCAGTTTAAAATTCTCATCCAAATAACAGTACAAGATTTCGCAAGCTCATTCAAAGAAGTCTACCTTCCCTTTGAATACAAAACTACGTAAAACATTGATCTTTACAAATATAAGCAATTTCTCGTAATTAAAAAAGAAAATTTTAACTTAACTCAATCCATTTTCCACGATCCTAAAATTAGGGGCTATATAGATATTTACCGATACATTAGGGGGCTAACTATTAAACAGAATGACGTCGGTTGAAATAAACGACGACGTTTATCTTTCTTCCAAAACACATTATTTCTATACCAAAAATACGACGTTTGCTTGTAAAGAAAAAAACAACCACATTTCTTCTATTATAGACAACGTCGTTCGCGTTTAACATAATACGATGACACTTGCGTTTCTACTAGTAAATATTTTTAAGGCCATTATGAAAAGTAAAGATATTGGCTTTATAGATTTACCTAACCAAATGGGGTTTTTTTTTTTCGATATTGGGTCAAACAAAGTTGTTCCACAACATCCAAACAACATCGTTTAATATGACATGAATACGACAAGATTCGATGTGGGGACAAAAACGTCATCGCGTAGTTTTGCTATGAAAACGGCATCGTTTACATGAGGTGAAAAGCACGTCGTTCTTTTTCTTAATGGTAAATATTACTTAAGTCCACAAGAATCCTAAAAGCAAGGGCCCCTAGATATTTTACCAAACATAACCGGGTCAGTTATTTTCAAACGATGACGTATTGTGTACTTTTTCAGACGACTTCATTTATTTCTATCTAAAATAAAACGATGTGATCTCTACCCTCGTTAAACAATGTGTTTCTGCCCCTCTTTGAACGCTCGTTTTCAGTAAGGTGATAAAACGGTGTGGTTTTTTTTGTCTCCTTAAAACCATATCGTTTCTTCTATCCAAAAGGTGTCGTCGCTTTCTGTGAAACGACATGTCTTCTGCTTTTGTAAACAACACATCTTGCGTTTTTGAAATATTAGTGATATCCCTTATGTTTAGTAAATTGCAGAAAAGCCGACATTTGATAGTTATTGATGGAAGAAAAAGGAACGACAAGTCAACTGGTTTATAGGAAAAACGGAGATGTGGTTTGTATGGGCAAAAAATCGTTTTGCGTCTGACGAGGTCCAATAACAAAATAAACATATCACAGCTCAAGGCCTTAGCCCAATTTCGATTGGGCCTACGCTTAAATTCACCTTGTGAACTGCCCACTTTACGAGTTGGGCTACCCCACAAGTTAAGCTAAACCAGGTTCCGACCCATTAGTCTACAGCAATCCACAAATAGGAAATTAGAATCCCATTTTATTTCCTTTTCTGCTAAGATCCTGAATCTTATTTAAAGTAGTAAACTTAATCTGATAAAAGCAAGAAATCCTATTTCTTTCCTGATAAGGATTATCTCCCAAAATAGGACTCAGTGTCCTACTAGGATTCCAACCCCTTGGGTTCACCATAAAAACAGAGGCATACCCATCAATCTCCAATATTCAACATCTACTACTCAAAATCACCTCCTTATTACTCCTAAATTCTTGCTCCCGAGAATTCTACACCTTCGTCGTAATCCTGGCCTCCGACAAGACTCCCAGTAACTCTTCTTTCCATTAATTCTTATTAAATAATCTCTTTCAGCCTTGCTGACTTGAGCGTCGGAATGCCTATGCCAAACACCACCCCGGTGTTTTTCGTAAGCTTCACGCTTGTCTTTTCATGTGTGCAGGTCCAGCGGATTGTTAGTGGCCTCAACCTCATGGGGTCAGACCTTATTTCCGTAACAGTAGATTTTTTGCATCTACAATTTGGCGCCCACCGTGAGGCCTTGACAATCATCTGCCAACGACGACTTGCAACATGAGAGGAGGCACATAACTCCCTTCGATTGACATTGTTAATCAGAAAGTTTTCATCACAATAAGAAAGTTTCTTCTTTACTTTTCTTCATTTTAAATTCATTGAAAATATCTATGAATCATTCACATAAAACATAATATTTTGAAGCATTAAAATGCATCTCCCATGTTTATTATCTTTTACTTATGTGCAAATTATTTTATTGTACTTGTGAGAAACTACATGAGCTACTGAAGGCCTTGGTAGTTGTATCACTCAACTCCCTTCTTGCCTGCTTGCGAGTTTAATTAAGTGCCTTTTTGTGTGCTAGTGGTCATCATCGAATTTTTTTTTTTTTCTGCTAGCATAAGATATGTGGAGTGAAGCTTATAATTTCAGTACCTTGATGCATTATTCGTGTCATTTTATCTGCGTACTCTGAGTTCTTGATTCTTATAAATTCATTCTCTGTTAAATTGGGGATTTTATTGTTCTTAAGAACCCGTTATATTCATTTATAAAATACTCCTTCTTTACATTGTACTATTATTGTTTTGTGGGCAAACATTAAATTAGGAATGAGTGTCATTCATTTTTGTCTTCATAACTTGTTGCATATTTAAGCAATTATTATCAGAGTTGAGTAGACAAGCATTGATAGTAGCTCTACATTAGATAGCACAGTTGCATTGTTTAATGCATGAGCATGTGCAACTTCTTATTCAAGTATTTTCACTTTCTATTCTTGATCCTTCTCGCCAACAAACCGCCTCCCATGTTCAACAATTAATTTTTGAGATGCTTCACAAACGTGATAAAATACAGTCCTCTAGGTTTGCCTAGAACAAAGCGCCTTTGATTCATTTTCTCAAACTTTAAAGGGCTATTTTTGGGTGTCATCAGCTCCAACAGTTATCCCATAGAGGAATCGACCCTTGGACATTTTGTTTGATCCACTGATATCACCCCTGGGCATTCTGTCTGCTTCACTGATATCTCAACACTCCAACGGTGCTACGAAGATTTACTTCAGCCCCCCATAGAGGGATCGATCATTGAGAGTTTTGTTCACACCAAATGGATGCTTTACAGTGGGACAAATATCAAAACTAGATCAAGAATCTTAAGGGAAAATCACAGGGGTCTTTTCTTGCTTATCACATTCTCCAACCTACATTACATCTCCCATTAATCAATTTTTAAGTTGTCATTTTAGCTCTCTCCTACATGTTTTTCCCTTCCAGCATCTTTTCAATTCCTATTGAAATCTTCACAACTACGTGCTGAAATTGCTACCTGGACTATATATCTACACCCCATTCTAGGCGTACTCTCTCATGGTTTGAACTAAACTACAACTTGGCTTAAATTCTATATTTTTAACCTTCATTGCACAGACTACTCTGCCCACATGGCAACTTTCTCTCTTTCTTTTTTAAGAAGCAATGCTCATGCACTCTCCATTTTGTTTATTTATTTTAACATTTTTAATAGTAACGGTTTCGACTTTAGAGACTTTCGGCTTTGTCTCATCCAACTCCTCTTGTAATAGTTGAACGTGTTCCTCCTCATCGTTTAGCATAGTTTACTTGAATAAAGTTGTTCTTATCACTTTAAGCCCTCACACTCCCTACAACTTGTAAATTCTTTGCCCAGTCTGCTGCCAACTAAGTTGTTTCTTTCTTTTGCTGATGCACCTGTTGGCATTCCCATAAATAATTGCAAAGCTAACTCCTACGTTGGCCATGTTTACCATTCGGCTTATATGGATTTCATTCGGCCCCTGTGGATCTCATTTGGCTTCGCAAAACCTACTCAGCCTCGTGCAAAAATCTATTCGACTACACCCGAGATGTTCACCAACAGGACCCAATGCCTAGAGGCGCCGTCAAATGTTCACTCGAGTAATCAACAAAGTTTCTCCCTCCTCGGCTCGGTTCACCTAGGTGCAGGCAAAATTTTTCAAGCAGTGACGATTCCCACTCAGCTCTAACAGGCTCAAGGACATGTCGCCAAGAACTTTTGCTTATTTTTTGTTTCTCCGTTTAAGCTTATTCCTCAGTCGGCCATACACGTCCATTCGGATCTTTGCGAGTTCATTTGCTCAGCTTCTCCCTCTCTCGGCTTCTATTGGATTTTCAATCCCCTCTAGTTTATCATTTTCACAAATTATTCAAAGTTCAACATCTACAACTTCTCAACCTTTGCTCACATCGTCTTCCTCATGCCACTTTCTTAACCTTCATTTAGCTTCAACGATGCTACTTCAACTTCTCCTGCTGCCACAATCCCCAATACACCTGCTGCAAAGCTCCCCTTCACTGCCTTTTGGTGCAACGTCTTCAATGCCATTGTTCTCTACCGCCATTACCACCACTGCTTCCACCTCTATAAGCGGAGTCTGTAATAGAACCCAACTCTACCATCTCTTTCATTTCATGGATATCTGGAGATGACCTTACGTCTAAAGCAACAACTCGGATGGTAGGAATACAACTGAAGGCTGGCGTATGATCTATGCTTATGGTTTCTTCTCCAGATACATCCCCACTTGAACTTGGACTATCCTCGCTTGTAAGATTAGTTTCCTCTATTTTTTGCTGGAGGCACTTTCATCAAATATTATGGGAAACCAACCCCACAAGGGCAAAAACGTGGCATCCACGCTTGGTGTCAAATGGTTTGAAACTCCTTCCATTCGTCGAAGTTGAACTCAAGCAACCACAGCAAAGTTAAGTCTCATTCGGCCATCATGAAAAAAGACCGAATAACGCCATGATAAATTCGCCAACTTCAAAGAATCCTTTTGCTACTCGACTCACTAGCGAGAAAGGAGATATCACCATTCGTGGGACACGCCCTTCTTAGCTAGACATCTTCGTTCGAGGAAATGATCCTTGCCAAGTAGTATCACAAGGCGCTCTTTGCATGAACACGAAACTGTCATGAGATCGTTTAACTCAGCTCAATATCGACGTACGAAGGCTCCAATGTCAACCACCCGCTTGGCTGTGTGAGCCTAGCCGAGTGCGCCTATCCAAGCTCACTCATACAACTCTTGCGTGAGTGACATAATCAATTTCGCTTAGTCCAAAGCACTAAAAAGAACCACTCGCCCATAAGCTAGTGGTATATTCATACCACCTTTTCGAAAGCTAGTCAAATACTCTACTCGGTTCAACAAACATGGGTAACAGCACTTGAAGGGAAAAAGGTATGTCTCATTATCACCTTTTAACTAACACTCTGTTTGGTTTATTTTTCCTTCATTCGACTCATTATTTAGACACATGCACCCCATGCATTTTACTTTTCCATTTAGCTCATTCTTCATTTGGTCCATAACACATGCACATCATGCATATCACCTCTACATTTGACTCGTTGCTTATCACATGCATACCGTGCATGACATCACTAGAAAGTCTTAAAATCATGTTAAGCTATCCACTCGACTCCACTTAGTAGACCGAATGGGAGTATATGGTAGTGGAATACAAGTGGCGACACCCACATGTTCACTTGGCATGGTTAGGTTCACTCATTGCATTAGCATTTGGAAAAAACTCCACTCGGTCCAGGTTCACATTGGATCACTATCACTTGACTTGACCTTTCATGTGAATCTTCTACTTGAATTGCGATGTGCCACATAAAATGGATTTCAAGGCTAGATTAAAGCCCCTTTGGCTCCAAATAAGTTGAACACTTGTTTTCTTCATTCGGCTTCAACCAACAAATGGGCATACATAAGCACCATTTGGCTCGGCCTCATCGCCATGGACTTCAATGACATGCTCCATTCGTCTCATTCTTCTCCAGTCACGAATCTTTCACTCCACTTAGTCATCTCCACGTGGCCCTCAACAACCCCATATACACAATCTCCAGCTTTAAAGAAAAAGCTTCATACAAGCTCCATTCGGCAACACCGTCTACTTATTAGCATGAGCTGAGCTGAGTGGGAGGTACGTATCACCATTTAGTATTTATCACCAACAAATTCCCCATTCGACTAGCCTCATCCATATCATGAGCCGAGCCGAGCCGAGTGGGAGGCACACATCATCATCTTGAAGTGACTCCACCAAACTTTGTCCAAGTCCACACCTAGATGAATCAAGTCGAATCGACTCAACCCTTAGAGGGTTATGATTCACATATTCTTACACCTACGGAAGGAATAACATACTTTCCAAGGTACTAAGTACTCCTAACTCAAGTTGGTCGAACAAACTCCTCCTAACTTAGGTTGGTCGAACAAACTCCTCCTAACTCAGGTTGGTCTCGAGTGAACTTTTATATTTCAAACAACGGTCTATCCAACCTAACGAGCTGCTAGCACTGATCCATTCAATCTGCACTCATTCGATTAAATCTATTCTCTAAGCTAAATACCCTTTAACTTGGAGAGTGGGAGTTGCTAGCACTAATCTGCTCAGTCAGCACTCATTAAATTAAATATACTCTCTAAGCTAAATACCCTTTAACTTAGAGAATAGGGGGCTAACTGTACGGGTACAAAATCATCTTAGGTTTGACGAGGCCCAATAACGAAATAAACATATCACGACTCAAGGTCTTAGCCCAATTCTAATTGGGCCTATGCTTAAATTCACCTTGTGAATTGCCCACTCTACGAGTTGGGCTATCCCACAAGTTGAGCTAAACCGGGTTTCAACCCATTAGCCTACCGCAGTCCACAAATAGAAAATCAGAATCCCATTCTATTTCCTCTTCTGCTAAGATTCTGAATCTTACTCAAAGTAGTAAACTTAATCAGATAAAGGCAAAAAATCATATTTCTTTCCTAATATGGATTTTCTCCTAAAATAGGACTCAATGTCTTACTAGGATTCTAACCCCTTGGGTTCACTATAGCAACAGAGGCATACCCTTTCATTATTCAATTAATCTCCAATATTCAATCTCTACTACTCAAAATCACCTCTTTACTCCTAAATTCTTGCTTCTGAGAATTCTACACCTTCATCGTAATCCTGGCCTTCGACAAGACTCTAGGTAACTCTTCTTTTCGTTAATTCTTATTAAATAAACTCTTTCAGCCTTACTAACTTGAGTGTCGGAGTGCCTAAACACCATTGTTAAATGAAGCTTAAAACGGTGGCGTTTGAGGAAGTGGGAGTTTTAATCTTGGCCATTGGTTGTTAAAGAGATCTGATGGCTACCATTTGTCCAAGAAAGTCAAAGCTATATAAGAGGCAAAAAATTCCAGATTTGCATCTTTTCTCCGGCTCTCTCTTTACGATCAACATAGTCCTCTGCAAGGGTTTCTAATTGAGTCCAAATTTCTTGTAATCAGTCTTAGATTTTTGTAAATCTTGGGTTGAAGGCCGAGCTTCCTTCAAGGGTAGAGAATCTGGGTTTTGATTTCTCTTGTGATTAAAGGTTACAGTTAGGATTTGGGGATTGATTGTGTATAGATTTGGAGTTGATTTGTTCTTGTAATCTATAAACTTCTAATCTTTTAGTGCAGTGCGCCCCAAAAGTTCTTGGAGCTCAACATGGATGTAGCTTATTCCCAATTTTGGAATAAGTGAACCACGGTAAAATCCTTGGTGTTCTTGATTATGTGTTCTTGCTTCTTTGGTGTGTGATTCAGATTCTTTGGAATGTGTTTGATGTTTGTTTTGGCAGATTGAGTTCTAATTTTAGCTTAACAGTGGTATCAGAGCAAGGTCTAGGGTTTCTTGAAATCTAGGGTTTGTTCATTTTTGGGCTTTTTGGTCAGTGAGTCTCAATTGCAACCTAGGGTTAGAAATTCCTAAAATCAACATCTCAATCTCTTGAAAAGGGTTAGAAATCGTTTTCAATTTATAGGGTTTCTCTCGGTAAAATCCCAAATCAAACACTAAGTTTTTAGAATGACTACCGCACGTGTTGAGATCACCCAATATGATGGGAAGATCGATTTTAATAGCTGGAAGAAGAAAATGAAGGCATTGCTATCTCACAATAAGGTAGCAATTGCACTGGAGAAGGACGCAACAAAGTGGACAGAGGAAAAATTGAAGATGAAAGCTGAGGTGGATGAGGAAGCCTACAACCTCATCATCATGAATCTCTCTGATAGCGTCTTAAGGAAGATAGATGGCTTTGAAACACCTATCATGCTCTAGGGTAAGCTTGAACCTCTTTATGCTTTGCAATTAGCACCTAATCCTGCATACCTTAAAGGTGTTTTTATTTGCTTACAAGATGGATAGTTCTAGGACAATTGATGAGTTCTTGAAAATGACCCCAGTGCTTAAGGGTATAGATCAAGAACTGCGAGATTCTAGTTTAGCCATGATATTGTTAAATTCGCTAACTGAGTAATATCAGGTTGTAAAAAATGCATTACAATACACTGGAACTATCCCTATTGTATATTTAATAATCTCGAGATTAAAGGCTAGGGAACTAGAACTTAGAGTACAAAAAAGGAATGGTGACAATCTGTTTGTGAATGGAAAAGGGGAGTCAAGCATGTTGGGTAGTAACACACAGTTTGAAAATGACCCTAGGAATAAAAAGAAAGGTAAAAATAGTCACAAAGCAAAAAGGGAGACTAGAAAGTGTTTCTTTTGTAACAAAACATGACACTTAAAGAAAAATTGTTTTGCTTGGATTAAGAAACAGAAGTAGGGAAATACAAAGAGCAACCTAGCTTCCACTAAAAACAATATCGAAGAGTTAGAGGTCCTCACTGTCTCTAAATCAGATAATGTAAATGAATGGGTACTAGATTTAGGTTGCTCATTCCACACGAGTCTTAACAAAAACTAGTTTCCAAGACTTTGAGGCTAATGAACTAGAAACTGTGTTTATGGGAAACAATAATGCTTGCAAAGTCCAAGGAATTGGTAGTATGACCTTAAGGCTTGAAAATGGAAAAAAAACATTAAATTGAATAAGGTTAGATACATTCCAGAATTAAAGAGGAATTTGATCTCTCTAGGAACACTAGATGAGTCTGGGTGTTGTTATAAAGCTGAGAGTGGGTGCCTAAATGTCTATAGGAATAACAACATAGTCCTCAAGGGAGTGAAAAGAAATGGACTGTGCATTTTATGTGGGAACCATGATTCTGAATGTTATAATACTGCTTTGCTTTCTACTAACTTGACTGTTACAGAAAAGTAGCATCTTAGGATGGGCCACATGAGTCAAAAGGGCTTGCACATCCTTAGCAAAAAGGGGCTGTTTGGTAAGGACTCCATTGAAACTCTTAACTTCTGTGAAACATGTGTAATGGGTAAGCAACATAGACCAAGTTTCCTAAAAGGAACTCACCTTGCTGAAAATTGTTTACTTGCTTAGGACTAAGGATGAGGCTTTGGGTAGGTTTAAGAGCTGGAAACTATTGGTAGAGAACCAAACTGACGAAAGGTCAAAACCCTTAGGACTGATAATGGGTTAGAATTATGCAATTTAGAGTTTGATAACTACTGTAGTGATTAGGGTATTCTGAGAATAGAACAGTTAGGAAAACTCCTCAGCAAAATGGAGTTGCTGAGAGGATGAATAGAACCCTATTAGAAAAGATTAGATGTTTGTTGTTTACATCTGGCCTACCTAAAACCTCTTGGGGGGAAGCCTTAAACACTACTGCATACTTAGTCAATAGGAGTCCCTTAAGTGCCATAGAATTTAAATGCCCCGAAGAAAAGTGGTCAAATAGGAAACTCAACTTAGGTCACTTAAGGGCTTTTGGATGTGCAGCATATGCTCACACCACTGATAGAAAATTAGACCCAAGATCCTTGAGGTGTGTGTTTCTAGGTTATCAAGAGGGACTCAAGAGGTATAGGTTATGGGAGAGGAGTGCACCTGGAGTGAGGATTATAATTAGTAGGGATGTAATATTCAATGAGAATCTTTTTCCTTGCAAATCTGTTGATAATGGTGCAAGTACCTCAAGCAGTAACCCTATAAGTCAAGAACTACCTGAGAATGTTCAAATTGAGGTGGAGCCTCTAATAACCCAACCTGAACAGGAAGATCTAGGAACTGAAACTGTCGCACCAGATCTGAATCCTAACTATGAAGAAGAACATGTTGAAAATCCTGAGGTTTCTCAATATGTTTCACTAGCCTAATACAAACTGGCCTGAGACAGAACTAGAAGAGAGATTAGGTCACCAGTGAGGTTCTCTTATGCTAAGCTCATATACACAGCCTTGGTGGCTAGGGCTGAATTGCAAAGGGCAGGACCTGTCACCTATGAAGAGGCAGTCAGATCCAAGGACAGAAGCAAATGGCAGACTACAATAGAGGAGGAAATGCACTCTCTAAAGGTAAATGGAACCTGGTCATTGGTTCCAAATCCCAAAGACCAGAAACTAATTGAGTGTCGATGGTTATTTAAGGTAAAAGAAGGTATATCTCTCTTTGATCTTCTTAGATATAAGGCAAGATTGGTAGCCAAAGGCTACACACAAAGGGAAGGAATAGATTTCAATGAAATATTTTCTCCCGTTGTGAAATATAAGACCATAAGACTTATGTTGTCTATTGTTGCATGCCATGATTTAGAAGTAGAACAACTTGATGTTAAAACTACGTTTTTACATGGAAATTTAGAAGAAACAATCTACATGAGCCAACCTGTTGGTTTTGTAGATAAAAGACTTCCAAATCATGTATGTTTGTTACACAAGTCCTTATATGGTTTAAAACAGTCCCCTAGGCAATGATACAAAAGATTTGATGCCTTTATCATGAGTATTGGTTTTAATAGGAGTCAATATGATAATTGTTTCCATTATGCCTTGAATGATAACATGTCTTTGGATCTTCTTTTGAATGTGGATGATATGTTTCTAATTAGCAAGTCTAAGTCTAAAATAGATGAATTAAAGGAAAAACTCAATTATGAGTTTGATATGAAGGACTTAGGGTGTGCTAAAAGGATTTTAGGGATGGTAATAACCAGGAACAGAAAGTGTAATGAGCTGAAAATACATCAATGTGCTTATTTGCAAAAACTAGTTTCTAAATTTGGTATGGTTGAGTCTAAGAGTGTAAATCTACCCCTAGCTAGTCATTTTATGCTAAGTAAGTTTCAATGTCCTAAATCTGATTTTGATTTGTTAAAAATGGAAAATGTTCCCTATGCTAATGTAATAGGATCAGTCATGTATGCTATGATAAGCACAAGACCTGACCTTGCTTTTTCCATCTCACTACTTAGTAGGTTCATGTCTAACCCAGGGTTAGAACATTGGTCTGCCCTAAAATGGTTGCTGAAATATATAAATTGCACAACTCATGTTGGTTTAGAATGCTCCAAAAGATGTGAGTCACTTGATCTTGTGGGTTTTGTAGACTCTGATTTTACAGGTGACAAGGATTCAAGGTAGTCAACTACTTCCTATTTCTTCACTTTGGGTGGAAATTGTGTGAGTTAGAAGTCCCAAATCCAACCTATTATGGCATTGTCTTCGATAGAAGCTGAATATGTGGCATTGGCAGAAGTATTCAAAGAAGCATTGTGGCTACAAGGACTTCTAACGGAGGAGAAATTGATAGCTGGGGCAATGACTGTATTTTGTGACAGTCAAAGTGCAATACATCTAAGTAAAAATCCTGTCTACCATGAGAGGACCAAGCACATGGACGTGAGGTTTCATTTTGTCAGGGATTTAGTGGCGCAAGGAGTGATAAATCTAAAGAAGGCAGCAACAGAGGATAATCCAGCAGATATGGGGACAAAGGTGGTGACACCTGCCAAGTTCAAGCATTGCTTAAACATGCTGTCTGTAAAGTAGAGCAGCAACTAAGCTATGAAGAGAACTTGGATGGGTGAGCTGCACTGATTAGGTCTTGAAGTTGGTGAGTTTTGAGCTTCAAGGTGGAGATTATTAAATGAAGCTCAAAACGGTGGCGTTTGAGGAGTGAGAGTTTTAATCTTGGCCATTGGTTGTTAAAGAGATCTGATGGCTACCATTTGTCCAAGAAAGTCAAAGCTATATAAGAGGCAAAAAATTACAGATTTGCATCTTTTCTCCAGCTCTCTCTTTACGATCAACAAAGTGCTCTACAATGGTTTCTAATTGAGTCCAAATTTCTTGTAATCAGTCTTAGATTTATGTAAATCTTGGGTTGAAGGTCGAGCTTCCTTTAAGGGTAGAGAATCTAGGTTTTGATTTCTCTTGTGATTAAAGGTTATAGTTAGGATTTGGGGTTGATTGTGTAAAGATTTGGAGTTGATTCGTTCTTTTAATATGTGAACTTCTAATCTCTTAGTGCAGTGCGCCCCAAAAGTTCTTGGAGCTTAACGTGGATGTAGCTTATTCCCAATTTTGGAATAAGTGAACCACGATAAAATCCTTGGTGTTCTTGCTTCTTTGGTGTGTGATTTAGATTCTTTAGAATGTGTTTGATGTTTGTTTTGGCAGATTGAGTTCTAATTTTAGCTTAACAACCACCCCGGTGTTTTCCGTAAGCTTCAAGCTTGTCTTTTCATGTGTGCAGATCCAGCGGATTGTCAGTGGCCTCAATTTCATTGGATCAGACCCTATTTCCATAACAGTAGATTTTTTGCATCTACATGGTTTGTATATAAAATTAAAAAATGAATAAACAAAGCTCAAGTAAATTTATAATAGGAACCTTAGATAACATTGCCATCACTGATAATCAAGCTTTCAAACGAAATGAACGATCCAATGTGCTCTTCAACACAATACAAAAAAACCTGTAAAGATTTAAGGACTGAAAAAATATTGAGTTTCATGAAAAAATACTGTTTGTGATTGAAAAATTTCCAAGTATCCATAAAGATCCAGTAACTGATACATACCAAACATATCTGTTGTTATATATAATAATCTCTTATTTAATGAATTATAACAATGGAAAAATCAAATACATCTAAACCTAATCTTTATAAACTATAGTTTATGAAGCTTCTTCAGTATCTCATCGAATGCTCTTGCATTAACTGTAACCTTGTAACCATCTTCAGGTTTCCTCCCTTTTGCAGCTATGATCAAGAACATAAGAGCCTTTGATACCTTTTCTCCATCGCCAAAGAATGTAATGAGATGGGCGAACGTTCTTGTTATCAGATTCTACTCTCTGGGAAGAACTGTTACTACAAGCTTATGTAGACAATCAATCAACAATGACAAACCTCATCTTAGGTTTTGATTTTTCTCATTGCTTTAGATTCCTTTTTCTTTTTTTTGGTATAATTTTTGAAGGTGGAGAGAGTTCTGATGATTCTGAGACTTTTTATGCTACTAACTTTTCATATAAAGCTTCTTTTACTGCTGATAAGAGTTGTATGAACTTGAAAGAAAAAAGTAATGTTATTTGCCTAATGGAAGTTCTTACACAGATATGATTAATATTAAGTTAAGTTAGATGAATATGGGTAGACAGCCTTGGAATTTACACAATCATTCCCCATGTTATGCTGCATTTTAAGTTCTATTAAACCCATGTCCATGTATGTGCACCCACCATTAAGTATGGTGATTGGGGAAGATGGAAAGGATCTTGAGTTTCTATTTCTTTAGAAAAGTAGTTGCAGTTAAGGTTTTGAAATTGTTATATAATAACTTCATACCATCAAATAAAGTTCTTTATTGATTATATATACTGATACCAATTATAGCATATGCTTCAAATGCTGTGTTTTGCATCGAAGTGCAGTGCAAGAAAAAAAAGAGAGAAGAAAGTGGGAAAGAGAAGTAGCCATTTTATGAAGAAGATGGTTTATGTTATTGGACTATGTCTTAATTTTTATAAGCCAATTATAATAAGATAAGATGGATGGTAGTCAATAAACTTTTGAGTGAAGAAATATATATTATCATTAATTGTTAATTATGGAGCAAACTTGGACTTGCAGGATATCCTTCCTTTCAGGTAATTACGGGATTAGAGGAAAAATTGAATTAATTGAGCGAATGTAAAGGCAAGATTTAACTCTGAAGAAGTTTCCAATCCCTATAATTCATAAACTTCATCAATCTAAACAAGAGAAACAAACATAAAACTGAGAGTCTAAATTATTTGACAACAATATGAAGCAATCAGAAAGAGCAAAACATTATGAATTACTACTGTGTAAAAACTTCCATTAGTTTTAACTCTTATCAGTAGTAAAAGGAAGCTTTTTTATGAATAGTTAGTAGCATAAAAAATCTTAGAATTATGAGAACTCGATCCATCTTCAAAAAAGAATTATACAAAAAGAAAAACTAAAAAGGAATCTAGACCAATGAGAAAATCTGAAACCTAAGAGTATGTATGAGGTTTTTCATTGTTGATTGATTGTCTACATGAGCTTGTAGTAACAGTTCTTCCCAGAGAGTAGAATCTGATAACCTCTGCAACAAGGACACTTGAAATGGATAATCAAACACTCTCCAGCCTTCTCCATCGTCACAGCTTCAACACAATCTTCCCCACAATTATCCTGATGCATTAATAATGAATAACCCACTTTAATCTTTACACTTTATTTTGTTATATTTCACAGAGAGACTAACGATAAAAATTTAAACAGTAAAAAAATACCACAGTTGCATTGTTGTTCTCAACATTGTTGGTGTTGTTCTGATAGTGGTTCTCTTCACTGCCCTTATCTTCTTCAAAACCAAGTTTTTCATCCCATTTTCGAGTCACTTGTTTCATAAGATTACTAACCTCCCTCGCCCACTGCCCAAACAATGTCAATCAAACGCTGGATCAGGGTAACATTTAGAAACACTGCATAAACTCTAAAGTCTTTATCCAATCATAAAATGAAGCATAAAATTTCCCTTTTTGAACCCTCAAATCTTTATCCCATTAAAGCAATGAAATGAATATAAAAAATCTTGATGATTAAACGTTAAAAAGAACAATAGAAATTCTCTCAAAACACTAAACTCAAACATCTTTATTAAACGCATAAAAACCCCAGTTCAATTCAAGAACCTTTATCAGTAAGGACGCAAAATCACACGATAAAGCATTGGAATGAATCTCAAGAATCTGGACAATTAAACATTAAAAAGTAGGAACCTTTGCATTAGGAACATCGTACTCTTCCACCCCGTCACTTGAACTGGAAAAAGTAGGGGCCGGAGACGGATTCGGGTCTGACACTGACCGCCTTAAAGCGGATGGTATAGGCGGAAACTTCGCCGCCGACAACGGAGTCCCTGGGCACACCATGTTCGCATTCTGTGACTGGGGCGACTGAGGTGTTTCAGCCGCCACTTGTGTAGGGAGTGGGTCTCCGAGATCAGAAACGCAGCGTTGGAGAAAAGGATGGCTCGGAGATGTGTTAGGGGCCGAGGCAGAGACAGAGGGTGAGGTGGTTGCGGAGGTAGTGGGAAGAGGAATCTTGGAGAAGCCAAAGAGAGAGGCGGGTTTGATGCTGGGTTTCTTGGAACTGGGTTGGAGAGTGTTGGGTTCAAAGGAGGGACGTTTGAGAGAGGCAGAAGAGGAGAAGAGGGTGGAGGAGGAGGCGGCTGAGTTGCCATTGCAACCGCAGGAGGAGCAAGAAGGGTGGTTGGTGAGGTGGAGGTTGGAGAAGCGAGTAGTGGTGTTGGTGGTGGGATCGTCATTAAAGAAGGAGGAGGAGTCCATGGTGGCGGTTTCTTGATCTTGGTCTGCTTGTTGTTCTTGGATGGTAGGAATTTGTGGGAATGGATTATTGTCAGTAAGCGTTTTGTTTCTCTCTTTGTAATCTTTTGTTTTGAGTTTGTTTTCAAGTAAAAGCAGGGGAGGAGGGAAATGAAGGGTTTTAGGAGGGGGGTTTATAGACAGTGGAGGGAAATCTTTAGTCTGTTAGGGATTGGCCAATCGGCGTTGAGCACTCAGGTGAATATATCTGACTCATATTTCTAATTTCTATTCCAATGTTCTGAGTAGCCGTACATGACTTCCTAATATGGCTGATTTCACTCTCCAATGAACAAATTTTCACCCTTGGCACCAGAGGTTAGTCTCTTTTAATGAATTCTTCTGATTTTTTTTTTTAACTCAACTACAATTTTTATCTTAATAAATTTTCAGTTTTGGGTCAATTTTAGGTGGGACACAAGACTTAGGGGTGGGAATTTGTATGAAGAATCGTATTACAAGAAAACAGCTGAACAAAACGAGCCAAAAATATCCCAAACACCCAATTCCAGAAGAGACAACCTAAAACTTTAACATGTAGCACATCTCAATTGGTGGTGTTAATGTTTACACATTAGTCAATTTATTTAGGGAATTGATATGAGATCTAATCAGTTGATGAGAATACTTTCTTTTCGACTTTTAGACACATGTTTCAAATTTTTTAATGTAAATAGTTTTATAAGTTGACAATAATATCATACAACCAAAAACAAATTAATGGATGCAAAATATACATAATTGAATAAAAAAAAATTACCGATGTTAAGATTGTACATGAAGGAATAAAAAATTACAATTACAATGAGATTGTTATAAGGTGATTATGAACAATTCTACATCAATAAGAGAAGTTGACAGACTGTAAATCAAAGACTTAGTATGTGGCGGCTCCTTTTGAAGGATGAGGTTGTAGATAATAAGAAGCTCTTGGTCATACTTGTTTCTTTTGATAGTATCAGAAAAGAATCTCGTAGCCTCAATAGAAGAACATTTATCCGGGTCTACTTCTTCTTTGATTTCATCTTTATTAACACCCAATATTACATAAAACTTATTATTAGACAATGCCAGCTTGTGCGTATAGTACGCCAAAGCATAGTTGCAGCTTCATGGCAACACCAAAATGTAAAATGACTATGATTGCTGCAGCAAAGTCCTTGTGTTGAAAGTAAAGTAATCCTCTCCTGTAGCTATGCACTCTTCAACATCTTTGTGAAATACACTCTGCAAGGTAAGAATTGTGCTAAACCAATTTAAAATACACAAGTGATTCTTGAAAGCACCTGATACTAACTGTTACCAGATTTTAAAAAGGAAAATTTTCAATTATAATTTATCAGAAAAAAGAAGTTGGACTTTTCGGTTTAAGAAAGTGTTTTCTTTTGCCCACATTAGAGCTTACCTAATCGGACTATGGAACACTTTACAAGTCTAATAAATCAAGATAATTGCACAAATATGATAAATACCTCTCCTGTGACTCGAACATATCCCCTGACCTTTGGGTATAACTAACCCTCATTTCTAAAAAGTTTGTCCATCCGACCACAAGAAGAGAGGTAACTTTTCATATATCAAGCAAACAATTTAACTTAAACAAGATTCCTAGAGGAACAAATGCAATCTTAATGGAGCTGAAGGAAATAGGGAAAGAGTTTGACTTGAATGAATTTCTTGGCTCTCATTTCCTTTTCTTTGATTTTAATTGTTGTCTACTTTTTGTTTTTAATACAAGCACCAACAAAATCTATTGGGATTCCCTGTTAAGTACAAGTGCATTGAAGTGCTCATTAAGCTGATATTCAAAGGTATACACCAAAGACCTGAACAAAACTTCAACTCATTTCATCAACTTTGTACAATTGAGAAAGAGCAGACAATCTAGCTGCTATTTCTTCATGATCATCATCCATTAGCCGAGTTGCTGCCCGAGTTTACAGAATGAACAACTTGATATGATATATGAAAACCTTGAGCTTCAGCCTCAAAACTCTGAAGTTATGATATGAACCGTGGCAAAAACAAAAATACTCCTCTTCATTGGAGTCTAATCGCCTTTTTTCAAGACCACGAAACTTTTGGCATACAGGTCACTGTGAGCTGTGGCTTAAACAAGATTATCTTGAACTTGTGACCAGAACTGTGACCTCAGAGCTACTACAGATGACCAATTCAAGATAGATGACCAGAAACGAGGATCAGAAGACCCATAAGATTCTTCTGTTCTGGTCTTTGTTCTCAAAACTTGATGCAGAACCATAAGTAATTGTTCATTTCTGTGCCCCAGATTCTCTTTCACGGCGGTAAACATATACTGAATCCAGCACAACTTTTCCAACTCTTCTATTTTTTCGAGTTCGTTTACTCATACCTTTCTTTCCTACCTTCTCAACAAGAGGTTGGGACATGGGAACATGATGAATCCATAGTAATGGAACCAGGGCCGCAAGAAACTGTATTAAGATACCCACAGGCAAACTTGAGTAATCTTGAGATGTTATTCCAATCAGAGAAGCCAATCCAATACCCAAAAACCCACTGGCAATTGATGATAGACACAATGTTGAAGCTGAAAAAGAAGTGAGTGAGCCTTCACAACCCTGTGGGCATAAACTTGCCAATAGCATTGAAAAGGGGAGGAGCTTGAACTGTGCAAGAGTTTCTGCTAAACCAGAGAAACAAAGGGCAAACACCTCATTTGGAATTCCTAATTGAAGATTGATCTGTCTCACTAAAATGAAGTCAAGAAGAAGGGAAGAAGCATACGAAATCTGCACTATCCCAATCAATTTTCTCAGGGAAACCTTCTTCCAGTACCGGTCATATAGTACAGTCAATGTCAGAAGTGTCAACTGGCCAATCACTCGTGACATCCCAATTACTGAAGGATCAAGATTAAGACATTGAGTTTGATAGCAAAAGATTGAGCCTGACAAAATAGGGACCATGGCAACAGATGCTACAAGCCACGTAAGAGGACGGGATATGCTTTCCTCACTAATTGCCATAACCAGATTGGATATCTGTTTCTTAATGCTTTCTGAAATTGATTTTCTTGGAACATCATAATGTGATGGTTGAGCCAAACCAAGAGATCCCTCTTTTACGGATAATGAGATTGTAAGTTGAACAGATAACAGAACACCAAACATGAGGAACATGGTTGTAGGTGGCACTTTGGGTAAGATATATCCACCTAGTAAGTTGCCTAGAATTCCACCAGCAGCTGCAGCCATAAAGGCATAAGACTGGAGACCAACCATTCTGTGTTTTTGGCCATACTCTGCTACAACAGCATCTTTTGCAACTTCTTCAATGGATGCTCCAAGATTACTGAGAAGGACACATGCCATGAGGGTTGGAAGAGCTTTACCAACAACAGGAACTAATGCCAATGGGCCCCAAGACAGGATCTGCAAGAGGACTGAGAAGTTTTTCATTTCAATGAGAATCTTTTATTACTTATTGATACAAAAACAAACACTATTTCAATTACAACCATACTTCTTGGTTTTGCAAAAAGGTCTCGAGGCAAGCTTTATATTATTGAAGAAAATCAGTCCCTAATCTCCTTTTATCCTCACAAATCACAAGAAGGTAACATATTCCTTCTACTTCTACCCTTAACCAACGACTTTTAAGATCATGAGATTTTCAACTAAGCACAATTACATGATACTTATAAACTATCACCACTCTGAAATATGTTAGACTTGATTGCTCATGTAAAAACGAAATTCACTAAATCAAAATTCATTGAATGGTGAATACTCGATTTTCAATCAAAAAGGGATATGCTGAGCGAAGAAAGATTCAGAGATCTTAACATAATTCCTTAATCTAACTTAAATTACTTGAATTTAATACTATAAACCAAAAGTAGTCAAAATGTTTTACTCTGTGAGTAAAGCATGATTATAGAAATATAATACAATCCATAAAGTTTGTTTAAATGTTAAGCTAGGTTTGAAACTTGAAGCTTCAGTAAAGTAAGACAATTTTATAAGCAAACTTATGAAATTGACAAGAATCTGTTATCGGGGGAAAGAAAAAAAAATCAGCTACCTTTACTTTTCATTTCCACAAGTGTGCAGTTGGAACTAAGACAAACCGAATCTTAGACATAGCCAAAACCGGGAAAGGAACCAAAAACCAAAACCAAAACCAAAGACAAGAATAAAAATGGCCATGCCAGACTATACAAACCACTTGTACATCTCTCCTACACTCCCACCTAAACTAAATTACAGAATAAAATTAAGCTCTAACAAAGCAAATTTAAATAAATTAAAAAAAAAAAAAAAAAAAAGATTAGCATGGTGAAACTTGTTAATGAAATCTTTGAGGATGAACACAATTAAAGAATAGAAAGAAACAATGAAATGTAATTAAGAAACTAACCTCCAATGCAAATATAAGGAATTCTATGAGCACCGCCAATATAAAGAGCATCAGAGAGAATCCCATAAAGAGGTTTGGCCACCATGGGAAGATTTCCAGAATACTGCACAAGCTGCAAAGTTGAAGGATGCAAGTTAAGGTTATGAGCCATGTGAAAGTTGAGAGCCAGCCATGGAAAACACCTGAAACCTTGCACCCAATACCCCAAACCACACAAAACCAACATCTGCCTAATTCCCACTTCCCCAAACCCTCTCTTAACATCTTTCTCTCCGTTCCCCCTCTTGCTTTCCCTCACAGAAACTTCACCTGACCCTGTTCTCACTATGTTGGGACTCAACACAGGCCTAGTTTTATCAATCAAGGGCAGCTTGAAACCTCTGTTAACGGTGTTGTTACTGGGGTTATTGCTGTGAAAAGAAGTACAAAACATAGGCTTGACATTGAAATCTCGGACTCTTGGAACCTTCGGACTGATTGTACTAAAAGAGTTATTGTTACAAATGAGCGGGTAATTCATGGTTTAGACAAAAAGAACAAAAGGTTGAAACTTGAGTTCAGAGTGTGCAGAGGAAGAAAAATGAGAAAAAGGACAAAATCCTCCAAGAGATTTGGTGAAAGAAGGGAAAGAGGAAGAAGTTAGGAGAAGAGAGAAGAGAGAAGAGAGAAGTCTGGAAGAATGTATTGGAGGGTTTTGTTATTAGGCAAAAGTTGAGGGAAAGAATAAAATTTATTAAGAAATAAGAATCTAAGATTCAAGATTTACAGAGAAAATTTGAGAGAGAGAATCAGAGGGTTCCAGCTGAAGCTGGAAAGAAAATTTTGCTGTTTCGATTCGAGGTCAGTTGTCGTTGTTTACTTGTTTTTGTACTCTTTATTGGGGATTTTGGGGGCTCCACTGTGTACAAGGAATTGGGAACACGCGCTCCTGATTCGGGGATTTTCGGACACAAATTTATGGGTTTAGTGGGGCCGATTGCAATCTGATTATGACAAGACGTGGATTCTTCTGTACGGCCAACGGTTCTAGTTTGTAACGGGACAGTGGAGAATCGGAGGAATAGTCTTTCACACGCGCGTTTGTTATGCACACGGTTATGATGATGATGTGATGTTCACCATCTGTTTGGTAATTATATCACTTTTGACTGATTTGTACACAACACACGTGATGTTTGATTTTTGTTTTCATAAACAGAATTCTAATGTAAACCGTTAATTAAATTCATTTAATTTATAATTTTCTTCCGGAGATTTATCTGAAGATGAAGACAGGGATTAGGATCTTTCGTCCAATTGCCAATTATTATTTTCTAAATAAATAGAAACTTGAGATACTTTCCATCTTCCCCAATCACCATACTTAATGGTGGGTGCAAATGCACATGAACATGGGTTGAATGGAACATAACATGTGGAATGATTGTGTAATTTCCAAGGCTGTCTACCCATATTCATCTAACTTAACATCAAATTTTGACCAAAATTGCCCAAATTTTATAGTTTTAAGCTGGATATCTTAATATATGGTTGCTTATCTTCTAACACCTAAAAACTACAATTACGCATCTGCAGAATTATATGGATTCAGAATTCAGATTATCAAAAATATTAATAATACCTTCTTGTGAAATTTGTGACTAGGAGGGAAGGCCATGTAGATGAAAACACCTATCAACCGTATGGTTATTTCCGTTGCAGTGGCTGCAATGCAACTTTCCTTTCCCTTTGTTGAATGAATTGCCACCATTGTTGATCCTTTGTGTATCTGCCAACAAAACTTCTCTAGACACAACAAGATCACGTTGTTTTTCTTCTTGGAGAATCATGGAATAGACCACGTATAGCAGAATATGAATCATTTAAACCCATAAGAAATTGCATTACCTTCCCTCTTTGTTCTCGTTCTTCACTTTTCTTAACTACTCCACATGTACAAACAGGTTGATCATTGTAAGATGAGAGTTCATCCCATAAGCCCTTCAAATTGGAGTAATATGTTGCCACGGACATGGTCCCTTGATGTAAAGAAGCAATGTCCCTCTCAATCTGAAAGATTCTAGGAGCATTGTTTTGAGAAAGTCTCTCCTTTAGATCAGCCGAAACTTCTGCTGCTGATTCTATATACAAACACACTTTTACTGATCTCAGAATCAATAGAATTAAGGATCTAGGATAATATCATATCGTTGCATCTTTTCCATAGGGCATATTTTTCATCAGTTGGTGGTGGTTTCTTGATTGAATCGTTAACGAATCCTTATTTGTTTTTCGCACTTAGAGCAATGCTCATTGATCGGCTCCAAGATGTGTAATTATCACCATTCAAATGTTTGGTGACCAAACTAATTCCTGGATGATCAGCGGAATGGAGATGAAAGGGATCGCAAGGATCAATAGTAACATAGGTTTCTGTTTTAGAAGTAGTGTTCGTCATTTGAGGTTAAAAAGGAAAATAAAGAAGATACTTCCCAAGAGCGTAGCGCTTTGATACCATGAAAAAAATAATGGGAAGAAAAATATATTACTTTCTTACATTTGCTTGTGGTTCAGTACAGGTTTATATACAAGCTAACAGCTAACTAAAAACTTAAAAGTAAGTAATTGCTTGCTGTAAAATAAAGAAAATTCTGGATAATAAAAGGATGTTGACTATGTAATTCTGCAGAATGATTGCGTACAATCTTGTCAAAGTTTAACAAAAACACTAGCAAATGTTGAAATATTATAGATCAATCAAATGTAAATCAAAGTTATAAATAAACGCATTTTTAATTAATTAAAAAAAAAAAAAACAAAACAAAAGTAAAATCATTCAGTTTCCCATGTAGATTTTTTAACCCTGGTGGAGTTATCCCAGGAAGAATCCATTCTCTTTCACATGCCAAAATACTTGGCCATGATTTACATCTCTTTTGGGCTGATACGCATGCCACAAAGCAGACTTAAGATTCCACATCGCATAACATTGGTCCAAAACATTTTTAACCACCTTTCACCGGTAATCATTGCCGATGGCAACACCAACGCCGCGGAAGCTGTCACCGGTATCCCTCGACAAGCTCATTTGGTCTTTGCTCTCTGACAGCAATGCAATGCAAGGAAAACAAAGAGAAGAAAGTGGGAAAGAGAAGTCGCCATTTTATGAAGAAGATGGGTTATGTTATTGGGTTATGACTTCATTTTATAAGTCAATAGACAAGATAACATGGATGGTAGCCAACAATCTTTGAGTAAAGAGATATTTATCATCATTAATTATTGAGCAAAATTGAATTCAACAGGATATCCTTCCTTTCAGATATTTACGGGATTAGAGGCTAAATTAAATAAATTGAGAAAGTCTAAATAATTCTCACTTTCCTCTGTGTTACTATCACAGAAGACAAACATAAACAAATCAACCAAACTTAATTCAAAAAGCAACAACAAGCAATTAGAAAGAGTGAAATCATGATAACATTTTTTATTACTATACTGTGTGAACACTTCCATTATGAACACTTACTAGAAAAGAAAAGCTTTCTTATGAATAGTTAGTAACATAAGAAATCTCAAAATTACGCGGACTCAACCCATATTCATCATAAAGTTTTATATTGAATAGAAACATAAAAGGAATCTAAACTAGGGATGGCAAAGGAGCGGAGTACGACCGGGGATCCCCATTCCCCTTCCTCGTCCCCGTCTTCGCCCCATAAGGGGATTCCCCGTCCCCACTACAAGGATGATGGGGGCAGTTTACTCAAAGGACATCTCAAGTTTGCATTTAATTAAAAGGCTATCAAGTTTTAAAGTATTAACTAAATAGCCATATTATTGATTAAGGGTAATTAGTTCTTAATTAGGATTAATGAAGTATTATGTAATCTTTTCAAAATTATACTATATTCCCACAAACCCGAAATTGTTGCAAACAAACCCAAACACCTTCCCGCCATTAACGCATCTCTACCTCTGCATCTTCTTCTCTTCTTCTTAGCTTCGTCTACATCTTCTTCTTCCTCTGCATCTTCTTCTTCTTCCTCCCACCTCTGCATATTCTCATTCTTCATTCCTCTATATCTTCTTGTTCCTCCGCCATTAACACTTTATTCTTCCTCCACCATTAACATCTTCTCCGCCAAAGATCCCCCTCCTCCTCCTCCTGACATTTCCTCTAAGTATGTGTATTTCTTTTTTACATTTTATATTTAGATTTACAAAGATTTAATAATGGATGGGGTTTGGGTTATGATTTTGATTTAGTTGTTTAGGTTGTTGGGTTGTGTTTGATGTAATGCAAGTTGAAAGGAGTGAAATTTGTTGAAAATTTGTTCTGGGTATGATGGAATCGATTGTAGGTGGAGATGACAGAAAATGTGTTCGGGGTATGATGGATCGCTTAAGCGATCTGGTATATCACTTAAGCGATTTGGTAGGTCTCGTAATGCAGCAGATAGATCGCTTAAGCGATTAGGTATGCAGCAGATAGATCGCTTAAGCGATCTGGTAAAAGTCTGGTGTATAGGAGTAGATCGCTTAAGCGATCATTGTTATTTATACTGGATCGCTTAAGCAATCAATATTGCTTAAGCGATCCAGTATAAATAACAATGATCGCTTGCGATACAAACAGAACCATATAAGCACTGCATGTGATTCTTTTTAAAATATTTGAACCCTTAGTACAGCATTTAAGAATTTTTTTTTTCTTGCATTACAGGTAGTTGGCTATTATTACACATGGGACAAGTTGTTTTGGGTGTTAAATATTTTGGTGAGTGGGTGGAGGAAGCACGTAGCTGGCAGTGGATTGGAAAGAGCAAAGAAGCTATACCAATTGCTGTGAGCACAGAGGTTAGTTTTGATGAGTTGATTGATGAAATAATTAGAAAATGTAATTTGAGTTGCTCGCGTAGTGATATAGTTGTGAAGTATCTTTTAAGTAGAGTTCCTGAAAATTATAAGGTACCTCCTGTTATATTAAAGTCGGATGAAAGTGTAAAGTTATATATGATTGATGTGGCCGATAATGATTGGAGGCCGATTTTAAGGGTTTCTCTTGTAGAAAAACCATTCGAAGTTGGTTCAAAGGAAGGGGATAACGAGGAAGTAGGCAGAGATTTGCCTAGTTTTAATTTGAAATACGAGGCCAATGATTTGTTAGTTGAAAAATCAAGAATAGACGGTCAATTGGGTGGTGAGGAGGACACTGTAGAAGAGGTTAGTGATGGGGGGCAGAATGAAAATGTTGAGGAGGAGGACCCCGTAGATGTTCCCACAGATGTAGAGATTCCTTTAAATACAAATTATGCAGAAGGTGTAGATTGTGAGGAAGAGAACACCATGGTCATTTATGTAGGTTCAGAGAGGGCAATTGGAGGTAATAGTGAATCAGCTCATGTTTTTACAGATGGATCGGAGTTGCACATAGGGTATTTATTTGACAACAAAGAGAAAGTGGTGAGGAAGCTAAAACTTGTTGCCGTGAGAGGTAATTTTGAGTTCATCACCAAAAAGTCAAGTTCATTGGCTGTGACGGTTGCATGTCGTGACCGAAAGTGCAAGTGGCGGATTTATTGTAGAAGGTTGGCGGAGTCGAAAAAATTTATGCTTAGCACATATACCCGTGAGCACACTTGTGGTTTGGGACATATTTCAGGTGAGCATCGACAAGCGTCCGATGATGTTATTGGACAATTTGTCAAAAGTCGGTTCGTTGAAGGGAAAGGTCCATCTCCTAAAGACATTCAGAGACTTGTATGCACAGAGTTGGGATGTGCTGTTAGTTACTGGAAATACTGGAAAGGGAGACAACATGCACAAGATTTTGTTAGGGGCACGTCGGAGCACGGGTACGCAGTATTAGAAGCATACCGTTATATGCTTGAGTTGACAAACCAAGGTAGCAAGACGGCTTTGAAGTGGGACATGAATATGATGTTTAAATATTTTTTTGTTGCTTACAGTTCTGTTATAAGGGGTTTTGTAAACATGAGAAAGGTGTTGGCTGTTGATGGTTGCTTTCTGACGGGAAAGTATGGAGGTACATTGTTGGTGGCCACTGCACAGGACAGCGAGAATCACACATATCCTGTTGCATGATGTATGGTTGACTCTGAGAATGACGAGTCGTGGACTTGATTTTTTCAACAGTCACGTACGATAGTGCCTAACACGGATGAGTTGTGCATAATATCCGATAGGCACAACTCTATAAAGAAGGGGATTGCCACTATTTACCGTCAAGCACATCACGGATTCTGTATGAGGCACCTTGGTGAGAACATAAAACAAAAGTCTAAGTGTGCTGGCCTCCTTCAGACATACTACATGGCAACAAAAGCTTATCGGGTTGATGCGTTCGAGGAGCACTTCCAGCAAATCTGAATCAAGGATGATAGAGTTGCTAAGTATCTTGAGCATGATGTTGGTTTTGAGCGATAGAGTAGAGCTTACTTTTCTGGAAGAAGGTTTGATGTCATGACCACGAACATAGCCGAGTCCATAAATTCGAAGTTGTTAATAGAAAGAGAGTTTCCAATAGTTGCATTTTTTGATGCAATCCAAAGGACACTGTCGCGGTGGTTCCATGAGCGTTGTACGGAGTCAGATAATTTTACTACAACCCTTGTTCCGTCAGATGAAAAATTATTGCGAGAACGTATGGAACTGTCAAATGCACTGTTTGCCTATCCTCTTAATGCTCAAGAGTTCACTGTGCGCACCTATGGTCCGAATGTTCTAGTTAACCTTGTTAGAAAAACTTGCAGCTGTAAAGTGTTTGACATTCAACGTTTACCTTGTCCTCATGCACTAGTAGCACTGAAACACCAACGGAAGCCGGATTTTGGTTCAAGAATTTACATGGAACTTTGCTCCCCTCTCTATATGACAGATCACTACATGCTAGCTTATTCAGAAACGATATATCCGGTGCCTCCAGAAGAGGAGTGGGTAGTGCCGCCAGAGGTGGCTAACATTATCATCCACCCGCCATTCAAGAAGACAGCAAAGGGGAGAAAAAGAGTTAAGCGTATTCCATTAGCCTTTGAGGTTCCGCGGAAGATGAATAAGTGCTCAATTTGCAAGCAACTTGGCCACAAGAGAAGCAGTTGCCAAAAGCAATCGCATACACATCCAGAAAATTAGGTTCGAAGAAGGATGAAATTCAGCGAGTTGCCAAGGCCAACCGTTGATGAGTTATTGTTTTCAATTATTGATGTTATAAATTTTATATTTCTTGTTACATGACCTAAATATTTGTTGTTGATTTTAGTTTGGAATTAGGTTGTCAAATTGAGGAGAAAGTATGGAATTAATACGTGTTGGTAATTTTAGTTTGTCAAAATTCAGGAGAAAAGCATGAAAAGTATATATTTCGCCAATGATCGCTTAAGCGACTAAGGGTTTTTCAAACAGGATCGCTTAAGCGATATCACGGATCACTTAAGCGATCGTCCACCTGGGAAGATCATTCTGCCCACGTGTACGATCGCTTAAGTGATCCACGATCGCTTAATCGACTAAGACAAAAAGACAAGAATTGCTTAAGCGATATCTAGGGTCGCTTAAGCGATCGTGCAACTCGGTAGATGATTCTGCCCGGCACGATTGCCCAAGCGATCTGCGTTCGCTTAATCGACCAAGACAAAAAGACAATAATCGCTTCAGCGATATCTAGGATCGCTTAAGCGATCGTGCATCTGGAAAGATTTGATTCTGCCCAGGTGCGCGATCGCTTAAGCGATTTACGATTGCCTAATCGACCAAGACAAAAAGAGAAGAATCGCTTAAGCGATTCTTATCGCTTTTAAGCGATCATGCACCTGGGCAGATTTGATTCTGCCAATCACATGATCGCTTAAGCGATCCGATACAATCGACCAACTGAAAAAGTAAAGAATCGCTTAAGCGATCTCTATGATCGCTTAAGCGACCCTTTGTAAACGAAGTTTCTTTTTGTACGATCGCTTAATCGACCAACGAAAGATTTAAAAATTTGACAAATACACCCCCACCTACCCAACTTCCCAGATCCCGGCCACCACCGCCGAAAACCTACCGGGAAAGGGCGTTACGAAGCATTACAGTCGGATCAGGCTGATAGGGCGTCGATATGGCCTTTTTCGGCCATATTGACCACGGATGTGGCTAGAAAAGGCCAGATCACTGCCATATCTGGCCGTCGACGGACGAAAAATGCGACATCTGGCCGTCGACGGACGAAAAATGCGACATCTGGCCGTCTGTGATGGCCAAAGATATGGCCATCATTTTCGGTCAACGATGCCCAAGATTTGGCCGTCGTTGACCGTCAACGTCAGCCATTTCATTTGAAAGTCGATGATGGCCCGATGTGGCCTTTTCTGGCCAGATCTATAGTGGATCTGGCCGAAAAATGTCACATCTGTGAATTACCGGCCATTTCCGATCGTTTCTAGCCGTCGGTGGTGCCGAAATCTGGGAAGTTTGGTGGGTGGGGGTATTTTTGTTACTTTTGAAACTTTTTCAGGTTGTATTAACGAAATTAATTCAGCTAATGGGTCTAAAATTTATTAAAAAAATACTTATATTTGCTAAATAAACAAAGAAATATTATGGGAATATGATTTATAATATTTATATGAATATTTAACCAAACGCACTCTTTATGTTCTGAACAAAGACGAATCATAAACCCTATATGTTTAGCATAGACGTATATATTCTACACTTTATCTGTTTCATACTGACGTAAAAGAACGTTATGTTTAATATAAATATAATAACGGTCATAGTCAACAAAGACGAATCGTAAACCCTATATGTTTAGCATAGAGGTATACATTCTACACTTTATATGTTTCATACTAACGTAAAAGAACGTTATGTTTAATATAAATATAATAACGGTCATAGTCCACAAAGATGAATCGTAAACCCTATATGTTTAGCATAGAGGTTTACATTCTACACTTTATATGTTTCATACTGACGTAAAATAACGTTATGTTTAATATAAATATAATAACGGTCATAGTCAACAAAGATGAATCGTAAACCGTATATGTTTAGCATAGAGGTATACATTCTACACTTTATATGTTTCATACTAACGTAAAAGAACTATATGTTTAATATAAATATAATAACGGTCATAGTTCACAAAGACGAATCGTAAACCCTATATGTTTAGCATAGATGTATACATTCTACACTTTATATGTTTCATACTGACGTAAAAGAACGTTATGTTTAATATAAATATAATAACGGTCATAGTCCACAAAGAGGAATCGTAAACCCTATATGTTTAGCATAGAGGTATACATTTTACACTTTATATGTTTCATACTGGCGTAAAAGAACGTTATATTTAATATAAATATAATAACGGTCATAGTCCACAAAGACGAATCGTAAACCCTATATGTTTAGCATAGAGGTATACATTCTACACTTTATATGTTTCATACTGACGTAAAAGAACTATATGTTTAATATAAATATAATAACGGTCATAGTCCACAAAGACGAATCGTAAACCCTATATGTTTAGCATAGACGTTTACATTCTACACTTTATATGTTTCATACTGACGTAAAAGAATGTTATGTTTAATATAAATATAATAACGGTCATAGTCCACAAAGACGAATCGTAAACCCTATATGTTTAGCATAGAGGTATATATTCTACACTTTATATGTTTCATACTGACATAAAAGAACGTTATGTTTAATATAAATATAATAACGGTCATAGTCCACAAAGACAAACCGTAAACCCTATATGTTTAGTATAGTGTTAATCGCTAAACTGATGCTCTGAAATACAATAAATAATATCTGAATACATAGGAACACTTAAGCGATTCGTTGCTTTTACTCCTGCTCGCTTAAGCGATCGATAATCGCTTAAAAGATCTAGCTCGCAGCAGATGCCCAAATCGAAAATCGCTTAAGCCATCCATTTGTATTGCTTATGGCTTAAGCGATTTTCGTAAAACACTCTTGATCATTTAAGCGATCAAAAATCGCTTAAGCGATCGTGGCCAAGGCAGAATGATTTGGCCAAGATCTTTGATCGCTTAAGCGATCTCATGTATCGCTTAAGCGATTTATTGCTTTTCCTCCTGGTTGCTTAAGCTATCAATTTGTATCGCTTATGCGATTTTCGTAAAACACTCTTGATCGCTTAAGCGATCTTGGCAAAGGCAGAATGCATCTACCCAGATCTATGATCGCTTAAGCGATCTTATATATCGCTTAAGCGATGCTTCCTAAACGAGTCTCTGTCGCTTAAGCGATTTTGGATCGTTGAGGCGATTTTGGCTAAGGCAGAATGTATCTGCCCAGATCTATGATCGCTTAAGCGATCTTATGTATCGCTTAAGCGATGCTTCCTAAACGAGTCTCTGTCGCTTAAGCGATCTTTATCAAGGCAGAATGAACATCTTCCAAGATGGGTAATCTCATAAGCGATTTGACGTATCGCTTAAGCGATGCTTCCTAAACGAGTCTTTGTCGCTTAAGCGATTTTGGATCGCTTAAGCGATCATATCTAGAAAAGTCTTAGTCATTTGGGAAATAATCATACATAGTAAATTCAACTTGCTAATGAGATATCACACGTTGTAGTGATACACAAAATGAAACAAAACGCTAAAAAACCATTATCCGGCTTAGGTGAAGCAAATGATCACATCATACATAGTAAATTCAACCTGCTAATGAGATATCTTATATGAACAAAAAAATTATCTCCCAAATGTCAGATCCAATTCTTTACAAAAATTTCCTATACACTGCCAGCAACCTCTCTGAGATCATTGTTTTGTACCATGCCTTCCCAGCAGCCTTTATTGCCTTTATTGCAGATGCCTCCTCTCCTCTTGCCAACCAGCCTTTGTTTGAGAAGTTTCCTCTCATTGTTTGCCAGGAACCTACAGACACGTCAACTTTTGTAAATAAAAAAAAACACGTAAATAAACAAGTGTGTGTAGGTGAGAAGTTCATCACAAATCGTGTCTTTCGGTAAAGCTCCATATAAGCATGACATCTGTAGCATCAGCACCACAAACCAAGTATGAAAATCGACATCACATAAACTACACAATTCAAAGTCCAACTTTCATACCTTTTTATTGGGTTCGGTCATGCGGATCCATCGCCCATGGAAGCGATCACACCCACCCTCTCAGATCTCTCATTGTTTCGTCATTCAACCCATCCATCGGGGTGTTGGTCATGTCGAACTCAATAAATTTCAGGGCATATACCCCACATTCAGCACTACAATAGGAAGAGACATTAGCATTAGAATAAACTTATAGAACAATTGTATTATATAAGTTAGTTTTATACAGAAGTTACCTTGACTCATTTATTGGGCCGGTAGAGCACTTAATTGGCCACTTTCCGGTTAGTACTTCATCACCGAAGTGCCCAAACATCCCGCTATCACGCAACAGCCGCGGGAACAACCTGGACAGTGGCTCCAACTCCACCTGCAATTGCTTGTCTCGACAAATAGTGGGGTTGCAGTCAAGGATCTTCAGCAACCCCTCCTCTAGATGCGCAACGATCGTATCCAAGCCAAGCATCTCTTTGACGAGGATAATGCAGTACTCTCTTTTAACAAAGGCCCAATTGTGGCCATATTTGGGCTGATCCCTCCGTACATACTGCAAAATTCTGTCATCAAAATGAAAATCATCAGGGATGCAGTGCATGCATGCTAGGGCCAATCTTTTTCGCTTCGGTCCTTTTACTGCACCACTAGCAACGACATTTTTAAGTAAAGTGCGATATGCCGCAACAAGCCTTTGGCCAAACGCCACATCAGTGATGACACAGTCAGGATACAACAGATCACCATCGTGATGCAGCCGTTGCCTCATCAGTGTCAATATCTCATCGATGTGCTGCATCACATAAAAACAACAAGATAAGTATGGAAAACATAGGCAAAAATAAGGAAAATTAAGCAAAAATAACTCATCGAGTCCTCAAGCCACGTGCCCATCGTCAACAACTTCCTAAACCATTCCCTGGGATAATCCCTTGTCTTACACTTTATATGGCCATTACTTCCTGATCCATTGTAATAGGCATAGAAGAGTTTTTTCTTTTCCTCTATTGGCCTATACAAATCGACATTTGACTGCAATTCCCCTTGCCCGCTTCCTCCATTTTTATATCCTCGCTTCCTTCGCCTCCCAGCTCGCCCTCCTCCATTATCACCGCCCCACTTTCTCCACCAACCTCCTCTATTTCTGGTTCTTGCTCCATTTGTTTCTTAATTTTCTGCTTGTTTCCCCGTGTCACTACTATGTAAGGCGATTTCACAAACTTGCTCTTCCGGTTCTCTCTTTTCAAGCCAGTGTGCACTTCAATCGCCTTTAATTCTCCACCAACTTCCTTCTCCACTGTACCAACTTTCTCTCGCAGCTTATACACTTTCTCCTCCACCCTTTTGATGCACTCTTCCATCTTGTCAAACCTTGCATAAACGACGGTTGTAAAACTCTCAAACCTTGCATCAACGGCTGTTGTAAAACTCTCAAACAAGCCATTTATGAGGTCAACAACCTCATTCTCCCGACGCCGATGTCTTGGCAAAGCGGTACTTGTTGTACCAGTTTGCTGAGGCATACGAACCTCTTCCTCCCTCTTCTCCTCCTTCTCCTCCTCGGACCTCTGGCCGATTGGCGCTTCATCCTCCTCGGCATCAACCACGTTGTGAAGCAGTGGCCCCGCAACTGCCATCACATGCGTGACCCCTTCTAGGTCTCGCATCAGGCGGTCTATCCCTTCATCGCTTGCATCCTCCAGTGCGTTGAAAGATTTGACATAGTCCTCTTCCGCTTCAGCCCCAATAGCGGTGAGAAAGGGACGGACGAGTCCCTACAATAAGAAACAAAATCAATCAAATTAAAGCGAGATTTTAAAGCAACTGCATATGCAAAAGCTTAGTCCTTTAATCTTACCCCAGTCGCTTGAATCTTAACGTCTGTTTGTTCGTAATCCAAATGGGTGTACCTCTGGACATGCCACTGCAACATCCTAGGAAATTGCTGTTGCACATCCAAACTGTTGCTCCTTTCTCTCCCCCTTAGCGAAGACAGGGATGGCCTCATACATCCAAGCCTACATTGAAAAAAAAAAAAACAGTCCATATCATAATTCAAACACATATGTTACAAAAAATATAATAAAAAGCCTATTAATATTTACCTGCATTGCCCATGGGAAGCCAAACAAATTGTACGTGCTTGGTTTATCCTTCCCATCCCATTGGGACTGCTTTAACGCCATGTCTAGTTTGTTGAGACTCCTGATGGTTCGCTCATATGATTTCAGTCCCCATGGATAAGAATTAAAGAACTTCAAGTTGCTTGCAAACAACAACCAATCTTTCTCAACAGTTTTTGTTGAGTCACCACCAATAAGATTGAATGTTAAAAACAAAACCAAGCACACTTTTATCTTCTCTTTATCAGTATATTCAACTGTTTCTAGACTTTTCTCTAAACCCTGTGCTGTAATAGACTTACCCCCCTGCAAAACTTTATTATGAAATTGTATGGCTCTTCGACTATTCTTTACTGCCTCTGCCTTCTTTTCTGGCACTTCCCCACATCGTAAGCCCGTCACGAGGGCATATTCCATCATGCCAAAACGTAGTGGCTTTCCGCCCATCACAAACCACATTTTTTTTTTTTTTTTTTTGCATCTTACTGAGTGCAGCAACATGTAATGCACTCCCGCCTCCCAAAATGCCTTTTTTCCAATGATTTAGTCCTAAAAGCTGGCGAAACAAGTTTCACTTTGAAATCTCTATTACCATTCCTAATTCCATCTAAAATGTCTCTGTATTACGTCAAAAACTTTCCAAGCTGGACTCGCCGTCACCCACCCTTGCGGGGAAGTAGGGCACCTTATCGCTTATAAGGTCCAACTCATAGTCTGTGATGTTTACGGCCCACACAATCTGCACAATCGATATAAACAAAATGTCAACAACAAAAATAAACCTAAACAACTAATAAACAAGATATAAGCAACACAAAATTATGACTGTGGTCGGTTAAGCGATGTCAGATCGGTTAAGAGATCTTGACTCTGCCTCGTGCAAGATTGCTTAAGCGATTTTATATCTATGATTCTGACTCGAATTGATCGCTTAAGCGATCTTAAATCGCTTAAGCGACCAAGAGTCAACTTAATCAATCGTTTAAGCGATATGAAGGATCGCTTAGCCGATCTTAGATCTGGGCAGATGGAGTAAAAGAGGTTAATCACTTAAGCGATACAAATGGACAGTTAAGAACGTACCCTTTCTTCGGTGGCTTTCGCTCGTTCGTTGGCTCGCTGCTCGCCGGCTCGCTGGCTCACCGACCTGCTCGTTCCTCCTTCTCCGTCACGAATCCTCGGAAGACTCCTCCTGCCCTGAATTCGCGCCGGAATCCTCCTCCTGGCCTGAATGATCGCCGGACTCCTCATCTTCAGAACCGTTTGACGATTCTTCCCTCTGTTCTTGTGCCACCGGCGTCTCCTCTCCCTGTCGACCACCTTCACCGATCGGATGATCCACCGAGCACCATTGAGCTTGCGCCACCGAAATCTAGGATTCGAAGTGGCGTTGGGTTGTCCTCGTCATTGTGAGTGTCAGCCATGGTTTTGGATTGAATTTGGTGTGAAAATTTGTAGTTTGGATCGGAAATATGGGCTGTATCGCCGGAAATCGCGCAGATTTCGTTAAGGGTTCAAGAAGTCAATTTTAGGGTTCAAGAAATCGATAGAAAATCGTGATTTATCACCAGAAATCGCAACTATATTCCGTTTAGGGTTCAAGAAATTGAGTTTATGATTGAATATGGTGTGGAAATTTGCAGGGTTGGATCGAAAATCGCCTGTCTCCTTTTGGTTCAAGAAATCGATTTTTGCCCTAATGAATTTCGATTAAGCGAGGTGAATAGGAAGTGGGGCTTGTTTTGAGAAATTTCAAATTTTTAAAATTTTTTTTTGTCTATTCGACCCAAATATGTTTTAATCCTTTCATTTTAACCCATTTTACCTGTTTAGTTAGTCGCGCTTGGTCGGTTGAGCGATCTCTTCCAAGGAAGAATAAAATCTACCCAGATAGATGATCGCTTAAGCGATCCTATGGTATCGCTTAAGCGATTCCTCGCTTTTATTCTTGGTCGCTTAAGTGATTTAGGATCTCTTAAGCGATCTCTTCCGAGCTAGAATAAAATATGCTCAGATCTATGATCGCTTAAGCGATTCCTCGTTTTGACTCTTGGTCGCTTAAGCGATTTAAGATCTTTTAAGCAGAATAAAATATGCCCAGATCTATGATTGCTAAAGTGATCCTCTTGTATCGCTTAAGCGATTCCTCGCTTTTACTCTTGGTTGCTTAAGCTATTTATGATCGCTTAAGCGATCTCTTCCGAGGCAGAATAAACTCTACACAGATCTATGATCGCTTAAGCGATCCTCTTGTACCGCTTAAGCGATTCCTCGCTTTTACTCTTGGTCGCTTAAGCGATTTATGATCGCTTAAGCGATCTCTTCCGAGGCAGAATAAACTCTGCACAGATCTGTGATAGCTTAAGCGATCCTCTTGTATCGCTTAAGCGATTCCTCGCTTTTACTCTCAGTCGCTTAAGAGATTTAAGATCTATTAAGCGATCTCATCCGAGGCAGAATGTATTTGCCCAGATCTATGATCGCTTAAGTGATCCTCTTGTATCGCTTAAGTGATTCTTCTCTTTTACTCTTGGTCGCTTAAGCGATTTAGGATCTCTTAAGCGATCTCTTCCGAGGCAGAATAAAATCTGCCCAGATCTATGATCGCTGTAAGCGATCCCCTGTTATCGCTTAAGCGATCCTTTGGTATCTCATGCGATTCTTCGCTTTCACTCTTGGTCGCTTAAGCGATTGTAGATCGCTTAAGCGATCATTTGAGAAAAAATCTTGGTCGCTCATATATCGCTTAAGTGATCATGAAAAAAAAGAAGAATCCTACATTTCTCCTGTATTATGTAATAATCTGTCATTTATAACTCATTTTCCTCCCAAATACGAAAAGAATAAGCAGCAAAATGAAGTCATTTATATCAATCTAATCCATCACAGATCAAAATATAAGAGACATCAATGTAATTGAAAGTTTATACTTAAAATCATTCATAATAGTGCCAAAAATGAATAAATCCTAAGCCACTTTGACAAGTTTTGGAATTCGGTATAATCACTGTCCGAGATAATTCTTTGGTACCATGCCTTGCCAGCAGCCTTGATTGTAGATGTCACCAGTATGAGAAGTTTTGGAATTCAGTATAATCACTGTCTGAGATAATTCTTTGGTACCATGCCTTGCCAGCACTTTTGATCAGATGTCACCAAGATGAGAAGTTTTGGAATTCAGTATAATCACTGTCTGAGATAATTCTTTGGTACCATGCCTTGCCAGCAACCTTGATTGCAGATGCCGCCACTATGAGAAGTTTTCAAATTCGGTATAATCACTGCGAGATCATTTCATGGTACCATGGTTTGGCTTGCCAGCAATCCTTGATTGCAGATGCCTTGCCTTACAGCCTCTACTCGACGGTACCTCCCTTGCCGCTTTAAGGAGTTCCCTCTCATTGTTTGCCAGCAACCTGCAAAATTTTCTCTCTTCACGAACCCAAGTTATGGAGTGCAAGATTGAAAAGTTCACTGAGTCCGTCTATTTCGGTAAAGCTGTGTATAAGCATGACACCTGCAGCATCGCTCCACAACCCAAGTATCAACATCAACATCACATAAACTACAAAATTAAAAGTACAAGTTCCAAACCTTTTCATTGGGTTGTGGTCACTCAAAATGGATCCATTTCTCCATGGAAGCACTCAATAGCCCAGCGCTCCCGAAAGATGCTTATTGTTTCGTCATTCAATCCGTCCATCGGGCTGTTGGTCATGTCGAACTGAATAAATTTCAGGGCATATGCCCCTCAATAATGCAATTGCAATAGGAAAATGACATTAGCATTAGAATCAGCTTATAGAATAATTCTATTATGTAAGTTAGTTTTATAGAAAATTTACCTTGACTCATTTGTTGGGATGGGAACGCGCTTGAGTGGCCACTTTCCTGTCAATGCTTCATCACCGAGGTGCTCAAACATCCCGCTTTCGCGTAACAGCCGTGGGAACAACACGGACAGTGCCTCTAACTCGGCCTCCAACTGCCTATTTCGACAAATTGTTGGGTTGCAGTCAAGGATCTTCAGCAACCTCTCCTCTAAGAGCACGACGACTGCTATCCAGTGCATTTCCTTGACCAGGATGATGTAGTAGACACTTTTAACCTTTGCCCAACTGTGGCCATATTTGGGCCTGTCCTCAATTACATACTGCATCATTCTGTCATCAAACTTAAAATCATTAGGGACGCATTCCAAGTCTTCTGTGCCCGATCGTTTTCGCTTGGCTCCTTTTGCTACAAATGTACCAATGGCCTTTTTCAATAAATTGCGATATGTCGATACCAGTGTTTGGCCAAAGGCCACATCAGTGATGGCACAATCGGGATACAATAGATCACCATTGCTAGTTTGTCGCAGCCTCATCAGTGCCAATACCTCATCGATGTGCTGCATCAAATAAAAACAACATGATAAGTATACAATACCTCATGGAAAATATAAGCAAAAATAAGGAAAATTAAGCGAAAATAACTCACCGAGTCGTGAAGCCAGTTGCCCATCGTCAAAATCTTTTCAAACCAATCCCGAGAATAATCCCCGGTCTTACACTTTACAAGGGCATCACTTCCGGATTCATTGTAATAGGCATAGAAGGGTTTTTTCTTTTCCTCCTCTATTGGCCTATACAAATCGATAGTGGACTCCATTTTTGCTTGCTCGCTTCCTCCCCCTTCCTTCATTTGTACATCCCCGCTTCCTTCGCCTCCCGCCTCAACTTCCTCCATTATAACTGCCCCACTTCCTCCAGAAACCTCTTTAACCCCCTCAATTTTGGCTTCTTCCTCAATTTGTTTCTTTGTTTTCCTCTTAATTCCACGTGTTAGTACGGTATAAGGCGATTTCACAAACTCGCTTCTTTCTCTCTTTTCATGAGGGTTGCACTTTAACCGCCTTCAATACTCCACCAACTTCCTCCTGCACCCTACCAACTTCCTCCTCCACCCTAACAACTTTCTCTGCCACCTTATCCACTTTCTCCTCCACCCTTTTCAACTGCTCTTCCATCTTATCAAACAAACTCTTTATGAGGTCAACCACCTCACTCTCCCGACCCGACGCCTCGGCAAAGCGGTACTTGTTGTATTCCGGTTTGCTTTGAGGCTCTGCCTCCTCTTCCTCCCTCCCCTCATTCCTCCTCTCTCCCACCGATTGCGCCTTCATCCTCCTCGGCGTCAACCACATTCTCAAGCAGTAGCCCTGCAACTGCCCTCACATGTGTGACCCCTTGTAGGTCCCGTGTCAGGCGGTCTATCCCTTCATCCCTTTGATCCTCCAATGCTCGGAAAGATGTGACATAGTGCTGTTGCGCTTCACCCCCAATAGCGGTGAGGAAGGGACGGACAACCTCCCTGCAATAAGAAACAAAATCAATCAGATTTAATCAACATTTTAAAGCAAGTGCATGTTCAAGCTTAATCCTTTAATCTTACCTGAGCTGATTGAATTTCAATCTCTATTTGCTCATAATCCGAATGGGTACACTTCGGGTCGTGCCACTGCAACATCCTAGGAAATGTCTGTTGCACAACCGAAGCCCTAATCCTCCCCCATGCCTTAGCCAGGACAGGGATGGCCTTATACATCCAAGCCTACATTTAAAAAAAAAGTCCATATCATAATTCAAACACATATATTAAAAAAAATATAACAAAAAGCTATTAATATTTACCTGCATTGCCCATGGGAAGCCAAACAAATTGTACGTCGCCGGTCTATTCTTCTCGGCCCATTGGGGAGTGCTTTAACGCCAGTCTTTTGCTTGAGGGGACTCTATGGTTCGCTTAAATGATACCCGTCCCCACGGATAAGCATTAAAGAAGTTCAAGTTGCTTACAAACTTCACCCAATCAATATCAATGGCTTTTGTTGAGTCACTAGCCATTAGGATCGAATGTAAGAACAATACCAAGCACAGTTTGAACGTCTCTGAATCGTTAAACTCACCATCTTTTAACCTGTCCTCTAATTCCTGTGCCTTAATAGACTTCTTCCCCGCCAAAACCTTGTTAGCCAACCTTTTGGCTCCCGTACTGTCCGTTATTCCTTTTTCCTCAACCTCACCTGGCAATTCCCCACATCTTAAGCTAGTCACCAATGCATATTCCATCATCCCGAAACGTACTGGCTTTCCATCCACCATGAACCACATTTCGTGCTTTTTGTTGCTTTTTATTGAGTGCAGCAACATATAATGCATTCCCGACCCCTATAATGTCTTTTTCCATTTTGCATCCATATCCCAAAAATGACTGAAACAAGTCTCTTTGAATCTCCTTTCACCATTCCTCACTGTCCCTAAAATCCCCGTTATTCTCGTTAAAACATCCCAACTTGACCTCACTGTCACCCTCACAAGGAAGTACGGTACCGTATCGCTTACAACCTCCAATCTGTACTCTCTATAGTTTACGCTCCGGAAAATCTGCACAATCAATATAAACAAAATATCAGCAAAAAAATTAAACCAAATCAAATATAAACAAAATACGCTCCGGAAGAATCGCTTAAGCGATGGGCAGATGATTCTGCCTCATACAAGATCTCTTAAGCGATACAAATGATCGCTTAAGAGATTATAGATCTGGGCAGATTTGGTTCTGCCTCGGAAGAGGTCGCTTAAGCGATTACAGATCGCTTAAGAGATCTTGTACTAGTCAGAATCAACATCTACCAGATCTAAGATCGCTTAAGCGATCTTTTATATTGCTTAAGCGATTCATTGTTTTTACTCTTAAGCAATCCAAAATAGCCTAAGCAACCAAGAGTAAAAGCCATCAATCGCTTAAGCGATACAAAGGATCGCTTAAGCGATCTTAGATCTCGGCAAGTACAAATACCTTTTCTTCTGCGGCCTCCTCCTCCTCCTCTGAACTCTCGCCGGACTCCTCTTCTGTGGCACAGTTACAGACCTCCTCTTCCTTCTTGAAGCTGTTTTGCTCTGTTCTCTCTCGTTGTGCCGTCTGTCGTCTCCATTCTTTGGAACACCTTCACTAATTGGAGGATCCACTGGAGCAGCTATTGAACTGCTTGCGCGGCCGGACTCTACGATTCAAAGAGGCGTTGGGTTTTCCTCCTCATTGTTAATGTCAGCCATAGTTTTAAGAAAGGAAGAAGCTTTAGGATTGAATTTAGGTGTGAAAATTCGCCGGAATGTGGACTGTTATCGCCGGAAATTGCACTGATGCGTTTAGGGATTGAAGATATCGATTTTTGCCTTAATTGGTTTCGATTAAGCGATTTGAATATTTGGGGCTCTTTTGTAAATTTCAAATTTTAAAAACTTTCATTAATTATATTTTGTCCTTATATGTTTTAATCTTTTCATTTTAACCCATTTTACATGTTTAATGGATCCTAACTGTGCCACGTCAGCTTCTCTAAATAAAAAAAAAAGGGTAAACAGTTTCGAGGCCATTTTTTTAAATCCAAACTTGGGATGGCCGGTCAGCTAAATTTTCTCAGGATGATGAGGACTCCCCATCCCCGTTTTGTAGGGAAACAATGTCCCTTGTCCACGCCCTGTACTAGGCGGGGATTCCCCCCACAATTTGGGCCTTATTATGGCCCATTTGTGTCCCGCAATTCCAATAGCCTTCTTGTGGCCCATTTACTTCATTATTTTGTCCAGATTAATTCAGGCCTTCTTATGGCCCATTGGTATCATTATTTTCGGTTGATTCTTTAGCAAGATCACATTACAACTTACAAAACTATTGAAAATGGATAAAAATTGGCTCACAATCCAATCTTACAAACTTTTTCTCACAATCCTGATATGCCAACTCGTAATTGGTTAGTTCATAAATGAGTAAGTGAGACCCATAGTGAACAGACGGAACCTATTGCGAGCTGATCAATTGCAAGCTGTCATGTCGGTGTTATAAGAGAAATTTTGTGAGATTGGGTTATAAGTATAGTATCTATTGGAAATATTCAAAATAATAATAATTAAGCCAAATACAAACCTATTAAAAGTATACAAAACTATCTAAAATATCCAAAAACTCATTATAATAGATTTGCTCTAATTCTCTATTCTTTCTTTGCCTGAAACATAGTACATGCACAACAGCTTTGCTCCTCTAATAAAACCTGGGTGAGAAGAATTTATATAATCCATCTGAAATTTTAAAAAAGATAATCAATGAGTTGAAAACCCAATACATAAAAACAGTTAGAAGCTTAAAGGGCAACATTTCAAGACTTGTCAAACACACTAAACAAACAAAGATTGCCGTAACTAATCAATGACTTCCACTTTTGCAATATTAACCAAGCAGAGCTATTTATCAAGATTATTCATACCACTTATTGTTTTTAATTATACCCAACCTAAAAGTTGTTACAGAATTGACTGCATTCTTTAAGAAATTAGAAACATCATATTAGGCTCTATAAATTAATATTCGATAAATTAATAACCTTTATTATATAATAATTTCTTACGGTCCCGACTTGGGCTAATAGGTTAAATTAATAATTTCGATAAATTAATAAAATAATATTTTTTTGGAAAACCTTACATAACTCTGTGGTTCTATTCATATCATAAATAAATAATTTGTTAATTGACTATGATATTTTATTAAAACATGATTTTACTATTACTTGTTTTTTTTTTTTAATTTAAATCTTGTTGGATTTTATCTCTAATTTTTCTCAATGTATCTAGAAGTTCTAGGATTGAATTCTCAAATTGCAATAAAAAATTATAAAGTGTTGTTGATGCTTTGAATGCTTCCCTGTGCGTAACAGGCTCCAAAGCTATTGTATCATCCTCAGCTTCATTAATAGCAGGATTTTCAATGATGTTAGAAACAATTTCTTCTAAACTTGAAACCTCTGAACTTGCATCATTTTCACCAGAGTAATCCAAGAGGTAATTTACATCAATTCTATCACAATAACCCAAATCTTTGATTATTGTCTCAAGTTCATGAATGCCTTCTTCATCTAAGGATTCATTTAAGTTCTCTGAGGCTATTTCTTCCATAGAACGAATTTTGCAATGTCGAAAACAATTTGTTATAGTCTTTGCCTGAACATTTATTGTCCAAGCTGAGACTGCAAGACTGATTGCATCCAAAACATTTATTTTTTATGGATTGGTTTCCTCCAGTTCATAGCCCTCCAAAATTCTAAGGTAAAATCATCTGCCATAATGTATCTTGAAAGCTCTTATTATCCCCGCATCACAAGGTTGGATTTTTGATGTCATGTTGGGTGGCAAAAGAAATAGCTCAACATTTTGTAATCCTTCAATATTTTTTGGATGGGCTGGACAATTATCTATCACCAAGAGAATTTTTCTCCCACACATTCTTTCGTCAAGCCACAGAACATATTCCTCAAAAAACACCCCAATCATCCACGATCTTTTGTTGGCACGATATTGACAAGTCAAGTTGTTCATGTTTACATATTCTTGAAGCAACGTAGTTTTGCATATATACTTTCCGATAATCCATAGTACGCATGAGAATATCCTTCACGGATTCATTGGACAATAGAATCCTAAGGGATTTTTAGGGCAATATATTGTTCTTGAGTTATTGCTGGATTTTGACACTTGTCAAAAGTATTAGAGAATGATTTGCAACCTATAAAACAACCATATTTCATCCATATTGAAAACATCTTTCATGGCGAACTATTCTATTTTTTCCCTTATGGACTCCAATTTCTTCTCCATGTCTTCTGTATCAACTAATCCATTTTCCCCAAAATGACGAAATGATAATACTATGTCTTAACTTGAACTTCTCAAGCCAATAAAATTGAATTCTGAAGTCTCTTCAGGGTTTAATATTTTCATAGTCTCTCTTACCTTTTCAAAGATTAGCTTACTGTTACATTCACACGATCTTGGTATTGAAGAAACCACTCATAAACAGCCTTCTCCATGTCTGGAAATTTTGATGGTTTGTGCCGCTTAGCATGGCCACCTTTTTGTAAGTCAACCAAAAGATACTCTGATGATCGCTTGAGTGTAATTGATATTAATTGTACCTTGACTAACTTTCAAGTGAAATTTTTCAGAAACCCATTGCTGCAATCTTTTTGAGCGCATGTGGGATGCTCTTTACCATACTCGCATAATGCTTTGCGTATCTCATTTGCCATGGTTGATTTTTTTAACACTTTTTAGATGAGAAGCCATTGTAATTATGAAATATAATAAGAATTTGCATTTGTTTATATAAAGATTATTTTTAATCTAATTCGTTGAACACATTTAATACAATTAAAGATATCAAATATAATGAATACATTTTATTCAATTAAATTATGCTTGCATATTTTTGTTGAATACATTTAATTAAATTAATGTAATTATATACAATGAATATTATTTAATTAAGTACATAAGTACAATGAATTTATTATATACAATTAATATTATTTAATTAAGTACAAAAGTACAATGAATTTAAGTTAATGCTTTAATATATATTTAGTGGATTAATACATATTCAATTAATTAGATTGGTAAAATATAATGAATTTTTAGTTGATTAAATCTATGTTTGTCTAATAGTAAATACGCTCTATAAATTAATTTATCGATTAATTAATACATCTTTTAATTAATAGAATTTATATGCTCTCAAGGTTATTAATTTATAGAGGTTATACTATATATAACACAAATTTAGCAAATCATTTTAGGGTTTTGCAATTTAATGTGTATGATTTTTTTTTTAATTGTTTTTCTGCTAATATAATTTCAGATTCAACAACTCTAAACCTTCATAATGTGTATGAATTTTTTTTAAATCGTTTTTTCTAGTAACATAATTTCATATTCAACAACTCTAAAACTTCATAAACTTAGGGTTTGAATTTTCAAGACATTTGCATCTTATTATATTTATATATAATATAAAATTTTAAACATGAGACAACAAAGTGAAAATATCATTAAAAAAAAAAAAAAAAAAATACCATGAAACAAACAACTGGCTAGTCAATAACTTTTATTAAGAAACTTCTTTAATTTATTTGAATAACTAAGTACATATTATGGATTCCAGTCGTTTCTATGATAACATGTAGCATTATCTGCACTTAAAAAGAATCCATCCTCATCAACAAACCAATAACAATTAGCAGTATCAAAACACATAAATTATATTCATCATCAAGTTGAAAAACTTTCATTCTCTTATAATGGGAGTCCCATTGAAAGAAACACAAAATATGAGTAAACCTAATTAAAGAAACACGAAAATGAAAATTAAACGAATTATTCATCCAAAGGGTATGTTCTCCGAAATCATCGTCTCTAGAATAGCAGTGAATGATAAGAGGTTTCCTGTTACTTAGAAATCCATTGATTATGTAAACCTTGAATTTTAATCTGATAAGCCTCCTGTTTATATCTGCCGAAGGAGCTAGTGTTTGAGCTATGCCCATGGAGATGGAGATTGACAAAGCCAAAATAAGAAGAATGTTTGCCTTGGATAAACTCATGATTCAAGTTCATTATGAGACAAAGTAAAAAAAATGTATAATTATTTATAGTCATGAATTAATTGCTAGGTAGCCAAAAATGCATAAGAAGACAAACAGTTGTTATTTTTGTTATGCATTCATTTATTAACATTTAAAACATTTTAAGAAGAAAACACATTAAATATGGTTAAAATAATAAATAATAAATATTGTCTTCTAAGTACTTTAAAACCTCCTATCCTTGTATTCAATTTTCACTAAATCCTTCCACCGATGAACTCGTAGCGTAACCATATGCCACCTAATGCTTCTTTTAAATAGGGGCTTAATTTTTTGTTGAAAACATTCAATTAAATTAATGCAATTATATACAATAAATATTATTTAGTTAAGTATATAAATACAATGAATTTATTATATACAAAGAATGTTATTTAATCAAGTACATAAGCACAATAAATTTAAATTAAAGCTTTAATGTATATTTAGTGGATTAATTCATATTCAATTGATTAGATTTTTAAAATACAATGAATTTTTAGTTGATTAAGTGTGCGTTCGTGTAAAGACACGCTATAAATTAATAAATTATTAATTTATCGATTAATTAATATCTCTTTTAATTAATAGAATTTATGTGGTCCCAATGTTATTAATTTATAGAGGTTATACTATATATAACACAAATTTAGCAAATCATTTAATTGTGTACTAAAATTGGGGTTTTGTAATTTAATGTGTATGATTTTTTTTTAATCGTTTTTTCTAGTAACATAATTTCAGATTCAACAACTCTAAACCTTCATAAACTTAGGGTTTGAATATTCAAGACATTTGCATCTTATTATATTTATATATACTATAAAATTTTAAACATGAGACAACAAAGTGAAAATACCATAAAAAAAATAAAAAAATACCATCAAACAAACTGGCTAGTCAATAACTTTTATTAAGAAACTTCTTTAATTTATTTGAACAACTAAGTACATATTATGGATTCCAATCGTTTCTATGATACCATGTAGCATTATCTGCGCTTAAAAAGAATCCATCCTCATCAACTAACCAATAACAATTAGCAGTATCAAAACATAAGTTATATTCATCATCAAGCTGGAAAACTTCCATTCTCTTATAATGGGAGTCCCATTGAAAGAAACACCAAAAGTGAGTAAACCTAATTAAAGAAACACGAAAATGAAAATTAAACGAATCATTCATCCAAAGGGTATGTTCTCCGAGATCATCGTCTCTAGAATAGCAGTGAATGATAAGAGGTTTCCTGTTACTTAGAAATCCATTGATTATATGAACCTTGAATTTTAATCTGATAAGCCTCCTGTTTATATCTGCCGAAGGAGCTAGTGTTTGAGCTATGCCCATGGAGATGGAGATTGACAAAGCCAGAATAAGAAGAATGTTTGCCTTGGATAAACTCATGATTCAAGTTTATTATGAGACAAAGTTAAAAAATGTATAATTATTTATAGAGTCATGAATTAATTGCTAGGTAGCCAAAAATGCATAGAAGACAAACAGTTGTTATTTTTGTCATGCATTCATTTATTAACATTTAAAACATTTTAAGAAGAAAACACATTAAATATGGTTAAAATAATAAATCATAAATATTGTCTTCTAAATACTTTAAAACCTCCTATCCTTGTATTCAATTTTCATTAAATACTTCCACCGACAAACCCGTAGCTTAGCTGTATACCACCTAATGCTTCTTTTAAATAGGGGCTTAATTTTTTGTAACTTAATTATAAGTCACTCTCTTTGTATTTCCGTGCATTTACATCCTGAATGAAATGAGAAAGCTTGTACCATCTATTGCGCTTCCTATATCTTGCAATTTACTAGTGTTATAGTATACTATATTCATTTCATAAAATTGGCAAAAAACTAAAAATCAATTATCCACCTTATAGTTTCCAAAAGTCAAGGTTTTCAGGTAATTATCAATTCATATTTTTTTGTTGAATACATTTAATTAAATTAATGCAATTGTATACAATTAATATTATACTGTATATGACACAAATTTAGCAAATCATTTAATTGTAAACTAAAATTAGGGTTTTGTAACTTAATGCGTACATATTTTTTTAATTGTTTTTTCTAGTAATATAATTTCAGATTCACCAACTCTAAACCTTCATGAAATTAGGGTTTGAATTTTCAGGACATTTGCATCTTATTATATATAAATATAAAATTTAAAACTTGAGACAACAAAGTGAAAATATCATCAAAAAAAAAAAAAAAAAAACAACAACCATCAAACAAACAACTGGTTAGTCAATAACTTTTATTAAGAAACTTCTTTAATTTATTTGAACAACTAAGTACATATTATGGATTCCAGTCAATGCTGTGGTACCATGTTGTTAGGTTCCACATAGGGATCTCACACCCACCAAGCGTGGTACTTAAGCCTAAGGACTCTCCTACCTATCAGACCGGTCTTTTGGGTTGGGCTCTCCCTTGGGCTTGAGTCTAACATTGGTGTTTTCGTTAAGAGTTAGGCTGCGGAAATGGCTACCTAAAGGCTAGATTATAAGGTGCAGTGTGCTAACCTCGGGAGGGGGTGCTGGATCGAATAACTGATAGGTGAGTGAAGTCGCCCAAAGGGGGAAAGGGCTACCATCGGGTTAGTGTCGATAGAATGAAAGTCGTCGTGGACGTCGGCTCTTAAAAGGGGGGATGCAATGTCAGGATCTCACATTGGGATCTCACACCCACCAAGTGTGGTACTTAAGCCCAAAGGCTCTCCCACCCATTAGGTCGATCTTTTGGGTTGGGCTCTCTCTTAGGCTTGAGTCTAACATTGGTGAATGTTAGGATCCCACGTCGGTATCTCACACCCACCAAGTGTGGTACTTAAGCCTAAGGGCTTTCCCCCTATCAGGTCGGTCTTTTCCTGGCTTGTAAATGATGGTAAAATCAAAGCCAAACAACTTGATAAGGTAGTTGTGTGTTCGGGTGTCTGGATCACTTGCGAGAGAAGATTTCATAAACTCTGCTAATTAGTGCGAATAAGAAATTTACGCCCCAAAAGATATTGACGCCAACGCGTCACAATTTCTGTTACCCCGAATAACTCTCTCACATATGCGAAAGCTCGTTGCAATCTCGATGATAGTTTCTTACTAAAGAAAGAAATCGAGTGGCCTTGTTGCATGAGAACAACCCTTATGCATGTGCCCGAGGCTAGAGGTGGAAAAGCAGCTCGCCCGGCTCGACCTGACCCGACCCGACTTGCGGCGAGTTGCACAAGGACCGACCCGCCCGGCAACATTGGCAGGCAAGGTTAGGCCCGCCAATGTTGGGGAATTGGCAGGCCCAACCAGGACCGCCAACCCTAACCCACTAGGTTAGGCCACGGGTTAACCCTCTTTTTGATTTTTTTTTAATTTTTTATTTTGTTTTGTTTTATTTTGTTTAAGTTTAAATGTTTAATTAACTTTTCAAATGAATAATTAACAATTTATAAATGAATAAATGTAATTGTTTTTAGTTAAGTGTTAACTTCTTTTCAAATATCAATAATTAAATTAAATTAAATTAAATTAAATTTTTTTTTGTTAACATTCCAAATATTAATTCAATTTTAATACATTAAAACTGTAATATAAGAAAAATTAAATTTATTCATTTATTAAAAAAATAAAATAAGAAATTACAATAATTATTGCCTCGTTAAAAAACCTCACCAAGAAAAAACCCAATGGGACAAAAAACTTGGTAAGGAAAAAAAGAGTGCAAGAATTGACAATTAATTTACAAGTTACAATTTACAAAACAACTAATTTTTGGGGTTCACTAGGACCTCCCTCATCGTATCATCTATATTACAAAATTGAAATGATTCTATTAAAGTATCGTCGACAACCTCGTATTGACCTGATAGCGCGACCATTCCCAATCTCGAAGACATGTGAGGACTTTAATCATTTTTTGTGAAAGTTTAGTCCTCCTTTCATTTAAAATTCTTCCACTTGCACTAAATGTTTGTTCGGATGAGACGGTTGAGACAGGAACAACAAAAACATCCAAGGCAATTCTTGATAATACCGAAAAAATACATTTTCTAGCTCTCCAATAGTCTAAGAGATCAATATTGGCTCTCTGTTGTGGATCTACTGGTAACATTTTAGGGGTTGTCAAATATTGTTGAAGCTCATTACTCTGCGACTGCATGGAAGACAGTACATTAGTCGTTGTTGTTGGTGGAGCTTTTGAAGAGGAGGTCGTGTCGGGTCTGGGTCCTCTTCGGCCTATTCAGTGCACCCCAAGAGTAAAAGTCTTCATTTGTTTCTTCTGATGCAGCTTCCCTAGATGTTTCGCCTCTTTGCGGGTTCCCATACCTGTTTTCATATTAGAAATATACTTCGAAAAGTCTATTTTTTACCTCTCCTATTTGATTGGCATATACTTCGGTTTGTAAATTTTCACATAAATTGTTAAAACCATTTTCTAAACCTGCTAATTTAATTCTAGGATCAAATATAGCACTTAAACAATAAAGAAAAGGAATGTGTTCCCAATATTTAAACAAAAAAATTTCCATTGCCTTTATTGGTGCATTTAAAATTGCATTGTCTTTGTTTTTTATAAATAACTCAGAAATTTTTATAATTGTATGTATTACCAATGGACTAGTAGGATAATACACACCAGAAAGTTGTAAAGTGGATTGGTAAAAATTTTTAAGAAAAGAATGAAATACTTTAGCTATTTGCCAATCATTTTCTGCCAAATAATGAGGACTTCTATTATTTGCTACAAAATAACTAATTATATTAGCATAAGGTAAACTTGAATCAAACATTTAATAAGTACTATTCCATCTAACAGGCATGTCTAATGCAAAAGTTCTAGGAGACATATTTGATTTTATACAAGTGTCTAGAAATTCAGCATTTCTTTTATTACTACTAGTAATCCAAGCTAAACAATCTCTAATTCTATTAATATTTTCTTTAATTGTTTTCATACCACTTTTCACAATTAAATTAATAACATGGCATGCACAACGTTGGTGAAAAAACTTCAAATTGTTATATAAAGGATAATTACTTTGAAAATAATCTATAGCTTTACTATTAGAACTTGCATTATCTAAAGTTAAACTTATCACTTTACTAACAATATCATAATCTTCTAAAACTTCAACAATTTTATTATAAATTTGTTCACCACTATGATCAACATCCATTAATCTAAATCCTAATAAAGATTTATTTAATTTACATTCATTATCAAAATAATGACTAGTCACACAAATATAATCTTGTTTAGCTCTACCACTCCAAATATCGGCAGTTAGAGCCACACTAACATGACAAGTATGTATTTTATTTTTTAATTCTAATTTCATTTTTCTAAACAATTTTTTTAAATCATTTCTAGTTGCAGTTTTAGAATAACTTTTAAATCCTGGAAAAAATGAATTTTGAACAAATCTTTCAAAATATTTATCTTCAGCCATATTAATAGGTTGATCAGTTGCAGGAATATATAAAACTAACTGTTCCCTATATACATCAGAATTATAACGCCAAGTAGTATCCATATTAGTTATTTGAGTTTGATTGCTTTCTCCATTTCCACGTTGATTAATATGTTTATTAGCATGCCTTTTTAAAGTACTAGTACCATTATCTGAATCAGCTTTATAAATATTTCCACAGTATTTGCATCTCGCTTTCTTGACTTGAACGCCATTTTACGTCTCGTAAAACTTGTCGAAATGCGCCCAAACGTCTGATGTGTGTCTGTCTTCACTTTCGACGGCAGTTGATGATCCCGCCTCAACTTGAGATGAAGTTGGACGAAAGCACGACGATTACGAGGATGACTTCTAGAACCACCGGGAGCTGTTGGAATCGGGGGCATATTTTGAGGTGTATCGGATTCTGAGAATGGGAAAGCGGGACTATTTGAATCTCCTCCTACATTTATGTTAGTAAAATCAGCGGGACTAAGACTAGGATAGTAGTTTCCTTCATCATTGTAATTGATAGGAGAGAAATATCTATCCATTGTAGTTGAAAAAAAAAATTGATGTAGAAGAAATAAAAATTAAAGAAAGAGAATTGGAATTTGGAAAATTGGAAATATGAATTAAAAATTACAAAAACTAATAAAAATTAAAATACGAGCAAATTGATAACAAAGAGATTAAGAGAATAAATGAATAATTGAGAGATTAGAGATTAGAGAATATGAGAGAATGAGAAAATTTGAGTTGCGAGAAAAATGTGAGAGTTTAGGGCCAATTTATAGAAAAAAATGGGAAAGAAAAATGACAAAAAAAACCCGTCCAACGGCTATATTTCAAGGGTAAAGGGGTAATTTGAAAAAACAAATTAAATTTTTTTATTTTTTTATTTTTTTTGAGCCAACCCAGTGGGTTGACCGTTATTATATAACAGTCAACCCGTCGGGTTGACAACAGCTAACTCGACGGGTTGGCGAGTCTTTCTTAGAAGAGACAAAACAGCAACCCACCGGGTCGACGGGTTGCCATTTTGCAACCCGGCCCGCCCGGGGGTTGCTGTTGGGTTGGGTTCAACCTGGACCGCCATATTGGCTGTCCGGGTTCAACCCTCTTCCTTGCGGGTTGGGTTAGGGTTGACCCGCCTAACCCGACCTATTTGTTCCACCTCTACCAGAGGCATAGGTTTCAACCACGAACATGTCCTGAAAATTTGGTAAGGCCAAAACAGGCGCTTTAGTCATTGCTAATTTTAGATTATCAAAAGTGTTCTGAGCGTCTATGGACCACACAAACTTGTTCTTCTATAGTAGGGAGCTAAGGGGTGCCGCCAACGTAGCATAAGACTTTACGAAACGCCGATAATACCCTGTTAACCCCAAGAAGACACGCAATTGTTGTACTGTGCTTGGGGTAGTCCAATCGGACATGGCTTGAATCTTTGCTGGGTCAGCTTCTACCCCTTCAGTCGAAAAAATATGGCCTAGGTGTTCCAGACGATTAACGCCAAATAAACACTTTTCCATTTCAACAAACAACTGATTTTCTCTCAAACACTGTAGTACTGAAACTTGTGATATTGTTTTGGGAGCACAATGGTTGGCGACTTTGGGTCCCATCTTTATGGATTACAAGGCTTTAACCATCTTCTTCGATTGGAAGGGCAAATCTTTAACCTTGCAAGGCTGACAACCTCAATTCATTGCCCCAATTCAGTTCCATCGATTGGAACGTTTGTTCAATATAAATTCCATTGATGAATCTTTCCAATGTTTAGATATTTCAAGTTCCTTTTCGCCCGGTATGCAACTACAAAATTATGCTCCTACACCAGCCATCATAAGCGTTTTAACACACTATGGGTTAGTCTTTAACATCCTTACAGAGTTGTCTCCTCAACGCCTTAGTGATCATCAAATTCCTCTTCATGTCTGTTCTACTTGTTCAGGTTAGGCCATGCGGTATCCCCATTCAGAAGGGTGAGTTAGAGCGCATGCTATGTGAAATGCTAGAAAGCTGGTTTATTCGTCCAAGTTGCAATCCATTTTCCTCACTGGTCTTATTGATTAAAAAACGAGATGGTTCATGTTGTTTCTGTGTGGATTACAGGGCTTTGAATAAAAATATCATTCCTGACAAATTTCCCATTCCTACGGTGGATGAGCTACTGGATGAATTATTTGGTGTGACTATATTCTCTAAAATTGATCTTCATTTTGGTTACCATTAAATCTAAATGGCAAAGGAGCATATTTTCAAAACGGCTTTTCGCACACACGAGGGTCACTATGAATTTGTGGTGATGCCATTTGGTCTCACTAACTCTTCAGCAACCTTTTAGAGTATAATGATGTATTTTGTCCGTTCCTCCATAAGTTTGTTATTATTTTCTTTGACGACATCTTAGTGTACAATCGTGGGCTAGAGGATCATGTGCACCATCTTTTGATTGTACTACATGTTTGAAGGAAAATTAGTTGTTTGGTAAAATGGTGTATTTAGCGTCAATCGTCTGGAGTACCTAGGCCATATTGTTTCGGCTAAAGGGGTAGAAGCTGACCCAGCAAAGATTCAAGCCCTGTCTGATTGGCCTACCCCAAGCACAGTACTACAATTGCTTGGCTTCCTAGGGTTAACAGGGTATTATCGATGTTTCATAAAGTATTATGCTACGTTGGTGGCACCCCTTACCTCTCTACTGCAGAAGAACAAGTTTGTGTGGTCCATGGACTCTCAGAATGCTTTTGATAATCTAAAATTAGCAATGACTAAAGTGCCTATTTTGGCCTTACCAAATTTTTAGGACATGTTTGTGGTTGAAACCGATGCCTCGGGCACAGGCATAGGGGCTGTTGTCATGCAACAAGGCCACCCGATTGCTTTCTTTAGTAAGAAACTGTCGTCGAGACTACAACGAGCTTCCATGTATGTAAGAGAGTTATTCATGGTAACAGAAGCTGTGATGTGTTGGCATCAATGTCTTTTGGGGCGTAAATTTTTTATCCGCGCTAATCAGCAGAGTTTACAAAATCTTCTTTAGCAAATGATCCAGACACCCTGAATAGCACAACTACCTTATCAAGTTGCTCGACTTTCATTTTACAGTTACTTACACCAGGAAAAGACAATGTTGTTGCCGATGCTTTGTCCCACCAACATGAAGAAATTGAGGAACCGAAAATACTTGCTTTAATAGTCTTGGTTTTTGACATTGTACAGTAGATTCAGGAGGCCTTTCTTCAAGATACCACTTGTGCCGAGTTGATCAAGCAGGTACAAAGAGATCCAAGCTTGCATTTAGGGTATTATGTTTATGATAAATTGTTGTTTTACCAAGGGTTTATTATGGTGCCACCTCGAGATTACTTACGGAGACAGTTACTGGAGGAGTTTCACTCTTCTCCCATAGGAGGTCACAGTGGCATTCGCAAGACAGGAAGCAGGATTGCCTTAAATTTGTATTGGAAAGGATTATGTCGTGATGTTAAATATTTCATTCAAAATTGCCACATTTGTCAACAAGCAAAACATCAGGCTCTCTCTCCAACTGACCTTCTTCAACCTCTGCCAATTCTGGCTCAAGTTTGGGATGATGTTGCAATGGATTTTATCATTGGGGTACTTGTGTTAGCAAGGTATAAAATAATTACATGGTTTGCCCAACTCCAAATTGAGTGATTGTGATCCTATTTTTTAGAGTACTTTTTGGCAGGATTTATTTCGACTCAATGGTACTACACTTAGCCATGGTTTGCCCAAGTCCAAATTAGAAGGAATGTTTTTTCTTCATGAGGGGTGAAGCGTTCTTTGGGGAGAGAGGTCAGGGTGCGATCCCATATACTTGGCGAGCGATTGGTGAGGAACTTAGTCTTTATTCAAGCTTTGATTACTAAAGTCTTATTTTGTTTCTCCTTTGCAGACTTGGATGTGCGACACAGATAGACAACGGCCTAGAAAGCTGAGCGAGAAAGCCAGCAGTGGCTGAGGGAGGTCAAGGCCGAGCTGGAGCGATTGAAGAAGGAGTTGGCTGAGAAGAAGGCGGAGGTTGACTCGCTAAGGGAGCAGTGCCTCAGTATTGCCAACGATGCCATCATCAGGGCTAGGGGGGAGCTGATGTCGGAGTACAAGGCTAGGAACACTGCCCACTGGAACTCGGATGAGGACATCCAACTCTTACAGGAGATGGAGGAGGAAGAGGAGGAGGAGGAGAAGGCTGCTGGTCACGCCGATTATGCGGAGGAGCGGGTCGGTGACCAGGTATTTGACCTCGCTAGTTAGTCAGGGCGGTTGGTTACAGAGGAAGCTAGTGACCAGGCTACGAGGACGATTGCTAGGCCCAGTGACAGGGTAACTGAGCTAAAGATGGGTAAGACGACTCATATTGACGATATGGGGCATGATGCCCCTTAGGCTTATGTTTATTTTTTTTTCTCCTGTATTTTTGGGGCCTGCGATGCCCTTTCATTGTTGGGTTCATGCATTTTGGACATGGAAATAGAGAGAAAATGATGATCAAGATGATGGATGCAAGGTAGAACACAAACATAACACATAAGCCCAAAAAATTTCAAGGTAAGGATGGAATATTACCTACTCCTTTGCTATTCAACACTTGAATCTTCTTTCTTGGAATCTTAGTTCTTCAAGTGAAGTTGACGAACCTCAAAATGTGATCCACGCAAGTCAAGGAAGAGAGAACCGTGAGAGTGAGAGAGAAAATGAGAGAGTGATTTTGCTTTAATTGATTCAATTCAATTAAAATGGCATAAAACTTAATTTATATACCATGGGCACAAAGTGTAATTTTAAATTATTTTGGGAAGGCCTCAAACAATTTAAAATTAACTTGAGAATAAACATTTATGTCAAGTCCTTGGTTTTATGGTTAATTCATAATTAGACCAAATTTTAATTCTATTAAATATTCTAACTCTTTAGAATAAAACCAATGCACTTTTGCCCCCATTATTGAATCCGATTCAATAATAATATTTAATAAATCCTTATTACCCTTGGTTAGTGCTAGCTACCCATGGATAATCATTTCTCACCAATACATTAATTCAGATGCAATTGTTTACGTTCAAACATCATTAATCTGATTAATGATATGTATTACTCTCTCTCCTTGAGCTTGGTTTTATGTGTGACCATTTTGGTTCACTGTGATCTAGCCATGGACTCAATATCAGATTTTGATATGCTTCGTTATAATTATTTATAATCGAAACTCCCACTGACTATGGTAGACGTCTAGCAATGTTCCATAACCCCTAAATCACAAAGAAGTGTAAACTCCAATGAACCTATTTTGATTGTACGTACCGTGTAGTCAAATACCTCTATTATCTAATCTCGATTAAGAATGGTTCATGGTATGTCAAAACCTTTAACTTAATCTTTAATCGAATTGTCAATCGATACAAGGGAACTCGTCAACATGAAACTACTTTTCATCTGACATTCATTATACTCTGGCCAGAGATTTTCCTTTTCCAATGTTTATTGACATTCGTCTGGGAACTCGAGATTGGACTATTTTGAGTTAACGGATCCCATCTTGACCATCACTTGTCCTCACACATGAATAACATATGACCAAACTGGCTTATTACACAAGACATGACTAGTCTCGTGCTTATACACCATATGAACCATATGCATCCTATGTTGAATCCAACCGTGATGTCTCAGGTCTAAGGATCAATGGTACACTAGCACGATCCTACGATGCATCATTGACCATATCCATGTGATTCATCGTAATCGGTCGTATTCGATAAATAGTTCACTAACCGTTTATCCATGCTAATGCCTTAGTGACATACCTCTTATAATCACCCACACTAATACCATCACATGATATTCAATGGAGACATTCAACATGCCTACTATGCAATGTTATTGCCCAATTAACATTACTTGTGTAGGGAATTCTTTGATGATTTGATCTTCTGAAGATCCGTGTCATCCAGACATTTCACATGCAATATTAAATATAATATAATATAAATGAAGCAGAAAATCAACATGTGAAATAAGAACACTTTCTTTTATTCATAATACATTTACAAGATATAATGTCCTGAAATCGACAATACGATTGGTTCCTAGGGCATACACTAACAAAACTCCCACTTGCACTAGCGCCAATCGCTATGGTATCTAGTACCCATCTTCTCAAGATGATAGTCCAACTGCTTCTGTGTCATTGCTTTAGTGAGTGGGTCAGCTACATTCTCTACCGAAGGTGTTTTCTGCACCAAAATTTCTCTACTGCCAACGAATTCTCTCAAAATGTGATATTTACGCTGAATATGTTTTGACTTCTGGTTTGCTCTTGGCTCCTTTGCCTGTGCAATAGCACCAGTATTGTCGCAGTATAAGGTTATCGGATAAACCATGTTTGGAACCACACCATGTTCAGCCATGAACTTGTGCATCCAGACAGCTTCCTTTGCTACTTCTGAAGCGGCAATGTATTCAGCTTCAGTTGTGGAATTGGCAGTAGTTGATTGTTTAGAACTCTTCCAACTGAATGCTCCTCCATTGCATATGAAAATGAACCCAGATGTAGGCTTTCTATCATCCACATCTGATTGGAAATCAGAATAAGAGTATCCTTCAATTTTCAACTCTAAACCTCCATAACTTAGTATTAGATCCTTAGTTCTTCTTAAGTACTTAAGGATCGTCTTAACAGTTGACCAGTGTTTTTCCCTTGGGTCGGACTGATATCTACTTGTAACACTCAAAACATATGCAATATCAGGCCTAGTACATAGCATAGCATACATGAGACTACCTACGGCTGAAGCATAGGGTATTCCATGCATCCGCTCACGCTCCTGATCAGTCTTTGGACTCATATCTTTTGAAAGATGAATTTCATGACTGCAAGGTAAAATTCCCCTTTTGGAGTCTTGCATGTCGAACCGTTTCAGCATCTTTTCTATGTACATCATCTGGGATAAGCCTATTAATCCAATGTTTTAAAACCAGCATTATCAGTCTGTCTGTTAACGCCTACAGTTGGATCGGTCCACTGTAGCACCCGACGGTCCAACCACCAAGTTTAAAAAATCTGGCTCATTTAAATTTTTAATTATATAATAATTATAATATATATTAATGAACAGTAAACCCCAAATATTTAACATTTCCCTAATTCCCCCCATTTCACGACATTTCCCACCCTTTGCTTTGAAAGCTGAAGCTGAACACTGAACTCTGAAAATTACCACCTGAATCTTCCCTTCACCGTCAAATCTCCTCCCATTTGCCTTCACCGTCAATGGCTTACTTCGTCGTTAGTTGGGGTACCGCGAATCTCCTCCCATTTCATGATCTTCTCTGGCCTCACACATTCATCATCACCGCCGATCTACATCGGACATCCATCGTCGTCATTCTTCTCAGAGTTGCACAGTGGAGACTCGATCTCAATCTCGGAGCTGCACACACTCTTCTTCACATTGCTTGAAACTCATGACTCAACTTTTCATAGTTGCCCTGTTCACAACCGAGCTCCACCTCCCCGACGGTCAACGAACAACAGCTCATCTTCACCACCACCAGGTAACTATCACAGTGTAGGCATATGTCTTTGTTTCAGGTCTTGTGCATGAGATTGAGATGTCTTTGTTTAATGGTGTAAGCATGCTGCTCTCTGGTAAATTAAAGCCTAGTGAACATGCTTTACAGTTTGAACTTTAAAGGGAGAACTAATGACAATGATCAGGCCTTTCTGATCCTAAATTCCTAATTGTAGTAAAAGTTCTGTATCCATTATTTATTTATTTAATTTTTGTTTTGTAAAAGTTATTGAATTCATTCAAACCTATAGGATTTAACTTGATTGGTGAATGGTGAACCAGTTCTGAATTGTTGGTAGTTGGTACTTTAGGCAGAAGCGGTGGTGTTGTGTTGAAAAATGAAAACTATCACTTTTGTTTCAATAAGAGACAGTGATAGTTTTCCCTTTTGTTTAAACCAATAACTAGGAAAACTCCAAGTCTTATAATGCAAAATCTCATGATATTATACATTGGGGGCAAACCGGCAAAGTCTCATCAAGTAAAATCCTGACATTGTAAAAGTTGGTTGGAAGATTGTTGAAAGAAGAAAAGAGAAAGGACCTGTTGGCATAACATGGAAAACAGTAAAAGTGAAGGATAATACAATGTAGGCAGAACTTATGCATGTGTTGTCCCTTCCACTTTTTTTAGAGATTTAGGAGTTCATTATGGAACTATTTGTTTGAATACATGTAATTCTGTAAAAAATTATGGACAAGTGGTTTAAACTTATTTGTTATTGGTGTTGCCAGGGTAGAGATCAAGATTAAAGACAAAGAATATGTCATCATCTGGGTCTTGTCAACAATCTGCTTCCATGGATGTTTCTCAAACTTTTCGAAGAAGAAATGATATAGCATGGGCACATGTTAACATGTCTTTACTGTGGCAAGATAATCAGAGGTGGAGGAATTTATCGAGTGAAATTACATCTAGCGGGTGTAAAGGGAGAACTTGGAAAGTGCCCTAAAGTTCCTTTCGATGTTAAATTCAAGATTGAAGAAGCATTAAATGAAATTGGGGCCAAGAATAAACAAAAAGTTGAACTTCATAAGAATGTCAATCCTTATGGACCTAGTGTACAACAATTTGAGGGTGATATGTTAGATGAAGATCAAGAGTGTGAAGAGGTTTCTCCATGTCCAGCTCCAGCTCCAGCTCCAACTTCAACTTTAAGCAGTAAGAGAAAAAGATCCATTAGGATAGGTGACTATTTTGCTCCGAGGACTAAGTTTGGGTCTTAGCCCTCAATTAAGAGTGTTTTAGCCAGAAAAGAAGCTAAGTGGAGAGCGGACATGGCTGTTGCAAGGTTATTTTATGATTCTTGCATCCCAACTAATGTTATTAATTCAATTTATTTTCAACTTATGGCAGATGCTATAGCTGTAATTGGTCTTGGGTATAAAATCCCAACTTACCATAATTTGCGTGTAAATTTATTGAGAGATGCTAGGAAAGAAGTGCAATTACTTGTTGATGGTTACAAGAAAACTTGGGAGGATGTTGGATGTACTTTAATGGCTGATGGTTGGATAGATAATTCACATAGGTCGTTGATTAATTTTCTAGTGTACTGTCCTAAAGGAGTGTGTTTTGTGAAATCAGTGGATGCTTCAGATGTTGTAAAGGATGCTGCAACATTGTTTGGCTTGTTTGAGGAAATAGCTTTATGGTTGGACCAAACAATATTGTCCATCTTGTCACTGACAATGGAGCAAATTATAAAGCTGCTAGAAGAATGTTGTCTGAAAAATATAGCAGTATTACTTGGTCTCCTTGTGCAGCACATTGCATTAATTTGATGTTGAAAGACATAGCTGAGATGAGTCATATAGTCAACCTTTCAACACGTGCATTTGAGGTTACAAAGTTTGTGTATAATCATTCCTTTATGCTATCTTTGCTGAGGAAAAAACAGGTTATATACCTTTACTTCATATGTTTATAATTTATATTGTCAAGACATATTATATGTGTACACTTTTTAATAATTTACCAAGTACTAACATTTATTGTCTATCACTTGAATAGGGTTGGACAGAAATTATACGCCTAGGTGAAACTGTTTTGCCACAACTTTCATTGCATTGAGCAGCCTACATCGGCACAAACATGACTTGCAATCTACAGTGACAGATAGAACTTTTGTGGAGTCTTGATATACAAAAACTAATAAAGGCAAAGCCTTTATTTCCATAGTTCTAGATAACCAGTTCTGGGATGACATTGGTATAGTTTCCAAAGTTGTGAGTCCATTGATACATATGCTCCGGATTGTAGACTCAGATGAGAGACCTTCAATAGGATATGTGTATGATGGCATGTACAGAATGAGGATGGGGATCAAGAAGCTGTTTAAGAACAAGAAAAATTTGTACAAGCCTTATACAACAATTATTAAGATGAGTTGGGATAGAATGTTGCGCCGTGATATTCATGCAGTAGCATATTATTTAAATCCTGCTTTTAAATATGATGAAGATACTTTTTCCAAACAACCGAGATCATGTATGGTTTTCTTGACACTATTGACAATAAAGCAAGTGCATTCAAAATGAGCAAGACAACGTTACTGGAGGAGAGTAGATTATATCGAGACCGTCTAGAAAGCTTTTCTCGTGAGCTTGCTCTTCAAACTTGCAAAACTACACAGCCAGGTATGTAATAGTTATTAACTTTTTAAGTCTAATTTTTAAGTTATGAAATTGTGTTTATTTCTTATGTAATTTATACTTTTATTCTCAATTAGATGAATGGTGGAAGACATTTGGGTCTAGTACTCCAAATTTGCAAAAGTTTGCAATCAAAATTCTAAGTCAAACTTTGGCCTCTTCCGGATGTGAGCGAAATTGGAGTGTTTTTGAATGCATACATACTAAAAAGAGGAATAGAGTGGAGCATCCACGGTTGAATGTTTTGGTTTTCACTCATTATAACTTGCATTTGCAAAATAGGTATAAAGTCTTCTTCATTTTGTTATTTTCATTGATGTCTTTATTGGTCATGATTTGAATATTTAATTCTGCTATTTCAGGAGTTGTTACAAGAAAATTACATTTGATCCTATTGATTATGAGAGTATTGATAAAACTGAATGGTGGATAGTTGATGAGGAAGAGGAGGTTGGTGAGCTTAATTATGATGAATTGGAACAATCATTATATGGAGAAGGAGCTATTCCTATAGATGGTGGTGATCACCCTTCTTATTATGACTCAACAGATGCTTCAAAAGGTTATTTACAATTTTTTAAGCAATTTCAATTTGGTATTAGCTAGTTTATATTCAATTAGTTTAAATGGAAAGATTTAACTTATGGTTTTCCTTTTTTGTTAGAATTTTTTGTAGATGATGTCGTCGATGTTAATAATGATGACGATCATCCATCAGGTGGTGTGTGAATTGTCAATTTTAATTGAGGATGGAATGATGGATTGATTGATTGAAGACCATTTGGTGAAGATCATTTTTTGTTAGAATGTTGAAATGTTGACTTGAAAGTTGAAAACTTGAAACAACTATTATGTGATTTTTCTTCATTCATTTTGTTATTTTGATTTGTAATTTGTTGTATTATTGATGTAATGATGTTTGATGATGCTTTGCTATGGATTTTTTATTTTGGAGTTTATGATTTAAACTTTGGAGCAAAATTTGGGAAAAAAGTGGATTATGGGAACAGTATTTTGATGACATCATCATGTTGATGTCAGCATGATGACGTCACCAGTTGAACCAACTGGTTCAACCGGTTAAACCGGTCGACCCGGCCATCTTGCCGGGTTTTGTCCCAGGTCGGTTTTCAAAACATTGTATTAATCCTTTCATTCTATCTCTATAGATACAAATTCCTCGGATGTAGGTCGCTTCTCCTAAGTCTTTCATGGAGAAAGTTCCGAATAACCACAACTTAACTTCAATCATCATCCCAATGTCATTTCCCATCAATAGTATGTCACTACATACAATATGAGAAATATGATTGCATGATCCTTTGTCCATTTATAAACACAGGGTTCATCCAGATTCTTTATAAAACCAAATGTTTTGATTATTTCATCAAATTGAATGTTCCAGCTTCTTGAAGCTTGTTTTAACCCGTAAATGGATTTATGCAGCTTGCACACTTTATTTCTTTCAGAACTAGATACAAAACCTATAGGTTGTTGCATGTAGATATTTTCCTCAATAAATCCATTAAGGAATACTGTTTTGACATCCATTTGCCATATCTCATAATCATAGTGTGCAACTATGGCTAGCATAATTCTGATGGATTTAAGCATAGCGACTGGTGAGAAAGTTTCCTCATAATCCAACCCTTGTTTTTTAGTATAACCTTTCACAACCAGTCTTGCTTTGTAGGTCTCTACATTTCCATCTTTGCCAATCTTTCTCTTGAAGATCCATTTACATCCAATAGGAACTATTCCTTCTGGAGGATCAACGAGAGTCCATACTTGATTAGCATGCATGGATTCTATCTCAGAATTCATAGCTTCTAGCCATTTTCCAGAATCGATATCTAATATCGCTTCTTCATAACTTCTAGGATCATCCCCATTACTGACTTCTCCATTCATGATAGATTCAAAAATCTCTTCATGAAGTAACCCATATCTTTCTAGAGGTTGAGATACTTTAGATGATTTATCAATTGAAACCATTTCAGGTATTAATGTTTCTTGAGAGGGACCACCCATTTGAGTATTTTCGGTCTGAGGCTCCCCGAACTCTTCTTGGAGCACAATTTTTCTTCTTGGACCACTCTCTTCTAAGAACTCTTTCTCAAGAAAGTGTGCATCCTACTGATCGAAATTCGTTAATCAGTGTGGAAGTAAAAACAATATCCCAAACTATTTTTGGGATACCCTATAAACCGACCTTTCTCGAATTTAACGTCCAACTTGTCTGTCTTGACAATCTTAACATAAGCTAGACAACCCCAAATTCTCATATATTTGAGACTAGGAGGTTTACCATACCACATCTCATATGGTGTCATCTCAATAGATTTAGATGGTACCCTATTCAGAATATGCACAGCGGATTCAAGGGCAAATCCCTATAGTGACGTTGGCAAGTCTGTAAAACTAACCATCGACCGTACCATATCCAATAAAGTACGGTTCCTCCTTTTAGATACACCATTATGTTGCGGCGTATACGGAGGAGTCAACTGGGATATTATACCATTCTCCTTTAGAAAATTTTGAAATTCCGTACTTAAGTATTCACCACCACAATCTGATCATAGAGTCTTAATACTCTTTCCGGTCTGTTTCTCTACTTGATTCTTAAACTCTTTGAACTTTTCAAAGGATTCAGATTTGTATTTCATTAAATACAAATATCTGTACCTAGAATAATTGTTGGTAAAGGTAATGAAGTATTGAAAACCTCCTTGAGCCATTTCATTAAATGGTTCGCATACATCTGAATGTACAACCTCTAATAATTCTTTGGATCTTTCCCCTTTACCCTTAAAGGGCGATTTGGTTATTTTTCCTTGAAGACAGGATTCACAAGTTGGATAGGGTTCTGAACCCAATAGGCTTAAAAACCCATTTGCTTCTAACCTGATTATCCTTTTATCTCCTATATGACCTAATCGATGATGCCAAAATAATTTTGGATTAATTTCATTTCAAGATCTCTTATTTGTAATGGTATTAATTATGTCATAATCATTCATTACCAAAACATACAAAGCATTTGTATTAATTGCTTTGCCAACTAATTCATTTCCAAAATAAATTAGACATTCATTTCCATTAAACTGTATTTTGTAACAAGATTTACATAAAACAGAAATAGAAATGAGAATTCTAGTTGCTTTGGCAAAATACAAAGTTATGTACAAATACAAAATGTGTCCTGATGGCAACGTCAAATGGCAAGACCCCACTGCCTCGGCCACAACTTTTGCTCCATTTGCCATCTTCAAAATTACTTCACCTTTTAACAGTGCAGAACTATTTCGCAGTGGCTGCAATGAAACACAAATGTGAGATGTAGCAGCTGAATCTAATATCCAGGAATGATCATTTGAACTAACATTTAATTCAAATTCTATAACATAAGAATGGAACATACCTGTTGGAGCTTTCTTCAAGCTCTTCAGATAAAGAGGATAATTCCTCTTCCAATGTCCATCTTTCTTGTAGTGGAAACACTGGCCTTTATCATTGACCTTTTCTTTGCCCTTTTAGTCTTAGAAGCATCCTTCTTAAAAGGCTTTTTCTATGGTCCAACTTTTGGACCTTTCTTTTGCTTCCATTGCTTCTTCTTAGTCTTACTAGAAAAAGCTGCAAAAACATCCTCTTGCCCCTTTTCCTTTCTTCCCTGCTTATAGAACTGTTGAATCTCATTCGACAGTTCTAAGAGTGCGCTCAATCCTATTGAGATTATAATTTGTGATGAAGGGCTTGAAACTTGGTGGAAGGGATTGCAGAATCAAATTCACCTCAAGACTGTGTGGCATCACAATCTCAAGTGTACGCAATTGCCCTATAATACTACTCTTTTTCATAACATGATCATCTGGGGCAACTCCCTCCCTAAGCCTCATTGTGAATAGTATCAAACACAATTTGTATTGCTTCACCATTGAGTTCTCACCATACAACTCTTGTAAATGGATCATTATCTCATTCGCACTTTCCATCTTTTCATGCTCAACCTGGAGCTCAACATTCATTGATGCTAGCATGTAGGTTCGAGCTCGTAAGTCATCCTCCTGCCACTTATCGAAAACTTCCTTTTCTTGCGGTGTGGCATCAGGAGACAAAGAAAGTGGAAGGGGTGCCTCCAAGACATACCCGACTTTTTAGGAATTGAGAATAATTCTCAAATTCCTTAACCAATTATTAAAATTAGGTCCGATCAACATGTTACCGAGAATCTCAAAAGCAAGTTATTGCTTATTTTCGTTAACTAAATATCACAAAATACCGAAAGAGACCGCAAGGAAAAATTGACTGCAAGGAAAAATATAAGTTTATTAGTGTCTTGTAAATTCAAACCCTTTAATGCTAATCTTATTAGCTCCCACTATTTTATTCAAATCCCATACCCCCCTAAATGATGATTTGGAAATTTCGTTGGAATAAATTTCTAGTGGGGAATCAAATTCTTATTAAATTTAATTAAACCTCACATAATAGAAATCTTGGTCAATTAAATTTAACAAGTAGGAAACTATTTCCTTTTATATCACTATATAAGGTATGATTCAATCCTTGTCTCTAGTTTCGGATACCTCACATAATATAAATCTTGGTACCCTAGACTAGATAAATCCAACCCATTATGTTTTCTTAAAATAGAATTCCCATTATACCCTCACATAATAGAAATCTTGGGTATTATGAAAATTTCTATCCAAGAACTAAGACAATTAATTCCATGTCATAAAATTAGCATCCCTCACATAATAGAAATCTTGGGATCTCTAATTTTATGCCAAAGAATTAATTGGCCCATAATGGAAGGCTTGGATCTAATATTGTTTGTTAGGGAGATTATTAGGTTTAACCTTTGATTAAAAAAATGTTTTACATTTATCACATTCATTAATTCAAATGCATCCATATAAATATAAAACATGGTGGGATGATCATGGGGTTTTGGAAAATACATCCTAATTAGGTAAACTATTCACCTAATTCTATTACTCCTTGTAGACCTTCATCCGGTGATTGATCAGATCTCCATCCTTCGTCCGGTCGTACGATTACATAAACCAATTTAGGACACGCATGCCCGGATAACAAACTAATAATAAAATTAATTATTATTACAATCCATTGAAAGAATATTACATGCCCAAATATCAAATATTTTTGGGAAAAATAAATATACACCCATGATCATCCCCTAATTAATATTCATCCATCACATTAATAAATATTAATTCAATCAAGGGCATATAAATAAATATTTATGCAAGTTGCAATATTTATAAATAAAAGACTTCATGTAATAAATACATAAAAATATGTCATGATTGAACAAAGGGTACTCTCATATAATTAAATACTCTCACATCATGTCTTATCCAATTAAGAGCCATATGACAAAACACAACAACTATGCATTAAAAAAAAAAAAATTGTGATTCACGGATATATACAAATTCATCAAATTAATGCCATTCACTTAACCTTCATCCAATAACTATGATAAGGCCGAATGTGATACTAATTTGCATCAATCATGCATTCAATTCTCACATGATTTTTCAAGCAAAATTCATAAGGAAACACATAATAATCACCATTAAAACATGCCTCTTTCACATATACAATTTATGCATGGAACAAGCTTAAACACTAACCTTAATCAACATGCAAACATTTGCATTCACAATACAATCCAACCCAAATGCATTTATACTCCATTATATCACATATAACTTCTTAAAAATGCATTCAAAGTACATCATGCATCCAAATAATGTTTGGCCGAATTCATCCCTTTTCAAAGTCATCAAACTTGCATCAAATATGCCTATATTACACATGCATGTATCATATGAATGTGATATATTCATATTTAGTCAAAAATGCATAAAAAAAAAAAAAAAAAAAAAACCAACATGCATATGACTTTAAGAACAAGAAATTTTGTATTCAAAATATCAAAATTTCATACAAGCATGTCAATAAGCATGCATGTCATATATTGGAAGCCTTGCTTACCCTATATGTAATTTAGTAGTTAGGTTAGTAAGGTTATTAATTTGGAGCATTCGGCACGCTACCAAATTTTGGCGCCGTTGTCGGGGAATGTTCTTTGTCGATTTTTTTTTTTTTTATGTTCTATGTTCTTTTGTTATTTCATTTAATCAGTGTTTAGTTTAGTTGTGTTTTTCATTTTGTTCAATTATTCAATTGTGATTTTTAGGTTCTTGAAAAAAAAAAAAATTTGAACAGTGGTACCATTCCAAATGAATAGTAGTACTATTCCTAAGAGAAATTTTGGTTGAATTAGGAGTGCTGCGAGTACTTGTTTCAAAGGAAACAAAATTCTGAGCAAGACTAGAAGTTATCTAGCCCCACCCTATCGTTGTCAAATTCGATCATTTAATAGTGTTTTTGGCCAATTTTAGTTTCGGTAAAAAAAATTTATAATTTTCTTTTCTTTTTTTTATTAGTTTTTATTTATTTAGGCATAATTTGGTGATTTTAGTTGGTTTATGACTCGATCCAATCCTACAAGAGAGTTGGAATTTGATAGAGAAATCAAACGCAGTTTACAAAAGTTGCGAAAAGAGGCACATCAAGCAAGTTCTTCATCTCCTGGTCTCAATATAGCCCTTGGTTCAGCATCCCACAGTTCATCCAGGTGATCCAGATTCAGAAATAGAAGAAGAGATAGCTGCTGGCAGAACATTAAAGGAGTTGGCTGCCCCAGATTTTTATCAGCAGTCTTTGTGTATTCTATACCCTACTTTAAATGTTGCTTTTGAACTTAAGTCTGGTCTAATTCACTTGTTGCCTACATTTCGTGGTCGTGCAGGTGAAGATCCGAATAAACATCTAAAAGAGTTCCACGTAGTCTGTTTAAGCATGAAACCGACAGGGGTGACAGAGGAGCAGATTAAGTTGCGAGCTTTCCCTTTTTCATTGGGGGATGATGCAAAGGATTGACTCTATTATCTACTATCGGGGACAATCACAACATGGAACGAGATGAAAAGGCTGTTTTTAGAAAGATATTTCCCAGCTTCCAGAGCTGCCACCATCAGGAAAGAGATATGTGGTATAAGGCAGTATAATGGAGAGACATTGTATGAATATTGGGAGCAATTCAAGAAGCTATGTGCAAGATGTCCTCACCACCAGATAAGTGATCAATTGTTAATTCAGTATCTCTATGAAGGATTACTGGTAGCGTGCCGAATGCACCAAATTAATTAACCTTACTAACCTAACTACTAAATTGTATATAGGGTAAGCAAGGGTCGATCCCATAGGGAATGATTCGATTTAAATCCTATGTTCTAACCAAAAAAACCACAACGAAAACAACAGAAAAATAAAATAAAATCATAAATAGTAAACATGACAACAGTAATGAAAGGAGGTTGTAATCAATGCAAACTAAATTGAAACAAATAAATCTCCAATGGTAGAAAATATCAAGTTAAAGACACCCAGTTCTTGGTTCAAGATCCACCTAAACATGCATTGGATATGAACTAACCGTAACATTATTCTATCTCGTTATTGTGGAACTACTGACCCTAGGAAACAACAAGCTCTGTTACCCAAATTTTCCCTTAATTGTCACTACTGAAATAAGCTCTTCAAGTAGATCCTAACCCTTGAACAACCTAGAATAAGCTCTCTAAGTTTAATTCAATGGCAGCCTTAAGAATTAGGAAAATAGATCAATCCAAGCAACAATCACGCAAGTTCGGATTATTTAACTTAGGTTATGTTATTCAAGATAATAGACTAAAAACTTGTCCATAATCATCTATCATCATGTGTTACTCATTGAATAGAAAGAGGAAAATTACGTATCACAATTCCTAATTCTAACAGATAAAATTCTGATTAAACAATTTAGCAGGCCATTACTGAATCATCCAAACAAAAATCATAAACAATTAAAACAGAATAACATAAACAATTCTAATAAGAACGAGATTAAGAACAATGTTACTGAAGTTAAGTTACACCAATGACATGAATTTAGGCTTCAAAATCCCCTTGAACTGAAGAAAGATCAGCCGCACATCTTGACGTAGAAAAAAAAATAAAAACTAAAAACTAAACTCTACTGCTGTTCTCTTCCCCCTTTTTAACCTAACAACTCATCAATAAATAACATGTGTTTTCCTTAATTCTACCCTAAGAATCATGGAAATTACTTTCCTAGATCTTTGCTAAAAGATAGACATCCAAAATTGTCAAAATCTTATCAGATATGGAAAACAGAATTGGTCTCCAGCTTGCACCAGGATTCTTGCAATGTAAAAGAAATTTTTTGGGCTTTGTCACTTCATAAAAATTGTAGTCCCAGATGTGTAGATGAATCTAGGCTTTTGAATTACCTGCTTTCGATATCTGAAACTCCAGTTAGGCCCATTCGAAGACTCAACACTCAGCTAGGAATCCTTCTGCAAGTAGGATTCCAGGTCCGGTTTTTCAACAACTAATGAAGGCCCAAACGAACTTGGATTCTCGCCCATAATACCTTCCTGAAATGCTTGGTTTGTCTACTTTACTTCTTTTGAAGAACACTTTTGCAATCGAGAAATCTGACTCCATGAAAAACCTGAAAAACGCAGCACTGGTCAGAATAACAAAAATCTGGAATTTCCTAATCTTTTCTCAATTATTTCGTAATGTCTATCCAAATATGCCAAACTTACAAAATAAACTCTAATCAACTCAACTAGGCATAAAACATAACAAAAACATAATATGGAAGGACTAAAAAATATATAAATTACACTCTTATCAATTGCTGCCTATGGAAAGAAACATGATAGATGCAGCAAGTGGAGGTGCGTTGGTGGATAAAACTCCTGAAGCTGCCAAACATTTAATCTCATAGAAATTGCTTATATGGTAAGCAAGGGTCGATCCCACAGGGAATGATTCGATTGCCCATCTGTTGTCTTCCCCACTCATCTCTTGCCTATCCGAATCACCATCATTCGGGACAGCATCACTTGGTGACCAGGTATTTGACCTCGCTAGTCATCCGGGGTAGTTGGTTACAGAGGATACTGGTGACCAGGTTGCAAGGACGATTGCTGAGGCCAGTTACAGGGTAACTAAGTTAGAGATGGGTGAGACGACTCGTACTAACGATATGGGGCATGATGCCCCTTAGGCTCATGTTTATTTTTTTTTCTCCTGTATTTCTGGGGCCTGCGATGCCCTTTCATTGTTGGGTTCATGCATTTTAGACATGGAAATGGAGAGAAAATAATGATCAAGATGATGGATGCAAGGTAGAACACAAACATAACACATAAGCCCAAAAAAATTCAAGGTAAGGATGGAATATTACCTACTCCTTGCTATTCAACACTTGAATCTTCTTTCTTGGAATCTTAGTTCTTCAAGTGAAGTTGAAGAACCTCAAAATGTGATCTACACAAGTCAAGGAAGAGAGAACCGTGAGAGTGAGAGAGAAAATGAGAGAGTGATTTTGCTTTAATTGATTCAATTCAATTAAAATGGCATAAAACTTAATTTATATACCATGGGCACAAAGTGTAATTTTAAATTATTTTGGGAAGGCCTCAAACAATTTAAAATTAACTTGAGAATAAACATTTATGTCAAGTCCTTGGTTTTATGGTTAATTCATAATTAGACCAAATTTTAATTCCACTAAATATTCTAACCCTTTAGAATAAAACCAATGCACTTTTGCCCCCATTATTGAATCCGATTCCCTAATAATATTTAATAAATCCTTATTACCCTTGGTTAGTGCTAGCTACCCATGGATAATTATTTCTTACTAATACATTAATTCGGATGCAATTGTTTACGTTCGAACATCATTAATCTAATTAATGATATGTATTACTCTCTCTCATTGAGCTTGGTTTTATGTGTGACCATTTTGGTTCACTGTGATCAAGCCGTGGGCCCAATATCAGATTTTGACTAGTCTCGTGCTTATACACCATATGAACCATATGCATCCTATGTTGAATCCAACCATGATGTCTCAAGTCTAAGGATCAATGGTACACTAGCACGATCCTACGATGCATCATTGACCATATCCATGTGATTCATCGTAATCGGTCGTATTCGATAAATAGTTCACTAACCGTTTATCCATGCTAATGCCTTAGTGACATACCTCTTATAATCACCCACACTAATACCATCACATGATATTCAATGGAGACATTCAGCATGCCTACTATGCAATGTTATTGCCCAATTAACATTACTTGCATAGGGAATTCTTTGATGATTTGATCTTCTGAAGATCTGTGTCATCTGAAAATTTCACATGCAATATTAAATATAATATTATATAAATGAAGCAGAAAATCAACATGTGAAATAAGAACACTTTCTTTTATTCATAATACATTTACAAGATATAATGTCCTGAAACCGACAACACAATTGGTTCCTAGGGCATACACTAACATTCATGACGTGTGTGCTTTTTTGTACCTAGTACTTAGCCGTTTGGGGCTTTTTGTTTATCTGATACTTAGCCATTTGGGGCTTTATGTTTCTACTTGTGTTTTTATTTTATCACTTTCTTTGTGGATGGATGGATTGATTACTTATAGATGTGTGGGGGTTGAACCCTTTTTCCTAGGTAATCGCCTTGTAGATGTATCTTGTCTAAGGCAGAACGTTGTCGTCAAGACAGTGTGGTCCGGTTCAAGTGCACAAACCAATGCAGCCAGTTTGAATCGACTACTTATGTTATGATGTGGATGAAGCCAAGTGGCTGAGTTGCTAGTGTCGCTTCGAAGGTGATAGGAACATGTCGGTATGGCCGACTGGAGATGTAAGCCATTGAATTGTTTTTGGTTGGGTTGGGCCAACTGAAGGTGTAAATTTGCATGAATTGTTAAGTTGGTCTAGGCCGACTGACGGTGTGAGTCGATGAATCAATCTGGGCGGATTGAAGGTGTAAGTCGATGAATCGGTCTGAACCGATTGAAGGTGTGAGTTTCCGTGAATTGCTAAGTCAGTCTTGGCCGAGTGAAGGTGTAAGTCGATGAATCGGTTTGAGTCGATTGAAGGTATAAGTTTATGAATTGGTCTGAGCCGATTGAAGGTGTAACTTTTGCATGAATTTGTTAAGTCGGCCTGGGTCGACTAGAGGTGTAAGTCGATGAATCAATATAAGCCGATTGAAGGTGAATGCCACTATATCGCTGAGTAGTTCTTTTATTGAATTCAAGTCACAAGGCCAACTGAAGGTGAGGGAGGTGGACAGGCTTATTCACCCTTTTTAAAACTAAAACAAGAATAAATAATTGACGCTGAGATAAATCTGACTAAAAATAGTAGCATTTGAGGTGGATTGCATTCCAACTATTACTGATGTCTTTGCCCTTGGGGGTTTGAAGTCTATAGGCGCATTTTCTTACTTCCTTGGCGATCTTGTAAGGTCCCTCCCAAGTAGAGCTGAGCTTGCTAGAATTGATTTCCTTAGTATTTTAAAAGACTTTGCAGAGGACTCAGTCGTCTTGTTTGAAAGTTCTTACTCGGACATTACGGTTGTAGTGTCTAGCAGCCTGTTACTGGTAGATTGCATTGCGGATGTTTGCACTGTATCACATAGTTCATGTTGTATCCGAAGTTGTGACAAAGGTTCACATTGTTCTTCATCCGACCATTGGAGTTTGGTTTACATTGGTAACTAATGGGGTTTGAAGTCTATAGGCTTTCTTACTTCCTTGGCGATCTTGTAAGAGCCGAGCTTGCTAGAATTGATTTCCTTAGTATTTTAAAAGACTTTGCGAGGACTCACTGCCTTGTTTGAAAGTTCTTACTCTACATTACTCAGTAGGTGTCAGCACTGTATCGGTAGATTGCATGCTGGATGTTTGTTTCCCGTCCACATAGTTCGTCGACTGTATCCAAGTTGTGACAAAGGTTCTGGCTGTTAGCTTCTTCATCCGACCATTGGAGTTTGGTTTAGGGGACTGATACTTCGGCTGGGATGACTATCGCAGATCCATATGTGAGGAAGAAAGAGGTTTCACCAGTGGTCGAGCAGGCTGTTGTTCGATAGGACCAGAGGACTCTTGGTAGTTTGTTTGCTTATGCGCCTTTAGCTTTAAAGTCTGCATGATTGTTTTATTTGATGATTCAGTTTGGCCGTTCGATTGGGGGTTACGAGGGGTTGAGAAGCTGAGCTTGATCCCCCACATGTCACAGAAGTCTCTGAAGCTTGAGCTGATGAATTGGGATCCATTGTCGGTGACTATTTCCTTTGGTATTCCAAATCTATAGATAACATGTTTCCAGATGAAGGCTTTTACCTTTCAATCTCTGACTTGGGTGAGTGCTTCGGCTTCAATCCACTTAGTAACATAGTCAGTGACTGCCAACATGAAGACTCGTTACCTAGATGCGATCAGGAGTTTTCCAACTATGTCCATCTCCCACTTCATGAATGGCCAAGGTGTGAGAGTGGAGTTGAGTCGCTCAGGTGAGAGGTGTGAGACATGGGCGAACCTTTGGCAGCTATCACATTTTTTCACATAGAATGTTGAGTCATTGCGTATAGTTGGCCAATAGTAACTAGCGGTGATCACCCGGCGAGCAAGGTTGCATCCTCCTACATGGTTTCCGCATTCGCCTTCATGAAGTTTAACGAGAACATACTTGGCTTCTTTTGCGCTTATGCATTTGAGGTAGAGGCCAGAGAATGACTTCTTAAGGAGTTGGCCCTCGTACATGGTGAATCTTGCAGCTTTTGCTCCCAGGCAGCGTGCTTCATTCTTGTCAGCTGGAAGCTCATCATGTTCCAAGTATTTGATTATTAGGGTCATCCAGGGGTCAGCTGGTTCGACATCCATTACTTCTTTGGGCTCTTTCGATTTGGGCAACTTGTTTGTTGGATGTTCCTTCCAGTCGGTTAGCTATTGGAGGAATAATAATGGGATGGATGACTATGAGGAGCCTTGAACGGTTAAGTCAAGGTTGGCAAGGGCATCAACATGAGTGTTCTCTGCTCTTGGGACTTAGGTGATAGAGAATTCTTCGAAGGCAGACTGCATTTCTTTGACCAAGTTCAAGTAAGTTGTCATCTTCGAGTCTCAGGCTTGGTAGGTGCCTTATAGCTGGTTGACTACGAGTTAAGAATCAGACTTTACCTCCAACTTTCTCACTCCAATCTCCTTGGCCAAAGAGAGTTCAGTGATAAGGACTTCGTATTCGACTTCGTTGTTTGTGCACTTGAACCCACACCGTATGACCCGCTGGATGATATCTCATTCTGGTGTAATAAGTACACTGTCGAGTCTGCTTTCATTCACATTGCTCAAGCCATCCATTGAGAGAGTACACTTTGCAGACGACCCGCTATTCATGCACAGAAGTTCCTTTTCCATCTGGATGGTAGTGTTAGGAGTGAAATCAACAATGAAGTCTGCCAACACTTGGGATTTGATGGTGGTGCATGGTTGGAAGGATATATCAAACTCACTAAGCTCTACTGTCCATTGGGTGAGCCGGCCTGATAACTCTAGCTTATGAAGTATCTTCTTGAATGGGAAGGAGGTGAGGACGACTATGGAGTGGCATTGAAAATATGGTCTGAGCTTCCTGGATGCATGGACGAGGGCGAATGCCAATTTCTCCAACTGTTTATATCGTGTCTCGGCATCAAGGAGTGATTTACCTATATAGTAAACTGGTAGCTGCTTCGCATTGTCTTCCCAGACTAACACTGCTGAGATCACTGTCTCCAAGACCGTCAGGTAGGTGTAAAGCCTTTCCCCAACCATGGGCTTGGAAAGAAGTGGGGAGAGGTTAGGTACCTCTCTAGCTATTGCAAGGCCTCCTCGTAGATAGGGGTCTACTCAAATTTCTTAAATTTCTTGAGTGTAGTGAAGAAGAGGTGACACTTGTCAACCGATCTGAAGATGAATCAGCTCAAGGTAGCTAATTGCCTCGCAAGGCACTGGATGTCTTTGATGCAAGTTGGTGATGGTATGTTGGGGATTTCTTGGATTTGGTCAGGGTTGGCTTCTATCCCACGCTGAGTCACCATGTACGTACCCCAAGAATTTTCCTGACGAGACCTCGAACAAACACTTGGCTAGGTTTAGCTTCATATTGTATTTCCTTAGGATGGTGAGTGCTTGGTTGAGATGGTCGAGGTGTTGCTCGGCTATAAGGAACTTGATGAGCATGTCGTCAATGTATACTTCCGTGGTGCCTCCGAGGTGTTTGGAAAACATTTTGTTGACCAGTAGCCGGTACATGGCCCCGGCGTTCTTAAGACCAAAAGGCATTACTTTGTAGTAAAAGGTTCCCCTCTCTGTGATGAAAGCTGTCTTTTCCTGATTGTCCGAGTGCCTCAAAATCTGGTTATACCCTGAAAAGGCATCCATAAAACTTAGGAGTTCGTGACTTGCTGTCGCATCGACCATCATGTTGATATGTGGGAGTGGAAAAGAGTCCTTGGGGCATGCCTAGTTCAAATCTGTGAAGTCTATGCAGACCCTCCATTTTCCATTCTTTTTCTTCACGACCACCACGTTTGCTAGCCAGTCCGGGTAGTGGACTTCTCTAATAAGCCTATTACTCAGCAGTTTGTCAATTTCTTCATTGATGACCGGTTGCGTTCTAGCACGAACTTCCTTCGCTTTTGCTTCACTAGAGGGTGATCCGGATCTATATGAAGGTGATGGACGATTGCCTCGGGGCCGACTCTCATCATGTCCACATGGGAACAGGCGAAACAATCCTGATTTTGTTTAAGGAAGTCTATAAGTCGTTCTCTTATCTCGGGCTTGAGGCGAGAGCCTATTTGGGTCTTTTGGTCAGGGTGGTCTGAATGTATCTGCACTTCATCCAACTCTTCCATGGATGGTTGATCTGGCTCGGTCGGAAAGGTTGGATGAGATTGTAGTTGCTATGTAGCATAACCTTTGCTTTTGAAGGCGTTTTTGTAGTAGTCTCTGGAGGCCTTAGGATCGCCCTTGATTTCTCTTACTCCTCATTTTGTTGGAAACCTGATAGTTTGATGGAAAGTGGATGGGACAGCTCGTATGTCGTGGATCCAAGGTCGACCTAAGATGACGTTGTACGGTGAGGGGCAATCAAACACTAGGAGGATGGTTTACTTGTTGACTCCGCTAACATAGACAGGCAAGGTGATTTCATCGATGGTGTACTTCTGCTCAGAACTGAACGACTAGGATGGTTGGCCATCTACTGATGTTTGATTCATCCAGTCCTATGGCCTTCATTGCTTCAAGGAAAAGGATGTTTGCCGAGGACCCCCCGTCTACGAATACTCTCTTGATTAGGATGCCACCTAGAGGAAGATGACCAAAGCATCATGATGAGGGGCGACTAACATGATTGGCTCGTCATCTTCAAACTGAATGATCTGGTTGGTATGCGTCCGAGGGGATGGATGAATGGATCGGACTTCTAGGTGATGGTTGGCTCTGGCATAATGCTTGGCTGAGGAATAACTCACCCTACTGATTTCCGACCCTCTAGAGATAATGGAGCAAACCCCTTTGGTGTTGGTTCCTGTGGAGGGGGAGATGTTTCTTTCGAGCTTCTCTGGTTGACTATATTCTTCCCTTTATCTGTCAACAAGTCCCGGAGATGTTCCTTCTTCAATAGTGTTGTGACTTCCAATCTTAAGGTGATGCAATTAGCGGTGTTATGACCATGGTCAACATGGAATTCGCACCAGTTTGTCGTGTCCCTCTTCGCATCGAGATTGAGCTTGGCCCACCACTTCACGGTAGGTCCCATTTCTTTCATGATTGCCACGACCTGAGTTGGTTCGACGTTGAGGTTGTACTCTGAAATCTTGAATTGGTTTGATCCGGATGATCTATTTTCGGCTTTGGTTGGCTGGCGATCATATGGTATTTTAATTTTGCTCGAATTACGAGGAGGGGGTTGATAACGGAGCTCAAACGATCTGGATTCTGACCTTCTTTCATTCTGTCTTTAGTGACGGTCATCATATCTAGCATGCCTCATCCGATTCGCCTTGTCTTCCTCCCGTCTGATTTGGATCACTGCTCTGGCTAAGGCGTCTTCCATTGTGGTGTAGCCGAGCTTTATCAAGTCTTTATATAGCTCTCCATCTGGGAGGAGACCTTTTTTGAAAGCATCTACCGTTGTCTCTGGATTACAAGATGGGATAGAGATTTTTTCTTTATTGAATCTGCTGACGTACTCTCTAAACGGCTCCTTCCTCTTCTGCTAGACTCTATATAGGTCGGCTGATAGCTTATCGAGTTTCTTGCTATTGACGAATTGTTCAACGAATGTGTCGGTGAGTTGGGCGAATGAGCTGAATGAGTTGTTTGGAAGGTTAGTGTACCATTGAAGGGCTGGTCCGGAGAGGCCGGAGTCGAAGCTCTTACACATGCAGGCTTCCCTCAATGTTTAGGGTATCGAAGTGGCGAACATCTACTGCTTGTATGAGGCTATGTGGTCATCCGGGTCGGTTGTGCCATCGTAAGGCTTCATGCTGGGGATGGTGAATTTTTGTGGCATCTCGGCTAATGCAATTGCATCCACAAAGGGTGAATCGGCATAGCTGTGAGGTTGGCTCTTTTTGGTTGGGATTGGCACTCTAGGTACACGCCTCATCATTGCCGCTATGCCGGTCAATCTTTTGGCCAATATTTGCTCCTTGGGCAAGGCAGAGGCCACCAGGTCGGCCTGGTTGCCTTGGTTTGTCATATGATTCGCACTCGGTACGTTTCATTGGGTCAAGTCACGTGGGGTAGTTTGGCGAACCATTCCATCATGTGCCACTTGGTAATTCAGATCTTCATTCATTCCTTTGGGTTAAGTGGTTCCCATTGTGAGTGATAAGGTGTTTCGGCCTGCATGGATGATAAGAGGGGTTATTTGGGAGTCGCTTGGTCCGTGGGGATGGATGGACTCGAGTGGGGTGGATTGAAGGTGAGGGAGCCCGCTCAACCCGTGAGGATGAGTCGAGCCAAGTGGGGTTTAGGTAGGAATGGTTGATTGGAGATGAGACAGGATGGCAAGTATGGGTGGCTCTTATTATTGTGGGCTTTCTATTACTTGGATGTCTTGATCTCGTACCTGAAGTGGGTCAGCTAAGAGTGACTCTATTGGCAGTCCTCGCTCAATTGGATTCTGAGCTGAATTGTCTACTAACGATGAATAGAGTTGTCGCGATCTTGTATCCGAGACGGTTAGTCTATGATTTGGAGTCTGGAGAGGATGCATGGACGGAATTGATGCACGGAAACGATTGGGTTGTACCTGACAAGACTGAAGCTCAATGTCATAAAATTGACTCACCTTTTCTTTCTGAGACTGGTTTTTAGCCCGAATAGAGGCGTTTTCAATTCCGATGGCGACGTTCTTAGCTTCCAGTGCTGCCACCTTGTTTGAGTGCTATTGCATAAGGGCAATCAGAGCTTCAAGTCTGGCCTTAAGACCAGGATTGGTGTTATTTGAATTTTCAGCCATAGAGAGTTTCCTTGCGAAGCAGGGTTTGAAAGACGAGTGATTGCCAGAGGCCCCATACTGTAGAAGCAAAAAATCTACCTTTATGGAAATAGGGTCTGATCCCGTGAGGTTGAGGCCACTAGCAATCCGTTGTACCTACACACACGAGGAAACAAGCGTGAAGCGAACGAAAAACACTGGGGTGGTGTTTGCCATAGGCACTCCGACGCTCAATTCAGCAAGGCTGAATGAGGATGATTTAGTGAGGGTTAGGGAAAGAGATGGTTACCATAAGTCTAGTCAGAGACCACAACTACGATAGTGATATGAGGTTCCCAAGAGTGAGAGCTACTGGGTTAGAAGGTGCAATCTGTGTGTCCCCTTGTGAGAGGGTTGGCCTTTATTTAAATAGCGACTGTAGGATCTTTGAGTCCTTTAATAGACCGTGAGTCAGCCTCATAGCGGATCGTAGGATCTTTGAGTCCTAATAGGACTGTGAGTCCTTGGAGGTTGAGAGGTTCAGTGAATAGGAAGGTTTTTGATTCCCTTGCCTTAGTAAGAGAGGGAGTCCTAGTTGGTCTAAGATATGGATCTTAGATAAGTTAGGATAGTAATGGATCCCTTCAGTGGAATCTGAATAATACCGAAAGAAGAAATAGACAACCTTGGGGTCTAAATAAACCCTAGGTCCAATAGGTGATCTTGGATCAAAAGGTCTAGGGCCAGACAAGCTGATGATGAGGCCCAAACGACTTAGGGCCTTTACTGATTGGGCTCAAGCAGTGAGCACATCTAATATACAAACTCCGTTGCGAGCCCAATCGGAATTAGGCCATGGCTTCGGGCTTTGTTGAAGGTGTCTTCGTCTTTGGGCCTATTTGGGCCAAGGACATTTTTTGGCCCTAACACCGACAAAGCGCGTAAAAATAATACAAAACATTCATTGCCAAGGATATATGCTTATGAGAAGCATATACACAAAACAGAATAATAGTGGTCCAAAAAAAATTGAGACTACCAACAAAAAGCCTTGAAAAGCAGAAAAATCCCCTTTCTGCAAGCGCAGTCAGTCAACTTTTATAGGGAGTTTAATAGACGTAAAGAGAAGGAATAAAGTGATAATGGCAAGAAGTAAGAATGGGATTATCAAAATAGGGCGTTGAGTAATAATATAGTGAAACTATGATTCCAATCCAAGAGTCGCTAGTGAGTTTTAGAAATAAGAAGGTGAGATTTATTAATTGCGTCAATTTAGTGTCAGCTTTATATTGTGTTACGTTAGCGATGTTTATAACAGAAAGAAAAGATTCCAAATGAAGATAGATATGTGTGCTAGCTAATTCACAACAGAAAAATCCTAATCCTTGTGCAACAATGGAGTGGTTAAGAGCTTTTGCATTTGCAACACTCTAGAACTGTTCCCGCTAGCAAATAATACCACAGGTTGCGAATAATGTTAGAATGAACTTTGTCATATTTTCCATCAATAGTAAATATTATGTGTTTTCTTATTTGCCTAAATGCATTCTACGATAATTGCATAAACACACTTTACCAAGCTCAAGTGTTGTCATAGCAACTCTCCAGAATGCTTTTATTGCATCACTCATAGAAGACTAGATGATGGAAAGCGACTTCGAAAAACTCAGAAGGGCTTTCAAATACATGTTCTTATACTAAATTAGGCTGGTCATGTCGAGTAGCATAATGTGCAACTTCAAACAGTTGTGCTTGAACTTGAGCAAGGGATCGTCCTGTATTTCTTCTGTTTGCATGATGCAAGTGATGATAAAAGTTGCATTCGATGACAAGGAGTGATGAAGCCAATAAATAAAACACTTAAGCAGATTACCGAGCATTCTATGCCAAGGAGACATGCTAAAGAGAACCATATAAACAAACCAGAAGAGTGGTGGTAGGGAAATCACTGAAGCAACCAACAGGATGGCCAGGAAACAAGAGAAATCCCCTGTTTGTGAGAGCACTGGCTCATCATTGAGAGGGAGTTTGATAGATGTAAAGAGGAGGAGAAAAGTGAGAATGGTATAATCGAAATAAGAAATTGAAGAACCATATTGAAACCATAATGTTCTTCCAAAGAATCAATTTTGAGTGTTATGAATAAGAAAGTGAGGGTCATTAGTGGTCGGAGAGCATATGTGTCCATTCTTTCTATGAGATTTTCAACTTCCAAGTACTTTTGAGGTTTGCTTCTTGAGTTTGAATGTGTAAGAAGGGATATGGTTGAATGATACCATTACACCCACATAATATTTGTTAGACCCAGTCTAACAAATATTATTACTATTAATAACTAAACACCTAGTTGATTAATTAGAAAGAAAAACACATAGACTCAGTTTTAAAGATTAATTCATATCTAGGTATCAATCTTCTTGAATAAACTTTTCTCTTTGCTTCGAGTATGCAATTCAAAAGTAAAACAAGAGATTAAGAGAAAGAATTTTTTCACAAACTGAAAATATTATTGATTTTTCTTCGAATAAAAATGTACATAAGCTTCTTTTTATATAGAGAAGTCCAGATTTCAAATGAATTGAATCCGTAAAACAAAACAAAACAAAACAAAAGGTCTAATCAATCACCAACTAAAGGCGACTAACTATTAACAAAGACTAATAAACTAATAAGAAAATAACATTTATCTCAAAGATAATGACACTGGGGTCCACATGTCTCTCACGCGTCTTACAAAGATATAATTATTACATTACATGTTTTACATATCAAAATATAATTATTACAAATGACAATACACAACATCCAATTCCTTCTTTTAATCTGGATCGTTGAATTCTGTCAGCAAAATCCTGGATGTCCATGCATTATCTTCCGCTTGTTTGATACACGTCAATGTATTTACATGTTGGACATTTTTCGTTATCCAAATCTCCATCCTCTAGATTTTTATCAATCTTTGAAGTTATCCACTTCTACAAGATCAATAAAATCTTTCAGAGTTTCATCTTCTTGGGCTTTTTGGTCGTGGGCCAAGACCAACCTCAGAAGATCAATAGTACCTTCCATTAAAATCTGTTTTGATAGATGGGCTAGATCAAACCCTTCTAGTAGCGTTCTTAACTGGGCTTGGTTATGTTTGAAGAGTGTATCTTGGATTGTCGCATACCTGTCTGGTAAAACTACTACTATCTCATTATGGATATGGACAGTAGCATTTGCTTTAACAAGCTCTTCCAGCTTGGATTTAACTAGTAGTAGTTTTGCAATATGCAACCTGGTCCAATCTTCCTCTTCTTTCCTTTGAATTTCTTCTAGTGCATAAGATCTCATTCTTACCTCATTATCTAACATAATTCGGTACCATGGTTCTCCTACAAGAAATTCTCATATATGTACAAGTTGAACATTATAGGTCTCTTGCAATGAAGAAGTAATCATGCAAGTGAAAGTATCGACCTTTCTATTCAATACACATAGCATTTGTTTAACCGCATCTGGCATATTCGGGTCCACCATTGCTTCCTGTACATCAATTTCCATTGTATCGATCCATCCTCTATTCAAAAGGTTTCTACAATAACCTTTTCTAAAGGTTTTTCATGGAACGTACAATTCCATAGCGCCATTAGGATAAACTACTAATCCTTGGACCAAATCTGGCAAGTCAGTTTTTCCCAATTTCACTATTAGATCATTTAAATTCTCGAGTTTGAGATCTATCATGTCAAACAAATGACATTTTCTCATTACCTCGATTTTTTGAATTCCTGCTTCATAAGACAGAGCAGTTCCTCTAAACTCCTCGTCTTCATAAAACAATTTGTCAGCTTGACAGCTTATAGAAATATATATTTTAACAATTAAAATACAGAAATTAATTCTCTCTGGGGGATGAACCATCAAAATTTTTGTAATGAATGTAACACAATGGAACAACTGACGGGCAAGGACCAAGCTAGGAATTTTACAAATATATGAGTTAATGTCACCTAATAGGCGTAAGGGAAACGTAAAATTTACCTTTCAGATTTTGGTGCTTCAATTAACTACTTGTAACTTGCAAGAGATATCTATATACCATGGATATCACTCAGGATTTCTTCTTTAGTTGAAGCCTAGAGGGCAGTTATCAACCATTGAAACCAACTCTGACTTGGAAACTATGGTCATGTAAACTCTTCCACTGTTACAAGCTAGTCAAAGCCTACATCAAGTGAAAACCATACTAGAAGTGTATTTAATTTATGAAACAGATAACTGAGTTATGTTAATAATTTAGGGGTGAGCATGAGTAAAAGGTAGAACACAAACCGACAGATATCCACTTGCAGGTTCCGGATCCTATAGTGTTGGAACTGGGAACCAAGAACTGAAATTGAAACCGAGGTTTGGGTACCCAGATAGGAACCGAGATTAAATTATAATTTTTGTAATCTATTGGGGGTGTATTTGTAATTTTTTAAGGTGTATTTATGATTTTTCAAAAAAGTAGAGGGGTAATTAAATCTATCCGGGCACTCAGAACCGGAAGTAGAATCTATGTTTCAAGTTCCGATTCTAGGTTTCTAGGAATCAGAACTAGTCGATTCCGGTTACGGTTCTGGTTCCGATTTTGATTCCGTTTCCATCAAAAAATGCAAGGTACCTAGAACCAATCACCCCTAAGTTTAATTACTTAAACGTTTGCTTGTTATATGTTTAGTAGTTATTTTAGTTGTTTTTGAAAGCAAAAGACAGATAAAAAAAGATTAAGCATCATTTGATGCCAAGGAGATACGGTTCTGAGACTGATGAAAGTTGAAGGGTGTTATGATGTGGCAATTGACCTGTGCACACATGGAAGTCAACTTATAACTTGAGTGGTCAAAGTTATTTGTTAAAGACTAAAGGGGCAATTTTGTCTTTTTGCAATCTTCAAATAAACCTAATGCAAATTAGGTTTTGCACAGTCTCATTCTCGAGCTTTCTCTCTTGGTTAACAGAGAGAGAAAGTTGTTACGAATTTGTTGTGTTGGAAATCCGAAGAGCGTTGATGGAATCAAACGGTGGTGGTAGGTCTTATCTGTAATTCTTTTTTGCCTTATCCTTGTGTATAAATCTATCACTGATTCTGGTTGTTTGGTGATGTATGAGTGGTGAGGACATCTAGGTGCACTACAACAGTATACACATATAGCTACGAAAATTAGCTACAGAAAGGAAAACTGTAACAAATACATATTTACAAATATAAAAGTCAATATTTATAGCTAATTGAAATAATTTTAGTGATAATATTTTCTCCCTCGAAGCTAATATTCATCTCTTGCTTTAACTTATTAAAACCGTTGCAACAACTATTTATTTAGCTACAATGTATTAACTATGGTAAAACATTGTTGCTAGTTAATGTATTTAGCTATAGACATTTCATTTACATGGCATATAGTATCATTATTAGCTACAAGTTTAATGATATAGCTATTATTTGTGCATTAGATATAAAATATTGAAATTTGTAGCTAATTAATTTATTTAGCTTTAAACATTTTATTTACATGGCATATAGTATCATTATTAGCTACGAGTTTAACTATATAGCTATTATTTGTGAATTAGCTATAAAATATTAAAATTTGTAGCTAATTAATGTATCTAGCTATACAAATTTTATTTTCATGGTAGTAACAATATTATAGTATCATTATTAGCTACTAGTTTAAATATATAGCTAGTATGTGTGCATTATCTATAAATTATTTGAACTTTTAGCAAATAGAGAATGTGAAAATTAATTCGCTAAAATTCTTATAGTATGTAGCTATAAATATTCTAATTTATAGCGTGAGTAATTATATTTTTATTACTTATGAATTAAATAGTTATAGTCATAGTGTTAATCACACCTAAGGTCAATAGTAAATTAGAACGTTCAACTAATAGTCAACTTAAAAGAACTCTTCAGCAAGCTAAGAGTGTGGGCTTTTTTAAAATAAAATTTTATTTTGAAGGATCTTCAAGGTTTTTGTTTTTTTATGATGATTTAAAACTAACACTTCATGAAATATAGATGATTTTAGATATGAGATATTATAAAAATTGGTAATGTTACATATTTGTATATATGGACTTGTATGTATGTTTTAGATGATGATGATGATGATAGCGTTAATAATAATATTTGAGAATGACAACATTTGTTTATTGTTAATTATACATAAAAAATGCAAGAAAATAGAAAAAGCAAATTAAATCATATGAAATACAGTTAAAATTATAGGAGATATGATACAAATTAAATTATATAAAATTACCTTTTTTTTTAAAAAAAAATTCATTGTTTAAGTTGGAGATTTATTTGCAAATTCATTTTATGAACAAGAAATAAAGAATTCATTACGGAGCTTAGCAATGGTAGGATTTAAGTGGCTTTCGTCTCCTTGTGATTTAATAAACTGTTCACAAGATATCAATTGCAATTGATTCAAACCACTTGTGATTTAATTAACAAATCTTTTCATATTGTTTATAATAAGAATATAAGTTTGTTTATAAAAATTGAACTTAATTGAATCACATGAGACTATGGTTAGCTTGTGTAAAAACCCTACTATATAAAGATTATTTATCTTATTCATCGTTTATAATTCAAATTATTTATCTTAAATATGTATAATTTAATTTTCTTCATCATAATTTATGTAATTTATCCTTTAAATGTGAAGGATTTAATAAATAATTTATATACATCATAAATTATAAGATTAATTAATAAGATAATTTGTTTAACCTTAGTTATGGTGGACCTTATTATTATTTAAATAGGTTAAGCCCATGGACCTTATTATTATTTAATTAGGTCAAGTCCATTGTTGCTAGGGGTGAGCATGAAATCAGGATAGAATCGGAACTGATAGGTACACCGAAAACCTATTTTAGTTCCTAACCGGAACCACCCAGCATAGGGTAAGTTTCGGTTCCTATTTTGTGGAACTGTTTGGTTCCTTGCTTGCTTGCCTTTGGCTTTGGCCCTTTGGATTCGGTTTCTTGGCTTGGATTCGGATTCGGTCCGGTCCGGCCTTCGATTCCTGCCTTCGCCCTTGATTCCGCCTGGGCCTCGGTGGTGCGGGAGCCAAGAACCTAAATCAAAACCAAGGACTAGAATCGGAACCTGGGTATGGTACCCTGCTAGGAACTGGGGTAAAAAAAGTATTCTTAAAAAATGGGGGGTTTTCTATAATTTTTATTTTTACAAATCAAAAGTCAAAATACATAAAACAAAAATCTGAATCTGGGGTTTGTAATTTTACTAATTGGGGAAGAAGGGAAAAAAAAAGTGAAGGTCGCCGCTCGTCGAAATCAAATCTTTGGTGCCAATCTCTGAGTCTCCCAGACGCCAAAGGTCGCCGATTCACTTCCTACCTATCAGTCTTCAACTTTGTACGCCCGTTGTTTCTCATTCGAGTGGTTAGACTTCTGGTTTTGGGTTCAATTGCTTCTTTGATATTAGGTGATAAGATGAATGGCTTAATATGAACTATAAAGTGTTATCTATTAGCTTTTCTAAAATACGAATTTTTTTTTTTTTTTTTATGGTATTTGTCTTCTCCAGTCATGACACTTACTTCTTCAAAACGAAATTCCTAAACAGGACTTCGTTCCAATCAAATCACACGGTTTTGGTTACCAAGTAAGTGAAATTAAGTTTTTCTTGTTTTCCTTCTTATCACAAAACTTTATCTCTAATTCCTTGAACCCTAACATAACAATACTCCCAACTGTTTGTTTTTGGAGTCTTACTTCTAATTTTGTTTTTGTTTCAGTTAGTAGTGGGTTTAAGAATATCATAACGTACTCTCAATTGTTTGAAGAAGACCCAGTGCTTCTAACTTCCTTGGGTCTCCTCAAAGTACTAGTAAGTTTAATTTGATTTGTTTTACTTTATTTAGATTATTTTGTTATTTTTTGTTATCAATTTGGTTTGGTTTTAAACATTTAAATATTGATAGCAAATATGTTTATTAGTTTGCTGCTGGTTTTATCACTTTCATGTGGGTTCTTTGCAACTTTAAGACATTCTTAACCAAATATAGCCAATTTATGCTGTAATTGTATTTGCTATTTGGCCAACATGAAGATTATAATATTCAACCACTTTATTTTCTATTCTTATTCTAAGTTAATGGTGATGTTAAATAATGAATTGGTTTTATATCAATATCATATTATTATATTAATTCATTATTTAATATCAATATCATATTATTATATTAAGCCACTGCCAACAGTTCTTCCTTTTTTGTTTTTGGCTGTTAGTGTTAGTGTTAAAATGGAGTTATCTGTGATGTCACGCACTCACAAAACAGCTCTTAAGCTCTTTACTTAAAAGTAAGAAGTTTATATCTTGATTATGTGGTCAATAATTTTCAAGAAAGTTATAATGTTTAGTAGATCTCTTTGAGATTAGGATTCTCTTTGAAGGTTCTTTGCTATTGTTGTTGCTTTGCCTGATGATATAATAATTGGCTCTAAATGCATATCCTTTTTCTAGGAAGTGTGTTCAGCATTATAAATTAGTTGCATTTATTGAAATTAGACCTCATCATAGACTACACAGATGGATGATTTACACAGATGGATGATTTACTTTACATGAATGCGCAAAATTCTGTGATGCAATCAAAACTGAGATAGAAAACCGTCGTTTTTATTGACAAGTAATACAAAATCACCACAGGTTTTTGGTCAGAAAACACCATTGCTTTAGCAAAAGGCAAGATGCTCATAGAGGGAATTTTTCAGGTTAGGAAAGTATTTCCTTTAAGAGCTGCTCTGCAGGCATTTGACTTACATCAGAAACATATTTCTTAAAATTTGTAATTGCTTTTAGTTTTTTTGCAGTGGATTTCCTCCGTTGGAGGACAGAGATAAGTCAAATGCAGTAGACATTCTAATAGTGATTTTGTGATAAAGGTAAATTACATGCGGATATCCTCCGTTGGAGGATGGAGATAAGTCACTCAAGCTACTTGTAGGGCATGACTTCTTTGGTGGTGATAAACTAACTAAAGATGGGAATAGACGATGGGAAGAGAAGTTAATGATGATGCTTATAACTCAAGGTCAACCATTTTCAACAAATAACCAAATCCCTTTAGATGAAATTGTAAGTTATTTTGAAAACTGCATATATACTATAAAAACCATTTTTTTTTTACATTAATCATAAAGTGATATGCAATTATTACATTAGTCTATATGAATAATATATATATATATATATATTTTTAAATTTGATATCACAGGTTGGTAGAAATTCTTAAATGGTTAGGAAAGGTTGCTAAGACATTGAAGCATTCATATTTTGTAAAAAAAATCAGTTGATAACACTTTAATTACTAGGATGAAGGATTTTATGAGTAGACAATTTTTTAGTTGAAAATGACTTTATTAATGTTTTATTTTTATATTAGAATTTTTCTTGTGACGTCATATTATCTATTTAATATAAAAATATTGCTATAAATTTGTAATTATTATTAAATTTGTTAATTATAGCAATATTTGTTACAATTAATTTTGATCGAAGTAATAAACTATAAGTTCTTGATATAAATTATTTGTTCCATTGCAAATAATTATAATATTTATCTTTAAATTAAAAGTATTCATAGCAAGTAATTTCAATATTTAACTATTCACACACTATGCTTATAGTAATATTTTTCATATATAGATACGATATCTATTTGTTCGTAGCAAATAATTTAATATTTAGCTACAAACTCATTATATATGTAGCAAATAATCCTTTTATTTAGTTACGAATTAAGTGGTTATGTAGCTAAAATGTTAATATATTTTCCATGGATATTATTTTTATAGCAAAATTTTTCTTAGTTATAAATTTATATTTGTGTAGCTAAAATGCAAACATAGCTACACAGACTATTCTCATGGCTATAAAGGCAAAGCTTTTGCTACAAGCTTATTGGCTGCGTTTGTTTCACATTTGGGAATACTACTTTTAGCATTCCCAAAAAAGTTAAACAGTAAAATTACAAAAAATTCAGATTTTTGGGAATACTACTCCCAATATTATTCAACTTTTTTTAAACCCCTTAAATTTGATAATTTAATTAAATACCCCTAAATATATTTTTTTAAATTACAAAAACACCCCAATAATCCACATTTACCAGATTCCGGCCACCACCACCGGAAAATGGCCGGAATCTGGTAGAATGGCGCACTACCGGCTGAATCTGGCCGGTAGTGCGTCAATCTAGCCTTTTCCGGCCAGATCCACGGTGGATCGCGGCCGAAAGGCAGATCACGGCCAAAGATCTCGCCGCTGAGCGGCGATCTTTAGCCGTAACACTGGCCACGACGGCCAACAAACAAGCGCCGTTGACCATCAACGAGCAACCGCTTGTTCGTCCGCCGTTGAGAGCAAATACGGCCGATCGGCCGCTGACGGCCAGATCCACGGTGGATCTGGCCGGAAAAGGCCATAGCGACGCATGACCGGTAAGATCCAACCGGTCATGCGCCCATACGGCGACTCCGGCCACCTCCGATGGTGGTCGCTGGCTGGGGGTGTTTGAGGGTGGGTTAGGGGTATTTTTGTTAACTTTTAATATTTTATTGTAGGGGGTATTTTGTAAAAAAATAAACATAAAGGGTATTTTATTAATTTATAAATTCTACATCGTAATACCCGCCCAATTCAACTTTTTTTTAACTTTTTTCAAAAAAAATTTCCCAAAACCCCTAAATTTTGAACCAAACGGAGCCATTATTATTATGGCAAAAACATTTTAAGTTTTTAGTTACATATTAATCTCATCCATAGCAAAAAATATAAATTGTTAACTACGTAAGTAAAAAGTTATATGGCTAACTTTTAGCTGCGTCACTTCTAGTTACGATAAGTTACAAAACATGGCATTCGTAGCTAAACCATTTAACTACGCAAATTCATACTTTAACGAACACCATGATTAGAAATGCATAATGTTGTAGTGGTGTACCGGTGTTTGTACAGAGGGGTTTTACTCTGGTTTTGCCTTGTGTAAAGGAGTGAGCATAATCTCTGTAAGGTTTCTCATATCTCATAGTGTATTTTTCTTTTTGCCCTGAAGAGTGGATGTTGGTAATCTAACAGATTACCGAACCACTATAAATCCTGGTGTTCTTTATTTTTTGTTCTTGTTTTACATTATTAATTATTACTTGTGAGTTTGCTTTGCTTGGTTTGAATACTGCACTCTTGTATGCGTTTTTTTGGTCTCATGTTTCAACTATGGGTGTTCAAAAAAATGCAAAAACCGAACCGAAAAAACGGTTTGGTTACGATTCGAAAAATTCAAAAAATCGAATTTTCGGTTCGAGAGAAATTATAACCGAAAACTGGTTTTATATATATATATATATATATATATATATATATATATATATATATATATATATATATATAACTAAAATAAATCCCTAATTCACTCAATCTAAAATCCCAACTCAAATTTTTTTTCTTAGTTTCCAATGTATTGTCTATATTTACAATTTAATTTATGAAAAAATTAAAAAAAAAAAAAAGTTTTATGAAAAAAAAAAAAGGGAAAACCGATTAACCGCTTTTTTTAAAATGGTTAATCGGTAACCGAAAAATCGGTTTTCCCTAAAACCGGTTCGGTTTTCGTTCGGGAATTTTCTCGAATCGAAAATTCGGTTCGGTTTAGAAAACCGGTTAACTGCTTTTGAACACCCCTAGTTTCAACAAGTGGTATCAGAGCTAGTTCTTCGTTCTAGCACCTAGGTCTTATTCTAGGTTGTGAGATCCAATTTTTTCGAATCTGCAATAGTCTAGGGTTTGACTGTTTTCACAGTAGCAATTTTTCTTTTAACTTAGGGTTTCAATTTGTCTCTGGTAAATTGGGGCTTTTACACTCTGAGTAACTGGGAAGGTTAAAAACCTAAAAATGACTAAGTTTGAAGTAGAAAAATTTACAAGGGATAATGATTATAGGTTATGGAAGATGAAGATGAGAGTTGTCTTAATTAATGATAGATTGTCTGCTACCTTAGAGGGTGAGGATAGCTTACCAAAATCTTTGTCTGAGAAGGAGAAGAAAGATCTGTTAGATAAAGCTTATAGTACTCTAATTCTAGGGTTAGGGGATAAAGTCTTAAGAGAGGTTAAGAAAATGACCACACTAGTAGAGATTTGGGAAAAATTAAACTCTCTATACTTGTCAAAGTCTTCTCCTAATAGGTTAGTTTTAAAACAGAAATTTTTCAGTTTTAAAATGGATGAAAACAAAATATTAGGTAATAATATGAATGACTTTATGAAACTAGTACAGGATTTAAAAGGTCTTAATGTTAAAGTTGAGGATGAAGATCAAGCTGTGATTCTTATTAATTCTCTTCCTAAAATTTTCTCAAATTTTGTTGATACCCTTAAGTATGGTAGACAAACTCTTAAACTAGACGAAGTAGTAGTAGCTATTACTACTAAGGATGCTGAGTTTAAAAAAGAGGGTAAGCTAGATGGAGAAGGGTTGAATATCAGAGGTAGGTTTGAGAAAAAGATGTCAAAGAAATGTCACTTTAGGGGTAGATCTAAGTCAAAATCCAAGTTTGTGAGGAAATGTTTTCACTGTCATAAGGAAGGGCACTTTAAGAGAGATTGTCCAGATAGAAAGAAAAGATCAGGAGAGAAAGAGGATAATGGCAGTGTAGATATAGCCTATGATGGATATGAAAGCTTTGATGTCCTAGTAGCTTCTGATAGAGAATCAGAATCTAAGTGGATTTTAGATTCTGGATGCACTTTCCACATGACTCCAAATAGGAGTTCCTTGATGAATTTTAAGAAGATAGAATCTGGCAAGGTTCTAATGTAGAATAATGCAGTGTGTAATGTCTTCAGCATTGGGGATGTCAGGTTAAGTCTTCATGATGACAGTTCCAGAGTCCTTTCAGAAGTTAGGCACATACCTGAGTTAAAAAGGAACCTAATCTCCTTAGGCAGCCTAGACTCAAATGGTTTTAGCTACAAGGCTCAAGGTGGAGTCCTTAAAGTTACTAAAGGTTCTTTAGTAGTAATGAAAGGAGAGAAAAAGAATGGCTTATATGTTCTAAATGGGTCCACTGTTGCTGGAACAGCAGTAGTGACCTCACAGAAACCTAATAAGACCTCTATTTGGCACAAAAGGTTGGGACACATTAGTGAGAGAGGATTGATAGAGTTAAGTAAGCAGAATGCTTTAGGAGGGGATAAAGTTAAGAAGCTAGATTTCCGTGATCACTGTATTTATAGGAAGATGAGCAGAATAGGTTTAGTGTGGGAAATCACTGTTCCAAGGCCATCTTAGATTATATCCATTCTGATGTGTGGGGGTCAACTAAATATCCATCTGTGGGAGGTTGTACGTATTTTATTAGCATCATAGATGATTACTCTAGAAGGGTATGGATCTACTTCTTGAAAACTAAGGGAGAGGCTTTTAGGAAATTCAAAGATTGGAAGGTCATGATAGAAAATCAATCTGGGAAGAAAATCAGGAAACTTAGAACCGATAATGGGTTAGAATTTATCGATGAAGAGTTTGATAGTCTGTGTAGGGAAAGTGGAATTCTGAGGCATAGAACAGTAAGACCCACACCCCAGCAGAATGGTTTAGCAGAAAGGATGAATAGGACCATTCTAGAAAAGGTTAGAAGCTTGTTATCCTGTTCTAAGTTACCCACCAGGTTTTGTGTAGAAGCTGCTCACACAGCTGTTTACCTAATAAATAGAATACCTTCCTCAGCTATTAGTTTCAGAACACCCATGGAGAAATGGTCTGGGCATTCTGTAAGTTATAGTAACCTTAGGGTTTTTGGGTGCACTGTGTTTGTGCATGAGAAAACTTATAAGTTACAACCAAGGGCCATTAGATGCATTTTCTTATGGTATTTAGATGGCATAAAAGGTTACAGATGCTGGGATATTGCAGGAAAAAGATGCATTATTAGTAGAGATGTTAGGTTTAATGAGGATGAATTGGGTGGGTTGAGTCAGAATGAAAGTGACAATGCAGATAGGACAGAGGTGTTTAACTTGGATCTAGGTGGAGAAGTTTCAGACCTGAACAATCCTAGTTCAGATCCTATTTCAGATTTTCAAACCTAGGTGGATGAACCTAGCTTAGATGATAATGGTGATAATAATGGTGTTGGAAATGATTTACAAAATTATCAACTAGCTAGAGATAGAGAAAGAAGGAAAATTAGATTACCTAATAGGTACTCACAAATTGATATGGTAGCTTTTGCTTTTAAAGTTGCTAAAGAGATTGATGAGGAACCTAGAACTGTTAAGGAAGCCATGAGTAGTAGAGACTCTAGGCAGTGGAAACTGGCCATGCAAGAAGAGTATGATTCCCTAATAAAAAATCAGACCTGGATTTTAATTGACAAACCTGAAGGCAATAAGGTTGTTAAATGCAAATGGGTTTTCAAAAGGAAAGAGGGTATACCAGGGCTAGAAGCACCTAGGTTTAAAGCAAGGTTAGTGGCAAAAGGCTTTACACAGGTTGAAGGGGTTGACTACAATGAGATTTTCTCACCAGTAATGAGGCATACCACCATTAGAATACTGCTATCTTTGGTAGCTCGATTTGGTTTAGAACTAGAGCAGTTAGACATCAAAACAATCTTCTTAAATGGTGATTCAGAAGAAAAAATTCTAATGGCGTAGTCTGAACTGTTTGAAAAGGGGCCTAAAAACCAAGTTTGTTTTTTGAAAAAATCTTTGTATGGGTTAAAGCAATCACCTAGGCAGTGGTATAGGAAGTTTGATTGTTTTATGGTGAATGTTGGTTTTATCCGAAGTAGCTTTGATGGTTGTTTCTATTTCAAATGTTTGTATGGTGAATGCTACATCTACTTGGCTTTATATGTGGATGATATGCTTCTAGCTTGTAAAGACTTTTATGAAATTGTTAGATTCAAAAAGGAGATGAGTAAACAATTTGAAATGAAAGATTTAGGACAAGCTAAAAAGATCTTAGGTATGAACATTGAAAGGGATAGGAAAACTGGGAGTCTTGTGTTGTCACAGAAAGAGTATGCTAAAAAAATCATTAAGAAGTTTAATATGGTTGACTCTAAACCTGTCAAAACACCATTAGGTCAGCATTTTAAACTTAGTATAACCCAGTGTCCAAAAACTGAAGAAGAAAAGAGGGAAATGGCCTGCATCCCATATGCAAATGCAATAGGGAGTTTGATGTATTTAATGGTCTGTATCAGACCAGATTTGGCTTTTGCAGTCAGTTTTGTAAGTAGGTTTATGAGTAACCCTGGAAAGAGTCATTGGGAAGCTATAAAATGGGTGCTCAGATATGTAAGAGGTACACTGTCCACTGGTATTGTTTACAGCAGAGGGCAAAATCAGGTGAATCCTATTATAGGATGTGTGGATGCTAATTATGCTGGAAATGTAGACAATAGAAAATCCATGACTGGTTTCTGCTTTTCTATTTGGAATAATCTGGTTTGCTGGAAGGTTAACTTGCAGGCTATAGTAACTCTGACAACCACGAAAGCAAAATATGCTGCAATTACAGAGGCAGTTAAAGAGGCAATGTGGCTCAAGGGAATGCTTGATGAGATGGGACTAATTCAGTAGCAAGTTCCAATCAAGAGTGACAGCCAAAGTGTAATTTTTCTGTGCAAAAATCAGGTCTTCCATGAGAGATCAAAACACATTGATGTTAGGTTGCATTTCATCAGAAATCTGATTGAAGATAAAGTCATTAAGGTGGAGAAGATTCCTGGAAAAGAGAACCCAGCAGATATGTTCACTAAGTCTATTACTTTGGACAAGTTAAGGCTCTTTAAGAGCCTTCTGCATATTGAAGAAAATTAGAGGAAATTTTCCAGGGCAATAAGGAAAGGTGAAGATCAAATGCCAAGGTGGAGATTTGTTATGATGTGGCAATTGACTTGTGCATACGTGGAAGTCAACTTATAACTTGAGTGGTCAAAGTTATTTGTTAAAGACTAAAGGGGCAATTCGGTCTTTTTGCAATCTTCAAATAAACCTAATGCAAATTAGGTTTTGCACAATCTCATTCTCGAGCTTTCTCTCTTGGTTAACAAAGAGAGAAAATTGTTACGAATCTACTGTGTTGGAAATCCGAAGAGCGTTGATGGAATCAAACGGTGGTGGTAGGTCTTAGTTGTAATTCTTTTTTGCCTTATCCTTGTGTATAAATCTATCACTGATTCTCGTTATTTGGTGATGTATGAGTGGTGAGGACATCTGGGTGTACGGGTGTTTGTACAGAGGGGTTTTACTCGGGTTTTGCCTTGTGTAAAATAGTGAGCATAATCTCTGTAAGGTTTCTCATATCTCATAGTGAATTTTTCCTTTTGCCCTGAAGAGTGGATGTAGGTAATCTAACAGATTATCGAACCACTATAAATCCTGATGTTCTTTATTTTCTGTTCTTGTTTTACATTATTGATTATTACTTGTGAGTTTGCTTTACTTGGTTTGAATACTGCACTCTTGTATGCGTTTTTTTGGTCTCATGTTTCAACAAAGGGAAAAAAAATACTGAAGCTACCAACAAGATAGCTAAAAAACTGTCATTGATTCAAGATAAAATGAATAACAATCTCCTTTCATTATTAATCTGAGTTTATCTAGCATTTCATAAGTTGAATCGGAAAAAGGATGAGCTTTATCGGCAACAAAAAAACAATGGGTCTTGCCGTTAATATTAATCCAACTGCACCCAGGTGCCTTCCTTAGACCTTTATCTTTCATTGCTGCTCTCACTTCAGCCACACCATCCCATCTTCGAGAGGAAGCATACAAATTCGACAGTGAAACATAGTTTGAGGGGTTCTCTGGTTCTAACTGAACAAGGAATTTATAAGCCAAATCCTGCATCTCAACATTTCCATGCATTATAGAAGCACTAACAAGAGCCCCCCAAACACTTGGACCAGATTCCACAGGCATTGTTTTGATGAAACCAAGTGCTCCTTCAAGCTGGCCTGCTCGACCTAACATATCGACAACACAAGCACATATCTCAATTGTGGGCTTAATTCCGTATACATTTATCCCTGAGTTATAGATATCAAGCCCTTCATTTATCAACCCTGACCTGCCACAAGCAGACAGAACCCCTACTATTGTTATCATGTCTGGTTTGTTCCCAAGGGAAAGCATCTTCTCATACAAGAAGACAGCTTCTGCACCGTTCCCATGCAATCCATATCCTGAAATCATTGAACTCCAGGAGATTGAATCTTTATGAAAAGAACTATCCTCAAAAACTTTCCTTGCACAATCCAAGCTCCCACACTTAGCATACATATCAATCAAAGCATTACACAAGGACACATCATGATTGAGCTCCTTTCTAATTGAAAATCCATGAATTTGCTTCCCACTGATTAAACCAACAAGTGAGCTACAAGCCGGAAGAACACTCACAAGAGACACTCTATTAGGTTCTATTCTATCTTTCTCCTGCATTTCACGAGAAAGAACCAATGCTTCATCCAACTCTCCATTCTGCACATAACCATTGATCATTGCTGTCCAAATATAAACATTTCTATGCTTCATTCTATCAAATACCCGTCTACCCAGAACAAGATTATTACTTCTAGAGTACATATCAATTAGACAACAGTCCAAGTGAAAATTCCAATCTGAAACGATATCCAATTCATTCCTCATAATATAACAATGAAGCTCCCTACCATAGTCCCACTTCCTAGCAATATCATCTTGACCACCACATAGAGGCAAAAGACTTGAAACGGTAAATGCATCAAATTTTACTCCATCAATCTGCATACACTTAACAATTTCCCACAAATCTTTAGCAAAACTACAATCCCCTGAATTTGCATACCCTGAAATCAGCACATTCCAAGAACTCGAATTTCTTTGCGGCATTTCATCGAACATATTCTTAACTTCACTATATTTTCCACATTTGTTATACATGGCCATAAGAGAATTGGCAAGAACAATATCCAAAACAAACCCAACTTTTATACTCTTCCCGTGAATCAACTTCCCTAAACTCAAGTCCTTAATCTCACCACTAACTTTTGCAATTGTTGCAAGCGTAAAATCATCAGGAGACACATTACTATAACACATATCATTAAATAAATCGAAAGCTTCATCGTAATCATGATTTTTGACATACCCATTTATCAATGAGTTATATAGATACACATTCTTGGGTTTAAAAGAGTTAAAAACGAGTTGTGAGTGAGTTAGATGACCACATAAAGCGTAGGCAGTGATGAGCTTTGTGGCTAAGAAGGAGTTTGAAGTGAGGCCAAAAGAGAGAATTTGAGCGTGGGATTGTCTTGTAAGTGGCAGAGATTGATGGGTGACAGAAAGATTGAGAAATTGAAGCAGAGCGGCAGATTTGTAAGTCCGGGAGAGTACAAGGGTAAATGTGTTGCGTGCAGAGAGGAGGATCATCAGAGAATAAAGTGAAATAAAAATGAAATGTGGGCAGTCAGCATCCACCGAGTTCAGATGTCTTCAGTTCACAACGTTGTATCTCAAATTTTGGTCCGAACTACTGCTTCTCACCTTATGAAAAATGCATACGTCTGGGTTGTGCTATTTCACTGAAGAGCATTAATTCTCATTTGTGCCCTGTTTGGCCGGCTGTTGCAGGGATGGGACTGGATTGAAGTGCAAGAAGGGAGTAGCAATTAGTAAATGGGGCAAAATAAACCCACGCCGCCCCTTCAGTTTATGCCGACGAGGGAGACAAATGGGACAAGACATAAAAAATAATTCTCACTCAATTTTCAAATAATTAACTAATTCATTATTTAATGAAAATTTATATTTAATAATAACTGTTAGGATACAAACAATTACTTCAATAATTAAATTAATTATAATAAATCAAATTATCATTTAATTATTATCTTATTCACCAAATTATTATTTTTTTTAATATTTGAAATTATATAATGAATTTTTTTTAATAAAGTGATGCTATTGACCTTTACAATTTATCTATAATTTATCTTAATAAACCCCACTTTTAAGTTCATCCCATTAAAATTTTTAAATATATATATAATAATACTTTTTTTTTTTTTTTTTAATAAAATGATGCTATTGACCTTCACAATCTATCTATAATTTATCTTAATAAACCCCACTTTTAAGTTTATCCCATTAAATTTTATATATATATATATAAAGAAACCCCATCTATTTACAAAATAACCCTTATATTTATATTTTTTATTTTCTCAATCTTTGTTATATATATATAACAAAGATTGAGAAAATAAAATATATCTTTCTTTAACATATCAATCAAGCATATAAACAATTATGCACATGGTTATCACATGTATTTTCTTAAAAAAAGAAAAAAATAATAACAAATCTATAAATTCTGTAAATATGCAAATCAATTGGAACTTAGAAACAATAAAATTTGATAAAATAAACCTTAAGAATTTAATGCATATATGCTACTGATCGAACTAATTTTATCTTGATTATTTCAAAATAAAATTAGGGTTTATAATGTAGAAGAGAAAATAGAAATTTCAAATTAAAAGCAAAAGATTTAGTCTAGATAGATTGTGTATAAAATAATTTTGCGTCTTTATTATTAATTTTTACAACGGATAAAACTGTAATTAAGAAGAAAATAATAGTTGGGATCAACTAAAATAAAAACTGAGGGGTTAATAACATCACTGTTTTTTATATTTAGTTAAATATTATTAAAAAAAATATTTATAATTCCGGTAACTTTTTATAAATTGATCTTAATTAATTTAATAATGACATTTAAAGTTATATTATATATATTATTCCTTCTAATTTATAATAAATCACTAATTTTTTAAATAAATTCATAGTACAAGTACAACTAACAATTTAAATTCAAATATAATTTAATTTTCCTCTAAGTTATTCTAATTAAATTATTATAACACAACCTAATCCAATATCACACTAAACATGGTACAGTATTATGTATTATTTAGGACTAACTATCCAATCTAATGCAATTCAATTTAGTTCCAAATCACACATTCGGTCATGTACGACATATCAAATGCACCCTCAAAGGTTATTTACTTTCAAGTTTTAGAAAAAAAATAAAATAAGTATATGAAAAATAGTCATATTAAAAGCAACTATTTTAATACATTATTTTTTTATTTTTTTTTATGACCGTGGGTGTTTAGGTCAGCTTGCATATATGTCAACTAATCCTCCTAAATCCTAGAATTACCAATCAGGTAAGAGTTCTAATGATCATTCCTATTAATAGTTATGTGGATTCGAACTTGAGAAACTAAGTTAGAACATTCTCTTGCTCTTTTACCATCGAGTAGAATCAAACTTAGAAGATCATATTAAATCCTCGTTTATTGTTTTACCATTAAATCACACAATAATGGTTTTAATACATAAATTTTGCTGTTACAGTGAAGTGATTTTCTACTTTTCTATATGCATATAAATAAAAATAAAAATAAATTCCCAGCTAGACCGCAATAAAAAAGATTATGATTAAACTATATGGAGGATTTAGGATATTTTTGTTCTTAGATAAGCATGTTTACTAATAGAATGTTATGTTTATACCTTAGCAACGTATTAATTTATAACAAGATTGAGGAAATCACAAAAGATTGCGCATGAGGTTAGTGCAATTAACAGAATCTAGTTCCAATCTTAAAATGGCATCATAGATTGATATAAAAATTATAAAAAATAACTTTATAATATACAACCAAAAACTGTTTATAAAGAATGTGTCGACAAACATGAACTCAAAAAGGCAACCTAGAGTTGTACTAATTTTAAAGTATTCCGTAAACTATGCTTTCATGCTTTTTGGAAGATAACTCTTTTGTTCTTATACTTATACAAGTGCTTAATCCTTAATACCTTTAGTCATCAATTTTAATTGAGTATTTCCTATCAAATCATCTTTTATTTTAGATAGCAATACTAATTAATGATCGTTTCGTATCCGACTGACTGACATGGTGTCTTTTTCACTTTACTGTTTTATATATTTTTTAATGCATATATAAAAGTATATTACAGTTTATAAGAAGACACGTTACTCTATTAAATAAATTAATCTTTTGAGTTTGATACCCGATTTTTATAATATCTGATATCAAAGCTAAGATCATCGAATCTAGTTTTGATTGATTTAATTAGTAATTTCGTTAATTACTTTATTCCTCCATATAGTACTACTTGTTTGATTGATACGTTTATGTAACTTGAATCTAATTATTTGTCACAAATCAATTATCAGATGAATTTTAGCAAAATTAGATCATTTTATTAATAAAAATTATACATAAGTTTGGATTGCACTTCTTGCAACCCAAATTTCACACCATCAACATTAATCCAAAGCTCCCGCTTTTGTTAGAGCCATCTCGTTTGGTGATGATAAATTACTGAAATTAACTAAGTGGCATGCACTGATTAAGAACACAAAATTTAAAGATTAACAAAAGGGAGAAACTAAATTGTGCAAACTGGCTTTGCCGACCACACCAAAATTGCCATGAAAATCATCCAAGTTCCACAAATTATCCCACAGAAACTCCTCAGTTAAGGGCTCCGTCACAACCGCATTGCCGCCAGGCATGGAGTAGAACCACCCCTGTTGTTGTTCTTCACTAGTATGAGGATATGTTGCCCCAATTTCTTGCCTCGGTTGAGGAACATAAGCAGCAGCTCTGTGCTCATTTTCCTCGAGCAAAAACATAATTTTTTTCATGTCCAATTGATTGAGTTGTTGCATTTGTTGCTGCGGCTGCTGTTGTTCCTGCTGCTGTAGCTGCAGTTGCTGCTGCTGTTGATGAAATTGTTGCCTTTTCAGGAGACGATTCTTGGCCTTATCAGAGTTGTCCGGAGACAGTTTGGCCTTTTTCTTGAAATGGGTTCTCCAGTAGTTCTTGATTTCATTATCAGTCCTCCCCGGCAAGCTTCGCGCAATTGTTGACCACCTAAAGTAATTAAGTTAGCGATCAACTTCTTGTAGTTAATCTACATGAAGCAAACTGTAAAAATTTCTTGATCAAATATTTACCTGTTCCCCCATCGAGCATGTAACTCTACAATTATACTCTCTTCATGTGGGGTTATCTGCCCCCTCTTCAGGTCCGGCCTCAGATAATTCACCCATCTCAATCTGCAACTCTTTCCATTCCTTCTCAATCCTGAACGGCCAAAAACAGATTTTTCACTAAAACTGACGATATTACAACATAATTGATGAAATTGTTTCAGTTAACTATTAAAATACCTGCAAGCCGAGCAACAGAGTTCCATCGTCCTTCACCATGCAATCTGACATATTCAATCAATAGTTTATCTTCTTCAGCAGTCCAAGGGCCTTTCCTCCATCCCTCTTCAATGATTCCCCAACCCAAGTGACCAGCCATCACTCCCCAAGACATGAAGGTAAAAGAAAAAGAAGCTTAAAGCTTTTGGTTTGATTTATAAAATGCTTAAGCTCCTTAGCTAGCTAAAATGCCTAGGTAAAGTTATTAATGTCTTCCAAATTCTATGGCATTTGAGGTGAGTGTATGTCGCATATTTATATACGCACTAAGGCACCCCCGCTGCTGCCTCTTTCCATCAGTCAATTTAGTGTCCTTTTCAAATCATCTATATCCATTTCACTGTTTAAGCTACTTGTTTATCTGTACAACACCATCATCAATTGTAAAATGACTTGAAAAACCCTTTGTTTTCATCAAAGTTCCCATACTAAATTTCCAATCAAACGGCTGTGGTGTGCTTCTGATTGAAGGACCCATTTGGGAAATAAAAAAGAATGTTAAGGCATTGGGTGACATGTTCTAAGAAGGATCAAATCCAAATAGAATACATTTTATTAATGGTAAAGTGAGACAAAAGAGAGACACGAATCTCACGGCCTTAGGCCACGTATAAACTAGGGCTTATGCTTCTAGACAATAAGAATTCATAGCTCTAAAGCACGGTATGAGAAATAAGACATAAAATAAAAGTGGGTGGTGGATTTTTTAGACTGAAAATTACAGGAGGGCGTATGAAATTTCTCCAGGTGTTGAGTTTGTTTTCTTCTTAAGGATATTGATACATGTAATCTCCATTAATTCTTAATAAAATAGAATTTGTTGGATTCCACATTGGGTATTCAGGATATTATTTTATTCATACTATTGATGGTTTTTGGTACGTCATTTACAGGACAGGTGTCATATTTCATTACGTTTTTATATGAGATTTTGTCGACTAGTCATTTGGTGGTATGTATTTTCCATACTCATACCTTTCATTAGCCACATGTAACCTACCAGCTTTTTCTGGTTTTTTTTTTTTTTTATTCTTCTTCTCTTTTTGTCTAATTTGATTATGTTCCCAACAATACTTCAAAAGGATTTGTATTGTAGCATACATAGAAACCATAACATCTAGAAGGATCAAAGTGTAATACTCAATGAACGACGAAACTAAAGTATAAAATTGCATCTATTTAGAAAATTACATTTAAGGGTGTGAATGGGTAAATTTTAATGTAAAAATATCAAATTTAAGGCTCAAATCCTACATCTCAAATGGATAAAAGAAGGTAATTAACCACTCACTTCTGGGTGGATTGATTGAGGGGAGGTTGCAGGGTTGAAAGGTCAAGGGATCTTAAGTTTGAGGTGTATCAAATGGATGGCCAACCAATTAACTACTTAAAAGAATGTATTTTTAAATGTTGGATCGATGAAATCAAATCTAAAATGAATATTATGAATAACAATAGCTAGTGAGTATACATGTATGTACTTTCTAGGTGATTTGGAACTTTAAACTTGTGACCAGATTATTGAAGCTTGAGGTTATTTGGTTATTAAAATAGATTGGAACTTTGAAATGTGGCATTGTTTAAGATTATATGAAGTAAAAGACAGCATGTTAAAAAACAGAAGGGGATGCCCTGAACCATCCAATAATTTGGTTGTCAGTGGGTGAGGTGCACAAAATCAGATTCAGATTAAAGTTAAAAAGACTTTGTAATAGTGGCTTGACCAGTCCATTTTTGCCACCTATAACATCAACCTACTTGTAAAAAATAAAAAAAACCCATACAATTCAAGCAACTGACCATTATTGACCATTTGTCCTTATCTTTTAGCAAACGTGTCACCACCACATCACCCATTTTAGTAGCATGGAAATCGTAAATGTTGCTTAGTCACAACATCAAACTGACATTAATTAATTATAATTAGACACTAAGTAACAATCCTTGTTTTGTACGGATATTTGCTAATTAATATAAAACTTGTACTGCTTAAACTTTGTTTAACAGCTAAGCATGTGTGTTGATCTCTTTAGTAGTTAATTAATTTTTCTTTAATTAAAGGAGTAAAGGACGGAAGATTTCATATTTCATTTTTTGTATTTATATTTTTGTTTTCTCTGTTGGTTGTCTTTTCAGAGTAGATTAGGATAGAAGTTATGGGATGCTGTGGGGTTACAAGCAAGCATTAATTAAGGTTTTATTTTTTCTTTCTTAATTGGAAGGGAATGTTGTGGCATGCCTACGAGTTTCTAGAAACCCTTTTCCCCCTTTTTATCATAATAATTTTCACATAAAATCTCAACACACATGCTCCATTAATGACCGATCACTGTGAAACCAGTTATAAGATGAAGATTGTTCGATCAATTCTATTAGAAATCTTAATCCCTTTTAATACAAATATTTATATGGATTAATTTATAGATAATATAACTCATTGATGCATCAAAGTTTTTTTTTTTTTTTTTTTTTAAATGATAAAGGATGTCCGAACTAATTTATGCGTACCTTAATTAATGTCTCAAGATCTTGAAACTACCGATTGAGTAAGAACTTTGGTGTCTACTCCTATTAACAACTGAAGAAAGACTTGAATTCAAAACTTTTTGAATAATACACTTAAGAATCCCTATCGAACCACTCGATCACCTAAAGATGGTTCAAAGAGTTTTTTTTTATATAAATAAATGTTATGTTTTCATTTAAAGAAATATTTAAATAGTTTAACATAATTATCCATATTCATAAAAATAAAAAATAAAAAAAACTTTGTTATGTAAATATTTATACAATAAGTACGAACTAAAGATAAATAAAAAACAAAGAATTTATAATAATTGGCATAATTTTATTAAATAATCTTGATTTCTAACTGGTTTCACATTTATCAGTTATTAATGGACCATGTGTGTTGAGAATTTACGTGAAAAATACTTAGAAAATTAAGATTATTCAAAAAAAAAAAAATTATGTCATATATTAGAAACCCTAATCAATTTTAATACTGATATTTATAACATAAAGTTTTACATATATGAATGAATTTATAGGTAATATAACCCATGGATGCAAGAAAGAGTCTTTCCTGATTTATACATAAATTAATAAATATTATCTTCTCTATTTAAATAGTATAATACATATAAATATCAAAGACGAAATGATGTAAATGGTTTACAGTAAAAACGAAGGTGATATTAGAATTTCTAGTCAGATTTTCACTTGGAGGGGAGCCAATAATAGCGAAAGATTTAACTTTATGAAGTTGTAGTTTTGATAAGATCATGATCTTTGTGTTTTGATTGCATGAAACCAAAAGGAATATTACTTACTGGTATTAGTAGTATAATGTGCAGTAGAAGAAGATTTGATCGTCTTGATTTTGATAAGATAATTAAATGGTGGTATATAACTATTATATGGATGGAAAAGGAAATAATACTAAAGTTAGTATGATCTCAAGATCTTAATTATACAACTTGATTATAATTATGCAGCAGACAATTGGGTTAACATAATTAATTTTATCTTGCTTTACAGTAAGTACAATAAAATAGATGGGATCGGGATCGGGATCCATTCAATTTCAAATTGCCCTACTGGTACTTTATCGTAGTGGAGATTATACTATATATAAATTTATTTATTTCGTCTCTCTACATTCCATGTACTTTTTGTTTGCTCTTTTTATCAACTTAATTAATTACATTTTCATTAAATAATCAAGTAATAATGCAACTTGAAACTAAACTTTTTTACGCAGTTATATATTAAAGATGCTTTTCCGACTATTTTTGATGTAAATAACGTTTATATCACATCATTTAAAGTAAAATATTTTAATATATAAAGTTGGGATAGGGATATATAATATTATTCTTTTTTATAATTGAAAAGTAATTTTTTTTTTTTTTTTTGGTATGTTTCCCACTTGCAGTACCTAATTGAAATAATAAACCAAAAAAAAAAAAACCCTGAAACAAGAAAAACAATTGAAGTTCTAAAATCCATTAAATAGTTGAGAAATGGTTAATTTTCCCGACCTCCCTATGGTTTACCTTATTTTTGAAACTCCTTATATTTTCAAAATTATCACTAATCTGCCCTAAAAGTATTGTCAAAGTATTGTCAACCAACCCCTTTTAATGACTGATAATTCTGAACTATAGCGAATCTTTTAATTATAGTGACTGTTATGCGGTAAATCTAGAGCGAATAGTTCCTTTTTTGGCCTGGTGATATCTTGTGATATGGACTTCACAATCAAAGCCAAATACCTCGCTATTGCTTGTTTGAGTTTAATTTTAAATAATCTTGTAATAGGTGCTATATAACCCCAATGATAATCTATTTAAGAGGGAGAAGATTCCGGAGAGAGAAACTGAGACAGAGACTAAGAAAAGAGAAAACTCAAGAGGGGAAACTCGTTAAGATAACTCTTTGTAACTCAGAATAACTCTTTATAACTCAATTCGCCAATACACTTAATAATATAATAGTGGATATAGGTTTTGCATGATAAGCAACCGAACCATTTTAAAAATCTTTTCTAATTCCTTATTATTTCATAATTATTAAAGTACGTTCATCATCGCATTGCAGCCACCACTAATCCATTAGGATCATGCACACATCCTACGTGGTTCTAGCATTGTCAATCATGTACACAAGATCATCTCAAGAACATTTGTGACCCTAGGCAAAAGTTATTTTGGGGGCCTTTTAATAATATAAGCATATATTCAAAAAATTATTTTAAATTTATTTTTTTTGTCTTTTGAGATGCAAAATCACTAAGAGAGGTGGACAGCGACCAACGAGCTAACGGGGTCAAGTTAGGGGGGTTTTAGAGAGCAGATGTTGGAGAAGCGATGGGTGGTGAAATAGTTGATTTCCAATGTCAAGATTGACTAGAAAAGACTTGAGAAGTCGCGACCCAAAAGGTATCAGCGGTCGGCGATTGGCGAAGTAAACGGATGAGGTATTGGTGAGAAGGCTGAGGGGAGAAAGATGGTGGTGTTCGGGGAAGGCCAACGATGCCAAGTACATGCCGAAAAGGCCGAAAATGGATGTCGCACGCAGTGGAGCTAGGTTGCGAGATTCGTAAAAAAATTGGTTAAATCGAGGGATATCAAGGCTATGAAAACTCTTGGAAAATGATAAAGTGATGGTTCCAATCGATTTTGGTGAGAAAATCGATCGGAATCAACTCCAAACAGCCGACGGCAGAAGAGGGGTGGAGATGATTTATGTGAATGTCAAATTCTGGGATTGAATTAGGGGTGAATAATTTGAGATATGTAAATGATCATTTTAGCCTTTCAATGTTAAAAGAAATTCAATGTGTTAATTTAAGGGTATAAATTAGAATATATGAAACTAGAGGTACAAATTTGCTATTTCGTCAAACTTTGGATGGGAATATAGGACCCACAATCATACGTGGACGCCCTTGTGTGGGTGTTTGGCGAGACATCGAAAGACGAACCGGGTCTGCTCTGATACCACTTGTCATAGGTTGGGAGTTTCACACCCAAAAGGCTAACCTATTAGGTGGAGCAACTCAACCCGTTTATAAGCTCAAGACCTCCCTAATACACTTTCGATGTGGGATTCGTTACATTTTGATTGAGTCATTCCACCTAATAGGTTATCCTTTTGAGTGAGAAACTCCCAGCCCGTGACATTGGGGCCCCAAAAAATAAGGCCCGTGACACTAGGCAGGTGCCTCACCTGCATACCCCTTAAGCCGGCCCGACATGTGTATCTAGTTGTTTGAGTTTATTTCCAATTCAATTTTTATCCATACAGGAAATTAGCCTTGTCATGTGTCAAGCCATTTTTAATATAACTATTATACTCAAAAACACATTTTGTAGAAGAGCTTGCAAGAATGCATTATACGTTAGTGTATTCTATTTTTATTGTAAGGTAACAGTGATACGTATGAAATATAAATTAACCAATTATCATCTCTAACTTCTTATATAGTTTCCAAAAAAAAAAAACACTTAAAGTACCGAGAAATCATCAATAATATCCTTTTAGATTCGAAAGACTAGTCACTTACCTTCCTTTGACCTTGAAATCTAACATTAAAAATTAACGATTTAGGAAGATGTAAGTGAAAATTTTATAAAATATAAGGAGAATTAAGATTCAGAATACCTCTGAGGTCTTACTGAAAATTTCTTAAACTCGAGGGAGGTCAGAAGAATTTACCAAAAATTAATAAGACGAAACCAACACAAACCACAGCACGTCGCAGGAAGAATTTATAATTTACTGAAAAATATTTTTCACAGCTTTTACTTATCAAATATGAATTAAAAAATACAAATAATATCTAAATTTTAATTCCACTTAAACTAGTAATCTTATTATTTAATTAAAATAAAATATTAACACTTTCTAATGATATATAATTATTAACATAATAATATTTCTAATAAAATTAATATCTTGATTTAATTTGCATATTCTCATAAAATATATATTTATGTGCAGTGGCAGTAGATATTATAAGGAAATAAGGAATATAAAAGATGAAATTTGATGATATATTAATATATAATTATCAATCAGCTAGCAGTAATGAGTATTCTTTACATATAATATAACATAAAATTGATGACATTAAACTATATTACAATAAATAGTAATTAGTAATGTGTTCCATAATTAATGAGATTAATTAAATGATTTAAATATCTAAATTTAACTATTTTCCAGATGTAGATAGTTAAGAGTATTTCCAATGATGTTCTTTATTTTGAAGAATATCTTTTACATAAATAAAGAGTATCTTCATTGATTTTTAAATATAAAGAACAAAATTTTTATTCAAATCCAATAGACTCTTTAAATTTTAGGAGAGAGAATATGTTTCTTTCAAGAAAAAAAACTTAATAGGAGAGATAAATTATAAATAAAATGTATAGAAACTTACAATTTATTATTTAAAATTATGATAGAAAGTGAAATTTGACTCTTATTTCTATGAATAAACTCTTTATAATAAAAAGTTTGGGTTATATAAAAAGTATTTTGAAGATATTCTAATCAATAATTGAGTTTATTATATGATACAAAAACAAAATTTTCTTACTGGTTTTCTTTTTAACTCTAGAAAAAGGATTTGATTATTTTGTTTTGTATGCTAAATAATTATATGAAATTTTACGTTATTGTTGATTTATAGTTTTAAAGTAATGAAAAATTGCTGAATTATCATGCTATCTATGCAATCAATCAATGAATTTAAATGATCATAAATTAAATTATATTATGTATTCCAACAATTTTTAAATTTCATAGTTTTGATTGATGTGTTATACAAATCATGTGATATTAAATTGTATAGCACACTCTTCTACGTCAAATTACAAAAACAAACCATCTATATAAGATATTAACTCTTTGAGGCGATCAATTGATGAGGGATACTTAATACATAAGTTAGAATTTAAATAAATTATCATGTTAGAATAATGACACAACACAGTGATATATATACAGTATAAAGTCGTATGAATAATTTATATAGTAAATAAATTTAAAAAATCCATTTGTAAATATCTAAATGAAAAGGTCATAACATTAATTATTAGAATGACCATTGTCCAATCCCCATAATGGTTGTCATTGATCCACTGATAATTACTGATGACTATTTATCATAATAATTAGATGATTAAAACGCAAAGAAAAGTCTTTATTTTAAAAAAATAATAATAACTTAGTGTTGGTTCTATAGCAACATAAGTTCTGTTTAATTTATTATTTATTATTATTATTTTTTTTTACCGACAATATATGAGTCAGTTTATATGTATTTTAACTAATCTTCGAGACTCTAAAATTGTCAATTGGATAAGAACTACAGTGATTACCCCTATTAACAACCGAGGAAGACAAAAACTTAAGACTTCTTAAGTAATACACTCAGGAGCCCCTATCAAATCATTTGACTATCCAAAGATAGTTAATTCTATTTTGTTTATTTTTATTTTTTATATTTGTGTCTTTAGACCCTATACTAAGACGTAATTCATTATAATTTTGCAAATTATTTATCATTAAATACATATGTGGACCAAAATAAAAAAAATATATATATATATATATGATATTTATGAAATTATGACCAAGACTGAATGAGAGAGCTCACTGAAGATATTATTCACTTAAATTAATTTAAAGTAATTAATTAGGTAAAGCTGGATATGAATAGGCTGTAGTGCACAACAACAACATTTTGAACTACAAAAATTTGACTTGAAGTCTCAGAGAACGTTGACCGTTGCTATCAAGGCGGGTATAAAGCTTTTAATTTGATAATTAATTAAAGATTAAAAAGATCATTAGTTGATGTCATTCACAAATGAAACTCACGATTGAACACTAACCAATGACCAAATGGGTCAAATTGATTCTCCAAAAACCTTTGACTCTACCTGCCACCATGAACATGGCCAATCGCAGATGCTGCTTATTGCTTAATCAATTGGAAGAAGAAGCAAGTTTTTTATGCTTTTAGCATGTCTTTGCGTTTCATTTTCATCACTTTTTCTTCTATTTCTTAGTTGTGATCCACAAAATTATCCCATTTCGATCACTTCAAACATGAATCATGATATATTATGCTTACTATTTAGACCTAATTTTCATGATAATCAACTCTTAACCCCATTACCCTTTATTAATTAAGTGTTTAAATTTATAATCATTCATTACTCATACAGAATTAAAGATTCATATCATTGAATTTTGCATAAAATTAATGATCAAAGTGTGATTAATGAATGGCATATAAAATTTATTAGATTAGATAATTTGGAGTGTTTGACCAAAATTTTTTTTTGGTATTTAGGGGTGTCCGAACCAGCTTGTACACACCTCAACTAATCTCCCAAGGTCCTGAAGTTAACGGCAATGTAAGTCTCCAATGATTACCCTTTATTAGTAGTTATAGGGATCCAAACTTATGACATTTTGAGTAATACACCTACACATCTCAAGCGAACCATCAAACTATCTAGAAATAGTTTGATTGACCAAAGTTAGTGTCATGTATAATTGCGACCCAACTAATAAAATTTGGCTACTGTCTCCTATGACTTAGACAAAACATGCAACACAATTGCTATCATAACATCTAGAGATAGGTTAAATAAAATAATAATCAAATACATTAATGTGTTCTTTATCCTAATCTTTCACTTTAAACAAATTCAATTCGACTGCCGATATATCAAGCTCAGTACTTTTTGCTATAAATTTGACCCAAGTCCTTAGGCTTTTTTGGGCGCACGAGTGTGTCAACACTTTGCCTTTGTTATTATTGTTAGTCAATCTCTTTAGCCTTTCGGTAGGCAAATATTGCCATCATCCTTAATTAATAAATAATCAATTTTCCTGTGATACCAAGCAAGAAGAGAATACTTTTTTTTTTTTTCTTCTTCTTTTGCCTTTAATCATTTCCTTCTGAATATTACATGATAAGCATCATCATTTTTTTTTTCTTTTTTCGATAATCTAAAAATCTTCTATACTTGTTTTACAAACCCGAGTTTAAAATTGAAGTCTTGTTAAATTCTACAGCGTTCAGGAAACCAAAAAAAAAATGACATTTAGTCATGTAACTGTTTATGAGTGGACTCAAATCTCCAAAACAAGTGGCATAAAGTTGTAGTCTAAAAAAAGATGGGGTAGAATAATAATCCACAGTAAGAAATATCGTTTTCGGGACCTTTAAGCATTAGGTAAACAATCACTTTGATTAAATATGATAAATGGAAAGTGGAAGCAAGGTGTAGTGGAATTTGATGCAAGCAAATTAAGATCTTTAATCTTGTCTTTTACTACTTGATAGAGGAGAGACCCTTCGCATTTGGCTTTTGGCCCTTTTTTTATTTAATTCAGTGCCTATAAACCGTCCTTGTTTATGCAACAAAGACCAGCCAAACGCGGTTCAGTTGACCAGCCAGTTGGGCTTGATGACTTAGATCTTTGTAATCAATATGATGTCATATATTATCACCAACATTCTTCTTTAATATCAGTTTTTATTTGAATAAATACAAACATTCTAATTACTAATTAATATTTAAAAAAAAACATATTAAGTAGTTGTTATTAGCAATGTTTTTATAAACAACCCAAAGTGAAATCCGATAAAGTGGTTGGGTTTTAAGTTGATCAGTTGAACCGGTTTGATTGGTGGGTTAAATCGGTGCCCAAATGTTTGAAACTCAACAAAAATACTCTTAAAAATTCTATAAGTCCCTACAAGTTTATAATCTTGCATAAACGTCCCAAATAGGGTCTGTTTCTGGCGATGACAACACTTTCCATTATCACGAAAACACTCCCCCAGCCTCCTGATCAAAACTCATCTCACCCATAATTATAGGGTGTAGGGTGAATAGTTGAAAGTGATAACCCGCCCAACAAGGGCCTCGGTTCAATCGATTCAATCGACCGAGCCGAGCCAAGTATCAAAACACTGGTTATTAGACTATAAATCATAACAAGAATAAATATTTTTCAAAATTCAAGAAAATTCATATGAGAAAATGTAAATTTATTATCAGAAATTTCTAAGAGTTGACATTCGCTCGAGAATAATGGTTAATAATGATAATGATGCTACTATAGAAAGTAATGATAATTTAGAGTTATAATTTCTTTCTCATTATCAATTTCGATTGACTTAGCTTATGAGAATTCATACGAGGCCATGATAGATTCGAAGAATGCTTCTCAAAATTGAAGACTTAATCTGTGCAAAGGCTGAGACTGAGAGCAAGTGGCTCTTTGTGTCAAATCATTTATTTTATTATAAATAAGGTTTTGTCAAAGCAATACCACACATCCTAATTTTAGAAACATGGAATTAGTTAAAAAAAATATAAGTTTATTTTGTCACAATAAGATATACATACTCTCTTCACCACACATTTATGATTTTAATTAAAGTTCACATCTCTTATACTACCCATCAAATTAATCTAATGAATAAAATTCAATATCTTACAAATATCATAATGCATTAAAATATTAACTTATCTTCTAGTGTTTTTAATGAATAAAAAAGTTATAATCATAACGTTTGAGTGCCCTAAAAATATTAGAACCACATGTTCAAGAGGGATGCAAGCGCTAGAATTATAGGGTATTGGAAAGGTCAAATGTTCTAGAATTAAGCTAATTTCCATGTACTTAAAATTAACAGATTTTTTAGTTGAATTCCACTTAATTTTCAAATTGACTTATCATCGTTATTATTGTTGTTGTTATGCAAATAATCATCATCAAGATTCAAGATTATGGAATTATATGTAATTGTTTTACATTTTGATAATTATTAATTATTTATGTATATAGTTCTTTTATAATTTTATAATATAATTAATAAAGTTTTTTATATAATAAAACAATGAATTTGGAGAATTTTATTAAAATTTTAATAGTTTTAATAGCGTGTATTAATAAAACAAAAGATGAAAGTCGAATATAATTTTTCGAGTTAAAAGTTTTAAATCGAACTAGAGCCAGCGGTTTGGTTGAGTTTATGGGCAATCAAATAAACCGAACCCTTCTTGTAATTTTTAAAACCGCTAAGAAGAGAACTAAACCGGTTTTTCGATTTATTTAAAAAATATTGAAACGTGTCAGCAATTAAGTGGAAGAATATTCTATTATCATGATCTTGCCCACACCAAATCCAGAATAGTAATCCGAAATCCGAATTTGATCCTCCCTCTGCATCCTACGGCCCGCATCCAACATTCTCAAACTTCTTCACTCGCCAGTGCTGCCGAAACGACTACCGGCGCAGCGACACCGGATACCTGGTTCGGCACTGGCTGCTGGCTCTTTGAAAGGTTCTTTTTTTTTTTTTTTTTGGGGGCAATAAAAACTTTCTCTTATAATTTATTTATAAAAAGATATGTTCTCTTCAAATGTATTTTTTTATTTTTATTTTATGTAATTTTTGCGTGTAGGTTCTGCAAAAATTCTGGTGATAGTAAGTAGTTGGTTACATTTTTGTGTAATAAAGTTACTTGATTGATTCTTGGATGAATTATATAAAAAATTAACCAGCATTGGAGAATACTATAGACAAGGGTTTAAGAAGAATGGACTTTGAGGTTGAGTGAATATCTTGGCATGATAGATGAAAATAGATTTTAAATGACCACATTTGAAATTATTTTTTTCCATTTCCCATGGGAACTAGATGTTTGTTGAACATATGGAATTTAAATCTGACATTTAATTCTCATAGATAAGGGTTTAGGAATGGCTTAACATCCATTTCTTTTTTTAATTACTGTTCGGTTGGTTATCTTGTTCTTGTTTTGGTTATGCTTTTTAATTGGTCAATCTTTAATGCAGCTAAACAGCCGTGACTTTTTGATTTCATGGGCACTGTTGTTTTTTATGTTTTTTGGTTAGTCTAATATTATGTTGTATAGTAACTTCCACAGTGTTTATAATTTTTTTTAATGTTCTTTGGTATATTTACCTGTAGAGAATAATATCGTACCCCATTGTTAGAACCAGAAGTCCATATTATCAGTATTGTGTAGGATATAAGACTAGAGCAATTGTTAGGCATTTGATATATTTTCTTTTCAATAATGCTACAGACACCGGGATTTTTGCACCGAAATATTGTACTGGCTTACGTGTAACACGCTTTTTGATTTTTTTAACAATTTTTTTCTAGTGAACGGCCGTCCATCAAATTTAGACGGCCGTTCACTCACATGGATGCCCATCCATATATATGGACGGGGGTCCATATACCAGGGACGGGACGCCCCTCCCCATTAAAGGACGGCCGTCCATAAGTAAAATAGAATAATTTTTTTAATAAAAATTAGGGACGGCTGTCCCTTCATTTTGGACGGCCGTCCCTTATTCAAAATATGAAAATAAAAAAAGAAAAAAATTTGGGGACGACTATCCATACATTTTGGATGACCGTCCCTTAAATTTGGACGAGCGTCCATTAGGAATGGACGACCGTCCATTAAGTTTAAAAAAAAAAAAAAAAAAAAAACCATTCTAAACACTTTTCTTCTTCAATCTTCTTCTTCGTCTTCATTCCCCATCTCCTCTCTTTTTCTTCATCTTCATTCCCCCAGCCTCACCTTCCTGAACATTAGTAATAAATATGAAAAAAACACAGTGAATTCATAAACAAAGCCATAGGTAAATGCAAGTAATAAATATCTCGTGGGAACTAATAATTTTTAACGGTGATAGTGATGAACAGAAGAATATAGTTATCAAGCTTAATTGAGCAAAATCATCTTCGCCAACAGCACCAAATGGTATGATTTTGGCTTCATACAATGGACCTCCTTCATACCATGGGTACAGGAACTTTCCAAGCACGATTCAGCCTAGAGCAAAGAGGATTTTCTAATTTTATCTCAACCTCCATACCATTGTATCTAGTGCATGTTGTGCCTACTTATTACAATTTTAAGTTCAGTTCTAGTCGAGAGATGAAAGAGGTCAGTGCTACAAAAATCAATTTCATTAGGAAGCCCGGTGAATAACGGAAAGCAAAGAGTTAGTGCCTAATGGTAAGCTCAGCCCTAAGATGGAGTATTCCATTTATGAAGTAAAAGAGTCTTGACCATGAAGGAGGTCCATTGTATGGCAAATAAGTTCTTGTACCCAACTGCCTTTCCTCCGGTGAAGGTATAGTTACCTTTGTATTTGCTAACAAACTCCTCAGTTGGCTTTGATGTGCCGCAAACTCATAATCCACAAAGAAAAATCACTGGTCCCTTCTCCCGCATCCCCTAAATCAAGCTCCCAAAACAATGAAAAGAGCTTTGTCAGGTCCATGTTGCACCGAGCGTACAAGAAGCTCTGTTACGTGACAAGAAGAGCCCTTGTCCACCCAAGTGGAATGTCTGAGAATACATTATGGGCCATGTTGATACTGGTAAAACAAAGCTGCTGGATTGTATCCGAGGTACTAATGTTCAGGAAGGTGAGGCTGGGGGAATGAAGACGAAGAAAAAGAGAGGAGATGGGGAATGAAGACAAAGAAGAAGATTGAAGAAGCAAGGTGTTTAGAATGGTTTTTTTTTTTTTTTTTTTTTTTAAGATATGGATGTCCAAACTTAATGGACGGCCGTCCATTCCTAATGGGCCCCAGTCCAAACTTAAGGGACGACCGTCCAAAATGTATGGACGGTCGTCCCCAAATTTTTTTCTTTTTTTATTTTCATATTTTGAATAAGGGACGGTCGTCCCTAATTTTTATAAAAAAAAATTATTCTATTTTACTTATGGACAGACGTCCTTTAATTGGGGACACTCGTCCATATAATATGGACGGACATCCATGTGAGTGAACGGCCGTCCAAATTTGATGGACGGCCGTTCACTAGAAAAAAATTGTTAAAAAAATCATAGGCGTGTTACATGTAGGCCGGTACAATATTTCGGTGCAAAAATCCTGATGTCCGTAGCATTATTGTTTTCTTTTTCATTTCCTTTGATGTACTACTTGAGTGATTTAATAGTGGGCTAGGCAGTTGTTTAGGAGTCAAAAAGCTTTGCTGTCTACTTTTGAAGCTCAGAAATTGGATGAAAGTAGGAGGGAACTTTATTTTTTGTGGGTTTCTTCATCTATGATAAGCAGTGGACCTAATTCGAGATATCAAAAGTGGGAAAGTAAATTTTCTAACTATATGTGACTTAAAAGCAATATTTTTAACGGAAGGCCATTATATTTACAATACTTGAGCTATTAAATATGTCTTTGTCTGATCTAAGCGACTATTCGTTTCCTGCATTTTTCTGTTCTTTTTTGTTATTCTAGTACTCATTCTTGATCTGATGTTAATATACACGATGCTTAAGAAACTAGGTGTTACTGCATCTTTTTTACTGATTGTTCCTTATCTTTATTCCCTATTTCGACTCTCTTTGCAGATTGGAAAAGAAAAGCAAAATCGTATTAATGAAGCCAGTCTCAATGCTCATTTTAAAATCTATCAGCAATATGATTATTGTTTAACAAGTTATTTGAGCTCCTCCTGTAAAGTTCTATAGTACCTCCTGATGATGTGGTAGACTTGGTCTTAAGACATTAGCAATTATGAAAAAGGTTTTGCAAAGAAAGTAGTAAGAGAAATATCAGGAAGGCTCTAAGTGACCAATTAGAACTTGAGAAGTCTAAGAGAACAGCACTTGATTTGTTGAAGCAAAACTTATTAAAGGAATAATCAAATGAGGATCACAATGAAACAATAGAGGTTAAGCCTGTGGTGTCTGGTCTCGAAAGTTATGATGGATCAGTTACAAATGAAGAGCTCCAGCAATGACTTGCCACAACATTGAGGAGGTTCTTGGTTGGTCGATATGAGAATTACCTGATTAAACAAAGTTAGAAGCCCGGTGCTGAAGAAAAGTACAGCATGGCTCGGTTTCCTCTTGCATTTCATGTATTTTCGTAACTACCAACCAAGACCCTTTACAATGAATCAAACGTCATCTTCCAACCAAGACCCCCGAAGTAATCCAGCAACTACGCACATCATTATCAACTGCCTTCCTTTTGTCTGAATCAAGTAAGAACAGGTAAAATAATTATTGAAGACTCATCTTCATGTCATCCTCATCATTCTCATGTATTTTCTAAAAATAGGTATACATTCTACCAAAGCACAAGGGATTTTTTTTTTTTGGGTGAAAGCCTCGAGATGCCCCACACCCGAAGGTATGAGAGTAATTCCCAATCAATAATATTATACTTATAAAGAAATTTTACAAATATTTCCATACAAAGTGAGGTGGTAAAAAATGAATGGAAGAATGAAACAAAAAGTCAAACTTATTAAATTCACTATTTCATTCATTTTTTGCCACATCACTTTTTATGAAGATCTTTATAAAATTTCTTTTTAAGTGTAGTATTACTCATTCCCAATTTGGGCTCTGGCAAATGCCCCTGGCCACAAACTGCTTCCAATGAGATTCAAACCCCTAACATTGTAGGTAAAGTTCACTCACTGGGAGTTTAGTTATTGATACGCCACCCATTACTAAAAGATATCACAGGCAAGGGAGAAGGACCAAGGGCATGACTAGAGGCCATGGGAAGGGCGTGACTAGAGGCCATGGGAATTAGTTAGGATTTTGTACACGTGTCTTAGTTTAGTAGGTTGCTTTGGGAAAATTCACGTGTGCATATAAAAAGGGGAGTCTCGCTCGTAAAAGGGCAGATTGTATTTTTGTAAAAGGAATCCTGTGGGAGGTCGCTAACTCCTCGAATTGTTAGCAACTCTATTTTCTAATTTTGTGTTTCAATTCTGCATTACTGTTATTCATTTCAAGAACATTGTATCAATATAATCTTTAATTGAGTGTTTCATGTTGATTCTGTGTGTTGAGATCGCTGGATTGTTTGAATTGTGTTGCTGGAATTATTACTTGAGTTGAGGTCTGTATCAAATTGGTATCAGAGCTAGTGTTTTGGGGAATGGTTAAATCGAAAATGGAAAATAGAATGGAAGGAATGAAGAAGGAGATGGGAACGGTGAGGGGAGATCTGGTAAGTTTGAAGGAAGACATGGGTAATCTTAAGGACTATCTCCTGGAACTCAGGGAATGGATGAGGATAAAAGATGAAAAAGAGGCTAGCCATAGTAGTGAGAAGAGTAAGGTGACAAGAACGGAAAACTCTAATGGTGACGGTAATGGAGGACATACACGCTTGGAGGAAGGAGAAAGTAACAGAGGCGATAGGAGAAGTAAGAAGTTGGACTTACCAGTATTTAATAGAGAAGATCCATACGGTTGGACTTTCAGGGCTGATAGGTATTTTGCTAATGGAGGCTGCTGCCGTATGTATGGAGGGTTGGGCTTTGAATTGGTACCAGTGGATGGATGCCCGAACGCTGGTGAGAAACTGGGCAAACTTCAAATCCGCTTTGATTGATCGGTTTCGACCATCATTCAAGGGGATTGCTTGTGTGTAATGCTTTCTTTCTAGCTAGTATACTCGTAAAATAATCACTAAAACTCATTAAAAATATATATAAGAAAATACACATATATATACGAGTAATAAAGTCTGGGCCCATATTCAATTTTTCTTTATATACAAATATTTACAAAATGTTCTCAAAAATAGCAACTTGACAGTGTAGCCCGACCCTTCCACTACGTGACGTTCCGAGCGACTGCAACTCACCTATTACCTGCAAAACATTAAAAACAACGTAGTGAACACTAATGGCTCAGTAAGTAAACCCACTATGCTACCCTTCTCTCTCTCCGTTGCCTTAAAATTCCAAATTTTCTTTCCTTACATCACATTTCCCGATTATTCTCTATTCTTTCCCTATTCTTCTCTCTCGTTCTTTCTTTCTCTACTTCTTTCTCAGCTTTTCTTTCTCGCTTTTCTCTGTTTTCTTTCTATTCATTTTTCTTTCTCAGTTTTTCTCTCAGTTTTTCTCTTTGTTTTCTAAATTTTTCACTACCCATGATAATGAGCATGGTATTATGCATATTCATGATGCAAATGCACAAATTATGCATTTTTTTTCTATTTTTCTTTCTTAGTCTTTCTTTCTATTTTTTTTTCTTTCTTTTCTATTTTTTTTCTTTCTCTTCTATTTTTTCTATTCTTTATTTCTATTCTTGCTGATCGGACTCAGTTGAGGTATGGCTTTGGAGCCTTGGCCATGTGAGTGAATTTTCTAATTCTAGGTACAGTCCTCATCCACACACACTTCTAACCGACTATACATTTCTTCTTTCTGAATTCTGAGGCCGCTCACTAAAGGCGGCGTGCATGTGGGACTATGTCACTCACGGCTCCCCATCGCAACAACCTTCTCTTCTTTTTATCTTTTTTACACTTCTTTAAGAAAAAAATTCAGATTTGAATATCTTTAATATTCTCATTTCTTTCTATTTTCTCTTTAACATATTTTAGTGCATTTTCATGCTCTTATGAATATGTATGCTTGTAGATGATTTCATGCTTATAATTCTTTCTAACTTCACATATTTAAATGCAATTATGCATTATGGAATGCAAACATGTCCTTCTCTACCATCTACAAACACATTCCAAGGTAACACATAATCATACTCATACATGCACTTCTCCTTGGCATTTCATCAAACAATTCATGTGCACAAATCAACACTAATTTGGCTACACTTTTATCTCTATTTTAGGCCACCAAAAATTTGGAATAAACTCCTCCATAATTAACACCAAATCTGCCCAAAATACACACTTCAAAATTTTTACTTCAATTCTTCCAAATCTCATCCAAACATTCATCAAATAACAACTATACCAACACAACTTCTCATAGATAGGTTCTAATCATTATTCAACGCAAATCCATCAACAATTCTACATATAACACATATATATGCATAAAAAAAGTTCTCTACACAACATAACTTAAATTCATACTTAGGGTAGGATTTACTTACCTTTGATATAAGCAAATTCAACCATTTAAGAATCTCCTTTGATCAAACTCTCTTCCTCTTAAATCCTATGAGTATAAACCATCAAAATTAACACTTTAAAAACTAAAATTCACTTCTTAAAGAAATCTTGAAAACTAAAATGCTTAAGAAATGATCAAAATCAACACTTTAAAAACTAAAATTCACTTCTTAGTGCAAGGATCTTACCTATAGAAGCTTAAGATTGAAAATCCACTCAAAAACACCAAAAACCTTTGAATTTCCTTTGAAGAAGAATTGAAGAATTTAAGAGAATATGGAGGTGAAAGTGGCGTGCAAATGGGTAAGAGTGGCTAGGGTTTCACTCTTCAATTTGATATAACATAAAAATTATATATTAGTTTCCCATTTTGCCCTTGTACTTTCTTTAAAATTTCATCTATGTCCCTTAGTCAATTACCATAATGCCCTCATTTTTATTGTATTCTCCATGAAATTCTATCTCTTTTCACTCCCCACAATTTCAACTAATTTTGAGTGAAAAGACCATTTTACCCTTAATGCAAGTTTAAGGCATTTTCTTCACATTTTCCTTAAAATAACCTTAGCAAAAATCAACTAAAGGCATAAGAACATAAATTAAATTACGTACCTCCATGTGGGTATTACATTGTGAGGCTTTGATCGCACTAAAACAAGAGGGAACCGTGACTGAATATCGTGAACAATTCGAAGCTCACTCAGCGCCACTTACAGAGGTAGGGGAAGAAGTGCTAGTGGGCAGCTTTGTAAATGGGCTTAAAGAGGAAATCAAGGCTGAGTTACGTCTGAGTAAGCCCAAAACGTTGTATGAAGTAATGGATCTGGCCCATAGAGTAGAGGAAAAGAATTGGGTCTTGGAAAAGGCTCAGGGAAAAATTAACAAAAATCAGACCGCAAGGTTGGACACTTATTCTCGGGTTAGCCCAAGCCCAAACATCCAACCCAACAATTTTTTTCGACCAATATGGGGAACCAACCTTAATCGACAACCAGATTTGAGGCAAAACACAATCAATCGCAATTTCGATCGAAGGGAGAAATCAACGGAATCATCGGCTACCAACTTTCAAGGGGACAATTTTCGGCGGTTGACAGAGGCAGAAATACAATTGAAAAGGGAGAGAGGGTTGTGTTTTAGGTGCGATGAAAAATTCGGCCCAAATCATCGGTGCAAAAGCAAGACTCTACAGATTTTGCTCGCATGGGAGGACGATGTGATTGACAAAGGCGAACCCACATCTGATACCGAAGAAGAACCCGTCATGGAAGGTAATCCCTTAGCTTTCTCAATGCATTCAATTGTTGGTATTACTTCAGATAAAACGTTGAAAATTAGAGGTCACATTGGAAAGGAAGAGGTAATTGTGTTGGTTGATAGCGGAGCGTTACATAATTTTATCTCACACGAGCTGGTGTAAAAATTGGGGATACTGGTGGAAGGAGGGAAAATTTTCGGCGTAATTGTAGGTAACGGGGTTTCGGTGAGAAGGGAAGGGATTTGTAGAGGAGTGCACATGCAAATACAAGGGGTGAGGGTTGTACAAGATTATTTTCCTTTTGATTTAAATGGAGCTGATTTGGTGTTAGGGGTATCGTGGTTGAGTTCTCTGGGTGATGTATGTGTGAATTGGAGGAACTTAACCACGGCATTTGAGTTGGATGGGAAACGGGTGTTGTTGTAAGGAGATCCCTCTTTGGTAAAAACTGTAGTCTTCCTTAAGGCCATGCTTCGATCGGTGCAAACAACAGGGGCTGGTTATTTGGTGGAGTTCTACTCGATTGAAAATAAACCAGAATTAAGGGAGGAACCGTTGGACCCTAGGGTATTGGAAAAGTTTGAACACTTGTTTGACCAACCAACTGGGTTACCTCCTAAAAGGAGGACTGATCATGCCATATGCTTAAGGAAGGATCTCAACCCCCCAACATTAGACCCTATAGGTATCCTTATTTCTAAAAGAACGAGATTGAGAAGTTGGTAAGAGAAATGCTAGTGACTGGAATCATCCAACCCAGCACCAGCCCCGCACCAGCCCCTTTGCTAGCCTAGTGTTATTGGTTAAAAAAAAAGATGGTAGCTAGAGGTTTTGTGTTGACTATAGAGCCCTTAATAACATCACCATACCCTACAAATTCCCCATCCTTACCATTGATGAGCTCCAAGATGAGTTAATCGGGGCAACAACTTTCTCCAAACTTGATTTAAAGTCTGGATACCACCAAATTAGTGTCAATGATGAAGATATACCCAAAACAGCCTTTAGGACACATGAGGGCCACTATGAATTTTTAGTAATGCCTTTTGGCCTAACCAATGCCCCATCCACCTTCCAAGCACTTATGAACACTATTTTCAAACCCTTCCTCAGAAAATTTGTCCTAGTCTTCTTTGACGAAATCTTAATTTACAGTCCAAACCTGAACAACCATATACTTCACCTCTCCCAAGCCTTTAAAATTTTGCGAGAACATAAGTTGGTGGTTAATCACAAGAAATGTCTTTTGGTTAGGCGAAACTTGAATATTTGGGTCATTTAGTGTCGGCCAAAGGAGTTGAGGCTAGCCCTCAAAAGATCGAGGCAATGGTGACGTGGCCAGTTCCGACTAGTGTGAAATGCTTAAGGGGATTTATGGGTCTCATTGGTTACTATAGGAGGTTCGTGAAAGGGTATGGAACCATCGCACAACCATTAACTCAGCTTCTTAGAAAAGACTCTTTTAGTTGGATGAAAAGGCCCAACAAGCCTTCAAACAGCTAAAAGCTACCATGATTACTCTCCCAGTTCTGGTCACTCCTAATTTGCTATTCCATTTGAGGTCCAGACAGATGCATCGGGGCAAAGACTTGGGGTAGGGCTGGTCCAACAATCTCGGCCAATTGCATACTTGAGCAAAGCTTGTTCTCCCCAATCCAAGCAAAAGTCAGTTTATGAGAGGGAGCTCATGGCCATAGTCTTTGCAATGCACAAGTGGAGCCATTACCTCTTGGGTAACAAGTTCATAATTAAGACTGACCAAAGGAGCCTTCAGTCCTACTGGACCACGTATGAAAACGCTAGAATAGCAAAAATGGATCTCCAAACTCATGGGATTTACCTTCGAGATCCTGTACTACCCGATGCATACTAATAAGGTGGCTGATGCGTTATCTTATTGGGAAGAAGAGGTGGATTATAAGGCCATCACAATGGTACAGTTCACAGATTATGAAGACCTTACCTCCGAGGCACAGCATGACTCCAAGTTGCAAACCATCATCCAAGACTTGTTATTTGACCCAAGTTGCAGGCCTCATTATCAACTCCGCAGAGGCTGCCTGCTGTACAAAAGCAGGTTGGTTTTTATTCCAAAATTGTTGGAGGAGTTTCATTTTAGCCCTGGTGGTGGTCATTCGAGGTTCTTTAGGACCTATAAGAAAGTGGCGGGTATTGCTTATTGGGAAGGCATAAAAAGGGATGTCCAGAATTATGTCAAAACTTGTCCTATTTGCCAAACAAACAAGCACTCATCCTTGAAACCTGGAGGTTTGCTACAGCCCTTACCTATTCCCAATCAAGTCTTTGAAGACATCACTATGGATTTCATTAGGGGATTGCCGAGATCCAAAGGTTTTGATACCATTTTTGTGGTCGTTGACAGGCTAACTAAATATGGGCACTTTATTTTGCTGTCTCATCCCTATAATGCTAAGGAGGTGGCTGTAATTTTTGTGAAGGTGGTCGTAAAACTGCATGGTTTTCCGCACTCAATAGTTTCAGATCGTGACAAGTTGTTTATGAGTCAGTTTTGGCAAGAATTATTCAAGGCAGTAGGCACAACTCTAAAGTTCAGTTCCGCATACCATCCTTAGACGGAGGGACAGACCGAGGTAGTTAACCGCTGTGTTGAAACTTATCTTAGGTGTTTTTGCAGTTCACAACCTCGATAGTGGCCTAAATGGCTACCTTGGGCTGAATTCTAGTACAACACTACATACCACAGCTCCACCAAGATGACTCCCTTCAAAGCTCTCTATGGCAGAGACCCACCGATCCTACTAAAATATACTGATAGCCCTTCTTCAGTGGAAGATGTTAACAGGCAATTGTTGGAGAGAAATGTCATCCTTAATGACCTTAAGAGTAATTTATCGGTAGCCCAAGGACACATGAAGCAGGTTGTTGATGCCCACAGAAGAGACCTTACATTCCAAGTAGGGGACTTTGTTTATTAAAAGTTGTAGCCATACACTTCAGGTCCTTGGCCAAGAAGCTAAATGAGAAACTGAGTCCTAGATTCTATGGCCCTTTTGAGGTGGTAGCAAAAATTGGCCAAGTGGCCTACAAATTAGCACTACCAGCTACCGCACGCATACACCCAGTTTTCCACGTCTCCCAACTCAAAAGAAGTCTACACAGTTCAATTCCCACTCAACCTTTACCCCCCTTTCTCACTGAAGATTTGGAACTTGTAGTGCGAAACAGTGCTCTCTTCTCGCACTTTACTCGATGGGTCCAAGGAGGTCCTAATTCAATGGAAGGACCTTCCTCCTTTTGAAGCCACTTGGGAGTCTTATGATGATATTGTCCACCAATTTCCTCAATTCCTCCTTGAGGACAAGGTGGCACTTCAAGAGGGGGTGGGGTGGTATATTGATACACCACCCGTTACTAAAAGATATCAGAGGCAAGGGAGAGGGACCAGAGGCCATGGGAAGGGCGTGACTAGAGGCCATGGGAATTAGTTAGGATTCTGTACACGTGTCTTAGTTTAGTAGGTTGCTTTGGGAAAATTCATGTGTGCATATAAAAAGGGGAGTCTCGCTCGTAAAAGGGCAGATTGTATTTTTGTAAAAGGAATCCTGTGGGAGGTCGCTAACTCCTCGAATTGTTAGCAACTCTATTTTCTAATTTTGTCCTTCAATTCTGCATTACTGTTATTCATTTCAAAAACGTTGAATCAATATAATCTTTAATTGAGTGTTTCATGTTGATTATGTGTATTGAGATCGCTGGATTGTTTGAATTGTGTTGCTAGAATTATTACTTGAGTTGAGGTCTGTATCAGTTACCAGTTAGACCACAACTCATAGTTCAAGGACTATTCTCTAAGTGCCCTCATTTCTATCTCTTTCCAAGCTGGTGATATCGCTCAGCAGTTGATTTTTCATTTCATCTACAGCAAATGTTTATGTGATGGACCATCTGTGCATTCTGGAGCTAATCTTGTACCAATTATATTTATTTTCATGCAGCAAGTCATCCTACGTTTTGCAATCTCAGGTAAACATTGGTACTTGAATTGCATGTATTGAAGCGGATTAAATGTTATAAATAGATTCATCAGAATTCACAATGTACAAGTTCTTGTAGCAAAAGAATTTTTGTTTTTTTTTACATCTCATGTTTCAAGATCATAAACAACAATCCCTGAGAAAAATTTGTAAACTTTTCGAGTACATGAAGGATCACTTGTAAAATTTTCCGTATGCCATGTCCTGATAAATCATATGGCAGGGTGAATGTGACTCTCCCACTTCTATTAATGTGCTTTGACACTTGATAGTTTTCGTACTCACTGTAATGTGGAAAATTTAAGGATATGAGGATCCATCTGTTTGTTTTGGGTGTGTGAAATTAATGGGGTAAAACCCTTCAACTTTATAGTACATTTATGCAAATTTCAGTGACTGAAGTAAGCAACAATGTTGGCGTATAAGAAGAAAAGTCTAAACTGGAGTTTGTGTGGTTTGATGCATAAATGGCCAACAGTTAGAGCTTCATTATGGGCTGTGGTATTCCTCTTATAGTTATATGGGTTGCCAGTCGTTGTTTTATCAATAACAATCTCGGCCAGGCCTTTCAAAAGAAAATATATGTCTCTTTAAGAAGAAGGGTTTATGTTTGCCTGCAAAATAGTTGGACCACTTTTAACTCTCTTTCTTTCGTCATGAATCTTTGATTATCCGGGTTGAGTTTTCACTTTTAAGACAACTCTTAGGTAACAGTTTATCAAATTTTAAATTTCAAGTAATTCTCTTCAAAAGTCTAATTCTTAATTTTTTTTTTTTTTTTTTTAATCAGAAAAGAACAGAATTTAAGATTAATTAAACCCAGCCTGAAAAATATCCTGGCTGCTTCATTATACTTGTAATTAGAGAAAAATATGCAACATCAACACTAGAACACGAATTAAACAAAGACAGCAAAGCCAAATTCATTAAAAATATTCCAGTGATACAACACAGAAAAAAAAAAAAAAAAAAACTAAAAAACACTATTACAGACACCAAAAGTGGAATAGAAATAAAAAGGATGAGTCCAAACGAAAGAGACGTAATCAGCTAGCAATAACTGTTTTGGATAATGCAGATGATGATACATAAAACCATCAACCCCTACATTTCATTACACTGTTTTCTGAATTCAAACCCTAGAGCCAGCCACTGCACCACCTCCCTTGTGCCCTGCTGGGCCCGCACCGGCCGCCCCCACGCCGTAGTCGGTGTCTCTGTACCCGGGTCCATACCTGCTGCTAAACATTCCAGCATGAAGCAACAAGAGATAGAGAAATTGAGTGAATGTTAGGATTATGATAAATGCCTCAAGAATCCTCAGTCTCCACCCTCTGTGCCCTCCAACGTTTATCTCCTTGCACGCCAACCTGCACAAATTGCAAACATTCAAACATTTTAATTGCTTGAAATTCTATGTTGTATGAATAACTCATCGATGCAATCACAATACGCTGACGCCATCATGCGTCGGCGTATGAATTTAATATGTTGACGCAGATGGCATTGGAGTGATGGTATTCGAAACAGACTACAGAAATTTGTCAATACGCCGACACCTTGAAAAGATTAAGATGAAGTAAAAAGATCAAAATACCCAAAAGCTAGAGCAGTGAAGGCCCATGCCACTAACGAAGACGATCCTGCTGAAGCTAGACTATCATTTCTCCAAGCTCTGATGTGGTTGGCTCCCACCAGCTTTGAAGCTACCCCAGTAACAGCGGCTAATATGGAAAAGATCAGAAAGAACATTGTTGCACCATTTCCTCCAAAACCTGAAAATTAAATGTATTTTTGGGCAGTACAAATAAATAAGTTCAAAACGAAAACAAACACACACACACACACAAAAAAAGGATATATCATAAATATAATCTGAAAACTTACTAGGGTGATGAGTTTGGCCATTGATGAACCTGTTGAGACACCAGCTAGCAAACCCCAGAACGATAAGATACATAATCAGGTTGAGAAACAACAATGGAGCCGCTATGTTTCTTCCCACAGTCTGAGCCATTTTGATTCAGTTTCTTCAAACTTCAAACCGACAAGAAAATTTCAACGTCGTTGTTTACTTTTTGCAAGCCTGCAAATTCTTGACTACACCTCTTCAAGTCTTTCTTTGTGCTTTCGGTAAGGCTGAAGATCCTGGTCGCTGTGTTAATATAGAGGTGCTAAGTGTATGGAGAAGTGATACGTGGAAGGCAATTGGGGGTTTGTATGCTTGCTTCTGGGTACAGGTGGTGGGACATGTGTCAAAATGGGTCTGACGTTTCCCATGAAGCTTTCTTTCTTGGGAATCTCGAAGTTTATTTAGGAACGGTGCATATCCATAACCAAAATGGATGTTGTCTCCAGCTTTTCTTGTCGGTAAATATGATTGTCAGATGATCAACGGCCTTGATTAATCTTAGTTGGTGAAAGACAAGTTATTGCTGGAATATTCAATCATATATGAACTGCCATAATGAATGAAATGCATTGAAGAGATTTGGATTTACATCAACCTTTTGATATTTTCTTTTGCAATATATGTTTACAAGTGTATAACAGTATAAGATATAAAGAGAAGCTTATGGTAAGGATTAATGTGTTACATCAAACTATTACATTTTGTAAACTTTTATAACAACGAAACACTAATAGTTTCTAAATGCAAAAAATAAAAAAGCAAAAAGCAAAAAAGTTGAAAGGAAAATAATTGTCTACCTTTTCCTTTTACATCTGTTAAATATAAAGCAAGAAAAAGAGGGAAAACCCTATTTCCTAGCATTCCTCCATATTTTTTTTAAATAAGACTTATTTATTTAATAAAATTTAAAGTTATACCACTTACTGTTGGGCCCATCTCAAGTCATTGGGCCTCTTAGGCTGTATTTTTATATATTTTTACTTAATATAACGTGAGATATGATATACAATAAGGTCAATCCAAATATATAATGTCATTCATTTTAGATCTCAATAATTTAAGTTATGATTAAAAAGTACTCTTACATATTCGTCTTTGCCTAATTTGTTTTCAATAATTAAAAAAATTATTCCAAAATTCATCGTTTAATTTCATAATCTACTTAATTTTATATTGGCTGGGGCTTTTTTTTTGTTTTTTTGGGCTATATATATATTCTCCCTTATAACAATACGTTTTATATCTTCAATTTTTTTATTTAATGTTTTCCTACTTTAGGATTAATTGATTATCATCGAGATAGGATTCTTAAAAACAAAAAAAACTTTTGGACCAGATAAGTAAAGATATATTACACTAGTCTAATTTTTCAATGTTTAATAGCTAACACTATGTTATACTCTTATGAATACTGGTTTAATGTAAAAGTTATATATATTTAAAATAAAAAGAAATTTAACGAGTGAGGATGATGAATATAAAGAAAAAAATTCTAGAAATGTCTTTTGTCTACACTTTGATTATTAATTGGGTTGATTTTCATTGCATTTTTATCATGATATGCATAAGAAATATATTGTTGCGCACAATCAGAGTAATCTGGTTGACCTTGACGAAATCGAAACCGATAGATGGGTGATTAATTAAAATCAACAAGAAAAATAAGTAAAAGGACAATAACGCTTTTTAAAGTGGTTTAACAAGATAACTATAAAGCATACATCCATTGTTCTTGTATTAGATATAAAAGATTACAAGAATAAACTCTTTGTTCTCTCTCTAAGATTGCTAACCCATCACAATGAGTTTTTTTGTAGTTATATATACATGAATTTGATAACGGTAAATGGGGGATTTTAGGGATTGTGGCTTAAACATAGGAAGTTAATCCCATGATTGGCTAAATCTCGCTAAATCTGGGATTACGTGATCTGATGCCAAACTTATCTCCTTGATTATATGGGATAAGACTTATCTGTGATCTATGAGACAATTGTCTAGATAGCTCGCTTTGTCGAGCTTTGTTTGCTGCACCGAGCTTCATTTTCTCCGAGCAATCATTAATTTCGAGCTTGTCATAAACTCTCACACAACATTTGCTCCTACTTTTTGGAGGTCGTGTCAAGCTTCGAAAACTACTAGTTCTTAGAGACATGTTGTCAGGGTGCAAGTTGTTGATAAGTTGTGTAGGGTAGTCGGAGTCTGGGCTGGTTGTAGTAGCTCATCATTTAGGACTATAGGCAAGTGTAGGTAGGTTAACTATCTCGGCTTAGATAGCTCATAACACTTGTCCTTTTTAGGTATCTGAAAACAAACTTATCAACATGGAATCCAAGGACGAAAGCATTGAGAGGCTTTTCGATGAAACCTCCCCAACAGTTCAAACTGAAATCGAGGAAAGAGTTCAAAATAAACTCGTTGTCGAAGTCTTGGATAAGAGTTAGTCTAGTGGGGCAGAGCTCGATTTTGATGTAGATTCTGATGAAGATTCTATCAAGGTAGTTGAACCTGAGGACGTCGTGCCTTTAAAGGTCATCCGAGTAGAGAAGAGTTCAGTCTCCGTGGTAACCTTAGAAGAATTAAACGAATCAAAGACGAGTATGAGATTTCTATTCCGCTTCGCTACTCCAGTGGCTACTAGTCGAAGGATTCGCCCATGGGTTAGGTTGCAATCTCCAAGGTTATATTGAAGTGCGAAATGTCAGTCTCACCCCACCCTTTCATTGCCAATGTGCTAAAGCAATTCAACGTCAACCTATTTCAACTAGCGGCGAATTCGTGCATAATTATGGTGAAAATGTACCTCGCTTCCAGGAAGGGTGGATTGGGCGAGCTATTTGTCGAGAAGCTCGTACACGTATGCTGCCTTAAGAAAAAGAAAGGTGGGACTTACTACCTCACCAAAGCCAAAAAGAGCTTGATAAATGGACTAGTCGGTATCCCGAATAAAACAGGGAATTGGGACACCGACCACTTTTTCTTTTACTATGGCTCCTTAATGGAGGACGCCTATATGTGCTCATTGATGCTAATTTTCAAATTCATAATTCGTTATTTTTTTGCTTCTAACGATCTATCTTTCCTGTCTCTAACAGTTTACTGTGATCAAAATTTCCTTCCTCATCCTCTCAAGCCCGAATTCTTCAATTCAACAAGTTATCCGAAGACTGCGCCCTGAGGAATCTTATCACGCTTGAGAATTTAATCAAGAGTTGATTATTTCCCCCTTGCACATTTCAAGCCAACTTTTCCTAAAAAGAAAAAGAGTTAACGCTTTTTACCTTGCTTTCCGTTTGGTAGTTTTCTATCTTTTCTAACCTTGGCTCATATGCCGATCTTACAGAGATGCTCGCCCCCAAAACAAAGTCATACCAAATGGGTAGGGCCCTTATTTCGTCAAGCGCAAAGAGACCTACATCAGAGCCCAGGGATTCATGGAGATAAGACTTGGAGCAAGGGCGTCAAAGAGAATCAAGCCTACAAAAGAAAGACTCTGTTGTTATGAGCTCTCAGACGGGCTTAAAAAGACCTTCCTCCAAGCTTTATGAAAGCTTGAAAAAACTGGCTGAAAGGCCTAAAGAGATGGAAAGAAGCTTGTCATCGATGAAGAAAGTTAGGGTGGATGATTCGTCACTCTCTACCCAACAACCATCAATTGAGCAGGCTACAACTTCAAAGGCCAAAGGGAAGAGCGTGGAAACTGATGAGCTAATTGTTTAGTTGCCTACTCACACTTCCTTGGGGGCGTACACATTGCATGAGACTCTTCCCGAGGATCTCTAAAGTTCAAGAACTTGCCTCATCATCGCAAATTGCAACAGGGCAACAACATGCTCGCTAAGGTAAACTTGGTTCCCCCTCATTTGCTTATTCCTCGTTTGATCAACGTTTATTTTCTCTCCGCTCTAACTATGCCTTTTTTTCCTTTTTGGGGTGCAAACCTATAGCATTTTTAATCTACTATATCATGAGAGTTATGCCACGCTCGAGTAGTTTGATCGGGTCTACGAGGAAGCTAAGTCGATCAAGAAATCTTCTAAGGAGAAGATTAAAAAATTTAAGGAGGAAATCGACGTCTTAAAAGTTGAGCTCACCAAGTAGCTCGAGGCGTCAAGGGCCCAGGCAATCGAAAAGAGGAGCTCGCAGCCAGTTGCACAGGGAGGTGTCTAAGAGTGGCCACCTCAATGATGAAAGGGAGAAGCTTCTTGGCTTGAATGCCAAGCCTTGCAATAAGTCCAAGGGCTTACAATTCGACCTAGAGGGTACGCAAAAAGAACTTAATATGCTTAAGGTCGAGTTGTTGCAAGCTTTGGAGACTTGTGCCGAGCTTAAAGCTGATGTCGTGAGGTTGGGGGGCGACCTCAAAGTCGGGGAAGTAAAGGCTTGGGAAATGTTAGTAAATCTTCTGGAGCTTGTATGGAAGAACAATCGCGACCTTGACTACTCATTCTTAAATAAGGATTATGTGCCAGAGGTAGTCAGATTCAAGCTTGAGGCCGATGGGAATACTTTACCCGAGGACCCTTCCAATGAGCTCAAAGATGTTTTGGTTAACGACATCAAAACAAGTACTGCAGCAGAGGTCATTGCTGACAAGCTCAAAACTGGTCCTATTGTCAAGGTCACACATGTCAATGAGGCTGCTGATGAGCAGCTCGCTCCTAGGGACTATTTTGTTCCAACTCTTCCAACACCTCTAAAAGCTTAAGTCTACAGTAGCTTGATTTATAGGCTTGTGTTGGTTTTTTTTTTATAATGATATAATCGAGTGACATAATAGAACTTTTACATCAATAAAGAGAATATTTTTTGTCGAAGTAGATGGATGTACTTTTCTTTTTATTATGTTATTGCTTGTCTGTGTCATTTCGAGCTCCATTTAACTTGAATTGTTCCAAGTTTCATTTAACTCTTTTATTTTTTTTTTTCCTTTTGTCGTGAGATGTTGGCTTCTTCGAAGTCATTCCTCTAACTCGTTTACAACTTGCGAGTTGTTTACGTGAGTATTGTAGCTTGGTCCTCGAGCTATGATGATGATCCTTTTCTCGAGGACTCTCTTCAAGCGGTTGCAAGGATTCCATCTCGAGACGACATCGAGTTACAACTACGAACTTGTCTCGAGTCCCTATTGTCGAGGAATATTTGAATCCTCCTCGATGTGTTGACTTCGATTTTTGTTCGAGTCATGCAAGATGCCCCCTGAGCTTGAGTTCTAGCAACGTTGTATTTCCTAAAGGATTCTTTAAGTTACAACTGGATGGCCTTCTCAAGCTGAAAACTTCGAATTTTCACAACACCTTCTCCATCCTCGAAGCGTAAGCATTTTAGAATTTCACATTTCTTCTAATGGACTTATACACAATTTACAACAAACAAAATTTGAACTTAATGATGACTTGTAACAAATTTTATTATAACTTAGCAAAGACCAAGCTCGGCCTTACAAATCAAATTAAAACTATAGAGTACATCAGGAAATACAAATTTTACAAAGACAAAATGTCAAATTAACTATTGATAGTACCTTCAAAGATGTTCGGCATTCCAAGCTTGCAAGACTTCTGAGCCATTCAAATCAAGGTTTTAAAATCCGACCTTGGTCGGGTCTCGAGTTGGCCGGTCGAATCGGTTCGATTGGCAGGTCAAACCATGACGTCATCATAATGACGTCAGCAAACAATATATATATATATATATATATATATATATATATATATATATATATATATATATATATATATATATATATATATAAAAGCTGCTATACACATGAATTGCATTGCACCCTGCAATGTGGTCTTCATTTTCGCACCCTGCAGTGTGCATTTTCTCATACTGGGAGCACCATCAAAACCCACAACAAATTCACATGAAAACTCATCTATACTCACATGAAAACCCACAAATTCAATAACCCTAACCAATTAACCATAAAGCAATACTTCAATCATTCTTCATATGAAAACCCACAAATTCTTCACATTTGCCATAAAATATTTCGTATAAATAAAGTACTCCACAAAATCTTCACATGATAATTGAAAACCCTAATTGACATACAACAAGTGTCAATCAAATTCTTCACACAAAAGATTGAAGAAGAAGAAGTTGAAATTGAAGATTAAAGAAGATGGTAGATTCAAGAAGTCGAATATTTGAGGGTTGGTGTCAATTTTGTGAATGAAATTGAAATGGAAATAGGGATTCATGGTTTTTGATTTTAGGGAATGAAGTTGAAAACCCTAGAAATTGACATCCAACTAGTGTTAATCAAATTCTTCATATGGAAGATTGAAGAAGAAGAAGCTGAAATTGAAGATTAAAGAAGATGGTAGATTCAAGAAGCCAAATAGAGGGTTGGTGTTGATTTTGTAAATGAAATTGAAATGGGAATAGTGATTCACGGTTTCTATTTTAGGGAATGAAGTTGAACTAGTTTTGTGCCAAAACCGATTGAACTGACGGTTTTTAGAGAAAAACATGTTCAATCACAGGTTAAAATGGTTCAATTTCATTTACCCATTTTTTATCGAACTAACCCAGCTTGGCAGCCGGTTCTCGGTTCAATCGGCCAGGCCAGGCCGAGTTTTAAAACCTTGATTCAAATATTCCAGATGGAAAGTTCCTGGCGCGAGCTTTTTAGATATTTGGATCACTTTGGCCCAAGTGCCTTTGCATTCACGTCTTTTGTATTAGGCACAACTTTCCTTAAAACTAGATCCCCCACTTTGAAATCTCGGTTTCTTAGTTTTGAAGTGAAATACTGTTTAGCTCATTATTGGTATGAAGCTACTCGCAACTAAGTTTTATTTTGGTGCTCTTCGATTAGATCCAACCTCAAGCACATAAGCGTTTCATTCATATCCTCGCTAAAGACTTCCAATCAGAATGAATCATTTTCGACCTCTACCCAAGCAATAGCTTCACACCCATAAGCTAGTGAAAATGGAGTCTCTTTAATGGTAGTTCTTATTGTTGTTCTATACAACCATAGCACTTTTGGAAGCTCGTTTGCCCAGCTTCCTTTGAGGGCGTTAAGCTTCGCTTTGAGAGTGTGTCTGATAACCTCATTCACTACTTTGGCTTGTCCGTTAGCTTGAGGCTGATAAACTACTGAGAAACTTTTCTTGATATTGAGCCCATCACAGAATGTTTTAAAGTCGTCATTATCAAATTGCTTTCCATTGTCTATGATGATTGTATATGGGATACCAAACCTGCAGACAATTTTCTTGTAAACGAAGTCTTTAAGCTTATTTGTTGTTATTGTTGCTAACGACTAGGCTTCAACCCACTTAATGAGATAATTGATCGTAACTGCAGCAAACTTCACCTTGCCTTTTCTTTGAGGCAAAGGGCTAATTTGGTCGATTCCCCAAATAGCAAATGAACATGGGCTGGTCAGAGTAGTCAGCTCATGATGAGGGGCTCGTGGAATATCCGTGAACCTTTGGCATTTATCACATTTTCAAGAAAAAGTGGTTGCATCTTCATCAATAGTTGGTCAATAATATCCCTAACAAAGTACTTTATGAGCTAAAGATCGCCCTCTAGTATGATTTCCACAGATTCCTTTATGGCTCTCCTTCATAATGTAATCCGCCTCTTTGTCTGTAACATATCGCAACAGTGGGGTGCTAAAGCCTCGCTTATACAACTTGTCATTGATTAAAGTGTAGTGAGCTAACTTAGTACAAAAGGTCCTGGCTTCCAACTTATCCTTAGACAGGATCCCATCTTTCAGATAAGCAATGATAGGATCCATCCACATTTGTTGACATCGTAGGTTTCTTAGATGCATCCACGTCGGTTGTTGATCTGTGGCCGTTAAAGGCCATGGATCTAGCTAGAAATGGCCAGATCCATTAATCTAGATTTGGCTGTTTCCATCCAGATCCATGGTTGTTAATGGTCATGCGCCATTTAGGCCACTATCGGCAAGACTGGCGGCCGACAGTCTAGGCCACTATCAGCCAAGACTGGCGGCCGACAGTGGCTTGGGTGGGTGGGGGTGATTTTGTTGAATTTAAACTTTTATTGTAGCTGGGGTGTTTTGGCAAAATCTCAAATGTATGGGGTTAAAAAAAAGTTCAAATAATAATAATATTATAAAAGAATGACAATTCAGTAATCTATATAACATACTCACCAATTTTTTCCTCCCAACCAAACATATCACTACAACATACCCACCAATTTATTCCAATCTAACCAAACACATTTAATATAACATTCTCAATAATCTTCAAAGTAATCTATCTTCCCATTAATATAACATTCCGGGCGTGTTTGGATCGAGGACATATAAGATAAAAGGGGTAATCTTTGTTTATTTTGCAAGATTCCAGTGTTTGGTTTGCAAGTAATAAAATATTACGGGAATCTTTTATTGTAAATAGTGTTTACTGTTGGTAATATGGGGGGTAATTCGATACCCTTCCCTACCCTTGGGATTAAAACATTACCGGGGTAATCTGATTTTTATACCTATTTTGCCCTTGATTAAATACCATTTCGGACACAATTGTCCTCAAATGTCTACTAAATAACAATTACCCAGCCCCTTACATTTGAGAAACTAGCTAAAATACCCCAACCACAAAAAAGTTTAAAAGTTAACAAAATACCCCCAGCCACCCAAGACCACTGCCAGCCGTTACTCACCATTATTGGCCACTAGTGTTAGTCACCGTAATAGTGCACGACCGGTGGGATTTGGTTGGTTGTGCGCCGATAAGGTATTTTTCGGCCACGGATCACAGATCCATTGCTGGAAATGACTAGATATGGTCGTTTCCATGGCATTTCACGGCCAGATCTATGGCCGTGAAATGGCCATAGATCTGGGTGTGTAACGACCATGGATTTGTGATCCATGGCTAGAAATAACTTTACTGGCGCACGGCCGACTATATACGGCCAATAGTGTGCCATTTCGTCGACTATCGGCAACGTCAGCAGTGGTGGTTGGTTGTCGATAGTGGCTTGGGGGTGGGTGTGGATGATTTTGCTACAAATTAGAGTTTTATATGGCTGGGGTGTTTTAGCAAAATTTCAAATGTAAGGGGTTAAAAGAAATTGTTCAAATAATAATAATCAATAAAATTCTATTAATATTTAAAAAGGAGAACAATTTAGTAATCTATATAATATACCTACCCATTTATCCTTCTAATCAAACATATTATTCACCAATTTATTTGAACTAACCTAACTCTTTTTCTAAACATTCCTAGTAATCTTCAAAGTGATCTATCTTTCTGTTAATATAACATCCCCCTATAATAAAACATTATATAATCCAAACACTTGCTCCTAGTAATATAATATTCATTGAAGCAAATGCCCTCTAAATCTACCAAAAGCCCATGGTGAGAGCATCTTCAAAAGACTCTTTATATGACTCAAACTCTTTATTATAAAGAGTTTATTCATAAAAACAAGAGTTTTCTTTAAATACAAATTAAAGAGTAAGTTTGACTCTCCACATCTAGAGAGTCAAATTTCACTCTCCATCATAATTTTAATTAATAAATTACAAGTTTTTATACATTTTATTTATTAATTCTCGTATTAAGTCTCTTTCTTTAAAAAAAGGTTTTTCGTCCCCACAATAGTCTTTTGAGTTGTCTATATATTCATGCTCTGTTTTCTTTTCTCTAAAACATGAATTTTCAAGGTGGTAGTGATGGAGATTTGTATATTTGTTCCACTGAAAATCCTCAATTTTCAACACAACTTTCAAACTCCGACGATATATTTATTTTCACCGATCATAAAAAATAACATTGACTAAACTAGTAGAAAGCATGGCATAATAGAAAGGAAAAGAGGTGGAAAGATTGTGCAAGAAAAGATGGAATTGAATATAAAAGGAACGGTTTAACTTATAAAGAAAAATGGAGGGAAAGTAATGAAATATAAAGAGGGAAATTTAGGGAAAAAAAAGAGGGAAAACAAATTAAAATCATAAATGCTTTGTGGGAAATTGCAAAATGAAAATTTAAAGAGTCTATTATATTTGAATAAAAATTTTGTTTTTTATATTCAGAAATTAATTAAGATGTTCTTTAATTATATAAAAGATGCTCTTTAAACGGTTGAAGATATTCTGAATACCCAATAATTCAATGTTCCATTAAAGTTGATGCAACATAAAAAAAAGTGTGTATAGAATCAACTTTTGAATTTCAAAATTTGTGTAGTAAAATATCAACAAAATATGTTGGGAGACCAAGTATAGATAGACCCACCTTATTCTTGGTTTCTCAACCATAAAGAAAGGACCAAAAGTAAAAATGAAAATTACTAAAAAGAACCTTTATTGATTCTAATTATTAGTAATAATAATTACTTTTTTAATTAATTATAAATCTTTTTTATGGGTCATAGTATGGAGTTGTTATGTTTGGTTTAAAGTTGACTAAATACATATATGATGGATACCAAAATAATTAAAATGGTGCTTAAAGCAAATTATTAATTTTTATAATAAGTGCATATAGATCTAGAGTCCAGAATGGGATTATTTGCACTTAAATACCATATTATTAAAATTTTAGAAACCAATTTTTTTTCATCAATTTGAACCAAAATTTTGTTTTAATTGTGTGTGTGTGTATATATATATATATATAAGCATTAGTCTATTGACTTGTACTGAAATAATAACAATATGTGAAACAAAAAGTTGAGGTTTTAAATATTGATGATAGGGACGATTAAAAATTAGTTGATGAGAACATTTCAATCAAAAGGAAAGGATAAAAAGGAAATTGTAAACGTGGAAAGCCCTTTAAAAATGAAAACACCATAACCAATTTTTGCATTTTCCTTGAAAATTTATCCTTAGGTGCTCGAGGAATTGCATGGATAGAGATTAAAAACAGAATCAATCTAATTCAAGTCATAATCTATTATAATGTAGAAAATCGGCTGCGAAGAATTGAAAAATTACAAATGAATGTACAAAATGAACTTAATTGTGTGAATCAAAAACTAAATATTGCCATTACAAGTATTTCAAATTCATATGAACATCTATTCTTGCAGAATTTATAGTGGCAAAATTAAAAAATAGATTTTCTTTTCATAAAACAATGAAAAAAGCTGTTAATAGGACAAAATATTGATTATTTTGATACATTTTATTTATAGAAAGACAAAGAAAATATTCTTTCAATTTATCGATACAATAAATATAAATATATTGTCCGTTTACATAAGACAACCTTATATTATATTGGTTGGTCTTGGCGTTGGAGGGGATTAGTTTGTGGCAAACAACAGGCCGGCAGCCCTATTTATATATTTATTTTGCGTTGGTTTACTCATGATTGATGTATAATTAAAATAAATTGTGAAATACTATAAAGCTTATATTATAATATGAACAAAAATTTGGGGTGGCGAGAGGGCTACTAGCCCAAGTTGGGTTTTAGAAATTTATTTATTTATTTTTTTTAATGTATAGTTTTTATGAAAACAAATCAAATTCAATATTCTTTCATGTGTGACTTCTTAAGTAGATCTGCAGAGCTTAGCCAAAGAACATTTACCTTTAATCTGAATTATTACCAAGATTAAAAAGTTTAAAGTTCTTCAAACATATTTCAAAGAATGATGCATACTACCTTATAACAGTTTTTTTTTTATCAAGATGAAGACACTAGGAATATTTTTATTTTTTTCATTGTAGTTATTATATAACATTTTTTTTTATCTTTATTAGAACTATTATATATTATTAAATTAGATTATTGTTATTTAGTTTGATTAGATTTATCTTGTTAGTATGGAGACCCTAGAACTACCGTCAGGTAAGAGCTCCAATTGTTTCCCCTATTAACAACCAGTGACTTAAACTCAGGATTTCTTGAATAATATACCCAAAAGTCTCTATCGAACCACTCGACCACTCAGATGTAGTTAAAATATATTTAGATACATTAGAAAAATAATATTAAATTGTGGCTAGTATGGCACCAGGGTAAGACCACAAGATTTGGTGCATAGAAAATCTTATAATTATAATTAATTTTAGATCTCTTACTCAAATGTGTCGTACACTATGGGCCCATTTGGATGGGGTTAATATTACATAATTGGGGTAATATTTTTCAAATTGAGCGGATGAAGATGTTTGGTTAGTTTGTAAAAAATTATTCCCGAAATCTTTTATGAAAAACAGTGGCATTCGGGGGTAAGTTGCCAGGAATATTAATACCTTTTCTCTTTATTTCTTTTAGTCGAGATTGGGTTTTCCTCAGTGAGGTATATTAGTAACAGAGAGTGGTTCATTCATGATACTAGTAAAGCCGGAAAAGGATGCAGAGTGGTTTGAAGACGTAGGCAATCATCACTTTCATACAATACATGATGGGACTTTCACTAGCTAGCCCCTAACTCCATCAATATCGATGAATTCACTTACCTTAATCCATATCTCGATCGAACAAGTATTCACGCAAGTTGATAATATCTAACTCGTTGCTCTACCAATGATTGGGCACACCCCACCGAGGTTGTCCCAGAGGAGATAATTCAGTAGATAGCCGCTTTGCACTCAATCCATCTCGATCTTCCTTATCTAACAATGATTCACTTAATATAAGACTTAAGAGCAGCGTTACTGAATCCATATCTCTGAAATCACGTATGTTGAATCGGTTCATAGCTCTTGTCAATGCCTTCCTTCTCTCTATTGACAAATGACCATCTTTGATAATTGAGTTGGCATAGCCGTCTTCTAAACAAATGGTTAGGAAATACACGTACCTGAGTAGATGGTAACGTTGGCTGCCAGATGGCCCATATTTCACATTCTATGAAAAAAGATTTTCCACCACCCTACACTACACGAGGAGTACCGTTTTCGATCCAATCAGAGCTATCATAGCGATTTGCCTCCGAGCTCACTGCCTTGGATTACTTTCTAAAATAGGGGAATAGTGAATGAAATCTTTTTCTCTAAAGCACCGTGCCCTTAGTGTGAGGAAGCTTGGCACGCACCGACCAAGAAAGGACTACAGCTAGACGTAGGCCCTAAAACACTCTCTCAAAAATAGTTCCTTCTTTCTTTCTTGCCTTCAACTCTAAGTTGAAGTTCAATTCCACTTGAATGTTGGTGACTTCTTGGCTTCCAGAAGTGAATGCAACATCTTATCTTGCCTTGTTGAATCTGTCTTTGATTCGGTAATATAGTGCGGTTGGGCTGGTTGTTATTAAAACTTACCCAAGGTAATCTAATTTTGTTTCCCATATTGCCCCTAAACAATTGAGCATTTGGTCCAAATTAGTCTTATATTTGTTAAGATTTAAAAACACCCAATTTGCTCATGTAGACCCTTTTGTCCTCACTTCTTAAATTTTTCGGACGACATTCCTTTTTTATTATCATTATTTACAGAAATGTCATTGTACCCAGAACTAGCCACCATCGCTAGCCATCGTGGACCGCCGCCGAAGGCTACCAAAAGTCACCATAATGGCGTACAATTGGCCATATGTAGCCAGTCGTGCGTCGATGAAGCATTTTTCAACCATGGATCACATATCATGGTTGGAAACGGCCAGACTGTGGCCGTTTCATGACCACATCTTTGGCCGTGATACGGCCATGGCTAAGTCTATGGACATTGCCGGCATCAAGACCAAATCTGTGGCACTGTTGGCGGTCGCCAACAGTGGCTTGGGGTGGGTCTATTAAGTTTAAAACGTTTTTGATTACTAGGGTATTTTTGCTAAATCTAAAAAGTAGGATAGGGCGGGTGTTTTTGCTAAATCTAAAAAGTAGGGGGTTAAAAGAATTATTCAAAAATATAAAAAATACTATTATATTAATATTTAAAAAGGAGGGCAATTTAGTAATCTATATAACATACCCACTCATTTATCCCCTCTCAATCAAACATATTATTCACCAATTTATACGAACCAACCAAACACATTTTTTGAACATTTCCAATAATCTTTAAAGTGATTTTTTATTCCGTTAATATAATATTCCCTTATAATAAAACATTATATGATTCAAACGCCCCTATAAGTATTACTTTAGTATCATGTGCTTTGCAAATTGCATTCACATCATAAATGACCTTAAAATACTTAGGAAAGATACGTAAAAAAAGAATTGAGTATAAAATTAGTATATATTATGAAATAGGTTGGGATCTTTTAACTTTAATTATTGATTTAATTTTTTTATACAAATTTTCAGTTGTAAATTCAATACAATACGATGGTGTAAGAACTGTTGAAGTTATAAGGAAAATAACTATTTTCAAAATCCTCTTTCACATCCGTTTGGATATCAAAATATTCATGGTAAAAAAATTATGTTTTAATTTAAATTAAAAGATCTCATCCCCAAATAAAATTTGGTTAGAAGTATATTTTTAATGTGTCAATCAGAATAGATTAGTAAAATAATTAGATTGATGGCTAACTATTAAAACATATTAGAAAGATACTTTATTTCATGCTAATTAATAATCATTATGCTAATTGATAAAAAAAATTTATTTCTAAAAAATACAATATTATTATTTATTAATTACATTCTTTTAATAACTCCTAAAAGAGAAGTCCTTTAATAAAGAATATTGAAAATCTTAATATATAAACGAAATATATTGTGCGTTTATATATTTTAGACTATATTTTTTTAATTTATATCAACAAAAATATTGTTGATAATATTTAAGAAAACAATTTTTATCAAATCTCTACAATAATTTAAAAAAATAAAAATAAATTGTATTTAAATTTTATATTATTACGTAGAATTTAACATTAGATATTTGAACAATTCAAAATAGAAAGATACAAATCGTTGTAACTTAACACATAATCACTTATTCCTTAAGCTATCATCCAAATATAGTCACTTATTTCCTGTGACGGACCTAACCAATTTCATGAGTTATTAATGTCTTAATATTATTATTTAATTTTTTAAGATATTTCTGCAATTATATATATATATATAAGAAAAACAAATATATAATAGTTATATTAAGTAGTCTTTGTTAATAATTTACTAAACTAAAATCATTTTATACGAAAAATAAATTTCCATGTCTTATAGGGTCAAAACAACTAAACTTATTTGAAAACCTTTTATATAGAAAAATATTTATTGGCCATGTTGGGCTCTATGCTTATGCTTATTTTTTAAGCTATCAACCAAAAAGCGGTTGGTAAATCAATTTCAAAAGTGATTATGTCCCACACTGATTATGGAATAATTTATTTTATCAAAATTTTGAAAAATAAGTTAGTGACCTTAAGGGTGACTTTTAGAAAATAAAAACTACTTATTATGTGTCAATTACCAAATTATCCCTAATATTAACAAAAATTGTAATTTTTAAAATAATCATTTGATTAAATAAATAATTAATAACTTTAAAATTGATAATTGTCTGGCACCATTGGCATTGTTGTAAGGCTATATATCCGACGATATTGGCATGGCAATCGCTAGATTTGTTGTTTAGTTGTAACGGGCCAATAAAGTTGGTGTCAAACTTTTACTTACTAGTTGCAACCGAACAATGTATTTGGCAACTTTTGTACCGATATTATTAGAGAGATCATCTTTTTTTATTAATTTTAAAAATTTATAAAATTATCTTGATAATGTAACAAAAAATTACTAGAAAAAAACCCAATTTTTTTCATTTTACATGTGATATACTATTCTAAGAGTAAGAAAAAAAAATTTATAACAATATATTTAAAATTTTATTATTTGAAAATTTGATAAAAAGGAAGTTATAACAATAGCAAATCTTCGCAACACTAATTACATGCGTGACACTCTATGTTATTGATGTGGCATCGGTTAATAGGGTAATGAAATGAAGACCCCACATGCATCACAGTTGACGTCATGACACAGTGTGAGCAGGGGTGGGCAAAACCGAGTACCCAACCCAAATGTGCCCTTTCACTACCCGACTCAAATATTCGGGTAGTGTAAAAATAGTATCTAGTAATCGAACCAGCAATACCTGAATATGTGGGTACCCGAAATTTTGGTTCGGTTACCGAGTATCCGAATGTAGACCCGAATTTCTTGCAATATTTCTTTCAAACAAAAATTGCAATATTTCTTTCAAAATTTCTCAAATTTTAATCAAACAAAAAATGTTTTACACACACCAAACATAAAATGTTTTACACAAACCAAACATAAAATGTTTTACACCCAATCCAAATATCCAATAAGAACATCTTTCACCATCCAAATCCAAATATCCAATAGCAATCTGTGGTAGATTTCTTCATCCAAAAATTTGTGGTAGAAGTCTAAAAAAACAACGTAGTGCAATGAGATAATGGTTGTAATAATTTAAAAAATCCAAATATTCAATGACCTGATGCGAGCGAAATCAGTGGAGAGAACAAAACTAATGTGAGCGAAATGGAGAAATGAAAAAGAAGATGAGAGCGAAATCAGTGGATTAGTGGAGAGAATAGAGAAATCGAGAAAGTAGTGGAGATAAATGAAGAAATGAAGAAGAATATGGGAAGTTTGCGAACTGGAGAAATTGAGAGAAATGGAGAAACGGAAAAATGAAGAAGGTTATTAAGATTGGAAAATACTATCCTTACTCACTTCTCTTACTCACTTTCTCTTACTCACTTTTGTTAAAATGACACATAGTACCCGTACTATGCGTATAGTACCCGTACTATGTATGGTACCCGTACTATGCTATATTTACAAAAGTGAGTAAGAGAAAGTGAGTAAGGCTAGCATTACTCATTAAGATTTAGGGTAAATCGATTTGAGATATTTTTTTTCTTTTTAACCAGGTTTTGGGTAACTGATTTATATTTTAAATATAACCCTGTACTTGAACCGAAAAACCGGGCACCTAATTAAATACTATCCGAATCAACTCGGTTTTTTGGGTACTCGAAAAATTCGGTTCGGGTTACGAGTATTTTTGTCCACCCCTTAGTGTGAGCATTCGAGCTACATCACATCACTTTTTCTACCTGATCACTTTCTCCCTTATTTAACTAATGACCATCCAACTAGAGCAGGCAAGGGCATTTAAGTCATTGACTCATAAATGATAATTAATTCCCATTTTCTCTTATGTTTCGAGAACAAGGAATGAAGTTACATTTGTTTCAAAAAATTTATAATTTAATTTAATTTAATTTTTTTTTATGATCGGGGGTGTCTGAGACAACTTACACGCACCTAAACTAATCTCCTAAGACCCCAAAACTACCGGCCAGGTAAGAGCTATAATGACTACCTTTATTAGCAACCGAGAAGGGACTTGAACTCAAGAGCTCTTGAGTAATATACCCAAGAGTACTTATCGAATTACTCGGCCACCCAGAGATAGTTTTTATAATCTAATTAGTTGTATGCAAAACTTTGGTTTATTTGGTCCAAAATTCAAATATCCTAAAAATATTTCAATTATGTTATCAAAAAGTAATGCCTCAATCGTTCGTCCAAAGACACCACAAATTGTGATCTAGTTTCTTTTCAAATGATCACAATTTGAGTAAATAACAAATAACTTAATAATTTTATATAAAAAATTTATATGCATAATTGTATATTATATAGTTTATACCATTACAATATGTTGAACCCTCATGTTTTGATGTGCTAAAATTAATCAAAAGAATGTTTAAAGACTACCAAATGTGCGAAGGTATGACATAAGTCATAACCAAAAATGAAAATACAGTTTTCCAGGTGGAACGACCGTTCACATAGATTGAATGCCCGTTCCAATCAGTTATTTATAAATAACTCCCAATCAAACCATTCCAAGTTGGAACGACATCGTTCCATGATGCCGTTTATCATTCTGCCCAAAATGACCTAATCTTCCAGTCAAGTCATTCCAAGTTGAACGATTGTCTAGTCAAGCCGTTCCAAACATATTTAAAGACTTAGACGAAAAGGCTGAAACACACATCTGAAGAAGGAACAACTAAATAGAACGGTCGTTCTTCAAGACCGTTCCACATGAACAACGTAGTTCCATCACATTGTTCATCGTCATGGAATCTTGACACAATTCTTCAATCCGAAGAGGAACACCCGTTCCATAAGAAAAATGCACGTTCTAGATCAGGTAAAGACTTTTGACTTATAAGATTCGAGCTCAAGTCAAGGTTTTGGAAAAGTAAAGTGTCAGACCCGAACGACCTCGACGAACGCTCGTTCCTAAAGTTGATCAAGCCATTCTAAGAAATTGTTCAACGTTTTGGAATTTCTGGACTTTAAGAGATTTAAGATGGAACGCCCATTTGCGATAGGAGAATGCTCGTTCGTGATAGGGAAACAACCATTCCAAGTAGGGGAATGACCATTTCAAATCCTAAAATTTAAAGAAAAGTGATCATTCTTGTCAAGAATGCTCGTTCTCGATAATTGAACGCCCGTTCCACTGGGTTCTGTAGTTTTGCAGAAAGCTACAACAATGCATTAAATGAAGCAACAACTCTAATTTATTTTAGAGGTTGGTGAAGACATAATAGAGAGAGTTATTGCAAGAGAAAGAGAGAGAGAATAGTGCAATAATCAATCATCATTCTTGCAAGCCGTCAAGCTTAATCGAAACATACTTTACTCTCTCATTTGTACTCAAACTCATATCCTTAGAGAGAAACTCAAAACCCATTTGTATGTATCAGCCTAGCTCAGAGACAATCATTCACAAAAATATTTGATTTATCTTTGTGAGTGAAATCCTTTAAAACTAAATGCAAAATCCTATCAAACTATTCTAAAGGTGAAATCTTATCAAACTATTGTAAATGCGAAATCTGAGTCTAGTGGAACTTCAAGGAGATTGTCTTGAAGAAGTAGATATAGGAGGATCTTGATCAAAGCTCCGAACCACTATTAATCTCTAAGCATTTCTCTTCTCTCAACTCATTTGTTACTTACCGCTCATTATTGCTCATATTTATTGTTATTGATTGTTCATATTATTTGGGTAATTGAGAAATTTATTATTCCACATTAATTTGTATTAACTCCTATTCACCCGCCTTCTAGGAGTTTTCATCATATTACGGTTTTACACATTATAATAAATAAATAAAAATTACTTATCAAAATTGTTTAAAGTATTTTTTTTTTTAACTAAGAGAAAATATAAAAAAAAAGTGAATTTTTTTTGGTGAAACATTCGTTTGAATAATTATTTATGTTCCAATAATGTTAGATGTCCAAAACGTCATCCCAAAATTTTCATCTCAAATGATATGAAGTCCTACGTGGTATTGATACGATCATAGACATTCCAAAAGTTATCTTGGAATTATTATCCCAAGTGATGTGTAACCCTATGTGCAGTTGAGATGTAAATGAAGCGATGGTTGGTGAATGACATGAGAATGTCAAATAAGATGACACATTATTTTGCATATGAATTTTGAAATATATTTTGGGATGTGTAGTAACACAAAATACCAAATAAGATAAGATTGATGCCAATTTTGCATAAATTTTGGGACAATAATACTACTTTTTCCTAAACTTACAGTAAATTTCATAGGTTGCAATGAAATATAAATAAAGTGGTGATTGTATTAAATGATATGACATTGTCAATATAGTGACAAAAATATGAAATTTGAGATAAATGTTTAGGATGAATAATATTACTTAATTTGTGATGTGTAGTATTACACTTTTCATTAAAACCCAAAATTGACTATTTCTTGATGGAAAAGTAGTTTCTAAAGCATGACGGTGACATCGAACATTGACATCAACATTAACAATATATTAACCACTCGTAGGATATCGAGTGGTTGGATAAAAACTTTTATTTATATTATTTAAGAATTTATAAGTTTGAATCATTTCTAAAACTTGAAAATGACTTTTCTTTAATGGAAGAGACACCAGTATTAATAATAAGATGACACGTCGTTTGAAATATGAAATTCAAATATATTTTGGAGATGTATAACATACTCTTTTATAAAACCCAAAAATGACTTTTTTTTTTTATGGAAGAGTCTAGAATACAATGATGACATTAGCATAGCAATATAAATAAGTCAATATATTAATTTAATTTTTTTTTCTAACTGAAAAACATAAAGTTTAGTCTTATAAGTTATGAATATTAAATATACTTTTTGACTTTTATTTTGAATTACTTAATTAAAGTAAATGAGAAGCTTAAGAATTTGATTAAAAAAAATTAAAATATCTTATTTCTTAATAATATATATTTATTTAAATTTTCTTTAACCTAACGGTCATGAATAAGTAATTATAAATGATTATTTATATGCCACCTCATTATTTTTTAATTCATCCATAAATAATTATTAATTAGTATTTCAAATTAAGTTAAATATATAATTTACTATGGCCTGACTTTATTTTTGTATATATTTCGAATTAATAAATTTGGTAGAGTGGTTGGTAAGTTTAAAAAAAATTAAAATTACAGATTAGAGGTTAATTATAATATGAGTAATACTATACCTATAACTTATTTTCATAAATTTTTTTTCGTAATTTCGTGATAGTTTGTAATTGGTTAACTATAATTTATTAGGTGGAATTCAAGTGGATCTCATTACGAGTTGATCATAACTCTGATGTGATAGTTTATAATTGATCAATCGTAATTTATTAAGTGAGACTTATTATAAACTGTCATGTGTAAACCGTGGGAGAAAATTTATAAGAAAATGGTTAGTGATTAATATTTTCCTTATAATATATTTAACTGAAATATATAATAAGGTAAAAATTAAGCGAGTTGCAGTTGTGAGAGTGAGGCCTAACTAGTCTCTTTTTATGAACGAAAATTAGCTATTTTTTTGGTTAAAAAAGAATAACCTTTTTTGTTTTTTTTTTTTTCTGACATTGAAAGTTTGAAACACTCTTGTCTTTCTTTGTTCTTCAGAACAACCACCACCATGAAAGTTCCTTGAATCTTTGATTCTTTGCAAAACCCTAACTGAACCCATTTTCCCATGCAATTTCCCTCACTCAACTCAACTTCCTATCTTTCTCAAAAATGGGTTCTCTTGTTCCATTTCAAGACCTCAATCTCTTACCGTCGCCAGTTACTCCCGCCACTGCCACCACCTCTACCGCCGCCGCTTCTGCGCTCTTAACCCCCAAAATCGAACCCAAAACCGAACCATTGGACGAACCCATCCAGATTCATCAACTTGAATGCCCACAAAACCACCCTGAACCATTCTTTTCCAGTTCTACCCCTACATTTTTGGCTAATTCCGAAAATACCCCAGCCTCTCAGTCTTCCGATCAAGACAACGTCTACACCGAGTTCTTCCGAATCTCCGAGCTCTTCCGTTCAGCTTTCAATAAAAGGTTAGAGCAATCCGGCGACGTCGAGGTCTTGGACCCTGATTCTCGCGCTATTGTGCCTGTAAACCAAGAAAACCAGCTGTCAAACGCGGTCGTTTCGCCGCGTCCGAGACCTCCGAGACGATCTTCGGAGCTCGTCCGTGTTACGGATTTGAACCTCGAAGATGAGAGGTACTTTCGTGATGTTGTAAGAAGAACAAGAATGGTTTATGATTCTTTGCGCATTTTCGCTGTTGATGAAGACGAGAAAAGAAGAGGAGAAGGTCACGTGAAGCGGGCACGTGGCGATTTAACCGCTTCTTCAGTGATGAAAGATCGCGGCTTGTGGCTTAATCGCGATAAAAGAATCGTGGGGTCGATCCCTGGTGTTCAAATTGGTGACTTGTTCTTCTTTAGAATGGAGTTGTGTGTTGTTGGATTACATGGTCAGCCTCAAGCTGGGATTGATTACCTGCCCGGAAGTCAGAGCTCGAATGGAGAGCCTATCGCGACGAGTGTCATCGTTTCGGGCGGTTATGAGGATGACGAAGATGCAGGGGATCTTATAATTTACACTGGACATGGTGGACAAGATAAATTTAATAAGCAGTGTGAACATCAGAAGTTGGAAGGAGGGAATCTTGCTTTGGAGAGGAGTATGCATTATGGGATTGAGGTAAGGGTCATAAGAGGCATTAAATATGAGCGTAGTTTGAGTAGTAAAGTGTATGTTTATGATGGCTTGTATAAGATTCTTGATTGTTGGTTTGATGTGGGTAAGTCTGGTTTTGGTGTTTACAAGTATAAACTAGTAAGAATTGAAGGGCAACCGGAAATGGGTAGTTCGATTTTGAGGTTTGCTGAGACTCTTAGGAGTAAGCCATTATCAGTGAGGCCAATGGGTTATCTTAGTCTGGACATATCGAATAAGAAGGAAAATGTGCCGGTTCTTTTGTTTAATGATATTGATAAGGATCATGATCCTTTGTATTATGAGTATCTCGCGAAAACTGTGTTTCCTCCATTTGTGTTTAATCACGGGAGTAACGGTTCTGGATGTGATTGCATTTTGGGTTGTACTGATGGTTGCTTTTGTGCTTTGAAGAATGGAGGTGAGTTTGCTTATAATGGTAATGGTAGTCTCTTGAGAGGGAAGCCTGTAATATTTGAATGTGGAGCGTTTTGTAAGTGTCCGCCAAGTTGTCGAAACCGTGTTTCTCAAAGAGGGTTGAGAAATAGATTGGAAGTGTTTAGGTCTAGGGAGACAGGTTGGGGAGTTAGGTCTTTGGACTTGATACATGCTGGTGCTTTTATATGTGAATATACTGGGGTTGTTCTAACGATGGAGCAAGCACAGATTATTGCTATGAATGGTGATAGTTTGATTTATCCAAATCGCTTTTCTGCAAGGTGGACAGAGTGGGGGGATTTGTCTCAGGTATTTTCTGATTATATGCGCCCGTCTTATCCCTCTATACCACCTCTCGATTTTGCAATGGATGTATCAAGAATGCGAAATGTTGCTTGTTATCTTAGTCACAGTCCAACTCCAAATGTGATGATTCAGTTTGTGTTGTATGATCACAATAACTTGATGTTCCCCCACCTTATGCTTTTTGCAATGGAGAACATCCCTCCTTTGAGGGAGCTAAGTCTTGATTATGGGGTGGCCGATGAGTGGGCAGGGAAACTTTCTATTTGCAACTGAATCGTTTGTAGAGATGTTACCATTTTTGTTTGTCACAGCCCAACATTGAGGACATGATGCATTGAGGTAAAATTCAGTTTAGTATCTCTGCAATTGTCAGTAGTTATATTTTAGATTGTACCGAATTTTCATTTTGTTTAAACATTCATTGATGTCTTTCTGATGTTTTGTTGTAATCTTAGTGAAATGTCAACTTTGTCACCTATAATGAGGTGCTAGGAGTGTTATTCCTTATGCAACTTCATGCATAGTCATCAAACAGTTGATCGATTTTCAAAGATGGAACCTTCAGAAATAGAGAAGCTTATAAATGATGTAGACTATTTGATATTTATTTTTATGTACTTGTTTTTGGTCATTGTTTAAGTGAGTTAGATGAAACCCTCATGGCATCTCTTTTTTAACAAATATTGCTACTTGCATTTTCAGCCATTGGATCAGTTAAGACCAACTATTGAGAAGCTTAAACTATTAAATAAGAGTCCAACTTTAGTTTTTAAGCTCTAAATTGTCCTCTTGCATGTAACATGGACTAGACCAAACAGAATCTATATACGGGCAAAACAAAATTATCAGATGCTAATATGTAACACAAACGGCATTTGTTTTCAGGTCTTTTACTTTAATATTATGTTTTCTGACCATTTGACCTAAACGGTTAAACTATTAAGTGCCCAGAATTAATATTTAATTCTAATAGATTCTCTCTTGTGAAACACTGATCCGTTCATAAGGTTCAGTGGATCCCTTGAGACAAGTCTCCATCAGTATTTATAATGAAATTTGAGGTTGTATATTTGTCTTTGATTGATGATGACCTAATAATGGACTTTCTTGCCTTTTGATTGGACTTTGTGGCCCTTCATAGATATCACGGATAATGGTTTTGTTACACTTTTTGCTTGTTGTAGGCATTCTCCACATAAATTCTATGTGCTTGTATGTTGGTGTAGCCTCTTAAGTTTCCTTGTTTGGCTCTTTTGATTCAATATTACATGCATGTATTAACTTTAGCAAGACTCTTTGTTTGTGATTTTTTAGCATGACCACTGTAGTACGGTTCAGTCCCAATAATTTTGGTTGGGTTGAATTTTTTTGCTGTTGGTCCATAGTAGATCATCATAAATTGGTTTGCTATGATGCATGCTTTTGGAAGAGCAGGAAACCAGAGCTAAACTTTATCTGTTTCACATTTATGTGTGAAATAATTCAAAGGTTAAGTAAAACACAGGTAGATATATTAGTAGTTATTAAAATTGAGCTGCTTAAAGTTATATTTATCTGCGATTACTTTTCATTGGTAGGCCTAAATAGGCATCTATTTTCTCTATTGTCCTTTATTATTCTCGTGGTCATGTGGACTCAGGTGAAATGATATTCCTGGATTGCATTTGAGTTACTCATGTTAGGCATAAGAATTAAGGGCTCATAGACATACTCACCCCTCTAAATTTATCTAGCCATACATTGTGAATGGCTACTGTAGCGAGCAAAACCATTAAATAAAACCTATAATTTCCATTAGGGATATATTTGGGTTCAACCAAGTAACACCCAAATTTTGAAAGTTTTCTTGCTATTGAATTGCATTTTATACTTTATATAGGCTTATATCTTTGAAAAAGAGTTGGGAGGCATCCTCTTTTACAAAGATGGTTGAGAGTCAGCTATTCAGAAATCTCTGTGGTCCATGTAGTCTTAATTCATTGGTTATGCTACTTTCAAACCTTTTTGTAGTCTTAATCCACACAGACATTCTTCACTTCCTCTAATATTGGTACCCTGAGCTATGCCTGACCTGTACTTGTGATAGTGCAGGCCAGCTGTAGCCCCGGCAAATGACAGTTTTTTTGGCCAACTTTGGGAAGATAAATTACAGATCAACTAATTGCCCTATAATATAAGATACTCATTTGAAGCTTCAAGTTAAGTGCCAGATCCGCTTTTGCTGCATAAAATGCATGTAATGTCATGAGAGAGTTCATTTTACATGGTATTTAAATCTATTATTGGGATTATGGAAAGTCTTTAATGCTTTTCAATTGAGCTTGGGGTTTTTAAGGCATTAGATTCTCTAGTGCTAGAGGCAGTTGCATCAATTTTGATACGTATTCCCATCTTAGTTGTATTTCATGATAATGGATTGGATATTTTTATAAAGAGAAGTCTATGCAAATTTTATGGCCACTGAGAGGGAACTTTGGTGGATAAGAAGTTATAATAGAGCAAAAAACAACTAAATGTACTTTGGTTAAAGTGATGTCGAAGAATTTAATACTCCTAGGCTATATAATTGTAGGACATAGAATGTGCGAATGAGATTGCAGCTGCTTCAGTGGTGATGGTTAGAGAGTCCCCAGTAGATGACTATTGAATTGCTTTTTTATATAGAGATTTCTTGCTTTTAATTGAGAGAATCACCATTCTAAACAAATGAGGGTTGTACATGTGCTCATATTAGTGCTGATGTGGTATATCAAGTTGAATAATTGAGTTCTGCTAATATCTATGTAGTGCTAGGAATAGTGATAAATGGTAAGTGATAGCTATGCTAGTTGCCTGTATAACTTAACATTAATGCTAAATCATGGAAAAACAACAATCAAGAATATCGAATGCGTTGATGCTAATTTACTTTAGGACTAGATCAAAAATTCTTTCAACTTCCAATTACACTTTCAATTCTGTGTGTCGTGTATATAAGGTCATTGAATAAGCAAATATTAAGATGTTTAGCCTCCATATATATAAGAAATTGTATAAAAAGCTTGTTATGCTACTAATCTTCTAGTTTTCTGTTTAACTTAAAGGTTGTGGAGAGAAAGAGAAAGCGAACATATGGTTAGTGAATTTCAAATTGTAACCTTTTCATGTTTAAAGGATAGAAGGCTTGTTATATTGCTTATGTGTTAATTTGCCTTTATATTTCCAGTTAACTGCCCTAGTTTCCTCTTTAATTTCTGTAAATATGGAAGAAAATATTATTCAGAAATTTCCCATTTAACTTACCATAAGTGTAGGAAGAAAGTGAATGAGAAAAGGCATACATTTGATGCCAATGTTATGGCATAGTTTGGCCTTTTATATCATACATGTGGAGAAATAAAAATTAGTTGGATTCCGTCTTTGAATCTGTGTTGTCACATTTTATGATGTTTGGTTATATGTAAGTGTAATAGCTCACTGAAACCTTACTAGATATGGTAGAGCCTGTTTTTATTCTTTTTATTTATCATGTTTCCTCTTCGGGATCAGTTCTTCAAAATCCTGTAGCTTAAAGTGGAATAAATGCATGAGATTGTCCAGAAGCCATGGCAAAGGCAAACTATAGGATTTTTGGTTAAAGGCACTTAATGTGATGGGGACAAGTCAAGGAATTTCATGGTGGTTTTTTCTCTAGGCCATTTTGGATTTCTTTTAATGTGCCAAAACTTTTGAATGTGTATGTAGTTCTCTTCTCAGTGAAAGTGCCTTGCGGGTTCACAGTTGTTTGTCCTGAATAATGTGGCACTGCACGCAACCATTTCTATGCTTGAATCCAGTTACACAGGTTTTGGATTTAGGAAACTGAACTTGTAATTCAAAAAGTGTGCAGTTCAATAAATCCGAAAGGGCAGGTGTGATTAGTTGAGTCTGCTCCACTAAGTTGAGCAATTAGAGTTGAGACATTTTCAGTGCTTTTAGTTATTTATAGGCTTATTTTTTAGGTGGGATCTGAAAGCTACCTGTTGGCTTGGTAATTACTTTGCTTCTGCTGTCGGGTCAGCTATAAATTGATGCGTTTGTGCTATTGTATTCATACTTGCTTATCTTAAGTTTCTGCATGACATTTTGTAATAATTTATACTTATTGATCTAGTGATTATGGTTGGATGCTGGATTGTCTGTTAACTTTATCTGTTAGTTGGTGACTACATGAATAGAGTTGTTTCTGAACTAAAGTTGGATGTTGGATTTTTTTTTATAAGCTTAGGTTTTGGTGGGTTACTACGTGCATATATATTTCAGTTGCTTTTGTATTGTTTATATATTTAGAAATCATGATAGTTACTGACCATTAATTCATTGCGTATTATGCTACAATTGTTATTTGTTATAGATTATGACCCCAGTGAAAATTTGAATCTATGAATATGATAAAATGTGTTGACGTGACGTACTACAATTATCTTCTGCAGATGGAAACCGGATAATACAAGTACAAAAGCTTTTGCAGCATGTTACTGCGAAATTTTTGGGTCCTTATCTTTTTTCTTGGAAAGTGGCGCTTTGGCTGTGGTATTAGGTTATCTTATAGCTTTGACTCATCATCTATACTGCTGCATCTCTTCATTCTCTTGCCATGAGTTCATTGTACTAAAGATTCATTGTTGCAGGAAAAGAATGATTGCAACTCCTGGCAAGGAAAAAAAAAGGAAAAAAAAGTAAAGATCGGTATCTGAATTTGCTCTGATAAGCAATGGGTCCTACTGCACTGACTTCTGCTGACTGTTTGACATTATAACCATTTCTGGACTTATGGAATGAAGTCTGTTTTTGCTATCCCACTGGTTTAGTCATCCTGAGGTTTTGCAATTTTTATTGTCATGAACTTGTACTAATATTCTGTACATATTTGATCAAACTCATAAACTTGTACATAACTTGTATCAGTGCATGTATAAATGGATGGAGTAAATCCATGTCAATTATTGTTCTTTTAATTTCTTTATTTTAGTCGCTGTTTTTGGAGGTTGATACACGGAAAAAAGCCCTTGGAAGACGGATTATCAAGTCATCTTGAGGCCGGAAATATGTAAAGAGGCTGCAGCTGGCCATGGTGAGTTGATGCTTCGTAATTGTTAGGCATGATATAATGCTGCTTTAGAATATGCACCTGTTATGTATTAGATGTACACAAATTGCATTTCAAGATATAATATTCCATAAGCTAAATGTTTTCATTTTTCCCCGTTCATGCAAAGCCATTATGCGGAAAGTATTGGGTAGTTTTTGTATAACAAAGAAACATAACGCAAAAATTATAATTTGTAGAACCGTTCCTCTACTAATCAATGTTTTAAAACCCAACCCGGGATGAAACCTAGCAACATTGTCAGGTCTTGGGTTAATCGGTTTAATCAGTTTGACCACTGATCAAACCTGTTTACAAAAAGTTTTAAAATTTAGCAAACACACCTGTGAAAATCACAGTTAAGTTCCTATAGGTTTGAAATTTAACAAATACACCCTAAATGCAAATCGGTTGACGACACCTAAAATGGAACCCTAATCGTTTGAGTCCCTATAGGCATGTATAGGTTTGAGTACATTCCCCTGAAAATCTATTCAAGATCTAATCGATATTGGTTCAATTTCAGTCAAATCTCATCGATGCCAGCGTCGGCATTTCAAGCCAGATCTCATTGATATTGGCGTCGACAACCCTCTTCGCACCCCAAAAATACTTCCCTCTTCCTTCTGACCAAAACCTACCTCACCCCACTCTTGTTAGCCTTGCCAATCGCCAGCAAAAGCCAATTGTTTCTGTCACCAGTGTTTTTCGATTTTTGGTCGATTTGCCCATAGAAATAAATTTCGTCGCCACCATTACACTCACCAGCACTTTTTCTTAAAAAGCCTCACATCCCGACCTTCAATTGTTCGTCGATCATCATCCCAAATTCTAGGGTTTTGGGTGAATAAGAATAATGTAAACCCGACTCGGAAAGGCTTCTAGGTCCCAAATAAACTGGTTAAACCAGCCGGGCTGGGCCGAGTTTTGAAATAGCGCTACTAATCTAGTTTTTATTTTTTGAGTAAACGACATGTTCCCCACCCAAGATTTGGTGAAATGGCAAGTTTCCATCCTTGGTTTCATAAATTCCAAATTCCTGCCCTTAAACTAACTCCGTTAGTGATTTTTAGGTTCTAACATAGTGTAAAGAGTGTTATTACCATATTGCTCTTGACATGGTGTATTTTAGCAGGAAGCAGCGCATGTTAACAAACGTCGCCACCTTGCTTTTTTTGACAACGGCTTTCCCGGTCACCACCAAACTTCTCTCCAAGCCTCACACACCAAAACCCCACTTAACCCTTACCTACTAACCTTGCCCATCGTTGGATTCCGGTTGATTCGTGATTTGCGCATCCATCCCTCTTGTTTTGACCAATCTTAACCACCAAAATCCACCCTCTCACCACCTTTAGACTAACTGACATCTCCTCTTCAAAAGCCCCAACAACCCAACCTGTGTTAGCTCTCCGATTGCCAATGACCTCTTTTAGGGTTTCTTGTGGGTTTTTGTTAATTTGGGTTTACATTGGATTTTTTTGGAGTTAATTGGGTGAGTTGGTTGTCTTTGGAGTGGGTGATTATTTTGAAGTGTTTTGTGTTGTTTGAGTGTTTTTTTTTTTTTTTGGCCGATTTCCTCCTATCGACGACTCACCATCCCCTTCCCTTTCGTGTACACCAGGTGTTTGAGGATTTGCCTTAACAAACATCTAATCACTATTTTTTCCACCGTTTTCCAACAACGGCGACTTTCCCCCTCACCACCAAACTTCTCCCCTAGCCTCGCACACCAACACCCCACTTACCCTTCCTAGCCGACCCCGTCGATTGTTGGTTTCCGACCAATTTGTGATTTAATGTAAGTGCAAATGACCACTTTACCCTTTGACAATTATATTAAATGATTTTTTATTAATTTAAAGATGAGAATCTAAAATTTATGAAACTAGGGGTGAAAACTTGCCATTTCGCCAAAACTTGGGTAGGAACATGTTTACTCTTTATTTGTTTTTATTACTGTAGTTAAATTATAACTGTTATATTTTCAGGAAAAAGCAAAAAGGGCCTTTGTAAGCATTACATATACATGTAAATGAGAACTTTCAAGATTACTCAAGAAGTCTTCGCAATGTTTGATGCTATAATATTTAACAGCATCACTAATCTAGGCTATTAGAATGTAACTCATGCTTGAGAAGTGGTAGTTCCATTTTTTTCCAGTTGACGTTGCCTGGCTCGTTCCATTTTTCGTTTCCGCCATTCTTCTAAAGCTGATGAAGGTACTAAGTATCAGTAAAATAACCTTTTGACCACATTTTCCATCCTAAACAATGTATCACAAAAGAAAAATATGAAATGCAGAAATTCTAAAGCGCAATAGAAGAGTAAGGCACCTTTTAAGTTGGCAGCATCATTGGCGGAGTGTAGATCCTTTAACCTTTTCGAAAGATCAACTGCTGCTGTCTGCTTTGCATCTTTCTGTTGCACATTTTCGGGTTCTGCATTTACTTCTTGCTGAATTTCCCTCACCTGAAAATATGGAAAAAGAATTAAGCCGTATGCGAAGATGTATCATCTACCAGTAACAATATTTCAACTTGAATGTAAAAAGATATTGGACACTTTAATGAAGAATGATCAAGTAGCCAGCAAAAATTAAAAAGAAATCTTAAACCCATGTACTTGTCGAACTACTACGAATCACTTGCTTTTATATACTGTATCTATATTTGTTAGAGGTTCAGCCAAATTGACAATTAAAATCAAGGACCCAAATCATGCTTACTCTTTTTATAAGCTCCAGTGGTTGCATAGCGAGGCGAATCTCTTCAGATTCTTTGATGTACTTGAGCTGAACTGAATTCAAATAGTGATACACAACTTTCAATGAATGGGTAAGGCCAGTAACAATCAATCAATATATATGAGATAGCAAACAAGGTAGAAAAAGAAAGACCTACAAAATGTAAATAACTTTCAACATATAGCACTTTATGAATGAAATGGCAATAAGATATGATGATAGAGAAATAATATTTAGACAAAAGAAAAACCCAATCAAATTATACCTTTGGTCTTTTGGACTGCATGAATATGGGAAAGACGAAGAATATATAACATTCACAGAAAGCACATAATCAAATCATGATATCTGGCCTTTGGACTACAAGCACGGGAAAGACAAGTGATAAATTTCATTACAGAGAATATATACAGATTGATGACAATTTTGCGCTCTACACCTGAAACTCATTAACAAGAATCCATCTAACAGAATAGATTCACTTAAGACATAACCCTAAAATTGACCCTTACATGTTAGACTAAACTACAACAGAATCCAAAATATTTTAATCCTGGAACCAAACCAAACAAATTGGATTCAACTAAAATTTAGTATGTCAGAAATTGAATAGCTTACCTACTTAAATCCCACCAGATAACCGATTAACCCCATTGACTACGAGACACACGTATAGAAAACTACGTATACTTCAGGAACAATGAAAAGGGAGATAGTGCTACGAAGAAATTTGGGAACCACCCACATAAACAACAATCTTTTAGGGCCATGCAACTGATAAAAATGATTGAGTAGAATGGTATTTCTATGTACTTTTTACCTTTAGCAAAGAAAGTAAATAGAATTTTGAATAATTTTAATTTGAATTTTAATGCAGACAAAATACCTTTATTTAATCTGTGTTAAAATCACCAAATTATAGCATTTCAAATTGGATACAGAAAAAAAGTGTTTCTCGATCCTTAATTTATCATCAACTTAAGACTACTAAAAAGCCACAATTAGTTGAGAGGTATATGCTTCTTGGTATTTAGATAAGGCCATCCTCAGTCATCGTTCTTGTTTGAGAAGGATTCCAAGAGAAGAGATCTTAAATCAGAAAATAGAAAAAAATTACTTCACTCGTCGGTTTTAATTTTTGCCATACACAAATCAAGCAGACAGCAATGACAAAAAGAGAAATAAACTGACCAATAAGGAAAAAAATTCTAACAAAAGCATGAACTCTTAAATAGTACTGGGAAAGACTTTGGAGGGCACAAATTTGGAAAATAAAAATCCAAACTTTCAAAGATTAGTCAATTCTTGAAAACAAACTTAAATGAAATGACATATAGGAGTAAATATCAGCTTCAAGATTTAAAAGAAACTACTTAAAAGAATTCTATGTAAGTTAACCATAGAGAACAACTGAACATAATTCCTGGAAACATCCAAGAACAGAGGCTTAAGTGGTTAAAAGCCTCTATATTAATAACAGTTTCTTCAGTCTCCAAATTCATCAACCATAGATCAACACTAAACCCATCCTCGAAGACCTATCGCCATGAAAGAATTCCCCTATAGCAGCATAGCATTAACAGGATCATAAATTGTTGATACCACTCAACACACACACACACAAAAAAAAAAAACCCATCTAACCCAAAACAAACATGCTCACCCATTTCACCATCAGTTCTACCATAAACCACCAATCTAATTCAATTCAAACAATATCCATAATCTAACCCAGATAAAGATAAGAAAAAGTAGATAAATTAAACAAAAAAATTTCATCATACCCGACATAACTATGCAATACCCATAAATCCAAAACATCCCAGCTTAAATGAAAAGTAAATCACCCCATCTCACCAACAACAGAACCATCAACCATAGACAAATTAATGAACTTCTTCAATAAACAAAAACCCCGATAATAAAAAAAAAAAAAAAAATTATAGTTTCAACATAACCAGCAAAATTATCCAACACCTACATGATATTCAAAGTTATGTTAGCAAAAGGATGATAGAGGTAGAAGAGATAAGAAGGAAAAGAGAGACCTGAAGTGAGTTGATCAGAGGAGAGCTTGTTACGCGAAGAGATAGAAGAAGACAGAAAGCAGTGAAGCATGAAAAGAGCAGCGATGACATTCAAAACGGTAATGAAAATAGTAGCGTTCTTGAAGGATAATCTCAGTCGCCATGAAAGTTGAGTCTCCATAGATTGTTTGAGTCAGAGTGATTTGTGTGATTACAGGAAAAAGAAACAACTTAAAGTAGAAGAGATGTGGTTGATGGAAGAAAATATTGTCATCGCTTGGACTTCTATACAATAAACTAGTCAACAACCAGAGGCGTGTTTATGTGGAGGAAATTTAACAGGCCAAACCTCCCTAGTTTAATTTAAAAAAAGAGTAAACGATCCCATCCAAGGTTTGGCAACCCAGCAAGTTTTCACCCCTCGTTTCATACATTGCCGATTCCCACCCTTCAATTAACGCTGTTATTTTTTTTTCTCAAAATAACCTCTATATATCAAATTTTTCTCAAATAACCCCCAGAGGATCCTGGCCAAGCTAAGAATTCACCTGATTCTAGCACCGTTGGACCTCCCGACACCACCATCAACATCCCCTTATCCTCCTCACCAAAACCCCTAACTTTTCCACCCGATTGCACATCGGCGAGGTACCGAAATTTGGCTAAAAAGGGGCGAAAAATGCAAAAACCTAAGGGAGAGGCGACGACGATTGGTGGGCAATTGCAGTTGGCAATGTTGGGGGTTTTGGTGGGGGGAAGCTGGTGATGCTATTGGTGGTCTTGGGGGTGGTTTTTGGTGTCGGGACTTGCCAGAATTTGGATGAAACACCGATTGACACTAAAAGCGACGACCGATGATTAGGGGATTCAATCAAGCGAGGAGGTTAGGGGTTTTTATGTGGGGGTTGAGGGGATTGTAATGATGGTGTCAGGAGGGATTGATTGTGCCGGAAACAGGCCCAAATGGCCTGAAATCGCCGGTGGGGTGAATTAGAGAAGTGAAGGATTATTTTGAAATTTTCATGTTTGAAATGACCATTTTACCCTTTTAACTATTAGATTAAACAGTTATCTGTTAATTTAAGGGTGAGAATCTGCAATTTATGAAACCAGGGGTAGGAACTTGTAGATTCGCCAAACCTTGGGTGGGAAAATATCGTTTACTCTTAAAAAAATAACCCTGAAAATATTTTGCAATTTTTTTTAAGTTAGAAAAACTGACATGGCACACTTAGGATTCATTAAACATGTAAAACGGATTAAATTGAAAACATTTAAACATATGTGGGTAATATTATAATTAACTGAAGTTTGTTTAAATTTTAAAAATTAAAAACAACCCCCTACCCTTCAAAATCGCTTAATTGAGCAATATACCCAAAAAAGGACCGACGAACACCTTCGATTTCTTTGTGGTTTCCGCCAATAAAAGTGCCCTATTTTCGGCAAATATTCGATCCTAAAGCTTCCTTACACAAAATCATAGTTGATATTCACAAAGAGGAGGAAAATCCAACCCCATTCCAAATCCTAGACTTTGGTGGTGACGGTTGTTCAAAGGCTGTCGAAGAAGATGCTCCGGTGGATCATCTGATGAGTCAAGGTGGTCCAAAGGCAGAGGACATAGCGGCAGCACAAGAACAGAGAGAAAAATCAAAAAATGGTTCTAAAGAGGAGGACGCCGGCAAGAATTTAGGCGAGGAGGAGGATGTCGATGAAGAAAGAGTACGTTTTTTATTGGTGGTTTTGAATTTGATGAGAAATTTGATTAATTTGTGCGAATTTGGGGGATATGTAGTTGGTTTTATTACTATGGTGGTTGTGGCGTTTTGTCGAGTAGTTGGCGAGCATCGGGGGAGTGGCTTTGTTTGGGTTCCAGAGGATGGGGGAAGGCAAGGGAGGCCGTAGGGAGGTTGTTTGTGGGAGGTTGGAGGGCTGGGGATGACATTGCAGTACAACCGTCCAACTCCTCTATTCCGCCACCTCTTGCCATCCTCAACCAGCTCCACTGATGGAACTTGCCACAACAGCCTTTGTAGGGCTTGCATTGGCTTCCCCCAGTCCTCTCGAGGCCAAAAACACCCACTCCTCGATGCCCTCAAAGCCCATATCCCCCAAATTGGCAGCCTATTGGATGTCTTGGTGTTTTTTTTTTTTTTTTTGCTGATATTTAGTTTATATCGATTGTGCAGATTTTTCGAAGCATAAATTATAAAGACTATGAGTTGGAGGTTGTAAATGTTAAGGTACCGTACTTCCCTGTAAGGGTGACAGTTAGGTCAAGTTGGCAAGTTTTTACCAGAATAATGAAGATTTTAGAGGAACAAAAGAAGGGTATGAACTGATTCAAAGAGAGTTGTTTCGATCATTTTGTGAACATCAGAGAAAATTGGAAAAAAGACGTTCTGGGGGTAGGAAGTGTATTATATGTTGTTGCACTCAGTTAAAAGCCAAAAAAAAAAAAAAAAAAATTGAAATGTGGTTTGTGGTGGATGGGAAGCCACTACATTTTGGGATGATGGAATATGCCTTGATGACACGCTTAAGATGTGGGGCATTTCCAAATGCGGAAGAGCAAGAGAGAATAAAGAAGAGTAGGGTAGCCGATAACTTGGCTAAAAAGCTTTTAGGGGGGAAGGTGTCTGTTACGAGACACGATTTAAAGGAGAGGTTAGGAGAATGTGGGTATACCTCCTCAGAGAGGTTCAATATGTGCTTGGTATGGTTCGTGCATTCAATCCTAATGGCTTATGACTCAACAAAAGTCGTTAAGATGGACTGGGTGAAGTTTGCAAGCAACATAGACATCTTTAATGCTTATCCATGGGGACGAGTATCATTTCAGCTAACCATGGACTCCCTGCATGGAAAAGACATGGCGATAAAGCATCGCCAATCTGTCGAGAAGAATAGACCGAGCACGTACAATTTGTTTGGCTTCCCATGGGCATACAGGTAAATATTAATAGCTTTTTGTTATATTTTTTGTATTATATGTGTTTTAATTATGATATGAATTGTTTTTTTTACAATGTAGGCTTAGATGTATAAGGTCGTCCCTGTCCTGGCTAAGCCGAGAGGGGGGGCAGTAAGAAGACTTCGGATGAGTGATCGCAATTTCGCACATCAAGAATTATACCCATTGGGATTAAGACAAAATAGACATGGAAATTCAAGCGGCTTAGGTAAGATTAAAGGATTAATCTTTTGAATATGCACTTGCTTTTAAATGTGGCTAAATTGGATTGATTTTTTTTCTTATTGCAGGAAGTCGTTTGTCCCTTCCTTGATGCTACTAGGGTTGAAGCAGGAGAGGAGTATGTTACATTGTTCAGAGTACTGGATGATGCAACAGATTAAGGGATAGACTACCTAATGCAAGACTTAGAAGGGGTCAAGCAGAGAATGTTGTTGACGCCAAGGATGATGAAGCTCCAATCGGCAGGAGGGAGGAGGAGCGATAAAATAGACATGGAAATTCAAGCGGCTCAAGTAAAATTAAAGGATTAATTTTTTGAATATGCACTTACTTTTAAATGTGGCTTAAATTTGATTGAATTTTTTTTTTATTGCAGGGAGTTGTTCGTCCCTTTCTCACCGCTACTAGGGTTGAAGCAGGAAAGGAGTATGTTACATCGTTCAGAGCACTAGATGATGCAGCAGAAGTAGGGTTAAACCGTCTAATGTGGGACCTAGAAGGGGTCACGCATGTGAGTGCAGTTGCAGGGCCACTGCTTGAGAATGTTGTTGATGCCAAGGATAATGAAGCTCCAATCGGCGGGAGGGAAGAGGGGGAGGATAAAGAGGTTCGTACGCCTCCTACCCAATTAGCAAACCAGTACAACAAGTACCGCTTTACCGAGGTGTCGGGGTTAGGAGAATGAGGTGGTTGACCTCATAAACGATATGTTTGAGAGTTTTACAACAATCGTTTATGAGAGGTTTGAGAAGATGGAAGAGCAGATGAAAAGGGTGGATGAGAAAGTCGATAGGGTGGTAGAGAAAGTTGGTAGGGTGGAGGAGGAAGTTGGTGGGGTATTGAAAGTGGTTGAAGTGCAACCTGAGCATAAAAGAGAGAGCCAAAAGAGTAAGTACGTAATTTCTCCTTACACAGTAGTAACATATGGAAAGAAGAGGAAAACGAAGAAAAAAAATGAGGAAGTCTGTGAAAGTGGAGAAGCAAAAATAAAGAAGGGTAAGGAGGAAGGCGGAGGAAATGGGGAAGTGAAAATGGAGGAGGGTGAGGTAGGATGTGAAGGAAATAGGGAAGTGAAAATGGAGGAGGGTGAGGAGGAAGGCGGAGGAAGTGGGCAAGTGAAAACGGAGGAGTTAAAGGTCGATTTGTATAGGCCAATAGATGAGGAAAATAAAAAACTCTTCTATGCCTATTACAATGATTTTGGAAGTGATGGGTATGTGAAGTGCAAGACCGGAGATTATCCCTAGGAGTGGTTTGAAAAGATGTTGACAATGGGTAGGTGGCTCGACGACTCGGTGAGTTATTTTCCTTGATTTTTTCTTATTTTTGCTTATGTTTTCCATGAGGTATTGTATACTTATCATGTTGTTTTTATTTGATGTAGCACATCGATGAGATATTGGCACTTATGAGGCTATGATAGGCTATGATAGAGCAATAATGGTGATATTTTGTATTCGCACTGTGCCATCACCGATGTGGCATTTGGCCAAACGTTAGTAACTACATATGACACTTTAATGAAAAAGGCCAATGGTAGAGGTGCAACAAGGGGAGGCAAGTGGAAAAGATTGGCCACAGATGACTTCGATGGTGTCTCTAATGATTTTTGGTTTGATGACAGGATGATGCAGTATATATAGGGGGAAAGGCCCAAACATGGCAAGAGTTGGGCAAACGTTAAAAAAATATACTGCATCATGAACATCAAAGATATGCATTGGATAACCGTCGTCGCGCTACTAGATGAGGGATTGCCGCAGATCCTTGACTGCAGCCCAAGTATTTGTCAAGAGAGGCAATTGGAGACGGAGTTACAGCTACTGTGTATATTGTTCTCACGGCTGTTGTGCGACAGCGAGATGTTTAGCACTTGGGTGGTGAACTACTGACGGAAAAATGGCCACTTAAACGCCTTCCCGTCCAGACAAATGACTCAAGGTAAATTTTGTATAAACCTTACATAATACAATTGTTCTATAAGCTGATTCTAATGCTAATGTCTTCCTCCTATTGTAGTACTGATTGCGGGGCATATGCACTAAAATTTATTGAGTTCGACATGACCAACACCCCAATAGACAACTTGAATGACAAAACAATGTGCAATTGTCAGGAGCATTAGGCTGTTGAATGCTTCCATGGGCATATGGATCCCTTTTGACTGACCAGAACTCAATCCAAGTCATTGTTGATGCTGTCATCAAAAGGTATGGAAGATGGACTTAGAATTTTGTAGTTTATGTGATGTTGTCTTATTAGAATGTTATGAATAATTGGATTGTCTTGAATTGGATCAGCTGGTATTGTTAGGCGTTAGGCTATTGATACTTGGGTTGTGGTGTTATGTATGCTTTGTGGCTAAGGCCAAGGCTGGATAATGTTAGAAGGGGTGCTGTAGAAGAAGACGAAAAGGTTGCTGCTGGTGCTGAAGGTGTGTTGGATAATTTTGGAGGATGGAGAAGTGGTGAAGAGAATGATGAAGAGGGGGGATAGAGGCTGCCGACCCTGCTTTTGTTTTGGGTGTATATAGGACATTTATATATAATGTTGTAATTTAATGTAATTGACACATTTCAGATTTGTATAAAAGCAATTCAGTATTTCTTTCCTTCTTTTGAGTTTGAGTTTGAGTTTATTTAGTATTCTTGTTACATGACATTGATGTGTTGATGCAATTAGGTTTTCAAATTCATGAGAAAATATGGAATTAATATGTGTTGGTGATTTTAGTTTGTCAAAATTCAGGAGAAAATCTGGAAAAAATATTTATTGCCCATGATCGCTTAAGTGATATATAAGCGATTACATATATCGCTTAAGCGACCAAGGGTTTTCTATATAGGATCGCTTAAGTGATCGTGCATCTAGGAACATCTGGATTCTGCCATGGACATAATCGCTAAGCGACCAAGGGTAAAAGTGAAGAATCGCTTAAGCGAGACAATAAATCGCTTAAGCAATCGTGCATCTTAGCAGATCTTGATTCTACCTTGGACTTGATCGCTTAAGCTATCTCAAATCGCTTAAGCGACCAAGGGTAAAAGTGAAGAATTGTTTAAGCGATCGTGCATCTAGGCAGATCTGGATTCTGCCCTAGACTTGATCGCTTAAGCGATCCCAAATCGCTTAAGTGACCAAGGGTAAAAAGCGATTCCAAATCGCTTAAGTGACCAAGGGTAAAAGTGAAGAATCGCTTAAGCGATCATGCATCTTGGCAGATCTTAATTCTACCTTGGACTTGATTGCTTGAGCGACAAAGGTAAAAGTGAAGAATCGCTTAAGTGAGACCGTAAATTGCTTAAGCTATCGTGCATCTGGAATGATCTTGATTCTGCCTTGCACGTGATTGCTTAATGATCGCTTAAGCGTCCAAGGGTAAAAGTGAAGTATCACTTAAGTGATCTTGATTCTGCCTTGGACATGATTGCTTAAGCGACCAAGGGTAAAAGTGAAGCATCGCATAAGTGATCTTGATTTTGCTTGTATGTGATCGCTTAAGCGATTGTACTAGATCGCTTAAGTGACTAAGTCTAAATATTCAAGATCGCTTGAGCGAGACATGAAATCTCTTAAGCGATCTAGTGTATTCGGATTATTTTTATTATGCCTTTCACAAGATCGCTTAAGCGATTTAGATTATTGCTTAAGCGATGAAAGCTTATAAACACTGGATCGCTTATGCGATTCCTTTTTTTTTTTTTTTTTTGGAATAGGTTGTCAACCCCATATTAACTGACGTTAATGTGAACTTCAAACGTTCACAATATCACATGATTATTAACATTAAAATTAAGCGACATCGGTTATTAACACTTATTAAGGCCAATTAAGAAGAATTATTTGCAACTTAATTCTATCAACACATATTAAATTTACAACCGTAAGATATATGGATGAATGTCATAGCACTACTGTAACACGTTAGTAGAAATGTACCTCATTTCATAAATATGGATGATGTATTTGAGAATGATTAGATTGAAATAAACTTCAATTTTGACTGTACGATTAGTTTAGTGAACCATGATCTGTCTTGTGTCAATTGATTTGATTATTTATATCACTTAATCGATTTTTTTTTTTCAAAATTATATTTTGATTAAACTAATTTTTTTACGTCTGTACATAAACATGGAAAAAAAAAATTAAAGTATAGAATGATTCTATATAATGCAAATTTTAATGTTTTTAAAGTACCAAAGTAAATTACCCTTAATCACTTAAACAATATATGGTTTTGCTTAAGCGATCCTGTCTGTTTAGCCTTGGTCTTGTCAAAGGCAGAATAAAGGTCATCTAACTATACTGGATCACTTAAGCAATTATAGGTCTCTTTTAAGCGATCTAGTATATTTAGCCTTAGTCGCTTAAGCGATCACATACAGTCGCTTAAGCGATCACGTATAAGCCAAAATCAAGATCAATTAAGCGATGCTTTACTTTTACCCTTGGTCGCTTAAGTGATCATGTCCAAAGCAGAATCAAGTCACCCCAAGTGCACGATCGCTTAAGCAATTTTAGGTCTCGCTTAAGCGATTCTTCACTTTTACCCTTGGTCGCTTAAACAATCGTAGACCGATCATATCCAAGGTAGAACCAAGATCACTTAAGTAATTTTTCACTTTTGGCCTTGGTCGCTTAAGTGATTCATGATCGCTTAAACAACCAAGGTCATTTTGCTTCTTATCTCGCCGATCTTTTGATATTGTGCACGTTTGAGTGAGAAATTATATTCTGTTTTGTGGGTGAGCTCTATATTCAATCATAACCATCCATATTTGTGAAATGAGGTACGTTTCTACTAACGTGCTATATTCATGACTAATTCAGTAAATTGATCGATTGATTGACTTGATACGACAATTATGTTGATAACATTTATTTTGCCTATCTTACTTCTTTGGGAAACAATCAATGCCATATAGAGGTAATATGCGAAATTTTACTTACTTAAACCCTTTTTTAAATGGATGAAAATGAAAAATAATTAATTTGATTTAATACGTTATAAATGATGATTTATTCAAGGTAACAATTAAATTTAAAACATAAAAAATTGAAAACAATAACTCTTCAACGGTTGGCCTTGGCAACTCTCTCGATTTCATTATTCTTCTTGATGACATAGCTAGAAATACGGGGACATAAAATCAATTTAATGCACCACAAAAGAAAAACATAATAACTATATCAGATCGCTTAAGCGATCTTCGATCGCTTAAGCTATCTACTTGTCAGATGTGCATATAAAAAAAGATTCCCTTAAGCAGTAGTAGATTGCTTAAGTGACCAAGGGTCGGTTAAGCGATCTAGTGTTCACCAGATCTGATTTGAGCAGTAGATCGTTTAAGTGATCTTAGGTCGCTTAAGCGATCTTTTGTTTAAAGTTATAGATAATGTTAGAGTAGGTGTCATAGAGCCAATCAATTATTGTAAAATTGACTTTGTAATAAATGTTTATTTATCAATAAAAGGCATATTCTTTTATATCGTGTATGTAATGATGTATGTCTTTAGGATGGTAGAACCGTGACGAAGGTATCAAGTGTTTCAAATCTTGATAGTGTAAACACTATAATCACATATTGTGGCCATTCTAGAAATGTCCGTAGCCCCAATATTATTTTGACCAAGGACACAGATAATATGGTAAGGCTATCATAGTGTTGAACGACTCTGGCGAAAGGCAGTGACTAATCTTACTTGTCAAGGTTGTTTGCCGATAACCTGGTGCAACGCATGGGTGCTTGCTAGAGGTAAATTCACTGGACAGACCCACCAAAGGATTCCATATGGATGGTAACCCTAGTGTCTATGGAATAAATCCTTTAACGGATGGTTGTGCATGTGATCCTTAGACTTGAGATCACCGGAGCGCCTTGTGCACCAATTGGTGTAGTTTGACACTAACCCAACGTAGTTCTATTCAAAGCTATCAATACAGTAGTGATTGGCTACATTGATAAGTGTATCGAGACTATGATGGATCAACAAAGGATTCATTACTCTTGGGTACGGGAGAAGTTATCTTACTTGGTAATTCAGTAAATGACAATGACACTAAATCTGTGGTCACAGTAGGATTGAGTTGATGCTCAATCCAATTTAATATTCTTGTCATTGGTCCAATAATTGAATACAAACATGTCGAGGATATCTGAGGTTGACAATATTTATGTACTTCACTCTCGATGAGATAATAGTTGATGAAAGGATTTGATTGCTTGGTAACCATATCATTGACAAGTTGCAGTTTCGATGAATCCGAATCTATCGGGTGGCCATGATGTCTTGCTAGGGGTCAATCTTGGTCTGTGTGTAGTGAGACAATTAATAGGTGTTAATCGCGATATTACACACTGCCAATATGATGAGGAGCCTACGGGCCACACAGTTAGAAGATAATTTAAGAATCAATTTGTGAGAAGGGTATTTTCATCTTTTAGGACGAAAGGGTATTTTGGTAATCTCACAGTACAATTAAATTTGCTGAGGTTGTTGCCTATATTTAATTTTAATATTAAAATTAAATTAGTGAGATTATATTTAAATATATCTCTGTATATATTTAAATAAATTATTATTATTAATTAAATATTATTATATTATTATATATTAATTGATTTTAATTATAATGATAATTAATTAATTAAAATACCATAAAGGGTGTGTTTGGTTGCCAGGGTAAATGGAACCCATGGCTATTCCTAAGTGGAATAGGGTTTTAATTATTGCACTATATAAGTGCAACTTAAAATTAAAACATAAAGAATTATTCATTTAATTAAAACCCTAGCCACCCTATCTCTCTCTTTCTCAAGAAGAAAACTTTTATTGTTCTTATTTCTTGATTCTTGAAGCCCTTGATTGTTTTAGCAAAATAATCAAGGGTTCTTCGGATTATCTTCGTGTGGACTTCTGTGAGTGCGATCTTACTTTGAATCGATTGGCGAAAAATCACGTGAATAGTAGATGGTGAACAGTAATCATGAACAGTAGACAATGAACAGTGTTCTTATCCGAAATCAAAGATATTCGAAGGAGCCTCCAAACATACGTAAGTATTCTAATCCTTGAATGGATTTACTTTATACATATTTTTGTTTATAAACATGTAAACTGTATAATCTATACTCGGGTCTAAGCAAAGAAAGGTAATTGATTTACCGATTGAATTTTTGTTTTCCGCTGCATATGGTAGATCAATTACTTACAAACAAGAGCAGATCGTTTAAGTGACCAAGCGATCGGCTGTTATCTACAAATTTGAACATCAAATCGCTTAAGCAACATAAGATCACTTAAACGAAGATAAGTGATCCGATCTTATGTCGCTTAAGCTATCCGATCTTATTTGTAGATTGCTTGCTTTCTTGCTTCTGATCGATTCGAACATAATTTTTAGATCTGCATGTGATTGATTCTGGCAACTGCTTCTTTTATGGTCAAGTTGCTTGCAAATTGAGCACTTATTCATCCTCCGAGGAACCTCACAAGCTGATGGAATATGCTTAACTCTTTTTCGCCCTTTTTTCTGTCTTCTTGAATGGCGAATGAATGATAATGTCAACCAACTCTAGCGGCACCACCCATTGCTTTTCTGGACGAACTAGATATATCGTTTCAGAATAACCGAGCATGTAGTGATTTGCCATATAGAGAGGGGAGCAAAGTTCCATGTAAATTTTTGAACCAAAATCTGGCTTCCGTTGGTGTTTTAGTGCTACTAGTGCATGAGGACAAGGTAAATGTTGAATGTCAAGCACTTTACAGCTGCAAGTTTTACTAAGGAGGTTAACCAGGGCATCCGGACCATAGTCGTGCACAGCGAACTCTTGAGCATTAAGAAGATAGGCAAACAGTGCATTTGACAGTTCCATATGTTCTCGCAATAATTTTTCAGTTGACGGAACAAGGGTTGTGGTAAAATTATATGACTCTGTATGATGCTCATGGAACCACCGTGACAATGTCTTCTGGATTGCATAAAAAAGGGCAACTATTGGAAACTCTCTTTCTATTAACAACTTCGAATTTATGGACTCGACTATGTTCGTGGTCATGACATCTAACCTTCTTCCAAGAAAGTAAGCTTTACTCCATCGCTCAAAACCAACATCATGCTTAAGATACTTAACAATTCTATCATCTTGATTCGGATTTGCCAGAAGTGCTCCTTAAACTTATCAACTTGATAAACTTTTGCTGCCATGTAGTATGTCTGAAAGAGGCTAGCACACTTAAACTTTTGTTTTATGTTCTCACCAAGGTGCCTTATACAGAATCCGGGATGTGCTTGAGGGTAAATAGTGGCAATCCCCTTCTTGATAAAATTGTGCTTATCGGATATTACGCACAACTTGTCATTGTCAGGCACTATCATATGTAATTGCTGAAAAAACCAAGCCCATGACTTGTCATTCTTAGAGTCAACCACACACCATGCAACAGGATATGTGTGATTCTCGCTGTTCTGTGTAGTGGCCACCAATAATGTACATCCATACTTTCCCGTCAAAAAACAACCATTAACAAACAACACCTTTCTCATGTTTACAACCCCTTATAGCAACATCGTAAGCGACATAAAAATATTTAAACCTTATATTCTTGTCCCATTTCAAAGCCGTCTTGCTACCTTGGTTTGTCAACTCATGCATATAATGGTTATGCTTCTAATACTGCGTACCCGTGCTCCGGTGTGCCCCTCACAAAATCTTGTGCATGTTGTCTCCCTTTCTAGCATTTCTAGTAACTAACAGAGCATCCCAACTCTGTGTGCACAAGTCTTTGAATGTCCTTAAGAGATTGACCTTTCCCTTCAACAAACTGACTTTTGACAAATTGTCTAATAACATTAGCGGAGGCTTGTTAATGCTCACCTGAAATATGTCCTAACCCACATGTGTGCTCATAGGTATATGTGCTAACAATAATTTTTTTAGACTTTGCCAACCTTCTACAATAAACCTGCCACTTGTACTTTTGGTCACGACATACAACCGTCACTACCGATGAATTAGACTTTTTGGTGATGAACTCAAAATTACCTATCACGGCAACAAGTTTTAGCTTCCTCACCACTTCCTCTTTGTTGTAAAATAAATGCTCTACGAACAAGTCCGATCCATCAGTAAAAATATGATCTGATTCACTACTACCTGTAATTGCTACCTTTGAACCTGCATAAAGGACCATAGTATTCTCTTCCTCACAAACTACACCTTCTACATAATCTGTATTTAAAGGAATCTCTACATCTGCGGGAACATGTACAGGGTCCTCCTCGTCAACATTTCCATTTTGCCGCACATGACCAACCTCTTCTACAGTGTCCTCCTCACCACCCAAATCATTGCCTATACTTGATTTTTCAACTAAGAAATCAATGCCCTCGTAGTTCAAATTAAAACCAGCATTCTCTCCACAAATTTTTTAGTTATCCCCTTCCTTTGAACCAACTTCCAACGGTATATATACAAAAGAAACCCTTAAAATCGGCCTCGAACCATTATCGCCCACATCAATCATATATAACTTCACACCTTCATCCAACTTTAATATAGCAGGAGGTACCTTATAATGTTCAGGAACTCTGTTTAAAACATACTTCACAACTATATTACTACGTGAGCAACTTAAATCACCTTTTCTAATTATTTCATCAATCAACTCATCAAAACTAAGCTCTGTGCTCACAACAATTGGTATAACTTCTTTGCTCTTCCCAATCCACTTCTAGCAACTTTCTTCCTCCATCCACTCACCAAAATATTCAATACCCAAAACAACTTGTCCCACGTCTTATAATAGCCAAGTGCCTATAATGCAAGAAAAAAAATTATTAACTGATGTATTAAGGGTTGACAAATTTTAAAAAGTATTTGTAGAGTCGTTTGAGCGATCTGGTGTATCGCTTAAGCGATTTAGTATATCGCTTACTAGATCGCTTAAGCGATCCATTATATCACTTAAGCGATCTAGTATAAATAAGCCTGATCGCTTAAGCGATCTTCTACCATTTACCTGATCGCTTAAGCGATCTGCTGCCATATACCAAACTTATAGCAGATCACTTAAGCGATCTTCTGCCATATACCTGATCGTTTAAACGATCTGCGATCTGCGATCTGCTGCATTATACCAGAAATACCATATCGCTTAAGCGATACACCAGATTGCTTAAGCGATCCATCATATCTAGAACACATTTTCAGTCATCTCCACCTACAATCGGTGCTACCACCCCCAGCTACCCACAATGCAAGAAAATATTCAACAAATTTCACTCCTTTCAACTTGCATTACTTCAAACACAACCCAATAACCTAAACAACTAAATCAAAATCATAACCCAAACCCAATCTATCATTAAATCTTTGTAAATAGAAATATAAAATTCAAAGAGGAGATATACATACTTGGACAAAATGTCAGGATGAGGAGGAGGAGGAGGCAGATTTGTGGCGAAGAAGATGTTAATGGCAGAGGAAGAAAAAGCTGTAGATGAAGAAGAAGATACAGAAGAAGAAGAAGAAGAAGAAGATGTAGACGAAACTTAGAAGAAACAACAACCAGGGGAAGGATGCGTTAATGGCGGGAGGAAGAAGAAGAAGATGTTTGTAATAGCCACTTTCTACTCAAATACTCATAAAACATGTACATAATAAAATACACATCAAGTAGTATAAAAGGTTGGGCCCAAATTTTTCTTTTATTAAATATATACATTCTTTATACAAAAAGTTGTATCATGTACAAAACATCAAAACAAGGTGGACAGAGTAGCCATATCCCTTCGCTTGCCGACGCCCATCCGACCGTGTACTCACCTAGATCCTGCAAAACATGAAAAACAACGGGGTGAGCACAACTAATGCTCAGGAAGTAAATCCTCTACGCATCTATCCCCGTAACTATCTCTCTCTAATTTTTTCCTTACAATTCTCATTTACTCTCTATTTATACTTCTCTCTACTTTCTCTTTCTCATAACTCTTTTCTACTAACTCTCTTTAGTGGTCACGGCCTCATCTTACCGAAGGCACGGCCGGGACTCGCTCCTACTCTACGTGACTTCTACTCATACTAGCCGATCGGACTCGGTTATGCATGGATTCGGAACCCTTGGCCATGTGAGTATATAATCTCTCTCTCGGGTATAGCCCTCATCCGCATGCACTCTCACGGGCTACACTACTTTTCTCTCTCTCATACTCATGCCGCTCTCTCAATGCGGCGTACATGCGGGAAACTCTACCCATTACTCACGGGTTCCCCATTGCATAACCTACTCTATTTCCTTTTCTCTTCGTCCTTTAGTGCTCATTCTCTCTTTCTCTCTCTTTACTTTTAAAGTAGCTTATACTAAAACTGTCTACTATGTCCCAAGCTACTTCTTAAGTGCATAAAAAATGCATATGGACAGCTCATGCTCACTAATGCACTTATGAAATGTCAAATGCAATATTGCATCAAAACAGTCATTCTGCATAGGTTATACTAAAAAAGGGCATAACATGCATTATACACATCGGATTGCTATGGTTTTGGTCTCGTTTTAAAGCTTAAAAATAGGGCTACAACTTTGATGTTTTGGTCTTAGCCCAGTTCAATCTGTAAAATACCCAAAATTCACTCAGAAAGTCACGGCTGTGACAGGGCAGATTTCACCGAGGCATTTCCTCAAATTACTCATATGCATAACAAAGCTCTACTTATCTATAACTCTACTCTTCTCTTTAATCATCCAAAATGGAAGGAAAAATCCCTCATACAATCATAATTCTTGCCAAAGAAAACACTCCCAAAAATATTCATACACAACTCCTCCAACTTCAACTCAATTTCACTCTCTCATCACACATTAAAAACACTTCTCATAATTTAATCATACCCAACAACTAGGACTAAGCACACATCTCATCTCAATTTTTTAGTAGGTATAACATATACATACATAGTTAAAATAAATCTCTACTCAAAAGCTTATTCAAAACTCAACTTGGTTGGATTTACTTACCTTGTGAAAAAGTGATTTCTCTAGCACTTTTCCTTTCCTTTATTGTCTTGTCTTCTCTCTTCAACTTAAAACAACAACAAGAACAATAATAACAATATAAGACTTCAATATAACCATAAGCAAAACTCACATCTAAAGCAAGAATCCTTACCTTAGGATGCTTTAGATGAAATCTCTACTCAAAATTACTCAAAAGCTCTCTTAATTCCCTTAGAAATCTTAGGAAAATTGAATGGAAGATTGAGAGAAATTAGAGAATGGATATGGCGGTGGAATGGATGCAAAATGAAGGGTTTATTTCACTTAACCCTTTTTAGCTCATATTATAACTATCATTTCCAATTTTGCCCTTACTCTTCCTTGGAAATTTCATCCATATCCTTTGATTCTTTGCAAATACACCCTTATTACCAACACATTCTCTACTTAATTTCCTTACATTTTACTCCCCACTATTCCTACTAATTAGGGGTAGAATGGTCATTATGCCCCAAAGGAAGAATTCTCTAGAAAACTCAAGAAACTTTTTATTAGGCTCGTCACCACAGTGAAGAACTTTCTGTCGCCCCGGCGAAATAGGGCGAGAACCTCACGTGGGTGCGCTCCTCCTCCGCCAGTGGGAAGCTTCTTCTTCGCCCAATGAGTTGGATTTCCAAACTTCACCAAAACTCAACCAATCTCAAGGCAACCATTCAACCAACTCAACATACCATGACAACATACAAACTCAATTGAAACTGAATCAATAAATATTTAAGCAAGGCAGCAAAACTGAAGTACGTACCTCAAGCGGGGCGTTACAATGTTTGGGTTTGTTTGCAAGAATTTCGGCTCTTTGGGGACATATTATAATTTTTAAAAGATTACACAATACTTCATTGATTCTAATTAACCACTAATCATGTTTAATTAACCTTAATCAGTAATAAGGCTATTTACTTAACATTTTCAAACTACATGGCCTTTTAATTAAATTTGAACTTGATTTGACCTTTTAATAAAATGCCTCGTTTATGTCCCACTCTCAACTCCAACGTTTCAAGCAAGTTTTAGTCAATATACATTTTTTGGATTTTTTGTTTTACCAAAAAATAGCCTTCTCATAAATCTTTATTTTTAAAAAAAAATTATTCCTAATGTTCAACTACTCTCACTAAAATATTGTTACTACGTAAATAATTATTTATTAGGGCTTAATTACATCATAAGGTACCAATTATCACTTTTTTCTATTGAAGGTACCGAACTATTTTTTTTTTCTGTTGAAGGTACCAAATTATCAATTATTTCTATTGAAGGTACCGAACTTATACACCATCAAACACTTTAAAGACTAACCTCAAACATTGCTAAAAATAAATGACGTGGATTTTTTTTAATTCTAAAATGTGTATGTGGAAATTTATAAGGGTTGACGTGTACATGTAGTGCTGACGTGGACTTTTTAGGGTTGATGTGTACATTTTCATATTTTAAATTCTTCAAATTTACATCTTCTTCCAATTTTAATTCCACAAAAAGCACCCAAAATAACCAAAATCACCCAGAATGAAAATATTATAATAACAAAAAGCACAAAATGTACCCAATAATTTCATAAATGCGTCAAAAAAGGACCTTGAACTCAGTTAGGCTATGAAAGGTGAAAGTCGTCTTTTCAGTTTTCTGTCTAATTTTTTTTATTATTTATCTTCTTTTCTTTTTTCTTCCCCTCCCCTCCCTTTCTTTCTTCTCTCATTTTCTTCCCACTCTACTTCCACACTTATTCCCTTTCTACAATCCTCTTTTCATTTTCATTTTCTATACGGGTGAATCTAATCAAAACTCTAATACAAACCAAATCAGAACCTAATCAAAGTACAAATCAAACCCTTACATCTAACACACAATCACAAATCAAGCAAAAATCAAATTGGGTACCCAAAAATACTCAAAAACAAACCCAAATCTTGAACCATGAAGAAATCCAAATATTAAACCATGAGTGCTAGAAGAAGAATAAGTGGTGGAGATGGAAAGAAATAGGAAAAATAAAATTGGAAAAAAATAAAAAGTGTTGGAGTCCCACATTGACTAGACACACTCAAGCCTATTAGTTTATAAGAGGGGGTAATCCTCCCATTCAACAAAGTCTTATTGGGTGAGGAGTCAGACCCACCTTAAATTCTATCATGGTATCATAGTCAGGTGTAGTTGAGTTGAGTGTTTGACCAGTGGGTGAGGAGTTAGAGCAAAAAACTATCTCCATCAACACGCATGACCCATGACCTGAGTGTTTGACCAGCGGGTGAGGAGTTAGAGCCAAAAACTACCTCCATCAATATGCATGACTCAACATATGGGCTTGACCGTGAGGGGGAGTGTTGGAGTTCTACACCGACTAAGCATGCTCAAGCCTACTGGTTTATAAAATGGGTGATCCTCCCATTCAACAGGGCCTTATTGGGTGAGGAGTCAGATTCACCAGATAGTGGAAAGAAATAAAAAGTAAAAAAAAGAGACAATGGGTTTTAATTAGGATAAGTTTTCAGTATGGGTAGGTTTTATTTATTCTGGGTGGTTTTAGTGGTTTTTATTGAAATAATAAAAAAATGGCTAATTTGAGATTTTTTAGATTATAAATGTCTAAGTTAGCTTTAATTGCCTCGTCAAAATATCTAGTCAGCACACCAAAATTGTCATGTCAGCGATTTTTTTACAGAAAAAATGTCATGTCATCAATATTTAACACCGTAGGAAATTTTTTGAAAGTTTGGTACCTTCAATAGGAAAAACTTAAAGTTTGGTACCTTCAATAGAAATAATTGATAGTTTGGTACCTTCGACAGGAAAAAAAATAGTTCGGTACCTTCAATAGAAAAAAAGTGATAATTCGGTACCTTCTGATGTAATTAAGCCATTTATCAGTGCTGAGATAAGATTGCATAGGTTTTAGATAATATTATTTAATCAATTTAAAGTAATAAAATAAATAATCTTTCTCGACATAATAAAAATATATTGTTGTTAGATTTTAGGTGTTTAAATTAGCATAACTTCGTATTATTTATTAACTTTGAGGGCCGTTTGGATCGGGGGTATATAAGATAACGGGGATAATCTTCGCTTATTTTGCAAGATTCCTATGTTTGGTTTGCAAGTAATAAAATATTACGGTAATCTTTTATTGCAAATAGTGTTTACTATTGGTAATAAGGAGGGTAATCTTATTACCTTGTTAGGGGGTGTTATTAAAACATTACTAGGATAATATGATTTTTCTACCCATTTTGCCTTTAATTAAAAACCATTTCGGACATAATTGCCCTCAAATGTCTACCAAATAACAATTACCCAACCCCCTTACGTTTGAGAAATTAGTTAAAATACCCCAGATACAAAAAAATTTAAAAGTTAATAAAATACCACCAACCACCCAAGACCACTGTCGGCCGTGACTCACCACCGCCGGCCACCGACGTTAATCGTTGTAATGGTGCATGATCAACGAGATCTGGCTAGTAGTGCGCTGGTAAGGCCTTTTCCGGCCATGGTCGGAAATGGCCAGATCTGGCGTTTCTATGGCCATTTCACAACCAAAGATGTGGCCGTGAAACGACAAAGATGTGGCCTTGAAACGGCCACTGATTTGGCCATGAAATGGCTAGAATTTTGGCTGTGAAATGGCATGAAGATCTAGCCTTTTCACGGTCAGATCTGTGGCCATTTCACGACCACATCTTTGGCCGTTTTCCTACCATGGATTTGTTATCCATGGCTATTTTCAGCTTTTTCGGTGCACGACCTACAGTCAGTCGTGTGCCATTTCGTTGACTACCAGCAGTGGCTTGGGGTAGGTGGGAGTGATTTTACTACAAATTAAAGTTTTATATGGGTAGGGTGTTTTAGCAAAATTTCAAATGTAGGGGGTTAAATGATTCAAAAAATAATAATAAAAAATACTATTATATAATATTTAAAAAAGAGGGCAATTTAATAATCTATATAATATACCCACATATTTATCCTCCCAACCAAATATATTATTCACCAATTTATTCGAACTAACTAAACAGATTTTTTAAAAATTCCCAATAGTCTTCAAGGTGATATTTCTTTCCGTTAATATAATATAACCCTATGATAAAACATTATATGATCTAAACGCCCCCTGAACACTATAAAATCTAACGGTTTACTAACAACATGATATTTAAAGAATTTTTATAGATTTTTGTTATTATATTTTATCTTTAAAAGATATATGTCTTTAATTAAAAAAAAAAGACGAAATTGTAAAATTACATTTTCAATGTGTTATAGCAGCATCATTTCATAAATTTAAACAATTCATAGTCAAAGTAAAAAATAAAAAATAAAAAAGATGAAATTGTAAAATTATATTTCAATGTGTTATAGCATCATTTCTTTCCAAACATAAGCTCAATTTGTTTTTACGGTGACTTCATTCTTATAAAATATAAAAGGAAAGAATATAAGTACTTTCAATTTTTACCATTATATTTAGTTAATTTTTTTTTTTTTTTTATTAATTGTGATTAGGGTAAAGTATAGATTAAAGGTGACTAGTATTAAACTCATTTCTTCCCCGTTTGTAATTGTATTTATTGTGTTAAGCTTGTTCCTTCATACCCTTTATTTTTTTTTTTTTGGGGGGCGCTCGGGGATCTACCATTGAATTAACAATAGAATTACCCATTTCGGCAAAATTCGAAGGGTATTTTGGTCAATTAATTGTCATTAATAATCGTGTCATATGTCATATATTTTGGCTCTTTAATTATGATGGTTGTGACAAAACCATTGGCGAAATAAACTATTTCATCAATTTGATTTAAAACATATTAACTTTATAAATGTAATATTATAGAAATTTAACATTTAGCTTGGATTTATTGAGAGAGACATAATAAATTTAAAACGTGTTAAATGAAGAGGGCATAATTTATAATTTAAGTGATTTATTAAGTTAGTTTTCAAGTCAAGTCAAACTAATTAATTAACATCACTTGAGATATATCTTAATTAAACCAATAAAATATATGATTTAGAAAAACTTAATTCAGAAGATTGAAATGCTTTAAACACCTTGGATTTAAATTGTGTTTTGTTTAATAAAATTTTAAAATAATAATTGTTTATAAGCTAATTTTCATAAGCTCAGACAAACACCCCCTAAGAGAACCGATAAAATGTATGATTAAGAAAAACTTAATTCAAAAGATTGAAATGCTTTAAACACCTTGGATTTAAATTGTGTTTTGTTGAATAAAATTTAAAAATTGTTATTATTTTAAACATGCTTTACTTCTATAGATGCTTCTATATCTCTAATTCTAAGGTTTAATTACTTTCATCTATTATTTGTTTGAGAGGTAGACATATTCGTTTTCGGCCAGATCCATGGATCTGGTTGTTTCTTTCTGGCCAAATCCACTGGGATTTTGCTAGAAATGGCCAAATTGGTGTACGGCCTGCTAGATCCGACCAATTGTGCATCATTCTGATGATGTCTGTTGGTGGTCAACGGTGGTGGGCAGATCCAGTTGTGGTCTTAGGTAATTTGGTTGAAGTACAAGGGTAATAATATCTTAAAAATCTTGTGTATAAGGATAAAATAATCTATGAATATTCTTAGAAATTGTTTTCAGAACAAGGGCATTCTTGTCCAAACATTTTATTAGTTAGGGATAAAATTGTAACAAAATTAAGATTACCAAATAATCTTAGAATACCTAAGAAAATTGGTGGTATTTAGGTTACCACCTATCTAACTTATAATAATTACTATTGGTATTGGAGGATTACCAAAAAAATTTATTGCTTGACAATTAAACATGATAATATCAGTAATATAAAATGACATTATTAGAGTAATAGGGGATTATCCCCAACCAAACACAAGGTAGTGTAGAGACAAAGACATTTAATAAAATGTATTATTCAAAAACTTAATTCAGAAGATTGAGGGTGTGTTTGTTTTATTATTTTGGATATGATTTTTGAAAAATTAAGTTGGGTGGTTATTACGAGGTAGGATTTAAAAATTAACAAAAACACCCACAAGCTTGTTAATTTAGCTAAACACTCCTACAATAAAACATTGAAAATTAACAAAAACACCCACAAGCTTGTTAATTTAGCTAAACACTCATATAATAAAACATTGAAAATTAACAAAAACACTCCCACCTATCCATTAAATGCCGGTAGGCGACCACCACCACTGGAGGGTGGCTGACAGTTGCTATAATGGCACACGATCAGGCAAGATTTGGCTGGTCGTGCACCGATATAGCCCGAAAAGGCCGCGACCGTGGCATCGCGCGATGCTAGATCTAACCACGTTTGGTCGTCAACGCTCACCATATCTTGGCCGTCATTGACAACCACACACCTTATATCTTGGCCGTTGTCGACTCACCTCGTTATGGCCATGGATCTGGCATTTTCCAGCTAGGTCCACAGTGGATTTGACCAGAAAATGCTAGATCGGCTCACTACCGACCAGATTTAGCTGGTAGTGCGCCATTATGCTAAATTTCGACCAACCATCTTCTGGCGGTGGTGACCGAGATCTGGCAAATGTGGATTAGTGGGTGTGTTTTTGTCAATTTCTAAATTTTTTTGGGGGTGTTTAGTTAAATTAACAAACCTAGGGGGTTTAAAATGGTTGAATAAAATAGAATTGGATTTTCAGAATAGAGAAACAAATATGTATTTTGGGTAGGACATGATAGAATAGGATAGAAATAGTTAACAAACACTGCCTGAAATGCTTTAAACACCTTGGATTTAAATTGTGTTTAGTTTAATAAAATTTAAAAATTGATATTATTTTAAACATGCTTTACTTCTGTAGATGCTTATATATCTCTAATTGTAAGGTTTAATTACTTTTATTCATTATTTGTTTGAGAGGTGAGAAAATTTTCTAAATAATTTTATAACGGGAGAATATCATAGACTACTTTAAGGTTTCTAAATCTATTATCCGGATGACAACTTACAAATGTATATATATATATATATATATATATTTTATCATAGACTATCCTCAAAATTTGAAATTGTATCATGAATACTCCTTTACCCTAACTCCTCTTGTGGTAAATGAGTAAAATGATTAACTTTTGGTCTTATAAAAAAATATTTTGCAAACCTAACAACAACATGACAAAGTTAGGGCAAAAGGTTGTCTATGCAAAAAATTATCATCCAAATCATAAATTTGAAAACGTTAAAGACAGTATATGACAATCTCCCATTTTATTAATTTTCAACAGAATAAATACTTAAGTTTTAGTTGCGTAAAGTATATACAAAAGACATTCAATAGGTAACTATAACTTCAATTTTATAATTTTAGCACATCATATTGTTTTTAGAATAAAAGTATGTAATCTTATAGTTTTTTACTCATCCATTAATATCAAAAAGTTACCCTAAATTTAATGAATTTGGACTGACGATCAATAATTCTATAGAATCTTTATGATTAGATAAGAACATTATGTCTTTATCTAAAGTTGTATATCCATTGTTAATTAACTGATATGTGCCAAGGGAATTAACTCATTCTTATCTTAATTAATATGCCTACTCTTCTACATGGATTAACGTTATCCGACTTTTTATTAGGGAGAAACTTGTTTTTCTTTTATTTTATATAAAATTATATCCCCATACCAAGTATTCTTCGGGTAATACTATATTTATAACCAAATCTCAAACTTTCTCTTATAACTCTGACGTGACAGTTTACAATTAGTTGGCTCGTAATGAGTCTCGCTTGTTCAATTACAAGTTGATCAATTGTTATGTGAAATAAAATTTATAAGATTAGATTGTGAGTAAATTTTTATTAAAATTTATAAGATTGGATTGTAAGCCAATCTTTATTGATATTCTTCTTTTATTTGACTCATTTCATGCATAAAAATAATAAGAATTTTATATGATTTAATAAGCTTATAATGCAAATTGGATAACTTCTGTTTACAGACAATAAAATTGTAACATTTCAAAATAATTGAGGACAACAAATAGTATAAAATAAAATAAAAATATTTATTACGTAGGAAATATAAGTAATCACAAACTTAATATTTACTATACGGAAATTTATTACTGTATCGTAAGTCATAACTATAATGTTATTAAATGGATGTTTTGGTTAATTACAAGTAATTTGGTTAACCATGAAGATGAAAGAGACGACAATGGTTATCGTTTTCCCGAGTTTGAAACAAAGAAGGTTTCTGAGTTGAAGAATGTGTGCTACGAGATGAGTGAGAGCTGCTGCATTGGATCATCAAATGGTTGGAGGAAAGAGTTGCTCCTCTTCATTTAGACCCTTCTTTACAAGTTTAAAATGCAGCTCCGTCGTCTGAATTCTTTGATATGGGTATTCTTGAAATGGAGAGAAGTGATCTTTATGGTGAATATTGCATCTACTATATCACTAATAGGAATTATATAGATTCTTACAGGTTAAATCTACATGAGAATCTATCTCATAAACAAAGTTCTTTTGTCATTAGACGATTTTTGTTTTGGTTATCTATGGTCGTGAGGCAAAGCTTGCATACTGCAAGACTGCGGACTAATTGTTGGACGGAATCAGAGGGTAAGCATCAACCATACCATGGTATCATATGCACTACAAAAAATTATGCATTAGGCAAAAATTCTACTGAAGTTTGGTATTTTGATGATGTTCATATCATACCCCAATAAAGAGGATGGATATTGACCTTTCTTTTCCAGAGAAATCATCACAATTTTGGTGGGATTTCATTTGTTTTTGTTTTGATTAATTTGTTCTTTTGTAGAATTGATAAAATGATGGTCCATTATTAATGTTTACTATATTACAATATTTTATGTTTAACATCACTGTTTAAATTTTATATTTCATGCATGAGTTTGATATCATATTTATAAGAACTTATTAGAGGATTAAAAAGCAAAAACGTATTTCCAAAAAGCGTGAGCGGCAGGATTCGAACCTGCGCGGGCAGAGCCCACATGATTTCTAGTCATGCCCGATAACCACTCCGGCACGCCCACATGATTGGAAACTGTGCACTTAAAAGTTATAAATCTAATTTAAAGCTTGTTTTTGTGTTGGTTTTGTTCAAATGGATGACTGTTGGAAGGCTGTAATTGCGAAGTCATTCTCCCGGTCTATTTGCTGCATGAGATGTTAACCATTTTCAATCCTCTCTTCAGTTCTTTTTTCTCCATACTGTAAATACACTACACGTTCTTCTTTTCGCTTTTGAATTTCCTCTCCTTTACATTTCAGTGTTGTCTTCTACAGTTACGCACAATCAAATTTTTGCCTTTTCAGTGTTTTTATGAAACCAACTCTCCCTCTTCCAGTTCACCCGTAGCCGTCGAACCAATCATCACACTAAAAATCTGCCATTGGTGAGTGTTTTTATTTATTTATTATTATTATTATTATCATGATTTTCAATTTAACTTATGTTTTGTATATTGCTGATTACCTGTTTGATTTTATGCAGAGGCCACACTTGTGTTGTTTGATTTTCCTATTTGGAGTAAATAAGCTATAGAAACATGGCTTCTACATTGTTTAGAACCATTCAAACTCATTCTTTTATGCTCTACCCAACCACATTACTTAGAAGAAGCAATGGTGTTTTTTATTGTACAATGAAGAGCACACATAGCCAGACAGCTACACAAGAGAAGCAGCAAATCAGAGTTACACCACAAAACCAACAGAACAAAGCTAAAACACTTGATAAAATAGCTAAAGATTATGAGGCAATTATTGGTATAGAAACTCATGTCCAGCTCTCCACACTCACCAAGGCCTTTTGTGGCTGCCCTTACAACTACGGTTCTCAACCGAATACTAGTATCTGTCCAATTTGTATGGGTTTGCCCGGGGCCTTGCCAGTTCTAAACTCCAAAGTGATTGAGTCGGCGGTGAAACTAGGCCTTGCTTTGAATTGCAAGCTTTCTTTAAACTCAAAGTTTGATAGGAAACAGTACTTTTATCCAGATCTTCCAAAGGGTTACCAAATATCACAGTTTGATATCCCAATTGCAACTGGTGGTTACTTGGATGTGGATCTTCCTATTGAGTTTGGTGGTGGCCATAGGAGGTTTGGCATTACTAGAGTTCATATGGAAGAGGATGCAGGCAAACTACTTCATTCAGAAGATGGGGATTACTCACAGGAAAACACTATTCCTCATATTTTACATTAGTATTATCCAGTTTCTTTCTATGTACATTACACTATTCATTTTATCATTTGTTTTTTCTGTTGATAACGTTGGCTTCTTCTACTGATTACATTCTATTTTTCATTGTTTTCTAAAGCTTGAGTGCTATAAAATTGATATTGTTTGTGAAATTATTAGAGCAATGATTCAACAATAAAGATTCTTTGTCACGTTTAGAGGCTTTTATTGATTGGTGTTTGCTAGAAAGTTGTTCTCTATATAACATTGTTCTGTTCTGAAATTGAGGATTGATTATCAAGTTGACAATTGTTGTATGCCATTGCCTTGATGACCATGTTGGTTATGCTTTGCAGGTTGATTTGAATAGAGCAGGGGTGCCCTTGCTTGAGATTGTTTCTGAACCCGATATGCGAACTGGAGTTGAAGCGGCGGAATATGCAGCAGAATTGCAGAGGTTGGTTAGGTATTTGGGAGTTAGCAATGGGAATATGCAAGAAGGTTCACTACGTTGTGATGTGAATGTCTCAATTCGACCAGTTGGACAATTAGAATTTGGGACAAAGGTTAGTAAGTGCCCTTTTACTTTAGTATTTTCAGTTTATGACGAAAAAAAAATTACAATCCTCTGAATTGCTGTGGGTATTTAGGGTTCAAGGATATCCTGATAAGAATCTGTGCGATCATGTTTCAAACTTGATGAAGCCTTTAAAATTGCATTCTTAAACTGTGAAAGTAATTTTAGGTGGTCAAAGCCATCTATAGCTTTTTGAGGAATGGATGAGAGCAGAAACCATTGATATTGCTTTGGCTTCCGATTTGACTTCTATTAATGACAGATGTTAAGCTACCACTTCACCTAAAAGCTTAAGCTGATAGTTAGTGGTCTAACAATATTATTCAAGATCTAAGACACCCCCTCATACCAGTGCAAGTGGACAAAAACAGCCATTACCACAAATACAACCTGAATAACATACAGAATTTATTATAATTTAACTAATATGATTGCGGATTCGAACACAAACCACTTGCTCAACTTGACTTTGATTCCATGCTAAGCAATCACTTAGTCCAAAAACTAAAACTAATATGTAAGAGCTTAATACTAGTATTTAAGCTCTAACAACATATTTATTATTTCTTGTGATATTTTCAATTGCATTTATGAGCAAGACGAAATAACTTATATTGCTTTGTTTATAACAATTTCTGAAGAACGAATTGTTTTTTTTTTTTCCTTTTCTTTTTTGTTTTTGACAGCTCATACATTTGACTATATTTTGTATTGGCAGGTTGAGATAAAGAATTTGAACTCATTTTCATCAATTAATAGGGCCATTGATTTTGAGATAGCACGGCAGGCACTTCTCTATAGTCAAGGCCAAGGTGATCAAATTGTTCAGGAAACTCGTCTTTGGGAAGAAGGTGCACAGGTCATAGCCATATCTAGATTCCATTTTAGTGCAAAATCTGAAATATTCAATTTAAGTTTGATGCTTCAAGACTACTTACATGCTCTGTAAACCTCTTACACCGTTTAGAAAACAATTACAATGAGGAAAAAGGAAGGACTTGCTGATTACCGATACTTTCCAGAGCCCGACCTTCCAGAAGTTATTCTCTCTGCAGAATATATTAATAGCATTAGTAGCTCTTTGCCAGAACTTCCAGAAATGAAGCGCCGGAGGTATGAGAAGATGGGCCTGAGCATGCAGGATGTCCTTTTCCTTGCAAATGACATGAATGTAAGTTTTTATGTAGTCTGGTGTGTTTATATCTGATATGTTGGATGGTATTACAGCGATAGGCATCTGTTTTCCCTGTTTTTAATGTACAATTATTGTCCTACTCTTATGATCCTATAATTCACCATTTAATTGTGGTGAGCTTCAAGGGATCAACATGTGCCTTCTGAATTCCTCTCAAATTAATATCAGTCCCCAAATTATTTAAGCCTGGGGCCTGTGCCTTGTGATATCATCCTATGAATCTGCCTTGTGGGAAGGACAGAATGGTTCAATCCTCAAATGCTTTCTCAATTATATCTGCTTATGGTATTACATTATTCCTTAACACAGGTCATGTTGGAATGATCTAAGATATTTTGACCTTTTTTCTGAATGAATGTCTCAGGTTGCCCAATTTTTTGATGCGACTATTGCAAAGGGTGCTGATGTGAAACTGGCAGCGAATTGGATTATGGGTGATATTGCAGCCTACATGAAAAATGAAAAATTGTCTATAAATGAGATCAAACTTACTTCAGAAGAGCTAGCTGAGCTCATTGCTTCAATAAAGAGTTCGACTATTAGTGGGAAGATTGGAAAAGAGGTAAAAGTTTGCTTCCATTGTTAAAGCTACTTCACATTCAATTTTTCTCATTATCTAATATTTCTTCTGACTTTAATCTGGAGTCTAATTGTGTTTGGTCCATTAATTTGGATGCTTGAGTCCTAACCTTGTTTTGTGATTGGATTGTAATAGCTAATTTAGCTTTCAAAGAGTAAATTTTATTTACCTTTTTCCCATTTTCGACTATCTCTTCAGTATGAAGATTTTACTGTATTCTTTTTCCCCCCTCATTGTAAGATTATAGAAGCCTCACATGCAGAAAAAGCAAGTTGAATTGACAAGTGTTAATTAAAGCATATAATTGGATTTTCTCAGAGTACTTAGGAGACATAAGTTTCCTAAAGGCATGCTAGGACTAAGGTTAAAATTGCTGTCCTGTCTACTGTCAAAGCAAAATTAGATTTTATAATTAGCATCTCCATGTCATGCATAGCTTTTAGATTAGTGGTAACTCAAAAAGTTATAGCCTTAGGTCAATTATTTTCTTTAGGATGGGAAGTTTGGTTGGTCAAAACTTAGAGTTTCTACAGGGTGAGTGGTTTTGTGTATCATGCAATGATTGTCTGAATTTTTTTTTTTTTTTTTTTTTCTCTTGTAACATTTGCAGATTCTCTTTGAGCTAATGGCCAAAGGTGGAACGGTCAAGAGAATTATAGGAGAGAAGGATTTGGTTCAAGTAAGTTTTAAACTTTGTTGCAGGAGCTTGTTTAAAGAGAAATAATTCAAATGGGTAAATATGTCATTAATATTCATTCTAGCTGTTGGCCTGAGCTCAACTTGTTAAGTAGTCTACTCAATGTCGAGCTTTGGGTCATTTAAGCAATTGACAAGGCTGAATGATTTCAAGCAGTTCGCGTCCCTTGCTCCCTTGATTTTACACCTCGAAATGGGGTTGGTTGTTTTGTTTAGTGACGTGATATAAAGGAGAGTATTTATGCATTGGATAGAAAATAGGCTTTGTCTGATGATCAAAATGATAGGCATGTTATGAGTGATAGATTGATAGGCAATTGGGTGGAGAGTTCTCACATTTCCTAACATTGCAGATAGTAGACCCTTCTGAAATTGAAAAAATGGTGAACAAAGTGCTCTCAGAGAATCCAAAGCAGCTGGAGCAATATCGAGGGGGCAAAACAAAGCTACAAGGATTTTTTGCTGGTCAGGTAAACAAATGTTGCAAATTTCGGTGGACCATTTTTATAATTATGGAGTGCAGCATAAACATAGAGCTACTTCTTCATAGTATGAAAAACTCTCTCTTAGTTTGGTACCTTCGATTGAATATTGAAACCCATTCCATACTGTATAATAATCCTTTGTTAGGGATCTAGCTTTATACTTTTGCCTGAAATCCGCTAGTTAAATTCTTTAAAGATGATTTTAACATAAACTATTATATAGGACTTCAGTTCAAATGACCAAAAACTATTGCCAGGTTTTGACCAGACCAGACACACTTCTGCTTATAATTCTCCAGTTGAAGATAAATATTAGGATGGCATGCCATGTATTTAATATGTACTTTCAAATTATCCTAAAATAACCTATAGTATATATGAACTTAAGACAAGTACAGATAGAGGACTCATTAACTAACTATTTTTTCTATGTACTTGTTCTCTTTATTATGTTGACAAGCAGGTAATGAAAATATCAAAGGGCAAGGCAAATCCAGGGCTTCTGAACAAGATCCTTATAGAGAAATTAAATGCCAAGAGCTGAAAAGTTGGTAGGCAGGTCTTTTTTGATTACGTGCCAGCTTCCAGTAATGTCCATCGTGGTGTCGGATCTTTCATTGAGTCTACAAGATGCTAGATTAATATTTACCTACCAGTGGAAGCCGATGCTGCCTATATGACAGGATGCAGCAGGCATTGGCAGTCTCAGGAGTTTTGCATTACAGTGTCTGCTGACAAAAACAGATGTTTAAGCCTGAATTGGTAGTTCAAGCTCCCAACTCTGATTGTTTATAATACTTGACAGTATTTTGTAGGCTTTAATTTAATCGTATCATGCATAATATGAAAAAAAAAAAAAAAAAAGCCTTTGTGCTGACATTTTAGTGGCTTATAATTGTGGCTATTCTGCTGTCATATTATTTAAAAAATAAAATAAAATACAATATCTCAACATGATAGTTTATCTTGTTCTTGTATTATGCTCCGGCTGAGCTTGGTGTTTTGATTAAAGGATAAATTATGAAAGGTTGTTTTGTATATTAATTTCCTCAGTTTTGGAGCAATTCAACCTGAGGTGAAGTTAGTACTACTATGTTTGGTTTATCTGGTATTCTATATTGTCATGTGTTACACAACAGAGGCAAGAGAATAAATACAAATATTAAAAATATAATATTTTGATGAATTATTAGGTGGGTAAAAGAATAAATTATTATTTGTTACAAACTGTTATTTTATTTTGCAATATTTCCATTTGTTACTCAAAAATGAATTGATTAAAACAGTTAATATTTCATAATTTTGTTATGAAAAAAGGGTTTGGGAATCACAAACAAAATTAGGATGGGATTGACCAAGTCTAATGATGTTCTCTAAAATGCAAGCACATATCCCTGAATTAGCATGTAATTCTTCACCCCCAAATTTAGCCACGAATCTACATAACTTAGTCTGTGAATCACAAATTTGAAGGCTAAAAATTTGTTAGCATTCAATTGCTTCCCGGATAACCGAACACATAATGAACATATGATATTCTGTGCCATTTCTTCACCCCAATTTAAACACTCCTTGCAGCATTGGTGGTGGTGGTGGCAGTGGCCATTAGCCGCCAGCCGCCACAACAAGACATGGAAGCTGGTGGGAACTCAACTCCAAGAAAAGTAATGTTGGTTGCAGACCCTACCAGGGAGTCAGCTGGTGCTCTTCAATATGCACTTTCCCATGTTTTGGTTGAGCAGGATGAGCTAATATTGATCCATGTTGAGCATCAGTCTGCATGGAAAAATCCATTTGCAACTCTTCTCAAAAAACAAACCTCTTCTTCTAGCAATCAAACGCCTTCTGCCTTGTGTTCCTCCTCTGACGGAGGAGCACCGGCGGCCGGAGAGGAGGATTTTCTTGATCAAATGAAGCATGCATGTGAGGTTGCTCAACCCAAATTGCAGGTTAGTGTTTCGAGGGTGCAAATGGATGCCAATAACAAGGCTGCTGTTATTCTTTCCCTCACCAATATGCTTGGAATTGATCTTCTTGTTATAGGACAGAGACGAAATCTCTCCAATGCTATACTAAGGTGAGTTTTTAGAATTCTGAATTGGGTTATTTTTATCTAGAGAGAAATGAGGCACTATAATGTTTGTAAATTTTATGTCTTTGTGGTTTGTAATGAAACAGATATAAGCGGCCAGGAGGAGCATCAAGAGGGGCAAGGGGAATGGACACAGCGGAGTATTTAATAGAGAACAGCAAATGCACTTGTGTTGGAGTTCAGAGAAAAGGGCAAAATGCAGGCTATCTTCTCAACACGAAAACCCATAAAAATTTCTGGCTCTTGGCATAGCCATTCATTACTGTAATCTACATATCATTTCTTCTGTAAGGAGTTTGCTTTCTCTGGTTTATGATTTGTCAAAACTTTTTTTTGGCATGACAAAATATATACAGCAATTTACCATTGTCCTTTTCTCTTAGCTATTAAAACTATTGCATATGTATAAAATCTTCACATTCAGTGATATCAGCTAAATTATTTTTGATGACTATGGTTTCTTTCTTTTCTTCTTTATATTTTATAAGAAACATAGAAATGAAATGTATGAACCAGAGGAAAGAGACTAAAATATAGAAAAACAAAACATGAAATGTGGTCTTGGTGGTGGTGGGACTCTGGGACAAACTTTTTATTGAGAAGGTTTTTTTGTCAAGCATAACGGGGCTATGTGGGTGAAGGTGCTTTTTTTTTTTATGTTTTTGTCATCTATTTGGGCATTATCTTTTAGCTTTCTTTGGTTATGTTCCTAGCTCGGGTATGTCCCGAGGTAGAAAGAGATTTTGTGTATATACAGAGTCTTGTAAAGGCTATTTTTTGGGTTCTAACCCAAGGGATTATCTTAAGGCAAGTTGACCGTCTTTTATAGGCCTTTTGTATATTTTTTTTCTCTTTTCTAATGAAAGTTTATTTACCCTCTCAAAATAAATAAATAAATAAATAACGAAAATAACATAAACTTATATCAATGTAACATTCCATTGTCTATGAATAAAAAAAACGAATATAATGAAATTTTTTGGTAACTGATGCCCGTAAGGAAGCAAACAAGCCTACTCTGTCCCTAGGAATTCTAATTTCTTTGCAACCAACGTATAAAAATGCCATGGCACCGCTAAAGAACCTTAAAATTTTTACGCCATCAAGAGAAAAATGATGCATTCATACAAAGAGTACAACAAAACCATTATGGTACATTTGATGACATGCTTTTTGACTCATTTGTGTGAACTGTGATAAAATAAGGACATCGGGATGTACATTAGCTTTTTTGGATAAATTCTATCAAGCCTTAAAGTTCATCATGCATAGGCTGCTCAAATGGAACCTCTACCCCTGGAACTGCATTGTCACGATGACCCCGCACCAGATTTATACCATCTTCAATAGCTCCAGGTCTGATCTCTGCTTGACCAGCCATGCCGGCCTTTATGGCAGCAGTAACCTTTCTCTGTAACGTCAGTAGCCCAATACGCTTTGAAACGACATAGAGTACAGCACACGAGAACAAGAAAACTCCCAATACAAGTATCACCCTGGCCAATATAACTCAACATGAGTTCTTGCAAATTGATGTAATCATTTAGAACCAAAAAAGAGTAGACTTTTTCCTTAAACCTGTCAATAACATCCTGACGCTGCATTGTAGAGAGCAGGTTTCTTGTTCGCATCAACAAAGAGCGGTGGCCCTTGTATTCACTTTCAGCTTTGCGTAACACTCCTGTGGATTCATCTACAAAATCCAACACATACATAATTAGTCTAGGTTCCTCCAAACCACTTCGATAATAAGAAGTGCAAGGACAGCCATATCCTAAATTTATTTTTAAGCTGTCATTCTGAAAGCACCTTTCACACAGCAATTGGTAAATATCATTCACAAATGGTTATTAAGTGATGAGGTTCCTAAAGAAAATCATTTTATAAAACCAAACATTCTAAGAGACATGCCTTATTCCTTTAAATTCAATATTGCAGCGCTATTTTGTTTACTAAACAATGTGTAATTCTGAAAGGTTACATACAAAAAACTCTATTCAGCGTACAAGCATCTACCTTTGACTTACAACATGAACAGAAAAGTTCACCAAAGAAACAAAGAAAATGCCACACATTTGGGCTCTTCTTGCTGTATCCACATATTAAGGTCTTAAAATCATATATCTCTTGGCCTTAAACATACCCAAAGAGTCCATGGAAGAACTACCATAATACCTAGAATAAGTTCAGTCAAATACAGTATGTAAAATAGATGTAAAGAAACAGCCACCAGAGTTTGATCTAAAGAATGAGGAAAGTTACCAGAGTTTTAAGAGATTAGAGTCCCAAAGGGCAGTCTTGCCAAATAGATAGGCCCCTACTAAATTTTAACAAGATAAAAAGTCAAGAGATTGATCCTAACAGCTCAAAGAAAGTCAGACGGCTCTCAAGGACCAATCTGGCATCTGAAATGTGCTTGAACTTCGAAAAGAGATGCAGAGTGAACAAAATACCAAGCAAAGTCAACACTTTATTTTTGAAATTATACAGGGCATAGCAAATGATCTAATGATAGCAGTCTGTTGATTTACATATGCCACAGTCATAAAAAGAATCCACCTTTCTTTATTTTAAATTGACAACTTAAAGTTCACATCTGTATCATTGACTAAATGATGAAGGCAAAACGTTGAGTAACAGATACATCCATAGTCTGTAAATTTTTTATGACATCTTTTTCCTTTTTGTTTCACTCAATTGTTCAAACAGAAAAGTAAATAAATTTAAAGTGAGATGCCAAATAAGAGAAACAATAACAATAAACAATTTGTTATAGCAAAAGCCAACAGGATAGAAGAATAATTTCCTTTCTCAATGAACATAGAGAAATGAAAAGACCTACCAAAAGTCATGAGTGTGCCTGCACTTCTTTCCACTTCCTATACATGCATAAGAATACAAAAACAAAGGCAAATAAGTAGGCTATAAAAAATAAAAGGAAAACTTAGATCCAATAAACTGAAGAAGTGAGAAGATACACAAACACAAAAATGCGTGCAAAGACACAAACAAACAAACCTGAACCATCAGTTGACGAGTTCGACGAAGGCTCTCTGTGATGCTTTCTGCAGCAGATGTCATTCCAGCCTTTGTCCTAGAAATATCATGACACAATTCAGACCAAAGTCATACATGTTAAATAACAAGCCAAGTGAAAGATTATAAGAATATGGAATATGGAGATGGTTTTGAACCACTCTATCACTGAAAGCTATACTATAGAATGTGATACATACTGCAAATTGCGCCTGCGAATTGTGGACTCTTCTCCACCACCCAAAAGTAGTTCTCTCTACAACCAATACAAGGATATAAAAGAAATCACATACTTCTCCAAATCACTCTTAAAAAAGAATCACAAGTGTAATCAACTATACAATCATTAAGCTATTTGAGAAAAGAGTAATCATGATATGAAAAAAATTACAGATTTTTACAACATATTTGAGCACGTATTCATAATAAAATACAATACCTCTTCCTGGGCAGCTTTCCTCATATTAGCCTTTGCTTGCAAGTTAGCATTCCTCAGACTCAGTCGCAAACTGATTCAAAATATAAAAAGAGTGTTATAACAAGACAAGCAATTACAACAATAACGAAATCTAAGAGCTATTTGCAATTTTTCAGAAACAACTCAAGGAAAATAAAAACTAATTAAAATTATGAATACAGAAATTCTCCTCTGGAGACAATACTTATCGAACCATTTCACTTTAGCAGAAATTTCAATTTCTTTCTTCTCGCATAAACTAAAACAACTGTCAACAGAAGTCCAATTTCCTCCATTTTCTCAGTACCAAGCAGAAGCTATGCTCATAAAAGAGAAGCTAGCTAGAGAAAAATATTATATAATGAAATTGGCTAATGATTCAATCCTAAAAAATGGTGCAAAATAATAATCATAATAATAAAAAGTATGTTTTCCCAATCATCTATAGTTTTTAACTCTAAAAATAACTTTTAAATATTACAGCAAAAACACTTTCATACAATGAGATACAATTCGGATTATTTTGATTGGTTGAAAATTATTTTGGATCACATACGAATCGGACCTTAGTTTCATTTAGATTTAGAGTTAAAATTTATCCACCTTTTCCGTTCATTTTGTCAGCAAAATAACTATATATGTATATACATTTATATAAATATTCAATATCAAACACAACGGCAAATTTATGTATAGAAAGAGAGTGAAAATAGAATACTTGTTGCATTCTTTCTTCCACGATTGAAGCAGCGACTGGGCGGACTGAACTTGATCATGAGTGGGCAGCTGCGGAGCTAGTAGATCAAGCTGAAATTGCAATGAATTAAGCAAAGCCAAGCCATCTTGGGCCAGCCCATTCAATCTCGGAAACGAATTCTTTTCTTTTTCCTCTGTGTTGTCCCTCCTTGATTTCCCATAGTTTTCAATTTCTTTTATGTGTTCTTGAGTTTTTGCATACGCTTCGTCCCACTCTTTCTTTGCTTTCTCCACCGCCTGTACCACTTCGTCCATTGTGGATGTTTTGTTTGGTTTGCCAGAAAGTGAGGAAAATTGGATGGGATTTTCGGAGAAAAAACGGTTAATGTTTACTTACAGTTTTCGTTTTGCTCCGTTTTTGACAAATGAACCGGGGAGCTTGGGAAATGAGAACAGTAGTGTGAACCGTATATTTTGGGCCGGGCCGCTGCTGAGTCTACTTAAATTGTTTGGTTGGGCCTGGACCTTTAGAATTCTTTTCCTAAGATAAATTGTGGGGGGTCAATAGCATCACTTTTTTTTTTGATATATTCCTTTTTCCCCAATTTCAAAATTAATTAGAGTTTTTGTTTACAACACATTTCCTTAATTTTAAACTGAATTAGGTTTTTTTTTTTAATACTCATATCTCCCAATTTTAAATTTGAAACTTACTTTTTCTTTCTTCATATTCAAATTCATCTCATCGTATAATTACTTTCTCCATAACTTTAATAATATATTTTCATCAAACAAAGATATATTTGAAATAAAAGAAAATATTTTGATGATTTAAAAAATTTAGAGTTATGGTTTATGTTAGAAGTTAGAACTAAATGTTAAAAAAAAAAATAAAATTATATAAGAGTATGAGTGTATTTAAAAATTATGATGTTACTTATTCCTAGTAATTTTCATTAAAATTAAACTTATCAAAACGAAAAAAAAAATGAGGATACTAATCCATTTGATGGGACTAAAAATCACTTCCTTACTGAAAATAATAATTTTAGGCAAGGTATTAAAATAATTTCAGATTTGATAATATTTGTTGATTATTAAGCTTAATAGTTGAAAAATTGAGTTTAGTATAAATATAGAGAAATAACTGAAATTTTCAATCAATTACCTCATATTCCATTTCTCTAAAACACTCCAAAATTTAGAATTCAGATAAATATAAGAAAAAGCAATCAGGATATAATTGGCAACACTCACTCAGATTCAGGAAATGAATTAATATACAAGCATCAAAAGCTACATTAAGTACCCTGGCAATGAAATAAACAGTTCTTTTTTCTTGCCATGTGAGACAGAGACAGCTGAAACTGCAACTGGAATCAAATACAAAATTGTTGCAGCCACTGCCACATGAATTTTTTTACACTGAATATACATAAGATGGGTAACACACAAACTAAAGCATCTTGTACAAAATGTAGGGTCAAGGATTCTGATTCATTAATGAACAGTCAAAGTTTCTGCAAATTGATTTGATGTGCCAAAATTCCGATGCTTGCCATCAGCAATGTTGGCCAGAGGGAAGCCTTGATTATATAGCTGGTTGATGAGAAGAGTTTCAATTTGGCATGCTACGCTCTTCCCCGAGACTTTGAAATAAAGGAAAGAGGCAGTCTGCATTCCTTCTTTTGATCGATGAGAACGGATTCGGCCGTCGAGATCATCAGTCTGACAACCACAAATGAAGAGAAGAAGATATAAATAAATACTTCAAGTCCATTATCAATAAACCATTCAATATAAAGAAAAATAGCATTGCAACAAATGCTGAAACAAAAGGTTTCTAGTCACCTTATTGATTTAGTTAGGCCATTTGAGCATTAAAACCCTTTTGGCATTTTCAGCCTTCGACTGAAACAAACCTTCATTTCCATGACATTTTACAGTGCAAGTGATCTTTATGAAGTAAAACTGATTTGAAGCTTTTCTATTCCACCTTATAGTTGTAAGAAACATAATCACAAGGTAAGTCAGAGAAGTACCTGTCCAACATATAGTTTCTTGTCAGGTCTCAGCATCACATAGACGCATGAAGCACCTATAACCGATGGAGGTGGCTGCTCCTTAGCAGCAATGGCAACACACTGTACCCCAGCAATTTCAGATGTGTTTTTCTGCTTATTTAGCTCAATCAACTTCTTCTGACAAATTACAGTGACGGCTCTATTGATTTCCTTATGTAAGACTTCCATTGTCATCATTGACTCAATCTTATGATGGACAGATCCCACACCAATGTTATTAAAATGGAGATCAGCTTCAACAGAACCATCAATCCTTGTTTCAGAACACACTTGCGATCCTTTCCTGTCACTTCTTTCTGAAGAATTCTCTTTTGCATAAACCGACAGATAAAGGTCTTCAGCTCTTTGAATTATTGTCTCAGGAACTCCTTCCTTTTTAGCTGTTTCAAATGCAAGGCTTTCTCTACAGATCCCATCTATTAACTTCCAAGTTGGTTTTGTCTTTCCATCAACATATTCTGTTCCCATTGCTTTGTACATGGTGTTCTTGGTATTAAGCGGTAAATCAAAGATTCCATGCAAGTGAGTGGACACAATTCCTAGACAACCAATTTTATCAAGAGTCTCAATAATACTACCAGCAATACAGGTTCCTTTCGCTGTTTCTGTTCCTCGACAAATTTCATCTATGAGCACAAGACTTCTGGAAGTTGCTCCAGTAATAATAGACCGAATCTCAGACATTTCTACCTGAGCCATTGAAACTGATTAAAATAATAATGTACTAACATCAACTGTATATTTGAAGTAAAAATGTTGGAGGGGCAACACAATATTAATACAAGAATTCTTTAGGATTTTGCAAACTATGTTGCAAATTAGTAAATGTAGATATCCTTGCCATAAAAACCTATGGAATGAGATTTACATATGAACAGCTAAAATATGGCATAATGAACTACCATACCTGAAATGAACTTTTTCCATCAGCAGGGCTATCATAAGATTTCATGTGGAGCATAATAGCATCTAAGTAAGGAATTAAGGCTGACTCTGCAGGCACCATAAATCCACATATTCCAAGTAATGCAGCAGCACAAATGGATCGCAGCAAACTAGATTTACCACCCCCATTTGGACCCGTCAAGAGAAACAATGACTGCATGTCAACTGTATTATGAATAGCACTGCCTTCAGCTACATCAAACCAATATGGTGATAAACCAATCATCTTCAAGCTATTTGCTCCGTTGAGTGGTTTTATAGTCTGCATTCCAAACATTGAAATTAAGTACCACGAATGTGCTTTCATAGAAATACAGCTTAAATGCTTTGCTAGATAAAAATACCCAGACATTACATATCCAAACATAGAAGAGATAAAAATAATAATAATAATAATACATATTCATTGATAATGCACCACATTTAGTTTGTTTACTTGCTTTGTAAACTATTCAATCAATACTAACTTTTTTCAGTTTCCCATCAATATAAAGAGAAAAAAATAGTTTAATACTACCTCAGAACTGTTGAACCCAACAAGTGTAGGGAAAACCCATTTCCTTCTCCTACCTTCACTGCAAAATAACAATAAAGCAGGTATTAGAAAATAGTTGTCAAAAATAGCAAGGAAAAGTCATGACATTGACATGGTGGTACTTCCAATACTAACAATCATTTAGCAGGCGTGCATACAAAAGACACAAACAGAAGTGCTGATTAAATAAGAATCAGTGATTTTATTCATTGACTGTTTGCTAATAAATGGCAACCAGTGGACAAGTTAATATTGCGAAAGGATTCAGGCAAACCAGCCCAAGGGAACCATAGCAGACAGCATTACAAGATCTCTACAGATTAAGTGGCCAATCTCAAAGTTTTAAGATTAATATTTTAAGCTGTTTTATTTTGTTTAATCATTATCATAGTTAAGGATTACTTAAATCTTTTTTTATTAGCTTATATTTACCATTAGGTGACACTCCTATAAATTGTAGGCATTACAAGCAGAAAGATGCTTTTGGTGTTATTTTTTTTTTAGACAAAAAAGACTATCAGTATAAGAATCAGGAATGAGCGTTTGCATACTACTTTATTCTTCCATTACCATCATTATTCTTCTTTCTTTTCTTTCTTTCTTTTTTATATGTTTTCTATTGTTTTTTATAAGAAACTACAAACTCTGTATTAAGTATTCTTTGAATCAAAAAACCAACGAGAAACAAATCCATACATCCTGCAGCAAATAATCATCATTTCTCACTTGAACCAAAACCCAAAACCCCTTTCTAGTTGAGATAAATAAAGAAAAATGAAGAATCTTGAAATTCCTTAGCAACCAAAGCCTGAAAGGAATAAAAAATGGTGAATTGCTTCCCACAACTTGCTCATGCTTTCATCTCTTTTCTCACCAAAAAGCAGGTTATTATTTTCAAGTCAATCAGCCAAAGAATAGCAGAAACAAACATCTTTAAAGAGTTTTAGTTTTCTTTCCTCTCCCAAAGGCAACAACATTGTCCTTGAAATTTGTACGCCAGAATATTACGAATATACAGCCTACCTTATCAGAACGTAGTTTCTACCTTTGGTTAGAATATTACCATAACCCAATACAGACATATATCAATAGTATAGAAATTCCAGCTTGTGTTTGTTAAATCAACCACTAGACTGTAAATCTACTATAGCTTTCTATAACATATATTGTTATGTACTATTAATGTAAGTAGAAAAACTAAGAGATCATATGATATCTATTAAAAATGTGTACCAACCTCACATGAGCAAATAATGCCTTTGCAATAACAAGAAGCATTGAAGCAAACACAAGGATATTAATTTTAGTTTGCAACTCTGAAGAAAGTCCTCTCAACAATTCCAAGACCTTTGCTTTTGCCTTGGCACCTGCCTCATGGTACCTGCAACAAAAATAGAGTAATTTACCAACAAATCACAAAATAAACTTCTCTGGTATCCTACAAAAAAACCCACCTCAATAAAGCATCTTCAACCTTCATTGTGCTAAACCATTCTTCTCCAACTTTTCTACCTTTAGAATCTATAGCAGGCTTAAGCTGTTTAATTTGTTCTTCCCCAGGGGTACCAGCCCATACTGCTGGTCTAAATCGCCTTCCCTTAAACCATACAGCTTCATGCTCTCTAGCATATAAAATTTCCCCCCTTGGACCACCAAGTGGGGCTGTAGTAGCTTTTATTCTTGAGAAAATAGGAAGAAAATCTTCAGTAACCTAATGCCCAAATATATAAGAGAATATAATAAGCATTTGGGTAAGAAAACATGCTAGAACACATAATATATTATACATACACACACACAATGAAATCATTTTTTTTTAAAGACAAATTATGACTATTTAGACCATTGAGTCAATGCACTTTAGACGGTTGACATTAAACATAACATGCACTATTAATGCATTTTGGAAGCGCTGCAAATTAAATGTAATGTCAACCATTCAAAGTGTTTATTTAATGGTTCACAACTTGCATCATAATTTATCTAAAAAAATGTGGTGTCAATGGTTCTAACCCATATATTTATATGAGTGTGCAAGCATCATCAAAATTTAAAAGAAAATGTCATTTAGATTTATGAAGTTTAAATTTAACTGATGCAAGGAAGAATACCATACGTTTACCAGGAAGGAAATGATGGATCAAAAAGCAAAAACTTTATATCCTGCACTACTGTTGTGATGATATGCAGACTGTCTCAGCAACTACTTTGTAAATAACATATTTCTCACGGGAAGGAACACAAAATTACATGATAATATAGCATCACACCTCTTCTACTCATCTCAATACTTGTCAAGTACAATGTTGTGTTGATGTAGCACACACTTGTCAAAACAATAAAGTTTAAAGCTTATGTCAATAAAATTTGGACATCACAAAGGACAAACAATTATTGCTTATTCATCAAATTTGTTTTTCAAAGTTTTATTATGGTAGTATCTCAGTTTGTAGTAGAAATTTGCCTAGCCGCTTAAAAATCAAGTAAAACTTCAAATCCTTCAAGTCACAACAATGACACTATGTATTAATCTTTTCGTATAACAATGTCATTTGTTTGGCCACAAGTGTTAATGTAGCATGAAAATGTCAGTAAGAAAAATAAAATTGAAGATATCTATTCATAACAGGAAAAAAAAAAAAAGTATAGTTCTCAGACTTACTGCTAATGACAAGGCCTCAGCAGCCTTTTCGACTTCTGCAATTTCTTCTTCAATGTGGGTCCTCTTCACACGCCTTTTCCACAGACATTCCATATCCTCAAAAAAATCACTTGGAATGCCATTATAGGAACTTATCTTTTGATCACTTTCACCATCAAGAGAGATCATTTCACCAATTCTGACCGAAGCACATTCGCATTCCTTAACCTGAAGATAACAAATACACCTCAAATTACATATATTGCAACGCAAGATGTGAAAATTTTCAATAAATATAATAGTGACCCATATTGATTACACTATTTTCAAATCATTGTCTTGGTAGAATCATCATCAACATAAATAATTTTCAAATTAATTTTATAGCAACCTTCTAGAAATCCATGGTAGATACCAAAACAATAGATTAAAAGAACAAGCACGTACATGCTAAGCACCAACCTTCCCAACCATCCAACAACATTAAGTTAAAATGACATACTAAAGTTTAAGAATTACGACAGCAAAAAATCTTTAAAATGTAAAGACATTCATCTCAGACTTAATAACATGTTAAAAGAAAATCTCTACAGAGCAATCTTAAGATAAATAATCTCTATTTTGGGGTGCTTTATCATCACATCTGACCATTAAAAAATATGGCCACAGTAGTCTTATTGCATGCCAATCACTCATGGTTGGCTACATATATCGTTCTGCACCATTCTACTCATATAGGGCTCCACTATGTATCAAATTGTAGTCCATCATAATCCCCTTGTCAGGTCACCCAACAATGATCAGAAGTAAGCAAATCAAAATTTGATTTATTTTAAGGGAGAAAGCAGAAACAATTAAGAGCTACCAATATGCCATGGAATTCACAGTTAACATGATAGGGAATGACAAGTGGCACATGCCAGGCAATTTCATTGCTACAACAAAGATCTTAAGTGTAACAAGTTAAAAGAGATCTAAAGCACCGTACAGAAAACCTGACTCAACTGTATTTGGCATCCGAAAAATTCAATTATAACAAAATAGAGATAAAAATTGGTGCCAAAAGCAGGTGAAGTTAAATAACCGAAGTAAAGCTCTACTACAGAATAATGAAATTTAGATATCCAGTTAAGATGCAAAATAAACACATCTATAGTTAAATTCTGAAAAATCCTCTTATACCCTCAATGCAATACTAGACAGTTCAATCCAATTTCTAGCCGGGCTACAAATTTTCTTGAGCTGATCAACATATACTTCAGAATCCATCTGAATTGAGTCAAGCCTCCAAGTATATGTACATATTTCATTTTTCATCACTGTATTGAACAATACACATGAGAAAACATTAATACTTACAAACGTCTCAAAGTCAATTTTCAACCCTGTTGAAACCCAGGTTGGATCCATCAACAATTTCAGGATTTCATTAAGCTCAGAGTTTCCATACATGTGCAAGATTTCATCAAGTACATTTTTTATTCTACAAAACTCAATATGATTGGCCTCCCTCAATTCAAGTAGCTTCACAAGCTGTACAACACAAAAGTAACTGGGATCAGATACAAAAGTATGAATGAACCAAAAAGAAATAACAATGACAATGTGCATAAAAGGTTATATTTTGGCATGCAAAGTTAGAGCAAGGATGCAACTCTAATGAGAAACTAAGGCATAAAAACTCTAGCGTCTCTAGATGGTACTAAAGACAAGCACTTTCAGCATGTCAGAACTAAGGCATGCAGCTCTAATGGTTGTGAAGAGCCAAATTTAATACACACTAATTGCATTGTTTAAAATTCACTATATACATTGACAAAGTTCTTTGACCATAAGTAGAGCTTCAGCTATTGAAGATCAGTAACATAATTTGGTAACAAAGCTTACCATGACTCTATGTTAACCAGAAAGAAAGCAACAAGACGCTTTAGATGCAAATCACTTAGTTGCATCTAAGTGTGCTTATAAAGTATATTATGCATGCTCCACTCTACAAAGAACTGAAAACCTTATTTTTGAAATGAGAAACTCTTAAATTTACCATCTATTACAAATTGTCAGACAACATATAATCCAAAAATAATCAAGCATATGCCATAAGGTTAAAAACAGAATCAAATATGAAAAAAATTTAGAAAAGTGCCAAAAGTAAAGTTATATATGCAAAGTTATTTTTGCATCATAGCTATTCAGTGTAATTAAACCTAACCTTGGCAGGTGAAACACATGTAAACTCAGGAATTGAACATGTCACGTTGCTCATAAGTTTGCCTATTGCTGCACAAAGACCATGGCTTAGAACAAAATTTACCCACAAAATAAAAGAGGAAAAGAAATTTCTATTATAATCAAATGATGCACCTAAGTATATCGCTTATCACAACTCACCTTGAATTGTGGATGCAATCTCATAAGCAGGAGGATTGAGGAGAAGATCTCTGACATACCTGAGAGATCAAAATTTAACAAACTGAGGAGTGAAATATTATTATACTGCTCTAAATAGTTTAAATCTGCTGTACCATGCTTACCATTCTGGTTTCAAACTATTCAAGTTTCATGGACAGAAAGATTAAAATTAAGTTAAAGTATCAAATAATTTATTCAGCTTAGAATCTCTTAGCCTTCCCAACATAAGCCAAAGGTAAACCAAAGAAAAAATATTCAAGAATCCTGTTGACCCTTGCCTGCAAGAAAACATTTTTGCTTTTCCCTCCATGAGATGAGCCCAATGCATTGGACGATGGATAAGAGAACTATACACAAACACTTAAGAAGGACCAGTGATATCTCAGAATCCTGATGCAAAAGTATTATTGAAATCCCCATGAAGCTGCCATATAAAACCTTTTATATAGTCTGTTGGTTCACGTGTGCATTTGACTTTCACCCTTTTTTATCTCATAATCAATAAAATTAGCTACAATAAAACAACAGCCAATAGTTCATAACTAGAATCATGCAAAATTATTAAGTCATCCAAAATGAGAAAAAAAAAAAAAAACAATTATAAGTCCTCTTCAGGTACATATATAAATAAAAAAAACAAAACTAAAAAACACAAATAAAATATCTCACTCACAATACAGGTAGTCCAGTGCAGTTTGATGGAAGCAACACCTTTAACAAAGATGGTATTCCCTCAGTTGGTATGGCACCTAGAAGTATGCAGCACACAGAGCAATACTACTTTATGTTACTCAAAATTAGATGAACATTAAGTATAACAGATTCTAAATAAACTTACACTAACCAATTTGTGTGGCTGTTCCTAGATATAAAGGGCGGGGCCTATTTTCATAAGGCACAGTAACATTTCTGAATGTAACTTCATTTTCAAGACCATAAACTTCCTTCACCTGCAGAGAAACATAGAATAATACTACAGTATAAGATGAATTTTCGTTTTTCATATATATATATATATATATATATATATATATAGAGAGAGAGAGAGAGAGAGAGAGAGAGAGAGAGAAGAAACTATGAAAATGTCATTGATTGAAAAAATAATCACAAAAGAGTGCACAAGCTTTCTACAAAAGTTAAAATTTATCTAAAGGATCACAAAAGAATCTATATAGCATAGGTCTATTTTCCAAAAAATATAATAATCACAAAAAAGAAAAAGGTTAATATATGTTGAGAGATAGTATTAGAAATCTGAACCTTAAACAAAAGGTCAGAGACTGGATTGCCTTCAAACCATTGAAAAAGTCTGGAATTACATTCTCCCCACAGTAGGCCTCCCTCACCATATTCTCCCCAACGGCAAGTTCCTACAATGACACTTCTAATGCAGTAAGGAACTTAATATGTGATTGGGCATCCAGAAAAAGTAATTAAATCCTTTACAGCTGGGGAAATTGACAATAAAAGGTCAGTAATCCCTAATTTTAAGACTAACATTTTTCTTTCTCTAATACAACAAGCAACATGATATCTTTTTATATAACATATGTAAAACAAAAAAGAATTAGCTTTCCCACAAATTTATGATACACAACTTAGAGAGAAAAAAAAGTGGAAGACATTTTTTTTTTTATTATAATGCAAAACAAAGAAGATTTGCATTCGAGATACACAAATATTGAATAAGTTGCCCACAGAAACAAAGGGTATATTAAAGATTAAAAAACTGCCTACATATCATTCACAAAGATAAGTGTTAAAACTGGAAATGTCCCTTAAGCCATGATGTCAACAACTTGAGGATAAATAACAAACAGGGTTTCTCTAAAATTTCTTAGTATGCATACTTAAATCAAATTTAACAGCACTCTCTGTTTTATTTTACTTTATCTAATAGATAATATTATATTAAGAAAGTTAAAAAGAAGGTGTAAGGGCCACATTCCTAACACAGGATTGTACAGGAGTAATCCAACCAAAAGACAAAAAGTTCATGAATGTCTACTTGCATCAATGTCATAAGGACAATTCATGCAGAATTTTTGGACACTCACTTAAGACAGGCTTCAATGATTGCCATCAGATATATCTTGCAAAGCTTCATTACTTTGAACAAAGCATAAATGTCTTTTGGGGATGAAACAGAAGAAATGTAAACCTGATGTATTCTGTCTCAAGGATGTATGCAGAAATAGGTGATGGTATCGACAAGTACGTAGCTTGGTAACTAAAGCATCTTCAGTTAGACCATCCTCTGAACAATATGTCTTCATAGTTTCTAAGACTAAAATTATGCAATACCCCCTTGCCGAACGAGATATTCCTGTCAGAATAAATTTGAAGGAGTAAGTCATCGAGAATCCTTAACAGAAGAGCATGCAGAATAAACAAGCAATTTAGTAGCATTGAAAGTCAAGTGCACAAAAGAAAGAAAATGTAATTATGGTATCAGCGTGTAAAAGATCTAATAAGCTTGCACAACATGTTTCTATTTAAGGAAGGAAAATACGAGAAAAGTGAGTAATTTCAGATAATAAAATGTGCGATAAACAGGAGTCCAAACAACTTCGCATTATAGAGATTTTCTCAGGATTTAATAATTAAGAAGTAAGCAAATGATGACTAAATTACGTAACTAAACTTACACCTAATTCAGGTTTTATGCATGACGAAAATGGAGCGGAAGAACATGTTGCCCTAAACATCAACTACCACATAAAAGGGACAACATATGGTGATGAGCAATGAAGGGAACAAACTCAAATCATAACCATATACAATAAAAGTTAAACACACTATTTAGAGAATAACAATTTATTTAATATAGCAATATGCAATATGTTCGTACCAACAACAGGCATTGGCTCTGGAAAGTCAAGATCGTGATCAATTCCAACAAGTCCAAATACATAAGGACTGCCTGGATGTGCATGCCTGCATACTTAAAAATCCAAGTTAGAGTAAGATATGCATGTCAAGAATTGTCAAGAGAACTAGTTAAAAAGTATATATATGTATAACCTTGCTTGATAAATATTTAAATATTCGTAGTACAAGTAACTTATCCATCTATGCTCCCAATTGCCTCAAAAAGATGAAAGAAAATTGACACAATTGAAATGTTTTAGAATCCTATAAGAAAATACAGCTTATATTCAAATAATTGATGACAAGACTTTGATTTAATGAATCCTCAATGTCCTAAGGTAAAATTGATTCAGCCAAATTTTTCTAATATAAAGAAAAACCATTCACACTTTTACCCTATTTCTATTTAGGATTTCAAAGTATGACTTCTTTCAGGTTATAATTTAGATAATGGCTGATGTCTCCATTAAATGCCAGTAAGTTGCATGCAGATATGCTATCTAAACTACAATAAAGGGATTTAACTATGAGAAAAATCTTTATGCCTTTCAATACATAAAACATAGATAATGTCAATAAATGTGTAGATACAGAAGACTTAAAAGAAGCAAAATGAGGCTCCCCAACTAGTGTTGCTTTAAGAGAATATGGAAACCAATTTAAATTTGTTAATTTACTATTTGATTCTTCTTTTTTCCTTTGCTATTTAAATTTAAAAGCTAATCAATAATGCTTGTATACTTCAGAACTTTAACAATAATCAACCAGCACACAATAGAGAGGTGATAACCAAACCATATCCAGATCCTAATTAGCTTCTTATAGACAATTCCACTGTACAGATCACCATCTCTTAAAATGACATCATACATTTGCATTAAACCAGAACATACTCCTGGATATGAGAAAAAAATTTCCCTTCTTCACCACAATTAAAGAAAACTTAGTGAATGAATTGCTTTAGAAATGTGCAACAAAACCCACAGCAGATTAGAGTAATTGAATGGATCCTCATTCTCTCTCTTAGCCAGTGAGTTGAGTTGGCAACATTTTAAAATCATTAAAGTGACAATCACACAGTATCCTAAATTAAGATTTAAAGGACAACTGGAAATTTGATATGTGAAAACTGAAGAAAAAGTTTGTTTGGAATTTTTAATTAGAGAATTGATCTACAAAAAGAATCACAAAATACTCTGTCGTTAGCATGTTATTACCCAGATATAAAACGGCTTTTACGAGAACGAGCTTGTGTTGGACCTTGAACTTCCTCCACTATGCACTACAAAGGCCAAAAGACAACCATTGAATGACTTGTCAGATAGACTTCATGCTTTGACATGTCTACAGTAATCAAAGGCAGAAAGAAGCTAATTGGCAGGGGAAGAATAAAGCGGCTGTCTATTAACACCTTCGGAGATATGTTTAGCACATAGACTAAATAAAACATGCACATGAGAACCAGGAAATATTTTGAAAATTTTTGAGGAATTAATAAATAAAAGTAAAAGTACTTTACTCTACAACGAGCGCATAATTTCACAAGATTTGCAGAAGATTGCAGCACATAAAAGCAACAATTAGTCTTGGACTATAACCCAAAAAATATAGAGACATTAAACTTTGACCCCAAGGAAATCTTCATTGGAAGGTCTATATTTTTCACTTCTTTCAGTCATTAAGGATAGACAAGGCATACGCTCAACATACTTCTACAGCAACCATCATGCAGTTGAGATCCTGCTAAAGAATGGTCCTAAGTAGGGTGATTCAGATATGTCCTAGTATTAAGCATTTTTATATGAATTGGTATCTCTTACAACTGAAACCCAGGAACTTGATTGCCCAAATACCATGCTTACCACCCTAGATAATGACCAGTAGAACTGAGCATTTAAATATTAGGAAACAGTATAAAGAAATTGAGACTTAATTTACAGCTTTAACTTCTCTAGATATACGTAAATTTCCAAGTCCATCGTTGCCATGATGACAGTTGTTAGTTCTACCACATAAAATATCCAATAATCCAAAGGCTATTTAATGTTCTCCCAAAACAAAAGCTTCTATTGCTTCCTTTTTAATGTTCTGGATAGCATGATCTACTCGCTGTCATAACTCCAAAATCAGAAATTTGATCATACCACTCTAAATTCCAATGAAAAAAATCGTTTATTAATATTTTCAATTAGTGAGGACAAACACCTTCCACCTTCTCTTTTTCAATAGAATGGCAAGGCTTCGATGAGCAGGCAATTCATATGTCTTTATTACCCCAAAGTTAGTAGTTGGACAACAAGAGCAAGAGTCTTGAAGTCTAACTGAGAACACTTCTTCACCGGTCCCAACAAGGAACACATGGATCCAGGGAACCTGGCTTGAGAACAGCTTCTTACTATTAGGGACAAATATCAGTAAGAGAGGTCAATCTCTAAAATTGGGCTTATCTATCCAATGGTAGTATATAGGTATATAATAATAGTGTCTGTGTGTAAACCATTCGCACATGATTCAGGGAACGTGGGTTCAGAACAGCATCTTAGTAGAGAAAATAATCACATAAGGAAATTCAGTTTCTCAATAGAGCTTATCACCATGGTAGAATACAAATGAATAAAAGACTAAATGTCCAGTCACGCAATTACAGAAGCATAATATCATGATGAGCACTAAACTCACAACTGAATAGCCATTACGTGTCAAATCATCCAAAGTTTGTCGTAGATTCTGCAAAAGGATATTTGATAAACATTATCATTAGCATTGACAATCAAATAGAATAAACAAAATAAATAAATGGAGCACATAACATATGATAGTATATATAGAAGAAACACCTATACAGCACAGCTTAAGTCCAAAGAACCTAATTTAGGTTGTTGAAGAAATTTACATTAACAAGGGAAGGTTTTTTTTATGGAATCATAATCATTAATTGAACTTATATATATCTATCACAGGCAAAATTATAAACTAAAATGAGTCTTCTGTAGACGATTGAAATCATAAGAAAATAAAAAGGAAACAGACAAAAAGTAGTTGCTCCAATTTCTGAGGATCAAGAACACAGCTGACAGTCCCGATCAATTAATATCAAAGTTTCAGCACCCCTTCATGTGAAAAACATCATACGATCAACATGGCCAGTGAATCACCAAGGACTGTTCTAGATGGCCAATTCTCTCTCCGAGCAATTTTCTTTTTAGTCTAGCACCTTGAATAGTGCTTATAAGATCAAACATTTCCATCCCCTAACTTAGCTGAACAAAATTTCTTTAACATCATGCTTAAAAGTACAAACCAATTCAAGGAAAGCAAATGGCGTTGGAGGCTTTTTGTAAATCCATTGCTCCTTAAGTTAGGAAAGAACATGACCAATTCACAATATTTGGCATGAAAATCCCTTAATGCAAAGAAAATCAGAACACATAGAAATAAAACTTCACATGCAGAGGGAATAAACACAATACCACGACAGGGCAGCCGGCTTTTGGTATGCTCTCCGGACGCAAACCACCAAATGGATTCAAACCAGCAAACTCAACAAGAATACAAGCATCTATTCCAATGGCTTCATAAAAATCTCCAACCTGATACATAAAGCACTTATTGCCCCGATCATTGGACAACTAAACTTAACCAACACCGAATAGAAGCATCTATAAAAGATTCCTTTCCAACCAAAAACAGGTGGAAGTGGGGGCTTTATCCATCCTAGATGAATATGTAATTAAAAAAACCAAGGCAGTATTCAGAGATGCAACAGAAAAACAGTGTCATTGGTCTTTAAACTAGAATATACAACCGAACAGCGGTAAGGCTTAGAGGAGATAATATTAACATACTCTGCAGAGCAGAACTTCGCGAGGAAACTTAGACTTGAACTGCAACATCTCCCAATTGAGTGTTCCTTCTTTTAGACTGCAATGAATACAATTCACTATGATAATCGAGAAAGAACCTATCATGTGCTTCAAAGCTAAAATTTTAGATATCCTTGAGGGTATTCAAATGTGTGATGGCTTGCTACTTATCACATTGTTCTAGAAGTAAATGATAACTTTTCAAAAAATTTCATACAACTAAACCATCCTCCATCATGGTCTTTCTGGTACTAGGATAAAAGATTTCTGTGGCCTGTCTCGTTACTGTGCCATGCACACCAAGACGGTAATTAAGTAGTAGATGTCTCGACTACCTGAGGTTGCATTGTTTGTGCGATTTAAGAGTTAAGATGCACATCATCAATGGCCAAGTCTGCTTGTGGAGGTTCCAATCATCAAAATTTGATGGAAGGTTGTCCCCAATTTATTCTACTAGAATTTAACTCCTATTGTGCTGAAACGAGTAGATTAAGACTGCATTATGGCTAATACTTTTTCAGTTCAAAATGCAAAGTCTTTCACCTCCTCCACAAAAGCAATAAATATTTCATAGAAGTTCGTGGAGGTGAAATTACTTATCTCAAAGAAGAAAAGATACATGAGGTATATTCATAGTTAATTCACACATCATAAGAGCTGACCTCCCATTTTTCAAGCTAACATCCAAGCCGAGCAAATTGGAATATTTGAGCCTTTTAACCAGATGAAGAGTAGAAGGTTTCCGGCAAGTTTGTAGCCTCTACAATAACAGACAAAAAAAAACGTAAGCCCATGTTTGGTTTAATTCTCATAGAATTTAACAGAATCATAAATGTAAGGAAGAAGTCAATGACTGCAATGAAGAATACTGAAATTTGATTTCATTCACTGTTTGGTTAAGGAAACAAAATGGTAGTGTAACGGAAAGACCATATTAATGTGTATGCAATAATTGCCGTTACATCACATAAAGGTCATCAGCTGAAACACAACAAAGCAATCAGCAATCTTGATCACATTTTCACTACACTCAAGAGTCAAGACAACATCCTATGAAATATACCAATAAGATATTACTGAAGCAACTACATTTCAAAATCAAATTCTTTAACAAAAGAAGCAGAACCAATTTGGCAAGATACAATAATTAGAATTTTACCTCTTGCCACCACATTAAGTGGGAAAGATCCTTGTCATTTAGAACATTATCATTTGATACTTTAACTTTCTTCGAAGCTTTCGTAATCCCTCTCGAAGCCTTCCGGTCTTTGAAAAAATAAATCTGACCAAACTGTCTGCTGCTGCTGTTACAAATAAACACAGTTCAATTGTTCATTCTCAAATACTCAGATATCGATAGCAAACATCAATTTCTGCAATATCTTACAAGTCATAAGTTCCCACAATAACAAAACTCATACATGTCTTGTATCTTTTTCTCTCTTGAGATGCAGAGATTATCCTTTAAACGATATAAATAGATTTAAAAGTAACGATAAAAGAAAAATACATTTGTAAACTTCTTATATATAGAAAATTCATTAATTCTTAAAGAAGACGAAATTAAAAAAGTGGTACAGGCATGACCCAGAACCCAACTCAATACGCTCTGTGGTTTTTTAGTAAGAAAAAAACAAATGAATAAACAAGAGAAATATATGAAACATAAGAGAATGGAGATTACAGAAACAGTGAGGAGGGGCGAAATGGAGTGTGACTGAGAACAGGGGAACGAAGGAACAGAGAAAGTGAGCGTAACTTTGGGAATGTAACGGCAGCGTTTCTGGTAGCTAGCCAGTACATGGTAGAAAATAGTTGGTTCTTTCTTTTTTCTTGTTAAATTTTCTGGGGTGGAAATGAGACACAGTGATTTCAAGGTTCTAGGGTTTTTATTATAAGCTCAGCTGTGTTTGGTTCATTCCTTTCCTTCCCGCCAGAAAGGAACAGAAGAAAATGGGTTTAGATTTTAGAGTCTTTAGACGGTGGAAAGTGAAAGGATGCTTGGTTTGCTTTGCTTTGGGCTCTTCAAGATACAGTATTTTTGTCTTTTTAGCCTTGCAAACTTTTAATTTAATAAAATTTAATTTATTTTTTGAGGCTTTGAGCTAATGGACCTTTCTCTTAAAAGTTGGAAATTTTTTAATTTGAATATGCCATTAATTCACGTTACCATTTACAAACGTAGTAACTGAATTTAGTTCGAGCTAATTTACAGGTACTCCAATTAATACATCTCTCGAGACAATTAATCAGATAAGAGTTTTAGTAAACAATCTAGAAGGGTGGTTGATGGTCTTTTCTTAAGGATATTTATTTTCCATTTGACTTATTACTATTTTATGGTGGGGAAGGTGTATATGAGACCAATTAATTTATCAAGTAAACTAAACTAATATTATATGGTGTACCTGTATTTTTAGTTTCATCAAATAAATTAACAAGAAGACAAATAAAACTTACCGTTTTCGACTGACCTCCAGCTGCCAGATCATGACTCTGAGTCTGAGGCTGCGCGCTACTTGACTGCATCACATATACATATTTTTAAGCTAGCTATCAAGTTCTTGAATATAAAAAGAAGAACCAAATCATTAATATTGAAGTAAACTCTAACTAAAAATAGTCTATTTATTTCTTACTTACTGAAGACATTTTGATGCAAACGTAGGATGCTTTCTCATAAGCATCACGAAGTTATCCAAGAAGACGGTGTGGTGGTGCTGAAATTTTCGTCGGTGGTAACAAGAGAGGCAAAGATCATATGAATCATCACCACACTCAAAGCATTCAACACACGTAAAATATAACCTTGTCTGAAACGCTCTACAATGATCGCAACATACACTACGAGTCTTTAGCACGTAGAAACAAGTGAGAACCTCCCAGAAATCTAGGCTACCATTATCACCGTGGTCTAGTTCATTGAACAAATTAGGCCGAATCATTCAGTAGCCTGCTTGTTGAACGAATTCCTTGAATCATCAATGTTCAGCTCTAAAGTTTGGATTTTATGTCAATCACCTTGAACCAGCATTCACTAAGAGCACTCTTTGAAGTTCATCACATGTACATATTTTGTGACAATCAAAGGCCAATACATTTAAGTAAAAATCTTGTCTACTATGAGAGGACCAAGCACATCGACATGAGGTTTCATTTTGTCAGGGATTTAGTGGCGCAAGGAGTGATAAATTTGAAGAAGGCAACGATAGAGGATAATCCAACAGATATGGGGACAAAGGTGGTAACACCTGCCAAGTTCAAGTATTGCTTGAACATGCTGTCTGTAAAGTAGAGCAGCAACTAAGCTGTGAATAGCACTTGGATGGGTAAGCTGCACTACTGAGGTCTTGAAGTTGGTGAGTTTTGAGCTTCAAGGTGGAGATTGTTAAATGAAGCTCAAAACAGTGGCGTTCGAGGAAGTGGGAGTTTTAATCTTGACCATTGCTTGTTAAAGAGATCTAATGGCTACCATTTGTCCAAGAAAGTCAAAGCTATATAAGAGGCAAAAAATTCCAGGTTTGTATTTTTTTTCTCCAGCTCTCTCTTTACGATCAACATAGTGCTCTGCAAGGCTTTCTAATTGAGTCCAAATTTCTTGTAATCAGTCTTAGATTTATGTAAATCTTGGGTTGAAGGTCGAGTTTCCTTCAAGGGTAGAGAATCTAGGTTTTAATTTCTCTTGTGATTAAAGGTTATAGTTAGGATTTGGGGATTGATTGTGTAAAGATTTGGAGTTAATTCGTTCTTGTAATCTGTAAACTTCTAATCTCTTAGTATAGTGAGCCCTAAAAGTTCTTGGAACTTAACGTGGATGTAGCTTATTCCCAATTTTGGAATAAGTGAACCACGGTAAAATCCTTAGTGTTCTTGATTGTGTGCTCTTGCTTCTTTAGTGTGTGATTTAGATTCTTTGGAATGTGTTTGATGTTTGTTTTGGCAGATTGAGTTCTAATTTTAGCTTAACAGTAATGAAATAGTCCTTGAGGTTAATTAACGGAGTCCTAGTTAAACTGCTGGAATCTTGAACTGGCTGCTGCTTGCATTACGTAGTGGTACAGCCAACGTTAGAAGCTATACTCCAAGCAGTAATTGCCGCATCAAACCCATCCATTGCTTTCTTGATTTTGTGCTGCATTATATCATTCGAAAAATGAGATTTAAATATACATTAAAAATAACAATTCAACTGTACCAATATAATATGCCTTCTTAATAAATAATTGCATGAGACAATTTACAAATTTTAAGGGTGGTTAATGATCTTTTCTTAAGGATATTTATTTTCCATTTGACTTATTTCTATTTTATGATGGGGAAGGTGTATATGAGACCAATTAAATAAAAAAAAAATTAATTTATCAAGTAAACTAAACTAATATTATATGGTGTGTATTTTTAGTTTCATCGAATTAATTAACAAGAATACAAATAAAACTTACCGTCTTGGACTGACCTCCAGCTGCCAGATGAGGACTCTGAGTCTGAGGCTGAGCGTTACTTGACTGCATCACATATACATATTTTTAAGCCAATGATGATACCGACACCCATTTTTTTACACCAATCTTGTATCGGCCTACGCATTTCATAATTCACACCAATAAATTAGACACGTTCCACATTATTAATTTTTTTTAGTAAACATGCTTCATTTACAATAAACTCTCGTCTATATTATATGGATGGGGTCTATTTACTACGGACGATCCGTCTATAACTGATGAACGGCCATCCCTAATTTTTATAAAAAAAATTTATTTTATTTTACTGATGGACGCCCATCCATAAATTGTGGACGAGCGTTTCCCGTCCATAAACTGTGGACGGGCGTCCCTTAAGTTTGGAGGAATGGACGCCCGTCCTTTTCGTTCTGACTCACTCTCACTCCCATCTTCCAAATATCTTCAATCAGTTTAGCACATTCTCTCATCTCACTCTTACTCATGGCTAGTATCTGATAGACGCCAAAATTCTTCTCCTGCTTGGGTCAATATGAGTGAGACACAAGCTACCAGGTATGATGGATGGACTGATCAAAACACCTTTGGTGAGAACGCGGTCAAGGGAATCAGGCAGAGGGACTTCTACTTCTTTGAATGCAGTTAGGGAATTCTTTCTTAGCCATCCTATCTTCCCTTCTTTATTTTTATTTAGCAACCCACGTGCAATCTCCTCCATTCTTGTGGGTCATAAGAGAAAATCAAAATGAAGAGAAGATGGAAAAGATCCATCGGATATCTTCAACTATGGCCGATGATTTAGCTGGAGTAAAATGGTTCATCCCCAAAAGAGAAGAATCAGATGTAGGGGCCAACAAACTAGTCGATTTTGGTTCTTGCAACTCAGAAAGATCAGATTGAGCTGGCATTTCAGTTTCTTCACCATAAGTAACAGCAATCACGGGCAATTTTCCACTCTTCACTAGTTGCTGCTGGACTTCTGGCAACAACTCTATGCATGAATCCTGTTTAACATGTATAATAAATTCAAGAAAATTCATAACTAGAATATCTATCTTTAATAAGTGCTCAACTAACTTCTTCAAGAAAGTATTAATGACAAAAGAATATATGAATGTGCCATGTAAACAAACAAAGTGTAAGCTTCTTCTTGATGTTCCATGGATAATACGGATGGAGCCCAAGTCTCGTAGAGACACCCTTTCTCCTTTCTTCTTCCTCTTCTCTGGGGCTGTAAAGTTTCATCTTCCTAATCCTGGAAGCTACCTCTCTTTTGCTTATATCAGCCTCAGAGAAGTCTTTAGGGACATGTGTCGTTGCTTCTCTTGTCTCAGCTGGCCAAGTCCAAGATTTATCGAAAAGCGTTAGTTCTGTTGCAGGAGAAGTGGCAGCAAACGGAGAACTGAATTGAGGGCAGGCTATTGGTTGTTTCGCCATAGTTGAAGATATCCAATGGGTCTTTTCCATCTTTCTCTTCATTTTGATTTTCTCTTATGACCCACAAGAATGGAGGAGATTGCACGTGGGTTGCTAAATAAAAATAAAGAAGGGAAGACAGGATGGCTAAGAAAGAATTCCCTAACTGCATTCAAAGAAGTATAAGTCCCTCTTCCTGATTCCCTTGACCCCGTTCTCACCAAAGATGTTCTGATCAATCCATCCATCATACCTGGTAGCTTGTGTCTCACTCATATTGACCCAGGCAGAAGAAGAATTTTGGAGTCTATCAGATACTAGCCATGAGTAAGAGTGAGATGAGAGAATGTGCTAAACTGATTGAAGATATTTGGAAGACGGGAGTGAGAGTGAGTAAGAACGAAAAGGACGGGCATTCCAAAATCAAGGGACGCCCATCCACAATTTATGGACGGGCGTCCAAAATCAAGGGACGGTGCCGTCCCTAATTTTGATAAAAAAAATTTATTTTATTTTACTGAAATAGGGACGTCCGTCCGTAGTAAATGGACCTCCGGGAGTCCATCATAAGTGAACGGCCGTCCATAATTGATGAACAGCGTTCACTAGAAAAAAAAAATTAATAACGTGAAACGTGTCTGATTTACTAGTGTAAATTATGAAACATGTAGGCCGGTACAAGATTTCAGTGTAAAAAAATTGATGTCCGTAGCATTATTATTTTTAAGCTAGCTATCAAGTTCTTGAATATAAAAAGAAGAACCAAATCATTAATATTGAAGTAAACTCTAACTAAAAATAGTTTATTTATTTCTTACTTACTGAAGACATTTTTGATGCAAACGTAGGATGCTTTCTCATAAGCATCACGAAGTTATCCAAGAAGACGGTGTGGTGGTGCTGAAATTTTCGTCGGTGGTAACAAGAGAGGCAAAGATCATATGAATCATCACCACACTCAAAGCATTCAACACACGTAAAATATAACCTTGTCTGAAACGCTCTACAATGATCGCAACATACACTACGAGTCTTTAGCACGTAGAAAAAAGTGAGAACCTCCGAGAAATCTAGGCTACCATTATCATCGTGGTCTAGTTCATCGAAAAAATTGGGCCGAATCATTCAGTAGCCTGCTTGTTGAACGAATTCCTTGAATCATCAATGTTCAGCTCTAAAGTTTGGATTTTATGTCAATCACCTTGAACCAGCATTCACTAAGAGCACTCTTTGAAGTTCATCACATATACATATTTTTAAGTCAATGTTAGGGACGTAATCCATAGTCAATTTTTCTTAAGCGTTTTGAAAGGATTATTATCCGATACCTTCCTCTCAGGTTTCAGTTTTAGTCATCAAACCCCGCATGTATTAAAAATTATCCCTGACCTTCCTTCACATTTGAGAAATTGTTTGATATCTCCTCTCATTGGCCTTAATTAATAAATTTCTTATGTTTGATACATTTTTTTTACCCCCCATGAGATCAATTAATGTCATACTCATCCACTTTGTTTAAAAAAATTAAAAACACTTTCATCGTGTTAGTGATATGTTATGGTATCTAATTTTTAAATTAAAAGTCTATTTTACCTTTGCATCACTTACTAACTCAACAAATTTCTTAAATTCTTTTTCCCTCAAACTTAGAATCATGAATATGGGTTTGAACGTTTTAAGAATTCAAGAAAAAAATAAGAAGAGGATAATAATTGAAAACTCCCTATTCTCTTGAAACGATGCATATTTAGGAAAAAATAAAATCACTTTGAGCACTTTAATTGGAAGAATTTTATTTTTTTATTTTGGAAAAAGTTTATATTTCGCAAAGAAATCCACATCGATGTAATGAAAGTGAGGGGCCTTTGACAATGACAAAACGACTCGAATGATCTTCCCTCATTGCCTTCAATTATATTTGAAAATGACTTATAAATCTTATTATGACCATCCCTTATTGGTTGTCCCCATATTCCATTATCTAGAAGTGTATCCACAACTTCTCATACTAATTTCTCTTGACGCATTGCAAATACTCTTGGCGTAGATCTACTTGTTTTTAATAGATCAGTAAGATTATTTGATTGATAACTCTCCATATAGTTTATTAACATCTGAACTTTTATTGCCATCTATCTGAATGATCAATCTCAACTCAAGAGGAAGAACTAAAACTCGAGTAACTAGAGTCTAGTTGCTCGAATCCAATCATTCGAGTGTGCTATATTGATATAAACGTAGCTCAGGTGGATATTTTGTTAAATATCAATACCACCCATATAAAATATAAAAAAAGTCAACTCGAGCATGGATAATATCATTAAATCCTACTCGAGCAATTCATAAGTTTTTCAGAAAAGTAAAATTTCAACCCAATTTAAATTAATAGAATTCTATTTTGCTTCTTTATATACTAAATATATTTTTGACATTTTATATATCTTTTAACACTATATTCTTTCAAAATAAAATCAATATTCTATATTTTAATCTTAAATTAAAAGCTATTTTCCTTTTCATAGAAGCAACGGTGTTCATGTGATTAACTATTTAAAAGCGATTTTGGCTGGTCTAGTGATCAACATATTTCAAAGATTTTGAAATAAATAAACTTTAGATCTTATTTATATTTTTAGATAAGTTTATCTATATTATGGAATAAGGAATATTGGCTAATTTAATTCATGGGTTTATAAAAAAAAAAAAAAAAATTATTTAAATATAAACTAAGATTTTGGATGTTCTAAGACTTGTATATAAACTAGTATTGTCGGAGAAATTATTTGGAAAAAGTGTTTGCTATTTTCTCAGTTTCAAATTCTATTTAACTTGTTATTTCACTCTTTTAAGTTAGTACCAGAGCCATTTGAGCTTTCACTGGCAGGAGTTAAAAACTCTTATCTCTTCAAATTATTCAACTGGTTCAAATAATACTTTAATTTTTGTCGACATCGTTTAATAAACTTCTTTAGCTGCTGGAGGCAATTATGTGATATGGAAAACTCAAGTCCTTCCTTCCTAACATTCATTCCAATAATCTTGAAGGTTATATTGATGGTTCAAAAAGGGTTCCAAATTTTACAATTTCAGAAGAAGACGGTACTTTAAATTCATCTGAAAACATAAATCCAGAATACTTAAATTTTGAAAAAATAAGATCGAAGGTTAATGAGTTTGTTACTGTCAACAATATCTGAGAGAGTTTTAACTCTCAACTGTTATTGAATGTGAGATCTCTTAACTTATGGAAGGCTTTGGAGAAGACAGTAAAAATATGACTCTATCCATAATTTTTTTATTTATGTCCTTACGTGTATTTCTTTTGTAACAATTAAGTTTTAATATATGTACATACATATATGAACTACGTATTGGATCCAATTTATATTATACAATTCAACCAATTTAACTTATTATCCAATTCAAGCTCGAGAAACATTCTTATTTAGTGCATAATTACACTAAACAATACTAAATATATCTTATTCACGACAATAATTTTCTTGTAGTTCATAATGAAGGACACTATCTTTTTCGAGAGGGTATAGAAATTTCCGAAAGGCCAATTCTAATTAATGAAGTCCTAAAACCGACAGAATCTCGAATGGCTGCTGCTTGTATTACATAATGCTACAACCAAAGGTAGCTGCTAAATTCCAAGCAGTAATTGCAATGTTCAATCCTTCAATTGCGGCCTGAAATCTTTGCTGTATTATATTATGAGTAATATTATAGATACAATATTTTTATATAATATTTTTCATATAGTAAAACCTCTCTATAGTCATAGTGGTGAGACTAACTAATTTTATTACTATAAGGAGGTTATAACTTAATAGAGGTGTAATTACAAAAATTATAGTTTTGATTTCTTATTTTTTAATTCATACTTTAATAGTACAATATTAGGATTTCAATTCATATTTTAGTAGTATTAGGATTTCAATTCAGCGCTTCAATTGCCCACTTTTGAAATTGATTGAAGACTGTGTCTTGGAACCAGCAAAGATAAATATCATTGATAGAACTATAAATACAGTTGATGTATGGTCAATTGATGTGAAGCTATAGACAATTGCCAATGGTTTTAAGCATTACAAAATTAGGACTCTCGATTTTGATGAATTGCAAGTTACAAATGAAGTGGACGAGAAAAATAAAAGAGTCATTGCAAAATTAGTGATTAGATTCGACAATTTCACCACACTAATCTAATGGATATATTAGTCTTTCTTGATCATCCAAATGAGCAACAAATCTTGTATGCTTTAATCGAAGAAGAAATCATTGCTACAATTAGACAAGGAGATAAAGGAAATAATCATAAGGATGATAGTACAGAAATACAAAAAGTTTCATGTTATAAAGCTCTAAACATGCGTGAGAAGCTAAAAATATTTTGGCTTCAACAAGAAGGTGTCCATGCTAGCAAGTTATTATATACTAGCAAGGTAAAAGATGTGGTAACAACTCTAAAAATATAAATTATTGTTCCAAACAACTTTAGATAAATATTTTATTTCATCTTAAACCTATAATGTAACATAACATATATTTTTTGGTAATATATAGATAATTATTACTATGTGGAGGCAACTTTTCTTAAGACGGGAATTAGAAAAATTATAACTTATTACAATATGGAGTTTATTCTTATTTATAACTATCCCAAATTGAGACTAGAGTTTTTTATGACTATGTAGAATTTATTTCCTATATAGAGTATCACTATAGAGAGGTTTTACTGTATATCATTATATGGTAAAATATGATTGACTGATATCTTTGCTGTATTATATTATGAGTAATATTACGCATACAATATTTTTATACAACATTTCTCATACATCATTATGTGGTAAAATATGATTGACTGATTTTAAATTAAAATTATATTTTCACCCAATCATCTTTTATTACATAATATTATATGAGAATATTGTACGTGTAGTATTATTCTTATATTATATCGTTTGAAAAATGAGATACTAAAATTAAAATAACAACTCAACTAAAGATATGCCTTAATTTTTAGCTGACAGACCACGATCGAGTCTGAGTCTGATGAAGCTGAAGCTGAAGCTGAGGCTGAGGCTGAGCGCTACTAAACTGCATCATAGATTATATCCAATACAGCCTTATGAGCTACGTTATTAATCACACAGTTGTAATGTGGTGAATCGATATCATGAATTGCATGTTAAAGAACATAAAAAATTTAAGCTATAGCTATCTAGTTCTTGAATATAAAAACAAGAATCAAATATTGAAGTAACTTTAATTAATAATTAATTAAAAGTAGTTTGCTAATTTCTTGCTTACTAGATACATGTTTGATGGAGGCGCCATAGGAGGCCGTCTTCTAGAGAGGAGCATGATGTAGTTATCCAAGAAGACGGTCCGGCAACAAGAGAGGCAAAGTTCATATGTATCACCACCAGCACACTCAAACCATTCAACACATGTAAAATACAACCCTGTCAGAATTAACGATCTACAATTATCGCAATATACCTTACGAGTCTTTACCACGTAGAAAAAAGTGAGAACCTCCCAGAAATCCAGGCTACCATCACCATCGTGGTCTAGTTCATTGAAAAAATTAGGCTGAATCACACTGTAGCCTGCTTGTTGAAGGAATTCCATGAACTCAAAAGAGCTTATCTTTCCATCTCCATCCATGTCCATCTCCTTGAAGAAGTCGTACGCCCGCTGTTTAAGATCTTCAGGCTCATTGTTATAGGAAGCAATTGCAGCTTCACGTAACTCCATTTTTCTTCCTCTTTTTAATAAGTTACAGACATACGAGTTTGTGAAATGTGAATACATATATAGAAGCAAGTGCTATGTTTGACAGGGTCACCAATAGACAATTGACAGAAAAAATTTATTACATATTGGCGTATTTGGTATATATCATTGCCTTTGCACTATCACCACTAACATTTGTATATTGATTAACCGGAAAAAAAATGGATGGTTCTTCAAGTTGCTTGAAATTATAAGTCAACGGTAGAGAGAGACTTGGTCGAGAATTAAGTTGCTTGATTATAAAATTACAAGTCAAAGGTTAGAGTATCAAGTCAAAGCTACAAGCATATGCCAGCTCAGCTAACAGACAAGTGACATGACAAGACTTAAAACAAGTAGTACTAATGGAAGGAATATTACATTATGTTTGGTTTTTTAACTTCACACTAAATTCATGAAATTTAGTTCAACTTAATTAATAGCAAACGACATGTTCCTACCCGAGCTTAAGTGAAATCCCAAGTTCATACTTCTGGTTGCATTTATTCTAGATTTCTACTCTTAAACTAACATTATTAGTGAATTTTGACTCCTAACTTGTGTTATTATCATACTACCATTGACTTTTGATTTCACCCCACCTAGCCACCATCACTATCACCATCCAGCCACCACCACCATCTAGGCGTCAGCATTTTCAGCCTTGTTCTAGTTGATTTTACACTCAAAATCACCTCCAACCTCTTCCATTTTAACTCATACACCAAAACCCTTCAAACCCCTTCATCGTTGCACCCTTTAATCGCCAAAAAAGGACTTCCTTGGTGTTTGCATTTTCTCCCAACTTTGCGGTTCCCTTATTGAAAATTCACCTTGAAGCCGCCAATCGAATCGCCTTCATTGCCTCTACAAAACCCACCCTCTCATTGGCCGTCATCACTTGTCGTTTGCTACCCAAGTTCCAATCTCACCGCTGTGCAACAACTTCTTTTGTGCCTTTTTTCCATCATTTTTTCTCCCTTTTTGATCCCCATCCTCCTCTTTGTTGCTTTGTTGTGGTTGTTGTGCATTCCACCAGTTATCTTCCGCTAGCCCAAAATCTCCATTCAAAGTCACGCCTACCAACTGTTTGAAGAAATTCCTCAACTAGCTGCCTAGCCAAGTGCAAGTCCATTTTTTGGCAATCGGAGAGTGCAATGGTGAAGGGATGGTTGGCAAGGAGAGGACGAAAGGCGTGCAAGATGGTGGAAGGAAGGTGGTATCAATATGTGGGGCTGGCATGTCTGTTCAAAGCTGTAAAGTTGCGTAGGTGAGTGCTATCGTGACCAACGACTATTAGGGGGTTAAGGCAATATGGAGATGGGTGGAGATAGGCCGGTAAGTGGGAAAATGGGGTCGAAAGCAATTTTTGTCGCCATTGTCCCACTCATTGACCCTTCCTCTCCCTCAAGAAATGGTGTAATTGGGTGGTGAGGTTGGCGACTAAAGTTACTGGTGGAGGGGATCTCTAGGCAACGGTGGTAGAGATGTTGACGATGTAATTAGAACTCCACCACCTACTATAGATCAAAGAGAGGAAAGATAAAAGGGAGAGAGAAGGGGAAAACGAGAGGAACAAAGAGGGAGAGAGAGCGCCATGGTGAAGGAAATAAAAAGACCATTTTAGCCTTTAACGGTTAAAAAAAATAAAACAATGTCCATTTAAGGGTAGGAATCTAGAAGGGGTACCAACTTGGGATTTCGCTAAACCTTGGGTGGGAATATGTCGTTTACTTTAATACTCAATAGTTTTAAGATATGTCACTAAATTTTTTTTGCTAGTTTTAACATAATGAAGCCAATTGACTTTAATACCCTCTCTACCCCTCTACCCAACAACTCTACCAGCCACCGCCACTATGCGGTGGGATGTGGCTATGAGCTATAAGGATGTGACAATGACAGGCGGGCAAGAGATGTAGTGCTGCAAATGATGGTGTTGGGATGGTTGTGGTGTGTGACAAAATAGGGTGGCCAAGAGATGGGGGTGGCGATGGAGAGTGAGTGAGTGGTGTCTGAAATTAGCTTTTAGATTTTGTGGTGTTTAGGGATAGGTTTTGGTTTTACTCTTTTACCCTTTATTTTTTTAATTAAAAAAATATTAGGTTTTAACAAGCAGTGTTGTGTTCTTAATTAAAAATAAAACTATGTACATAAAATATTTCACCCAAGATATTTAAAGTAAATGAATCGTTCTATTGGAAAATTTCCCAATTATGAGATACCATGAATTATATTTTGATTTAATCAAATCGGGTGAACATATAGTTCAATGAGATATCTTGATGGGCTTAATGTGATTATTCCAGGATTGCCCAACAAACTTCATTATTGAATAATCTAGGTTGACGATAAGTGTAGGTTTGGGCCTATAATGGGCTTTAGAGTTTATTGACCTTTAATGAGAGGGCCTAATAGATTGTTATTAGTTGGCTAGGTCCCCTCTCCAAAATGTGATCGTATGCTGAACCCCATTTGGAAGTTGTCAATTTGGTGCGTTTTCCGGAAAGGATGGTCACTGGAATTGTAGAATTCAAGAGTTTATGAAGATATGACACAATCAAGTATTCCTATAACCATTGATTTTTAATTAAGTATCATAATCTATGCATTGATTCTGGGAATTATGATTAAGAATGAATTCCGTTTCATGTTGATTGATTCATTGATTGTTGATATTGAATTCATTTGTGTATAAATTCTATCATTTTCAACTTCTTGATCAAGATGAGATGATGGTTAATTATGATGACCACTTCAGGCTTTGAAAATTTCAGTCTTTCTATCATTTAGATTCTGCAAAGGCCTTGCATTTCACTTGTTATCCATGTCCAATGGAGCTCTCAAAGTCTCTATTTGCTATTTTGAAATCGTTATCACCTGCACATGTTTTTTATTATTATTATCAATTAATGTACACGTATGACTTTAGTCATTTTGTTTTGCACACATTATAAAGCAATGTTTTAAAACCCAACCTAGGGTGAAACTCGGCAAACTGGCTGTGTCACGAGTTGACCGGTGTCCATAGGTTTGAAATCTAACAAAAATACCCCTAAAAATTACATGTAAGTCTCATAGGTTTGAAATCTTGCAAAATACCCCAAACATCACTGTCGATGTTGGCCAATAGGGCCTGTTTCCAATGACGATAACACTCCTCATCACCACTAAAACACTCCCCTTAGCTTCTTGACAAAACCCATCTCACCCCTCCCCCGTTCGCCTTCCCAATCGTTAGCGACAGTGGGCTTTTTTCGGCGACATTGTTTTGCGATTTCTGGTCGATTCACTCACCGAAATCATCGTTGTTGCCACCATTGCACTCATCAACCATTCCTCTTCAAAAGCCCTAACATTCCAGCGTTCAATTGTTCACGGATTGATGTCCTAATTTCTAGGGTTTTCAATGAATAGGAAAATTTGTAATCCAACCCAATGAAGGCTCCGAGTCTTGGTTGAACAGACCAGGTTGGGCTAGTTTTTAAAACACTACTATGAAGTTCCCTGAGATGAGGTAATTGCTACATAATTTGAGAAAACTTAAATAGGACAATCACTAAGAATTTTCATGTATAAATTATTCAGGAAATTGTTATATGATTCGGGAAAATTTAATCAAGAGAATTATATTTGAGAGTTTGCATGTATAAATTACTTAAGTACCTTGCCAACAATATTTCATGCCAATGTTTAGATAACTAGACAAGATCGGCCGGTTCAACCAATTCGACCGTCAACCGGCCACCTATTCGATCCAACAACTTCCAAAACCCATTAATAGCATTTAAACAGGTTTGGGCTAGATTTCAATCGAGAGAATAGTGGTGAACCGCCGGTTCAACCAGACCGGTGACTAAGCTGATCCACCAAAATCAAATCCCTAGAAAGAAAAACTAAAATACCCTTCCTTCTAATTCTCAATTTCTCGTTGCCGTCCTTCTCTCTCTACAATTTTTCGCTGCTTGTCATCCTTTGATCCACTAAAAATACATCGTTAAGTACCTCCCACGCGTTTTTGAAAGTGGAGAAGAACATATCGAGACTAACAAGGCAGACAATATGCAGCTAGTTTACCATGACAAGTTGATGAGGCTTTGGAAATTTTGCTATTGCTATTGGAAGAGTAGTTAGAGCTTTGTCTTCACGAGGGGTTGGAATTGATTTGTGCAGGAAAACCAATTGAAGACTAATGATACTGTTGCTTTCTACTTATGCGAATGCATAGAGAAGGCATAAGTAATTAAGACATTCTTTATGATTGACGTAAACAATGTGGAACGCCGTGACACCTCAATGTAGATCTCCAATCAACGTGTTGACTTACAAGTAGATTCGTAGCTTCAATCAAGCAGGAACGTTGTTGATGAGGATAAACATGAGGTTGAAGAGGGATCTGATTGGATCAAGTCGATTTCAACCTTAGTAGAATCATTCCTTTAGCCACACAATTGCACTTAGGCATCATTGGTTGAGGCTACCTAGACTTGCGACTTTACAACCACACCTAGGGATTGCAGCGCACATCTACAATGGCCAAGCATCATCGACCACCATCAATGGTTTTTTATATTTTCAAATCATAAAACCGCTAAATTTTCATATCTAGAAATTTAAAAAAGAATGAAGTGAGAAATAGGAAAAAGGGTGGGGAGAAAACGAAAGAATAAAAAAACTGGCGTTAGTGATGACATCACCAGTCTAACCCGTTGGTCGGACCAGTTAAACCACTCGACTTGGGAACTGGTCGCTTGACCAAGTTAGTCTCCCCGTTGGGTTTCAAAACATTGTTCCAAACAACGTTGTCGGTACATGAAGGTGTAGTGATAAAACCTTTGTATCTACAATATCTATTTTTCTTTCTCCTATTGTGCTGGGTATCCAACTTTCCAATTGGGATCCTATCTTGTTCATGAGTGCTTGAGCTAGCCATCTCATGCAAGTATTTATTTATTTGCAACAACTATCAAAACTTGAACATAAATAAATATTAATGTGATGAGAATTGTACCTTTTTGGCAATTGGATCTTGTTAACCACCACTAGGTGGCATGATGGTAAAAGAGTAAAGAGGTCTAACATGGGTTCCTAAGCTTGAGTTGCCATTGACTGCATTGAAATTTTCTCTTCAATTGTCAAGTTGACTACAATAAGAACAATACTTGGATTAGTCGCAAAAGAAGACCTTCATCTTGAGCAGTTAGATGTAAAGATAATGTTTCTTCATGGAGAATTGGATGAAGAAATTTATATGCAACAGCCATAAGGTTTTAAAGTATAAGGAAAGGAGAAACTGGTGTGCAAACTTCAAAAGAGACTATATGGGCTAAAATAGGCACTTAGACTATGGTACAAGAGGTTTGATGGGTTTATGTGTAGTCAAGGTTTCCTAAGATGCTAAACAGACCATAGTTGTTATTTCAAGAAACTTGGTAACTCTTATATCATCTTATTACTATATGTAGATGACATGTTAATTGTAGGGGCTTGTAAACAAGAAATAGACAAGCTAAAAAGACAATTATCAAAGGAGTTTGCTATAAAGGATTTAGGAGTTGCAAAACAAATCTTTGGTATTACTAGAGATAGAGCCAAAGGTTTCTTAAAGCTGTCACAAAAAGAGTATGTGAAGAACGTACTCAATAGGTTCAACATGGATGGAGCAAAGCCAATAAGTACCCTTTTGACTAGTCACTTTAAACTATCCAAAGATCAGCCACCTATAACAGAGCATGAGCGAGACTACATGGCCAAGGTACCCTATGCATTAGTGATTAGCAGTCTTATATATGTCATGGTGTGTACATGGCCAGACATAACACATCCAGTGGGAGTTGTGAGTAGGCAAATAAGCAATCCAGAAAAACAATATTGGGAAGCAGTAAAGTGGATTCTTAGATATTTGAAAGGTATTACTAATATGACATTATGCTTTAAGAAGTCAAACTTAGAGCTACAAGGTTATGTGGATGTTGATGTGGTTGGTTACATTGATAACCGCAAAGTACCATAGGTTATGTATTTACATTAGGTGGTACAACTGTTAGTTGGGTTTCAAAGTTTCAGAAGATTGTTGCTCTCTCTACTATAGAGGCAGAGTATGTTGTTATAACAGAAGCTAGTAAGGAGCTAATATGGTTACAATGGTTTCTAGAAGAATTGGGTAAGAATTATAAGAGAAACGCTTTGTATTATGATACCCAAAATGCAATTCTCTTGGCAAAGAACCCAGTCTATCACGCTAGGACAAAACACATAGAAGTTTGATACCATTTCATATCCTCAGTTTTGGAAAAAGGAGTTATAGCTCTCGAGAAGATTCAAGGTAGTAAAAATCCAACTGATATGTTTACGAAGGTGCTTCATTGAGAAACTGAAGTTCTGTACAACTTTAGTTAGACTTCTTGCTTGAAGAAAGAGAAGTTGATGCCGCTGTTGATGGAAGCGAAGAATTGAAGACATGCTGAATTAGTCTCCAAGTGGGAAATTGTTGAGGTTGTGGAGCCAAATTCAATCTAAATTAGTGTTGTAGTAGGACATGAGTTTTTCTAATATGTTTCTATGTAGATTGTTTTTCCTTTAGGAATACAATTAGGAATATGAATATAATTGTATTAGGCATTAAAATAAACTTCCTATTAGGATATGAGATTTGAGTCCTATTAAGAATAATATCTTATGTATTACCTATAAAAATAGGTTAAGTTCTAGAGTTAGAGATCACAAAAAGAATAGAAGGTAAAGCCACAATTAGAGAGTGAGAGTGAAATTTTTATCAGATGATCGCATTTTAACCTTTGCACAAGAGAATTTTTTTATGTCAGAAAGAATATAATTTTAAAAATGCAAAACTAAAGATCATTCCTACCTTCATCAACGACTGCCAAAGCAACAGATAGAAGCAAAGTAATGACTGAAATTGAGGAGATTAATTGACGAACCATTTGTTGTAAAATTGGCTCAAACACTTAAAATTGTGGTTTGTGCTTATATCCCACATTGCTTAGTTAAGCTATATATAGGGATGTTAGGGTTTGTTTTGAGTATCCAAATCCATTTTTGGATCCCCACATGTTTGGGAGTTTGTATTTGAGAGTTTCCCTTTGTTTTGGGTAAATTGTTTTTGTGCCCATATAGTTTGGGTACTTGTTCTATTGCCCAAATGTTTGTAATGTTCTTTTTTGGAGATAGTGAAGTTTCTTTTGTAATGCCCGAGGACATAGGTTACATTACGAACCTCGTTAATTCCTGGTATTCTTTATTTTTACATTTGTTTTGGCCATTTATTTCTGCTTTACTAGTTGTTATTATTATATTCAATAGCTAGCATAGAGTTTGTGTTTCTGCTACACAACAAGTGATATCAGAGCCTAGGTGTAGGACAGTAAGTAGCTATTTGTATGGTTATATGCATGTCTAGGAAAATTCCGTCAACAAGATGATAAGAGTCTAAGGAGACTGGATTTTAAGTGGGATCGTTTGTGACCCCTCTAGTGTCTCTTGGGAATTTTACTGGTGCATATTGAATCATTTTTAGTACTTACTACTAGCTTGGGTTATTGTTAATTTGTTGGTTAGTTATTGAATATAATAATTTGCAGAGCTTGGTTATTGGGGACTTTGTCTACCAAGCCAATTGAGTAAGGCACAAATGACATCACTGTCCGAGGATTCATCATCCAAGGCATCACCATCCACACCAGTAAAATGATGACGGTTACTAATGCAAAAATTGATGTTGGAAAGTTTGAAAGGGAGAAATTTGTTAGGTCAAATTCCTTTAGTATGTGACAATGTGAAGTTGAAGATGTCCTGTTGATGTCCTATACCAACAAGAATGAGAGGCTATCATCGAGGAAGAGAAACCAGTTGATATGAGGGATGTTGAATGGGAAATGATCAATCGTTAGACATGTGGGAAAATTCGTTTGTGTCTCACTTAGTAGACGTTTGCATGGAAACTTTAGCAGAGTTTGGAGGAAAAGCATTTGGTGAAGATTACTAAAAATGTACTTTATTTGAAGTAGTAGCTTTTTCGATTTGATTGTCGACCAGGTATGTCCATGAATGACCATACCAATGCTTTCAATATGATGTTATGTTCTTGTTGAATATGAGCACTTAACCACCACTTTGATTCAAGAGAAAGATAAAGTGTTTTATGAATTTGTTTGTAATGACTTTTTCAAATGTTTGTGGGGCTGAAATTGAGGAAAATGAGTAAGATTTTGTTTTGATTTGTTTCTTTTGTATCTCACTTTGAGAGTGGATTATGGACTTGGGTTGCACCTATCATATGGGTTTTCTAGCGTTAAAGAACTAGTCGGGGAACAAGTTTTTATGGCAATGATAGTGCTTGTAAAATAATGGGGATGGGTATAATCCATTTGAAATTCTTGATGGATCAATTAGAGTTCTGACAAATGATATGTTCTGGGTTTGAAGAAGAATATCAACTCATTAGAAGTCCTTGAGTCTAAAGGACTAAGTGTTAATATGTGAGATGATGTTCTTAAAAGTTGTATCAGACCACTTGTGGTGAGGAAAAGTGTCAGAAGAAACAATAAGTTGTACTATTTTCAATGAGGTACAATTATTAGATTAGCAGCTTCAGTCTCTTACGAGGATGTAGATTTAGAAGCAACTAGATTATGATATATGTGTTTGGGACATGTGGGAGAGAAAGCATTTCAAGGGTTGGTGAAGTAAGGTTTGTCGAAAATCCTATAAATTGGAATCTGTGATCATGGTGTTCTGGGAAAGTAGACAAGAGTGAGGTTTTGGAAATGTTCTTGATATGGAAGAAGATGATTGAGGCTCTAGGAGAAGATGTTGTAGTAGAATGGGGTGGTAGAACACATGAATCAAACTATACTGGAGAAAGTTCGATGTTGTTGTCCAATTTTTGGGTTGGGCAAAGAGATTTGGGTTGAGGCAGTTGCATATGCATGTAATCTCATTAATCATCTACTGTTAGTTGCAATTGAAGGCAAGACGTTGGTTGAGACATGGTCTGGAAAACCTGTTTCTAATTATGACTCTTTACATGTTTTTGGTTCCATTGCGTATTATCATGTGAAAGAGTCTAAGTTAAATCCTAAAGCAAAGAAAACAGTATTCATGGGGATTACCTTAGGTGTTAAAGGATTACCGTCTTTATTGTCCAGGTTTGAAGAAAATATTGTTTAGTAGGGATGTGATATTTGATGAGTCTTTTATGTTAGAGAAGAAAATAAGAAGCCAAATGAAGGTTAACATTACTCCGCAGGTGAAGCATACTTGGCAGTAGGTGGAGTTTGAAACAATAGTTGAGCCAGATAGTGTCCATGAGACAGAAAGTGATTATAAGGTGACTAATATGGATACTATAGATGAAGAGGAGATTTTACCCCAATAATCTCCACAGCAACAAGAATCAATTGCATACAATATGCTAAGATGAGAAATTTGCAAGCTTGCTCGTTTTGTTGATATGGTGGCTTTTGCACTTTCAATCGTAAGTGATGATATTCCTACTACTTATAAAGAAGTAGTTAGGAGTTCAAATTGTGAATTATGGAAACCGACCTTGAATGATGAGATGTGATCCCTAAATAAGAAGACGATTTGATGCAAATGGGTGTATCCAAAGAAGAAGGGATTTCCTAATAAAGAAGATGTTCAACACAAGGTTAGGTTGGTAGTAAAGGGATACGCTCAAATGGAAGGTTTTGATTACGGTGAAGTGTTTTCTCTAGTAGTGAAGTATTCTTCCATTCTGATTTTGCTAACCTTGGTGGCATAGTTTGATTTTGAACTAGTTTAGTTAGATGTGAAAATCGCAGTTTCACATGGTAGTTTGGAAGAGGAGATCTACAAGACTCAGCAAGATGATTACAAGGTTGCTAGAAAGGAAAATTGGGTTTGCAAATTGAAGAAATTGCTATATGGATTGAAGCAGTCATCAAGACAGTGGTATAAGCGATTTGATCAATGTATGATGGGCCATGGGTAAATAAGGCCTGATATTTGACAAGCAATTAGTATGGTGAGCAAGCTGAAAGACCAGCATGCATGCATGAAGAGTGGTGGAAATGGAGAAGAAAGCATGAAATGATGGATTCAAAAAAACTGTTTTTAAATAAAGCATGAAAATGAAATTATACCTACTCCTTTGCTTTGGATTGATGAAGATTAGCCTCAAAAGGATGAAACCTCCACACTTTAACACCACCTTGAGAGATTAGAGAGTGGCCGTGGGTTTGAGAGAGAGTTTTAGTTTGTAAGTGAAGAATGAACTAAAATGCAACCTTTTGCATTTATATATATTTGGCAATTTTGCAATTATTTATTTTTCACTTCCAAGCCCAATAAAATCTTATTTTATAAAGGGATCCCATGAATTTAATATGCTACCCTTTGAATAATCAATATTATTCAAGGGCCCATGTAAACTAAACTAGTTTACATTAACAACCCATAAATTTACCCTTTTTACCCTTTAATTATTAAAAGGTTATTTTTGTTCATCTCATTAATCTTAACACTTTAAGATATAATAATTAAATTTAATTAATTATTGCTTGACCATTTTAACCCTTATAATGTCACAAATAATTTTCTATGTAACTATTACTATAGAAATCCCGTTATTACCCTCGGAAGGTGCTAGCCTTCTTCGGATAATCATTTCTCTCTCTCATCCTTCTCTAACTTCTCAAGGCTATTGGTGTGACCATGTAGGTCCATCGTGGATTAGTCGTGAGCCGGCTCTGGATGAATCCGGAAACCTGTCCGGAGGCCCAACGACTATAGTAAACATCTAGCAATGTGCCATAGTCCCTAAACCACGATAAAGAAATACTTCATCGAACCCATTTCAGATCATACGTACCATGCAGGTAAAGTCCCTCCATTGAGATATCCTGATCGAGCACGGATTCATGGAACGTCAAAATCCTAAACTTGATCTTCTACCGAATCGTCGATCAATATGTCCGGAACTCGTCATCACAAACTTGCTTTTGTATGACTAATAATAGACTCTGGCCAGAGATTCTGTTTTCCAACATTTATCGATGTTCGTCTAGGAACTCGAATCCGGATGGAGTCAACGGTACTCCCGATCCTATATTTTCGAGTCAATGGATCCCCTCTTGACCATCGTTCGTTTCTGCATATGAATAACGCATGACCAAATAGGCTTTATTGTACGAAACATGATTAGTCTTGTACTTATACACCGTATGAACCATACGCATCCATATCGGATCCGACTACAATGTCTCAGGTCAAAGGACTACATCGTGCACTAATATAATCAAACGATAAATCATTGATTACATGCCTTTCCAAGTGATTTGTCGTTATTCGGTCCACGTTCGGGGCAGTTCACCAACCGTTAATCCATGCCAATGCCCTAGTGACATGACTATCATTGTCATTCGTACTTATATCAACTCATGATATCTTTCGGAAGCATCCGATATGCCTACTGTGCAATATAGTTGCCCAAATTATATTGCTTCCGTAGGGAACCCTTTTCGATAATTCATTTACCGATTAAATGAATCATCTGGATAATTCATATACATACTTTATTTTAAATGCATGACTGAATAAAGGAAGCAATTTACATATATGAATTGAAGAACTCTTTCTTCTATTATTTATGATATATACAGATACAAGACAAAATGCTCTGAAACCGACAACACGAATGGTTTCTAGGGCATACACTAATATACACTAACAAATTCCCACTTGCACTAAAGCCATTCGATGTTGTATCTCATACCCATCTTCTCAAGATGATGGTCCAATTGCTTCAATGTCATCGCCTTAGTCAGTGGATCAGCTACATTTTCTGCTGAAGGAGTCTTCAGAATCAAAATCTCTCCAGCTCCAACGAATTCTCTCAAAATGTGATACTTACGCTGAATGTGTTTGGATTTTTGGTGTGCCCTTGGTTCCTTTGCCTGTGCAATAGCTCTAGTATTGTCACAGAACATGGTTATCGAGGTAAGCCATGTTCCCAAACCACCCAAGTTCAATTACGAACTTTCATCCAAATAGCCATCCATTCACCCGCTTAAGAATGACAATGTATTCGACTTACGTAGTGGAGTCATTGGTTGGTCTGCATTTGGAACTTTTCCAATTAACAACACCTCCATTACATATAAAAATGTACCCTAACGTAGACTTTCTATCATCAATATCTAATTGGAAATCAGAGTCCGAGTATCCTTGAATGTTTAACTCTGAACATCCATAACTCAGAACTAGATCCTTAGTTCTTCTCAAGTACTTAAGGATCGATTTTATAGCCGACCAATGTTTCTCCCCTAGGTTTGACTGATATCTGCTTGTAATGCTTACATCATAAGCTATATCAGGTCTTGTACATAGCATTGCGTACATTAAGCTGCCTACCGCAGACACATAAGGCACATTACGCATCCGCTGCCGCTCTTCATCGGTCTTTGGACCCATTTCCTTAGAAAGATGAAGACCGTGAGTGAAGGGCAAGAGACCTCTCTAGAGTTCTCCATGCTAAATCTTTTTAGCATTTTCTCTATGTACAATTTCTAGGATAATCCAATTACCCTTTTTGTTCTATCTCTATGGACACGAATGCCAAGGACATATGTCACTTCTCCTAAGTCTTTCATTGAGAAGGTTTTGGACAACCAAACTTTAACCTCTGTCATCATGCCTATATCATTTCGCATTAAAAGTATGTCATCTACATATAATATGAGAAACGTGATGGCATGATCTTTAACCCATTTGTATACACAGGGCTCATCTGGATTCTTAACAAAACCAAATGATTTGATTATGTCGTCAAATCGAATGTTCCAACTTCTTGAAGCTTGCTTCAATCCATAAATGGATCGATGCAATTTGCACACCTTATGTCTTTTAGCAGAGGATACAAAACCTATCGGTTGTTCCATATAGATGTTTTCCTCAATAAACCCATTGAGGAAAGCTGTTTTGACATCCATTTGCCAAATTTCATAATCATGTTATGCTGTGATGGCTAGCATTATACGGATGGATTTAATCATAGCCACAGGCGAGAAGGTTTCCTCATAATCCAATCCTTGTTTCTGAGTATAACCTTTCGCCACCAGTCGAGCTTTGAAGGTCTCTACCTCCCCATCCTTGCCAACTTTTCTCTTGTAGACCCATTTACAACCTATAGAAACTATTCCCTCCGGTGGATCCACAAGCGACCATACTTGATTGGCATGCATTGATTCTATCTCAGAATCTATCGCCTTCCACCATTTTCCCTGAATCTCTATCCAAGATTGCTTCTTCGTAGCTTCTACGATCATCACCATGATCATCTACTCCCACTAAGTAAAATTCAAAATCTTGCTCATGTAGGAACCCATATCTCTCTGGAGGTTTTGATATTCTAGAAGACTTCCGTACTGGAACCATAGTATTTGATACTAAGGTTCGCTGAGTGGACGTTCCATCTTTAGCAATCTCGGTCTTGACTTTTCGAACTCTTCCTTGAGTTCAATATTTCTTCTAACACCGCCTTTCTCCAAGAACTCGTTCTCGAGGAAGCGCGCATTTCTACTGATCCCTAACTCTTTGATCACTTGGAAAGTAAAAGTAATATCTTAAACTATCTTTAGAATATCCAATGAACCGACCTTCTCGGATTTAACATCCAACTTATCAGATTTAACCAATTTAACATAAGCTGGGCAGCCTCAAATCTTCATATAATTTAGACTTGGACGTTTTCCATACCATATCTCATACGATGTTTTCTAAACAGTTTTAGACGGGACCCTATTAAAGATGTGCACAGCTGTCTGGAGAGCGTACCCCCACAGAGACATTGGTAAGTCTCAGAAAACTCACCATCGATCGTACCATATCCAATAAGGTACGATTTCTCCTTTCAGACACTCCATTAAGCTGGGGTGTATAAGGAGGAGTCAACTATGAGATGATCTCATTTTCTTTTAAGAACTCTTGAAACTCTGTACTCAAGTATTCACCCCCACGATCTGATCGTAGAATTTTAATACTCTTTCTAGTTTGATTTTCTACTTCATTCTTAAATTCTTTGAATTTTTCAAAGGATTCAGATTTGTATTTCATTAAATACAAATACCCATATCGTGACATATCATCTGTAAAGGTAATGAAGTATTCAAATCCTCCCTTGGCTAAAGTACTAAATGGTCCACACACATCTATATGTATGAGTTCTAAAAGTTATTTAGCTCGCTCTCCTTTACTCTTAAAGGGAGACTTGGTCATCTTTCCTTGGAGACATGATTCATAGGTTGGATAGGGTTCAGAACCCAATGAGTTTAGGATCCCACTTTCTCCAAGCTATATTAATCTTCTCTCTCCTATATGACCCAATCTATGATGCCATAGAATTTTAGGATTTGATTCAGATCGAGTTCTTTTATTAGAAATGGTATTGATTGAAGCATAGTCATTCAATTCTAAGACATACAAACCATTTGTATTCACAGCTTTACCAACTAAAACATTTCCAAAATGTATTGAACATTCATTTCCATTACACAGTACATAATAACTTGCTTTACACAAAGCAGAAATAGAAATGATGTTTCTAGTGGCCTTTTCAAAGTACAATACTTTAAACAAATTCAAAACATGTCCTGAAGGTAGTCTTAGTGGGCAAGTCCCCATGACCTCGGCTGCAACTCGTGCCCCATTTGCCATCCTCAAAATGATCTCTCCCTTTGTCACCTCAGAACTATTCTGAAGTACCTGCAAAGACATACAAACATGAGATGTTCTCTTGAATCTAATATCCAAGAATGACTATCTGAATTAACACTTAATTCATATTCAATCATAAGACATTGGTTCGTACCTGCTTTTCCTTTTCCTTTCTTTAGACTGTTCAGGTATTGAGGACAGTTCCTCTTTTAGTGTCCATCTTTTCCACAGTGGAAACATTTTCTCTTTGCATTGGCCTTCTCTGCCTTTGCCGTTGGCTTCTTGAAGCTCTTATTCTTAGGTCCAACTTTTGGACCTTTCTTTGGTAGCACTTTGGGCTTTTTATTGGCCCTGCTAGTGGAGGCAGCAAAGACATCCTCATGTCCTTTCCCTTTCACATTCTGTCTGTGAAATTCTTTAAGCTCATTTAGCAGTTCAGAAAGGTTTCTCTCAATCCTATTGAGATTGTAGTTAGTTATAAACGGTTTATAACTTGGAGGAAGAGATTGTAGAATCAAATTCACTTTGAGGCGGTCTGGCATGACCACCCCATATCCAATCCAGTTGATCTAATCCATTGATCATTTTAAGAGTATGATGGAGGTACCCCTTCCCTCAACTTCATGCTAAAGAGGAATGCACACAATTCATACTCAACCACTCTTGGATTCTCGTTATACAACTCTTGTAGAGCTATAAGAATATCATAAGCATTTGAAACCTCTTCATGCTTAGTTTGAAGTTCTCTATTCATGGAGGCTAGCATATAATTTTTAGCTCTCCTGCTATCCTCTCTCCACTTTTCAAGAGCATCAAGCTCAGCTTGTGGAGCATTCGGTTTAATATCAAGTGGAAGAGGTGCTTCCAGGACATAAGCAATTCTTTCAAAATCTAGAACAATTCTAAGATTTTTTAGCCAATCTTTTAGGTTGGGTCCGGTTAACATGTTATTGTCCATTATCCTTAGGAGAACATTGTTGGCCATTTTTCGATTATTTATCACAAAGATGAAACTGCAAAGAAAAGTAATTTTATTAGTGTCTTGTAATCTTTTAAACCTTTTAATGCATAATCAAATTAGCTCCCACTATTTTATTCGAGTCCTACACTCCCATAAATAGGATCCGAAAATTTTCGTTGGATTAAATTTCTTAGTGGAGAATCAATTTCTTATCAAATTCAATTAACCTCACATAATAGAATTCTTGGTTAATTAAGTCTAATCAGTAGGAAACTCTTTTCCTTTTATATCACTATATAAGGTTTGATTCATATTCCTCGTCCTAGCTTCGGATACCTCACATAATAGAATTCTTGGTACCCTAGGTTAGTTAAATCCGAACCATTGTGCTTTCTTAGGATGGCATTTTCATCATGTCCTCACATAATAGAAATCTTGGTCAAGGTGAAAATATCCATCCAAGAACAAGATCAACTTAATTCTATGATATAAAGATTATATCCCTCACATAATAGAAATCTTAGGATATTAAAATTTATATCAAAGAATTTAGTTATCCCACAATGGGAGACTTGGATTTAATAATTTTAAATTGGGGAGATATAGGTTTAACCTTTAAGTTAATTCATTTTTAGCATGCCATGTTTAATTAACCATTCATACATATCACATATATGCATAAATTAAAGCATGTGGGTTGATCATGGGGCTTTTCGAAAATACATCCTAAAGGCAAACTATTTACCCTAATACTATATCTTCGATTGGATCGTCATCCGGATGTTCTTCGGTTCCCGTCTAGCCGATTCCATTACATATTGGATCTTAGGCACGCAGGCTCGATTAAAATAAATAAATAAATAAAATTTAATTATTACATGCCATTTAATAAAAGAATATTACAAACACTTTTGAATATTTTTGAAAACTAAATGGCGCCCATGATCAACCCTCTAGTCTAATATTCATTCATCACATAAATAAATAATAAACATTCATACCAAATATAATAAACAACTATTTAAAATATATATTTATATATAAATATATCTCATATATTAATAGATATTATATATATATTCATGTGGTAATTTAATTATAACTTTGGGCCATGCAACAATTACACATTTCATAGGAATCATTACACAAACACTTTTGTCATATTCCACCCAAAGATATATTATTTAACTATTATCATCATTTCAATACTTTTTCACAAAAGTCATGCATGACATAGATAAATGGGATATATTATTCCAAGAGTAATCATTCTATGACACAAGTTACTTTTAACTAAAGTAATACTTTTTATGACACATTTGTCTTCTCAAAGACAATCATGTCATCTTGCATCATCAATTTTTGAAACCATTCAAACAACCAAATTATTAAATTTCAAAAATATAATAATTTATGTCATGTAATGATGCATTATAAGATAATTTAATCAAATTAAATATCCTACAATAAAACTACCACCATCATATATAATATCAATATTCATCATATGAATTAATAATCCATAACTTTATGCTAACATCAAATTCCACCACTAGACACTTGCAACATTTGCATACACTTCATGCAAAAATATAAACTTTAATCAAATTAAAGGATAACACATTTAGCATGTCAAAGCATAAATCATTTAATCAAAGTCATGGAAATGAACATGCATGAACATTTCTATCTCATGCAATAACCATCATCCAAGCATACATTTAGACCCTTTATGGAACAACTTCCAAAACACATTACAAACTCATTTGAATAAAACAAGAATCAAATGAACAAAAACATGCATGGCCGAATCTAGCAAGAAATATTCTATGCACTAATCAAGGCATGCATGAACACTTTTGTCACCATAAATAGTGTGTGTATATATATATATATATTAAACATATAATGATTCTTGCATGCTTCAAATTAAAAAAAATCAAAACATCTTTATATATTTTATGTCATGGCCGAATCTCATTCCAAGAAAAAGAAACAATAAACATTTCATTATCTTATTACTAGGCCAAAACAAGAACATGCATGTCACTTTCATACATGATAAACACAAGAACACTTGGAAAATGTCATTTTTGCTTATAAATTTGACATGCAAGGAGCTTTTAGCTCTGATACCATTTGAAAGACCAGCATGCATGCATGAAGAGTGGTGGAAATGGAGAAGAAAGCATGAAATGATGGATTCAAAAAAACGATTTTTAAATAAAGCATGGAAATGAAATTATACCTACTCCTTTGCTTTGGATTGATGAAGATTAGCCTCAAAAGGATGAAACCTCCACACTTGAACACCACCTTGAGATTAGAGAGTGGTCGTGGGTTTGAGAGAGAGTTTTAGTTTGTTTTTGAGTGAACAAGTGAAGAATGAACCAAAATGCAACCTTTTGCATTTATATATACTTGGGCAATTTTGTAATTATTTATTTTTCACTTTCAAGCCCAATAAAATCTTATTTTATAAAGGGACCCCACGAATTTAATATGCTACCCTTTGAATAATCAAATATTACTTAAGGGCCCATGTAAGCTAAACTAGTTTACATTAACAACCCATAAATTTACCCTTTTTACCCTTTAACTATTAAAAGGTTATTTTTGTTCATCTCATTAATCTTAACACTTTAAGATATAATAATTAAATATAATTAATTATTGCTTGACCATTTTAACCCTTCAAATGTCACAAATAATTTTCTATGTAACTATTACTATAGAAATCCCGTTATTACCCTCGGAAGGTGCTAGCCCTCTTTGGATAATCATTTCTCTCTCTCATCCTTCTCTAACTTCTCAAGGCTATTGGTGTGACCATGTAGGTCCATCATGGATTAGCCATGAGCCTTGGCTCGATGAATCGGAAACTGTCCAGAGGCCCAACGACTATAGGTAAACATCTAGCAATGTGCCATAGTCCCTAAACCACGATAAAGAAATACTTCATCGAACCCATTTCAGATCATACGTACCATGCAGGTAAAGTCCCTCCATTGAGATATCCTGATCGAGCACGGATTCATGGAACATCAAAATCCTAAACTCGATCTTCTACCGAATCGTCAATCAATATGTCTAGAACTCGTCATCACAAACTTGCTTTTGTATGACTAATAATAGACTCTGGCCAGAGATTCTGTTTTTCGACATTTATCGATGTTCGTCTAGGAACTCGAATCCGGATGGAGTCAACGGTACTCTCGATCCTATATTTTCGAGTCGATGGATCCCCTCTTGACCATCGTTCGTTTCCGCATATGAATAACGCATAACCAAATAGGCTTTATTATACGAAACATGATTAGTCTCGTACTTATACACCGTATGAACCATACGCATCCATATCGGATCCGACTACAATGTCTTAGGTCAAAGGACTACATCGTGCACTGATATAACCAAATGATAAATCATTGACTACATGCCTTGCCAAGTGATTTGTCGTTATTCGGTCACGTTCAAAAAATAGTTCACCAACCGTTAATCCATACCAATGCCCTGGTGACATGACTATCATCGTCATCCGTACTAATATCAACTCATGATATCTTTCAGAAGCATCCGATATGCCTACTGTGCAATATAGTTGCCCAAATTATATTGCTTCCGTAGGGAACCCTTTTCGATAATTCATTTACCGATTAAATGAATCATCTGGACAATTCATATACATACTTTATTTTAAATGCATGACTGAATAAAGGAAGCAATTTACATATATGAATTGAAGAACTCTTTCTTCTATTATTTATGATATATATAGATACAAGACAAAATGCTCTGAAACCGACAACACAAGCATATGCATGATCCGGATAAAGGATATTGGCAACTTGTAAAATGGTTTCTACGATATATTTGAGGTACTGTAGATATTGGTTTGGTTTTGAGGGGGATAATGATCTTAGTCCGTTTGTTGTTGGTTTTGTATGATTATGATTACGTCGGTGATTTGGATAAGCGTCATTCAACTGCTGGTTATTTGTTTACAGCTGCTAAAGGACCAGTGAGTAGGAAGTCTACTCTACAGTCTACAGTTGCTCTATCAACCATAGAAGTAGAGTACATGGCAATTCCAAAGGTTGCAAAAGAGGGAATTTGGCTTCAAGGGTTGCTTGATAACTTGGGAATTGTTTTGAAACACATTAGTGTGTATTGTGATAGCCAGAGTGCTATTCATTTAGCCAAGAACCAAGATTATCATGCACGCTTGAAACACATCGATGGTCGGTTTCACTTTGTGCAGGATTATATTGAAAACGGGAGATGGTTCTTTAGAAGATTGGAACGGAAGATAAATCTTGCAAATATGTTGACTAAAGTAGTGACAAGGGTCAAGTTCACTCATTGTTTGAGCTTGATCAATATCCTGCAAGTTTTTGAAGGTGTTGCAAAATTTGTTAGAAGAATATAGGAAACTATTTGAAAGATAATCTCATCAAGGTGGAGTTGAATTGTGTTTTTCGCCAAGGTAGAGATTATTGTAAAATTGGCTCAAACACTTAAAATAGTGGTTTGTGCTTATGTCCCGCATTGCTTAGTTAACAAAAGGCTAAGACTTTTGTTAGCTATATATAGGGATGTTAGGCTTTGGTTTGAGTGTCCAAATCCATTTTTGGATCCCCACATGTTTGGGAGTTTGTATTTGAGAGTTTCCCCTTGTTTTGGGTAAATTGTTTCTGTGCCCATATAGTTTGCGTACTTGTTGTATTGCCCAAATGTTTGTAATATTCTTCTTTGGAAATAGTGGAGTTTATTTTACAGTGCTCGAGGACGTAGGTTATAATAGTGAACCTCGTTAATTCTTGGTATTCTTTATTTTTACATTTATTTTGGTCATTTATTTCTGCTTTACTAGTTGTTATTAATATATTCAATAATTAGCATTAGAGTTTGTGTTTCTACTACACAACACCATTGTGCTTTTGTTCTTAGAAGTGATAAAACGAACACTAGAACAATTAATACTTGGTTGTTTTGAAACTAGCTACAATGGCTATATATTTACACAAGTATATGCTAAATTTAGGGGCCTTTCTTGATGATATCTGGCTGTCTCTAATTTTATAGACGTTGTGAGTTCTTTTATTCAAGTAGGTTATTCAAAATGTGTTGGCTGTCAAATTAAGTTAGAAAAGAAATTTTAGTCTTAATTGGAGAGTGAAATCTTGCTGCCTGTGATAATCAATTCTGTTAACAAAATTAATTTTGATCTTAATTAGAGTTTCGGCAATTTAGTTATATTGAAAATGGCATCATAGACCTCTGATAAGTAACTGAAACAGTTGAACGTTAGCTAGTTTACATGAATAATGATTGTGTGGTTAATTTATTGAGTATGGATAGAAGACTAAAGTTAGCACCATGACTAAAAAGGAGACCATCAAAATTACAAAAAACCCTTTGATGATTATATGAGTACAAGTAAAATATTGTCGTTACAATATCATTATACGTCAAGTTTTATGTAACTGCTTGTGAGGCAAATTTTTGTACCATTAAACAACTTATATGTGAGGTTAACAGCGAAAATAACAACAGAATGAATATTAGTGCAACTAATAGAGAATAATAATGGCATATAATTAACTTCATGACAAGTATAAAATTAATATAATTGATGGAGTACTAAATTTCGGGACAATTCTCAAACCTAGAATCCTCCAGACAGCCAAGTCTCATGCACTCTCAAATTATTTTTCATCATTCTACTATTTGAAGTAAACCGCGCGATATTTAGCTTGAGCATCAAGGTGATAATGTTTAACAATAAAGATTAACTCACATCTCAATCTTATAAATTTGTTCTCAACTTCGACATAATAACTAGTAATTGATCAGCTTACAATTAGACATGTAAGACATATTGTCAGTGTTCATGTCAAGGTTGTGAAATAAAGTTTATAAGATTAAACTGTAAGTATAGTATTACCTAATGTTTAATTATTACTTCCCGAATTGTAGAATTGAATTGTTCTGTTACCCAAAGGTTGCAAAGGCCTTGCATTGCTCTTGCAATCTAAGGCCAATGGAGCTCTCAAAGCCTTTACCTGCTTTTTTGAAATCGATCTGATCTGCATATTTTATTAGGCTAGTTAGAATACACTTGAATTTCTATATATCTGAAACTTTTTAGATGCAGACGTTATGATTTCAGGAAACTGCAGGAAAAAAAAAGGCTAGCAGTTTCATAAGACAAGAAAATTTGGTTCAGCTTTTAAGAACATTAAAACGTTCATAGAAGAGAATGAATGCATACACATAAAAAAAATTAGTTAAGTACCTCGGGAAGGACACTCCAGAGGACGGCTTCAGTACATGGAGGGGTAGTGAGAGAACCCCTGTATCTGTAATATCTTTGTGTGTTTTGCCTCAAGTATTTGGTATCCAACTTTCCAATTGGAATCTTATTTCCTTTAGTGTTTGGGCCAGCTAGCTTATTCAAGTATCGTTTTATCTGTAATTAAGATAATAATAATAATAATAAAAAAAACCTCGTCTATGTCTGCCGAATTCTTTAAATTCAGAGTTACTTTCTGGTTACTTGAATTTCTTTCCTTCAAGAATGGAGAGTGTAATGCATATACGAGTACAATGAAGCCACTAATTTCATGATCACAGAGGTGTTATTTAAGCCAATCAAACATATTCTATTTTATTTAAAAAATAACCTTCATTAATCACTCCATTGCATTAGATTTCATTCTATATTACTGCATGAATTTGTATGTTTGCAAAATTCTGTCAGTTCCTTTAAGCTTTGAGTATTTTCTTTCACTTTCTCATAATTTATGAACGGGTAATTTAGTTCATTTATCTTAAGATTTAGTAATTTTTATACAGATAAATGTGATGGGAAGTGTACCTCTTGGATTAATGGATCTTGGCGACCATAGTTGAAAATACTTGCTACTACAGCAACGCTACCGTCATCTGCTTCATGGACTACATGAAGCGCAGCAGGGTATCTGTAATTTTTTTAACTTGTTAACAGTAGCAACCTACATTTTAAAGAATCATTCATATTTAATTACTTTGATTAGCATAATTCTGGAAATTAGATCATAATTATTTTCTTAAACAGGTTTTAACTTGAGCATGTGTAAAATTGTAATATGTAGTTAATAAAGAGAAAATGATTCGTCTTTGGTGTTTTGTTCATTTGCTTGTTCCTCTCCTTTTGTCTCCTATCATTCGTGTGTTTAAGATAGATAAACAAGAAAAAATTAGATTCTCAATCTATTAGGCTTGTGTTTTTGTTTTTATCCTCAAACTTGTTTTAAGGTAAGGTGGTCAGTTTTTTTATGGTGTCTCTATACTTTTTTTTTTAATGATACAATTTACTTAAAAAAAAAAAAGGAAAAAAAATGCAGATTTTTCTTAATTATTGGTATAAAAGAATAGAACATACATTTTTCCATCAATTTGGTGTTCTGCAGGAGTATGCCAGTGGATTTGTTTTAAGCTGTATTTTTTACCATCTGTCCACAAATCTCCAACATATCCCTCAAAATGCACCTGCATGCATACATGAAAGTTCAGTTTAACACGGGGAAATGTTACGTTATTGAGACAAAATTCATGCATTATGCTATTTGAATGCGTGAAAAAGTACATTAGATTTGCAACTTCTGGGTATCCTTATTAAAAAATGACTATATATCGATGATCATAATTAAACATGAGATTTTGGACCTCGCTAGATGCAGATTAAAAAAGGGCTGTGGAGGTTTAGGAGCGAACCCCAATAACGGAGCCTGAATTGATGATTGTAGCATCTGCAGCACCGCTATAATTTATGTATAAGGGTTCTAAAGTTTTGTTGAGGAAGGCTTGACTGGTTATTATGTTCACTGGAGATTGGTGATTCCCTGATTCGCATGCTTGGAAAGATGGACTCAATTTTCCCCAGTGTTTTGTGCCATTTAACTCTCCATTGTAACTAAATGGAACTGCATTATGCGCTGCAAGTAACAAAATGAATTATACAATTAAAACACTTGCAATACAAATGGTATCATAAAGAACTAAAAATTCTTAAGCATTGATCCAAATTTTGACAGAAAAAAATAACTATATAAAGAACTCCTGAGTCCTGAGAAAAAATTGTTAAAAAAAACATTAAAAATAGATATAAAAGTTGTGGAATTAAGAAGATTATACCGTCATCAAGAGTTGCAAAAGCAACACCTAGGAGCAACGCAATTGCTAAAATTGAGGTGGAGAATTGAGGATTCATTGAATTGTTTATTCCTAGTCTAGCCAAGAAATAAATTATTCCTCCACAGAGAACAAACAAGAATAATTGATGCTACAATTAATGGCTATATATATATATATATATATATATATATATATATATATATATATATCCAAGTATCTGCTAAATTTAGCTACTTTTTTCTGAGGCCACATTATGTTAAAACAAAATTTGATCTTAATCGGAGAGTCAAATCTTGTTGCGTACTAATATTGAACTTAACTATCAATAGGCATTGAATTTTAATCTATTTTAGAAAATGACCTCAAAAACTGAAATAGTCGTCCTATAATCTATCCAATTTACATTGAATCACATGATTGTTTAATGGTTAGAAGACAAGCATTATCCATCAATAATCTATACCATCAAAATTAATTACAAAAACAGTATGATGTTCCAATGAATACACAAGAATTAACTAATTAATGTATGTATAATAAGATTAACTTATGAAATATAAGAGTAAATTATAATTTACTGCTAAAAGCAAATATAGGAAGCTCACATAATGGTGCATTAATATATAACATATTCATAGAGAATGAAAATTAAATTATGGCATACATATATAATTAGACTAGCAAGAAATTATTTTAGGACCTTCTCATTAGGATTCATCAAACTCTTACGGTTAGGGTAACTTAATTGCATATCTGAGGGTTTACCTTAAAATAAAATGAATTAGGAAGATTAATTGCATATTGATTTAGATGCAGTTGAACCATGTATCACAGAGAAGAAATTGAAGACTATATATAACATTGTTCTGAAACCCAACCTGAATTGGCCGGTTCAACTGGTTGAACTAGGAACCAGAGCCTCCACCAATTCAGTCCGAGTATAAACCTGATCTAAGCAATTGACCTAGAATGACCTGCGGTCGGACTGGTTGAATAGTATCGAACCATCGGTCTGATCGGCCCGAGGCCCAAACCGGGTCACCAAATTTACATACCCGGTTTAAAGAAAGGTATAAAGAATGTTGTTCACGTCTATTTTAAAAAAGATGCAAGGAAGACATAAAATCATTAAAATATTACATTCTATTACTTTTCACTATTAGCCTCACAAGCACTTATAGAAATCTTTAAGAAACAAACATAAAGGCTCCGTTTGGTTTACAATTTTATGTTTTTTGAAAAAAGTTAAAAAAAAGTTGAATTGGGCGGGTATTACGATGTAGGAATTTACAAAATACCCCCTATGTTTATTTTTTTACAAAATACCCCCTATAATAAAACATTAAAAGTTAACAAAAACACCCCCAACTCCACCACCACAGGAGGGTGGCCGGAGTCGCCGTATCGATACATGACTGGCTGGATCTTGCCGGTCATGCGCCGATACGGCCTTTTTCGGCCATATCCACGGTGAATCTGGTCGACAAAGGCTAGATCTGGCCATTGACGGCCAGATCTGGCCGTATTTGCCCGTCAATGACGGCCACGGCCAAAAATGGTCGTTGTTGATGGTCAACGACGACCGTTTGTTGGCCGTCGTTACCGACTGGTTAACGGCCAGATCTTTGGCCTTAGATCTGGCATTTTTCGGCCAGATCCACCGTGGATCTAGCCAAAAAAGGCTAGATCGGCGCACTATCGGTAGTGAGCCATCCTACCATTTTTCAGTAGTGGTAGGCGGAATCTGATAAATGTGGATTGTTGGGGTGTTCTTGCCAATTTTTTTAAAAAATATTTAGAGATATTTAATTAAATTAATAAATTTAAGGGGTTTAAAAAAAATTGAAGAATATTGTGAGTTTTTGGGTATTTTACTGGTTAACTTTTTTGGAAATACTAAAAGTAGTATTCCCAAAATGCAACCAAACGAAGCCAAAGATATTCTAATGACAAAATATTATACTTGTACTCATTGAATGATCAACAAATGATTTTGTAATTTTGATGGTCTCCATTTATTGTACTCATTTAATCATCAAAGATTTTGTAATTCTAATGATAATATATTGTACTTGTTCATTAAATCAACTCTAATTTCCATAAATTGATGAGTTCGAACATAAACATAAACGAAAAAAAGAAAAGAGTTACGCTATTGTTTTTTGAAATAAAGAGGGTGATATTGTCATTTTCCAATGAATGTTTTATGTTAATATATCTGTGAAAATGACATTGTTAACCTTCTGCCATTATTTTCAATGCCTGAAATGGAATTTTGAAGAGATGTTTTTAGTTTTCATAAGTCAAAAGTGATGTTTTCCTCAAACCCATAAATAACGATGGAAAAATATAAATTACATTGACTGCATTAAAAAAAAAAAAAAACCAAATTAAATAATCTTAATTAACAGAAGCTTCAATTTGATTTTCTTTAAAAGTAGTGGGTGCATTTGTAACCTTCAACGTTTTTGTAACCATAAATCCTAAACTTAAGCATGCATATGTGGGATATGATCTAAATTTGACGATATATAACACCACTCTTATTTGGCTATATGTTTATTAATATTATCAAATATAGCATTTAAATCTATGAATAACTTTGTTTTGAAAAGTAAGAAAGCATCCATCTAGAAACAAAAACGACCAGTTTATTCAATTGTTTAGGTACTAACTACGTATGACCAATCTTGAATTTTGATCTATATGTATCACCACCACCTGTACTCTAGAAGACTAAGCCAAAAGGTATCTTTCTCTTTATTATTCTCAATTTCTTAATTTCTTAATTTATATGTGTTCCTCCTGAAGCCATACATCAGCATCAAGTTGCTTAACGTTATATACATATATTTTCAACTTGTTAAATTCAATCTCTCATCTAAAAACAAGATATATATCTTTTAGTTGCTTTCAATTAACTCTTCTTTTCCTTCAATTAACAGTTTGTCTTTTGTATTGATTCTGAAAATATGGAGGCTAAAGAGTTGATTAATATTGTTGAAACGGTTCAATCAGAAGGCAGCAATCATGAGGAATTACAAGATGTTGATGAAGCCGAAGAAACACTCTCTCTATGCGATCTTGTAGCATACTGCAGCCAAGAATCAGAAAATTACAGCTCGATAAATGATGACTTCTCCAAAGAACAGAGCTCGTCTGATGAAGATTTCTTCGAGTTCTTTAGTGAAGACTTCACCGCATCAACTTATCCGAAAGACAACATCATGTTCTGTGGAAAACTCATTCGCTACAAAGAACATCCCGTCAGGGAACAAACCCAGATTACAAATAATACCGTTGTCAATAAGAAGAAAAAACTAATAATGAAGAAAAAGCGCATCGTTCCATGGAAATCATTCTCATTCAACAAAGCAAAATCAAGCACCACTTCATCGAAGCAACAACAACAGAGAGAAAAGGGTTACAAGCCACAAAATTACGAGTATGATAATGATTCCAATACAGTATCTCCCATTGCAAATTCAATAAAGTCAAGATGGTATTTGTTGGCATTTGGTTACGGAAGGTTTCCTATAGAAACGGAGTTGAGAGATATAAAGAAAAGACAGAAGCGGAGGAGTAATATTCCCTATGCAACAATGTTTCGATTGGACAATACGGGCGGTGAAAAGATTAAGAGAAGGAATGAAAAGAGATCATCAGGGAGAAGTTTGTGGAGATTGTGGAGAGTGCTTAGGGTTTTGGTGTGTAAAAGTCAGGAAGCAAATAATCTTACTTAGTTGATCCATATGTGACATCTCTATTTGGTTGATACATACGGGGAATGGTATTGGTAATAGTCACACAGATTTGGAGTTGCTGAATTGGACAAGATTCACTATGTAATATGTATACCAGAATCTTTTATGCTATGTACTCCTCTGAATATGGCTCTTCTTTTAAGGAGGCCAAACATGCACTATAAATATAAAAATGTCAATTTACATGTTCTTCATTTTAAAAAAAATAGACGTGAACAATATTATTTAATCTGTATGCCTTTCCACTATTGTATGTCTTCAATCTCTTCTATGTGATAAACATGGTTCAAATGAGTACACTCAAATATCCATAACCCTATATCTATATTTATCTCAATATATACATATACTGTACATGTATATATCTTTAAATATATATATATGATATACATATACATATATATTTAAAGACGACTAAGAGAGTCGGCTGACAGGAGATAATTTAGCGAGTCAGCAATTTTGAGTATTTAAAAGTGCGAGAGAACTTGATTGTATTGAGGATTATGGGTTTGAGAATTGTCCCGAAAATTATGTCCTCCATCAATTTTATTAATATAAATTTCTTTTATATTTGTTATGTAGTTAAAAGTTGAACCACGTAGCTTCTTATTTATTTTGTTCAATAATTAGTATTTTTCATTATTAGAGTATTTCTAATGATACTCTTTATTTTAAAGAATATCTTTCATACAAGTAAATAGTTTCATATAAATAAAGAGCATATCTTTATTAATTTTTAAATATAAAAAACAAATTTTTTATTCAAATCTAATGGGACTCTTTAAATTTAACAAAAATGCTCTTTATTTTCAAGAAAGAGACTTAATAGGAGAGATAATTAATAAATAAAATGTATAAAAACTTACAGTTTATTAATTAAAATTATGATAGAAGGTGAAATTCGACTCTTTAGATGTGGAGAGTCAAACTCACTTTTTAATTTATATTTAAAGGATAAATAGTCTGTTAGAGCCTTCAATGTTGCTCTTTATTTTGAAGGGCATATTTCATATAAATAAATAGCATCTTCATTAATTTTTAAATATAAAAAGCACATTTTTTATTTAAATCTAATAGACTTTTTAAATTTAATGAAGATGTTCTTTATTTTTAAGAAAGAGACTTCATGGGAGAGAGAATTAATAAATAAAATACATAGGAACCTGTAGTTTATTAATTAAAATTAGGATAGAGAGTGAAATTAGACTCTCTAAATGTAGAGAGTCAAACTCACTCTCTAATTTATATTTTAAAGTTAAAGAGTATGTTGGACTCTTTATAATAAAGAGTTTATATATAGATAGACTCTTTATAATAAAGAGTTCGAGTTATATAAAGAGTCATTTGGAGATACTCTTACTAAATATATTTATAGTGTAAGTTTGACCTCCTTATTTAATTATGTACATGACTTTTTGTGCTCTCATTTAATTAAATGTTAACTAGTTAGCAATTAGGATCCAAAAAACTCATTGTGAAAACATTTTACCAAAACATTAATATGATTGATAATATATTGATTTAACTAAAGAAAATATTCAGAGTACACAACGTAAAGTAGATAAACGATCCAGGTCTTCACTATGTTCAGCATTCATTTGCTTTCTGACTTTTACACACCAAAACCCTAAGCGCTCTCCACAATCTCCACAAACTACTCCCTGATGATCTCTTTTCATTCCTTCTTTTAATCTTTTCACAGCCCTCGTTGTCTAATCGAAACATTGTTGCATAGGGAATATTATTCCTCCGATTCTGTCTTTTCTTTATATCTTTCAGCTCCAATTCTGTAGGAAACCTTCCGTATCCGAATGCCAACAAATACCATCTTGACTTAATTGGATTTGCAATGGGAGATGCTTTATTGGAATCATTATCATACTCGTAATTTTGTGCGTTGTAACCCTTTTCTCGCCGTTGTTGTTGCTTCGATGAAGTGGTTCTTTGTATTGCTTTGTTGAATGAGAAAGATTTCCATGGAACGATGCGCTTCTTCTTCATTAGTAGTTTTTTCTTCTTATTGAAAATGGTATTATTTGTGATCTGGGTTTGTTCCCCGTCAGGATGTTCTTTGTAGCGAATGAGTTTTCCACAGAACATGATGTTGTCTTTCGGATAAGTTGATGCGGTGAAGTCTTCACTAGAGAACTCGAAGAAATCTTCATCAGACGAGCTCTGTTCTTTGGAGAAGTCATCATTTATCGAGCTGTAATTTTCTGATTCTTGGCTGCAGTGTGTTGCAAGATCGCATAGAGAGAGTGTTTCTTCTACTTCAAGATCAAAATCTTGTAACTCCTCGTCAAAACTGCCTTCTTGCACTGGTACAGCATTATTAATCAACTCTTTAGCCACCATATGTCCAGAATGAATACAAAAGAAAAACTAGTTGTTTTGATGAGAGATTGAAATTAGCAAGTTGAAAATATATATGTATATATAGAACGTTAAGCAACTTGATGATGATGTATGGCTTCTGGGGGAACCCATATAATATAAATAAAGAAATAATAATAAAGGAGATGATATGCTTTGGCTTAGTCTTCTAGAAAAGCAGGCCGTGGTGATGCATATTGATCAAAATTCAAAACTGCTCATACGTAGTACCTAAACAATATACTGGTCGTTTCTGTTTCTAGATGGATGCTTTCTTCCTTTTTAGACTAAAGATTTAAAACTTTATAACATATAAATGATGCTATCTTTATAATATTTAATAATATATTTATAATGTTTATTTTTTGAGGCTGCAAAATATTTCTGCACAAAATTGTATGCTTCCTAGTGAATTGAAGATTCCTGTGACGTGTTTGATTCCCACATCGAATACTGATTTGGCCAGCTTTAATATCTTCCAGTTTTGACTTTATTCAGCTTCCTTCTCCCGTGGCGGAAAAAACGTTGAAGGTTACAAATGTAAGAACCACTTTTAAAGAAAATCAAAGAGAAGCATCTGTTAATTAAGACTATTTAATTTGGATTTTTAATTTTAATTTAGTCAATGTAATATATATTGTTTTACTTATTAATAGGTTTTAAGGAAAATATCACTTTGTACTTTTGAAAACATAAAAATAGAACATCTAAAATTCCATTTCAGACATTGAAAATAATGACAGAAGGTTAATAATGTCATTTTCCATGATATATTAACATAAAAAAAAAAAAAAAAAAAAACAAACAAAATTTAATTTTTAAGCCATACATAGGAAAACGTGACCCTTATTGATAATGTACCGCATTCTTTTTTCTTTTTATTTTTACATTTATTTTCTTGTTTAAAACTTTAAACTCATCAATTTTTTTCACATTAAAATTAGTCTGTTAATCTATTGAAAAACTCAAGAAAGAACTTTTTAACCACAGTATAATACTTCTGTCTTAATTCCAAATGAAAGCCAAAAAGCTTATATATATATATATATATTGCTTTGACCATCTAAATTTTATTAAATATAATTTATGTATTAAAAAAAACCTTATCAAAAATCCTTTTTATGATGAAACCTCTGTTCAATGAGAAGTGACTACAAATGGCGTCTAATATTTGTGATCTGCCACGTGGGTGTTTCTAGAGTGATCTGATCTCAGCTTTCAGGGTGAGCAGTCCAAGCCGTCTGATTTTTATCTAGAATTAACCAATGAGTCAAAATTTCTGGTTATTTATTTATTATTTTCTCCCAATTGATTTAATTTTTAAATACTTGTAAAATAAGCTTATAGTCACATTTTCCGGAAAAGAAAAAAAGCATATATGTACTAGTAACTAAACCAATGTGAAATTCTCAATTTTATATATGCCATGTGGTTTGATTACATAATGTTAAATACATGTTGAAAAATATATTTCTTTAAATTAAGTTGACATACTGGACTAACGTCTTTCCCCTTAATCCTCTCAATGAAATTATTTGTTATTTGAGATGAGTAAGACGTGGCATTAATGTTTTAATAATGACAAAATGTACTAAACTATTAGTCCTTAATTAGTATTTTCATTGAACTACAATACATAGACAAATGACGCGTTTAATTTAGGGAATATTATATTATTGGGAATGATATATTAAATGTGTTTAGTTAAATTAGAATAAATTGGTGAGCATATTATATAGATTATTGAATCACCATTCTTTTGTAATATTATTATATTGTTATTATTATTTGAGTTATTTTTTAACCCCTTGCATTGAGATTTTGCTAAAATACCCCTCCACATATCAAAAGTTTAAATTTTAACAAAAACACCCCCACCCACCCAAGTCATTGCCGGCCACGGCCGCCACCACCACCATCGATCGTGGCCTGAGCGGCGCACGGTCGAACGGATCAGCCAGCGGTGGTAGACGATAGTCCTCTTGGGTTGTTGAGGTGTTATGGCAGGGTTCATGTAAATTATATTCAAAATAAGGATATCACTGTCCAAAAATTGTATTACTTAGGGGTAAAATTGTAATAGCAGGGTTCATATAAATTGTTTTCAAAACAAGGCCATTACTGTCTAAAATTTTTATTAATTAAGGATAAAATTGTAACAAAATTAAGATTACCTAGTAATCTTATAATATCTAAGAAAATGGTGGTATTCTGATTACCACCAATATAACCAATAGTGATTAATATTGGTATTGGAGGATCACCGAAATATTTTATTATTTGACAATCAAACATAGTAATGTCAGTAATATAAATAACATTATTGGAGTAGTGGGGGATAACCTCCAACAAACGCACCTTAATTGTAAGTTGTATTTTTTAAATTTGACGTTCAATAATATTATAAAATATGATATTTTTTTATAACAATTTCTCATCTTTAAATAAAAATTCCATCTCAATAATGTCACTTACAAGATGTTAAGTATGTTTAACTTTCATAATTTAAGATTTTGTTGTTTTCCATTACTTGAGGAAAAAATAAAATCTATGTGAGTGGAATATATGTATAGACCTGGGCAAGGCTCGGTCCCAATCGAGCCCGAGACTGGGCCTTGAAGGATTGGTCACAAAATGGGACCGGTCCTTCAAGAATTGTATTGATGAGTGATGAGATGATATATATATTCCGTGATTTTATGGGTAGATTGTAGGGAATTCGTGACTTTAATGGATTATTTTTATTCAAGTTTCTTTGCATATTTCTATTTGCAAGAATCACGGGTATGTGTATGAGTTTCAGGTTTTTAGGTGAAAAAAGTGATGAATTTATGCTCACACGATGGTTGGAGGCTTTGTACATGCTAAAGGGAAAAAAAAAAAAAAAAAACGGATCTTGAAACAGAAGAAAGGAAGTGAATTTGCTAGATGGCATCGTAGCATGGTTTTTATGCATCGTGGCATGGTTTTTCTACGCCACGGCATGAGTTTTCTGTGCCGTGGCGCAAGAAGATGAATTTGGACTGAAAGTTCATGCTGCAGTGTGACAAAGTTTTATGTTTGTGGAAGAATTTGGCGCCAGAAAATCACACCGCGGCGTGGATCGCAAGAAAAATAAAAACCTCACATTTTCCAACTCCAACTTGAACTTGTATTTTCCCAAAAACACCCCTAGCAAAGGAACAGTATAAATAGGACTTTGTAATTTATTTTAGGGATACTTTTTGACCTAAATTAAGAGTAACTTTTTATCAAGAAAGAGAAGGAGATTCTTCCTAGGGTTTGGCTTATTCATGCTTTTGGGGGAATTTCAGGTTTGCTCTCTTTAATGTCAATGTGTAACTAAACTCTTATTTAGGGATGCAATGTAGCCTAATCGGAAGGCTCTATGTTTAAACATATATTTATTGTTATCAATTCAATGAAAATCTGGATTCATTCATGTATTTATTTTGCCTTTAATTTTCATTATTGTGTGACGACACTTAGTGTGAATTAGTAGGTTGTTTGTGTTGAAGTTATTGAATGAATGATTAGTATTTTGTGCATATGCCTTGACAAAATATTAGTTGGGTCATGATTTATTGAATAATTAGTGCATGTGCATACGCCCTGACAGATGCGCATTTGTTCTTGATTTTGAGTATTCCTGTGTTTAATGGGTTTTTAATTCAAAGGTTAGACTATATGCCCTAGCTAGTCTTGTGTTAAAAATACTAGGTTAATCCCGAACGCCTTACGGTAATACCTTGATTTAGTGAATGCAAACCCTAGAGACTGAATTGATAAACAATAGAGAGATATTTGACATAGAGCTGGATAATTATGGTGAAATTGGAGCTTTAGGTTTTGGTCAATTGGGTTTTAGATAATTTTAGTTTTATCCAATTGTTGCTTTTAAAGTGATCTTCCTTAAATTCTTCATTATTAAGTCTTGTTTTTAGTTTTAATTGAACGATAGTTATTAGGATTAGTAAATTGCTTACAAATCTCTGTGGGATCGACCCTTGCTTTTGCACACTAGACAACGAGAGTGATTCATGCACTTGCGAGGTTACAAAATTGTTCATCAAGGTATCTCATGGGCCTAGGACTGTCTCAGGCCCTTGAGAAATATCAGGGCCTAGAATGGTCCCTAGGACTAGTCCTAAGCCCATAGGATCAGTCCTGGGAGCGGTCCTATGGGCCTGGAAAGTTCCCAATATCCCCCTCCCCAATTTTTTATATATTTGGGGCTAAATTGAAATTATGTACGGCTGTAGGGGGTTTATGTAATTTTTAGAGGTGATTTGTAAATTTTTTAATTAATTAGTAAATAAATATAAAATAATGGTTAATTGGTTATAAATTTAGGGTGTTTTCAATTTAAACTTTAAAGAGATATAATATCCACACAATCACACTTCACAAATAAACAATTAAATAAATTTGTTTTTATTAAATTAATTTACATCGTCCAAATCTGTATTTCTAAAGAGGTCGAGTAGTTCGGGATTTTTAAAGTGTTGTTGTAGTCTTTTGTCTACATGAGTTTAATCCCGTAGACATGTTATGACTTCCATCTCATTGGTTAAAGAGCATCTTTTGTTTTCAACAATGCGACCACTAATTGAGAAGGTTGACTCGGATGCAATTGTCGAAACTGACACAAATAAAATATCACGTGCCATTTGGGCTACAATTGGGAATCGACTTGCATTTTGGCTCCACCATTGAAGCAGATCCATCTCACGTTTCTCCTTCTTCATCATGTAAAGCATGTCCATTTGTAGGTATCGATGCAGCTCATTCGGTCCATGTTTGTACGAGCTGGAGCTGCTACTTCCGCCATGTTCCATATACATCCATATGCTCGATCCTTATTGATAGATGTCTTCATTAGGGTCCTGGTCATCTCTGTTGGCGCTGGTCGTTCCTTTGTACCAAGTCTCATACAAAGAAAAAAGGATTTTCAATTTTCTGTTAAAGTCTATCAAATAAAAACTATAGCCATAATCTAAATGATGGCCTATCTTAGTAACCATACATTTAAATGCGTGTAATTTAAACCTAGGATCTACAATAAGACCTAATCCATATAAGAATGGAATATCTAACAAATATTTTTGATATTTTTTTTTTCCATTTTTAGAACAATGTTACTTATATCTTCATCATATCTATGTTTAGCAAAAGTTTTAGAAATTTGAAGTAAAATATATAATGCTACATTAGTAGTAGGATAATAAATATCACTTAATATATTAGTAGAATCGTAAAAAACTTTAAGAAATAAATGAAAAACATCGCAAACCCTCCAATCCGAATCGTTGACGACTTCGTCCGGATAGTTCTTCGGGTTGACGAAATCTGTAATTTGTCTTGCGATTGACATAACTCTTTGCAACATCAAGTATGTGGAGTTCCAACGGATAGGCATGTCTGTACATAACTTCTTTGGTCGAATCAATGACTCCTCTTGGCGACAATATTTTACGTACTTAGTCCATCTTGTATTGCTACCAGCAATGAATCCGATAGCTGCGCACACCCTATCAATCCTCGAATGTATAGCTTCTAAACTGCTTTAACAATAAAATTGATGATGTAGCAAGCACATCTCTGGTGAAAGAATTTGTCATCACCATGCATATCCAATCTCTTTTCAACTAAAGAAATTGTCGCGGTATTATCAACCACATTATCAACCGTTAGCACCACAACTCTCTTAATTAATAAATAATCTTGCAAAATTTTAGTAATTGTAAATAAATTGTCTTAGCACTATGTTTAGCAAATAATGGTTTAAAACCTATCAATTTTTGTTGTAAACGCCAATTATGGTCTAGGTAATGTATTGTGACACTAAAAAAATCTGTTTTTGATCTGACAGCCCATATGTTTGAAGTAAGTGCCATAGATATATTCCTAAAATTTTCAAATTCTATTTTAAGTTGATCTCTTATTTTATTATAAAGTTTTAGTATGTCCCTTCTACTTGTACCTCTACTTATAGGGCTATATGCTGGACAAAAGCATCTTTAATCAATTCAACAAAAAAAATGATTTTTAGATAAAGAAAGAGGAGAGTCCGTAGGAACTATGTATCTTGCTATACACTCACGTGCTTTGAGTGCATTGCCTGGCTGAGAGAGTTGAGGATTGTGGATTAAAATTAAGTTGAGTTTGAATTTGCCTACCTGGTGTGGTTGAAGTTGAACTGGACCTTCCAGGCTGCATAAATTGGGGGTGCTTCCTCTCCAAGTGCCATCGTATCATCGAAGTCCCGTGCTCAGCACTAATAACGGTTGCACAAAAATTATATACCCCACACGTTTCTTCCCCCTCCTCATTTTGCTTTGCCCGTTTTGATTTGGTGAAGTATTGCCATACCCCATACACGACCCTCTTTGACGGTCTTGTCGAGCCCGTTGTGTCGCAACTCGCTTGTGTTTGGCTGCACACAGTCCTAGCCATTTCTGGTTGTGGAATTGCTACCTCTAGAAAGGGTGAAAATGGATCAAACCTTTCCATTACTTTGGTGGATGGAGCGTAAAACTTATTTGTGGATGATCCTGAATGCATAATTTCAGGAATCCATTATGAATTTATGATAAAATAATAAATAACTAAAATGGAAGAAATTGAATAATATAAATAATAATATGAATTATAGATGAAATTGAAAAAAATGGAATAATATGAACAATAAATGAATAAATATAAATATAAATTGAAGAGAGTTTGAGAATTGGAGTAGAGAGTGAGAGATTGAGAGTGTTGTGAAGAAAATGGAGGAAAATGAGATTATTTAAACTTCAGGTTTGGGGGGGGGGGTTGTGGATTGTGGTGGTTTGGTTATTTGCTAGGGGTGGTTTTTTGAAATAAGGGGGAAGGGTTTGGGCCCGGGCCCTAGAGGAGGGACCAACCCAAAGACCCGTCCCCTCCTATTGGGCCTTGGTCCAGGTTTGGGCCCAAGCCCTTTAGGACCGGTCCTCCCAAAGATCGGTCATGGGTTCGGTTTTTTGGGCAGTCCCATTGATTGATTATATATATATATAATCAATCAATTTCAACTAAATATAATTTCACTACATTTAAACCTCTACTAACAAATTACAATTCAAGATTAATATGTATTGAAAATGTTCAAAAGAAAACAATTGACATTATAAGGTATGTTATATAATTAGAGGGCAATTACTCGCTTCACCTATTACTCGTTAAATGGAGTAAACGCCATTTTCCCACCCAAGGTTTGGCCTAAGCTCTTTTTCCCTTGGTAAAGTGCAAAAATTTCAAAAATATCCATATTCAATATTTTATAAATTTGACCTAACCTATTCTTGTATGTCAAAGTCATTTTTGGTAGATTGAATTTTACAAAACTCTTCAATATTTTCCTAACCAAACAAATAACATCTTTTTCATAAAAGCTATATTTTCATAAGCTCTATTATAATAAACTCTTCTTCTATAAACTTTACTCGAATAAGTCGACTCTTAGCATCTGCAAAGCAGACTGTCCACCAAAAACATCTTTCAATCAAATATGATTTAATAATAAACTCAAGTCATGCACATTTCAAGATAAATGCAAAATCCAAAAAATATGTCTTTATTATAATAGGAAGAAGTTGAATAATTCAACTAATAGAAAAAGACTAACTTAACACGTCAACCAAAAAGAAAAGGATTACTAACTCAAGAAATAAATATTAGCTGTATCGATGTTGTAAAAAAATTTGCTGCTGCAGTTAGTTTTAGGAAGCACCCACCAAATAGATGGCCCAACTGCTTCACTAATTAAGCAAAATGATGTGATTGTTTTATCCTATCCCAAGTCATAAATTCCCATGTCATGGCCAAATGACCACTCGATTGAAACGATCTAGAGAGTATTTGAATCAAAAGAAAGTTAATCAGACACAAATAATTAAATAGTAAGAAGAAAGAACACATGTGATTTATCATGGTTCATCCAAAATTGTGTTGTATAAGTAGAAGATCATACTGGACCCTTGACGGCTCAGTAGCGTTATAATCATTATATGGCCTAATGCTTTGGCCCAACTTTGGTTGGCCCACATCACATTGCGACCAGTGCCTTGGTTCAACCCCAGTTGCTCTTGCTAAACAACCGCGACCTGAATCCAGTTGGTCTTGCGTTGAAGTCATTTCCTAAGAAGGTTCATTACACGAGCTGATCCAATCTACAAGTCGGTCCCTTCTATGAGCTTGTCCACACTCCACGAGTTGGGCTACTCTACTAAGCCACTTCACGATTAGGGTTACTCAGCGAGTTGGATCTCTCTAACAAACTAGGCTCAAATGTAAGGCGATCTGGCAAAAGGTTTCGAGCTCATCTAACTTCAAACTCCACAAGGATTCTGAAACCTTAAGAGTTCTCAGCTCCATGCAAATACTAGCTTGAGGTAGACTCCTAACTCTGTAAAAAGTCTAGCGCTCTAAGAGTCCTAGTCTTAGACGAACTCGAACACTTAATGAGTCCTAAAGTCCCATACAAACTCTAACACCCACGGACTCCTAGTCCTATAAGGATTCTCATAAATCCTGGTGGTTTTAAGTCTTACAACGGCTTTCTTCCTCGGGTATTTTGATTTCACGTAAACTAGTATTCCTAAACAGACAATTGTTAGAGTAGATGCCCTAGAGCCAATCAATTATTGTAGAATTGACCCTTTGAAATAATGTTCATTAATCAATAAAAGACATTTTATTCTATATCGCGTAAATCATTATTATTGCAATATGTATTGATATATGTCCTTAGAATGGTAGAACCGTGACGAGGGTATCAAGTGTTTCAAATCTTGATAGTGAGAACCTTATGAGCACATATGGTAGCCATTCTAGAAACGTCCGTAGCCCTAGTATTATTCTGAAGTAAGGGCACATATAATACGGTAAGGCTATCATAGTGTTGAACGACCCTGTCGAAAGACAAAGGATCGATCTCACTTGTCAAGGTTGTTTGGTGACAACCTGGTGCAACACATGGGTGCTTGCTGTAGGCGAATATACCACAGCAAGTTCATTGGACTGACCCACCAGAGGATTCCACATGGATGGTAACCCTAGTGTCTATGGAACAAATCCTCTAACGAATGGTGGTACATCTAATCCTTAGAATTGAGATCACCGGAGCGCCTTGTGCATCGATTGGTGCAGTTTGACACTAGCCTAACACAGTTCTATCCAGAGCTGTCAATACGGTGGTGATTGGCTACATCAAGGAGTGTATCAAGACTATGGTGGATTGACAGAGGATTCATCACTCTCGGGTACGGGAGAAGTTATCTCATGGCGCAATTCAGTATATGGCAATGACACTAAAAATGTGGCCACAGTGGGATTGAGTTGTTGCTCTATTCGGATTAAAATCAGGTCATTGGTCCATAAATTGAATACATAATATCGAGAGTAACCGAAGGTTGACACTATTTCTATGCCTTCGTCTCGTCGAGATAACGGATGATGAAAGGATCGAATTGTACAGTAACCATATCATTGAGGTAGCTACTTTGCTGAATCTGAATCTATCGGGTGGCCATGATGCCTTGCTAGGGGCCAATCTTGGTATGTGTATTAGTGAGACGATTAATTGGTGTTAATTGCGATACTATACACTGTCGGTATGATGAGGAGCCTATGGGTCACACACATAGAAGATAATTTAAGACTCAGGAAGAAAGAAGTGCATTTTCGTCTTTTTAGGCGAAAGGGTATTTTGGTAATTTCACATTGCAATTAAATTTGCTGAGGCCGTAGCCTTTATTTAATTTGTTAGAAAAATTAAATAAGTGAAATTACGTTTAAATATGTGTTCGCATATATTTAATTAAATCATCATTATTGTTAAATGTTAATATATATATTAAGTATATATTAATTGATTTTAATTGAGATAATGATGAAATAAATTAAATATCTAATTGGGAGTGTTTGGTAACATGGGGTGTTTGGGTTGGAGCCCAAGCTTATTCCATATGGGAATAGGGCAACTAAGTTATCACTATAAAAGAAAATGTGTGTGATTTTTAATTGATTGATCACTTCTTATTAAAAGAAGTACACACAACCCCTCTCACTCTCTCCCACGCCAGTTTTTGGTTTAGCCTAAAATCAAATCTCTTTGATTTTCTTCTTCTTGATTCTTAAGGCTAAGGAGGATCTAGCAAATCCATCCTTAGTTCTTTTTTATTGTCTTCGTATGGACTACATGGGTTCGATCCTACACTTGGGTCGATAGCAAAAAGTTCATTGACAAATTTGGAGGAGCCTCCAAATGTGCGTATGTTTTTCCAAACTCATGATTAATTTCTGCAGATTTCTATTTTAACATAAATTGTAAAATTGTACCTTTGATCTTGGCTCAATGGGAACGATCCTTGTTATTATGATTTTGTTTTCCGATGTGTATATGGACCGTTTCCTAACAAAAGTATCAGAGCCTAGGGTACCAAATTTTACAGTTTTTATGTGGATGGTTGATAACATGTATTTGATGATATTATATTGCCTTATAAAATCTGCCTTAAAATCATGTTTTAAGAAATTTATTAATCGATTAATTTAATTTGTTGATGATCTGCAAGTTTGGTATATTGGTGATGGATTTTTGGTTGAAATCAGTGTGTATGATTGATTGAAAATCTATTTGGAGTGTATATGGTTACTGTATGAACAGATCCAGAGCTACACGTTTGTGTACGCTCGCCGCGATGATATAACACATCGCCACAACGAGCATTGTTCACGCTGGCGCTGGTGACGAAACCAGCGCTAGCATCGCCGCAGCGATCGTCATTTGGACAAGCGCTGTACAAAACAGCGCACGCCGCAATGATATAACCCATCGCCGTGACGATCTTCCTTAGAGCATGAACGTTAGCATAACCAATGCACGCCGCAGCGATCTAACTTATCGCCACAGTGAGCGCACTTCCGAGTGCACAGGGGCCAGAATGTAAAGTTTCAAAACTTTTAGACCAAATTGCAGATCTGTGAATTGTCAGGGGGTAAATGTAATTAACCCACAAATTTAAAAAATTGATTGTTTTTTAAATGTATGCTTTGTACTTGTTTGTATATTGCATGGTGCCCGATACATGAGCCTTAGACCAAAGGGTGAATATTTTAAATTATTTTTGGGTATGTATGGTTGTAAATTTATTAAATAGGGCATGCGTGTCTTGCCTTTCTCCTTTTCTCGATGTACATTCTCTTCTCATCTCATTCCCCTCGAATGTAAATCGAGGTTTCTAAATTTATTGATGTAAAGAATTTGTATAATTATTTTATTGTAAATTTAGAATGATATTTTTGTAATGTACTTGAACACGGAGCAAAGGACGAGGCAACCATACTTGGAGACTCAAGATGTTTATTATAGGACCCCTAGGTGACCCATCGATTCCTCTAGGCTCGAGAAAATCGGTTTTAGTTGGGCCATGTACCGACACGTTTTATATTATGTTTAGAATGCATGCTAAGGTTGAATGTTGAATAACATGCCAAACAATGTCATTCTAACAAAGATAATAATCTGATGAGACATTAAATAAGAAACCCTCAATTAAAGATATTAAGTCACGAAAGCCTTCCATCACCATGGTTTTAATCAAACCACTATTCTTCGAAACCTTGTTCGCCAAAGCGAATGGTACACTTTACCAGTGGGAGGTTAAAATGCATTGGTGTTTTCCTTAATGGTGATGCGTCGACTTAAAATGACAATTTTGCTTGTTTGCCAAAATGAAGGTTGATAAACACGTTATAGGCATAGTAGAGCAGTACACATATACTGTGTACATGGTGGCATGTAGTGTCCACTCTACTGATACTGAGAATCACACTTGAGGACAATGGTTGGAGCCATTGGATTGTGTGATTGGCTTGTTGGCTTTTTTCACATTTGAGGTTGATAGTAGGAGCTATCAACCAGTGTGGATTAAGTTTGTTGGCCTACCTAATCAGCTCATTTTGGCTTGTTCGCCAAAGCGAAGGTTTGAAATGGATAGGATGGGATCTTGGTCCACTAGGAAAGGCAACGGGTTTTCCCGAGTTAATAGTGAGGGCTATTGACTTGAGCAAAATAGTGGGAGCATCGTTTAATAAAAGACCATATTAAATAATAATGAACTTTATAATGACTTTATTTTTCTGCAATTGTAGATTCACCAAAATAAGCATTATGAACCTACGACCGATAATCGAGAAAGAAAACAGGTTGGATGGATCCAATTTCTCAAACTGGTATCGTAATCTTCGGATCATACTTAAGTCAGAAAAGAAATTGTATATCCTTGAAAAGCCATACATGGTTGAGCCTGATCTTGATGCCACTTATGAAGTTAAGGATACTTATCAAAAGTTCCTTGATGATGCTGATAGCGTTCAATGCTTGATGTTAGCATCGATGACACCTATGCTGCAAAAGCAGCATGAGAATATGGATGCTTCTTCCATTATTCTACACCTCAAGGAGCTTTTCGAAACAAATGCTCGACATGAGAGGTACAAGGTGTCGAAAGCATTGTTTGGGAGTCGTCTGACTAAGGGAGCCCAAGTTGGTCCTTATGTGCTCAAGATGATTGAGCACATAGAGAGGCTTGAGACTTTGGGATGTGGCTTGGATGCAGAATTACAAATGGATTTAATTCTGCAATCCTTGCCTGACTCTTATGTTCCGTTCATAATGAATTTCAATATGAACACGATGGAGAAAACGTTGTCAGAACTTTTGAACATGCTGAGGACTGCAGAGTAAGACTTGAAAAAGTCCAAGCCTGTTTTACTGGTTGTTGCCAGTAAAGCAAAGGGTAACGGCAAGTCCAAGCCTAAGCCCAAGCCCAAGTCCAAGCCCAAACCCAAAGGACAGGTTGCTCTTGGTCTTGAGAGTGGCATAGGGAAAGGCAAGGTAGTTTGCTTCTTTTGTGGCAAGCCTAGCCATTGGAAGAAACACTGCAAGGCTTTCCTCGCAAGCAAGAAGAAGTCAAAGGCTACGACTTTAGGTATTTTTATGATTGAGATTAATTTCTCTCCCTCAACATCTTGGGTCATTGACACAGGATGTGGTACTCACATTTGTACTGATGTGCAGGGACTAAGGCAAAATAGAGTGCTCGCCAAAGGAGAGGTGGACCTACGAGTTGGAAATGGAACACATGTGGCTGCATTGGCTGTAGGGACTTATTGTTTATCTTTGCCTACGGGCTTGTTATTGGAACTACATAACTGTTATCACGTACCTTCTATTTCTAGAAATATTATTTCAGTATCCGCTTTGGATAATATAGGGTATCATTTTGAGATATCTAATGGATTGTTGTCCTTTAGTTTGAATGGTATTCTATTTGGAATTGCAAGGTTATATAATGGATTATATGTTCTTGATTTAAACAATAAAGATATTCTCAACATTGAAACCAAGAAAGCTAAACATAGCGATCAAAACCAGACATATTTCTAGCATTGTCGATTGTGTCATGTTAATAAAACCCGCATTGCAAGACTTCAAAGGGATGGAGTTTTGGACCCTTTTGACTTTCAGTCATTTGAGGTATGCGAGTCATGCCTGTTAGGCAAGATAACCAAGTCTCCTTTCATAAGACAAGGTGAAAGGGCTACTGAGCTGTTAGGCATCATCCATAGTGATGTATGTGGTCCACTAATAGTTGAGGCCATAGGTGGATATTCCTACTTCATCACATTTATTGATGATTTCAGTAGATATGGTCATGTCTACCTTATGAGACATAAATCTGAAGCCTTTGATAAATTCAAGGAATTCAGGAATGAAGTACAAAATATGTTGGGCAAAAGTATTAAAGCTCTTTGGTCGGATCGAGGAGGTGAATACTTAAGCTTAGGGTTTTCAGAGTACCTGAAGGAATGTGGGATAGTATCACAACTCACCCCTCCTTATACACCCCAACACAATGGAGTGTCTGAAAGGAGGAACAAGACCTTACTTGACATGGTTAGGTCCATGATGAGTTTTAGTGATTTACCTACATCGTTCTGGGGTTATGCCCTAGAGATTGCGACTCAAGTTTTGAACCGTGTGCCATCAAAGTCTATAGATAAGACTCCACATGAGCTATGGAGTGGGTGAAAGCCCAACTTGTCTTATCTAAGGATTTGGGGTTGCGAAGCTTATGTCAAGAAATTGACTTCGAACAAGCTAGGCCCAAAATCCTATAAATGTATATTTGTGGGGTATCCAAAGGAGACCAAAGGATACTATTTCTACCACCCAAAAGAGCGCAAAATTTTTGTTGCTCGATCTGGTGTCTTCCTAGAAAATGAATATTTTCTAAGTACTAGTGGGAGAAAAATAGAACTCGATGAAGTTCTAGAACCACAAGATATACTAGACGAAGGACGGGATGATGTGCCATAGGAAGTGGTTGAACATCATGAGGAGGTTACTCCACAACTTGTGGATCAAAGTGAACCACCTCAGGTAGCACATGAGCTACGTAGATCTGGGAGAGCACGCCATGGGCCCGAGAGATACAGTTATCTCATGACTCAACATGGTGACGTACTAGTTTACCAAGATGATGAACCCAGAATCTACGAAGGCGCTATATCGGATCCAGATTTCGTTAAATGGCTTGAAGCCATGAAATCTGAGATGGACTCCATGTGCCAGAACCAAGTGTTGTCTCTGGTGGAACCAGCTGAAGGGGTAAAACCCATAGGGTGTAAATGGGTCTTCAAGAAGAAGACTAACATGGATGGCAACGTGCATACTTATAAAGCACGACTGGTTGCCAAAGGTTTCAAACAAATTCATGGCATTGACTATGAAGAAACCTTTTCGCCAATTGCCATGATTAAATCCATCCGGATTATGCTTGCGATTGTTGCATATCATGATTATGAGATTTGGCAAATGGATGTCAAAACTGCTTTCCTAAACAGAAACCTTGAGGAGGATGTGTATATGACACAACCTGATGGTTTCGTTCTTGATAGTCAAGCTAATAAGGTATGCAAGTTGCAGAGATCCATTTATGGACTCAAGCAAGCTTCAAGGAGCTGGAACATTCGTTTTGATGAAGCCGTAAAAGAATTCGGTTTTATCAAGAACAAAGATGAGCCTTGTGTTTACAAGAAAGTGAGTGGGACCGCAGTAGCATTCCTAGTGTTGTATGTCAATGACATACTTTTGATCAGGAATGATATACCGAACTTGCAGTCGGTAAAGACTTGGTTATCCAAGTGCTTCTCCATGAAGGACTTAGGGGAAGCAGCCTACATGCTTGGTATAAAGATCTATCGTGACAGATCGGGTAGGTTGCTTGGCCTAAGTTAGAGTGCATATATTGATAAAGTACTGGAGAGATTCAGTATGGAAGAATCCAAGAAGTCTTCCGATGTCACATGGTGTTTATCTCTCTAAGGAATTGTGTCCTAAAATACAAGATGAGGGAGATAGGATGAAAAGGATCCCATATGCATCAGCAATTGGATCCATCATGTATGTCATGCTATGTACTGGGATTGATGTCTTATGTGCTTTGAGCACTTGTAGTAGATATCAATCGGATCTAGGTGAGTGTCACTGGATGGCTGTCAAGAATATTCTTAAGTACTTGAAGAGGACTAAGGATATGTTCTTGGTTTATGGAGGGGAAGATGAGCTCACTGTAAAAGGATACAGTGATACTAGTTTCCAAACGGACAAAGATGATTATCGATCGTAATCAGGATTTGTATTTTGTCTCAGTGGCGGTGCAGTGAGCTGGAAGAGCTCTAAGCAAAGCATTATAGTGGACTTTACAATAGAGACTGAGTATATTGCATTGTCAGATACGGCCAAGGAGGCAGTGTGGATTAAAAAGTTCATTATTGAACTTGGTATGGTTCCCACGATTGTTGATCATATAGACATCTATTGTGACAACAATGAAGCAATTGCTCAAGCCATGGAACCACGGTCTCATTAGAAGTCCAGACACATACTCAGACGATTCCATCTCATCAAAGAGATGGTTGAGAGAAAAGATGTGCAGATTAATAAAGTGCATACTAACGACAATCTCACAGATCCACTGACAAAGCCTCTGTCGTAGCAAAAGCATGAAAAGCACTTGAGATCATTTGGTATTAAATACATGAATGATTGGCTGTGCAAGTGGGAGATTGTTAGAGTAGATGCCCTAGAGCCAATCAATTATTGTAGAATTGACTCTTTGTAATAATGTTCATTAATCAATAAAAGACATTTTATTCTATATCACGTAAATCATTATTATTGCAATATGTATTGATATATGTCCTTAGAATGGTAGAACCGTGACGAGGGTATCAAGTGTTTCCAAGATTCGTTTCAACTCCCTATTTGATACTTCTACTTGGCCACTAGTTTGAGGGTGATATGGGGTAGCAACTCGATGTGTAACTTCATACTTGCTTAACAATGTTGCAAATTGGCGATTGCAAAAGTGAGAACCACCATCACTGATAATGGCTCTTGGCGTGCAAACCTTGAAAAGATATTCTTCTTCACAAACTTGATAACTACGCGAGCATCGTTTGTTGGCAACGCAGCAGCTTCCACCCACTTCGAAACATAATCTACAGCAACCAAAATAAAACGGTTAGAAAACGAAGAAGGAAAAGGTCCCATAAAATCTATCCCCCACACATCAAACAATTCTACTTCTAGGATATTATTTAAAGGCATGACATTTCTCCTAGACATGTTCCCAACCAGTTGACACTCATTACAACTCATAACAAAACGAAAAGCATCTTTAAAAAGAGTTGGCCAGAAAAATCCTGATTGAAGAACTTTAGCAGCGGTCTTTGTCTAACTAAAATGACCACCAATTTCCCTTGAATGACAATGACGAAGAATATTTGTCATCTCTTTTTCTGGCACACATCTTCTTATCATTTGATCGACACAATGCTTGTACAAAAATGGATCCTCCCAAAAGTAGTACTTTAAATCTGCAAAAAATTTCTTTCGTCTTTGGGAGTTCATTCCAAGAGGCAATACTTTCTGCGCCAAATAGTTAGCAATATCTGCAAGCCACGACCCTTCTTGAATAGCAAACAATTGCTCATCCGGAAAGTATTCATTGATTGGATTTTCTTCCTCTTGAACTTCTTCATTGGATTCCAATCGGGATAAATGGTCAGCCACTTGATTTTTCGTTCCTTTCTTGTCCTTAATCTCCAAGTCAAATTCCTATAAAAGCAATACCCATCGCAATAATCTGGGCTTGGAATCCCATTTTGCTAAGAGGTACTTCAACGCAGCATGGTCAGTGTACACAATAACCTTGGTACCTAGCAAATAAGAACGAAATTTGTCAATAGAGAATACCACTGCTAAAAATTCTTTTTTAGTAGTTGCATAATTTAACTATGGTCCCGTTAAAGTCTTGCTGGCATAATAAATCACATACAAAACCTTACCTTTCCATTGTCCTAAAACAGCCCCTATAGCATAGTCACCCGCATCACACATGAGTTCAAAAGGTAGTTCCCAATCGGGCGCAACAATAATAGGAGCAGAAATTAATTTTGCTTTTAAACACTTAAATGCATCTAAACACTCTTGACTGAAATTAAAAGGAACATCCTTAGCTAATAAATCACAAAGAGGTTTAGAGATTTTAGAGAAATCCTGTATGAATCTCCTATAAAAGCTCACATGCCCAAGGAAACTTTTGATAGCCTTCACTGAATTTGGAGGTGGTAGTTTCTCAATGACTTCAATTTTCGCTCGATCCACCTCAATTCCATTCACGGATATCTGATGACCTAACACAATCCCATCTCGTACCATGAAATGGCACTTTTCCCAATTTAGCACCAAGTTAGTGTCAACACATCTCTGCAAAACATTAGATAAGTTAGTTAAAAAATCATCAAAAGAATCTCCAAAAACAGAAAAATCGTCCATGAAAACTTCAATGGACTTCTTAACTATATCAGAGAATATTGAAATCATGCAACGTTGAAAAGTTGCAAGAGTGTTGCACAAGCCAAAAGGCATTCTTCGATAGGTGAATGTTCTATATGGGCACGTGAAAGTCGTTTTCTGTTGATCTTCTCGCGCTATAGCAATTTGATTGTAGCCTGAATATCCATCTAGGAAACAATAGAACTTGTGGCCAGCTAACCTCTCCAACATTTGATCGATGAATGGCAATGGAAAATAGTCTTTACAAGTCGCAGAATTCAATTTGCGATAGTCAATACATACTCTCCATCCCGTGACTGTTCGTGTTGGAATCGGCTCGTTGTTATCATTACGGACCACTATCATTCCTCCCTTCTTTGGCACTACTTGGACTGGACTCACCCATGCACTATCCGAAATTGGATATATGATTCCTGCATCTAAAAGCTTCAACACCTCCTTCTTGACCACTTCTTGCATTGATGGATTCAATCTTCTCTGTGGTTGGACAGTAGGCTTATAACTTTCCTCCATTAAGATCTTGTGCATGTAGATTGAAGGACTGATACATTTTATATCCCCAATTGTCCATCCACCAATAGCTTTCTTGTATTTCCTCAATATGCGTAGCAACTTGTCTTCCTTTACAACACTCAAAGAAGCATTAATAATGACTGGAAAAAATTTACCCTCTTCTAAAAATGCATACTTTAAATGAAATGGTAGTTGCTTGAGCTCAAGTGTAGGTGCCTTTGTGATTGGTAAAGTTGAGTGAGACGCCACAGCTCCAATTTCTCTGATCGAATTAGCTTCAAGACGAACCAATGGTGGTAAAGCATTTAATTATCTTAAACACTCTCTCATCTCTTCACTATCAACTTCATCCTCATGATCTCTAGAATTCATCAAACAATTCTCTAAAGGAAAAATGGGGTAGCTCTCTTTAAAATTCTGCTCCACTATGGTGTCGAGAACATCAATCTTAAAGCATGAGTCTAGTTCAGATGGACGCTTCATAGATTCAAAAACATCAAATTCTACTTGCTCATCTTCTACCCTTAAGATTAATTTCCCTTAGTGGACATTTATTAATGTTCTACCCATGGCTAGAAAGGGTCGTCCTAAAATTAAAGGTATCTCCTTATCTTCTTCCATGTCTAACACTATGAAATCTACTAAGAAAATCAGTTTGTCTACATTAATCAAGACGTCTTCTACCACCCCCCTAGGATATGTTGTCGATCGATCAGCTAATTGGAGAGACACGGTGGTTGGCTTCACTTCTCCTAATCCAAGCTTCCTGTAGATGGAAAACGACATTAAGTTAATACTTGCCCTTAAATCACATAACACTTTATTAAAATAACAACTACCAATTATACAAGGGATAGTAAAACTCCCTGGATCTCTTAGTTTAGGTGGTAGTTTCTTTTGAATCAACGCGCTGAATTCCTCCGTGAGCATAACTTTCTCGTGTTCCTTGAATTTTCTCTTGTGTGTGAGGATCTCCTTTAGAAACTTCGCATACTTCGACATCTGTTCTAGCATATCAACAAAAGGGATATTAATATGTAAACTTTGAAACATGTCAATAAACTTATCGAATTGCTTATTGAGCTTCTGATTTTTCAACCGTTGTGGGTATGGAAGGGTTGTCTGGCTTGAAGGAAGTTTCTGCTCAGATGCACGCTCGCCACCAGATTCATGGCCGCAGCGATGAGTTGAAACTTCTGACGCATTCGGAGCAAGATCACGCTCGCCGCGGCCACCAGATTCATCACTGTGGCAATCGTCCCTATTTCTGATGAATTTCTCCGCAATCTCACGCTTGTTGCAGCCACCACCATCACCGCCACGTCGATCGTCCTTTTGCTCATCCTTCATGTCTTGTTCTTGCCTCAGTTTTTCACCCTTTGAATTTTCCAACATTCATCCACTCCTCAAGGTGATTGCATGCGCTTGTTCCTTGGGATTTTTCTCTGTATTGCTCGGCAATACTCCTTGAACTCTTCCCGCTAAGATGCTATGAATTTGCCCAATTTGAGTCTCAAGGTTCCTAATAGAGGCTGATTGATTTTGAACTAGGACGTTAGTCTTCTCAAACCTCTTGCTTGTCTCTTCAATGAACTTGGTCAACACATTCTCTAAATTAGATTTTGGCTCTTGAGGTTGAAAAACAGGAGCTTGTTTTTGCTCATTGTTGTTGCTCCATGAAAAGTTTGGGTGTTTCCTTCATGCTAGATTATATGTATTGGACTATGAATTCCCTTGTCCCCTTTGGAAATTATTGATGTAATTGGCTTGTTCAGGTTAAGCAAATGGGTTCCCTTCTTGGCAATCCTTCGATGAATAATTTCCTGCACAAAGGTCACATATTATAGAAGAAGATTCAATTGCATTTACTTTCAACACATTACCTAATTGCTTCTAGATGTTTGAAAGTTGAGCAGCCAATGCAGAGTAACTGTTAACTTCATGCACTCCTGCTGATCTCCTTATTGAAGTTCTCTCTAGAGTCCTCATATAGTTATTGTTCGCCATCACCTCAATCAGATTGTATGCTTCCTCTGGCGTTTTATTGTTCAAGGCTCCCCCACTTGCAGCATCAATCATAGCTTGAATAGTTGGTAGCAACCCTTGGTAGAACATTTGTACTTGCGACCAGATTAGTAAACCATGGTGAGGGCACCTCCGTAAGAGATCCTTATACCTTTCCCATGATTCATAGAATGACTCTGAATCTTGTTGGTAAAAGTTGATAATCTCACTACTCAGCTTGGCAGACTTGGCAGGTGGAAAGTATTTAGTGAACGCTTGAGCTAACTCGTTCCATGTCGTGATGCTCCCAGATGGCAGAGAAATCAACCAAGCCTTAGCTTTTTCCCAAAGAGAGAATGGGAAAAGCCTTAGCCTAATTGCGTCATCGGATACTCCATTATGCCTGAATGTGTCGCAAAACTCCAGAAAATTTGTGATATGCAGGTTGGGATCATCATTAGGTAACCCAGTGAATTGGACCGACTGCTGAATCATTCCAATAATTGCTGGCTTAATCTCAAAATTATTCGCTTGAACGGGTGGTCTCCTGATGCTAGAATAGCATCCATCAATAATAGGACTAGAGTAGTCTTTCAATGCTCTCTAAACCACTGCTGCTCCACCATTTGCATTTCCCCCTAAAGTATCCTCAGTCTCATTCTCTTGATTTCCCATATTGGGATTCACAATTCCTAAGTTAGCTATTGACTTTTCAGAGTCAGCTTGCCTCTTTTCTTTCCTCAACTGTTTTGCGGTTCTCTCGATCTCAAAATCTAGTAGATTAAGATCACCACGACCTCTTGAACGTAAACTCTCCAGATTCTAGCTGAAAACAACAAACAAAATAAACAAAAATAAAAATAAAAATTAATTAGTAAACAAAAATAAAACAAATCAAATTAGCAACTAAATATTTCGTATTGATATTGGTAAAACGAAATAGTTCCCCGGCAACGGCGCCAAAAACTTGATAGGCTATTCGCAAGTGTACGAAATCGTGCAAATAATGAAGCTTCGAGTAAACGAGTGTCGAATCCGAAGAGAACTACCTACCAAGTACCAAACTAGTCTATTTTACTGCTATTTGATGAAACATAATTTTATGAATGAATTTAATGAAAAGGAAAACAAATTAAAAACTAAACAAAAGCAGAATTTTCTAAATACTTTGGTATAAAGATCAATATGACTAAACCCTAGGGCACAAATTTCACACCAATTTATTCCTATGTATTGACGATTATTACTATCCTAATTAAGCTTATTCTAAAGGCCAAACTCCCTAATATTTCCCAAACTTTCTCTCGAACAATTAGTGAATTAACCCTTAAACAACAACCCAAAATATCTCTAAGTTAGATTTAGGAGCTAAGAGATCATTAAGTTCTACGGAATTTACCAGAGCCTCATAGATCGCGGTAACCTATCTCTAGCATTCGCTCAATCTATGGTTTTATTACCTTAGACAAATCAGGTTTCATCTCTCGACCTTAACCCAACCCATGATATCATTCAACCCTCAGATCCTTAAGAATTGAAAGCATTACAAACAATAATAAAACTTAGAATTAATGCTTAATAAGAAATCAATAAAGATAACGTCAACACATATTCATACATTGGGCTACATTTTTAGCCCTAGAAAAGCGATTTAGTTTACAGTTACAATGATAAAAACCATCATTCTATTCAACAACATGAGTTCAAGAAAGAAAAATATAAACACTTCTCTAATTAGTGAACGAGAGCTTCAAGAATCCCGATCTCCAAACTAGTAGCCGTTCTTCCCTTTCTCTCTGAAAACTCCTGAAAAACTTCTTAAAGACCCTTATTTATATCCTAGGGTTTTGATCTTAATCAGGAAAAGAGTAAATGCCTTAGCCCATTCAGATTCGGATTAGGATAATGCATTAACATAACAAGCCCGTGACCCATCATCGCGGCAGTAAGAACAGTCACTGTGGCGATTGTTCTTTCTGTCCAAGGCATTCGTGACCTTCATAATTTGGTAAAGTCATACACATTAATTTTGTAGCTCTCTGAATAAGCTTTCCAACACCACAAGAATCGTTGAATTCTGATTTCTACAGCTCAAGTTATGACAGAAACATCAAAGCACGCTCATCTTGAAGGATTTCTAGATTTTACTTTTTATCTTTGACGCGTCACAACTTTCTCGTTTCAACTCCGATTCTTGTACCGTTTGTTCCTACGCGTCATGAATTCCATCGACATCATTCTTTTCCCTTCAAATATATGTTTGAACCTAAAAATACTAAAAATACACCCATGATCCCATAAAAAGGTATTTATGAAAGAATTTATTCAAATACCACAATTTAAACACATTTTTCCACAAATAATCCAATTAAATCACTAAAAAAATATAAAATTTCAAGATCTTATCATGTGGTGGTCCTCATACTCATCAGAGAGACAATGGAAAGGATTCTGGTTCATAACATTATCCTATATAGGAGTATCCTACAAAGATAGAGACTTTGGGGGTATAGGGGAAATTGTATTACTAGGAGAAATAACCTGATTAGTAGGTGTAGATAGACCTTTACCTCTATTTTTCTTAGCCATATATTGAAACCCTTCACTATCAACTGTTTTCTTAGGAGGAGATGCAGTATGTACAGAGGATGCCTGTTGGACCTATAGAGGGCAAGAAGAGACACTATGGCCAAACACTTGGCACTTATCACATTGGGATGGTCTCCATTGGTACTCAACTCTAACATCCATAGAGAGAGGATCATTAGAATCCTCCAGAGGAAGGTGCACACACACCATTTCCAAGAGTTTGCGAGCAGTATCCACTTCAATGAGGACATGAGCAAACCCAATTCTACCAGCCCCATGAATGCATGTATCTTCAGTAATTCTGTCGAGGCTAACGGCTTGCCAATACCACTAGTAATGAATCTTAAAGCATCATGGTTCCAACATTCCATAGGCAGATCAAATAACTTGACCTACAAGGGAATAAATCCATGTGATTCCTTGTTAAGGACCATACCAGGATGCCACCGTTGCAACAAGATAGGCCTGTTCTACAGTAACCAAAGGCCATCCTCCATGCATTTCACCATAAGATTTTCATCAGAGAATTAAAAAAATAAAACCCCTTATCATCCATCATAACTTCAAAGATACTGTAAGTTTTCCATAGACGCATAACAATGTTCTGAACAATAAGGAAGGGCAATTTCTTTTCAATGAATGATCCCAGGAAGAAGTTTGCCCACTTCTTATGTCTTTCAGTACATATAGAGATCGGGAGGTTAATAACAACAACACCTTTTGATGAGAATTTAGGAGTATAGGTGTTTTTCCATTAGATTGGCTTGCTATCGTGACATGAGCCCATGAACGTTTACCTTCAGAATGCAAAGGATGACCAGAAGTATTTGGGCCAGTAGTCTTTTGTCCCAAAGCTACAAATCCAGAAGAAGAAACATTAGGTCCTACATGTTTTTTACTAGCTCCCTAATTTACCTTTTCCTTTTGCCATTCCACCACTACCTTAGGGCTTATGACTTGTAGAAGAAGAGGGATGGGAACTGTTGAGTCCAAAGCTGAACATCGGAACTTCACATCCAATAGATGGAGAAGTTCTCTTATTAAAAGAAGAGGCTCCAAAAGTAAAGGGCTTAAAGGCTTCAGACGTGACTCCATAAGAACAAGAAGCATAGGGACTACTGGGCTTAGGTCACACTTAGAAAAGGCTGCCCAGAACTTGGAGGGAGATACGGAGATTGGGCTGGAGCCAGGTCACCAATAATTGGGTTAGGATTCGAGTTAAGACCCGACAAGGAACCAGACACCTACTCTTCCACCACCGCAATATGCTCCTCGAGGTTGCGTGATGCAGGAACCGGCATTGCTCGACCAACTTTGGGCTTTTTTTTAGACAAAGGTTGATTCTCCAAAGACTGGTCCCCAGTAGAGTCACTTTCTTCCTCACCAGTTTGACCAAAGGTCGAAATGCCATCCTTCCTAGAATGAGGGCGATGAACCCCTCTAGATCTGGTGTGTTCTCGAAAACTTTCTAGGCCAGTAGATCTGCTTTCAAGAGCTATAGGACGTGGAGCTTGTTGATCTTGATTCACTGCACTTAGATTCTTAACATTCACAAAAGAACCATTTCCAAGCACAACATCCATATCCACAAACGAGGAAATGCTATTAGCTGAGCTCTTACCATATTTCATAATGCATTTCAAAGAAGCAAAATAAAGCTCCGAACAGGTTGACGCCTCCCTAAAGTGCTTCATAAACCGTCAAGGACAAACAAAGAACCACTTACCAAAAAGAGAGAGCACCACCAACGGCGGCGCCGATGGCTAGCCAAGAAGAGAGGGGAGGACTCCTCACAGTGGGATCCACTTGCTTTTCTATTCTTTAGAGAGCACAACAGGAGTTGTTTCGAACTTGCCTATACTTGAATTTCTTTGTAAACTTGAAAATTAGTAATAATATTATAATCCACCAAATAAATTGAATAATTACTTGAATAGCAAACTATTAACAGTTCATCTCTACAATGAAGCATTTAAGAATAATTGCAATATATCCAATCGGGTATCTAACTTGGTTAATTTTGGACAAGAGAAATACATATGACAAGTAAAGATTGTTCTTATAGATTCTAAAGCAATAAGTTTTCCATTGTGATACATGGCATCTGTAAAGACACTTTTTGGAATGTAACATGTGGCATCACCTTTAAACAAAGGGAAATCATGTGAGTTTCAAAGTCACTCTAAGTATTAGAGTTTAGATTGTATCTTCTAGCTTGCCATAGAACAAGTTACAGCAGCAACAAATAACGAAAACAAAACAGCTTGAAGAAAAATCAGGTTCTGAAGATAATTACCCTTTTGAATATAACACCTATAGCACAATAGAAGATGACAATTACAACTTCAATATAAGTGGTATGGATTAGATTGGTCTAGATATCTTCAGGTGAGAGGTAGCGGAATTTGTTGACCAGAGATAGAGTTTTGCAAGTGCATGGTAAATTATTGGCTCACCATGAATAGCCATCTGAGCCTTGACATAAACTTTGTGGCATTGATAGTGTTGGCAATTTTGGAGGAGGATTGGAGTGAAGTTTAGTGAAAGGCAAAAATTTCCCATTGAAAAGTGGTAGACAATGAAGTTGATCTCCATGATGAACAAATGCCACTAAAACGAATATAACCACATACTTTGTCTAATTTTTCAAGCAGAATGAATAATAAATCTTTAGGAAGGTTAGACCAAATAGACATGGTGAGTAAAAGAGAAAATTTGTAGCAAGGATATGGTATATATAATGTATTTAGTATGACTTCCTAAGAAAGGAATATAATATGTTTTTCGTATTAAACAAGGAATCACAGTAAGGATATATGTTTTCCTTTACTATGTATTGAAAAAAAATTGAATTTGTATCAAAATCCTGACATATGAGGAATTCACCTAATATGAAAATATTGAGAATAAAATTATGAATAATACTATATATACAAACTTCTCATAAAAACTTATGTGCACTGTTTTGAAACCCAGACCGGTTTGATCGAGAACCAACCATAACTCTGGTCAGGTTCAATGTCAAACTCACTAATAGATTGAAAACTGCTTTGGACCATGGTCGGATCGGCGAAATAGTACCAAATCATCGGTCCAACCAACCTGTGACCCAAACCAAGTCACTAATTATTTGCATATCTAAACCCTAAAAGAAACCCATTCCCAAATTTGTTTCTTCATTCTTCCTAACAATCGAGGATATTTCCTTTCTTGGTTGTGCAGAGTTTGAAACTTCTAATAGCATTCGAATCTTCAATCTCCCTGCATCTATATCCTCCAAATTCCATTCCATCTACAAATTCCACCTTCAATCTTCTTCTTCACTCTACTAAAGTCTAAAGAAGATTTGAATCGATCCTAGTTCAACTTCACCAACAAAACTGTACTTCATCGATTTGTAGGTTGATTCTCTTTTCCTTTTTTGGTTTTGTAGTTGTATTATTGTATAGGATGAAGAATAAAGTATTAGCTGTTACTACTGTTGACAATGGATTTAAGATACTTACTAATGTTGTAGGTCATAGATATTTAAGAGTAGTTGAAAACCCACCTTTTGAAGCACTGAAAGGGCCTATTGAATCTACTGTTAAAGTTAGAACAAATTTTTTAGCTTGTTTAGTTGTTTAATAATCACATCTTGGCGGTTGTTGTGTTTTGACTACTATGTTTGTTGGCTAGGTTTCTACCAATTATGTTATTTCAAGTGTTAGACTTGTCAACTGTAAATTTGAAAAAAGCTCTTTTGTCACACCTTCTCCAATCATTGTATGTTAGCTATATTCTTATTATTTATGATTTGATTTTCTTGCTCCTTTTAGAAAATTATTTGTCTGTTGTGTTCTAATTATGCTAGGAACATGTTAATTTGTATAAAGTCTACCTAGAGTATGTTTTTTCCTTGTGCTTTATTATGTTTTCTTTCTGCCTATTTTAGCTTCTGCAGCTTGGTCGGTTCGCTGCTATAAATTTTTTTATCTTGGGTTTCTCTTTTAGAATGGACTTGATCCTGCTAATAGAAGCATGGAAAATTTAAGAAGTGTGGACAATGTAATTGATAAAGCCAAACCTTGGCAGTTGGCTAAAATTGTGGAGAGTGGCAATTGGCTGAAATTTTGATAGCTATGATTTTACTCTTGATTTGATTGACTGTATATTAAGTATTAACAACTAAAGCTATGTTATATTGTCAATACAATAATATAAATTATATATGGAGTGTTTATTGAATATGTATGATATATCCCATTCTTCCTAAGAATATTTAGTGGATTGCCTAACTTTGGACATATTTTAAAGGAATATATATGATTTATGTCATGGACATATTTAGTGGGTTGCCTAACTTTAGAATATTGTGTGCTTATTGAGTATGCTTTTTGGAGTTTCTTTTCCTTATGTGAGCAAGGTTTATGTGGTTTCAGTCAAGAGAATAACTCATTTACAATGCTTTCAAGGTCTGAAATTCAGAAAGAATTGGAGATGGAGACTGCACAAAGAAAACACTTGGAGCAAATGATTTTGTTATTAATTATTCTCTGGCTTCTTTTATGAATTTTGTTATCAAATTTGTTATTAGTTGAAAACAACATGATATTGGGATTGTTATGGAATTTTCTTATTGAGTTTTTGAATTTTTTTAGATTTATATTGTTATGCTGATGTTAGCTTTTTGACGTCACCAGTCTAACCCGAAAAATATAAACTATCTATTTCAATGCAATGGAGGTGGAAACTGTAGCAGAGGGAGAGCATCGCAATGGATGGAGAGTACATAGTGGAAGTTGTGATGGAAGCTATCTGTTTTAGAGCAACAATGGCTTTGCGATAAAGGGAGATAGTGAAAGTCATGATAGAAACTATCTGTTTCAATGCAACAGAGGTGGAAACGGTGACAAAAGGAAAGCACACAGTGGAAGTCGCGATAGAAACTAACAATTTCAATGCTATGGAGGTGGAAACCATGGTTGTTAGGGGGTTGGGGGTTGGAGAGCCCATAGTGGAAGTCGCGATGAAAACTATTTGTTTCAACACAACAGAGGTGAAATTGCGGCTGAAGGAGAGCACACAGAGGAAGTCATGATGGAAACTTTTCATTTCAATGCAATGGAGGTGAAAACCATGATGGGGGAGAGCACACAAAATGGAAGTCGTGATAGAAACAATCAGTTTCAATGCAACAGATGTGGAAACCGCAACCCGGGGGGGGGGGTTTAGAGAGCCCATAGTGGAAGTCGTGATGAAAACTATTTGTTTCAACACAACAGAGGTGAAATTGCGGCTGAGGGAGAGCACACAGAGGAAGTCACGATGGAAACTTTTCATTTCAATGCAATGGAGGTGAAAACCATGATGGGGGAGAGCACACAAAATGGAAGTCATGATAGAAACAATCAGTTTCAATGCAACAGATGTGGAAACCGCAACTTGGGGGAGGGGGAGGGGGAGGGGTGGTTTAGAGAGCCCATAGTGGAAGTCGTGATGAAAACTATTTGTTTCAACACAACAGAGGTGAAATTGCGGCTGAGGGAGAGCACACAGAGGAAGTCACGATGGAAACTTTTCATTTCAATGCAATGGAGGTGAAAACCATGATAGGGGAGAGCACACAAAATGGAAGTCTTGATAGAAACAATCAGTTTCAATGCAACAGATGTGGAAACCACAACGGAAGGAGAGAACATAATGGAAGTTGGGATAAAACTGTATGTTTTAACATAACAAAGGTGAAAACCATGGCAGAGGCAAAACATATAGTGGAAGTCGCGATAGAAACTATCTCTTTCAATGCAATGGAGAGAAAACTATAGCAAAGGAATAGCACACAAGGGAAGTCGCAGGAGAAACTATTTGTTTCAACATAACATAGGTGAAAATCGTGGAGGTAGAGCACACAATGAGAGTTGCAATAGAAGCTATATGTATCAATGCAACAAAGGAGGAAAATGTGGCAGAGGTAGAGCGTAAAATGGAAGTTGGGATAGAAACTATAAGTTTCAACAAAATGGAGGTGGAAACTACGGTGGAGGCAAAACACACAGTGGAAGTAGTGATAGAACCTATCCATTTCAATGCAATGGAGGTGGAAATAGTAGTGAAGATAGAGCACACAATGGACGTCACAATAGAAACTATCTGATTAAACGCAATGAAGTTGGAAATTGTAGCGAAGGGATAGCACACCATGGAAGTTATGATAGAAACTAACTTTTCAACACAACAGAGGTCAAAACCACGACGGAGGAAAACACATAGTGGGATTCGTGATCGATATTATCTGTTTCAATGCAACGAAGGTGGAGCACACAATCGAAGTCATCATAGAAACTATGTGTTTTAATGTAATAGAGGTTGAAATCATGACGGAAGGAGAGTATAATGGAAGTCACAATAAAAACTATTTGTTTCAATGTAACAGAAGTGGAAACCACGACAAAAGGAAAGCACATAGTAAAAGTCATGATAGAAACTATTCATTTCAATGCAATAGAGGTGGAACCATGGCAGAAGGAGAGCAAACAGTGAAAGTCACGATAGTTTACTAATCTTGTAGTTTTTTGTCTCCCTTGAATAATTAGGTATATATTATGTATAATCCCTCCAAATCTTTGTTCAGCTAAAATCACAAGAATGAAGTTTTATGTGTTTTTTTCTTTCCATACTTCATATGCCTTTTATTGAGAGAAAATAATATTAATAATGGTAATAAATAACCTTATTAGACTACGAATACCTTCGCATGGTTTTGAGGAAATAAAGACTTTGTTAGGTCACCATTTTGAAGATACTTCTTAACAAAATTAATGACTAGAATTCCTTATAAAATGTAAGAGCTGAACTTTTAGCAACATCATACATAAAGGATATATGCATCAAAACAAAAACTTCAAACATAAATCAAAATGACGACGATTATGCTAGTGACTAGTGAATATCCCATTTGAGTCAACCTAATCGATTGATAATATCCTTGCCAATAATCGATTGATAAAGACTTTGTTAGGTCACCATTTTGAAGATACTTCTTAACAAAATCAAAGACTAGAACTTCCTTATAAAATGTAAGAGTTGAACTTTTAGCAACATCATACATAAAGGATATATGCATCAAAAACAAAAACAAAAACATAAATAAAAAAGACGACAATTATACCAGTGATTAGTGAAGATCCCATTTAAGTCAACCTAATCGATTGATAATATCCTCGCCAATATTCAAAGTTGGCTTACTTGCTTGAATCTTGGGTGCGAAGTTATGTGAAAATATTTATCTACCCAGAAGCAAATATCTGGAAACAATTTTGTCACTTCAAAAACTTATATATATATAATGTCAATGGCTCATTAGATAGTTTGTTTATCTTGAACTTTTTTGTCTCCCTTGGATAATTAGGTATATATTATGTATACTCCCTCCAAATCTTTGTTTAGCTAAAAATCACAAAAGAAAGAAATTTATGTGTTTCTTCTTTCTATGATTTGAATACTTTTTATAGAGGAAAAATAATAATAATAATAACACTAATGATAAATAATCTTATTAGACTACAACTATCTTCACATAGTTTAGAGGAGATAAAGACTTTGTTAGGTCACCATTTTGAAAATACGTATTAACAAAACAATGACTAGAACTTCCCTATAAAATGTAAGAGCTAAACTGTTAGCAACATCATACATAAAGGATATATGCATATTCAAAACAAAAACTTCAAACATAAATCAAAATGATGACGATTATACCAGTGAAGACCCCATCTAAGTCAACCTAATTGATTGATATTATCCTTGCCAATATTCAAAGTTGGCTTCATCTCTTGAACCTTGGGCGTGAAGTCAAGTGAAAATATGTATCTCCCTATAAGCAAATATCTGGAAACAGTTTTATCACTTCAAAAATCAAAATTCCAAGAATAATATACATTTAAAAAAAAATTACTATAATGTCAATATTACGTACTTCACAGAAAGGCAATATTTGTGAACAGTATTCAGGACTTGTATGATATCCTCTTGAGTATAGGAAATTTGTCCTATATTCACCTTATATGTTATGCTGCAAAGCAAATAACTTCATCAATAATAACATAAAAGCATGAGTCGAATGGATATCCTCTTGATTTATTGCACATTTTAAATGATTTAATTATTAATGTTTAAACATAATATTCAGTAAACATATCCATTTAACATTTTACGGATAATCATATTTATTCACATAGTGGAAGTCATAATATAAACAACTTGTTTCAATGCGACAGAGTGGAAACTACAGCAGAAAGAGACCACACAATGCAAGTCACAATAGAAACTATATGTTTCGACACAATGGAGGTGGAAATCACGGCGGAGGCAGAGCACACAATGGAAATCGTGATAAAACTATATGTTTCAATGCAATAGAGGTGGAAACCACATCAGAGATAGAGCAAACAATGGAAATTGCCATAAAACTATATGTTTCAGTGCAACAGAGGTGGAAATCACGATAAAGACAAAACACGTAGTGGAAGTTGCAATAGAAACTATCTGTTTGAACGCAATGAAGGTGGAAATAGTAGAGGAGACAGAGCACACAATAGAATTCGTGATAAAAACTATCCATTTTAATGCAACAGTAGTGGAAACCACGACAAAGGGAGACACAAATGAACTCACCTTCGTTACAATTAATTGTTATAATTTAGAGACACAAAAAATAGGCTAAGGGTCTTATCATGTGTAATATACCTCTTTCGGTAGAGAAGAAAGAGAATATGTAGTTCACTTCAGCATACAAGCTAATGTTGATGAAGAAGACCCCACCCTCTCCGCCATGAGGTGGAACACATGATCTTATTCCACCATCTCCAATTTTGCCCCAACCACAACTGCATGCTTGTTTTTTCATATCCACTTTTTCCAAAACCACCACTGATAGGACTACCTCCACAGCAACCACCTTCGCCATGTCTCCCTACTTCAAGTTGTTATCCACCTCGGCCAGGCATTTTCAAAAATTTTTTACTTGCACTCTAATGAAAATAAACTTAGGGTTAGTTGAGGAGTTTCGCCCAATATTTTGCTAGAGATCGAGCGGAGAAATAATAAAATATAATTATTTTAATTTTTTATAAACGTGTAAATACGACCACTTTCTTATCTTGCCCTTAATATGTTACTATAATTCCAGACAAATCCCTAAACCCAAACCCTACTAACAGTATTAAATATTTATTAGTATTTTAAATTTATTATGGGGTAGCATTTGTTTCAGGGTAATAAAAGATAACACCCGTAATCTATCTTTTAATTCGACAATTACCACGTTTGGGTGTCAAATAATCAAAGATTTCGGTAATCGACCAATATCAATAGTGATTACTATAGGTAATATAGGGGTTAATTCGATTATCGTCTGAAAGGGTGTTATTTTTATATTACCGAGGTAATCAACTGTTCATACAATGATAAGTAGAAAGTAGAAAGAAACAGTAAGAAAGTGTGAGAGAGTGAAAGAAAATTTGAGAGAAATTTTTATTTAAGAGACGGTTTGCTTTGCATTACTCAACAAAGTGTTACACTTTACTTTTTATACAAAGTGAGTTGTGGTCAACAAGTCAACCTATTCAGTCAAGCTGTGGTCAACAAGTCAACCAGTTCATCAACCAAAGCATCTACTTCATATATCCTAACATCCTCCCGTAAACTAAAACTCCTTAGCATTCAACCAACAAGTTATTCACTTACATTCCCCTGTAAAATAGACTTCCTATAGGAACAAAAGAAAAACCACAATTCTAACTAATGCTTCCTCTGATTTGGTGCACTATATCAGGTAACACTTATTGAAATTGTAAAATGCAGTTCTAAAAGTGTAAAAGTCTGTTTTGTCAGTGGCACCACTCCTGCTCATACTTTGAAGTGCTTAACTGTATTGTTGTACACCTGAAAGTTGGACATCAGATAGTGTAAGACCAGGAAATGCTCTGAATCTGTTGAATAACTCTGAGAACATAGCTGTAGTCAAAGAGAGAGATCAGAAGAATGTAGTCTGAAAAATGTTCCAAAATGTAAACTTCTTTTGATGAGACACCCCAACATACACTTGAATACACCTGAAAGAAGTAGAACTCAATATGCATCTAACCTCAATCATGCAAAGAGAAAAAATATTCTCAAAATGCAAACTTCTGGTGATGAGACATCCCAACATACACCTGAATACCCTTGAAAACAGTAGATCTCAACATTCACCTTACCCCAACATCCACATGAATACACTTGAAAACAACAAATCTCAACATTCACCTGACCCCATCATTCTTGCTGAAAAACAGCATACACCTAAATACATCCTAACAAAACACACTTCTTTCTCAATAGAGACACCCCAATATACATTGAATACACCTGAAAATAGCAAACTATAACATACATTTGAGAATAGCAGAAGGCAAAAGAAAAATTATTTTCTTGCAGAATCTGTATGCAGATTAGACTATCCCTGGGGAGAATCTCTTACTGTTAGTTTTTCTCTTACAGTCTCAAACCTAGAGACGGAAAGAGCCTTAGCGAATATATCAACTTTCTCAAACTCAGTAGAGACATACTGAACGTTAAGTTTCTTAGTTGTGACTTGCTCCCTCACATAGTGAGCATCTAATTCAATATGCTTAGTCTTGCCATGAAAGACAGGATTTGAAGCAAGTGATCCTGCACTTTGGTTATCACACCCAATAACAAGAATTTCACTAAGGGTTAGCCCAATTTCTGTGAACAAACTGCAGAACCAAGCCAGCTCAATTGCCCCTTGTGCTAGGGCCCTGTATTTAGCTTCGGTGGAGGATAATGCAATAACTTTCTGTTTTCTAGATGTCCATTGAAGTAAATTGGAACCAAGAAAAACACAACACCCATTGGTTGACCTCCAGTCATGTCAGTTACTTGCCCAATCAACATCGATAAAACACTCCAGATTAAACCTTTGGCTTTTGCTGAAAAATAGACCAAAATTGGATGTCCCTTTGATGTATCTAAGTAGCCTTTTGCAGGCTTACCAATGAAGATGAGTAAAGGCTTTCAAAAACTAACTTAATTTGTTTACCGAATATGAAATATCAGGCCTAGACAAAGTAAGATATTGTAGAGCCCCAATTGTCCTCCTATAAAGGGCTGGATTGTCATAGGGTGCACTATCTTCCAAGGACAACTTGGTACCAACACATATAGGTGTAGGGTAGGGTTTGCAATCCTGCATGCTGATTTTCTCTAAGAGATCCTTAACATACTTGGCCTGACTCATATGAAGACCTGATTCATCTCGGGTGACCTCAAAACCAAGGAAGTATTTCAAGAGCCTAATGTTTTCAGAGCAAACTGAGTATTTAGTTGCTTGACAATCTCCTAAACTAACTCAGAATCATTACCTATAAGGAGTATGCCGTCTACATATATCAAGACATACATTATTTTCTCTTGATTTCTGTAAATGAATATACTAGGATCTGCCGCTGAATGCACAAAACCCCACATAATAAAGGCCTTTTTCAGCTCCTCAAACCAGGCCCCAAGAGCCTGTTTGAGGCCATAGAGAGCCTTAGTCAGTCGACACACATGATGAGCATGTTGAGTACTAACAAACCCTTCAGGTTGAACCATGTAAACTTTTTCAATTAAATCTCCATTCAAAAATGCATTATTAACATCGACTTGTTGAATATCCCAACCATAACACACAGCAAGGCTCATTATCACTCGAATTGTTGGTGACTTCACCACTGGACTAAAAGTTTCCAAATAATCTAACCAGGGGTCTACTGGAACCCCTTAGCAACTAACCTAGCTTTGAATCTTTGTATGGAGCCATCAGGGTTATGTTTAACCTTAAACACCCATTTACACACCACTGCATGGACATCGGAAGTGGTTGGAACTAATTCCCATGTGTGGTTGGCTAATAATGCATCAAATTCAACTGCATGGCTGCCTTCCAGGATGGATGAGAAAGAGCCTCTATCACTATAGCTGGTTTTTTGGTGTCAAAGGAGGAGGAAGACACTAAAACAGTATTATGGCTTTTGCTTTAGATCTTGTGATCATAGGGTGAGTGTTTAATGGTGGAGGTGGAGCTGTGACACAAGGTAATTGTACAACTAATGGAATGCTTGGAAATGAGACATCTGAGGGAAGAGACATAGGTGAAAAAATAGGACTAGACTGTGATGTTATAGGTGAAGAAGGTACTGCAAAGACATAAGGTGGTTGTGGTGAAGGTGATAATTTATTGGGAGATAGTGAGTGACTCAAGCTGGAGGTTTCAGTTGGAGTGGTTAAGGCTGACAGTGTAGTGTTATTCTGGAAGAAGAAGGACCTGTTTTGTGAGTCTAACTGATTACCTGTGGCAGGAGTAATAGATAAAGCAGAAACAGTTCTCGAGGTGTAGAGAGAGTAGGAATATGCCAAGAATGAGGAGCAGTGTGTGTGGAAGATATGTTAAGTGGCTGAGAAGTATTATTAATGCTGGAATTTTTTAAAGGAAAATCTGACTCATCAAAAGTGGCACTTTGACATATATAAACTCTTCCATTAACATCTAAGCATTTGTATCCCTTATGATGTAAGCTGTAACCAATGAAAATGCACTTTGATGTATGAAAATTGAACTTGTGAGAACTATAAGGTCGAAGGAATGGATACATAGCACAACCAAACACCTTAATAGCGAAATAGTTAGGAATAACACGGAACAACTTCTGAAAAGGGGACATATTAGATAGAACAGGTGAGAGCAGCCTATTGGTTAAGTAAGTAGCAGTTTGAAAAGCATGCCACCAATATTTAAGAAGCATACCAGCTTAAGCAAGAAGTGTTAAACCTTGTTCTACAATTTGCCTATGTTTTCTCTTAACCCTCTCATTTTGTTGATGAGTATGAGGGCAAAGATGTCTAAAATTGATACCATGATGTTTAAAGTATGGTATTAAGCTTATATATTCCCCTCCCCAATTAGTTTGTACACATTTAAGAGTAGTTTCAAATCGTCTTTCAACTAATTTATGAAACTGAATGAACACAGTGTAGGTTTCAGATTTTGTTTTCAAAGGAAAAATCCATGTAAAAAGACTATGATCATCTAAGAATTGTATATAATATTTGAATCCTTCAAGGGAGGTGACAGGAGAGGGCCCCCAAAGGCCAGAATAAATCATATCAAGAGGTTTGAGGGCTTGAAAGCTGGATCTAACGTATATTGACTGATGTAGCTTGCCAAATTGACAAGCTGAACAGAAGGTTATATAACTTGTGGAGTGAGGAAGATTCAACTCTCTAAGGATTTTCGTGTGGACTGAAATATTGGGATGTCCTAATCTATTATGCCATAACATGATGTCTGTCTTTTGAGTAGGAAAGGACTAAAAATTATGCATTTTATTGATCACATTTACATCATCAGGAGAGGATACATTACCAGACATTAAAGGTGTAGAATAATCAGCATGAGAGTGACTAGCAACAGCATTACAATCAGAGTTATATGTATTGGAAATACTACTAGTATGCGGATTAGGAAAACAAGGAAGACAAGCACCAGATTTGTTGGAAGTAAAGTAAGGTGATGAAGAAGTTGGAGTCTGAATTTGATACAAACCGAATTTAAGGACTCCTTGGAGTAGAGTTGCTTTGGAAAATTTATCCTTAAACACGTAATAATCGGTGTAAAACTCAACAAAAACATGATTGTCTCTAGTCAACGTAGACACACTTAGCAAGTTTTTGGTAATGCTAAGTACATATAAAACATTCCTAAGATATAAAGGCCTAATTGGACAGTGTAAGATAGTAAAACCAATGTAAGAAATAGTCAGTAACTTACCATTACCAACCTGGAGTTGCTTAACACCTGTGTAACTTGAGCTTGTTGTCAACTAAGAGAAGTCTGAGGTCATATGGTCTGTGGCCCCAAAGTCCATATACCATGCTGCATCCTGAATAGTGGATGGTGTTGCAATGTAATTGATGGCTACGGGAGAGGAATGTTGAGTCTGTGATTAAGCTATAAAAGCATGACTGTTGTGCACAGTAGCAAGAGATGAAGATGACTGAGAACCAGTATTAGCAAAGGAGGAGGAGGTGGGTGCTGTAATGTGTTGAGAGGTAAAATCTCTAGTAGGTTGTGCTGAAAAGCCAGGAGTGGAACCAAAACTTAGACCAGGAGATCCAAAGTTAGGACTTTGGTGATGGTAAGGAGTGTTCACATGTGAGTATTGTCTGTGATTAAGTTCTGGTGGCCTAGAGAAACCAAACACATTAGTGAAGCCAGGTGTTGAAGTTTGTTGTCCCATAAAGTGCACATCGAACCTATGGTAACAGTTCAATGCGAGATACCCTGTTTTTCCTCAAACTTGGCAAACAAGCTTATTTTTGCCTCCAATTCGGTCTCTACCTCTACCACCAGAGAATCTACTAAAGGGCTGATGATTATAAAATGAGTTCTGAGGAGATGTAAACATGAACTGATGTTGGTTGGGCTGAAAGTATGGTGCAGTAAGGTTATGTTGTTGTTGGTTAGAGTGAGGTATTGTATTATAGTGTGAATTCATGACTAATGGTTGAGAAATCTAGGCATGTTGAGATTTCTTACTACCAGCATCAATTGTAAGATTGGCCAGATTTGCAGTTCCCCCATGAAACTCATTCTGCACCACCTTGAATTCGCAATGCAATTTGCCTTTTCCAATCTTAATTCTAATTTCTATAGAATAATTTGAGCTTCCTAAATAGAAACAGGCTCAATTCTAGATTCTAATCTAGAGGTTATATTGACTACAGCTGCATCGTAGTCAGAATCGAGTCCATCTAGAATATAATTCAAGAGCTCTTCATCAATAATACTAACTCCACTAACTGACAAGCTCTCTGCAAACCCTTTCATCTTAATGAAATAATCATGCATACTAAGATTATCCTTTTTAGTATTCTGTAACAAGCTCTTAACATGCAATGTTTTAGCTCTGGATTCAGTAAGGAATTCTTTCTTCTAATGTAGTCCAAATTTCAGTAGAATATTGACATTTTGAGATCACAGGAAACATGGATTCTGAAATTGAAGACAATAACCAACTCACTAAAAGCTTATATGTTTTCTTCCAGAGTGCATATTCTGAATTAGGTTTCTTAACCATCTCTGAGCTTGAACTGTCTAACTGAACTTTGACGAATGGAGCTGGACAAGGATTCAAGCCAATTAGGTGGTCCTCGAGGTCGTGTGAGCCAACGGTGAAGAGGATCTGAGATTTCCAGAACCTGTGATTGTCTCTTGTTAGCTTGGGTGAAATTGTGGGAAGTGAAGATGATGAAATTGTAGACGAATTAACTGGGTAAATTGAGTCAGAAAAGGGTTTAGAGCTCAAATTTGTTTCAGAGTTGTTGAAAGGAGAAGACATTGTTGATTGATCTGCCATTATTTGACATTTGTCAATGGCTCTGATACCAAATGAGAAGTAGAAAGTAGAAAGAAACAGTAAGAAAGTGTGAGAGAGTGAAAGAAAATTTGAGAGAAAATTTTCTTTAGGAGACGTGTTTGTTTTTCATTACTCAACAAAGTGTTACACTTTACTTTTTATACAAAGTGACATGTGGTCAACAAGTCAACCTGTTCAGTCAGGTTGTGGTCAACAAGTCAACCAGTTCAGTCAACCAAAGCATCTACTTCATATATTCTAACACATACCAATTTTACCCTTAATTAGTAAACATTTTGGACACAATTGCCCTCATATATATACTAAATAACAATTAGCCCAAATGTGCAAAATGACTTCTTTAATCTCATATGTTAATTTTTTGGAATACCCTCACTATTTACATGGATAATACCTAAAATAACCTAACCACCCAAGACAACTGCCATCCGTCGGCCACCACTGCCGGCCTTAGCCGTGACGCGTTGGAACGGTGCACAACCGACCAAATTTGGTCGGTCATGTACTGATCTAGCCATTTTCAGCCAAATCAAAGGCCGAAAATGGCCAAATGGCCGTGGATCTGGTCGGAAAGGAACAGATCCATCCACGACCGTTAATGGCCATAGATCTAGCTGTTAATGGCTAGAATGGATTTGGCTTTTCGGCTAGATCCACGACCATCTAGTTGTTTCTGGCCTTCGATCTGACAGGAAACGACCAGATTAGGCCATGGTCGGCCAGATCTGATCAATCGTGCACTGTTCCGGCGACTATCAAGGGTGGTGGCTGGTAGACAGCAATTGTCTTGGGTGGCTTGATGTATTTTGTTAAAATTTAAACTTTTATTGTTGGGGTGTTTTAGCTAAATTCTCAAATGTAGGGGGTTAAGAAAATGTTCTAAATAATAATTATTATTATTAATAAGGAAGGGCTATTCAGTAAAAACCCCTTCGATAATATTTTATTCCTCCTAACCAAACATATTAATTATTTATATTCACCAATCTAATCAAACATATTAGCATAACATTCCCCCATTAAACTTCAAGGTAATCTATCTCAATGATAATCCTATCTTTTCAGTGATAAAAAATTCTCCAAAACAAACACTACCTTAGGATATATTAGGGTTTAATTATGAAATAGTTATACAAATGACATGATGTATATGTCTAAATATCATTTTAAAATAATTGCTCTGTGAGTGGTGTCATTAACATCTCATTTATTTACTAATCAGTGCCCTTATTTTCAAAATCAAATTGAAATAATTTGTTTTTATTATCTATGACATTTATAATCGAAAGTTTGCTTCGATAAGTTGGGTGCCTTATAATCCATTCTCAGACCTAATCTTTATTCTCTTACCTTGTCACACGTACAATTGATGACAATTTGGCCAGCATGATATGATGAAAATTGAGGTGTGGAAACTGTGGCGGAGAGGGAGATATATAGTGGAAGGTACAATAGAAACTATCTGTTTTGACGCAACTGAGGTGGAAATCGCGATAGAGGGAGAACACATAGTGGATGTTGGGATAGAAACTATTTGTTTCGATGCAATGGAGGTGGAAACCGCAGAAGAGGTAGACACATAGTGGAAGTTGCGAATGAAACTATTTGTTTCAAGGCAATGGAGGTGGAAACCTCGGCGGATAGAGACACATGGTGTAAGTCGCGATAGTTACTATCCGTTTCAACAAAACAGCGGTGGAAACTGTGGTGGAGGGAGAGCACACAATGGAAGTCGCAATAGAAATTATTTGTTTCAATACAACGGAGCTATAAAACATGGCAAAGGGAGAGCACAATGGCAGTCACAACAAACGTGGAAACCATGGCGGAGGGAGAGCACATATGAACTGCATTACTGTTTGAAAGAAAAGTGGCCTAAATTTATCATATCGCCCACTAGAAATCCGATTTTAAATTATGATATTTATTATTTTAAATTATTTTATTGATGACCAATAAAATTTGTTAATCCGCTACTTAAAAGGTGAATCACTGCATGTTCCGAGAGAAAAAAAATATACCAACTAAATCTTTCACTTTCCTGTTTTGTTGTTTAATCTTGTTTTGCAAACTTCAAATTTATTAGTAAACTCCAAATTTGTTAGTACTATAAATCTATAATCCAAAGGTATATATTACTTAAGCGAAAAACTATTAATAGTTCATCAGTCACGAGTAAAAGTCACTCTTTTTTAAGTACAGTGAGTTTAGGTTCTCCTAGCTTACAAGTGGCAAGAAATAACAAAAATAAAGAAGTGGAAACAATTTTGAAGATAAAATAACCTTTCGAATTGAACATCTATAGTGTTGTTGATTACAAGATGGAGTAGATCGATATAAGTGACATGGGTAAGATTGATGTAGAAATTTTCCGATAGAAGGCAGTGTAGTTTGTTAACCAGATATATGCTGAGTCCATGGTATAATCTTGGTATGAGCCTCGACATAAACTTTGAGGCCCTTGATAGCGCTCGCAACAAGGAATGTTTAGCTCTCTCTTTTGCCAATTGGTCTCCATAATGCTCACAACAAGGAAGTTGGTGATGAATGCGTAACTATCTCTTTGGCTAGTATATCAAACCTTTTCTAATTATTCGAGCAGAATGAGTAATAAATTTTCAAGAAGGTTAAGCCAATTAGACATGGTGACTAAAAAGAAAGTTGTAATTTTATGGAATAATTATGCATGGAACATGGTATGTATAATATAGTTAGTATGATGACTTCCAAAACAAAGAATAGGATTTAAATAAGAAATTATAGTAAGGATATATGTTTTCCTTTACTATATATGTATTAACAAGAATTTGAATAGGTATCAAAATCCTTAAGAGGGATTCACCTAGCCAAAATTAAAATACTGAGAATAAAATTATATAATGATTAATGAATAGTAACCAATATAAAATATAAAGTAGAATTAATATTTATAACCGATATTAAATACAACTCAAATTATAAGAACAATTTAAGAAAAGACCCTAAAATAAATCTGATTTCTAAGGACCATAAATATAATTGGTAGACATAGGTTGCTAACATTAAAGTGAAAATTAACTATCGTTATAAAATCGTATTAAGAAATTACATTACAAAGAAAATGAATTGGGTAAATTGACCATTCTTTCTATCTTCAGCTTCTTGGTTATAATTATTGTAATCAGATTACATAATGCTACAGCCAACAGAAGCCAAACTCCCAATAGCCAATGCCGTCTCTAATGCTTGAAAGGCTTTCCACCATCTTATCTGAAATTAAAATTAAAATAAAACTTATATATATATATATATATATATATATATATATATATATATATATATATATATATATATATATGTGAAAGAAAGAATAATTTAGATGCCTCTTCTAATTATGGAAATATAAATTTTTGAATGGCAGTCTATATAACTACCCCATCATTCTCCTTTTTAATTAAATATTTATTAATCAATCTCTTTTACAAATTTATTCATTTACTTTCTGACACATCAATTTATATATTTATTATTATTCATAATTGAATATAAAATATAAGTCAAAACAATTGTTGGGTTGTGAATATTAAATATGTGTCTTACCTTTAATTAATTATCTTATCAGATATTAAGATAAATATATAACTAAGAATTTGTAATCAACCACTAATTTGGAGAAAAGAAAAAGAAAGTTACCTTTGCAGGTTCAGGTTCAGCGAGAATAAGAGGCTGAGGTATGCATGGCTACATCATAAGCACAATTTTGATCAGTAAAATTGTTACAAGTATTACATGAATGAGAAACAATATTTTAAAATGTTCACTCAAGCTGAGAAAATCAGCAAAACTAGTATGGAGTTGATTGAATCAACAAATAAAGTAATAAAGAACTAAAAGCAAGATTAATTAAGAGTAACACTTGGTCAATAATGTTATTAGAAATATTTGTATTTTTTTATAATAAAGTTTGGACAAAATACAAATATATCTTTCTATATATAGACGGAAATTTTGAAATTTATTAAAAAATGTCTCCCCTGAAATTACAAAAAAAAAAAAAAAAAAAAAAAAAAATCATCATAGAAATACCTTGAAAATTTACTAAATTGATTTGTTTATTTTTCATGTATAAAATATTTTATATTGATTGATCAAATATAGAGAAGTTGCATTTATTTAATTTGATTCTTTCTAGTTTCTTCTTTTTCCGATCTATTAAAACAAAATGAATTAGAAAATCATAAATTGCATACAGGAGTCATGTTTGTTGCGCCCATGGAGGGCCCTCTTCTCGACCTGAGCAAAACGTAGCTATCCAAGAACTGCGTGTGGCGGTGGCGAAACGTTCGCCGGCAGTAACAAGTGGAGCAAAGATCGAAGGCATCTCCAGGACGATCAAAACATATAACACATGTAAAATACAGTCCTTTCAGGCACGCTCGGCACTCGCTGCAACAAACGGTACGAGTCTTTACCATATAATACAAAGTGAGAACCTCCCAGAAATCCAGGCTACCATCACGGTTGCGGTCGAGTTCAGTGAAGAAACTGGGATGAATCCATTGATAGCCTCGTTGTTGAAGGAATTGAACGAACTCGATCAGGCTTACCCTGCCATCTCCATCCGTGTCCATTGATTTGAAGAAGTTCCATGCCAGAAGTTGAAGGTCTTTTGACCCGTTGTTGTAATAAGCTATCGAGGCTTCACGTAATTCCTCCATTGTTGGGTTGGAAGTTCTGAATGTCTCTTTATCTAAAGCTAGAAATGTTTAATCTTTCCAGAGTTGGAAACAGTCTACTTGACACGACTTGGAATTATTTAATGGGTTAATTTCGTGAGAGTTTGATGCTAACATAAATAGATAATTTAGTGTACAGTCTGGAAGCTAGAAATTGGTAGTTCATCCAAATATTTATTCTTTTTATTTTATTTTATTTTACTCTAAACTAAACTATTATGCCTAAAAAATCATGGCTGACATGAGTTCATGCCAGCAAGGGCCAATCAGAGTTTAGGAAGGCTTTGTGTCGTCTAGACGCTGCCATGTCGCGTAAGAACGGAAGAAGTAAGGTCATCGTCAGTGTCGCAGATGAATGTCAGGCTTGTGAGTGGCTAGGAATTGTCCACCTGCCCAAACCCTACGCGATTTAAGGATGTCTCCCGTGCAGACAACCAATGGGAAGCGGGTTAGGAATTGTACCACACCTGCCCGACTGTAGAGTCATGATTACTACCTTGAATCCCCCAACTATAAATAGAGAGCTCCTCTCTCATTTACGGGATTGACTCATCTTTAGTCTTAAAAAGCACACACACACACACACTCTCTCTCTCTAGATTGTAATTCAGCTCGCTGTACGCGACCTGAATGTAACCACCTATTAATACAACCACAGTGGACGTAGGATTCGCTTTTGAGCATCCGAACCACTTTAAAAACTGCTTCTTATTTATTCTCTCATTGCATATTTTCATACCACTTGTAATTTCTAAGTCAGCTTAGCACTTTGCACATGAGTCGTTGGTGTCAAAATCAAGCATCAACAGTTTGGCGCTAGAAGGAGGGCAATGATTTAGTATCCACTCTTCATCAAAAACCTCTGAATGACCGATCCTATCCATCAGCAAATGGCTCACGGTTTTGAAACTGAGCGAACCGACCTCGACAATGAGGAAATCCCCCGAGTACAGGATGACATTTCTCTCGAAGTGCCGCCAGTCCAGCATAGCACCATGGCGGATATTCCTTCGAGCTCACAACTCGACCCATCCGTGATGAATTACCTGGAGAGGTTCAACAATACTCTCCAAACGGTTAGCCAAAGGTTAGACCGTTTGGATTGGGTCGTACCACTAGAGTCCAACGAGGCGGTGCCACCGCCAAAGATGCCTACAGTCACGCGCGAAAGCGGCCCCGCGAAGCCTCTGCACGCGCTACGCAAAGACATAAAAGTAAGGGAAAACAAGTGGCGAGTAGTGGACCAAAGGGCTCCGAGGGACTACTGAACACCGATCGTGCAACGGGTAGAATACTCGTGGCATTGCGACTCGGCGACATGTCGCAGCATGAGCCCTCCCACGCCACGTCGCATGGGCACTCCCACAAAAGTGCAAGGCAAGGAGATTCCCAATATCGCCAAAATGATGACCTCGACCGTCATCATGCGGGAAACCCCCGTCGTCCGTGGGTCGGTTCTGACCACCGCGGAGGTCAAAAAAACTCTCCGAGCCATTCAATGCCTTCAGATGGCCCCAACCAGCATGTGTCAGGGTTCGTTGTAGCTTCTGACCGAGTTGAGGAAGAGTCCGACTTGCAGTCTTTCCTCAACCGCAACTGTGAGGGTCGAACCCACGTTGCGGAAAGTGATCCTCAGGAGGCTCCACTACCTCAGATTGAGGAATTACAGAGAGCTTTGGATCAGCTTAAGGCTCAGCAGAATGAGCGTGGGAAGGTCGTTGAGGCGTCTCCCTTTTCTCCAAAAGTGTTAGCTGCTCCTCTCCCATCGAGATTCAGAATTTCTGACATGCAGGCGTTCGATGAGAATTCTGATCCGCAGGATCACCTTTACGAGTTCAACGACCTCATGGAACTCCACCAAGTCTCCGACTTGGCCAAATGTGGCTGCTTAGCAATAACGCTGACTATCCATGCCAAGCGCTAGTTCAAATCACTTCCCACGGGATCAATCGGCTCGTAGCAACAAATGAGCTTATCATTCTTGAGACATTTCCAGGCGAACAGGAAGTTCTCAATGCCGTTGAGCTATCTAAGTAACATACGGCAAGAAAGGAATGAATCTCTCTAGTCTTACATAGACAGGTTCCACAGGGAACTCCATAAAGTGGCTCACACTCCCAAAAAATCTGTTTGGACTCTTATTATCACGAGGGTTCGCCCGCAAATTGACTTGTGGAAAGAATTACAATCTAAGGACGATGTTTCCCTCACTCGCTTCTACGACCTCACTAAGAAGTATCTCCAAATTGAAAATTCTGTGGCCGCCCTTAATCGCCACGACCCTAATCCTTCGACTAATGCTCCCAATCGGGGGAGAACAGTAGAAGGGCTAATCGTAGATGGGCTAATGACAATCAACGGAAAGGAAAAAAGCAGTGATTTGAGCCCAAAAAATCTTATGCCCAAGTTCTTCGTCGCGATTGCGACAAAAATCAATACACTCCTTTGAATGCCTCAGTGTCGGTTATTCTGGATAAGTCAGAGGAGGTCAGCCTGCTTAGAGAGCCAGAGCCCATGAAGAATTCCCCCTCAGCCAGGAACAGCAAAAAATACTGCCGCTATCATCGGGATAATGGGCATCACACTGACGAGTGTCAGGCTCTCAAGCAAGCAATTGAAGACCTCATCAGGTAGGGGCACTTTAAAGAGTATGTTGATGGTTCGACTCCCGTTCAGGAAAAGGATCAAAAGGAACAAGGGAAGAAGCGCCTTGGTCGCAAGGGTCTCGACTGTGTAGGGATCATCTTTGAAGAACCACACCTCGCGGGGAATTCTCGATGTGCCCAGGAAAGGTATGCTCAGGAAGCTCGTCATGACCCCGTGAGTGTGATGAGCATAGAATGTTGGTAGACAATAGAAGCGCTGTGAATATCCTGTTTCAGCAAGCTTTCGAAAAAATGCAATTGGACGAGGCAAACCTGAAGCCTGCCTTCATCCCTCTCTATGGTTTTATTGGGGATCAACTAATTCCTAGGGGAACGATTGCACTCCCTGTCAAGTTGGGTGAGACCAACGAAATGACCAAAATGACGAAGTTTTTGGTGGTAGACTATCCGTCCGCCTTTAATGGCATTCTGGGACGACCTCTACTACAAAGTTTCAAGGCTGTCACGGCCATCTACCATCTGAAAATGAAGTTCCCCACTCCGACGAGGATTGGGGAAGTAAAAGGATCTCAACGCAAATCTCGCGACTGCTACATCAGAGTAGTACAGATGACGTGCAAGGGAAAGGGAAGGCCAATAGGCATCCCCGAGCAGGCTATGGCGATCAGTAGGATCAAGCCACAGCCCGACCCAGTAGAGGACAACATGGATCCTCGCATCCAGGAGGGCCCTCATAGTGGGCTAGTTGAGGACCTATCTGAGGTATCGGTCAATCAAAATGAGCTGACCCGAGTGTTGAGAATCCGGAGTAATCTCAAACCTCAGCTCACCAAAAGCTTGACTAGCTTCCTCAGAGAGAATGTTGATATTTTTTGCATGGACTCATGCTGATATGATCGGGATCAGCCCGAATGTAATATGTCATGCACTCAACATTAATAATGCAGTCAAGCCGGTTCGCCAAAAGAGAAGAGTCATGGACCTTGAGCGTTATGCTGCCTTGAAAATTGAGGTAGATAAGCTCCTCTTAAGCGAGCCTATTCGAGAGGAGCTTTACCCGAGCTGGGTTGCCAATCCAGTCTTGGTAAAGAAGTCCAATGGCAAATGGCGAACCTATGTCGACTTCACTGACCTCAACAAAGCTTGTCCGAAGGACAGTTTTCCTTTGTCAAGGATCGATCAGCTCGTTGATGCCACCTTAAGGCACGAGCTGCTGAGCTTTATGGATGCCTACTCGGGATATAATCAGATCCCGATGTATGCATCTGACGAAGAGCATACCTTGTTTGTTACAGATCGGGGACTGTATTGTTACAAGGTTATGCCTTTCGGCCTAAAAAACGTTAGGGCAACCTACCAGCGGTTGGTTAACCATATGTTTTCTAAGCAGATCAAAAAGTCAATGGAAGTTTATGTTGATGACATATTAGTCAAATCGCATGTCGCTTTAGATCACATAGCACATCTCGCTGAGATGTTCGACGTACTTTGAAAGTACAGGATGAAGCTCAACCCTCTTAAGTGCTCATTCGAAGTATCCTTAGGAAAGTTTCTAGGGTATATAGTTAACCAAAGAGGAATCAAACTCAACCCCGAGAAGATCCAAGCTCTCCTTGATGAAAAGCCCGACCAATCGAAAACAGGTTGAGCCTAAATGAAAGGATAGTGGCTCTCAATCGCTTCATATCGAGAGCAACAGATCGTTGCTTGCCATTTTTTAATATACTCAGGGCCAACAAGAAGTTCGAATGGACTCCATAGTGCAAGCAGGCTTTTTAGAGTATAAAAGAACATCTCGGAAAGCCACCTCTCCTATCCAAGCCTTTTCTTAAGGAAATTATATTCCTCTACCTGTCTGTCTCTCAATATGCAGTCAGCGCTGCTCGATTCGAGAAGAAGGCAGAGTTCAGGAGCTAGTGTATTACGCGAGCAAGCAACTACTGGACGCTGAGATATGGTATCTAGAAATGAAGCGATTAGCTTATGACTGCTGATCACCTCCAAGAAGCTACGACCCTATTTCCATGCCCACACAATCCATGTCCTGACCAACAACCTGCTAAGGCAAGTTCTTCAGAAGCTTCGGGTAAGTTACTCAAATGGGAAATGGAATTGAGTCAGTTCAATCTGCAATACAGATCGAAGGCAACTATCAAAGGGCAAGTTGTTGCCGATTTCATTTCGAAATTCTCGTAGCAGCCAAATCAAGAATCTAAGCAAGAGCCAGCCAGTAAAGTCATCCAGGAAATTGTTCAGACTTATCGACTTGGAGCCTTTATGTCGATGGTTCCTCGAACAGGAAAAAAGTCGGGGCAGGTCTTCTCCTTCTCAATCCCAAAAGGACTCGCATTCATGGAATTCTTCGATTTGGGTTCCAAGCTACAAACAATAAGGCCAAACATGAAGCGTTGCTCACCGGTCTATGACTAGCGAGAGAAATGGGATCGGACGCGATCAACATTCACAACGACTCCCAACTGGTTGTTAATTAGATCTTGGGAGAATATCAAGCCAATGAAGAAAACAAGATCAGTTATCTGAAGAAAGCTAAGGCCACACTCGAGCCTTTCAAGTGCTTCACAATCAAGCAAATCTCGAGAGACAATAACTCTGTCGCGGACGCCTTGGCAAGAATAACTTCATCGCTAGACTCAGATGTGCCGAAAAGTATTCCAGTTAGGTACATAGAGATTCCTAGTATCAACTCGCTCGAGCAGACCGTAGCTACAACAAAATCTATCTCCTGGATGACTCCAATCATTCAGTATCTCCGAGATGAGACTCTGCCAGTGACAAGACTAAGGCAAAAATCCTGCGCACCAGAGCTGCTCATTACACGTTCGTCAGAGATCAGTTGTGCAAGTGAGGGTTTAGCGCCCCTCTCCTCCGATGTGTGACCGACGAAGAAGCAGACTACATTATGAGGAAGATACATGAAGGGATCTGCGGTAATCACACCTCTGCACGATCCCTCACCAATAAAATTGTCCGCCAAGGATACTATTGACCTTTACTTCAGGAAGACACTTTCAATTTTGTGAAAAAATGTGACAAGTGCCAACGGTTCGCGAACATCCCGCGAGCTCCTTCCCACCAGCTAACAACAATGACCAGTGATGCGTTGTAACTACAACATGCAATGTATAGCAAGAGCACTAGTCGCACAAAGTAATAAATTGATAAGTGAAGTATCGTTCTCACGAGGATTGTTTGTTAAGCACTGATTTTCCTAATTGTTTATCAAGTTGGAGAAACCAAAAAGTGTTTGGATTGGCGGAGACTCTAAGCTAAAATGAAAACAAAAATTACTACATACTTAAAAGGCTAATTAATGACAGTAAAACTAATTCGATAGAGAAAATCAATTAAAGCAAACGGTTAGGGTTTTGACTTCACTAGGATCCTATGAATTAATCTACGAATTATGCTACCTTTACATTCACATGCACGGATTATAAATCAAACTCCCTAATGTGTAAAACATACCTTCTTAGGCCATGTTTTCCCTACTTTCCCCTATTAAGCTTCCGCACCCAACAATATGAAGATTAATAGATTCAAGTTCATTAAGCTAATGGACTCCTAAATTGATTTCATTGATTTTCAAACCTATCTCTAGCGTTCAATACGACAATGGTGATTACCCTAGGAAGCTCATACATGATTTATTTTTCAATCTCGTCATGTTCAACAAATAAATTCAATAAAGACACGAATAATCACACAATCCATGTAATAGAATGTAGAAGCAACAATAATCTATTGATTAACCATAAAAATCCTAATTACATCAAAACCCTAACCCAAGGTGAGTTAGTTCATACTGAAATTAACACAAATAGAAGTAAAAACAGTAAACAATATGTCCAACATATTGAAATAAAGAAAAGAGAACAAAGATCTTCCCTAATTGATGAATCCAACAAGTTTAATCTCAAATCTTCTCTCCTTTTCTCCCAAAATGTCGAACTTCCTCTAAACAAAATGACGATCTTAAAAATGGTTAAGTTTTTCTTATATAGTCGGTCCAAAAACCTAAAAACTTTCCTAAAGTAAAACTCTGTGTTTTGAATAAAACTGGTAATCGCAGACTTCGCCGCAGTAGAGAATTTTCTTCGCCACGGCAACGAGTTAAATTGTAGTCTCATGCCGAGAGTTTATCGCTACGGCGAAGAAAGAACTTCACCGCGGCGATACTTCCTGAACAATTTTGAATTTATGGAATTGCCCTCCGCTTGCTTCCTTGCTTGAATCTTTAATCTTTGATGCTCTTCGATGGGAATAAGCTTCATAGTGCTTCAAATCCGCTTCAGAACTTCCCCAAATTCTGAGATTCGCTTGCTTCTGGGTCCAGAAACTCGATTTCGCTCATTATTTGGTCAAAGTGCACGTTTTGGCCTGAAACATAAAACATATGAAATTAAGTTGCAATTCAGGCAAAAACGACATAAGAAATATCCAAAAAGCCTCAATAAAATAGTATAATCCTCGGATTATCAACCAGCCCCTGACCATTCTCTATGTGGGGAATTGATCTCATCGAGCCTATGCCAACCGGAAAGGGGGGCGTCAAGTATGTTGTGGTCGCGATAGATTACTTTACCAAATGGGCCGAGGTCGAGCCCTTAGCAGCGATCACCACACCACCAAGAAGCTCAAAGACTTCGTCTTCAAGAATATAGTGTGCCGCTATGGGATTCCTCATACACTCATATTTGATAATGGGAAGCAGTTTGACAATGCGGAATTCAAGCAATTTTGCGATGAGTTGGGGATCCATAAAAAGTTCACCTCAGTCGCAAGACCGCAAGTCAATGGTCAGGTTGAAGCTGTCAACAAAACCATTAAGCACACACTGAAGGCCAAGCTTGGCGCTGCCAAGGGCAATTGGGCCGATGACCTCCCAGAAGTTCTATAGGCATATAGAACAACTCCAAGAACCTCTACTTTGAAAATGCCCTTCTCACTAGCATATGACTGCGAGACTATGATTCTAGTGGAAGTAGGGACTGGTTCACTCCGGAGAGACCTATTCAATGAAACAGACAATGAAGCACTTTTACATGCAAGTTTGGACCTAGTTGAAGAACACCGCGACAAGGCTCGGTTAAGGGTAGCATCCTACTAGCAGCGTGCAAAAAGGTTATTCGACTCTAAGGTTAGGAGAAGAGACTTTCAGGTCGGCGACTTGGTCCTTAAAGAAGTCCTTCTCAATACAAAAGAACCAAGTGCAGGGGTATTGGGACCTAACTGGGAGGGTTCATACCGCATTGCTAAGGTAATACGACCTAGAACGTATCACCTCAAGAGGCTTAACGGTTCCGAAGTACTGCAAGCTTAGAATATTGAACATCTTCGCCCCTATTACCAGTAATTCCGAACTTGCTCCTAATTTTATTCATTTCTTTTACTTGTAAAGTTTTCCTTGTAATCTTTATGAATAAGATCGTTCTGCTTTATCTTGAAGAAATATATGTGTCATGTTCGTTTGAATGATCTTGTTCGTTACGATATTTTTACAAGTTTCTTGATCAAATGTATAATATTAGTCTTGTGAAGTGCTCGAATTATAGAAGTGCTATCACAAATGGCCGAAAATACTCCTTTTATATATGTTAAAATAAGTACAATGGGCAACAGAAAAGATAAAAAGAAAAAGAGGAAGAGTCAAAAGGAAAGTTGTGCCAAAGCAGAAGAGGCGATCACTAGTCCTCGCCTCCAGGCTCTACGGGCGCGACTTTTGTATCCCCTGGTTGGTCGTCGACCATCCAATCAGCTGCTAGGTCCTTAGAGACGTATGCCTCCGGCTGGCTGTCCTCTGGAGGAGGCTCTTTTCCCTCTTCCTCCTCGGTATCATCAGCTTGGGTCATGGAAGCAAAGATGTCCTGATATTCATTCGGGAGGTCGGAGAGGTCCATCCTCGGATTCCTCAGTCGCAAGCTGTAGATGGCCTGTATTGCCTAGTCAGCGACCTTCATCTAATCAGTTAATGAAGCGACTCGCCCTTAAGGCAGCTTGAGATCCACCTTTAGAGCTCTCTTCTGTTTCTTAGAGTTTTCCCACAGTCAAGCTCTGTCTTCTTCTGCCTTCATGGCACGCTCAAAGTTTGCCTTCAGCTCATTCTCTTTCTCGCCACACTATTTGGAGTAGTCTGGCCACTGTCTTTTGGAGCTCTTTGTTCTCTTCGCCTCTCTTCTCGAGCTCAGCCTTCTAGAAGTCCACTATGCGAAGGGTAGAATTTCTCTCTACCAAGTACTGATTCACTTGAATATGGATCGTTTTCGCCTCTGCGTCCAGAGCTGCGAAGTCCTGTTTCAGCTTGGTATTCTCTTCCTTCAACTCGTGGAACCCTCCAGCAGAGTCCATATCAATCTTCTATTGGGCCATATGCAAGGCGAGTAGGGACTGCATGAAAAAAGAAACAAGAGTTAACCTCTATTTTCCCGAAAATCATAAAGGTTAGAAAATCAACTAATATTGGAAAATCCTTGGCAAGAACGAGCTGTTTTACCTGGCTTTGCAGCTGAAGCGCAGTAGCCACCAGGTCCACCGGTCGAGAAGCTACGAACTCTTCAAAGGCCGCAGCCAGTTGGCACTCCAATAGGGTATACACCACCGACTGCAGGTGCTCCGAGAGTTACCCCATGGAATCCAGCACAGGCGTGTCTGACCCCGAAGGAACTGGCATCTCGTCGACCCGTTGTTTGCCCGCTCTCCTTTGGGCAACCGTGACCTCCCCCTCTCCTCTGTGCGAGCTCTCAGGGACCGCCGAAGTGCCAGGCGTGCTCCTCGAGGGCACCCTTGAGCGAAAAGCCTGGTAAGGCTGCGATCCCCCCGGCGGCACCCTAAAGCCCTGCAGCTCAGACTACGATTCCTCCTCAGCAAGCAGCTGTTTCCTTTTCTTAGTTTTCTAGCCCATAGTTTTCTGCTTAGCGGCTCGAGTAGCCATGAGGGAGAAGCTTCCCCACGTCACTCTATGGGTGTTCGCTTTTCAGCGCCTATCTGTATCCCTCTTGTAGGGATATCGTCGGGGATCACCTCAGCTGGCTCAGTTAGGGTGACCCAGAGAAATATGAACCCCCTAGTCCTCGTCGACGACCTTGGAACCCTGGGTGGCATGGTCGTTGCGTGCCATGAAAGCATTTTAGCGAAAAGGTCACATCTGGCAAAAGAAAGGGGTTCTAAGTGTGAAGATACTTACGGGCTAAGGGTTCCAAAGATACTTACAGATTGAAAAAATCGTACTTTCTTAAGTTGGCAGTAGTCACGAGCAGTCTCGCATCGCGACTCTGCTCGGGTAGACGACCGAATGTCACAATTCGGTTAAAATTTGTCAGAGTTGTCAATCTAGTTGTCTTATTTCCTGCAAAGAGACAAAAAGTTCGTTAAATACAAGAGCTGAAGAAAAAGGAACAATTCGCAAATCAAAGGAAAGGAAAACCTACTCGGCTCCCTAAATTGGCAAACGCCATCATATTCAAAAAAGAAAAATTTAGTCTCATAAGCCCTGACGTTACTGGGGTAACCAAATATTCCTCCCTCGATCGTAGATCGCTTTGAGAGGTAAAAAAAGTCTTTATCTTTGCTCTTCTTCAGATAGTAAGCACATGCGAGCTCCAGCGTTGTCAGCTCGCCAAGACCATTTTTGCCACATGCGATATACATAGCAACTGCTATCATATACGCATTAGGCGTCAATTGTAATGGCGCGACCTTGAAGTGGTCGAGGATCAATCTAATGAAAGGGTGAAAAGGTATCAACGCCCCACATTTAAAGATCGCCTTGAAGATCGTGGCCATTCCCTCTGGAGGATTCCGAGCTGTGTACGTCCTATGCTGGTAGACATCCACTCTAAGCGTGAATTGGTCCACCACTTTCTGTATCTCGTCCCAGGTGGCCACTGATAAGGCCTCTTGCACGGGACCTGCTGGGGTGCTCGGTGCCTACGAGCTTGTCCCCTCGGCTACTCTAGTCGCTAAAGTATCCATTGCTCCTAAAGTTTGAAAAAGGGGTGACATGTAGAGATAACTCAGTCTCCGTACAGTGTTCCATACGATGACGTGGAAGAGCAAAAGAAACCCTAATTTACCTTCCTTAACCCTTAGAAAAACCCTAAAAACCCTTGGGAATGAATCCCCAAGGATTCATGCCCTAAGTTATGTTAGGATTCATGCATTTTGGACATGGAAATAGAGAGAAAATGTTGATCAAGATGATGGACATAAGGTAGAAAACAAACAATTAAAACATTTACTTATTAATGTAAGAAAATGATAGAAAATTACCAACTCCTTTGCTATTCAACACTTGAATCTTCTTTCTTGGAGTCTTAGTTTTTCAAGTGGACTTGAATAATCTCAAAATGTGATCCACACAAGTCAAGGAAAAGAGAGCCAAGAGAGTGATTTTTGTTTCAATTCTTTCATTTCTATGAAAATGGTATAACACTTGGTTTATATACTATGGGCACAAAATGTAATTTTTAAATTGTCTTGGGAAGTCCTCAAACAATTTAAAATTAATCTTGGAAAAGAGCATTTATGTCAAGTCCTTGGTTTTATGGTTAATTCATAATTAGACCAAATTTTAATTCAATTGAATATTATAACCCTTTAGAATAAAACCAATGCACTTTTGCCCCCATCATTGAATCCAATTCAATAATAATTTTTAATAAATCCTTACTATCCTTGGTTAGTGCTAACTATCCATGTATAATCATTTCTCACCAATACATTAATTCGGATGCAACCGTTTAGGTCCGAACATCATTAATCTGATTAATGATATGTATTACTCTCTCTCCTTGAGCTTGGTTTTATGTGTGACCATTTTGGTTCACTGTGATCTAGTCGTGGGCCCAATATCGGATTTTGATATGTTTCGTTATAACTCTTTATAATCAAAACTCCCACTGATTATGGTAAACGTCTAGCAATATGCCATAACCCCTAAACCACAATGAAGTGTAAACTCCAATGAACATATTCTGATCGTACATACCGTGTAGTCAAATCCCTCCGTTATCTAATCCCGATTAAGAATGGTTTATGGTATGTCAAAACCTTTAACTTAATCTTTAATGGAATTGTCAATCGATATAATGGAACTCGTCAACATGAAACTACTTTTCATTTGACATTCATTATACTCTGGCCAGGGATTTCCTTTTTCCAATGTTTATTGACATTCGTCTGGGAACTCGAGATTGGACTATTTTGAGTTAACGGATCTCATCTTGACCATCATTTGTCCTCGCACATGAATAACATATGACCAAACCGGCTTATTACACAAGACATAACTAGTCTTGTGCTTATACACCATATGAACCATATGCATCCTATGTTAAATCCAACCGTGATGTCTCAGGTCTAAGGATCAGTGGAACACTAGCACAATCCTACGATGCATTATTGACCACATCCATGTGATTCATCGTAATCGGTCATATTCGATAAACAATTCACTAACCGTTTATCCATGCTAATGCCTTAGTGACATACCTCTTATAATCACCCACACTAATACCATCACATGATATTCAAAGGAGACATTCAGCATGCCTACTATGCAATGTTATTGCCCAATTAACATTACTTGCATAGGGAATTCTTTGATGATTTGATCTTCTGAAGATCCAATCCGTGTCATCCGGACATTTCACGTGCAATATTAAATATAATATAATATAAATGAAGTAAAAAATCAATATGTGAAATAAGAACACTTTCTTTTATTCATAATACATTTACAAGATATAATGTCCTGAAACCGACAACACGATTGGTTCCTAGGGCATACACTAACAAGTTCTCACTTTTTATAAAGGAAAAAAGTTATCTTCTTACAACTGTCCAGAAATACGCACCATGTAAGCTTACCAGGCAGTTCATACCCACCATTACCATAAAGTCAAGCTATTAACAAAAATAATAGAAGAAAACGAAGGAGAAATCCTCCTTACCTCTGGACTGCTGGGAACGAACTTCATGTCATAACGGAGAGTGCGCATCAACTGGAAGAAGAACAGACTGATTTTGCGAATGCAAGAGTTTTGTTTTTCTCTCTGAAAATGTGAGTTCTGTGATAAAACTTAAGGCGAACCTAGGGTTTTGTAGGGAGATAAACGACGATTGGGTTCTCTAAGCAAGCGACGCTTGGGCAGGATACGTTTCTCATCATTGATTATGACCACGTGTCGTTAATCCACGAGAAGAGTAATATGCATGCTTCGAGGATGCTAATCGACATTTCCCTCCACTGGAGCAACCAAGCATTGACGCGGTTACCTCCTCCACAATAAATGCGCCCTCATTCGCATTTAATGCTCTGAAAGGGAATGTCGTTTCAGCATGGCTGGCACTTATTGCGCAATAGACACGTCTATTAGAATAAAGATTATTTTATTGACTAGAATAGCTGTCAAGCGCAACGGATAACATCTAAAGAGATCGTTCGAGTAAAACACTCTTCGCCGTGTATCGGTTTCGAGACAATGTGATTCCTTGCTTTCGGTAAAAATGTGCTAAGTATTTTCAAGTCGCGAGCCACGGATGAAACTCAAAGCATGTTAGTATAGCACTGAGTAGGGTCCGACCCAGGTCGCTGAACCTATGGGAGAAGGCCACCTCCGGTCGCTTGCGCTATCCGTAGAGACCTATGATGCGACCTCCTTACAGCTCGATCAGCTCGATCAAACGTCATTCGGGATAAGTTAAGTCACGGCATAATCATGAAGTTCTCAAGGTTCAATCCTTAAACCTTAAAAACTGGGGGGCTTCTGTTATGCCTAAAAAATCAAGGTTGGCGTGAGTTCACGCCAGCAAGGGCCAATCAGAGTTCAGGAAGGCTTTGTGTCGTCTAGACACTGCCACGTCGCGCAAGGACGAAAGAGGTAAGGTCATCGTCAGTGTGGCAAGTGAATGCCAAGCTTGTAAGTGGCTAGGAATTGTCCACCTGCCCAAGCCCTACACAATTTAAGGATGTCTCCCGTACAGATAACCAATGGGAAACAGGTTAGGAATTGTAGCACACCTACCCGACTGCAGAGTCATGATTACTACCTTGAATCCCCTAACTATAAATAGAGTGTTTCTCTCTCATTTACGGGATTGGCTCATCTTTAGTCTTAAAAAGCATACTCTCTCTCTCTCTCTCTCTATATATATATATATATATATATATATATATATATATATATATATATATATATATATATTGTAATTCAACTCGTTGTACACGACCTGAGTGTAACCACCTATTAATACAACCACAATGGACATAGGATTCGCTTTTGAACATTCGAACCACTTTAAAAACCGCTTCTTATTTATTCTCTCATTACATATTTTCATATTACGTATAATTTATAAGTTATCTTAGCACTTTACATGTGTGAGTTATTGGTGCCAAAATCAAGCATCAACATAAACTAAACTAAACTAAACTCTCCCCACATCATCCAACAGCACTCTACCTGCAGCAAGCCTCGCCGCGAACAGCCACCATCCTAACCGCCACAGGCCTCAATGACAAACCACCCACTGGCTGAACCCCCACCCCTATCTCGCCGCCCTGCCGACTGCAACCCCATCCCAGCCCCACAAGGCTAGCTGCCAGCAACCTCACAAGCTTTGTCTATGGAAACTAATACTTCGTCTCAATCCTCACCATCTTTCAGGTTCTTTAATTCTTTCTTTCTTTCTTTCTTTCTCTTGTTTTCGATGGTTTTAATGAAGGAAGTAAAAGCTACTAAATGAAATGGTGGTGTGGGTTTATTGAATTTGTTGCTGTTGAAATTGATTAGATTCTGCATGTCATCATCATTTCAAATGTTGGAAACACAGTGACTTTAACAATGCTTTGAAGGACTTTTTAAAAAGGCTTAATTGAGATTATGTGATTTGTTGCAACATGGTTTGATGTTAGAAAAAGGAAATATTTACTTTTGGTAAAAAGAAAGAGAAATTTTTTATTTTCTTATACTTTAGAGCAGGAAATATCAGCTTTCCCCTGGGGACCTTTATATGATAGCAGACTAGCAGTTGATTGAAGTGTTTGTATTACTGAAGTGCTATTTTTCCATTTACGTAATTAAATTTGCCAGATAAGTAGTTAAATTTCTCATAATATGGGACCGGATTTGTATTAAATATTAATGGAGTGCTATTTCTCCGGTTACGTGATTAAACTTCTCAGCCGCCTTTCAATATTCTCAGGAACCAAACACACAGTGATTTACTTATTTATATTCCCCAAATAAAAGCAAAACTAACATAATCTCACAATAAACAAAAACCAAAATCCTCTTGCAGTAAGTAAATATGGCTTCCTTTTCAGTTTTTTCAACTCCAACTTCTTCGTTCTTTAACAAGGTTGAATCAATTACATTCGCAAAATATCCACTTGAGCTCATTTCTCAATATCCAATATTTCCTTTTTTTTTTACTATTATTATTAAAAAATTTGATTGATTATATTGTTACTATGACATCTAATTAGAAATTTTTATTGCTTCTTGTTCCTAATAGAAGGATCCTGGTTGGTTTAGGTTCTCTTCAACTTCACAATTATCTGTTCACAAATGCAAGAACTCCAAGAAAATTGTATCAGTTATGGCACCTCAGCAATCAGAACGCAGGCCTGCCACCACTGGCTCGGTAAAGTTTCTTTCCTTTTCTGACTTGATTTTGAAGAATGTTTGGTCACAAATTTTTATTTTTTATTTTTGGTAAAAAAAAAAAAAGGGGGCCACTTTAATGCCTGTTATGAGGCTGTTCTTAGTTATTTTGATTTATTGGTTATAAAATTTGATCATTTTGATTGATGTATTTTGATTTATTCTTTATAAATTTTGATAATTTCGACTAATGGGCTATTGATTTTAATTGCTTTGGGGTTCAAAAATGAATTGGATTTTTCAGGTAAAAACTGCAATGACATTGACTGAGAAGATACTGGCTCGGGCTTCAGAGAAACCTCAGTTGTTCCCAGGAGAGAATGCATGGGTTAGTGTTGATATCTTGATGACCCATGATATTTGTGGCCCTGGTTCCTTTGGTATCTTCAAGAAAGAATTTGGTGCAAATGCTAAGGTATTCATATTTGATGGCTCACGCTTTTATCCTGTATCCTTAATTTGTTTCTGTAATTGTATTACAAAAATGTTTTACTAGGCTCATCTGTGGTATCCACATGATTTATTTGTTTAAATTATAGAACATTAGGATGTTGAGATAACTGTATGTAACTTGCTTTACCATCAATAGAAATTTTCTTTTTGGTAACCGTATGCATAAGTGAACTTTAGTTGTTTTGACAAGTGTTTGTTTTGTTGCGTTTGTTGTGTCTTACATAGCATCTGTACAAGTTAAAAGTTCAAAGCTTGATGAGGTACAATGTCATGGTTACTAATATAAAGTGGAGCCATTGATATATGTGTTCATGGTTACTAATATAAAGTGGAGCCATTTATATATGTGTTCGTTGTGTCTTACATAGCATCTGTTCAATTTAAAAATTCAAACCTTGATGAGGTACAATGTCATGATTATTACTAATATAAAGTGGAGCAATTGATATATGGTAGTACTATGTTCTTAATCCTCAATTAGGTTTACCTCTTGAATTATGTGGGAATTGCAAGACTGATTCTGTTTAGTGGGATGTCTGAAAATCACATTGATTAACTGAGGCCTTTAGGTTTCAACTGTTATTAACTTTTATTAAGCATTTATTTTAGTTTCTTTTCTTTGTCATCACTTATGGTTAAGCCCTGTGTTGAAAGTTTCATAAACATCAATATTTTATGCCATCTCTGTTTGTGTGTGTATATGTTTGCGTGCATCAGTGTCCTCATGGGCATTATTTACTGTTTACCATATGATATGTCTACATTACTATGATATTGAAGGTTTGGGACCGTGAAAAGATTGTAATCATACCTGAACATTATATATTCACAAGTGATGAGCGTGCAAATCGTAATGTGGGTATCTTGAGAGATTTCTGCACTGAGCAAAATATCAAGTACTTCTATGACATTACCGATGTTGGTAATTTTAGGGTATGGATCTGTCATTCTTTTTAATTCATTGCCAATTGCTAATTCAGTTTTTCGAAAAGCTTAGACATTGAAGTCTAATTGCTCCCTTTTTATCAAGAATTTTACTTCCTAACCTTGCAGGCTAATCCTGATTACAAAGGTGTATGCCATGTTGCACTTGCCCAAGAAGGCCATTGCAGGCCTGGAGAGGTGCAATTTTTATCATCAAAATTGTTGAGTCGTGTACTCTTCATTGGTTTTATGCCATTATTTTGGGAACTGCTTTTAAACCCTTCAGTGCTCCCATCAGGTTTTGTTAGGTACAGACTCTCACACCTGTACTGCTGGAGCTTTTGGTCAATTTGCTACTGGCATTGGCATCACTGATGCTGGCTTCTTATTGGGCACCGGGAAGACTCTGCTCAAGGTTTGCTCATGTTATTTCTTTTCTACAAAGGGAGACTAGTAGAATGCTCTGTAGAATTTCAAGAATTAGTGTTGAATACTGATGGAATGAACTCTTTTTTTTAATAGAATGGTATAGGGAATTCAAGGTCAAAAAGTTATGATATATGCTTATAGAAATAATTTATAGTTTGCATGGTCATGGTGATGGTGACAGCAGTGGTGGTAGTAGTAGGATGTGTGCAATCATGATACTATATCTATTTCTAGTTGTGCCTTCCTTGTGTTTCTTATCTGCACCAATTTTTTTTTTTTCTTTTAATTTTCTGGAACATGGTTTGTAGTTTGTTACTTGAGATGGGAAACCTGCATCCCTTAAAACCCCATTCCCCAAAGATGACAAATCATTCTTACTATAGTGGTTAGTAAAAGGAGTAACTATTGTAATGCTCATTAAAAAATAGGATAAAATCTGCGTAGGAGTCTATGCATCTTTGTCATAAACTCTCATAATTTTTGTAATTAGAGTCTTCAACTGAGATTGCAGTCAGATTAAGACACTTTCAGTTGTTTCTGCTTGTCCATATAACAATTGTAGTGAAACATTTTTCTCATCTGATTTAATGTTCTGAGTAAAAGTTATGGATATCAATTCTCTATTTGTTCTTGTATAACAGAACTATAATCTCAACAAAATACATAATAGACCAAGAAGGAAGATGGAAATTCTTAATAATTTTCCTCAAACTATATACTTGTTCTACTTCGTAAATTCCAAGAAATGAGACAATGCAAGCAAAAGAATCTAGATTCATGGAGACATAGGATAGCATATAAGTTATCATTCTCACATATCCACCATATGAGTCTCCAACCGTTATTTGAATAATTACATATCCAATTTGACCTATGTAACTTAAAACATATCTGTAAAATTTTTTACTTGTATCTATAAATTGCAGGTGCCTCCAACTCTCAGATTTGTATTGGATGGTGAAATGCCTGATAAGGATTTAATTCTACAAGTAAGATTACATGTATCTTGAGGTATTTTTTTCCTTATTGGTGATAAAAACACCCTCAAGGAGTTTAAAGTTTATAGTTATAATTGGATGATAAGTGCTTTTCTACAACGCTGAAAATTATTGTCACTTTGCACAGATAATTGGTGAAATATCTGTTGCTGGTGCTACATATAAATCTATGGAGTTTACTGGTACAACCGTTGAAAGCTTAAGTGTAAAGTCCAGTTGAAATTATCTGTCTTCAGTTGTTTATCATACTTTTGAGGGCTTTTAAATTAAATCGTTTAATCATGTTTGTACTGAACAGATGGAAGAGCGGATGACGTTGTGTAACATGGTTATTGAAGCCGGGGGAAAGAATGGCGTGGTCCCAGCTGATACTACGACATTTAATTATCTTGAGGTAGGCACTTTCGCAAATGATAATTTTCTTTTTCACCTGCATTTACTAAGATGTTTTTCTTTATGCTTGCATGGACTTACTGTGTTATGTTTTGTTTTGCACAGGATAAGACATCTCTGCCCTATGAACCAGTTTATAGTGATGAGCAAGCAAGGTAGTTTAATTGGATGTGTTCCTAATCTTCAAAAATAACAAGCTCCAATTTATTAACTTCTTAGTTTTTCTGAAATTATGTTATTTTACTAATATTTGTTGAAACCTGAGTTTTCAAAGCTATGTGTTTTTCTTTAGACCTTGCTCCCTTCAGGTTTTACCTTTATTATGTCCTCGGGAACCGGTATCTGATGTGAAGTAATGAACTTTTAAATAGAATTTGTAATATTGTAAATTTTGTTATCATCTATATCGTACAAGTTATACAATTTGCTCGTGTGAGGATGGTTTTTTTTTTTTTTTTATTCCTTCATGCTTTCTAAAATTCTGTTTTTTTCTTTTTTTTATTTTTTTATTTATCTTTTTGGCTTTTAGATTCCTTTCTGAGTACAGATGTGATGTCTCCAAGCTGGAGCCACTGGTGGCTAAGGTAGTGATTTTATGTACTTTAGGTGAAAGATCTGTATCTCTGACAAGTTGCTATGTTTTTGTTTTCCATAAATAATATAATAGATGTACTTCTGCAGCCTCAATTCTCCTGATAATCTTGCTTTAGCAAGAGAATGCAAAGATGTGAAAATAGACAGAGTATATATTGGATCTTGTACAGGTGGAAAAACAGAGGATTTTCTAGCAGCAGCCAGAGTCTTCCTTGCTTCTGTGAGAGTAACATTCATTGTTATGTATTTCTGCAACTTATTGTACAACTAATTGAAACATATGAAGAAAGAAGTTGTTTGCTGAATCCCTGCTTGAAAAAAATACCTGACTCAACTGTTACTAAAAGTTCATTATGGATGACCAATTTGATACCTTCCATTTTATTTAGAATAACTAGAAATTTGGCTTTTTCCTGCTATAAGCAGTAGGATAATAGTAATTAACGATCATGGATATGTTTCTTGCTACCGGAACACATATTATACTATATTTGCCCATTTCATTTCGTGTTGTCTAATATAGCACTAATAATTATTCTGAGAAAAGGATTTTAAAGTAGGCATGTTACATTTGGAGTCAGTGGCAATGGTTTCTGTTGATAGATAAGCTGACAAACCTCCTCGGAACTTCCTTGGTCTTTGTGATTTGATTTTTATAAAATTCTGTCTTCAAATGTAATTTTATGTGTATATGTTTATATGTGATTCTTAATAAAATAAAATAAAAAATTCAATTGCTTATCTTCAGGGCAAAAGGGTTAAAGTTCCCACGTTCCTTGTCCCTGCTACCCAAAAGGTTTGTAATTCTGCTTTACTTTTTGTGGAAATGTCAGTGATTTTGGCTTTTGTAACTTGGGAATTTATGGAGAAAATTAATCCTGAGCGAAGTGTTATATATATATTTGGATGGTGAAATTGACAGGTTTGGATGGGCTTATATACTCTCCCAGTACCAGGATCCGGTGGCAAGACTTGTTCCCAGATATTTGAAGAAGCTGGTTGCGACACACCTGCAAGTCCCAGTTGTGGTGCTTGTATGGGTGGCCCTTTAGACACTTATGCACACTTGAATGAACCTAAGGTAAGTTTTTCCCTCCAACTGAAAAGTCTTAGGAAGCATAGAATTTGACCATGGGACCTAAACCACCCCTTGATACATTTGTTTGAACATTTTCCTAAAATTCTTACCAACACTTTACATGGCCTCCTAATGATCGTCATATCTACAAATGGTGCAAAATAGTCCAGGGTCCTGTCCTTGTAGTAATCCAGCTATATATATTGGCTTGTAATGAATCTCTATTCCTTTGTGATCCTGAAACATTTCTTGAGGAGCATAACGCTTTGGATGTTAGGCTTCTGCTCTAATTACCCTTTTGTTGTTGAGGCATTCTGTACCCAAAAGTTTGGAGATATTTTACTTACATCAAATTAGAACACTGAGATTACAAAGACAGAATATGGGTGATTCTTTTATTTTATCTATCATATACTATTAGAATACCACTGCAGAGTTCTGTTGGCGTTATATTTTTGGCACACATCAAATGATCCTATGAGCTCCTTGCTTTATATAGTTACTGATGCTATTGTTCTCAAAACAATTCTCTTCAACTGAGATTCCTCATTGAATCTTGGTAATAAATCTGGGCATACCATTATGACTGTCCCATTTGTTTGTTAAGTAATTATGATCTTGAGACAACACTTATTGAGGCGATGATCATTTCAGGTCTGTGTCTCAACAACAAATAGGAACTTCCCGGGCAGAATGGGACACAAGGAAGGCCAGATCTACCTTGCTTCACCATATACAGCTGCAGCCTCTGCTTTAACTGGTTATGTCACTGATCCAAGAGAGTTTCTGCGGTAGACAATCAAAGGCTGTAATTTTGATCACGTGATGTATTTTATTATTAGTATTTTGTCCGTCATCCCAGTACCTTTCCAGATGTAACTTAGATCTGAAGAGTCTTTTGCTGTGCCGATCCAAGAAGGTTTTGTATGCTATGACATTGACAATTTGACTTGTAGGCTGGCCTTAATAAAATGTTTTATTCATAATTACCATAGTAAAGATTGCTTGTGAAAGGACTTGCAGTATAGTGGCAGTGGCAAATATGAATATACAACCGTCATGGATAGTTGAATTTAACAGCTGCTATTGCATAACATCGGAGATCATTTTTACTAAAGAGGTCGACTTGGAGACAAACAACAGGAATTGGACAACTAGTGTGTAGATAGTAAATTAGTGTCAACAGAGTTTCAAAGGACTAATTTGTTAAGGTAAAAACTTAGATCACGAGAGGATCCAAATCCCACAATTCTAACATTCTGCTTTGCATTTTTTTTTTTTTTTTTTTCCTTTCCAGCCAAAATTGGAAAAACCTCATTAAAAGGAAAAGCGGCAAAATGATGTAGCAGAGCATCAGGTGCCCTGACTCACCGACCCCCAACATTCATTTTTTCAGCGTACGGCGGTGAAGGCGGCAAAATGCATTAACAATAATGATGATCATACAATACAATACAAAACAACTTTTACTCATTGAAATCTCTCAAGTGTTTATAAATTGTGAATAACTTCTATTGAGGCCTTTCTTTCCTCGGAAAGCAGTGGAGCCACCAACCTCATTCTGCTTAGGACTTTCCAGCTGTTGCCATTATTACTGTTTTGCATGAGATTAACATCTACTATGTATCATTTATACATAACAACAAAAGTTGAAAATATGGTTTCAGATATGGTGGGTCGTTCGTTTAACTTTCATCTCCAAAATCTTATAATATAAACAAGAAAAGACAAATGTAAAAGAATCCTTTTTCTTAGGTGAATATCTTGATTATTCCTACTTTAGGACCTTCAATATCCTTATCGAAATTTACAACATCTTTACCCATACACGTAATACATTTATGTTAGTATATGATTAAACATACATGGATACATGTAATAAATAAAGGGTTCAAGGTTTATCACAAAGATGATTAACTCTATACGCTTTGGTCTAAGAAATATGTTTTCTGTAAGAGATATAACTCTTAGGGAAAGGATACAGTATCTGTTCCTGGTCTATAAATGAGATGTTAAACAGACTTTGAACATTCATTCTACTTTTCTTAGTATTACTCATGTACAGATATTAACAATGAGAATTATCTAAGTTTTTTAATGCAATTTTGAGTGTTTCAAGATTCTTGCATGTCATTACGTTAGGATCCCACATTAGGATCTCACACCAACCAAATGCGGTATTTAAACTTAAGGGTGTATGTTAAAACTCAAGTCCAAGAGAAAACTCAACCCAAAAGACCGGCTTGATAATTGAGAGAGTCTCTAAGCTTAAATACCACATTTAGTGGCTGTGAGATCCCGATGTGAGATCCTAACACACCACTAGTCTTACCCGGTGTCTAAGATATTATATTTGATATTATTACATGAAAACAGATTACAATATCCTTATATTAACATACAATATACCTAACAATGTAATCCATGTGAGAACATTATAGTTGGTAGTCTCTACTTGGAGAAGACATGGAAACCAGCAAGAAAAAATGCAGAAGATATGATGGAAAGTTAGAACAGTGGGAAAGCATGGATTGAGTGTTTTAAAGAAAGAGACGAATAGTAGTAGCATACAGTTGTGAGAGAGATATAATCAAGTAAAAGAGGGTGATTATGTTGAAATGGGTCACCACTACAAATCAATCAATGGGTAGTAATCTGCAGTCAAAATCAGAATGATTGCTTCATCTTCATATCTTAAGAGCCAAGTCTGTTCCCTTTCTCTCAGCAGGATCTATCAAAACAGATTGCATTGATTAGATTTACTACCAGAAGTTAGAAGTTGGAACGCCATGTCTTGTCTCTTCCCTGACCTTTTTTATTTTCTCATTTACTTTTTCAGAACCAGCATACATAATTACTAATAAATGCTATGAGAAAAAAATATTCAAATGACAGTGGGTCATGTCATTTTTATAAATTTAGTCTTTTTCATGAGAATAACATCCAATTAAGCTTCTTCTTGTGTTTTATTTATTATGATGGAGGTAATAAATCTTTCATCTCCATCTCCCTAACTGACTTTTTTTTTTTCAGTTGGGTCTAATTATAACCAAATCCTTTGTTCAAAAAACTGTTGGGCTCTGTTATCCGCTTAGCATTTGATCACATGTGAGATTAAATGGTATGAAAATTTTCGTTTGATGTTCCCAGTGATGGTAGGGTTCGGTGGACGCTCCTGTTTCGAACTCTGGACTTGCAAAGCAAATGTAGAGATTTTTAGATCGATAAAGATTAACTCATAATTCGATCTCACAAATTCTCTCTCACAATTTTTACGTGACAACTTCCAGTTTTTTTCTCATGAATTTTGAATTTTGAGAAATTCATCGGCAAAAAACTGAGCTACCACCTAAAGGTTATAAAAGAGAGTTTGCGAGATTGAGTTGTAAATGTAATATTATCCTTTTCTGGATTATCGAAAAACAAAGACTTTTGCTTTGATGTTACAAGTTATTATACAAATTAGTGTTTGTTAGACTTGATGTTGCATAGGAGTTGAAAGGTATGAACAGATTGATTTCAGCCACAAAAGATTCTATTAATTAAAGGATTCCAAGCTGCAAACACAACACTTCGAAGCTCCAGGCTCAAGCATTAACAAATAAGAAAATCAACAGCAAATGTAAAACCAAACAAGCAATTTCTTCTAGCAATGACAAAGAGAAGAAAACTGACTCCACTGCATTGCAACAACAAACTCAACACTCTAGATATCAAGAACTCTCATATTTACAGTATGAGAATAAGCATCATTAGTCAAGGTAAGCTGCAGGCCTGTATTGTACCACTGTATAGGAGGAGACAAAAACTAATTGAATATGGCCTACGGGAACCAAAAAAAAAAAAAAAAAAGCAGCAAGAACCAGATAACAGCTGGTAATAACACTAAAAAGAAATGGAATAAAGTAATCTTGATGGCAAAATGCTCCAACTCATCAACTTCTCTACTATTCTTTAGCTGCAGTACTTTTCAAACTGCGGGTAGTTTCTTCATCTTTTTTCTATTTTTCAAATGTTGGGATAGTGCTAAACACTAAACAGGCTTAGCTTTTTGTTTCTCATTCCTTTCTTGGAATATTGGACCTGAAATTAAATGATTTACTCGACTTAGATGGCGAAGGGAGAAAAGGAAAAAAAAAAAAAAACTGAGTAGTGAAATACAAGAATGTTTGAGGCACATTTGCATACCAAGTCCATTAGCCTCAGAGGTTCTCATGATACGAAGCCTTTTTACTGAGCAGAGAAACATCCTGATCACAATAAGGAACACAGAACATTAGCATTCGAAAGAATCAAAACAAATTATCAACATAATAGATGCACAATGTCTTGAATAATAGATGCATACCCCCAAGGGACATCTCCAACAAGCATCCAATCTCCTTCTTTATCTTCATAGGTGAGAACAAATTCAGATGACCCGTCCAAAAGTTTAGAGGTTTTTGCAGCTGAATCCTTCTTCTCTGCACCTAACCCTGTACACACAAGCACAGAGTAAGCAAATTAAAGAGGCACAAAGCAACAGAAATTCTCTTGTTGCTGACTAAACATGGTAAACTTTTTTATATATTTCAAGTGGCAAAAATTAATTTACCTATTGAATTGATTGTTGGGGTGGAAGAGAAAAACATTTCCTCCAATGTTTGAGCTAGAGTCTCATAGCAGGCATGAGCATTAAGATCAACCTTCCTTCCTATTGGAAGTCCATCTATATTCACTTTGACAAAACCAAGATGTCCTTTTTCATTAAACATACTGTTGGTTTTGTTACCATTGCAAATTTTTTTCTTCAAATTATCCTTTGATTTCTCTTTGTCACTGCCCACTTTTTCTTCTTCAGATCTTGGAGCCTTTGCTTGGTTGACCAAACTGTTCATCCTGTAAGCCCTTATTGGTGGCCATCCCACAACCTGACTGTTTTCACAAAACAATTAATTTACCAAAAAGGTCAGCCACAGTGACAAAAATGAAATCCCAGTTTTAGAAAAGAACCAATATAATAATTTGTTGGCAGAAAAGACTAAAAGGAATAAACAAAAATAGATAGATTCTATCAAGAGAATACAGAACAAGAATAAAGGGAATTGGAACAGAGTGTAATTAACACCACCTACTAAAACATAATCAAAGCTAAACATGACAATCCATTAGAGGAAATAACTTTAAAAATAATAAATCCCAGTTCAATGATAGAAGAGAATCAAGATTAGCACAAGTCAGTAATGGAAAAAGTTGATATTGCTAAACTTATTAAAGTTGGTTAATTTTATTGGTAACAGGACTACTTTACTCTATATTGAGTACCAACATAAAATCGAGTTGAGTTTTTCATCTTTCATGATGTAAATAACTGAAACACACAGAACGTTAGAAAACCAAAAAAAAAAAATTTCCTTATCTTGATTCAACTTTTCTTAGGATCCATTTCTATACACAAGAAAATATGTATGCATGAACATATTTATAATACTCGTTTTCTCAATTTTAATAGCAAACATTTGGGCAACATATTCATAAACACAATACAGAAATTTATGGTTTGTGCAACATATTGAACCTGATACTGGGAGGGGATCCACCCTCATGGGAAACTGAGTCAGCAGCTCTCTTAGTACCAGAAACAGCAGAAGGGAAATCCTTCGCAGTTAAAATTCTGCCACACTCACCCCATGCACTTCCCTTACTTTTCCCACCACCAAGACTCAGTCCCAGCCCCAGCTCCAGCTCATCACTCTCAGCTGGGTGATGGTCATAGTCTTTCTCAACTTTTGAAACAGTTGACTCATTTGCAGAACCACCTCCTTTGCCACCACCACCACCACCAACACCAACTAAACCAAGACCACCTTGCATGACAGCAACAGCAACAACAACAAGAAGAAGCAAAGAGAAGAAAGAATTTTTTCAAGATTTGACAGGGAGAGAGAGAGAGAGAGTGTGTAGAACACTAGAACTAGAAGCAAAGGAAGGATTTTGATGTTTTGGGTGGAAAGAGTAATTAAAGATAATAGAACAGAAAGAGGTAGGTTAAGAAAGATGGTGGAGGAAGTGATGATGTTGGGACCCATATGTCTGCTAGTGCGCCTAGCACTCTCACCACTCTTTACTCCGTTTTCCTTGACACGATCATGTCTCTTTAGAATCTGTATTTTTTCTCATCGACCAGTTGGTCGATATAATACAAAATTTTATCAAATTTACATTGAAACCTCCAAGAAACAACTAGCTTGACCTCCAAGTTCCCAGTTGAAATTGTCCTCTAGCTTTTGAGTAGTGCCAACTGTAACATATTTTTCACTGTTCTTTAGTCATAATGTGACAAAGGGGATAGTTTCATGGGGATTTTATTACTATTTTGTCATTTTTCATTTTTGCAAAAGGTTAATAATAATTTTGTCTGTTATTATTATGATGCCACATCATATTAATTTATACATGAAATATGATGGCTTTTGTCAATTTTTTCTCTCTTCTTCTTTCCATTTTTACACCTTGTTCCTTTTCTTCTTACCCTGATTCATCTAACACTAAACCTTGCTTTAATTGATTAGATTAAGTAATCAAGAATTTATTTTGAAGTACAGGGGTAATATTTCAAGAAAAATATTGTTTTTTTTATTTTTTTATTTAAAAAAAATTAATTTAAGCTAGATTATCTATAGTCTGGTTGTTAATATTCTAGCTTACTTATGTCCTCATTCTTGAACATGCTTATATCTAATACCATATAAAATATTATGAGAAACAAAGTAATGGATTCATTATTCCATATATATAGCTATATGTATGTATGTATGTATATATATATGTGTGTGTGTGTGTGAAATACTCATAAAGGGTTAGCCGAACAGTTAAACTTGTGGTTTGCTTTTATACAACTAATAGTCATTGTTTTCACTTCCTAAAGATGGTAGAATTCGGTAAAAGCACCAGTTTCAAACTCATCCTCACAACCGTAAGAACGGTCGGAAGATATCTATATTATTATATATATGTGTCAAAGATGATTGACTCATAATAAGTGTTTAAAAATTAAGTCAAGAATTTAAGTCAACATACACTTAACCATTAACTAATCTATGCTTCGAAAGAGTGATTACCTAGAATTAGAAGCTCTTTTTATTTAAGAACAAAACTTTTGATGATAAAAAAAAGCATAAATATACAAATTGGAATGATTCAAAATTAGAAATATAGGTAGAAGCAAATTTACCCAAATCTAGATTAATAATATATGGGTAGTGAATTAATTAAGGAATAAGTGTATAAATATATATAAAGAAAGCATAAGTGTTTAGTCTTTTTACAAGCAAAAGCATATTCTAATAATCTTTACTTCTCAATGCAAACCAAATTCCTTTATTTATTCCTATGTGCTGTCCACTATTTTAAAGACAAAGGGCACAAAACCTTGTTTTAGAAAGTTGAAACCTAAACCCTAAACTTTAAAGAAGTGGACTGTGGGGTTGCTCTATAAACTTTATTCCCAATTAAAACTTAAACCTATAATTAAACTAAAGATTTCTGCCATCCCTATACTGGACCACTTCTTATATAATTACTTTCTTTTCTGGAAATGGTCTAATCTTTTTATTGTTAATTTGGGAAACAATCCAAGATCCTTGACCAAATCTTATGGATTTTAAATTAATTATTTTTTTATCAGTTTTTGCAGGTGTTTGTTCCATTAATGGAAGTAAATTATTATTATTATTATTATTATTTTAAAAGCTAATTTAATCATATTTAATCACCACGGGTGGTTGGATAGTAAAAGAGCAAAGAGATCTAATATGATTTCTTGAGTTTGAGTCCCGCAGACACTAATAAAAGTAGCCATTGAAAGAATTTACTCAGTCATTTATTTTAAGATCCTGTAAGATTAGTTGAGGTACACCTAAACTGACTCGGACTCCCCCCGTCACCAAAAAAAAAAAAAAAAAAATTAATCCTGTTTAATATTCATTTAATCGTATTATGGATAAATTGAAAAATAATGGATTAAAGTTTTCATAAATAAGAATAAATACCTTATTGTAGAATGTGAAAGCAAGAGGACACCTTTTTCTTTGTTTTATCTTTTAAATATTCGTTATAAAAAATAAAAAAAAATAAAAAATACGTAATTTAAAGTATTTGAAAGTAGAAATACAAGTAGAATTTGGACAAAGGATAAAGATAAAAAGAGTAAAAAGGTAACAGGTTGTCGCTTTGAAGGGACAAGCCGACAGAGCCACATGTCTCTATGCCATGGTGAACCGCCACGTCAACCGACAGGGAGCGCGGCTCACCGGGGGACCAATCTCCTTTGCTTTTCTTACGTTTTTCTTTTTTTAGTCTGAGACAGCTCGACACTTTTAAGAATAATCCCTACTTTCCACCACGCGCCACCACCACTGTTGCTAAGCTGTTCTGTCTGTTTTTTTATTAACAACATTTTTAAATACCATTATTTTTATATAAATGTTTTTTCAATTAATAAAAGTGTTTTAATTTTTAGAAAAAAAAGGGTTGGTGCCTTTTAAAAGGAAAAGATTGATATAATGTATTAAATTAATTCCAAATTTATTTTAATAAAATGAATTTATATCAATATATATAACAAGTATTATGACCATGAAATTGAAATCTAAAATATAGAATTGATGCCTTTGTTATTACTTTGTTTTATAATTTTAAAATGAAATAAACTAGAAGAAGGTAATTAAAGTTTAACAAAATTTATTTACTTCAGTTTAAAAGATATATTATAAGATGATAATATTGCCATGCCATCCTCATTTTTAAAGAAGATGATAGAAATTAGGTGAGGAAGCGCGTGGGGGATATTAAAAAAAATTGAGGGAGAAGCTAAGGCAAAGGATAAAGTGGGAATTAGAGAAAGTGGAATGGTACGAAATGGGGTTAATTAGAGGCATGAAATGAAGAGAGAAGTAGGGGGAGAAGCTTGAACCAGCTTAGCTGATTATTGGAATACCTTATAAGGTCGATAGTTCAATAGTTTAAGGTGGTAAGTCATAATATGATAGGTGGTTTGGGGCTTTAAAGTTCGAACTTAAGAAATTAATAAAAAGAACAAACATTTTTTATCATCAAATCAACTTCTTGATGTTATATAGTGGTTTTTTACTATTTTTGACAATGCATGCTTTTAGGTATAATCAAATAATAACAGAAATTTTTCTATCATTAATTTTTTTGGTGTTAAAATAAATGATAGAAGGCCAATTAAGTAAATATTAATTCATCAATCAAGATATAAACTCTAACAGTACATTAATGGTGAGAAATTTTTTTATATTTATGAAATTTCAAGGAACTTTTGTTATTTGAATAAATCTCAGGGGTTGAGCAAAACCCCAATCTTATATTTTAACTCATGTGATTATTGAATATATGATAATATCTGGTTAATTATAGAATTATGAAATAAATAATATTCACTTACAATTTACAATTGAAATTTTAACTTTTAAAACTTAACCCAATTATCATCTTATCCATTCATGGATATAATAACATCCTACCAAACTCTTGTTTATATTTCACTTTATCTAAGCTATCATAATTGATCAATTTTACTTCAATTGGTTCACTAATTATTGACCATTTACTTCAATTGGGTCACTAATTATTGACCATAGATATATAGCAATTCCATAGACTTAGAGAGAATTGACAAAATCAAAAAGTTATTTTTGGAGAGGTCAAAGTGTAATAATGTTTAACAAATGAGAGACACCAAAATATTTATGTAGAAAATTGCATTTAAGAAAGATAAAGTGTCAAGTATAGAGGGCCAAAGCGTAAAAAGAAAAATAAAAATTTTAAAGAATGAAATTATTACTTTTTATATAAGAAATTTCAAAATTTTTGTAAAACTAATCGGCCACTATATGAGTGTAGTTGAAGAAACTTGTCAATAAATTTATATCTTTTCGTTAAGATTATGTCGAGATATTTTGTATATAACATATTTTATAATCTTTTAATTATGTTTATAATTTGTTAATTATATTAACTGATATAATTAGATTTGAGTTGATTATATTCTTCCTATATATTTTGTAATTCATGATTGAAAACATATGAATGAAAAACAATTCATCACTTTTAACATGAGTTGTAAATATATATGATGTGTTAGAAATTATAATTCCAAAGTTTAATTAATGTTATACATCATATATACTCCAAACATTATAGCAAAATTCACTTAGGGTGTGTTTGGTTGGATGTAATCCCTCACTCCAATAATGTCACCTTATATTACTAACATTACAATATTTGGTTGTCAAGTAATAAAAAATTATGATAATCCTCCAATATCAATAGTAATTATTATATAAGTGGTAACCTAAATACCATTATTTTCTTAGGTATTCTAAGATTATTTGGTAATCTTAATTTTATTACAATAATTTTTTTGGATAGTAATGCCCTTCTTCTAAAAACAATTTACAAAAATATTCATAGACTATTTTATTCTTATACACAAGATTTTTAAGACATTGTTACCCTTGTACTTCAACCAAATTACCCAAGACCACAACCGAATTTGGCCACCACCATCGGTCGTCGACCACCACCACTGCAGTTGGCCAGATCCGACTGGTTGTGCGCTAATCTGGCCGAAAAGAAATAGCCAAATCCATTCTGGCCGTTTTGGAGCAGATAATTCCTTTGGCATGAAGATATCTTGCGGTATGGACTCCACGATCAAAGCCGAAGATTTGCCTATTTTCTTTTGACTTTATTTCCAATTCAATCTTGTAACGGGTATAAACCCAATTATAATCTATTTCCAGGGAGCTAGAGAGAGACTGAGAAAAGAGATAATTCATTGAGATAACTCTTTGCAACTTAGAATAACTTGTGGTAACTCAGCTCGTTAGTACAACCAATAAAATAACAATGGATGTAGGTTTTGCTTTATAAGCAACCGAACCACTTTATAAAATCTTTTCAGTTCTTTGTTGTTTTATGATTATTACTACACACTCATCGTCGCATTGCCTCCATCTCTAATCCATCAGGATCATACACACATTCTACGTGGTTTTAGCATTGTCAATCACGTATCTCTGGTTGGTGCAATTTTCTACATCATATCTTATAAAATATGAATATTACACTACTTGTGTGCCAAATTTTGTTCTCTCTTAAGTGATATATATAAAATGATTGCTGAAGATTCCAACTTGTGATGTTCTTATTTGATGGCAATTCCTGTCTGATCCCCAATGTTAAAGAAGATATTGCAACTTGCAAGCCTAGTAAATAGAGAGAAGTAGCTTTGACATTTACAAAAATTTCTCAGAAATTGGAGAATATGATGATTCCATTAAAATGATGGAAACCGAAAGTTCGTCCAAATATCAGCTGAATATGAGTATCACCTGAATGGAATCCAATTCCATTAATGGATATCATTTATTCATTTTAAAAGATATAAATATTCTTGGATTCTTATCACAATTTCAGATCAAAACAAAAACTTCTTTCAAACTCAATATCCACCTATATACGCATGCATGGACCAATTTCTTTCTCTTTATTTTTTATTTTTCCTCTTTTAGTTCATCGATGGGAGAAGCATAAACTTATCATGAATGCTTGTTGTTTTGCAGAAGCTGGGTTGTCTAACATGATATCAACAAGGAAATATTTAATATAAAATATTGAGGAAATAAGTTTCATAGAAATTTATTCAAGAAACAGTTTTTGCATATAATACCAGACGGTACTGTAAAATATAAAGGATTATATCAAATTCATTTTCAAATATTAAAAATTTAAAATTCTGAATTATGTTTTATTTTGTTAAGGTACTTCTAAATTATAAGTTATTAATAGAAATAGAAAAACAAAAATTGTTCTCCGTTTTTCAAGATTCGTCTGAAATACAAGGCAAACTCGACTAGCATCAATACTGAAATTAATATATAGTTTCTCCAACGATAACGTAAGAGATTTCCCCGGAAATTTTATAAAATTTATCACAAACAGTTCACATAGGGAGATGGTCTCTTGCTTCTATAATCAGTCAAGAATTAATAGAAAAATTCCCATTTTTAGGTGACATAGTATCAATAAACATCAAAACATGAAATTAATTTCATGATGGAAGCTGTAGGTATTATTTCCGATCAATCTGTTGGGGAATTAGGGACTCTACTAACATTAAGAACTTTTCATATCAAGTATTTACAGGAGGCACTGCACAACATGTACGAGCTCCCTCTAATGAAAAAGTCAATTTTAATAAGGATTTGGTTCATCCCACACATATACGTCACAAGCATCCTGCTTTTCTATGATATATAGATATGTAAGTAATTGAGAGTGAAAATATTATGCATAACGTGACTATTCCATCAAAAAAGAGAGATTAAATTTTTTTCATTATCAAGTAAAATAACAAATGAATAAAAGAATGAAAGATTAACATAATTGTACGTATACAACTACGGTTTGGTATACGTCTGAGAATGGTATAACTTTTGTGAAGACATACAAATTAAAAAGAAAGACAAAGAATAATACATGAATAAAAAGAATTCTGTAACGTACACCTCTTTCGTGCACGTTCTTATCCCACACCCAGGTATGCTCTTAAAACCGTTTAGTTAGTTATTTCATCACCCAACTGGGAGCTAGCTCCTTACAGTCCAAACCCACGCCATCGTTTTTCTATTCAATCATCTAAAGGGAGCTCGTATTGTTATTAGACGGGCTCCGAATCAACCGCCCACTACTACCTTTCTTCTTTGTCTTCTTCGGTGGACCCGGCCCGCAAACTATGGAGCATTCGCATCCACATATTTTACTAAAACAAGAGAACAACCCGGGACTGTTGCTTCCATCAGCGTGCCTCCGACTGTGTCTTCCAGTCGATTTTCCGCCGCCGACACCAGTGGTGCTGGAGGGAAAGCTCGAGTCGTATAACGGTGGTAGTTCCGCCCTCCAACGCTCCAACTTCGATTGAAGTCCTTCAACGCTGCTGTCCATTTCCCATCCTGGAAGTCCCGAACTATCCTCGTCGTTCGTTTTCTGTAACAGCTTCTCCTTGGCCTTGGCCGCCGCCACTTCCGATGGCGATGGGCCTAATTCGGATTCGGTCAACATTGCCGCGCCTTTGAAAGTTTTAAATTTATTCGGGGCTCCGAATTCGTTTCCAACAATACGAGGAGGAAGCGGTTTATACGGGGACCCGGGATGTTTCTTCGGTTTTGTTGGTGAATCCGTAAACTTCTTGGTCGGGTCAGAAGAATCCGACCCACTTATCACTGAACCAGCTGGTTTTACAGGTTTAAGTTTAACGCTCTTTAACGGGTCCGCAACTTCCAAACCGCTACCTAATGGATTTCCTTTTCCAAATTTATCCTTAATTGGAATAACATCCGACCCGCTAGCAACCGACCCGTATTCACCCTTAACAGTACTTCCCTGGATGTTTTTCTTGAACGGTTCAATGCTGCTGACGGTAGACCCGCCTTTTGCGATACGAACCCTGGATTTTTTAAGCAACTCCGACCCGAGCATGGAACTTGAATCGCTTTTAGTCCGACGTAATTCGGGTTTCCCGAGGAGAAACGAGAACGAGTTTTGATTATTACTAGTCGTGCTGGCGTTCGGATTATTCTGAAACGGATCCTCCTCGCCCATCAAATGGCGGTAACCAACGGCGGAGCTAAGTTGCGTGTACAAAGGCATGCTCCGCATGGAACTATCTAGGAGGGCCACGCCGATGTTCAAGATACCCTGAGGTCTCCCCGACGGACGGCGAACTTGCAAGGCCACGAATCTCATTCCCAACTGCATGTGATTCGAGTGACGGTGCGATCTTTGCGGCGGACGGATTAGATTCCCAACTAAAACACGGACGGTCCCTACGTGAATGTCGCGGAACCAATGTAGAGCAAAGATTTCAATCATCACAGCCGACGTATCGTTTCGAAGAAACGCCTCGTCAACCCGAAAAACAAATTTGTCGTTCCATGTAGGGTTGTTGCGCCCATGCGCGTCCACACGTGTGGACAGTTTGCGGTCGGGGTGAACCCAGGCGACGGCGTAGGCTCGCATGGAGCGTGAGACGGGGCTCAAGTCTTGTGCAGAAATGATATTGAGTTCCAGTAGCTGAAACGGAGCAAGAATATTGGATGACATGTTTGTACCTGAATAATAATGTTTCAGGTGATTGGAAGAAGGACCCACGACTCGCCGACGGGACGACAGGACGGAGCCGGGTGGCGTGAAAAGAGGAAGAGATGGGAAAGAGAGAATTGGTGGTGAGGGATGAATGAAAATTTGATTGAGTTAAAATGGCGAAAGCAAAGGGGAATATACATGGTGATTGGTTCGTTAGAAATTGACCACGGTTTTTTGTTTTCTTTATCAGGTTGTTTTGTATTTCTGGTTAGGAAGATTGGATGGTAAAATATGATTGCTGTGATGTAATTTGATAACAATCAGACTGTTATATAATCATATTTTTATAATTAGTTTTTTAACTTCACTTGACTCGCTTGTTATTCTTGTTTCTCATATCTCACAGTTTATAACCTTCTTTTTATGTATCACCTGACCACGTTTTATATAAGTTAGGAATTTAAAATATATATATATATATATATTTTTTATCATATTAGTGTATCATTTATGAGAAGACAATATATCTTATTCGGAAATAAAATTTGGAGTATTGTTTGAAGAGAAAGATTGTAGTACCACAATGGTGTTGTGACTTGTGATAGGTTAAGATATATAAATTGATTAATTTATTTAAACTTTTCCGATAGGTTTTGATTTGTTTTAGAAATCATTCTTAATCATAGATCTGATGATTGTCTGTGAAATTATAATCAAACAAACAATGATTTGAGATAGATTCAAAGTTTTCAATTGATCTGTAGTTGAAACCAATATTATCCTTATTACTAATTTTATTTAAGGTAAAATGGGCTTCTAAAACAAAAGGTGGGGCTAAAAATCACTTCCCTTACACTTCTTTATCAATTTACATCATTTTATACTTTAGTATAAGTTACTTGTGCTAATTCTCGGCTGTTAAACTATTTTGAGCTTTATTTTTATTTTATTTTTTTCACGGGAAAGGTGTTTAGCTCCCGCATTTGGTTTCATTAGCTTTAGCCTAACTTCTATTTAGCTAATGATAAAATAGTATTTTAAAAAAATTAACCCTAACTTTTATGGTTATTCAAAATTTCATAAAATAATTTAAAACACTGTTCTTTATTTATTCTAGATTTAGAACATGTTATTTGATTTAGATTTTTTCAAGATGATTAAAGTTATAAAGACTAGTTTTCATTGTAGTAATATCATATTTATGTTGTTTAGAAATATTCATATTTGATGCGTGGAATGGGACTTGTTCTTTGCAGTGCTTTAAAACCCTGAGCCAGACCAACCGATTCAATCGGTCTGACTATCGACCGACCCCTTCTTTCGTCCGAGGACACCTTAAACTTGGTTTCAGCCATTAGCCTAGATTGACGCGCAATTGAATCGGCAAAACTGTGCCAAACCGTCGGGTTAGAGAATTGGTGGTCAACGATAATTGTTGTAGGTGAGCGAAAAGGATGACATTCAAAGCTGTGAAGGGACGAGGTAAAAGGGAAGGCTGAAGGTGGTGTTGGCGTCAACAATCACGCGTGGATCGCAAAGTGAGCTATACGAGTGATGTTGATCGATTGGAAATCGATAATGGAGCATAAAAATTGTTTAGGCGATGTTTGGAGGGTTGGAAAAAGCAGTTAGGCATGGAAAATGATTGAAAAAAGGCTGGGGACAAATCTAGGGTGGATTACAGTTGCGACCCCTAGGATTTCTTGGCCAGATCACAGAGGTATATTTTCCATATTTCAAACTTGTAGGGACTTATGCGTAATTTATCAAGGGTGTGTTTGTTGAATTTCAAACCTGCTGGATATGCTGACCTCACCAATCCAATCGACCAATCCAATAGGTCAAACCACGTAACCTTGGGACCGACCCATTGACCGAGTCAAGGTCTAAGTCGAGTTTAAAAACATTGGTTCTTTGGACTTTGCTTATAGTACTTGTGATGTGTTAACCTAGCAGTTGTATTTGAAAATTATTATAGGATCGGTTTGTGATATATTTTGCAATAAATTATTATGAGTGGGATTTAATTCTGTGTGACATTTATTGTATAATTGGATTACTAACATAAACTCTAAAATTTAATTATCATAATCTTGGACTAGTGGTATGGCAATTAAAAGATGTCTATCTGTTTCAGGAGTTCTATTCTTATTTTCATCATGTACTTTCTTTGGTAATTGAGACTGATCAATGTCAATTATTTGATGTGTGTGTTTATTCTAGACCTGGCAAACGGGCGGGTCGGGCGGGTATGGTCCGGGTAGCAATGGGTCACGGGTTAACGGGTGAAAAATTCTCACGGGTCGACATTTTCATGATCCGTACCCGCCCGTGCGAACGCGCCACCCACGGGTCACCCGTGAAAATGGAAGCAGCTTTTTACATTTTTCATATTTTTTACTGTTTTCCATATTAAACTTATTAGTTATTAACTTATTATTAATTCAATATTAATATTTTTCATATTTATATCAAAGTCCACCATATAGATAATAGAATTAATAAACACTAAACATACATAATAATTACTAATTAGTAAACACTAAACATATAAAATTGTTTAACATTCAACATACATAACATAGTAAACACTAAATAATTAAACATATATAATTGTTTAACCAAAGTACCAAACACACTAAACAAACAAAGCCTCCCTTGATTATGCAATCTCCTTCCCCCGCCCTCGACTTAATGGCACAACCAGCTGAGCATCATCAATTTCATCTTCTACAATTAACAAGATATAAGTTAACTATCGTAATATATTAACAAACAAAAATATTAAAACATGTGAAATATAAGTTAAAATGTTACCTTTAACTTCATATCCAGAAATCCATGTCTTGGTGCATATCAAAGACTCTGCATTCTCCGGTAAAAGTGAACTTCGATATTTACTGAGCACTTTGCTACCAATACTGAAACTGGATTCCGAAGCAATAGTCGTTATTGGTATACTCATCACATCACGGGCCATCATCGAAAGTATCGGATATCGATCACTATTTTTCTTCCAATGGTCCAGGACATCCAAATTGCAAAATTTGATGCGATCAAATCTTGCCTCTCCCAAATAAGTATCCAATTCGGACTTCTTAGTAGCACTAAAGTCACTCTTGTAGTAGTCAAATTCCTGCACCATTTAAATAGTTAAATTTAATAAAGCAAAATTACAAAATAAAGAAAACTTTATTAATCACAAGAATATAAAAAATATTTAGGGAGTATTGACTTACACAGATATCATCTCCAATGATATGAGGATTACTAGCTTGTCCGCAATCATCTCCAGTGGGAACCTCATGGCCACTTAGACTCTCATAAGCAGCAAAAAGCCTATACAACTCCTGTTGCACCAACTCCAACTTTCTTGTTGCAACTACTGGGCCATCAACTTTTTTGTAACAAAACTCAACAAACTCAAACTTGAAACGTGGGTCCAGAATTGCTGCAATTGCTAACACAACTGTACAAGAATCCCAATATTTGTCAAATTTTCCTTTCATTTGACTTGCCATGGTACTAAGAACTTTATCCTCATTTTCCATCTCTTCGTATAAACGCACTTGAATTCTCCACACATTTCGAGATACAAGTTTCTTTGTGGGAGGGGTACTTGGGAACCCGAAAAAAGAGTAGTGATCTCATAAAATGGTTGCAAGAACTTGCAAATCCTCTCGCCCCTATCCCATTCTTCATTTGAAGGACAACTTTTATAATTGGGATCTATCAATGCCAAATGAACAAACACACGACGGTATATTAACGCACTTTCAAGCATTAAATAAGTGGAATTCCATCTCGTGGGAACATCAGTCCGTAATCCTTTTGAGCTTATTACACCAATTTGTTTGACAAGTTCTCCAAACTTCATTCTTTTAGCCTCACTTCCTTTAACATATTTCACACTTTCACGAATTTTATGCAAAGCCACGCTACTCACCTTTAACCCTTCTTGGACTATCAGATTCAAGATATGTGCACAACATCGCACATGAAAAAAAGAACCATCACATAATAAAACATTTTGCAGACAAAGTTGACTCCTTAAAATGTCTTCCATTTTATCATTGTTACTTGCATTGTCTAATGTAAGAGAGAAGACTTTCTTTTCAATCCCCCAATCTTTTAAGAAATCATACACTATGTCTGACAAAAGAGCCCCGAGTGTGGAGGAGGAATATGGCTAAAATTCAGAATTCTACTCTGTAACTCCCAGTTCTCATCAACATAGTGAGCCGTTAAAGAAATATACCCATCAGTAATACAAGAACTCCAAATATCAGAAGTCAAGCATATTCTACCCGAAACCCTCTCTAAAGCAAGCTTAATCCTTTCCTTCTCCCCTGTAATATATCTTTAAGCAGTCGCCTTAGCGGTGTTCCTAGTATAATGCTTAACTTCATGATTCAAATACATATGGACATCCCTAATTCCTTCATGCTCTACTATTGAATATGGGTAATTATGTTTTATGATTCCTATTGCCATCTTCTCACGATAAATTTCTTGAGAAATCTTCAAACGTCTCAATTTAGTGTCACAATCCATCATCATTTGATCTACACTAGTAGTAATGGTACGTTTAGGACAACCTTCCATATGGCGCCTCATATTCTTAGTCCCATGACTGGAACTACCATGTGCATAAGACTTACCACAAATCGTACACTTTACCCTCACTTCCCCATTATCTTCTGTATATGTTGTAAATTGACCCTAAACATCTGAAACTTTACGTCTTTTTGGACAAACAGTACTACCAGTAGAAGGAAGTTGACCTATGGCTACATTACGACCCATTCCTAAATCTGTAGAGTCCTCCATACCAAGCCAATCTAAAGGACACAACAAAGTATTTACATTTAAATTAATTAACCAATCACAATTCATAACAATTCGTCAAAAAAATAAAAACACTCCCATATATTTTACAAGCAAACCAGCCCTACCAAATGACTGGATTTTTCCAACTCAACAATCAACACCCCTCAACTCCAATAAGTATAACCAATTACAATTCATAACAATTCATCCAAAAAAAAAAAAAAATTAATAAAGAATTTAAACATGATTACTTACTAATAATCTAATATGTTTGGTGCACCAATCAGAAAATAGAAAATATATTTGATATAATATTTAAAAAAAAAATTGTCAAAATAAATAAAAATATTCTATAATAATCACGTTGGATTTAATGTATTACTTTGTCCAACTTTTAAGGAGATACCCTAATTAAACTATAACCATTTGGGTTCCGAGTGTTAATTACTTCATTTCTTATCAAATTATTATTGTAAAATGGGGCCCCTTCTTCTATTTTACCTCCAATCTTTTGGATCTAATTTTAAATTAAATTAGACCAACTAATGATAGAGTTCAAGTGTCCAAGGAGAAAATGTGAATAATAATCTAATATGAAAATGTAAACACAGCATCTAAAGCCTTAATTTGGCATCTTCTTGATTGAAACCAATATGATATGTTAATAAATACATTGTTTAAGTAGTTGATGCACATGTACTCTATTATTTAATACAAGTAAAAGGGTGGCTTTAAGTTTAAAGATATATTGTAATATTTGGTTTACATTTATTATTTTAATTAATTCATTTCATTTTTTTTTTAAATGTTTAAATAACTACTGATCTAAAATGATTTAAAGAAAAATTAAGAAAGTCTCCTCTGAGTGTTTGTTATACAAAAGAGAATGCAATTCTTAGAACGTCTATCAATGTTTTATGGTCATTTGAGGAAATCACAAATACACTTGCTATCCTTCTGTTTAATGTCTATTAAACCAAGGGTACATTTACTAACAAAATAGTCCTTCAACTTAGTTGACGGTGCAAACTTAACAAAATAGTCAAACAAATAAATGAACTGACCAAATCAATAAATGAGCTGAAAGTCTAAAACCACAACCCACCCACTCACCTAGTAACAGACTGTTACGAAAACAAATATTCAATTCAACTACAAAATATTTAAAGGTCCCACCTTGCCCTCTGTCTTCTTGCCTCAAGTGAGAGGAGGCTATCTCTTGTCTTTAGTCTTCAAGTGAGTGAGACCTGCTGCTGCTAGCTGTAGTGAGAGGAGGCTACACTGCTGAGTGAGAGGCTACAGTCTCCGTAGTCTTGTAGTCTTGCCGTGAGTGAGACTTGCTGCTGCCGTGACTCGCCGCCATTGCCGTGACTCTTCTTTGCCGTTAGAGAAGTCAAAGAATGAGGGATCGTGGAGCTGCTGTGAGAGTGAGGGAGTGAGGGAGTGGAGCTGCTGTGAGAGGACTGGAGCAGTGGAGGTTGTGGAGCTGCTGTGGAAGAGAATGGCTGCGTTTTTTTTTTTTTCTCTAATAAGTTTTGCTATTTTACTTTAGATTAGGGTTTGAGTTGAGTGAGATGTGAGACAGTGTCACAGTGAGAGGACGAGACAAGTCATTCTGATTCAGCAGTTTTTTTTTTTTTTTTTTTAATTTTGAATTTGCGGGTCAGCCGGTACCCGCGGGTAGTACCCGGTCCACCCGTAAAAGTCACGAGCGGGCCGGGTACGGGTTAATTTTTTACGGGTCGAGATATGTATTACCCGTACCCGCCCGTTGGGTACGGGTACCCGTTGACTCGCGGGTACACCCGCCCGTTTGCCATGTCTAGTTTATTCTTTCTTATGCGATTCTTGTTGTGCAGTGGAAGCACTGTTTAATTGAAGAATTATGGATTTCAATTCATTGATTTTCAATACATAGTTACAGTCCTTATATAGGTAAAACACAAACCACTGAATCTCCTAATTATGTTAGTTTCATATTACATATACTGACATAATTAGAAGATTAGATAATATCACGAGTATTCTAAGATTGACAAAAATAGGAGATTACAAAATATTTTGGAAATCTTAACACTCTCCCTCAAGTTGGTGTGTAGATGTCACACATGCCCAACTTATCTAATACTTGTGAGAATATACATTTAGAGACAACATTGGTAAGAATGTCGGCCAATTGATCCTCTAACCGAATCTTGGGCAATTCAATAATCTTTTTATCCAGTTTTTCTTTGATGAAAAATATATCTACTTCAATATGTTTTGTACGATCATGTTGAATTGGATTGTGAGTAATATCACATGTTGCTTTATTGTCACAATATAACTGGATTGGTATATTAGGTTGATAGCCCAAATCTTGCAAGAGAAGTCATAGCCACAAAGCTTCACAAATCTCAAGTGTCATTCTCCTAAATTCTGCTTCCGCGCTTGAGCGTGCCATAACATTCTATTTTTTGCTTCTCCATGTGACTAGATTACCTCTTACAAAAGTGAAATAACCCGTAGTAGATCACCTTTCATCCACTGCTGCCGCCCAATCAACATCAGTATATGCATTCACATTTTGGTAATCCGTATTTTTATTAAATATGATTCCTTTCCCAGGAGCATGTTTTAAGTATCTCAAAATGTATGTGACAACATTCATATGTTGTTCTCCAGGGTTATGCATGAGCTGACTGACTATACTCAATACATAAGCAAGATTTAGTCTAGTGTGTGACAAGTACATCAATCTTCCCACAAGTCTTTGATATCTCCCTTTTTCAACTGGTACTTGATCAGTCTTGATACATAATTTCAAACCTTCTTCAATTGGTGTATCTGCTGGTTGACATGCTGACATACTAGTTTCCTGCAAGACATCTAAGGCATACTTTCTTTGTGATAAAAAGATACCTTTGTTAGATTGAGACACTTCGATTCCAAAAAAATATTTCAAGGAACCTAGGTCTTTCATTTTGAAATCTTTTGACAAACACCCTTGTAGAGCCTTTCTTTCTTATGGATCATCTCCAGTGACCACCATATCATCCACATATACAATAAGTGTGGTGATCATTCCTTGCTGTTTTTTTAGGAACAATGTGTGATCTAAATTGCTCTAATGGTAGCCAAAAGACTTCATAGCTTTTGTAAACCTCCCAAACCATCCTCTTGGAGATTGCTTCAACCCATATAAAGATTTTGGTAACTTACATACATTTTGGTTGTGCTTTTCTGGTGGAATACACCCTAGTAGAGGATCCATATCTATCTTTTCTAACAATTCTCCATGTAGAAAAGCATTCTTCATATCGAATTGTTGTAATTACCAATCAAGGTTTGCAGCTAAAGATAATAAAACACGTACCGTGTTGATTTTAGCTACAAGTGTAAATGTCTCTATATAGTCTATCCCATGGGTTTAGGGGGACCCTTTTGCTACTAGTCTAGCTTTGAATCTCTCAATTGTACCATCAGCTTTATACTTCACATTATAAACCCATTGACATCTAATAGTTTTTTTTCCTAGTGGACGATCAACAAGTTCACAAGTCTCATTCTTCTGCAATGATTTTATCTCCTCATTCGTGGCAACTTTCCATTTTGAATCAGATAAGGCTTGATGCACACTGCTAGGAATAGATACAGCAGATAATTGATTCACAAATGACATATTCGATTCTAACAGACGATGGTTAGACACATAATGACTCATAAGGAATTTGACCTTACTAGATAGCTTAGGTTCGTATGTTGGTTTGGGAATCCTTCTAGTACTACATGGTACTACATGATGGTAACTGTTTCCTAATTGGTTCAGACTTTAAATCAAGAACATTCTCAATAAATGATGGTTGTGACATACCAAGAATGAGAGACTCAGACTAAGAAGCTTCTACGGAAGGGTTTGATACCATCTCCACATTGTCATCATCCATTTCATCTTCGTGTTGAACAACAAGTCTAGTTTGTGACTCATAATCTCCCATATCTTGAACAGCATAGTCAAGAATCTGAATTTCTCCCTAACAATACTCCCCCTGAAGTTCAGACTCAGAAGAAAAATACATCAAATCTTCATGAAAAACAACATCCATCGTCACAAACGTTTGTTGAGTTGGAGGATGATAACATCTATACTCCTTTTGATGAACACCATATCCAACGAAAACACATTTCAATGTACGAGGGGACAACTTGTTGCGTTGATGTTTATGGAGGTGAACAAAGGCGATACAGCCAAAAACATGAGGCGATAAATTTGGGACCGTTGGAGCATTCATTGCTTTACCAAGAGCCTAAAAAGGTGTCTCGAACCCAATAGAACTAGAGGGTACCCGATGATTAGGTAGGCTACAGAAGTAAGTGCTTCTCCTCAAAAAGATAATGGCATGTGAGCTTTTATTAATAAGGCACGAATGACCTCCAATAAGTGCTGATTTTTTCGCCCAGTAACACCATTTTGTTGGGGTGTGTTGGGAGAAATAGTCTGATGAATGATACCATGTGTTGCCAGGTACTGTTAAAGATCCAAACTTTGATATTCTCCTTCATTGTCACTTCAGAGGACCTGAATCTGTGCATTATACTGCATACAAACCATTTTGTGAAATCTCTGAAACAACAAATTAACCTCCCCTTTGGATTTCATTAGACATACCTAAGTCATCCTTATACAGTCTTCAATAAAAGTAACAAACAAATAAGATCCACCTAAACTAGTAACTTGTGATGGCCTCCAGACATCTGAATATATAAGCATAAAAGGACTTGGACTTTTGTTTAATGTTATTGAAAATGGGACTCGATGGCTTTTTGATAGTTCACAAACGTCACAGCGTAAGTTATTGATATCATTTTTTTCAAACAAACTTGGAAAAAGTTTCTTTAAGTAACCAAACGAAGCATGCCCAAGGCGTTGATGCCATAACCAGATGTCAGATTTCTGTTTATTCCATTTTGAGTAATCTACTATCAAAGCCTGCTTTAACACAGTAGAACTTTGTAACTCTAAATCCAAGTACTACAACTGCCCCCGTCTAACACCACAACAAATCATCTGCTTTGTTTGAATGCTTTTAAACTCACAAAATCAAGCCAAAAAATCACCACACAAGATAAGGCTTTGGTTATTTTGGAGACCAACAATAAATTATAATTTAAGGATAGAACAACTAACATAGACTCTAAGGGTAAAGTATTTTTTAGGGTTAATGATCCTTCCCCAATGACTCAGGCGGACTCACAATTGGCAGTAAAAACAAATTTTTGTAAGGATGTTTTAAGGTTAGAAACATGCCTAGAATTGAATGTCATATGATCAGTAGCACCAGAATCAATCATCCATGTACTATTAGAAACAGATGTACACATATGTAAAGACTTACCATCATTTCCAATAGTGGCTACAAATGATGACAACTATTTGGCATCTTCTTTCTTTTCCACAACAGTAGCAATAGAACTTTTCTTTTTGTTGTTGTTGGGCTTGTTGGGTTTCATCTATGCATGCTAACTCTCATTTTGAGCTACCATTCCTGAAGTTTCAGCGAAATTCAAAACAGGTTTTTTTCGTAGAATTCCTCCACACACCATTTTTTTTCTTTGTTACCTTTTTTTTTTTTTTTTTTTTGACCCCTTTTTCTTTTTACTCCTTTTTTTACCTTTTTTTTTTTCTACTTTTCTTGACTTCTTGGCCCTTTTTTTTTTTTTTTTAAATATAACTTGAGAATAAAGAATAAATAAAACCAAAAAAGTTAAAGCAAAGGTAAACAAACACAACAAACTTTCTTTGGACCAAGGAAAGGCGATGATTCACGACTACATAGCAACGGCAGATCAGAGCCATCGGCGACAGATCAGAGTTGGTGTGAAACTTTGGTTTGGTGTCGTCGGCTTCAGAAGCAGCAGATTGATGGGCTCATCGACAACGATTTGTTGTTCTTTGCTTGGATCTTCTTGCCTTGGTGATTTGATCGTCGTCGTCGGTGTGATTTTGGGATGTGGGTAATTTGTTTCTGTTGTGGGAACTTGTTGGCTGGAAAAAATTTGCGCAATGGTTGGAGATATTTTTTGTTTGTTGTTGAAACTTATTGGCTGGGAAAAGAATATTGTAGAATGGTTGGTTGGGTTTTGATTTGTTGGTGTTTGGATTGTGCAGGTTGCTTGGTTGGCATGAGTCGCTTGATGGTATGGGTTTGATGGCATAGATTGGGTGACTTGGTAATGTGAGTTGCTTCGAGCGGATTTGTTGTGGGTTGCTTGGTAATGTGCGGCTTGAGTTGACGACTATTGAGAGTGAAAAAAAAAAATCTGGGTATTTTTGTTGTTTGCAGTAGCTAAAGATGGTGGTTGTGTTTGATTAGATTTGGTGTTTGGGTTGCAGTCGTTTTCTCCTTCTCAGATTGATGATTGAAGGGATGATTACATGCCGGTGTATTTTTCGACGGTTGCTCTATAAAGAACAATTATTCATATCAGAAAACCTTGCTCTAATACCATGTCTAATTGAAGAATTGTGGGTTTCAATTCATTGATTTTCAATACATAGTTACAGTCTTTATATAGGTAAAATACAATCCATTGAATCTCCTAATTATGTCAATTTCAGATTACACAATATACTGACATAATTAAAAGATTACATAATATCATGAGTATCCAAAGACAAACAAAAATAGGATTACAAAATATTCTAGAAATCTCAACAAGCACAAACTCCAACACTAGCTATTGAAATATAATAATAACAATTACTAGAGCAAAAATAAATTGCCGTAATAAATGCAAAAATAAATAACACCAAGAATTTAACGAGGTTCGGTATTGTTACCTACGTCCTCGGCACTACAGAAAAACTCCACTATTCTTTGAAGAATATTACAAACTTTTGGGAAATACTATAAATATCCAAAATAAAGGGAATACAAAAGAAACTCTAAACTATAGGGTGAGAACCATTTACAATAGAAGCATAAGAGTAAATAAGTTTTGGGATGATCACTATAATTTGACCTCCTTTATATAGACCCAAAACCCTAATCTCATTCCTATTCCCACTTAACGTAGGATTATATAATTTTTTTTGTCTGGCTTTTAATCAAGTGATTCGGCAAACAATATTTTATTATATAATTTTTTTTTTTTTAATAATATCTTCTGATATGAAGGAAACATAATAATAATTAATTAAATAATTATTATTATTATTAATTATTTATATTTCATTAATTAATATTTATGTTGGGTTCAAATATGCACACAAATGTAATTCATCTAAATATTCTTTAAAATAAAAATAAAAATAATAAAATACTAAAGTAACTTTTATTTAATTTTAACTCAAAGCTTTTTCAGATATTTAAGGTGCACTCAACAAGTTTTCCTACGTCTAACCTATGTACTTCTATTGTTTGTCCTTAATGTTTGCAATCTACCATCTACCAATCTAATGAATTCATTTGTGTTAATACCTATACAATTCGTCAAGTATATAAAAAAAATGTATCAACTAATATAGTTCTTTTTTTATTGCAACACAAAACTAATTATATAAGATGTGCACAAAATATGCACGACATAATTTAATATTTCTATTAACTGAGACTATGTGATGAAACAACAATTTGACATCTCTATCATTTTATCAGCGAGATTTATTAACTTTTCGGGTTCGATATTGTATTATATGTGAAGTTGAAATTTCAAAAAGTTACTCTACAAATAGGAGAAGGGCTCCAAGGAATCCTGGCCACTCCTAGGAGAAAGGCTTAGAGGAATCCAGGCCACTCCCAGTCATCAAAGACAATGTGATAGATAATGTTCTAGGTGGCAAATTAAAGAAGGGTTGTTTTGGGAAGAGATTTGAGTTTTAATTAATTTTTTACATTTCAATTAAAGTGGTGCCACCGGAAATATGGTAACACCATATATATGCCTTTTTTCATGAAACTACTACTTGCTTGATAGGTGATTGTAGTTGAAGAATTTACAAACATAGATGAAAAAATAATACTACACTTACCCCACTCTTATATCATGATGTGGCAGCCGACGAGGCAGTTGCCAACTCATCTTCCACCTCATTTTCCCCCAAAATTTAAAAAAAAAAAAAAATTGTAAAATCTCTAATTTTGAAATAAAATTTTCCCCCAAAACAAACCCTAAATCAATTGCAAAATCCTTAAAATACAAACCCTAAAAATTTCTCCACAAATTTCCTTTCAATCTTGAAAATACTAGCCACCACATTTTCCAATCACAGCTCAACTAGGTCGCCACTGTCCACCATCCCAAACGGGTTTTACTTCAGCCGATCTTCCTCCACCTCCACCACCAATCTTAGGCGCAACCCTCTGATCTCGACCTTAAACGGTCGTGCGTTAGTTGACCTCCACACCACCACCACCACGAGTGCCAGTCGACCTCTGCACCACCATCAGCTCCAACTTCATCCGCCACTAGAATCACACCAGGAAAGGTCTGCACATATTTTACCTTGGATCCTAACAATGTAAAGGAAAGTTGTTACTCTGTTTTGATATTTATTTATTTAGCTTCCATGGGGTACAACTTTTTTGTTCAAAAGGTGTGGCATAATTGACACTGAAGGTGGAAAACATTTTTTTTTGGAATTAACAACTTTGGAAATTAAATAAATAAAAAAATATCAAAACATAATAACTTTTCCCTGACATTGTCAAGATCTAAGGTAAAATATATACATACCTTTCCTGGTGCGGTTGTGGTGGCGGATGAGGTTGGTGTTGATGGTGGTGTAGAGGTCGACTGGCATTGGTCATCGTCGTGGTGCAAAGGTCGACTAACGCACTACGGTTTAAGGTCGAGATCTACAGGGGTGTGGCTGAGATTGGCAGTGGTGAAGGAAGAGGATCAGATGAAGTGAAACCTATTTGGGATGGTAGACGATAGCAACCTGATCAGGCTGTGATTAGAGAAGGTGATGGCTAAGGTTTTCAAGATTGAAAGGGAATTTGGGAATAAATTTTTAGGGTTTGTATTTTAGGGATTTTGGAATTGATTTATGGTTTGTTTTAAAGGAAATTTTTATTTCAAAATTCAGGATTTAGCAAAAATAAAAAAAATTGGTGGAAATGACGCGACAGATGAGTTAGCAATCGCCACGTCGAGTTGCCACATCATGACGTAAGAGATTGATATAAGAGAGTAATGTTAGTGTAGTATTATTGCTTTTCGAGTTAATTTCCTAGGCATTACACTATTATGCAATGAGAGAGGGTGAATTATCAGTTTGACAATGTCTACCATACTTTCAAAGTCTAATCCAAAGAATTTTACCAAATTATTTGAAGCATTAAGAAAAGTTTGCAGGAATAAAATTGAAAAATGCGTTTAAAAATTACTTCAAGCATTGAGAGAGAGAGAGAGAGAGAGAGAGAAAAAAAAAAATACCTTGTAATCCCAGAAAGAACTTGTAGAAAAAATTTAATCCAAAAAATTTGTTAAGTATTGCTTGAAGCATTTAATAAAACGTATTAATGGTAGTGTATTTTCATTCAAACATAAAGGAACAATCAAATTTATATAAATTTTTATTTCAAAGTTATATCTCTATTAACAAAGATAAAGAGCAAGAGGAAATGTGATGTAGATTGAATCTTATGATAAGGAAGTAGCAAATGCTCGATGGTGAGCGCATGTTCCATGCATACACTCTCAATTGTGAAATGTTATATATATATATATATATATATATATATATATATATATATATATATATATATATATATATATATATATATATATCGCATAGTTATGTCACTAAATTTTTAAGATCAACTCATTAAAATAATTTTGAACTTACGATTTTAGGTTTCATCTTTTTTTTAATCTTTGAGGTGTTTAAACCAATTTACACATACTTTAATTAATCTTTCGAGGTATGGAACTGTTGATGCTAACCAGATAAAAATTCAAGTGATTATCATTATTAGTGTCTGGGAGAACTTAAATTCAAGAATTCATATAACATTTTTTTGTTATTTTATAATCAAGTCACTCAACGATTCTGTTTTAGTTTCATTGATATAAAAAATGTAAATACCATTAGATTCCTTTGTTGATCCATATTTATTTTTATAGAGGGAGAGAAGGGTAATTATTTAATTCCCAAATTCGGTTTCGGTGTCTAAATTTGGTAACGGAGACTTTGACCCGAGAAAGGAGAAATGAACAGAGGAGAGGAAAGAAGATCACGATGGCACTGACACCTAAGCAGTTGAAAAAACACGTGGCGCCTCCTTGTTCATAAACCCAATGAAAGAACAAATCAAAAGCATTACAATTACGAAACTCGAAAAAATTCAGAAACCAAACGAAACCAAACCACATCCCTATCCTTGTTTCTAACACATATTAATAACCTCTTTAACACAAAACCTACTTGTCCAGGAATTTGATTTACCAGTATTCTTAAAGGGCAGGAGAGGTAAGAATCTCATTTTCTTCAAGGATGAAGAGTACTTCTTGCCATGCATATATATATATATTTATTTGGGTCCTTCATATTTACGTGGGATTTTTATATGTTGGAAACAATGAGTCTTGTTCCTGTAAATTAGAGAAACTAGATAAGTTTTCATCCTCTTTCGGGATCAAAAGAAACTGCGTCATTTCATTCATTTGATCTTTCTGATATTCGCCCACTTCCTTTTTGGCCTTAGGTTTAGTGTAACTTTCACGTTCACGGCGTTCAAGAGGTTCTCTCTTTATTTGAAGAGGAGAATCACGTATTACTTGTTATCAACTCCTTTACAACAACTTCTTCCTCAAGGTACGAGAAAACTACAACACACCCAAAACTTTTAGAAAGTAACAAATACACCCAAATATTATTAAAGACCATAATACCATTTGTGTAAATATATATTATTTGCAATTTTTATTTTAAATATATTAAAATTGAAAAAATAAAAAACTAGAAAGAATTGAGAAATTTTGTTTAGAAAAGATTTTAGTATTTTTTTTTTCTTCTTATTATACTTCATTCTCCCATTTTATTTTATTATTTTTAATATTTAATTTAATTAAATTTGGGATATATAATTTAACAAAATATATTACAGTCCTTTATATGGTAAAGTAATATTATTCTTAAGCGTATTCGTTACCTTGTGAATTGGAATGTGTTTATTACTTTCTCAAACTTTGAGGAGGAAATTGTTATAAACCTATTAAGAGTAAACTAGTAATGCACTGCCCATTCCGCTCCACCGACAGAATTTGAGAGCCGTGTTGCCAACCCAATTGCATCCAGCATCTACCATTAATATATAGATATATACACATGAAAGTATATTTGCGAGATCAAACTTTGTAGATAAGGGTGTAACTTGATTTATTTTATTAATATTTGACTTCTTGATTGACAGCAAATAAGCGACCACTAAAAACTTTGCATTAAAAGCTATAGCTTATCTAGATTGCACGTCATGCATCGGCGAAGTTTATCAACCCCAGTAGCAGTAATAGAAGACCCTAAGTTGGCATTCCTCCCAGTAAAAGAAAACCCTCTGTTGTCATTCTTCCGAGTAAAAGAAAAAGAAAACCCTTTGCCTCTGTTGGCATTCGGAGACAGTCCGATTAGTATAGACGGTGACAACACCAAACATGTTCCGTTTCATGGTTCGCCTAATCACAACTTGACACCATTAGCTGAAAGTACATATCCAGGCTCTTCCTCCGTTTCTGCTTTCTCTGAATCCCATCAAGAAACGGATTTCGGCCTTCAAGGCCTAACGAAAGCTCTTTCTGAAGGAAACTTAGAAGGATTAATAGCTTACAATTCTGAAGAGTTCCAGAATTCGACTACCCAGAAGAAGTCTTTGCGTAAACAATATTTCACGTACTCAATGTTGAGGAGTGCACCATCTTTTCGTATATTTAATACGTTTGATGGGGTTGAAGATGGAAAAAAAAATGGCCAACAAGATGTTCAGAGTGAAGAGCTATTGGTGAGAACTGTTACGATTGGAGATTACATAGACGATTTAGCTAATGGTGACTTCACTTTCGGGGAGAAAAACAACATGGGGTTGATTGTGGAAGAAGGAGAAGATTTTGAAGGAGGAGTGAATGTAACTAATCAAGATTTGATCTTCGATGAAGAAATGGAACCACCTAGTCCTCCCATGTATCTCGCCTCGGGACTCGGCATTGATGTTGCAGCTTGGTTTGATGGAGTTGGAATTGTTGAGTTACCTCTTATGAATAATTTTGATGAGAGTGGAAATATGGAGGAATACTATGAGAGAATGGTTGATGAGTTCCCCTGTCACCCTTTGTATTTAAGAAATTATGCTCAGCTCTTACAGGTTAGATTAATTCTCTTTCTGCTTCTGTGATTCTACTTCAGTTTAAGTCATCAAAACTTATAACTTCCTTGATGTATTATGAAATTTTAGCTTGCGTAAAGGAACTGCAATCTGATTCAGCATATGTCTGAGTCCTCTGCTTGGTCAAATTCTAAATAATGTTTGAGCGAAAACTTTTCTTGTTTTAGTCTTAATGATGCAATCATAGCTGTTACTAACAGTACAAGGGCGACCTTCATGGCGCTGAAGACTACTATCACCGCGCTACATTAGCAGACCCTGGAGATGCTGAAACTTTGATGCCGTATGCTAAATTGGTCTGGGAGCTCCACCGTGACCACGCTAGAGTCTCAAGTTGCTTTGAACGTGCAGCTCAAGCTGCTCCTCAGGATAGGTGAGTGCTCATTTGCATTTATCTCCTAAGAAAAGCCACTCTAATTTTACTCTTCAAAGAGGCTGGATTTTATTGTTGATACAATTTAGTTTGACTTCTAGAGCGAGATTGGCTCTGTTATTGATCTTTGACATCTCTGAAATATAACTTTTTTTTTTTTTTTTTTTATTTCGTCTCAGCAATATTCTTGGAGCTTATGCAAGTTTCCTCTGGGAAAATGGGGAGGACGAGGAAGACGATGGAGCACAACAAGATCATAATGCGTCACTACCTTTTCCGGTAAGGAGCAATTCTTTAGTGAATTACGAATGCTTATTTGAGTCACTCTGTAAAATATTATTGGAAAGGTTGCGATGCTTCTTAATTTTATTTCTCAGATTGAAATGGAGGGTCGCAATAAACTTGAAAACACAGTCCATGAAAAAGAAGACGAGCCAAGGGGACTCAGGATTGATGGCCCCAATTCTGAGAATACTGAGGAGTTTTACAGAAGAATGGTTGAGGAAAATCCTTCCAACCCTTCGGTTCTCAGAGATTATGCACAGTTCTTGAGTAAGGTGAGATGTATGTTCATGCAAGAATCTATTCAGACCTATGGAACAAATGAAATTGAGCTTTCTAATGATAACTGAAATGTTTCCTTTTGATGCTTCACTACTCAACTGTTTTCTATTGGTTAAAGATTGATACTGAATGTCAAGATTTTGAGATTTTTATAAATAAAACATTTGCTCCAAGCCTTGAGGATTGGACTGGTGCGTTCAAATAATCTGGATATATCAGAGTTGCTGCTGGTATTAGTTTTATGAAGTGTCTTCGCACACTGAAAAGTTATTGCAGTAAGCGTCACTGGTTGAAACTGTATAAAGGTTTTCATTCAGCTCTCTTCAGAACTTAATGAACATATAGTTTCTCTTTTTTGTGTAAGTTTGTAAAGCCGGATGGCCAAGGATTACATGGCTCAGGTTTGGTCTCAGAACTCTGATATCTGTTGTCAAGCAACAGTATAGAGATATCCAACTTTACCAACATTATATTCCCAGACAATTCTGTTATCAAAAAACTTGAGCAGGAATTCATTTGTTTCAAACAGGGCTCATATTTTTTTCAATTGCTAATTCTAATACAATGTTGTTGATTATCACTTTGTTGTTTGATTGACAGTCTAAAGGAGACTTTCAAGAAGCAGAGGAGTACTATTCGCGCGCTGCTCTGGCAGATCCAGCAGATGGTGAAATCCTGTCACAGTATGCTAAATTGGTATGGGACCTTCACCATGACCATGATAAAGCTTTGGCTTACTATGAGCAAGCAGTTCAAGCTACGCCAGCCGATTGGTAAAGATTTTTCAATAATCTCATTGTCTGCATAATTAAATGTATTACATTTAAGTTTCATATTTAGTTGCATTTAGGAAATGGTTCTTCAGACACACGTAGAATTAGAATATTGATGCAGGACCTCTTATGAATTAGCCTCACCTAGAACCTATTCAGTAATGAAATAGTCACACAATTTGATTAACTTGGAGGATTCAAGATTCAAGAGTAAGAAAATTTGGTACCCAATTTCTTGACAATCTGTTATATAACAAGTTTTAGTTTTTAAAGAACTTAGAATCCATAAGGTACATGTATGTAGATCACCATGAACATAAAATGTATGTTTTGGCTTTGAAGCTTAGCATGACCGATCCTTGGCCTATTGTTTCTTTGTTTTCAGTAATGTTCTAGCAGCGTATGCTAGTTTTCTCTGGCAAACGGAAGATGATTCAAACCAACAAGATCACTTCCAGGTACCACTCCAAGGAGGAGCCATGGTAGCAGCTAATTCTTAAGCTTGAAAGGCTAAAACCATGCAATCAGAAGCTTAAGGCTCTTCTCAAATGCCTCGTATTACAGATAAGGGATCAAAGCCCACCAAGTAGAAAATACATAGCAATTATATTATGTTTCAATAAAGTTGATGCCTGTGATTCTCTCACTAGAGATCCCTGTTTTGCTGATTTACCAGTAAAGTACCATACCATTAAAACAGTCTCTGTATGAATCCATTGATGTAATTGTAATGGATATCCTCATTCAGCTCAACCTCTTATGCAAAAGCAAATATAGTTGGAGTCACTGAAAGCACCATTATTTCCTTCATAAAATGAACAAAGTTGCATAAATTAATAAATAAATAGGTTCCATCAATCAGAAAATGACTAATAGGAGTCACTTAGAATAAATGAGCTCAATATTAAAAAACCATTTCCTATTAAATTAGAAATATCACAAAGAAGTATCATTAAACCCCTTCAAAACAATATTGCCATCATATCTAAATTAAACTGATTTGTATCACTATATGATTCCTGAAACCAACAAGGGTGGTGAATGTATGCATTGCTGGACCCAAAACTTTTTATATCTCCCTTCCCATTGTTATTGAATCTAGAATGTCTAATCTGATAAATTGTGCCCACTTCTTAATACTTGGTGACCTGAGAATCCTCTGTCTTGGCGGGAACCCGGTCTATAGAAACCATTTCCTCTCGTTCTATTGTACTCTCGATCAACCCCATCATAACCAACTCCCCGACCGTAACTCCGAGAGCCAAAACGCCCCCTTGCGGCATCTGTGGGGTAGCTTCCCCGGCCTCTGCCTCTCCCTGTTCAGAGATACTTGTCATAACAAACAAACAAGAAAATAGATCCTCTAAATAGCTAAATCTTAACGCAGTAAGAAACAGAGCTTTTGGTCATTCATGATTATATGGTAGTTATCAAGAGACTATTTAAAACTTTCTGATGCCAATACAACAATTATCATAGTTGTTTCATTTCCAGTGTAATGGAATTCGGAAGTACCCCCATTATTCAGGATGCAACTATCAGGAAATATGGGATCGGTACACAAGTATGCAATTCAATTCTCTCAAACACCTGATACAGCTCACTGAACCCAAAGAAGCATTTTGCAGGAGGGTTAGATGGTAAATGGATTAAATTACCAAAAAGCAACCATAAAAGTCATTAAATCCTGAGAAGTCACCATCTTTTGTTACTCTGACTAGATCTAGCGTATGTGTATGCAGACCATTTCATAAGCATTGATAATAATGACAGGAAAAAAATGCGTACTTCCTCCTCGGGATGGTATATTGCTGTTCGGTCTCCGCTCTTCAATATATACCTGTCGCCCAGCAACTTGTGCAGAACCCATCTGCACAAATATTATTGGAATACATGACTAAATTAATACACAAAATCCAGTAGTAAGGGTCAAAGCCAAAAACTGAAATACAATGAGAAAAATTAGTAACAATCACAATAGACAAGTCAGCTAAAGAATGGCCTGATGAAACCAGAGATTGAAAGGGATGACCAAAAAAGCTAGCATGAAAGTGGAAAATTACTAAAGTAAAAGCAGTTCTTAAATGGTGTGAGTTCATATAAGCTAGCAGCAAAGTCAAGAGAAGCAACTACAGGATATAGTATATATACAGTAAGTCTAAAAATCCCTCTCCAGGTACCTATGGATTTTAAAGTCTTTATCTTGAACTAAAAAACTCCTTACTATGTTTGGACAATTCAAGAATCTCCAGGTGCATATAAAAATCAGAATGCATGTTTATTTAAAAGTATATTAGCTGCAATCTTGGAATTGATAGACCTAGTAAACTATTTATGGAGAAAAAAAAAGGACTAACAAAGATGCTGCAACATGTATACAGACCTTGACTGCATTGTGAACACCAGATATATCTTCAAATTCAACAAACGCATAGCAGACACCAACATCCTGCAAATAAAACAACATGCTTTAAGACAATTCCCATAAGAAAAGAGGTGTTGCAACACAGGAAAGTGTGGCACAGGAATGAACCTTGCGACTCCGGATTACCACGCCCTCAGAACTGAGTTCACCGAACTTTCTAAATTCCTCCGCAATTTCAGATTCAGACACATTTGGAGGCAAGTTCCTCACATAAACAGACTTTATCTCTTCTGAATTATCCACATACATATCTCATCAAATGACAAAAACAATGCATTTAAGGATATATAAAGTTGAAATAAATGTAGCTTTGTTCTTTTAAGCTGAAAAGCAGTTAAAGCAAATAGACTTTTTTTTTAATATTTTAATATACATATATAATTATTGAAGAGAGAGACAGTTTCAAGTATTGTAACAACACATTCTATCGAATTATGAGAAGGTCATTGATTCTTATACAATTTTGCTAGTACCTATACCACAAAGAAGATTTATAGTTAGAGAAGTTTAAAAATCACCTTCATCTTCAACGGCTGAAACCTCCACTGTGTCTACTCCTGACTTTTCATACGCATTTGACAATACAGTTACTTGCTGAACAGTTGGTTCAGGAATATGATTCCAATCAGAAGAAGGCGGTACATTCTTGTTAACAGTAGGCTGAGAAGCAACTAAAGGGGCAGATTGTCCTTTAGCAATTCGTAACTAGCGACATCGATCAACAGGGGAAAGAGAGAGAGAGAACATACGATAAGTTAGTACATAATATTAACAAATTTCTCATTCAATATACATTTAGTCACACAGATAAAGTTTTATAAAAGAAATTAATAAAAACCCAAAGTATTAAAACCAGTATTTAGTCATTACAATAGAAGCATAAGTGTGCTTTTGGGTATCTCCAATAGGTTCCTCAACGGAAGCAACAGAAGCAGGCAGATGATCTTGTACAGCATTAACTGTATTTTGAAGTGAACCATTGAACTCTTCAGCAGAATTGTCCTCCAGAATGTTTTCAGACTCAGCGAATTGCTGTAACCGTTGTTCTTGGAAGCCGTAACTGTCAACTAGACCATTTTCTTTGACATCTACAGGAGCCACATACTCCCTTGCCTGGATTTCACCACCCATTAAATAGTTTGATACTGCAAAAGCAACAGTATTTTTTTCAAAAAAAAAATATCATAGTAACATATTTTTCAACCTAACATTTGTGAGAAAAAAAGATTTAATTATTAGAACTTGGCAATTAGGTTATACAGGTACCTGGTTCTGGGATTGTTGCAGAAGCATTAAGTTTGGAATCAAGATTGCTCTGGGCTAAGAAGATTGCTGGATGGTGATGAATTGGTTCCTCTTCAATGAAGTGGAATATATCATTAAGAACAAAAAAACCTTTCTCCTGAGGTGCAAGGAAAAAGGTTTGCATAAATTTCCTCCTCCCATTGAAATCTTTTACTTGCACAGAACCGGAAACCATGACAAGGACGCCTCCATTCCACGATTCTAGGGAATGTGCTGTCTTGACTTCAATTCCAGTAAAATTGAGTGACATAATGAATTGATGTATTTGCTGCCAAAAAGAGAAATGAAAGAAAAAAAAAAGTTCACTATTCCATTTAGCACACACACAAAGAGAAAGTAAGGTGAGTATGAAAACAATTGAATAATTCTAGCAAGAAAATATTGAAATAAAGGCACAAAATGGCCCTTCACATAGGAGGCATTATCAAATAGAACAACAAAATGGCAAGTAAACAAGCATATAAAATAGTTAACATATACTGAAAATATATGTGCATTGTATAGATAACCAAACTAGCAAATAAAGGAATGAAATTAATAAGAGAGACTGCAAGATGCTATGCCTTTGCGATCATAAAAGTTTGTAATTATGAATAAGAATGTTAAATCTAAAACTCAAACAAAAAGTGTCAATTAAATAGTCTCTGTAGATGAAGACATGCACAATATAAGCTAGACAGCTCCTTAAAATAAATAAATAAAACAAAAAGAAAAGTTATGGTTCTAATGTTTAAATAAAAATAGTACACCCAAAGTAATCATGCATTCAAGCAATCTAAACAAAGATATATACAAGTTTTCAGTATTAGAAAATAAATGAACCCAATCCTATTCTGTAAACTCCTTCTCTGGTTCATATTAGCAGAGTTTCAGACCAAATGAGCATCACATTCATAAAACATCTTACTCCAATATTGTACTCCATACACTAGTTAGTAGGCTATACTATATTGAAAAAGAACATACTAATCATAAACTTATTCTTTACACATTATAATTTTGTAGAGGGACCATTGCTACATTAAGCCTTCAAGTCTTAGGAGATTGCTATGCCAAAAAACTATAGCATTATCTCAAATGTAAAGTAATACATAAAATATCTAGATCATTAAAGATAAGACATAGAATTCAATTGCATCATTAGTTGAATCTACACAACAATAAGGTACTTACTAATCTGAAGAAAACAAAATTTTATTCCAAATATTTAGAGACTTAACTAACCATATGAACATCATGTGAACACCAGTTTTACAAGTGCTAGTAATCATAAGACAGTCTAAACTTCAATGTATGGTTTGAAACTAAAACTTATTCTTGAAGTCACTTCACATCAAGCCTACAGGCCCAAGGTCTTTGGTACAAGGTTCGTGAACTAATATCCTTCTTTCTCCAAAAATCATGCCACGAAGAAATAAAACCCACATTCATCCACAGCTGAATGTGATCCAATGGAAGTGGAAATTCTTAAATTCACAGAATGCACCACAACAGAAACAAATTGAACACAAAAATAAGTACCATCAAACCCAAATTAATAATATAACAATATTAGAAACAAACAACTTTCTACCACAAGAACTAACCATTAAAACTCGTGGAAATTCATCAATTCTCACACTGAAATTAAAAAAGAGAATGAAAATTTTCAGTATAACTAAAAGAAAACAGCCCAATAGCATTCCAATACTTAGCAAACAAATTAAACCTCATTTCCATGCTCTAATCTACCACACAGCCAAAATGGAAAACAAATAACTCCAAAATATTCATCTTATCTTGATAGAATAGCACAAAATTAACAAAATTCTCTGCATTTCAGTTACGAAACGAAATGAAAATATACCATCATATCAGTGGCTGTCTCTCTACTGTTACCATCAATACGAAGCATAGTACTTGCATCACTGTAAAACTGGTGAACATAGTCAGGCTGTTGCTGTAGTACCTGATAGTATTGCCCCACAAAGTACGTACCCACCTACACAAAAAAAAAAAAATTCATTAAAAAAACAAACAAACAAACAAACCCAGATAACAAAAACAAGAAAAAACTAAAACCCAATTAGTAAAGCAAAGCAAAGCAAACCTGAGCAGCAGTGACTGGAATGGGAAATGGAGTGGCCATTTTGACAAACAAAAAAAAAAGGCTAAACCCTACAAAACCCTAGATCCAAGATCTGTAAAAAAAACACCACCAACAAAAACCCTTTATCAGTATGATTGTTTAGGGACATACATGAAAAAATTTAGATGTAAAAGGGTATGTACCAAGACATAAATATCTAATTTTGCGAAGTGGGTTTTGGGAGATAAAGAAGGAAGGATATGGGAAGAGACCTAGAGAGATAGATTTGTGAGAAGATCTTCTCCACTGATTGCTTTTTGTGTTGTTTTTGTTATGTTTGTTTGTGGTTTTTTTTTTTTTTTTTGGGTTTTTACTTTCTTTGTTTTTCTTTTTTCTTTTTTTCTCTTTAGCTTTTTCGATTTTGAATTATTTGTTTTTTATTTTATTTTTTTATTTCTAGCCGTCGAAACTCAAAAGTCACCACAATTGATGCAAAAAGAGTACGCTGAAAAGGAACTTTTGCTAACCTGGTTGGCTGGTGTTAAATTGCGCTTTGAGTAGACTGTTCACCTTCTTTTTTTAATATATTTTTTGGTTTAAAAAATATTTTAATTAAATAATTAAAAATACTCAAGATATTTTGTATAATTGGGAGTGTATAGGCTGGTCTACGCACACTTCAACTAATCTCTTGATACTCTAAAACTATCGGTTAAATAAGAGTTTCAATAACTACCTTTATTAGCATTCGAGGAGAAGTTCGAATTCAATAACTCTTAAATAATATATCTAAAAATCTCTATCGAACTACTCAAACCACCCAGAAGTAGTTAAATGCTCTTATAACTCTCTCTCTCTCTCTACCCTTAGTAGCATTCGAAGAGAGATTCGAATTCAGTAACTCTTACTTATAACTCTCTCCATGTGTGTGTGTAAAAAGCTTATGCATTTTGCTTGCTCTTTGCCCAACAAATGTAAAGTTTAACAAGTGCTTTATAGAGAAAATTGAGAAATCTTTTAGGTAATAAGCTATAATTTTATGTCTGCTTTACATACAACAACTGATCACTGCCAATTACTTTTTCTTTTTCTTTTACTTTCAAATTTATTAAAAATATTATTTTGTAAAAACACTTTATAGCAAGAATTGCAAGTTGATGCTTCATACCATATATTACTTAAATTAGTAGAGATAACCATGAAATTTTCACAAGTTCCACTTAGTAAAATACACAAGTGGACGATGGGTTGAGAGAACATGAAATTAAAGGGAATTTCAGGTCCCTCTAGTGACTGCATTTGCAATATGCAAATAATGTATCCTTCTAATTTGTGAACCTGACTGATGATCATCATCAAACCTTTATAAACTCAAATTTTGATGATCTTACGACCGTCTTCCTTCAGCCAAGCTTACTCGCATGGCTCGCCCTTCTAATTCCTGAGGGCCAAAAGAACAAGTGATGAATGAGTGATGTTCTTGTAATTGAATCTGAAATGTATCAATCAATGAATGTACACAAACCAGACAGAGTTGAGGGAGGGGAATCAGAAAATTAAATACCACTCCATCAAGAGATTCCAGGGCAGTATCCATCTCTTCTTTTGTTGCATAGCATACGAAGCCATAGCCACGGGACCTTCCCGTCTCTCCATCATACAGAACTCTTGCTCCGACCACATTTCCATATCCTTGAAAAGCTTGGGTCAAACTTTCAGTTGTTACTGACCAGGATAAATTTCCAACAAAAAGCTTGTAATCGGTTTCTGCATATAAAGGTGCTTTAGGTCTTGGTTTGTCGGAAAAGTTCACCCTCAAGATTCGACCCAAATATTCCTGAAGCATCAAATTCTTTTATGTAAAAATAGAGGAAGGAATTATTTGTGTATGCATCAATGTGACAGAACAAGGAAAGATAAAAAGAGAAATGTTGATTTATCAAGCTAACTGTGTTGAAGCTTTCAACCCTAATTTTGCAGATATACACATTCAATTCAGACAGAAAGAGAAAGAGGGCCAGTTTCTTACTCTCCCATCAAGGTTTTCAATGACTGAATTACAATCTTCAATAGTACTCATTGTCACAAATGCAAACCCTCTGCTTCTTCCAGTTTCTCTATTGTATAGCACCTATAACCATTTGCATATATAAATATTAAAAGGAACTATATCAATAAATAGATAAATTACATATCAGATGTAAATATGAAACTTAATTTCAATGCAAATTCACACTAGTAAAAAAGAATGGATAAAGTTTACAACCTTGAGGAAGTTCTTACCAACCGGTTTGAGCATTGAAACTTTCTATGTTTAGTAAGATTAGTGAGTATATTATGCAACACCAGTTACAGATCCTCTGATAATTCTGAAATTGGGAATCAGTTAGGAAGCTATCCTTCTTCAATACTCATTGCAATTATTCCTCCGATATTCACTTTCCAAGATCTTTTAAGGAACTTTCTTTCAGTAGAAGAGGAATTCAGGTCATCAACTATGTGATGACTTTCACCTCATCAGACTGATTAATCTTTGGAGTCATAAGTAGTATGTATAAATTCACATACTTACACAAAGGAACTATAAAACCATCTTCTGTTTTCTAAAACTGAAAAGCATGGTGAAATGAAGCGATCACTAAAATTAAAAGAAATTTAAACAAAATAGATGGAATGGAAGTTTAAAACCAAGCTAGGCATTAAGATGTTCACACTCAAGTAGATTGCAGCCAGATGAAGATGGAGCTATTTTATCCAGCTCAAGTTGCATCGTTCATACTTTCATCCGTTGGTATGGACCAGCAGAGCTGAGCATATTCATAATCTTAACAAGCAACTTTCAATCAAAGCCTAACTTAGCTAGTTTTCAGATGAGTTCAACGTACGACCCCTCATATATATAAACTTTACTCTTTTCCCATTATATGCCGCAAGATTTCAACAAACATTTGAATTGATTCGCTCTTTGTTAGCTGTGAATTTTCCCAGAAACAATATTGGCAAATCATGCAATTAAATTCCATAATCAAGCTTACTTGCAATATTGCTTAATCAAGATGTTAATAGATAGCATTTCTATCAGCCTACAACAACTATTTGAATCTTGTGTGTGAAATGATGCCCCAAAATAACCAGTTTTGCTGTATGAAGCATTTACAGTGTTCAATTAATAGTTTAATTAGATCCTCCCAGTAACAATAATATAATTTACTGATTCATTTCTTTTCATGTTTTGGATCAGCAAAGACATGTTGATTGTGGCACTAACCTCAACAAGCTCTGGACTTCCGTAATCTTGTATTATCGCAGCCAGCTGAGCACTGTCAACATTATAAGGCAAGTTCCCAAAATAAAGCTTAGTGTTAATAGGAGTCACAGTGCTCTGAGTCTCGGTCAGATTCTCAGTCTCAGTCTGAACCTCAGCCTCTCCATCTCCTTCTACTTCCGTAACTTCTTCTTCCTCTTCCACGAGCCCTGGTTCTTCAGTGGCAGTGGCAGCGGCAGCCTCCTCTTCAGCCACAGCAGCAGATATCTTGAGGGCACGCGGCCACTTGTGGGGTAAAGCTCCTATGGTGACGTGGTCAATGGCGTGGGAAGAAAGCGAAATGGAGGGTAAAATGCGAGGTGGTGGAGAAAGTTTAAGGTGATCAGAACGCATGCACTTGAGAGTAGTGTGCATGTGCATGGATGAGGAGAAAGAGGAGCTTATGGCGGCAGCGGCGGCGGCAGCCATGGTGGTGGTTGGTGGAGTTGAAAGTTGGTTAAAAATTCAGATGTCAGAGAAGATCAGTGAAGGAAAATTGGAAAGATGGGAATTGTGATGTGGGAAAATTGTAACCAATAAGAATGTGGATAAGGTGGTGAGTTCACTGTGGATCACACTTCATCTCCTCCACTTTACCTTTCTCTCCCTCCAATTTTCTTACTTACATATAATCTAAATTCAAATGATAACAACTATTAAACATAATTTTTTACTGTTTTTTTATCTGAAATATTATATCTAAATTTTTATATTATTAGATGATACTAATTTTTAAGAAAAAAAAACACTACCACTAGAAACACGGGATACAGCCACATAGGATCGACACCAGGTCGACGTAACTGTTTTCCAACACAAGACGATACGCTGGAAAGTTGTTGTAACATCTTGGTCAACAAAACGATGCCCCAAGCCACCGGTGGTCATTTTAGAAAGTCTATTAATACGCGACACTCAACATCGGGTTTGAGGTCTTTGTATTTAGGATTTTCTAGTAGTATACAAACATGCACAAGAATTCATTAAACTATAACTTTATGTTACATTTTTGTTCATGTTTGAGGTTGGTAATTTTTTTTTTTTTAATTTGTGATCGGATGTATCCAGGTCGGTCTACGTGCACCTCAACTAATTTTTCGAGACTCTGAAACTATCGATCAGATAAGATCTTCAGTGACTATCCCTATTAGCACCCAAAGATAGACTCGAACATGGTTATTAGTATCATACGATACGATTCGATACGAATCACCAACGATACGTATCAGAGAGTGTATCATAAACCTTTCGATATATTGATATGTATTTTACGATACGATATATATCTGTTCGTATCTTTAAAAATATCGACACGACTTTATTAAATTGGGCCTGAGGCCCAAAAAAAAAATTCAGGTCGAATCCAGGTCACCCAATGCGGTTCACTAAAACTTGTTCAAATTTACCCATTTTGCATGATGATAATAATACAAGTTGAGATATAGATATTCAAAAAATTAGGTTTTTGATACGATACATGATTTGATAATTATGGACTCGAACCCAAAACTTCTTGAATAATATATTTAAAAGTCTCTATCGAATTAGGCGATCACCTAAAAATAGTTTTGAGGTTGGTATATATATATATATATATATATATATATATATATACTGTTTATTCACATTATCGTATTTATAAATTATAATATAAAAACGAATCCTATTTTCATAAAGTTTATTTTAGTGTGCCCGTAAATTGTAACAGTTTAAAAAGTAATATTATCAACGAAAGAGGAAAATGTTTAAATGTACTTATTCATCATAATTTTACACCAAATATAAGATTCATCAAATTCCAGAATTATTATAATTTATTAAAAAAACAAAACACACACACACAAAACGCGCGCAGTATCCAAAACCACAATAATAACAGTGTGGTGTTTAAGTTGATGGTGTAGGAGTGTGATGTTCTTCTATACTCGTTCAATCCTCAGACTCACCATAACCCTCTCTTTAACGCGCACCAGACAACTCTCTCTCTCTACGCTCTTCGCACCTCTAAACCTAAAACCCATCAACTCAAAAATCTCAAACCTCATGAGAAGCGCCCGTATAATAGATGCTGAAAACCTGTTCGATAAAATGCCCCAGAGAAATACCGTCACATGGAATGCAATGATTCGTGGGTACTTTCAAAATGGGTTGTTCGATAAAGCTATGTGTTTATTTAACCAAATGCCTGAACGTGATGCTTTTTCATATAATACTATGATTTCAGGGTTGATGCAGAGTGGGAATGTTGATGGTGCAAAAGAGGTTTTTAATGGAATGGTGGTTAGAAATGTTGTGACGTGGAATTCGATGATTTCTGGGTATGTACGTAATGGTTTGATTGATGAAGCAATGAGGGCTTTTCGTGATATGCCAGTAAGGGATGTGGTTTCTTGGAATTTGGTGATTGGGGGACTTGTGAATTCTGAAAGAATTGATATGGCTGAATTGTATTTTAAAGAGATGGGTGCTAGAGATGTCGTTTCTTGGACAATTATGGTGTCTGGACTTGTAAGAGCAGGACGAATTGCTGAGGCTCGCAAACTCTTTGAAGAAATGCCTGTAAAGGATATTCAAGCTTGGAATGTGATGATAGCTGGTTATGTGGAAAATGGATGTGTTGACATGGCAGAAAATTTGCTTCGAAGAATGCCTGTCTGTGATTTAAATTCTTGGAAGCAGTTGATAAATAGATTGGTGAACAGTCGAAGAATTAATGATGCAATTAGGATTTTCATGGAAATGCCAGAAAAATGTCAAAAGGCGTGGAACTCAATTATTTTGGGTTTCATGAGAAATGGACTTGTCAAGGAAGCTCATGCATTTCTTGAGAAATATCCCTATAGTAGCATAGTATCATGGACAAATGTAGTTGTTGGTTATTTTGAGATCAGTGAGATTGAGAGTGCAGTTAAGGTATTTGAGTTGATGACAGATCGGGATGCAACTGTGTGGAATGTTATGATATTTGGACTTGGAGAAAATGATCATGGGGAGGAAGGTTTGAAGTTTTTCATCAGAATGAAAGAATCAGGTCCATCTCCTGACGAAGCTACGTTTACCAGTGTTTTGACAATCTGTTCGGACTTGCCAACCTTAAATCTTGGAAAACAAATCCATGCACAGGCAACTAGAACAGGTTTAAATCAATTAACTTCGGTTTCTAATGCAATGGTAACCATGTATGCAAGATGTGGAAACATGCAATCAGCTTTGCTGGAATTCTCTTCCATGCCAACCCAGGATGTCATTTCTTGGAATTCTATAATTTGTGGGTTTGCTCACCATGGAGATGGTGAAAATGCTCTTGAGATGTTTGAAAAAATGATATTAACGGATATTACGCCCAATGACATAACCTTTGTTGGAGTTCTGTCTGCTTGTAGTTATGCAGGATTGGTGGACCAAGGTAAATACTACTTTGATTATATGAAAGATAAGTGCTTTCTTCAGCCAACAAGTGAACATTATACTTGTGTTGTTGATTTGCTGGGGAGATTTGGACTTATAGATGAGGCAATGAGCTTTTTAAATCAAATGAGAGCAGATGGAATTGAAGTGCCTCCAAGCGTCTGGGGATCTTTGCTCGGAGCTTGTAGAATCCACAAGAACATCAAGATGGGTGAGATTGCTGGTGAGAAGATTTTGGAAGTGGAGCCTCATAACTCTGGTGTTTATTTAATTTTGGCAAAAATGTTTCTTAGTAGTGGAAGAAGAGAAGATGCTGAGAGGATCCTGGCTCGAATGAAGAAGAATGGTGTCAAGAAACAACCAGGTTGTAGTTGGATTGAGATAAATAATAGTGGGCACATATTTCTTTCAGGAGATAGTTCACACCCTGAGTTCCTTAGAATCTGGCATCTTTTGCACTTACTGCATATGCAGATAGAGAAAGAAATTTTAAAACCCATTACTGCTACTATTGAGTTAACACAAATTTCCTTTGATTGAATGTTATGGGTGAGATAAATTGCTGACTTCATATTGAATGCAATGACCCAAAAAGGGGAACAGCTAGAGCTCAAGTAAATTGAAGGCTGAGGGGTCCGGTTAGGACCCTGGGTAAAGCCGCCCGCTGTAGAATGAAGGTACTGGCAGATTGTAGAAAGTTTATTCTTATCATGAGAACAAGTGACAGTAACAATCACAGGTCGACAAAAAAGAATTTTGGCTTTGTTGTTCAGTAACCTATCAAAGATGGACTTGCATATTGCTCAAGTTTGAAGGCAGCGAACAAGCTGTGAGTTTATGTGCAAAAGAAACTATAGTCAGATGCCATGGCAAAATCTTAACCTCTTTAGTTTTTAGTGGAGTCAAATTGTCCACCAGCTGCAAGAGGCTACAATGTTACAAGGATTTCCATCCAGCCTTGAATTGCAAGGACAAGATCAGTTGAGTAGTGTCGACCACCCTACTCTGCATTAAACTTCCGATTCTGTATTTTCATAGGATGGTTAATATCAGTAAGTAAAATGATTTCGTTCTTTTTCCTCTGGTTCCCCACTTTCAGTATTTGTTATAGTCTCTTAAAAATAGAATACTTATTAGATTTGCATCATCGAGAAACATAAGCATTGTATAATCTTAAAAGTGTGGTTTATATGGACAGTTACTTTTTCCAGAAGTGGAAAAAGAAAATTAAAAAACACTCCAAGGCGATCCTCTCAAGTCTGAAAACTGATCCAATAACATATAAAAACATCACACTCAAGTTTTCACAGAGCTAGATTTTCCAGATCTAAGGCTTCTTCCCTGAGCTGCAACTGCCGTCGTCACTGAACCCTTCTTTCCTTTAAGATCACTCTTATTATCAGCAGCGTCATTAGACAATTTTGTGTGCGTTTGACTTTTGGTGCTTGGAGTAACTTTACATTGCGCATTCACATGTCTCTTTTGAATAAAATTATGATTCCTCAGAACTCTTGATTGATTTGCTCCAATCTTGTTCTTATTTCCTATCATCGCATCATTATCTAAAATACAAAAATACCAATTGCCAAGAGTTAGAGGTGAATAGGATAAGGCCAGTAGATTTTTGGTGAAAACATACCCAAAAAAAACATGTTCAGTTTTGTGTACACCAGATACAATATAACCTAATTGTGTAGCAGTTCAGCTACAAATACAATGTTTTCATATTGACATATTCCATCAAGTTTCTCAAATTTTTCTGTCCATCCAAAACTCGAACCATTAAAGCATGTAGTTTACTTGTATTGAAAGAACCTACTTCCTGCAACCCACTTCACAAAAGTCATCCAAAGGATGAATAAAGAAGTTACTATGAAATTTTCTTGAGCTGCGGAAGCAGAGTGCAGACATAATCTAACATGAGTTTTATAAAACAATTTACCAAACCAAGTGGTAACTCTATAAGTTTCTCCATAATTTTATCTTCAACAGGTAGAGAATTCAACAAAATTAGGAATGAGGTCATGGTTAACCACAAGCACAGACTTGGAAATTACCAGGACTTGATAACACAGCACGTGGACGCAGAACTGAAGTGGAAGAACTGGGTCTTATATTTGATCTATCCTTCTCGTCAATCTTCCTATCATTCTTCTCTGTTCCTGTCAATTAAGCAGAGTTAATATAGAAAAACTGAAACAGACTTTACACAGCAATAAATGGATTTACGACAGAAAATTGTGAAGGTAAAAGTTTAACCTTTGCTGGTAGAAATAGTGGGTGTGACAGTGACTGCATTAAGCGCATGTGTCTTTTGAATTCTTGGAACAGACGGTGGGAAAACATCTTGACGCTCTTTCACTGTAAATATCAGATAGTATAGCGAATTATTATGCACAAAGAGCACAACAGGGAGCTGAAAAAGAGAATTTGTTTTGGCATGTTGCTATGCATATTTATTTCAGAAAGTTTGGGGACTATGAATTTATCTAGTGTTGAGATAATTAAAGGATTTGGATTATTCATTTCCTTTAATTATCCCCTTCCTGTATTTATCTCCATCCCCTTCCTCTATTAGAACGATTATGAAAAATTCTAAGGAATTATTGTTCATATATTTACTATCTTAATTAGAACGAGGACGTGTCAACTTAGTAGAGCTGTGATCTTGCAACTTTATGCCAGACATAAATCACAAAATAATTAAACCCAAAATAAATGATCAGGCTTCACATATGATTCAAAACGTAAAAGATTATTTGAAAAATAAAAATAATACCTGGAGAAGAAGAAGAAGAAGAAACACGTATGGAGAGAGACTGAAACATCTCATGATCAACTGCAACATCATGTTGATGATCTTCGTCTCTGTCTTCTCTCACCTTCACCTTTGGATACACTTAAAAAGAATTTAAAAAAAAAAAAAACCCCACCTCAGAATCAAATCATTTTTCTACTAAAAATCATGAAAATAAAACACAAACATCAGAAAGAACTTACTTGGGTGGATTCTCTGTATGTTTGACCTTTGGAAGTTTGTTTATTCAGCTGTTAAAGGGAAGTATGAATGCTTACGGCTTCTGGGGCTGAATCAAAACCGAAAGTAAACACAAAAAAGAAACACGTTCTGGGGCTGAATCAAAAAATAAAGAAAACACGTGGTGAGACGGAAATGAAAAACTGAGGAACAGATCCCTTGTTGCTTTGTGTGTTGTTTTGTTGACTGGAGAAGATGGAAACGGCAACGAAAAAAATATATTAAAGGTGGGGTGAGTCAAACTCAAATGAAATGTATAAATTGACGGCTGTGATTGGCAGCTTGTAGATGGTGGGGGCCACTAACGAGCACTTTTTGGCAGGCTCTTAATTTCAGAGTCAGTCTACTTCTTCTTTCAACGGTTACTTCTGTTTCCGCTTGTCTCACATGACGCCTACTCCAACTCTACTTAGCAGGTTGTTTTCATTTTTTGAAATCATTTTCCGTTTTCATTTTTTATTTTTATTTTCATAAAACATATAATTTAGAATCAGGAAGCCAGAAATTCTAATAAAATATTCAATTTTTCTTTTTTATATTCTCTCACTTTTAAGATAAAATAAAAACTACAGTTTCAAATCAATATTTTAATAACAAAATTGCAAATAAAAAAAAAGGGGATATATTTTAGATAATTTCTTCTAAACAAATAAAATAAATGGTAATTTGAAGGGATTCTATAGGTTGTGTAAGTGATAAATTTTGTATTTTTTTCTTTTCTTATATTTTCAAACGAAAATGTTAAATGTTTTTTCGTTCTTCGCATTTTTAAATATTGTTTTTAAACAAAAATGTCAAATGTGTTTTTATTTTTTATATTTTCAAAAAAAGAAACACACCGTTAGGCATTTATTTAAAAAAATTTCTTTTTATAAATTAAGAAAAGAAATGATGAAATGATTGTAATCATTTTGAATAATAAGAAAAAATTATGTAATTCACATGGTGGCGTAAATTTTCATAAATGCCTAAATATTGAAATTTGATTATGTAATTTGGATACATATTTCCTATATTTTTAACCCACTTCATCCTTTTTACATTAATAACAACAAAAATATTATCATGTTTTATATTTTTTTTTTTACCAATTTTATCTCACTTAAAATATATAAATTTCATAATAATACTAAGTCTACAACTCAATCTCACAACCCTTGATGTGACAGCTCGTCATTGGTTAGTTCATAAATAGGCAGACATGACCCATTTTGTGAACTGACCAATGATGAGTGTAGACGGTAAAAATCTACGGTTACGAAACAGACTAATCCTATGATGTTGGGGCCATTGACTATATATTGAACCTGCACACACAAAGAGAACAAGCGCGAAGCTTACTTAAAACACCGGTGTGGTGTCTGCCGTAAGTACTCCAACGTTCAAGTCAACAAGGCTGAAAGAGGCTATTTAGTGAGAGCTAAGGGGAGGAAGGGTTACTGAAGTCTAATCGTAGATTAGAGCTACAGCGAAGGTGCTAGTTCTTAGGAGCAAGAAGGCTTAGGAGCTAGTAGGTGCTATTAAATAATGGATAATGAGAGACAAGACCTCTACTTATATAATGGACATAGGATCTTCGAATTCTAGTAGGACTCTTAGTCCATAATAATAGAATTCTAATAAATAGGAAAGACTTTATTTACTTGCCTTCGTAGGAGTAAGAGTCCTAATTCTTGCAAGATTTAGGATCTTAGATGAATTAGGATGTAGATGAAAACTCTAGGTTCTTGGAATGATCTTGGGTTGATGGGCCTAGGCCTAGGTGGACTAGTGATGAGACCCGATTAGAGACAAGGCCTTAGTGTTTAGAGAATCCAACTAGTCAATTGTCTGGTTGGTGCAATGGGCTGACCCATAATATGGATCCTGGTGTAGGCCTAACCGAAATTGGGTCATGGCCTTGGGCCACATAGTAAGTGTTTCATGTTTGGGCCTGATAGGACCCAAGACGATTTTTGGCTCATACAACGAATTGCCACATCGGGAGTTGTGATAAAAGTTATAAAATTGGATTGTAGACCTAGTATTATTCTAAATTTAAACAATTCATGATTATTAAAAGAAAAGTAGAAATAAATTGTGTAGTCAAGGAGAAAACAAAAGGTTATCCTTATCCCTAAATAGGATATCCTTGATCTTGAACCACGTTTCCATTCCTCCCTCAACCAAACGCAAAATCAAAACTTTAAATTGAACTTGTACTAAACGTGTGTTTGGTTCAGAGAATATTTTATTACTGGGAATGTTATATTAATGGAAAGATAGATTACCTTGAAGATTACTGAGAATGTTAAGGAAAAATTGTTTGATTGGTTGGAATAAGTTGGTGGGTATGTTATATTAATATGTTTGGTTGGGAAGAATAAATTGGTGGGTATGTTATATGTTGATACAGAAATTTGCACCAACCAGCGAGATCCAATCGACCTTGTCGGGAGCGGAACTGATGTGTGCGTGATTAAGAATAATCAGCAACATATGTAAAAAGAATGCAACAAAGCAAAGACAATGAGAGTTTTAAAGTGGTTCAGCGAGGTTAACTCTGAAGTCTACGTCCACTGTTTTTGTATTTGCTGTGAGAGCTTACAATATAGTTCCTATGTGAAATTCGTAACCCCTTCCTCTTTGTTTGAGAGGGTTTATATACAAGATTTGTATAAAGAAAATAGCGAGATTAAGGGGATTACAATTGATCTGAATCGCAATTCCGATATTCTCGCGATTGACTGTGATTGCGCAGTGATTGCGGTTGATCTAGTCATTCCTGTAATATCTAGGATCTGAAATAATCTGGAGGTTGATTAAATGATTCCTTGAACTGTCCACGACTAGCTTATGTTGAGTCGAGCTTCGGCTTGACGAGCTTATGCTGGGTCGATTAATCATTGTTACCAAGCTCATTCCGAGTCGAGCTATATCCTCGCGTTGGCCTGAGCTTGGCGGAAAAGTCACACACAACATCTGCCCCCTAGTGTTCGATGCTCGCCTCAGGCTTCGAAGACTATTGCTCGATTTGATGTTAAGCAAGGCTTCAATGGTAAATCTCTAAGTGTATGTCCTAATGGGCTCTTATGGTCGACCTTACACTTGGCTGACGTACCTCACACTTGGATCTCCCATGGTACTTGTCAAAATTCAGAATATGAAAAGTCAGGTTATAAAGGTAATTTCTGTGTGGTCGTGTCGCATTAAGTGTGGCAGCCTTTGTTAGTTACGTTTTGTCGAGCGTGGGTGACGACAGTTGTTCACGTGCGAAGTCGAGGTGACTTGCAACGACGGTTATTATTATTGCAATCTGACTGTTCGTCGCTCCCCGTGGATGATCGACACGTGGCCACGTCCAAGGGCCGAGATTGCTCGACAAATGAAAGGTGAGGATTGACTTTAAGTCAACGGCCACGATCAAACCCCGCATTTTCGTCTCCTATGCAAACCATTATAAAAGGTGGCGAAAAACCTCAGAATAGTCACTCCGAAAGTTATTTTGACTCTCTTGCTACTCTCTGTTGTTGCTCTTGCATCATTGCAGTGGTCTTTCTCACGAGTTTCCGACACTTTCCCGATTCCGGTAAGGCTTCTCTCCCTTAATCTCTTTTGTTTCTCTGATTTTTTGCGTCCAAGGGTAGCTACTGTAGTAGCCACATTGGATGTGCTAAGGTTTTTTGGGTGTGTCTCCGGTGGTCTCAGGTTGGTTGCGTATTTTCGCCGCATTACGCGAGCTATTTCAGGTGCCTAAAATAGAAGCGAGTGTGGAATGGTCGCTGATTTGTTCGAGCTCTAACATATGTTTGCTTCTTTTTTCAGGTACCCAGAGTCGAGTTACAACCATGTCGTCGTCTAGCAATCATAAAATAGATTGAATGTTTGATTCGCCAGTAGACTCGGACACTTGGGGAGGGGATGTGTTCCCAGGGTTTCGAGAATTCATCGCTCGAAGCGCTGAGACCCCACAGCCAGCTGCCCGGGCTTGTCAGTAATGCATGATTCAACTAGCCCCGATCTTGCAGTTTCGGTCTATAGGCTCACAAAAAAAACCACAATCCTCGATTACCCTTGGGGACCTCGAACTCATAAGAAGCAGTCAACACGCCACAACTTGATGGTTCAGGGAGAATATTCTTAAAAGAACCCCCACCCGATAGGTAGCTACCTCAGAGACTGGGGATGTGTTCCCCGAGGTTTCTGAGGAATTCATCGCTCGAAGCTCAGACCCCGACGCTGCGGGCTTGTCCGATGGTGCATGATTCAACTAGCCCAATCTTCGCCGTTTCCAGTCTATAGGCTACAAAAAAAACCACAATCCTCGATTACCCTTGGGGACCTCGAACTCATAAGAGCAGTCAACACGCCACAACTTAACTTGATGGTTCTGGGAGAATATTCTTAAAAGAACCCCCCACCCAGATAGGTAGCTACCTCCGAGACTCTCCTTAGGTGTGGACTATCCATTCCCTCGCATTACTTCATCAACAACGTACTGAGGCGATTTGACATCGTTCCTCTTCAACTAAAGGCCCATTCTTACATAATCATTATCGCGATGTATATCGCGTACATGATCGCTAAATTAGGCGAGCCATCCGTCAAAGAGCTCGTCCACTTGTACAGGCTCAAAAAAGGGCAAGACCAGATGTACTACCTTTCCAAAGCGAGGAGAGTACGTTTTAACGGACTGATCGATGATTGGAAAAAAGCTCCACATTGTGATTCCTAGTTCTTTTTCTACGAAGCCCAGGAGACCGGTGTCTTCGCTGTGGAAGCGAGTAAGGCTCGGGCCTCTCGTGTACGTGCGAGGTTTATTCTTGAGTTGTATATTCTAACTGATCATCCTGTTTTATTTTTACAGTTCCGTTGAGCAGAGTTATCTTCCATCCATGAGCTTACAGAGGCTACAACATTTTAGCGATCTTTCAGACAATCAACGCAATGTTAATGAGCTTCTTACTTTTCCTCACTTGAAAGCGTACAACTTCTGTCAGGACAAAGCCAATTTCTTAGCACTTTCGGAGAAATGTAAGTTGTTGCTTGCTCGCGCTTGCTTTCTCGCACAAAATAGATTGCTAATTCTCTTGCCTTTTTTCCTTATAGAAATGTGGGCCGAAAAGCCAAAAAAGAAGAAAGTGGTTGCCTCTGCGATCGCTACGAAGGCTCCGATTGCTTCGAAGATGAAACAGTCTGCGAAAACTACTAGTTCGAAGCACTCTGGTAGCGAGCTTGAGGGAGGGTCAACTGCGAAGAAGCCCGCGACTGCCACTAAGGCAATTAGTTGGAAAAGCACTATAGAGCCCCGAAAGGGGCCAGCGAAGAAGGCATCCGAACCAACTGGTGGTTCAGGAAAAAATAAAGCACCTAAGCAGCAAATTGGCTCGGGCAAAGAAGTCGTCACGTAAGCTGGCGATCTTTGAAAGGAAACGGCCAAAGGCTTGGCCTAGAAGAAAACCGCTCCTACTGGCGATGCAGGTGCTTCTGGGGTGAGCAAACCTGACTCGTCCCAGCCAAAGAATAAGGAAACAGATGAAGCAGCCCAAGCCACAGTTGATGGGCTGATTGACCAACTTCTCGACCATATTGGTGTTAGGGTCGCAGTGGCTAAGGATTGTGTCACCCCGCAAACATTCGCGGTGGTTAGGGACTCGTCTTCCTCCCAAATGTTGGCTTTAACCTGCAGTTACTCGATGAAGGTACCGATAGTTCGTGACCCCCCTCCCCTCCCCTCCCCTCCATTTTTTTACAGGTTATTCTCGTTTCTTGCTGATTCCTCGTCTCCTCTTTTCAGGTTGTCATGGTGAGCAAACTTCTATACGAGGAATGCAATGACACTTTAAAGGCAAACCACCAGAAGTGGTAGGCTGTGGAGACAATGAAGGAAGATGATATGGCTAGGGCCAAGCTTGCAGAGAAGGAGAAAGAAGCCAGGCTTGCTGAGCTCAAGCGATTCAAGGGGGAAGTCATGGCAAGGGAATTCCTTGACAAACTCAAAGCGAGCGAGGCTACCCGAGCCAAGCGGAGGCTAAGACAGCAGAGGTCGCGAAGACTTTGGTGCAGCAGTGGGGTGCTAACAACAAACTGAAGTCTGAGCTATCCTCGGCTCAGAAAGCTGCCGCAAGCTGGGAGGTCTAATCCAAAAATTCTTCACTCGACCGAGGCCGGGAAGTGGAAGGTCGCGAGGAGGCCGAGGTTGAGGCTAGGCAGCTCAGGCTTCAGGTTGATGAACTAAACAAGGCTATCACTGCTTGGGCCTGGGAAACAGTTGTCTTCCTTGTCCAGAAATTATGGGAAGCCCATCCTTCAATCAACTTCTCTTTCCTTCCCCAAGCTTATCATAAGAAAGTTCAAAGTATGAGGGTCGAAGCCCAAGAGGAGGTCCATGTTTACTCGGACGAGTCCGAAGGAGAAGGCGAGGTCCAAAGAGAGGCCGAATGAGGCGAGAAGGAGGTCGAGCCCCAACTTCAGGTCAAGGATCCAACTCCTCCGAACACAATGCCCCTAGCTAAGGTTCCCGATCTCAGAGTGAAAGTCACCGTTTCTCTTGTTGACAAATCATCTCTTCCTCAGGGAGTCGACCTTCCTGGACAAGTCGAGGATGAAGCCCCGGTTCCTCCATCAGCCTAAAAAAATTCCTTGTTTTTTTTTTTTTTAAATTACCCGTTTGTAATCGAGCTTCAATTAATCAAAGAAAACTTTTTCATCATTTCTTTTTCGAGCAATGGTTGTTATATTTTTGCAAAGTCATTTAATCCATCCTAGTCGAACTTTGGGATCTGAATTTGCTCCAAGTTATGCGTAGCTCGCTTCTTTAAGAGCTTTTCGGATTTTTGCGAGAAAATCTTTATGCAACGTTTAGCATCAATTTGGATTTATCGTCATTTTCGGGCTTTCCTTGCTGGCTTAAGGCCAATTTTCTACAACGTGTTTTTTCTTGGATTTTTCCAAGTTTAATCTCGTCGATTTGGGATTTTTAATCCCCATTTTTGCAAGGAAATCTAATGCGACGATAAACTTTGATCTTAGACTTTATTGTCCCTTTCAAGTTTTTTGGTCGCCGGCTTTGGGCCGATTTCCTTCGACGTGTTTTTTTCTTGAAATTAATTTCAAGTTTAACTTCGTCGATTTAGGGATGTTTCACCCTCAATGAGTTGGATTTTGGCGTGGCTTATTCGAGATAAGATGCATTTCCTTGACTCTTGACTCCAAGTTTTTAGAATATCATTGCTTAGGTCGCAATTTAATAAAATGCTAACGATCTTAAGACGTTAACAATGAATCGAAGTAAATAGTGAATAGTACATTATTTATTAATCAAGAGTTTTGGTCATGAATGGCCTTACAGTGAATGGCCTTATAGTGAATGTTGAACATAAGAACGGGTGAAACCCAAGCTTCTTATTGATAATACATTCGCAAGTGCTCAATGTTCCATGCTCGCATTATTGCTTCGCCGTTGAGGCATTTCAGGTGAAAGGACCCTAGTGCAAGCTTTTCGGATGTCTTGAAGGGACCTTCCTATTTAGGCCATAGTGCCACCAAGCTCGGGTTTTGAGTACCCTCGACGACCTTTCTGAGGACTAGATCGCCCACTTCAAAGTCTCTGTTTCTGACCTTGGTATTGAAGTATTGATTGGCTTGCTGTTGATGCGAGGTGAGCCTTAGCTGGGATTTAGCCCGATGTTCTTCTATCAGGTCTAGCTGTAGGCAGAGAAGGTCTTCGTTTGCTTCTTCGTCAAAGACTTCTCTTCAAAACGAACTGATTCCTATTTCAACCGAGATCATCGCCTCATATCCATAAGATAAAGAAAATGGGGTTTCACCCGTCAAGCTTCTGGCGGTTGTCCTGTAGGACCATAAAGCCTCTAGCAACTTGTCAACCCAATTCCCTTTAAGGTTATCGAGCTTCTTCTTTATGGTGTGCTTGATTACTTTGTTCAGAGCCTTTACTTGTCCGTTGGCTTGAGACCGATAGACGGCAACGAAACTCTTCTTGATGTTGAGCTGCTCGTAGAAGGTCCTGAAATCTTCGCTATTGAACTGCTTCCCATTGTTGGTTACAGTGTGAGGAATCCCAAACCGAAAAATTATGTTCTTATAAACAAAATCCTTTAGCCTGCTCGACATTATCATTGCCAATGGTTCAGCTTCTACTTACTTTGTGAAATAATCCACGGAAACTATCGCGAACTTAACGCTCCCTTTTCCCTGAGGCAATGGGCTGATAAGGTCGATATCCCAGATCGCGATCGACCATGGGCTTGTCAAAAATGGTCAATTCTTGTGGTGAAGCTTGCAAAATATCTGCAAATCTCTGGCCTCTGTCACATCCATCTCCAAATACCTTGTCTCCACGTCGAGCAATCCCTTGCTCTCATAATACACCGACCATTGTATTCCTTCCTCTTCACGTACCAACGTCGCGCTGACAGCAAACTTTGATACCGATAAGTACAGCAGTAGCGGCTTACCTTGGATGGGTTTTGACAGTAGGGGAGGCGTCCCAAGGGTTTCTTCAACTCCTGGAAGGCTCTTTCATACTCTTTTGTCCACCTGAAACCTTTATTCCCCTTCAAGGTCTCAAAGAATGGTAAACAATTGTCTGTGGCTCCAGAAACGAACCTGCTAAGCGCGGCCACACATCCAGTCAAGCTCTATACCTGTTTTATGTCGATTAGGCTTTTCATGTCGAGCAGGGCTTGGATCTTCTCCAAGTTAGCTTTTATACCTCGTTGGTTCATGAGAAAGCCAAAGAATTTTTCGGAGCTCACCCCAAAAGCACATTTCAATGGATTGAGTTTCATTTGACAGTTCTTGAGGATGTCGAACATTTCCCCCAAGTGCTCAATATGGCTTTCGATAACCTTTGATTTGACGAGCATGTCGTCGATGTACACTTCCATGGAATGATCGATTTGGTTAGCGGCCAATCGGCATAACCCTGTAACAATAAATTCCATGGTCAGTTATAAATGAAGTATGCTCTTCATTGAGATGGTACATTGGGATCTGGTTATATCCCAAGTACATGTCCATAAAGCTAAGCAATGCGTTTCTCACCGTTGCATCTACTAGCTGGTCAATCTGTGGTATTGAAAATCTGTCTTTCGGATAGGTTTTGTTCAAATCTGTAAAGTCGATACAAGTCTGCCACTTGCCATTCGACTTCTTGACTAGGACTGGGTTGGCGAGTCAGTCCGGATACTTGACTTCCCTGATGAAGTTGATTTTCAAGAGTTTGTCGATTTCATCCTTGAGCGCTTGAGAGAGTTTTGCGTCCGTGGCCCTTCTTTTCTGTCTTATGGGTTGAGCCTGTGGGTCGAGGTTCAACCTGTGGAATATCACCTTGGGGTTGATCCCAACCATATCCGCCTGCATCCATACGAATACGTTGAGGTTCTTCTTCAGGAACCTGACCAGACCATCGGCCATCTCTCTAGTCAAGTTGTTGCCAATCTTCAACACATAAGTTGGATCCTCCTTGCTAACACTTATCTCTAGCAGCTCTTCGGTTGGTCCCGATGCGGGTTCTTCTTTGTGGATGAAAGGATCTATAGTGTCCTCTAGCGATCTGAGGTTCGGCTTGAATTCTATGATGATCATTGTTTTTGGATGCGACCATTTTTGTGCGACGTTTATAGCCCAATTGTAGCACTCTCGAGATTCTTTGGTACAACTCCTGATCGTTGCGACTCCCCTGGAAGTTGAAAATCTCATCGCTTGACAGTGCACTGATGTAACTACGTTTAAATCATCAAGAATTGGCCTTCCAAGGATGACGTTATACTTGGTTGGGCAATCCATCACCAAAAATTTGGCCATCATAGTTCTGACCTTCGGCTCTACCCCTAAAGTTATGGGAAGGTTGATAGTACCCCTAGGAACCAGGTTGTCCCTGGTGAACCCATAGAGCGGCGAAGGGCATGCTCGCAAGTTCTTTTCTGAATCCTTAGAAGACTCCCAAGAAAATGATGTTTGTCGTGCTCCCGTTGTCGACCATAACTCTTAACACCCTTGTATTACCAATCCTGATCGCGATTACAATCGCGTCATGATTATGACGAGGGGATGTTTCGTACTTGTCGACTATGAACCCCACTACCTCGCTTTCCTGTTTGGGTCGCTTGGGCGGCTTCTATTCACAACTCATTATTCGAGGAACCGAGTCTATTCTAGCCTCCGGAGGGTATTGCTCGCGAGCTCGTCTCAAGCTTCTCATTATATCTGATCCTTCGTAGATCATATTCACGAAGACTTCATTAGAGCCTTTTGAGCTGGGGTCTGTGCCTGACTCGGGACCTGGCTACTTTGCTCGCCAGGGTTCTCTCGAGCTGGTTCTGCCTTGACGAATTCTTTCAAATGACATCTTCTTATCAAGTCTTCGATGGCATCTTTCAAAACTCGACAATCATTCGTGTTGTGCTTGACATCCCTGTGGTAACGGCAATATTTCTGTCGATCTCTTCTGCCTAGTGCCCCCACATCCTTTCTGGAACGGGCAGCATCTTTGCCTCTCAGGATACTTCATACGCGGGATGTCTTTGTATACTCGTGGGATACTTCATATATGTGGGCGATGTCTTGAGTGAAGGGGTATACTCTGCATACCGGGGTGAAGCTCCTCCGATGCGCACGTTGATGCGCGAGGTCAAGCCATGATGGCTGGGTTGGTAGGTGCTATCATGCTCGTTAGTGCGTTGCTAGCGACGTCGGTCATAACTAGAACGTCGATCATTGCCAGATTGTCACACATGGCTCGCTTCATAGGCCTGTAAAGATCGATCTGGTCTTGGGCGTGGGTTAAAACAGGCATGCTGACGCTAAGGATACCGCCGAGGTTGTCGGTTGTGTCTGTTGCCTTTGCTTTCCCTCAGTAGCTACTTCCTTGGTTGCCTCTCTGGGTTTGTTTGCCCACGGGACTCACGCTCATGCGTAGAGTGCTGCCTGCGAGGTTGGAGGTCTTGATCACCCCTTGGCGGCGATGAAGCGGATTGTCCACCTTTGAATTCATACATGTTGGAGTGGCATTGGCGAAGCGCGGCTGGTCAAGGTTCTAGGCAATTGGTTATTGGTTCCTTAGCTCAGCCACGTTTTGTTAAACCGCCTGTGCAACCATTGTCCTGATCATCTCCATCAGTTGGCCATTCTCGGGGTTTGACATCCCTACCTCCTTGTTGTTTGCGGCGTGCTGAACTGGCGGCATGGGTGGTCGACGGCCAGTGTTCTCCTGTTGCACCTCCTGATTGGTGGTTTCCACGTTCTTGTCATTTCCAGTGGTAGTTCTTGATCTGGTGAACACCATTTTGGTCCTAGGGCAAATAAATTGAGGTGAACATTTGCCGGAATCTTCGAGATATTGGCGGAGGCCCTCCTCTAGCGCCAAAGTGTTGATACAGAAGTCTGCACCAACCAGCAAGATCCGATCGACCTTGATATGTGCGTTATTAAGAATAATCAGCAATATATGTAAAAAAAATGCAACAAAGCAAAGACAATGAGAGTTTTAAAGTGGTTTGGCAAGGTCAACTCTACAGGCTACGTCCACTGTTTTTTGTATTTGCTGTGAGAGCTTACAATATAGTTCCTATGTGAAATTCGTAACCGCTTCCTCTTCGTTTGAGGGGGTTTATATACAAGATTTGTACAAAGAAAATAGCGAGATTTAAGGGATTACAATTGATTTGAATCGTAATTCCGATATTCTCACGATTGAGCACTATGATTGCGCAATGATCGTGGTTGATCTAGTCATTCCTGTAATATCTGGGATATGAAATAATCTAATGGTTGATTGAATGATTCCTTGAACTGTCTGCGGCTAGCTTATGCTAGGTCAAGCTTCGGCTCGACGAGCTTATACTAGGTCAATTAATCATTGTTACCTAGCTCATTCCGGGTCGAGCTATATCCTTGCATTGGCCCGAGCTTGGCGGAAAAGTCACACACAACATTATATAATTTATTAAATTGCCCTCATTTTTAAATATTAATATAATATTATTTTTTGAATAACTTTTTTTAACCACCAACATTTCAGATTTAGTTAAAACACCATAGCAACCAAAAAAGTTTAAAACTTAACAAAACACCCATCCCAAGCCACTATCTGCGGCTTACCACCATTGCAAGGGGCGATGGCAGTGGAGATTTAGCCGTGAAACGACCACAGATCTGGCTTTTTTAGAGCCACATTTTTGTCCGTGAAATGGCCAGATCTAACTGTTTACAGCCTAAACGGCGCATGGCTAACCAAATCCGATCGGTCGTGCGCCATTCCGTCACTGCTAGCGGTGGTGGCCAAATCCGACCACCACCCTTGGGTAAATTTTTTAAATTCCAGGGGTATTTATATCCTAAAAGTTTTCTATATAAAGATAATATAGTTCATTAGTATTTTTGTAAATTGATTTTAAAAAAAGGACATTATTGTCTTAAAATTTTATTAATAAAGAGTAAAATTATAACAAAAATAAAATTATCAAAGTAATCTTAAAATACCTAAGAAAATTTTTGGGTCCGTTTGTTTTATTATTTTGGATAGGATTTTGGGAATAATATTGGGTAGTTGAATAGGGGAGTATTATGAGGTAAAATTTAAAAATTTACAAAAAAAACCCCTAAGTTTACTAATTTAACTAAACACCCCAATGTATAAAATTTTTATAAAATGACAAAAACACCCCCACCCACCACAGTGCCAGATCCACTGCCGAAATCTAGCCGAAAAATGGCATTACGACACAAATCGGTCGGATCTGGCAGGTAGGGTGTCACTATGGCCTTTTCTGGCCAAATCCACGAAAAAGGCTAGATCTGGCCGTCGTTGTCATTCAACGATGGCCAAGAACGACAGCCAGATCGGTGAATTAACTGTCAATTCCAGTCATTAATTCACCGTTATAATAGATTTCAGCTACCACTGATGGTAATTACTGGAATCTGGCAAGTATAGGTGGGTGGGAGTGTTTTTGTTAATTTTTAAACTTTTTTTCTGGGGTATTTAATGAAATTAATAAACTTAAAAGGTCTAAAAGTATTTAAAAAATACTAATATTTTTTAAATAATATACCAAACAATATTTTGGGAACAAGATTGAAAATATAGATAGAAATAATATATCAAACGCACCCAAGGTAATGAGATTTCTTCATATATTATTAGCAGTAACTTTTTAAGAGAATACCTAAATCTTCTATAGACAACCAATCAAATAATATATGATGTCACTGAGTAATCCCTATTAACCTCGTCATGGGTTTAAGGTCCGTTAATTTTGAAAAAAGAAAAGACAAGCGGTTAGGGTTTAAGCTTTTTTGTTGAATTTCGCGATTAGAGATCGTTGTGATGTGGTACAGAGCTGCGCGGAACTGTAGATGGAATATCCGGCGCTTTTGCACGGCCGTGCGCCGTCATGTGGACGACGAGGGCGATTGGATTTACTCATCGGAGTGGTGGGGAACTGAATCCGACGGCTACACTGTTCTCCGTTCAACTTCTGATAAAGGAAACGGCATAGTATCTGTTCTCTCTTACCCTTCTTCTAGACCGGTCAGTTCCTCTCTTGCTCAATCATGTACATAAGTGGCTTACTTATGAGTTATGATCATTCACTCATTATCTTGTTTTCTCCTTGTAATTAATTTAGAGTAAAGACAAGTGGCCAGAAATGGAGAGATGGCTAGAGCAAAGATATACAGAGATTTATGGAAATTACGAACGGTTTAGAGTGCTTGGATACCAGTGGCGCACCCTTCGATTTAATGAGGATACGCGCCAGAGCACCGCTAAAATCACGGCGGCCTACAGAGAATCCGAGCCGGGCTCTGTGTTTTTAATGCAACAACCACATTGCTTGGCTGTTCCATGTAAATCCCATTTTATAGTTTACTTTTTATGTCAGATTTGTTGTTTTAGTTTCACTAGACAATGCTGTTAAGTGGCTAAAATCCTCAAGTATTTTACTTGATGGACTAGGATTCTCTCAGAACTTTCTGTCTTAGTATATATTAGTCTTATTTTTGGTCGTTAATAGAAAGAAATGAAAAACACAGAACGTGTCATAAGATCTTTTGCACACGGTAAATTCTAGATCATAAGATCTTTTGCACATGGTAAATTCTAAATCAGAGGAGGATATTTATTGGGTAATAGAATTTTATGTTGGATGTTATAACAAGATGGATGCAATATCTCATTTTCTGAGTTTTTATGAGCATATTTGTTGGAGACTAGTTTTTCATGTTGTGTTTTTCTGCTATGATGGATGTGATACCTTATATTTGTGTACACTTTTTTGCTAATTTCATTGTTCTCATTTTAACAGTGCAACATATTGGTATCATAATGACTTCTTGGTGGCTTCTACAATGGAATTGAAGCTTCTTGTTTTAATCCATGCCTCTGTAGATAACGTTTTGGTGTGATTGTCAATTTTGATTGCAGCAATCTTTTGATGGTTTTAATGTCATTGTGCAGACCTAAAGAGTATGGTGTCAACTGGGCTGGCTACTATTGCATCATGTAACTATGATCTTATGAGTGCTGTGCATGGGAAGAAAACAATGAATATATTATGCATTGGACATGGAGGGGGGAGCTTACCACTATTCTTGGCGAGTAAAATTCAAGGTGGGGAAAATTCACTTGCCTTTTCTGCTTGTGCTTTTACTGAAGAAGTAATGAATATGGCAAAAATCATGAAATAGAAGTATGAAGTTACAAAAAAATTGCTTTCTGAGAATTATCAAACATGTGATATGCCAGCTACATGTCTTTGTTTATATCTAATGTACTTTTAGTATCATATTCATATTAATCTAGTGTGTTAATATTGCATTTAACCCTACCTTTCTTTTTGTTGTTATTAATTTATATTACCTTGTAAGAGAATTAAACATTTACTTTTACATTTTCTTTTAAGTAATTTGTCAGTGGAAAAGAAAATTCTATTTTATATAACAGAAGGGGAAATCTTGTATAGGAATGTCTTTTTGTCATCTGGCTATCTCTGATATCCAAGTTATAACAGTTTCCTGGTGCACTGATTGGGAATCATGGCTGTGTGTATATCCAGCTGACAAATCTATCAATTGATTAATGCCCAAATGAAAAATAATGATGATGAAAGAATATTAGTTCCTTATATACCATGAGAGTCAATCATACATAATAGCTGACCACATATATGGTGTATGAGCCGACATATTGTCTTTATTTATTTGAAATAACAGTTTAAATATATCTATTGCGCTTTTGGCTGTCTTGGGGCAGCAGTCCCATTCTTTGTGTGAAGTTGATGATAATGTAGAACTTATGTCAGGCAGATGTCTCATATAGTTGCTGTATGCTTCTATCATTTTGAACTTCCTGGAAGGATCTGGAGCATGCTTTTGCTGGCTTGCGAATCTGTTTTTGAACATCTCATCATTTACCTGACTCAAACTTATATGCTTCTTTCAGGTGCTGTTGTCCACATAGTCGAAATTGACCCCATTGTTATCTCTGCTTCAGTTCAAGCAATGGGCTTTCCATATTTCTCAGTTATGACCCCATTAGGTGAGCGATTCATGTCGAAACCAGATATCAATGATGAAGTGCTGTGGAAAGGCATCCATGAGAGAATTTACCTCTATGAATCAGATGCTGAGAAGTTTATCCTTCAAAACAACAATGTGTATGATTTAGTCTTCATCGATGCTTATGATGGTGACGACATCTTCCCTCATAAACTTCGGGACCCAGATTCCCCTTTTATCAACACCCTCAGGAATCAACTGCATCCTGAACATGGCACTGTTGTGGTGAACCTTCATTCCGATTCTGATTTTCTCGAGTCTGCTGAAACAAACTCATATTTTGGTCAACAGCTTCCACCGATGGGAAAATATGTAACCAGTGTTTCCCATGTATACAAGGATGTTCTATTGGAAAACGGAAGTTCACGTGATGGAAAAATAGGTTCTGGTTTGGCATTCAGTGTTTCAGTTCCTTGGGTATGTAATTCAACCCTGGTTGTGTGCAGAGGTTTTAGGATGGATGGTGGGTATTATAAGAGGGATTTCGTTTTGAACACTGTTATATCCAAGTCCCTTGAACTGGAACTTGTACTAAACTTACCATTCCCATGCTTTCAGTATATAAAGAGAGGTTTTAGACTCATTGATTAAACTTTTGAATAGTTTAATTGAACCTTAAATTTAGACAAATTGCAAGTGTTTTAAGGAGAATCATGACATGATCCAATCTTGAAGTTTCGAGTGCTTTTGCGGTTGCATTGAATTATAATAACCATTTTAGAGTTATATTTTTATGAAATTTTCCAAGCTTAGAAAATAGAACACATCAATTGGATATGCTACTTTCCTTCTCTAATGTGTGTTGTATTTGTATCATTTGAAAACTTATGTCTTATTATATAAAAATTAAATATCATGAGTAAAATTTCTAACAATAAATATTGGCTTACTAACTCTATTTTACAAATTTTTTTCTCACAATCCTACCGCAGCTCGTAATTGGGTAGGCAGATACAATAATTAGTGGATAGAAACCGATAAGTTTTCTTTTTCAATAGACAATAATTTAAATTTAGTTTAAATCACGGTCTATATAATATAGATAATCTATATCCATTGATCTATGCTCCCTTTCATTTTCCTAATGAATGTCACAAAGGGCTTGTATAAAAATGAATAAAGATAGGTTGACAAACATTTTTTATAATTTTATCTCACAAATGCCGACGTGGTATCTCATAATTAGTCAGCTTGTATTTGGTCAAGCGAAACCCATTGTTGGACAGATAAAACCCATTTATAAACTGACCAATTACGAGTTGACATATCGCATTTGTGAGAGAAAGTTAGTGAGAAGGGTTTGTGAACTTAGTATGACTAGCATAAAATATCTCCTTTTCGATTTGATTAGCTCACACTTCTTTTTGGGCTACAATCAATATATGGGCTTTAAATGTGTTTACACGGCCCATACCAATCACGATCCCTCGTCTTATCAAAAACCCTAAACCCTCCTTCGTTCTCTCCCTCAATCTCTCATGGCGTCCAATCAAGGCAAAATTCTCTCTAGGATCACCGGCGCCGTATCGGACTCTCCAATTGTCGCCTACACCAAACGCACGGCGTCCGACACGGCCAACGTCACCAAAAAACTCCTCAAAAGCACCGGAAAAGCGGCTTGGATTGCGGGGACCACGTTCCTCATCCTGGTGGTTCCACTCATCATCGAAATGGACCGAGAACAGCAGTTCACGGAGCTCGAGTTGCAACAGCAGAGCCTGCTCGGTCCACCCCCACTCGCATCGGCTCAGAAGTGAGTGAACTCGGTCTCTCATCTGGCGGGGTCAGGTTAGACGGGTTTTGATTAGAGAGGTTTTGAATTAATGTTTATTCAGTGTTGTGTTAGGGTTTTGATGGTTTTATAAACTAAGAATGATGGATTACTGTGGATTAAATGATGAATGTTTATTATAAAGTTTTATTTCGTCTCTCTTATCGTACATGTATATGTGGAGTTTGGTTTTGTTTGGTTTTGATCAGTTTCTTTAATTTATGGTTTTGTTGCAGTACAATTAGTGGTTTACTAAACTAAGTTTGATTCAATAACTTGACCTAAGATCAAGCTGATCAAAATGTTTTCTATTAGACCTTTTTGATCTCATACGAAATAATTTAATTTAATGCGTTGTCAAAATGGCAAATTTTGAACATAGCATTGGAATAAATTCGCAATTTCATGGGACTCTTTGGTTGTTGCTCCTTACGAAGAAGTATTTTCTGGTTTCTTTTACTGTTTTGTTCATGTTATTTTACTTGGAATGTAATTTTGCAAAATTTTCGTCTGTACTCTGTGCATTTCGGACTCCATATTTCTCCATGTCTTTGATCTTTTCAGTAGCGTTTTCTCATCTTCTATGTATGGTTGTATCTGAAAGCAAAAACTTGTTATATACATTTTTTTAGTAGCATGAATAATACTCTTTTTTTCGATAGGCATCATATGTTTTCACCATAGGAATTTGTTTGGCTGCTAATCTCTTCTTTTTCCTGCTGGATCTTTGGCTCTGAAACTTTTAGCTGTTTAAATGTCTATGGCTCTTGCTGCACATGGTATTGCATCAATATCTCCCCGCGATTACTATTTCCTTTGAGCCATTTGTTTCTTTCTAGTAACATCTTCCTTCTATAGTACCTTTGGATGCAATTTGGTTTGAGCAATTGTTTTATAGTTATTGCATAGTTTATGACAGCACACTTTCCTGTAGTTATTTTTAACATTTGAAGACTGTCACAAGTGAGATTTGCCATCTCCTTTTAGTGAATTTTAGTTGAACTTCGTCGCCTTCTGTTTTTTCAATAATTCTTTTTATGGTTTCATGGTCGTTTCCCTTTAATGCAATTTTGCCTCCATTTCATCAAATTTACTATTCTCTCAATGTCATCTTCATCGCAAGATCTTTTTAGTATGTTTTATTTTATCGGTTTCAGTTTTTTCTTTGCTTGAATGTCATCATTTGAATTTTATAAAATAAAGAGCATATGTATTAGCTTTAATAAATAGGAGTTAACCTGTCAATAAGCTTGCAACCCTGCGTTTCTCATCGAAGCTGCTGTACTTACAATCAAGTCATTCGCTATTTGCATAACAGGGTCATCATTTTTTCTACATTGAAATGTGTTTTTTCTTTTTGCTTTGATATTTAGATGTTGGCTATGAACTCTTTTGTGTTTCCTGGGTTCTTGCATGTTATAGGTTTCTTTGACATTTGCAAGTCCTTCAAACTTATCAAGAATTTGGCTTCATATTGTATTCCTTTTCCCGTTTATGAAGGTATTACCTATCTATTTTGCTCAAAGTAAATTTAATTGGTATTTTCATTCCAAATTAACCACCTGAATAGAAGAACCCAAAAGGCCAATTTTCAGATCCAGATCGATGTGTAAGAAGAATCATCTCATCTGCAAATCAACATTATGGATGTTTCTACTTTGGGTATATTATGTTCACCTTAACTATTAGCGGCAGCTCAAAGATCATTCAATCAGATTAACTTATTCTGAAATTTAAACGGCAATTAATTGTCGCAATTATTGGATTAAAAACTCCAGGGCACTTACCTTGATTCATTCACACCTCTGAAAACAAATCGGAGACGAACCTGTGGTCTCAAGGTTTATTTTTCAGCTACTGTGATGTCCCTGTATGTCAGCCACCATTATATAAACTGCCACCACAATACCTATCAAGGAAAATCCCGAATTGGAGCAGTTATGCACTCTTGTTATGGGAGTTATGTACTCTTCTAATGGTAATCATGTTCTGGGAATCTATATTCTGAAAGATTGTCATTTTTGTGGATCTATATTCTTCGACGACCTATATTGTGTTGAAAGAATATGAAGCGACCACAATAGTATATCTATATAATGTGATCGATTGTGTAACGCCTAGTGGCCTGCAAACACAATCGTATATAATAGAGTAAATCAAACAAAATGCGGTAAAATTATATAACTCTCTATTATTCACATTAGCTGTAAGAATCTAGGCAGAAGGAGAGGCAATATATATAATTGCCGAAGTATGCCAAAGAAAAAAGAGAGAAGAAATACTTCAATTGTATTCTGTATATTGAATTGTGTTTTACTCTTTACAAGTGATGAATTTATACAAAAACTAAAGAGTTAACAAAGGAAAGGAAATCAATTACAAAAATTCAGCATCAATCAATCACTTGAAATCAGCCTTGATCAATGATGCTAAATATCTTCGATTAGCCGTGATTCCAGCATGCATTCCATATTCCATCATTAGTGTCAGAGTTTAGGCTGGAAAGAAGGCAAAAGAGGCAGAGGACTGCCGAAGAATGCCAATAGAGGTGAGCTTGACAAAGTGGTATAAACAATGCTAAAGAATGTCAAGAAAAGAGAGAATAGAAGACTGTATTTTGTATAAATTTCATGCATTGTAATGAGTACATCAGCCTCTTTATATAGTGGCTTTGAATACAGTAAAGGCAATGAAATAATACAGTAAAAGAAATATAATTACTTAATAACAAAATATTACGACAATCAATAAAATAAATGCAAATCAATAATTGCTTGATTTCAGCATGAATATCTTCAGCAATCCATATTTCATCACTCCCCCTCAAGTTGGTTGTTTGTAGATGTCGAATAACTCCAAGCTTGTGTAGTAAATAAGAATGCTGACGACTACATAAAGGCTTCATGAAAATATCTGCTGATTGTTCCGAGGTTTGTATGTGCATGGTCTTGATAATCCCTTTTTGAATCTTTTTCTTGATGAAATGACAGTCAATCTCTATATGTTTGGTTCTTTCATGGAAAACTGGATTTATTGTGATATCATTAGCAACTTTATTATCGCAGTATAAAGTGACTGATTTCCCTATTTGCACTCCTAAATCTTTTAATAATCCAAGGATCTAGACATTTCACAAGTTGTTTTTGTCATGACTCTATATTCCGCTTCAACTTAGGAAAGCGATATTGTTGAATGCCTTTTGGTTTTCCATGATATAAGAGACCCTCCAAATTTAATGCAGAATCCTGTAAGAGACTTTCTGATCATAGGACATGTACCCCAATCTGAATCACAATATGCTGTGATGTCCAAATTCCCACCTCGTGGTAAAAGGAGTCCTAGTCCAAGACATCCCTTTAAATACTTAACTACCTTGATCGCTGCATCCATATGAGACTATTTTGGCCCATGCATGAATTGACTCAATATGTGAATGGCGTAGCTTATGTCGGGTCTTGTCATTGTGAGATAAATAAGTCTTCCCATGAGTCTCTGATAGTGGGATGGGTCGTTTAACAGAGGATCATTTTATGAAGAGGCTGTCTCATGATCATACTATTGGGATGTGAGTTTGGTGTTCTGTTCCACAGGAATGATGCTAGGTTTGCATGCTGATAAACCACAGTCTGACACAAGCTCTAAAACATACTTTCTTTAACTTAGAGATATACCTGCTGGGGATTGTGCAATCTCAATGCCCAAGAAGTACTTTGGCTCCCTTAGATCTTTTATACATAAATGTCTATTGAGATGATCTTTAAAGGTACGAATGTCATCCTGTAATAATTTCTTTCTAGCTAGTATACTCATAAAATAATCAATAAAACTCATTAAAAATATATATATAAGAAAATACACATATAAACGAGTAATAAAGTATGGGCCCATATTAAATCTTTCTTTATATACAAATATACTCAAAATAGCAACTTGACAGTGTAGCCCAACCCTTCCACTGCGTGACGTCCCAGGCCACCGCAACTCACCTATTACCTACAAAAAACATTAAAAACAACGGAGTGAGCACTAATTGCTCAGTAAGTAAATCCACTATGCTACCCTTCTCTCTCCGTTACTTAAGTTCCAAATTTTCTTTCCTTACGTCACACTTCCCGATTATTCTCTGTTCTTCTATCTATTCTTTCTCATTCTTTCTCTGTTTTTCTCCCCATTTTCTAATTTTTCACTACTCATGATAATGAGCATGGTCTTATGCATATTCATGATGCAAATGCACAAATACATAGATTATGCATTTTCTTTTCTATTTTTCTTATTCTTATTCTGTTTCTTTTTCTTTATTTATTTCTTTCTTTTCTATTCTTTCTTTTCTTGCTGATCAGACTCGGTTGAGGCATGAATTTGGAAGCCTGGCCGTGTGAGTGAATTCTCTAATTCTGGGTATAGTCCTCATCCACGTGCACTTCTAACAAACTGTACAATTCTTCTTTCTAAATTCTGAGGCCGCTCACTAAAGGCGGCGTGCATGTAGGGCTATGTCACTCACGGGCTCCCCATCGCAACAACCTTCTCTTCTTTTTATCTTTTTACACTTTTTTAAATAAAAATTCAGATTTGAATATCTTTAATATTCTCATTTCTTTCTATTTTCTCTTTAACATATTTTAGTGTTTTTTCATGCTCTTATGAATATGTATGCATGTAGATGGTTTCATGCTTATAATTTTTTCTAAATTCACATGTTTAGATGCAATTATGCATTATCGAATGCAAACATGTCATTCTCTACCATCTACAAACTCATCCCAAAGTAACACATAATCATACTCATATATGCACTTCTCTTTGACATTTCATCAAACAATTCATGTGTACAAATCAACACTAATTTGGCTACACTTATATCTCTCTTCTAGGCCACCAAAAATTTGGAATAACATCCTCCATAACTAGCGCCAAATCTGCCCAAAATACACACTCCAAAATCTCCACTTCAATTCTTCCAAATTTCATCCAAACATTCATCAAGTATCTAATATACCAACACAACTTCTCATGGATAAGTTCTAATCATCATTCAACACCAAATCCATCAACAATTCTACACATAACACATATATATACATAAAGAAAATTCTCTACACAACATAACTTAAATCATACTTAGGATAGGATTTACTTACCTTTGATATGAGCAATCCAACCCTTTAAGAATCTTCTTTGATCAAACTCTCTTCCTCTTAAATCCTATGAGCACAAACCATCAAAATTCAACACTTTAAAAATGAAAAATCACTTCTTAGTGCAAGGATCTTACCTAAAGATGCTTGGGATTGAAAATCCACTCAAAAATACCCAAAATCTATAAATTTCTTTGAAAAAAAAGTGAAGAAATTGAGAGGATTTGGAGGAGAAGGTGGCATGAAAATGGGTTGAAGAGTGGCTAGGGTTGAACTCTTCAATCCTTGATATAACATAAAATTATATATAGTTTCCCATTTTGCCCTTGTATTTTCTTTAAAATTCCATCTATGTCCCTTAATCAATTATCATAATGCCCTCATTTTTATTGCATTCTCCATGAAATTCTATCTCTTTTCACTCCCCACAATTTCAACTAATTTTGAGTGAAAATACCATTTTACCCTTAATGCAAGTTTAAGGCATTTTCTTCACATTTTCTCAAAATAATTTTAGCAAAAAAATCAACTAAATGTATAAGAGCATAAATTAAATTACGTACCTCCATGTGAGTGTTACACATCCTCATTGTTCTCAGTGATTAGGATATCATCAACATAAATAATAAGAGCAATGAATGTGGTACTTTTGTGCCATGTGAAGAGAGAGTAGTCATGGTTGGACTAAGTGAAGCCCGTGTTTATTAGAGCCTCTGTGAATTTTGCATTCCATTGGTGGGATGCTTGTTTCAAACCATACAAGGACTTGAGTATACAACATACCAGATTCTCCCCTTGTCTACGTAGTCTGAGAGGAAGATCCATGTAGATTTCTGCATGAAGATCCCCATGAAGGAAGGCATTATGAACGTCAATCTGATGAAGAGTCCAGTCACGTATGGCAACAATAGATAAAAAAGCCCGAACAATAACTTGCTTGGCCACCGGGGAAAAGTGTCATGGTAATCAAACCATTTTCGTTGAGTGAAGCCTTTGGTAATGAGACGGGCTTTGTATCATTCTATTGAACCATCGCCACGATGCTTGATCTTGTAAACCCATTTACAACCAATGGGCTTCCTGTGAGGAGGACATGGATCAAGATCCTAAGTATGATTATGAGAAAGAGCACTGAGTTCATCGGCCATGGCCTGGCACCAATATGGCAATATGCATGGGGAATAGCAAGCAAGAAGGCTCTTGTTGGGCAGAAATCTAACTGACACAGATCCTATGGGCAGGGGACAGTCTGTCATAAGTAATATAGTTGGAAGTGGGATAAGAAGTACATATGGTAGTCTGAATGGTGGGATAGACATAATCTTCTATCCAAATAGGTGGGCGAATGGCCCTTGTGGATGGTCTCTGAGAGGGCATAGGGACTATAGGAGTATTATCCAAAGGTAGAGGCAGACTAGTATGTTGTTTCTCTGGAGAAGAATTAGGAGAAGTGGGAAATGGTTTTGAGACGGACATGGAGGGTCCTATATCATGGATGGGATGCATGGTATAATAAGGTCTTGATAAAGCATCCTCTAAAGGATCTTCCAAAGCAGGTCAAGACTGCGAAGATTTATCAGAAGTGGGCCTGTCTAAAAATAGAAAAGAGTCTTCATGAAAAACCACATCTCTAGAAACCAGGAATTTTTTTTAGATTAGATCATATAGTCGATAACCTTTCTGATGCATTGGGTAACCTATAAAAACACATTAAGTGGCCCGAGGAGAAAATTTATCATGTCCCCCTAAATTTGTAGAAAAACATAAACACCCAAACACTTGAAGATGATCAACTGTAGGCGGTTTACCAAAAAGAAGCTCATAGGGTGTCTTACCATGTAGAGCTTGACTCGGCATCCGATTGATGAGGTAGGTGGCCATGACCACACATTCGCCCCAAAGGGTGATAGGGATGTTGGCTTGGTATTTTAGGACACGGGCGACCTCTAGGAGATGTCAATTTTTTCGTTCAACTATGTCATTTTGTTGAGGTGTATAGACACAGGAGCTCTCATGGATGATACCAAGAGAAGAAAACATGGTCGGACATTGAGTGTTAAAAAAATCTCTAGCATTATCAGTTCGAATTCGTTGAACTGAAAGATCAAACTGGATTTTGACCATGGACAAAAAATGTCTAATGTGAGTGAGTGTCTGTATTTTAGATTGCATGAGGTAAACCCAGGTTCCTTAAGAGTAATCATCAATGATGATTAGAAAAAATTTAAGCCATCGTGATTGGTTGTGTGATATGGACCCCATATGTTCATATGAACTAAGGAAAAAATGCATGTGGTGAAGGGTGTGTGTTGGGGAGATGTTGTGTGGGACTGTTTTGCAATAAGACAAACAGGACAATTGGGTTGAGGAATAAAGGCAATATGACCCATGCGTTGATGCAAAATAAACAGAGTTTTATTAATGTTTGTATTATAAACAAAATTTTTATTATCAGTAGCATAAGACATGGAGTTTTTAGCATCAGAGTCACCTATCCAATAATAAAGACCATGGTATACTTTACCCGAACCCATCAGATTCCCAGTCAAACGGTCCTAAAACTCACATTTGTTAGGAAAGAATTTTAAAACACAGACATTATCTTAACATAGTTTAGAAATAGATATAAGGTTGAGACGAAAAGCGGGAACAAACAAGGCATTATGAAGAACCAAGTGTTTGTTGAGATGAACAGTCCCTAATTGAGTGGCTGGTGCATGTGTACCATTAGGCATACAGACCGAGGTGTAGGATATGGTGGATGCGTGGGAGAAGTGTTTGGGATTGCAAACAATGTGGTCACTAGCCCCTGAATCAATTATCCAAATATTTTCTTTAATAATATTGGAACAAAAGGATGTAACTGCGTAAGACGTTGTATTGGCCTGTGGAGCTTGGTTCAGCATCTGCAAGATCTGGTGATACTGTTCTTGGCTAAACATAGGGGTCGTAGTACTATTTCCAGAAGTAACAAGTTGACTTACTTGATTGGCAGTGGTGGATCCAGACCGTTGGTTTTGAGGGCGACTGTGTAATTTCCAACATGTGTCCCTTGTGTGGTTTCTTCTTTTGCAATAATCACAGTAGCGATTTTTGTTGGACTTGGGATGGCCCATGAGATGAATTAAAATTGTTGGAAGAAGCTGGGTCATTTGCCGAATTTGGGCCAACAACAAAACTTGAGCCGAAGTTATTATTTAGCCCATATATCCCATTTGACTTTGAGTCGTTGGATGAGGGGTTTCGATCGGGGCCGTTCACTCCTCCATATAAAATAAATCCGTTCACTCCTACATATAAAATAAATCTTTCTCCTTCAGGTTGCCCTAGCCCCCCTTTGCAATCGCCATTCTTTGTCTTCGTTGGTCCAAACTGCCGGCACTGTTGGGTGATAGAGAAGGCAGCAAACTCAGCACTTGATTGAGAGTTAGACGAAGCTAATCTCTAGCTTTTGTCTTGCACCACCAACTGGTAAGTGCGCCGGAGAGATGGCAACGGCGATGTGGCCAACATTTACGTCCGAAATGCCAAAAAACTGTTATTCAAACCAATCAAAAAATGAATTAACTTGTTTTGATCTTTAACACGCTTGATCTGTTGAAGAATCGTGGATGGCCCTTCAAACGGTTCTTCAACATAATCAAGTTCGTTCCAAATCACCGAAATGTGATTGAAATAAGCAATGCTCGACAGGTTGTGTTGATTGATCTCAATAAGGTTTTTACGCAAAGTAAGGGTTTTTGCTAGATCTAATTGACCATACATCCCTCGGATGTTCGTCCACATCTCTTGGGCATTTTTCAGTTTGAGGCAAGCCGGCAACAATCTCTTAGGTCAAGGAGTTGCTAATCTAGGCACGAACAAAGGTATTACACTGAGTCCAATGTTGAGAAAGGTGTGGTTTAGTAGGTTGAGGAAGGGTTCCATCGATGAACCCTTCCTTATTTTTGGTTACCAGGGCTCGCCGAAAGTCTTTGGCTAGGTGGCGTAATTTTGAGATCCGGCCAGGGGTTGTTTCACGAGCACAAACTCAGATCCGTCGGAAACCAGCGAAAAAAGGCATCCCTTGGTTGCGATCAACCGTTGGTGGCAAGAAGAATCTGGAAAACTTGGTAGGGATTTTGATCCGTTGGGTTAGGGTTTTGACCCATAAACCAGAATGGAATTGGGCCGGTTTGGAAGTTGGATCCGAGTTGGTAGTTAGGGCCTGTTTGATAGGTTGGACCAGTTTGGGTGTTTGGGCCCGTTGGGTTAGTTTGATTGTTTGGGCCTGTTGGATGAGTTGGGCTAGTTTGGCCACTTAGGTTTGTGTTTGGTGACCCATTTGTGGTTGCGGACTCTAAGTCTGGTGCTATGGGTGTTTTGGTTGGCTCCATTGTTGGCTATTAGTGATGTTTGGGAAAGATAATCTAATCCTACTGCCTTGTTTTGTAGATTCAAAAAAACAATGGCTTAGAGAGGATTTTGGCAAAAGCAAAGAAATGCTTTGATACCATATTAGAGTTTAGGCTAGAAGGAAGGCAAAAAGGCATAGGACTGTCGAAGAATGCCAATTGAGGGAAGCTTGACAAAGTAGCAGAAACAGTGTTGAAGAATGTCAAGAAAAAAGAGAGAATAGAAGACCGTATTTCGTATATATTTTATGTATTGTAATGAGTATATCAGTCAATTTATATAGTGGTTTTGAATATAATAAAGACAATGAAATAATACAATAAATGAAATATAATAAGGACTTAATTACAAAATATTAGATAATGAATCAAATAAATGCAAATCAATAATTGATTTATTCCGAATATCTTTAGCATTCCATATTTCATCAATTAGCAATACATTTGAGTTGAGCTAGCTCGGTATGCCATTCCATGTTTGAGTTGATCTAAAAGATACAAATAATTTTGTATAAAAACATGATTGTGAATTTAACAGGTAGATAGCAAATCGAGCGGGCCTTGAGCAGCACAGCTAACTTTATAATAGCTTCCTGGCGCAGTGAATCACCATAGCAGGGGACCTCTCAACCGTCTCTCGAACATGAACCAGCCATTAGACCAACCCAACACTGATCCAAGAATCCTCCACGCAAGAGTTCTAAAATCCACCCACACAGACCGTTCCTCCTACAACAACCTCATCACTCTCTACTCCAAATCAAACCTTAATCTTCTCTCTTACTCCCTCCGTCTCTTCCACCAAATCCCATCACCCAACGTCGTCTCATGGACGGCCTTGATCTCTTCCCACTCCAACTCTCCTCTCTCTCTCCGCTTCTTCCTCTCCATGCTCCGCCACCCCACTCTCCCCAACCAGCGCACCTTAGCCTCCCTCTTCAAAACCTGCGCCTCTCTCTCTCACGCTTTCTCCTTCGGCCTCTCCCTCCACACTCTTTCTCTCAAACTCTCCCTCCAAAACAAGCCCTTCTGCGGCTCCGCTCTGGTTAACTTCTACTCTCGCTTTCGCTCCCCGGACAATGCCAGACAGGTGTTCGACGAAATTCAAAACAGAGACGAGGTCTGTTACTCGGCAATGATCGTGTGTTTCGCGCAGAACTCTCGTAGTTTGGATTCTTTATCAGTGTTTGCTGATATGAGGAGCTGTGATGTGGGGTCCACGATGTACAGCGTGTCTGGAGCATTGCGCGCGGCGGCTGAGCTGGCGGCGATGGAGCAGTGCAGGGTGGTTCATGGGCATGCCGTTGTTGTGGGTTTAGACAAGAATGTGATTGTGGGAACCGCTTTGATTGACGGATATGGAAAAGCTGGGCTTGTGTTTGATGCAAGAAGCGTGTTTTATGAGAATTTGAGTGAATTAAATGTCGTTGCGTGGAATGCTATGATGGCCGGTTACGCACAGCAAGGAGATAAAAATTCAGTAGTTGAGCTTTTTCATTTATTGAAAACGAGAGGTTTTGTCCCGGATGAATATAGTTTTTTGGCGGTTTTAACGGCCTTTTGTAACGCAGGTTTGGATTTTGAGAGTGAGAAATGGTTGGAGAGAATGAGAGCTGAGTATGGTTTAGAACCGGGGTTAGAACACTACACCTGCTTAATACGTGCAGTAGGAAGAGCTGGAAGATTGGGGGATGCAGAGAGGATTGCAATGGCTATGCCATTTGAACCCGATGCAGCAGTGTGGAGGGCATTGTTATCTTCTTGTGCTGCACACGGAGCAGCTGACATGGCTCGGAAAATGGCACAGAGGTTATTGCAAATAGACCCTTATGATGACTCGGCTTATGTAATTGCAGCTAACGTGTTATCGAGTGCAGGAACGGTGGGATGAAGTTGCAGAAGTGAGGAAGACAATGAAAGACCGGAGAGTGAAGAAGGAAGGTGGGAGGAGTTGGATTGAAGTGAAAGGGAAAGTTCATGTGTTCTTGGCGGGCGATAGAAGGCATGAGAGAGTTAAAGAGATTTACGCCAAGCTAGAGGAGTTGATGGAAGAGTGTGAGAAGTTAGGGTATGTTCCAATTTGGGATGAGATGTTGCACAATGTTGAAGAAAAGGAGAAAAGAGAAGGGCTTTGGTATCATAGTGAGAAACTGGCGCTGGCATTTGGGTTGATGAGTGGATCACCAACAGGGAAGCCATTGAGGATTGTGAAGAATTTGAGGATTTGTAGGGACTGTCATGAGTGTTTTAAGTATATTAGTAGAGTGGTGGAGAGGGAGATCATTGTGAGAGATGTTAACAGATACCATAGATTTTTAAATGGTAGCTGTAATTGTGCTGATATTTGGTAGTTTAATTACTCAAGATTGATCACCATTATCCTCTTCATGGAAGAAGAGGTTTTTTTTTTTCTTTTTTGACAGGGAGTGCCCGGGTTAGCTTACTTGCACCTCGACTAATCTCCCCAGACCTTGAAGTTAACGACCGGATAAACCCTCTAGTGGCTACTCCTATTAGCAACTGAGGGGAATAGAAGGGGAATCAAATTCAAACCTCTTAAGTAATACATCTGGTTTTCATGTAAGAAGAGTAGCAGGCATTTTTGGGGAAGCTTAGTGAATTTGGGATGTTTGACCTCAATTATGAAGAGTAAATTGTTGATTTTCATAGATTTCCGTAATCAGTTTGGCAAATTCGCAACCGTGACTTTGATGGTCTCAATTAACCTCTTCTTAGTTATTATTTTTTTTTTTTCCTAAAAGAATGAATAAATTTCATGAACCTTGCCTATTATTTCGTTAAAATACAATATCATTGGGTGGTTTTAATATATACAAGTTTTTCGTAAAAAAATTGAAAAATAATTTAAAAAACCTAAGAACCAGCCATTTTTAATTGCATTTTAATAATATTGTAAAAAAGATTGTAAAAGAAATCACAAACCATTAATATATATATTTCATGAAAATGGAGAAGAGCCACCAAGTCAAACCAGTCTGGACTAGCCAATTAGCTATCGGGCTGAAACGAGGGTATACTGGGAAAAGAATAAAGTCGAAATGGGCCGACTAGGGCCCAAGTTTAAAGGCCCGGCCCAGAGGAACATAAGAGAGTATAACTATATGACAGCTGGAAGGGACCACATGATACCTGGGAGATAGTAGCTGTCGAAGGATTATTGGTGGAGGGTCTGAACTCTGAAAAATAAGTTGATTGATTTGAATACTGTAAACAACTGTCAAGCTCTTGTAGCGAGCGCACCATCCAAAACTTGCCACATGGGAACGACTATATGTTCTTCGAAAACCCCGAAAAATAAGTGGAACGTTACTTCAACTGTATATTATCCATTTGCAATGATACCGGGACTTCATTTTTTAAATAAATAATAATTTAAATGTTTAATATTGGGGAATAATATCTCATTGAACTTAAATGCGATGTTTTAGCTCAGATTTTTTAATTTTTATTTTTCAAAAAATTTGTATCCTTAAATGTGGAAGCCAAGAACTCAACTGACTTGATAATGTCCATATCAAATAATATTATTGGATTTCTTTTATGAGAATTGTCTCTCTTATTTAAGGAAGGTTACCTCAATTATGATTATTTATTATTTGGTCCATTGGATGAGCATTTCTTAATTTTGCTGGCATATGTTGTGTTTCTCTGGAGATGAAAAAAAAAAAAAAAAAAAAGCTTAAAAATATTTCTTGAAAAAAGCACTTATTAAGAAATTAATTTAAACTTTAAATTAATATAAAATGTTGAAGTATTTGTTAAGAGAAGTATATGATAAAAAAAAAAAAAAAAAAAAATTATAAGCGTCTTTCAATTATTTTTATAAGCAACACTTTTAATGCTTAAAAAAAAAAAAAACCCACGATTGTAATCCTGTAAAACTAGATGTGTGTTAATATTAATATTGGCATTAAGAACTATAATAATATTGTGACTTTTTTTAGGTTTGTGAAATGTTTAATGAACTTTGATGATTAGTTGAGATGTGTACAAACTAGTTCGAACACTTATATATATATATATATATATCAGAAATAGTTACGTAATAATTAATGCATTTTTCTTATATTACATGATGAGTGATATAGTTACCATAAATCAATTATTGTACTATTATATAATTTAAAATTTTCTTCATCATAAAGACCTGTTAAAATAGGGCCTGGACTTCAAAGAAGCCACTTATTAATTCTAGTTTTAGGCTTAGGAGCGTCCACGTTCAGAATTTCATTTCAAAAGCAAGTATTATGAAATGAAAGAAGAATTGAAGGAAAATTTCATTACAAAAAGTGAGAGGCCGACTTTCACATGGCACATGATATGCCAGTACAATCTGTCGGTTTGCTACAAAAACTGTCTTCAAGGGATGTTCTGTTCTAATTTTAGCATCATAAAATGAACAACAATTTATAAGCTTTGTATTGCAATGCAAATACATCAAGTTTCATGAATGAGATGGGAGTAGCTGTTAAAACACTTGAAAGAAAGAACATGGGTGAGTAGATTCTCACTTTCATATCTTATTATTATTATTTCTTTAATATTATTCATCTAATTACTAATTTCCCTTTCACATTTAATCCCTTTTAGATGTAACATTCCTAATTGAGTTCCACATAGTTAAAAAATGACCTCCTTGCAAGCCAATTTTAAGGGTGAGTTTTATTCACCATCTGGATAAACCTCATTGGCTTGACACTCGTATAAGATGGTGTATCGCGACCCACCATAGATGTCACCAACTAAGTATATCGAGCCACTGCGGATGTCAAAGGTATAAAATCTTACCAATTGGTTATATCGAGCCATTGTGCATACTGGTTTCAAGGGACGGATTGTAACAATCCTAATAGTCCCATGTCACTAAGATTAATAACCACTCGGACAATCTTCCCTTATAAGGGAACTGGTTTTAAAAAAGAGTTTTACCCATTTTTTCCTGTAAAAGAGCATACTGTTACGACAAAGGACCAATGTAGAGACCCACAAAGCGCGTGAAAGCACACAAAAACAAAAACATATTCGTATAGCTTGCTGCCAAATTTTGTTGATTGCACCTAGCTGTATAATCTTTTGACTGGGGTTTGAACTTGGGGTAGGCTGCAACAAAATATAATATTCCCCTTCCCCAGTTGAAGTAAAAAGGGAAAAGAATTTACAGACTCATCAGGTGTTTTACCATGTGGATGATTTTGTTTAAACAATCCTTCCTTCAATTATTAGATTCAATCATCTTCGGCCCAGAAAAAAAGGTCAACTATTACCCAAAGAAATCCTCTATTTCAAGATTGATATGCAGGAGGAGTTAGTAGTACTGCTGATAAAGAAGTAAAGTGAAAGTTTCTGGGTCCTAAAGTTTACCATATTCAAAAGTCTCAATCTTGGTTTAAATTACTAAATGGTCATCAAACTCTGTGAATAAGTTTATTCACTGTAAAACATTCTAATTCTAAATGTCAATGTAGAAATTAAAAAAATAATTCAGTCAACATCTCAGTTTGCGTTTATGGGAGGAGATAGGCTGTTGCTACTTTGTAAAAAGCATAAAGTAGTGAAGAAAATGAAGCAAATGGGTAAGTGCAGTCTGGAGAAGTGGGAAAAATAAAATAAAAAAAGAAAGAAGATAAATAAATAAATTGATACCCACATGGCTTTGAAGATTAAAAAAAAGGCCCAAAATCAAAATGAACAAACATTCATTCATTCTCCTCATATCCTCTTTTCACCTTGGTGAAAAAATTCATGTTTATAACTTGATACCCTAATGTTACTTCTTCATCAAAATGTAACATCAAAAACCCCACATTTTGCCCGTCCTTTTTTCCTCTTTTTCTTTATCAATTCTATGCATTACAAAAAACCCATCAGTAAAGAAAGAAACAAAATATAGAAACAGTCCACCTCGAAAAAGAACTCTCTCTCTCTCTCTCTCTGCCTCTTTAGAACAACCTATTTCCTCAATAATCTGCAGAAAATAGTAGATTCAAACATGTAAGCAACCATAACGCACATAGATTTTCATCAATAGAATGCATAATAAGATGAATATAAACTGAAAAAATGTGCATACCATCATGTTTCTTCAGCAAATTTCTAGCAAACATCAAACAAATAACTACAAATCCAACTCCTGCTGCCCCTCCTAATATTATAGCCACGGTCTTTCCTGTGTTTGGCCCTGGCCCTACATCAATCAAACACATAAGAGATAGACCAAATAATTTCGATGAACAAAACCCCATTTAGATCAGTTTCTCTAGTTTTACCTGATGAATCTGAAGAAGAGGATGATGATGAAGAAGAAGAAGAAGATTGTCTCCTGGGGACTCCATTGGGATAATAACTATAACTAATAAAGCACTTATGGAGATAAATTTGGCCTGAAATAGAGCTCCCACACTCAACTTGACCTTTCTGCACAGCAGTTGTCACACAATCACCACAATCTGAATCTCCCACATCACCTTGACATTGAGCCAACAAATACACAGATTGATAGCTACTAGTATAAAATCCATGGCCAGTAACCACACCATTCTCCATCACTTGAAGAGCTGCATCTCTTCTCTCTTCAAACCCACTGCCCCTCACATTTGTTGCCCCACAAGTCTTGTACAACAGTTCCATCCCTGAAACCTGAGTAAACCCATTAACTTCATAAAGCATATAGCACCCAAGAAGTTGAACTCTAGCAGCAACAGTTTTGCCACACAGCCTGTCTGATAAAGTTGGGAGCTTGCTCACACAGCTGTAACAGTCGCTGTTGCTCAGGTCACCTCTGCATTGAAAGAGACCATTAATGGATGTCTGGCCACTACCAGAACTGGTCTTGAAAAACTTGGCCTTAGAGGACTGTGAAACCAAGGAACCAAAGAGAGCTGCAAGAGCCTGAGAGTAAACTCCAGTTGGATCTTGAAAAACTTGCTTTGCACAGCCCTTATAAACCAAGGCAGAATAATCAGGAGCAGATTCAACAAGATTTGCAAAGAAAAATAAGCCCAAAACAAGTAAAAGCTGAGGTTTTGAGGTAAAACCCATCTGAGGAACAACTTAAAATGGATCAAATCATTTCAACTTGTGAGAGTAAAGGAGGGATTTTGAGAAGATTTCAGAAGTGGGTTTTGGCTAAAAACTGAAGAAAGAAAAAAATATTGTAGGGTGTGTTTTACTTTTGCTTTGGTTTCTGCTCTTTTTAGTGTCTTGAAAAGAAAAAATCAAAGTGTTGTGGTTCTGTGTTCTGGAGATTGGGAATGAACTTTTTCTTTGGATGGCTTAGATGTACAGAGATGCAAGGGCATCTTTCGCTCTCCACAAGGGTAGAGTACGATGGACAATTCATAATGAAGAGATAAAATATCATAAAATAATCATTTTTACGGAAACAGTGAAACCAATTTTGTTTTATTACAGTGTTTCCTTTGCCTTTTTTTTTTTTTTTTTTATCACATTCAATAGAATGACTGAATGAAGAAAACAAAATGTTTAATTCAATTTTATTTTATTTAAAAAAAAAAAAAGAAAAAAGATATTATCTCTCTTAAAGGGTATGAACAGAAAGGAATTGAGAGAGTTGAATTAATCTAAAGTTTGACTCAATTACATTTAGGGTTTGAACTGTAGTAAATTTTTGTTTACCATTTATTCTTGCAATTAATATGGAGAGAGGAGGAGCCTGCCATCTGCTTTTGAAGCTGAAAGTATGGGAGGAAATTCACAGAAGAAACCTTGAATCATTTATAGCTGGATTGAGCCAAGTTGGACAAAATATTGATTGATTCGGCAACTTTGATTGATACACTTCTCTTTTGTTGTTATAGTCAAAAGAAACAATCCCTTATAATAGATGAAAAGTTTTAATGCCTTCCCACGTAAAGGGTTTGGCTTTGTTTTGATTCAAGATTGGGAATCTCTCTTGTATTTTGAAAGTTAAAGCGATAAAATACCCAAAATCTGAAAAGCTTTTTACGTTTTTAGGAATACTATTTTTAATATTATTTAATTCTTTTTAAACCCTCTAAATTTATTAATTTAATTAAATACCCCTAAATATTTTTTTTAAAATTACAAAAATACCCAACAATCTACATTTACAGTTAGGCCTACCAGCGAAAAATGGCCGAGAATGCGGTAGGATGGCGCACTGGCTAAATCTAAGCCAGGAGGTGTGCCGATCTAACCTTTTCCGGCCAGATCCACGGTGGATCGCCTTAAAAAGGCAGATCTAAGGCCAAAGTCGCGAGTTGATAAGGCGATCTTTGGCCGTATGATCGTCACGACGGCCAACAAGCGGTATGCGTTGACCATCAACGACGATCGTTTGTTGGCCGTCGTTGAGAGAAATCTGCGGCAAATCGCTCTGGCGGAGATCCAGCGTGGATACGGCGAGAAAAGGCCATATCGGCGCATGACCGGCAAGATCCAGTCGGTCATGCGCCGATAAGGCTACTCGTGCCACCTCCGGTGGTGGTGGCCGGCTGGGGGTATTTGAGGGTGGGTTGGGGGTGTTTTTGTTAACTTTTAATATTTTATTATAGGGGGTATTTTGTAAAAAAACAAACATAAGGGGTAGTTTAAATTTATAAATTCTACATCGTAAAACCTGCCAAATTCAACTTTTTTTTAACTTTTTTCAAAAAACTTTTCTCAAAACCTCTAAATTTTGAACCAAACGAAGCCTTTATTTTATTTTTCTCACGTGAGATTATTTAGTATACATTTATTTGTTTCGCTCATAAAGTATTAATACATCGGATAGAGATAATTTTGTAAAGGTTTTTTTGATATTATTAATAGGGTTTTCTAAACTGTCGAGGGAAGCGAATAAGTTTAATACAAAATGGTCTCAAAAAAAAAAAACCTTACTTAAAAATAGTTTTTTTTCCTCTTTTTAATCAGGGTGTTTGAGACAGTTTATACATATTTTAATTAATCTTCGAAGTCTATTGAACATCCTACAAATTTAAAGTACTAAATAAATCATAATGTGGTAAATGAATTCAAAGTTTAAACTCAATAACACAATAAAAAGAGTAAACCGTCAGACTAATCCCACAGAGTTGCTTAAAAATAGTTTTGACATAAAGGTTCGAAGGTATGTTTTGATTTGGTTGCCAAATGACAAAACATAATATAAAATGTTAAATTTGATTTTTGTTTGTTTGAATGTACATGTCCAAAATAGATTTCTTCTATCAAGTGTCAGTTTACGCAATAGATTGTCCTAATCACATGACTTAATAAAGTATAGTTATGATTTTGTATGAATATGATAGCTTATGGAATTAATTAACACAAGTAATCATGGAAGAATTTAGCTCTATTAACTATATATACTAAATTAATCACCGTTTTTCTAACCATAAAATAAAACAACAATAAGCACAGTATATTATTATGTTGCCACTACGCCTGACCCAAATTTAAATTTACATAATCAAGCAGGCTTTTTCAGTTCTTGAAATGTTTAAAATTTTAATTTATATAATTCGTTTCATTAATAAAAAAAGTAAAATTATAATTGTGTAGAAGAATTAATAACTGAACATTATTTGAGCTAAGCTGAGCACTACTTTATCGGGGAAGTTTATTAAAACAACCTCTCAAGTTTGAATTTAATTAAAAAACTATCAAGTTTTAAAGTTTTAACTAAATAGTCCTATTATTGATTAAGGGTAATTAAACTTGATTAGTGCTTAATTATGATTAAAGAAGTATTATGTAATCTTTTCAAAATTATACTATATTCCTACAAACCCGAAATTGTTGCAAACAAACCCAAACACCTTACCTTGGCTTCCTTCCATTTGCCATTAAGCATACTGCCTGCTGCATCTTAACTGCTTGGCTTATTGCTTCGTCTCATCTTCTTGGCTTCCTCTCATCTTCTTCTTCTTCCTCCTTCCTGTACATCTTCTTCTTCCTCATTCCTCTATATCTTCTTGTTCATCCGCCATTAACACTTTCTTCTTCCTCCACCATTAACATCTTCTCCGGCAAAGATCCCCCTCCTCCTCCTCCTGACATTTCGTGTAAGTACGTGTATCTCCTTTTTACATTTTATATTTAGATTTACAAAGATTTAATAATGGATGGGGTTTGGGTTATGATTTTGATTTAGTTGTTTAGGTTGTTGGGTTGTGTTTGATGTAATGCAAGTTGAAAGGAGTGAAATTTGTTGAAAATTTGTTCTGGGTATGATGGATCGATTGTAGGTGGAGATGACTGAAAATGTGTTCTGGGTACGATGGATCGCTTAAGCGATCTAGTGTATCGCTTAAGCGATTTGGTAGGTCTGGTAATGCAACAGATAGATCGCTTAAGCGATCAGGTATGTGGCATATGATCGCTTAAGCGATCTGGTTAAAGTCTATTGTATGGGGAGCGTCGCAAGCGATCAATAAATGGCATAAGATACACGATCATGGTTATTTATCTTTGGATCGCTTAAGCGATACGTTGTATCGCTTAAGCGATCCAGTATAAATAACCATGATCGCTTAAGCGATACATCAGACCAAATATGTGAATGTGCATATTCTTTTTAAAATATTTGAACCCTTAGTACAGCATTTAAGAATATTGTTTTTCTTGCATTATAGGTAGTTGGCTATTATTATACATGGGACAAGTTGTTTTAGGTGTTGAATATTTTGGTGAGTGGGTGGAGGAAGAAAGTAGGTGGAAGTGGATTGGGAAGAGCAAAGAAGTTATACCAATTGCTGTGAGCACAGAGGTTAGTTTTGATGAGTTGATTGATTAAATAATTAGAAGAGGTAATTTGAGTTGCTCGCGTAGTGATATAGTTGTGAAGTAAATTTTAAGCAGAGCTCCTGAAAATTATAAGGTACCTCCTGCTATATTAAAGTCGGATGAAAGTGTGAAGTTATATATGATTGATATGGCCGATAGTGGTTCGAGACCATTTTTAAGGGTTTCTTATGTAGAAAAACCGTTGGAAGTTGGTTCCAAGGAAGGGGATAACGAGGATGTAGGCGGAGATTTGCCTGGTTTTAATTTGAACTACGAGGCCATTGATTTGTTAGCTGAAAAATCAAGAGTAGACGGTGAATTGGGTGGTGAGGAGGACACTATAGAAGAGGTTGGTGATGGGGGGCAGAATGAAAATGTTGAGGAGGAGGACCCCTTAGATGTTCCCACAGATGTAGAGATTCCTTTAAATACAGATTATGCAGAAGACGTACATTGTGAGGAAGAGAACACTATAGTCGTTTATGTAGGTTCAGAGGGGGCAATTGGAGCTAGTAGTGAATCAGCTTATGTCTTTACGGATGGATCGGAGTTGCACATAGGGTATTTATTTGACAACAAAGAGGAAGTGGTGAGGAAGCTAAAACTTGTTGCTGTGAAAGGTAATTTTGAGTTCATCACCAAAAAGTCAAATTCATTGGCTGTGACGGTTGCATGTCGTGACCGAAAGTGGAAATGGCGGGTTTATTGTAGAAGGTTGGCGGAGTCGGAAAAGTTTATTCTTAGCACATATACCCGTGAGCACACATGTGGTTTGGGACATATTTCAGGTGAGCATCGACAAGCGTCCGCTGATGTTATTGGACAATTTGTCAAAAATCGGTTCGTCGAAGGGAAAGGTCCGTCTCCTAAAGACATTCAAAGACTTGTGCGCACGAGTTGGGATGTCTTTGTTAGTTCTTGGAAATGTTGGAAAGGGAGACAACATGCACAAGATTTTGTGAGGGGCACGCCGAGATGCAGTCTGCGATTAGAAGCGTCTCGTTATATGCTTGAGTTGACAAACCAAGGTAGCAAGACGGCTTTGAAGTGGGGACAGAATATGATGTTTAAATATTTTTTTGTTGCTTATAGTTACGCTATAAGGGGTTTTGTAAACATGAGAAAGGTGTTGGCTGTTATGGTTGCTTTCTGGCGGGAAAGTATGGAGGTACATTGTTGGTGGTCACTGCACAGGACAGCGAGAATCACACATATCCTGTTGCATGGTGTGTGTTGACTCTGAGAATGACGAGTCGTGGACTTGGTTTTTTCAGCAGTTACGTACGATAGTGCCTGACAGTGACGAGTTATGCATAATATCTGATAGGCACAACTCTATAAAGAAGGGGATTGCCACCATTTACCGTCAAGCACATCACGGATTCTGTATGAGGCACCTTGGTGAGAACATAAAACAAAAGTTTAAGTGTGCTAGCCTCCTTCAGACATACTACATGGCAGCAAAAGCTTATCGGGTTGATGAGTTCGAGGAGCACTTCCAGCAAATCCGAATCAAGGATGTTAGAGTTGCTAAGTATCTTAAGCATGATGTTGGTTTCGAGAGATGGAGTGGAGCTTACTTTCCTGGAAGAAGGTTTGATGTCATGACCACGAACATAGCTGAGTCCATAAATTCGAAGTTGTTAATAGAAAGAGAGTTTCCAATAGTTGCACTTTTTGATGCAATCCAAAGGACAACTCGCGGTGGTTCCATGAGCGTCGTGCAAGTCGATAATTTTACTACAACCCTTGTTCCATCAGTTGAAAAATTATTACGAGAACGTATGGAACTGTCAAATGCACTGTTTGCCTATCCTCTTAATGCTCAAGAGTTCAGTGCGCTGATAGGTCCGGATGCTCTAGTTAACCTTGTTAGAAAAACTTGCAGCTGTAAAGTGTTTGACATTCAACGTTTACCTTGTCCTCATGCACTAGCAGCACTAAAACACCAACGGAAGCCGGATTTTGGTTCAAGAATTTACATGGAACTTTGCTCCCCTCTCTATATGACAGATCACTACATGCTAGCATATTCAGAAACGATATATTCGGTGCCTCCGAAGAAGCGGTGGGTAGTGCCGCCAGAGGTGGCTGACATTATCCTCCAGCCGCCATTCAAGAAGACACCAAAAGGGAGAAAAAGGGTTAAGCGTATTCCATCAGCCTTTGAGGTTCCCCGGAAGATAAATAAGTGCTCAATTTGCAAGCAACCTGGCCACAAGAGAAGCAGTTGCCAGAAGTAATTAGGTTCGAAGAAGGATGAAATTGAGGGAGTTGCGAAGGGCAACCGTTGATGAGTTATTGTTTTCAATTATTGATGTTTTAAATTTTATTGCTACCTTTAATAAATTATCCTTTATATTGTGTATTCTTATTACATGGTCTAAATATTTGTTGGTGATTTTAGTTTGGAATTAGTTTGTGAAATTGAGGAAAAAATATGGAATTAATACGTGTTGGTAATTTTACTTTGTCAAAATTCAGGAGAAAAGGTGCAAAAGTATACATTGCCCACGATCGCTTAAGCGACTAAGTGTATCGCTTAAGCGACAAAGTGTTTTCCGTAACGAGGATCGCTTAAGCGATACAGATAGCTTAATCGACCATGGGAAAAAGACAAGATTCGCGATATCACTTGCTTAAGCACACAGCGATATCCATTGTATCACTTAAGCGATTCTTGTGCAAATAATTTTAAAATTTAACTGATACACCCCCACCTACCCACAGTGCCAGATTCTAGCCACCGGAGCCGAAATCTTACCGAGAAAGGGCGTTACGATGCATAGTGGTCGGATCTGGCCGATAGGGCCTCTATATGGCCTTTTCCGGCCAGATCGACCACGGATGTGGCCAAAAAAGGTCAGACGATCCGCCAGAACTGGCCGTAGACGAACGGAGAAGTCCAGATCTTGTCGTCTTCGACAGCCAAATATATGGCCGTCGTTGTCGGTCAACGATGGCCAACATTTGGCTGTCGTTGACCGTCAAAGTCGGACATTTCATTGAAAGTCCATGATGGTAAGATGTGGCCTTTTTCGGCCACATCCACGGTGGATCTGGCCAGAAAAGGTCACAACTGGCCATTACCGGCCATTTTCGATCGTTTGTTCTTGTCGCAGGTAGCAGTAATACAGGGAAGTTGGGTGGGTGGGGGTGTTTTTGTTAATTTTTAAACTTTTTGGTATTAATAAAATTAATTCACTTAATGGGTCCAAAATTAATTAAAAATATACTAATATTTCGTAAATAATTAAGCAAACAAATATAAAAATATCTTGAGCGAATCGTAAACCCCATATGTTTAGTATAGCCGTAAAGCAGTGCTGACGAATCGTAAACCCTATAGATTTCATACTGACGTGTAAAAGAACTATATGTTTAATATAAATGTAATAACGGAACAGGTGTTCTGAACGAATCGTAAACCCTATAGGCTTCATACTGACGTGTAAAAGAACTGTATGTTTAATATAAATGTAATAACGGAACAGTGCTCTGAACGAATCGTAAACCCTATAGGTTTCATACTGGCGTGTAAAAGAACTGTATGTTTAATACAAATGTAATAACGGAACAGGTGCTCTGAACGAATCGTAAACCCTATAGGTTTCATACTGGCGTGTAAAAGAATTGTATGTTTAATATAGTTCTTTTACACGTCAGTATGAATTGTATCGCTTAAGCGATTCTTCCTAAAAGACACATAGTCACTTAAGCGATTTATGATCGCTTAAGCGATTCTTTCTAAAAGACACATAGTCGCTTAAGCGATTCTTCCTAAAAGACACATGGTCGCTTAAGCGATCATAAATCGCTTAAGCGATTCTTCTTAAAAGACACATGGTCGCTTAAGCGACCCACTTGTATCGCTTAAGCGATTCTTCCTAAAAGACACATGGTCACTTAAGCGATTTATGATCGCTTAAGCAATCTTTTTCGAGGCAGATTAGAATATGATCGCTTAAGCGACCCACTTGTATCGCTTAAGCGATCTTTTCCGAGGCGTATCGACACGCCTGCAATATGATCGTTTAAGCGACCCTCACTTGTCGATTCTTCCTAAAAGACACATGGTCGCTTAAGCGATTTATGATCGCTTAAGCGATCTTTTCCGAAGCAAAATGACATCTACCCAAACTTGATCGCTTAAGCGACCCATTTATATCGCTTAAGCGACCCATTTATATCGCTTAAGCGATTCTTCCTAAAATGACATCTGCCCACACCTTGGTCGCTTAAGCGATTTAAGATCGCTTAAGCGATCGTTTCTGGAAAAGTCTTGGTCGTTTAAGAGAGATATATGGACAAACAAAAATATCTTATATGGACACACCATACATAGTAAATTGAAACTGTTGATGAATTATCTTATATGGACAAACAAAAATATATCCCAAATATCAGATCCAATTCTTTACAATGATCACACCATACATAGTAAATTATTTACAATTTCTCGTACCAATCGCCTTTAATTTAGTTTTTGATGCCAAAGAGTTTAGAGTCCACAGTGAATGGTATCGAGTCCCATGCTTGAAAAGATGCCCACGACATCATTCTTCCCAATGCTTTCTGGCTCTGCACTAGCATCCAACAAATTCAAGATGATATCTACAAGGGCGGCTAATATGGTGCCTCGGTTGACTTTCTGTGGAGATTGACCATTCCATCTTTCATAAACTACAAGTCAAAAAACTCAGTGTCAGCAGTTGAAGTTATATGGTTTAGAATAAATACAATCAACTCAAAAAACCCAAGTATGAACATCAACATCACATAAACTACAAAATTCAGCGTCCAACATTCATACCCTTTGATTGGGTTCTGGTCACTCAAAACGGATCCATCTGCCCATGGAAGCAGTCGACAGCCCAGCGCTCCCGATAGTCTCTCATTGTTTCGTCATTCAAGCTATCCATCGAGCTATTGGTCATGTCGAACTGAATAAATTTCAGGGCATATGCCCCACATTCCGCGCTACAATAGGAAGAAGACATAGCATTATAATAAACTTATAGAACAATTGTATTATGTAAGTTAGTTTTAAACAAAATTTACCTTGACTCATTTATTGGGCAGGTAGAGCGCTGAATTGGCCACTTTCCGGTTAGTACCTGATCACCGAAGTGCCCAAACATCTCGCACGTCACGACAGCGGGAACAACCTAGACAGTGGGTCCAACTCGACCTCCAACTTCTTGTCTCGACAAATGGTTGGGCTTGCGCATGGATCTTCGTAAACCCCTCCTCTAGATGCACAACGACTATCTAGTGCATCGTTTGACGAGGATGATGCAAGACACTCTTTTAACAAAGGCCCGGCCCAACCACGGCCATATTTATTTGGGCCGATCCCCCTCTTACGTATTGCATAACTCGTCATCAAACCGAAATCATCAGGGGATGACAATCATTGTGCGGCCAATCGTTTTCGCTTCGGTCTTTTTACTACACCACTAGCAACGACATTTTTAATTAAAGTGTGATATGCCGAAACAAGCGTTTGCCCAAACGCCACATCAGTGATAGCATAGTCGAGATACAACAAATCACCATCACTAGTCTATCGTAGCCTCATCAGTGCCAATATCTCGTCGATGTGCTGCATCAAATAAAAACAACAAGATAAGTATGGAAAACACAAGCAAAAATAAGGAAAATTAAGTGAAAATAACTCACCGAGTCCTCAAGCCACGTCCCCATCGTCAACAACTTCTGAAACCATTCCCGGGGATAATCCCCTGTCTTACACTTTATATGGTCATCACTTCCTGATCCATTGTAATAGGCATAAAAGAGTTTCTTCTTTTCCTCTATTGGCCTATACAAATCGACATTTGAGTCCAATTTCCCTTCCCAACTTCCTCCCCCTTCCTGCATTTTTACATCCCCGCTTCCTTCGCCTCCAACCTCCCCCTCCTCCATTATCATCACCCCACTTGCACCACTAACCTCCTCAACCTCCTCCATTTCTGGTTGTTCCTCCATTTGTTTCTTCATTTTCTTCTTCTTTACCTGTGTCACTACCATGTAAGGCGATTTCACAAACTTGCTCTTTTGGCTCTCTCTTTTCAAGCCAGTTTGCACTTCAACCGCCTTTAATTCTCCACCAAGTTCCTCCTCCATTATACCAACTTCGCCCTCCATTGTACCTACTTTCTCTCCTAGCTTATCCACTTTCTCCTCCACCCTTTTCATTGTTTCTTCCATCTTGTCAAACCTTGCATAAACGGCTATTGTAAAACTCTCAAACAGGCCGTTTATGAGGTCAACAACCTCATTCTCCCCACGCCGATGTCTTGGCAAAGCGGTACTTGTTGTACCGGTTTGCTGAGGCATACGAACCTCTTCCTCCCTCTTCTTCTCCTCATCCTCGGCCCCCCGAGCTTCATTATCCTCAGCATCAACGACATTGTCAAACAATGGCCCTGCAACTGCCATCACATGCGTGACCCTTTTTAGGTCCTACATCAGGCGGTCTATTTGTTCATCCCTTTTATCCTCCATTGCTTTGAAAGATGTGACATAGTCCTCTTTCGCTTCATCCCCAATAGCAGTCAGAAAGGGACGGACGACTCCCTGCAATAAGAAATAAAAATCAATCGATTGAAGCAAAATAAAAAAAGCAACGCATTTTCAACACTTAATCCTTCAATCTTACCCATTGCTTGAATCTCAATCTCTAATTGGCCATAATTCCAATGGTTACAGCTCTCGACATGCCACCGCAACATCCTAGGAAATTGCTATTGCACATTCAAATTGTTGCTCCTCCCCCCACCTTAGCGAAGACAGGGATGGCCTCGTACATCCAAGCCTACATTGTAAAAAAACAGTCCATGTCATTATTCAAACACACATATTATAAAAAAATATAACAGAGCTATTAATATTTACGCATTGCCCATGGGAAGCCAAACAAATTATACGTGCTTGGTTTAGCCTTCCCGCCCCATTCGGCATGCTTTAACGCCATGTCTGGTTTTTTCAGACTCTTGATGGTTCGCTCAAATGATATCCGTCCCCACGGATAAGAATTAAAGAACTCCAAGTTGCTTACAAACAACAACCAATCTTTCTCAATAGCTTTTGTTGAGTCACCAGCCAATAAGATAGAATGTAAAAACAATATCAAGCACACTTTTATCTTCTCTGCATCACTAAACCGAACTGTATATAGCCTCTTCTCTAAAACTTTTCCTGTAATAGACTTTGCCCCTTTCAAAACCTTTTTACAAAAGTTTGTGGCTCCCTCGCTCTGTTATTCGCTCGCCTCCGCCTTAGTTGGCACTTTCCCGCATCCTAAGCCCGTCACCAACGCATACTCCATCATACCAAACCGTAGTGGCTTTCCCTCCACCACGAACCACATTTCATTTTTTTTGTTGCATTTTACTGAGTGCATCAACATGTAATGCACTCCCTGCCCCCAAAATGACTTTTTCCACTTTATTCCGATTTTTAAAAAGCGACCGAAACAAGTGTCACCAAAATCTCTTTCACCATGCCTAATTCTAGCTAAAATGGCCCTTATTATCTCAAAAACCTCCCACTCGACCTCACCGTCACCCTTGCAAGTAGGGTACCTTCTCACTTATAGGCTCCAACTCGTACTCTACGGTTTACGGTCCGCACAATCTTCACAATCGATATAAATAAAATGTCAAGAACAAAAATAAACCAAAACCAGTAGTCTCTTAAGCGATCTCGGATCGCAAGATCTTTCTCTGCCTCATGCAAGATCGCTTAAGCGATTTTAAATCGCTTAAGCGACCAAGAGTTAAGCGAGAATCTCTTAAGCGATACAACGATCGCTTATTATATGATTACGCGGACCTAAGATCGCTTAAGCGACCAAGAGTAAACACTCATGATCGCTTAAGCGATCCTTTTATCGCAAGCGATCATGAGTGCGATCACGAGTAAAAGAATAATCGCTTAAGCGATACAAATGATCGCTTAAGCGGCAGATAAGCAATATTCCCAAACTACGTACCCACCCATCTTGATTCCGGCCTCCTCCTGCGCTTGGATCCTCCGACGACTCCTCCCTGGTTTGAATTCTCCCCGCCGGAATCCTCCTGGCCACAATTCCTCATGGAATCCTCCTGGCTGAATTCTCGCCGAAATCCTCCTCTGGCCTGCAATTCTACTGACTCCTCGTCTTCAGACTCGTTTGCTGATTCTTCCCTCTGTTCTTGTGTCGCCGGCGTCTCCTCTGCGTGTGGACCACCTTCACTAGTCAGATAATCCACCGGAGCAGCCATTGAACTGCTTGCACCACTGGAATCTAGGATTTGAAGTGGCGTTGGGCTTCCCTCCTCATTGTCAGTGTCACTCATGGTTTTGGATTGAATTTGGTGTCAAAGTTTGCAGTTTCGATCAGAAATGTGGACTATATCACCGGAAATGGCACAGATTTCGTTTACGTTAACGGAAATCGATTTTAGGGTTCAACAAATCGATCGAAAATCGTGCCTCTATTCGGTTTAGGGTTCAAGAAATTGATTTAGGGTGCAAATTTGCAGGTGTTCGATCGGAAAAAATCGCGTCTCCCTTTCGTTCAAGAAATCGCTTTTTGAACTGATGAATTTCGATTAAGCGAGGTGAATAGTTAGTGGGGCTTGTTTTGCGAAATTTTGAATTTTAAAAACTTTCATTATTTCTGATTCGGCCCACATATGTTTTAATCTTTTCATTTTAACCCATTTTACGTGTTTAATTAATCCTAACTATGCCACGTCATCTTCTCTAAATTAAAAAAAAATGATGAACAGTTTCAAGGCCATTTTCTTAAATCCAAACTTGGGATGACCGGGCAGCTAAATTTTCTCTCACTTTATCAAGTGGTGGAGGGAGAGGCTTTAATAATTTATCTTTCTACTGGGGCGAAACTTATTGGAGTTGTCCATCACTTCAACAATAACGGGTCACTTAGATGCATTCAGGGTACCGGTCAGTGGATGAGGCCCCCGCTTGAATAACTGCTATAGAATTTCTCTAAGTTAATAATTCATTATTAGGTTTGGGTTTATGAATATGAATTCTTCTAATACTAGATTTTACTTTTTAAACGTAGTATATAAATATATTTTTCTTTTGTATGAGAGTGACAGAAAATCAGAGGGCAAATTACTTTCAGAGTGTGTTTGGTTCAAGGAATATTGTATTACCGGGACTATTATATTAATGGAAAGATTGATTACTTTGAAAATTACTGGGAATGTTTAGGGAAATGTGTTTAGTTGGTTGGAGTAAATTGGTAGGTATATTATATTAATATGTTTGGTTGAGAGTTGGATATATTATATAAATTACTAAATTTCAATCATTTTTAAATATTAATATAATATTATTTTTTAAATAATTTTTTTAATCTCCTACATTTCAGATTTAGCTAAACCACTCCAACAACAAAAAAAATTTAAAACTTAACAAAAACACCTCCACCCACCCCAAGCTACTACCGATGACCTGCCACCACCATCGGTGGAGATCTGATCGTGAAAGGTCGTAAACGGCATTAGTAGTGCACAATTAGCCAAATCCGACTGATTGTGTGTCATTCTGTCGCTGTCGACAATGGTAGCCAAATTTGGCCACCACCCTTAGGTAATTTTTTAAAATTTCAAGGGTATTCATGTCCTAAAACTTTGTATGTAAGGATAAAATTGTCAATTAATATTTTTGTAAATTGTTTTTAAAAAAAAGGCATTATTGTCCTAAAAAATTTTTAATAAGGGATAAAATTGTAACACAAATAAAATTATCAAGTAATCTTAAAATACCTAAAAAAATAGAGGTAATCAAATTATCTCTTATATTACCAACAGTAACTATTATTGGTTTTGGAAGATTATCAGAATATTTTATTACTCAACAACCAAACGGAGTAATCAAGTAATATAAAATGACATTATCTCAATAATTTCCTATTACCCCTAACTAAACACACCCTCATTGTAACGAGAGAGGTGAGATAGTATTACAATAATATTAAATCTCTTGGACATAGCCTGTTAATTAGGTAAACCAAGGTAAATCACGCTATATTTCTTTCTCTTTACTCGATTGATATTTGTGTGTATTTTCTGTCTTGATTTCGTATTACTCTAAATTGTTTTAAAACTTCGGTATTAAATGTTACATTCAACTTCCACTATAAATTTTATAAAGGATTTTGGAATGTCCAAGAAAATATATAAAAATAAAAAATAAACTCTTTAATTTAACTTCATTACTGAGAATCGAGTAGAGATTATGGAATAAGAACTTATCAAAGTAAAGCTTTTACAATAATTTTGTTTGTTGTTTGGTTATGAAAATGTAAAAGAGCTTTTTAATATTGATTTACTAAAAAGGGTTTTAATATATAAGAACAAATCAAATTTTTAAAATAGAATAAAGATATTTTTAAAATTTCAACACTATAAATAAGTTCAAAAATAGTTTATGGGAAAAGTTCTGAATTTAAGGGTATGTTTGGTACGATTTCTCTAAGTAGAGCTTATGGAAGAAGAGTTTATTAGAGTAGAGCTTTTGTGAAAATTTTGATAGTTATTTAGTTGGGAAAAATGTAAAAGATTTTTTCAATATTCAATTACCAAAAAATGCCTCAATATACAATAATAGAATTATAAAATTGAATAGGGATATTTTTGAAATTTTAACATTCTAAATAAGCTAAAAAAAAAAAAATTCTAGATCTTATAAGCACTTTGAAATGAAAACTTACCTTTCCAAAATAATTCATATATTAATGGAACCTTCTATGTAAATAGGTTTAGACTTTAGGGGCAGTAATTTATTTGTTTTTCAAATTCAAAAAGACAAAAAAGAGATGAAAAATGCATTGACATTATTATTGAAAAACAATCCCAATTTAAAAAACACCAAATTTATTTATCATAAGGTTGGGATCCTTTGTCCCTTCAATCCATGATTTGTTTTCATATGGTCAATTACATTTTTACGCCTCAGGCTCAGGTTTGGCTAAAATTCAATTTTTCCTCTAGGTTCTAGAAACTAATCTGCCACCCACATTCTTAGTTTCAAGCTGTTAACTATAACAACAGATCAAGTGCAAATTCTGGTCATTTAACTTTATATAAAAATTTATAACATCGTTCTCCTTTTTTTCAGTCAATAATAACAAAAAAAGACGGACCAACACTTTGCCTTGGCTTGGTCTGGCCTTAACCAATTTTGATGGACCGGACTAAACTTGGGCCAGGGTTGACAGCCTTGCCTTGGCGGCTTGGCCAGCCGCAACGGTCAAGGCCAGGCACAGCAGCTTCAACCTTGGCCTTGGCTAGTGTCGTCACCTAGTTCTTACTCCTTAGTGGCTTAAGATATGATTTTAATTTTTTAATTTATTTTTAAAAAAATGAAAATTCGGTGGATAATTTATTTTGGTGTGGAAAAGGGTATGGATGTCAATATATGTATTGATTGTTATTGAATGGATATCTATGAGACGGACTGGTTATATTGCTTTGATTTTTGGTTGGCACAAAAAATTAAAAAAAGAGTAACCGACATTTTCCCACCCAAGGTTTGGCGAATTTTCAAGTTTTCACCCCTGGTTTCATAAATTACAGTTCCTACCCTTAAATTAACACTGTTACTTTTTTTCTCAAAATAACCCCTCCATCTCAAATTTCTCTCAAATAACTCCCAGAGGATCTCGGCCAAGCCAAGAATCCAGCACCATTAGACCTCCCCGACATCACCATCAGCATCCCCTTATCCTCCTCACCAAAACCTCTAAATTTTTCACCCAATTGCACCTCGGCAAGGTGTCAAATTTTGGCCGAAAAGGGCAAAAAAATGCAAAAACCTAAGGGAGAGGCGACAACTATCAATGGGAAATTGCAATAAAAAATGTTGGGGGTTTTGGTGGAGGGAGGCAGACGATGCTATTGGTGGTCTTGGGGGTGGTTTTCTATGTCGGGACTTGCCAGAATTTAGATGAAATACCAATTGACACTAAAAACGACAACCAGCGATTGGGGGGGTTCAATCAGGCAGGGAGGTTAGGGGTTTTGATGTGGGGGTTGAGGGGATTGTAATGGTGATGTCAGAGGGGTCGATTGTGCCAGAAACAGGTCGGAATGACCTGAAATCGCCGGTGGGGTGAATTACAGAAGTGAAGGGTTATTTTAAAATTTTTTGGTCGGGTGAATTTGAGAAGTAAAGGGTTATTTTGAAATTTTTATCTTTGAAATGACCATCTTACCCTTTTAACTGTTAAATTAAACAATTATCTGTTAATTTAAGCGTGTGAATCTGCAATTTATGAAACCAGGGGTAGGAACGTAGATTTGACAAACCTTGGGTGGGAAAATGTCGTTTACTCTTAAAAAAAAATGAAGAATAAGAGACGAGACGGACACTATTTACTATTTAGTTTTGTATTTTATTTTTTCTTTGTGTGGAATGAATTTGATTTCCTATTTTGTATAATTTTAGATTGGTTTTAATTTATAATTTTTTTTTATAAATCTTATAATACCTTATATAATATATAAAAAAAATATTATACTAAATTTAAATAAATTATGTTAGTTATACTAACTTTACTAAATTAATTAGTGTATAATAATTTTGTAAGGGTAAAACTAGGATTTCAGTGGTCAAAATCGATCAACCACACGCACACAGCATCAACGAACGAAACTAATAGTAAGGGTGACAATGTTAGTTTCCAGAACCTAAAAAATGTTTTTAAGCCAAACCTTAGGGGTATAAAGTTATTAACCTATTTTTGAGATAACTATTTCCTAAACGAGACTTGGGCCAACTGCAGACTCCTTTTCACCTCTTTACTCTCAATCATATCACATGACTATCACAATTTATTTATTTATTTTTGTGATCAAGGTATCTGGGACTTACAGGTTCTAAAGTTGATTATCGAATAAATCCACTCAATGACAACTTCTATTAACAACTCAATTGGATCGAACTCATGACCTTTTGAGTAATACACTCAAGAGTCATAATTGACCGCTAAACTATCCAGTGGTGATTTACAATTTTCACACTTGACACTTCAATTTGAATTCCTTGTATTATTTCTCAATTTGCTTTTGTAATTAATTATAAGCGTCCATTTAGTTATATCATATTTGATATAATTAAAAAAATTGGAAAAGGAAACATTTGTTTTTTTTGCTGATTTTACAAAAGTATGTAAAAAATTGATTTGAAGAACATTACAATCAAACATATATCCATAAAACTTTTTATTTGTTTCTTCTCATTTATTATTTTTGTACTTGGAGAATGAAAAGATCGAAATATAAATGAAGGCATTGCTTTTTGGGAAATATCCCACCTCCCTCCCAACCAAATAGTATGGTACGGTACGAATAGAATAATACTTAAATAATATATTATATTTATATATTAAATAATAAATTTAAAATTCATCGGTCGGTCCAAGGTTTAAAAGGAGAAGAAAAACAGCTAACAACCAATCAGACATACATAATTAACGGGTTCCGTTTCCGTTAGTCTTTCCAAACCTAACTTTCCACTCGCTCCGTTACTTACTCTTTTTGTCCACTCCTTTCTTTCTCCCTTTCACCGACTAACCACCTCTTTCTCCCTGTCACAATCACCATTCTATAAAACCTATTATTAAAATTTAAAGCAAATCAAAATCCTTAATTTCACTTCTCATGAAATCAATCCCACCAGAAGAAGAAAGAAATATGTATACATTGAAAGAAAAAGTAACGGAGAAGCTTTCTCGTCTCTTCGCTGATTCACCTCATCATCATTCTCCGCTTCAAGATCCTCAGGTAATACTGTTTTTTGTTTTACGAATTTAGATCGTGTTGTTTTGGACAATGTAGTTGAAAAGATGATTTGATTATGTTTAGGTTGTGATTTTACTAGTGACTTTTAAGCTAATGTTGTGTTGTGAAATTTAATTATATTGCATTGTTGGAATTTAATTTAAGACCATAACGTGATTTGATTTCGGAAGAAGGCGTTATTTTTTTGCTTTTTTGGTTTTGAATTGTCTATGAAATTATATAACAGCTGCCTGATATGATATGTTATCTCTGTTTGTTTCTATTAAGCAATTAAGAAACTATATCAAAAAAAGAGGAGAAAATGTGTATATATAATTAGTATTGATTTTTCGCTATGCATGTAACGTATATTAATATACAGAAAATCATTTGTTTCTGGTGACTTAAAATTTATTCAAGTAAATAACTGTTCATCTATTTTAATTCAAGGGTTTAGAGAGTTGTTGACTCACGAATTTGCTGTTTGAATTTAAATATTAAATTGTGGATTTTAATAAATTCATGGTTGGAAGTTTGTGTCTCATTCAAGTAAAATATTCAATCATAAATAATATTTAGTTATTTGACTTTTATTGTAAGCATTGTTTTTGGTTGTTTTTGCATGGAATATGATCGAAACTCATCATATGTAAGAAAAGGCTTTTGCTTAACAAGTATATGACATTTAGTTTAGCTGACTGTATGTTTTCTTTTCTTTTTGGATAGAGAATATATAATCAAAAAACATAAACCTTAAAGTTTTTTTATTTTTCTTTTAAATCTCTTTTCCTTGTTTTAGCATATTTTAGAAAAAGATAATGGCTGCTATACTTTGATTTTTAGTTGTACAGTTTAGTGTGCTTGATTTGTGACATGATATAAATGTGTAGGTCAGATCGTACTCTAAAGAGGGGAAGTCTTTCACGTCTTACTTTTCCTTCATTGTCCCTTTGGCAAGCTCTGATCGTTCTAAATCTGAAAAACAGCGACGTGATCTCAAAACAGTTCATTCCCTTCCTGTTAGACGTATTATTGAAGATTTTGATCAGCAAAATGAACAGTTGGATGAATATGAAGAATGTATCACAAGTAGTCCGGTTAGAGAGAATAAGGAAAATTGTCCTGTTAATGAGAATAAGCAAGGGAATCCAGTAAATGAGAATAAGCAACCAGTTAGTCTTGATAATGAATATAAGGACTGTGCCTCTGGGAGTAATAGTGGTGATTCTGATGTATTTGCAGAAGCAAATGACATATCTATTCCAACAAAACTTTTGTCTAATCTCTCAGATGACTCTTCATTTATTACCCCAGAATTGTATGAATTCTTGCAGTCATCCCTTCCAAATATTGCCAAAGGATGCCAGTGGATTTTGCTATACAGGTAAGTCCTGCTAAAAATTGGGTTTCAGTAAAAGTGGCTTCGTGTTCTAGAATTTTGATGTTGATTCAGAACTAATTCTTTGCATTGAAGGGCAGTACGTTGAAACACGGTATATCACTCCGTACACTTATTCGCAAGAGTGCCGACCTTTCTGGCCCCTGTTTGTTGGTATGTTGATGTCCATATTCTGATGAATTCTCATAATATAGTGCATATTATTTGGTCTTTAGTAAGTTTGTTACTAACTGGAGATCATGTGCATTTTGGTGTACAACTTCTAGATTGTTGGAGACATGAAAGGTGCTGTGTTTGGTGGGATGCTAGAGTGCCCCTTGAAACCCACCCCAAAGAGAAAATATCAAGTATGTTAATATTCTCTTAAGTTTGAATCTATTATATGTTACATTTATTGTTAATAAAGTGGTTTTCACTTTGGAATTTTTGCCTGTTGTGTGTTCCTCTTACATATTAAATTATAATCTCGTCAAACATTTTTACCTTTTTTTTCCTTGGTGATAGGGCACAAACCAATCTTTTGTATTCACCACGATATATGGTCAACCTAGGCTCTTTAGACCTACAGGTAAGAATTTTCATGTATTTATTTGCATCATATTCTTTCTCTAAAGGTTAGCAAACAAATACTGGATTAGGAAAAATAGATAACTGGTTAAGCACATACCTCAAAATACTCCATTTGTACCGTTTTGGTAGTTTGTGGAACTCAAATATTTTGCTGCTGGCTTGACCACAACTTTTGTGGCTACTGGTAAATCTAGCTAGAAAAACCTCATATGGTTGTACAAGAAGACTTAGAATGTAATTCCATGCAACCAAGGTTGGGGAGCTGGGTTTAGGGATAGTGAAATAAAAAAGCTTGACCCTAACTTCTGAGAAGATGTGGCCACTTGTTTTGTATAGTGCTCTAAGATGTCAATGGTTTCCATGCCTTCTTAGGCACTTTGAGAACTTCATCTGGCACCCACCTTTTGGTTGACACTTCGGCGAATGTGGATCTTATCATTCAGTGTATAGCTTTTTGGAAAGTCAGTTTAACATGTTTGTGAAGCTTGAGAAAGATATAGCTAGTTATTTCTGATTGTTAAGAGTACAGGGGGTCAGGATACGTAATGGTAGTCAGGGTTCCTATTCAAATATTGGTGTGTAGGTTGTATTACCCTCCTGGCCACCTGATATTACTGTGACAATAGAACGGAAAATCTTCTTTGTAATGGAATCAGAAAACTGACTAATCATCGAGAAGGGCATTAAAAAAGGTCATGCACATGGTTTAACCTTATGCTGTGTCTTATTTGTGTATATAGGTGCCAACAGATATTATTATATGTGTATGAACGAATTTCTGGCACTTGGTGGAGGTGGCAACTTTGCTTTATGCTTGGATGGAGATCTGTAAGTCACCCTTCTAAGTTTCCGTATGAAGTTTTTCTACCTCTCTAGTTTCTAAGATGCGTTCTTATATATTCCTTTGACTTAATTACTATATTCACTTTGAAAAGGTTAACTGGAACTAGTGGACCTTGTGATACATTTGGGAATTTATGCTTGGCTCATAACCCGGAGTTTGAGTTAAAGAATGTTGAGGTTAGTTTACAGTCCTTTAAACATTTTTATGAAGTTACCTTTTCTTATTCGTCTTTGTTTTCTTCTTTCATCTTTCTTTTTCTAGAATATAATTAAGGTGATGATTTTAGAGTTTATCTGATTTTGTCAAGCATCTCAAGTGAATTTTGGAAACATAGGCTGCTACCAGCTCTCTTCTCAAAACCCTAGAAGTGGTTATCTACTTATCTCCCACATTTTTAATCATCTCTTAGTTCTAAGTAGGGTTTGTCTTCTCTGCCCTCTCCAGTTATTTTGCACTTTTCTAAGATGGGAACCTATGGTCATGAATATCACAATCTATGGTCCTCCTTTTGGCATGTTTGTTTTTATTATTGATGACCATAGTAGGTTAAGTGTATTCTGAATAGTTTATGCACTAAACTTGGTTTTGTCGAAGTAGTGGTGAATAGATTTGTTTTTTTTAATTTTGTTGACCTAGTGGATTTGATGGGTGATCATGAGAGTAAGATTGCATAATAATGTCATATAATGGGCGGAAAAATTCCGCAGATTTTAGGAACTAGGGATCAGCTGAACCCAATTATTCCATGAAAATCTATGCTTGCATGTCTTTCAAATAATCGTGTTCTCAAATTGAAATTTTTAGTTTTATAGTAATCTAATATTGTCTTTCATTTGCAGCTTTGGGGGTTTTCGCATGTATCTAATTACCTATAACTTGAAGCAAGGTTGAGATGCTTGTGTGGAATATGTATGGTTTCTGATTATTTTATTCATGGTCTTGCCCTTTTGGCCTCTGCTGTCATTAAGGTAGGTCTGGTCAAGATCACGTAATTGATATTCGATTGCCATTTTGGTAAATTATTAAGTTTAAATGGTAATGCTATATTATAGAATCATAGTGTAAGTTTGTTCAGGGCAATTATTTCTTAGAAAGGGCTCCCGTTCTAGCCATCTGATACGTTATTTTTTCTTGAAATGTGTCCCACAAAAAGAAATACTGCGTACTGCCTCTAATTGGCTACTAATTTTTTTTATTTTTTTATTTATTTTTTTAAGTTACTAGTATTGAATTAAATATTACACAAAGTTATTTGCCTCCCGTACAAGATGAGTTACTTGTTAAGGTCACAATTCCAAGGTCTTTTTGTACTTTCCAAGAGGACACCAGTGTAGTGCCAAAAAATATATGAGTCTCACATTTTCCTTGTAGAATTTTCAAATTTGGTAAGAAAAATGCCAAATTTTTTTTTTTTTTTTTAACTAAACTCACTCTCTTTACATATATAGAGGCGATAAAGTGACAAATCAATAATATAATTCTCTTCATCTGTCGAGTATAGACATAGAGTGATTAATAAAGATAGTATTTTAAAAAATTTATCTTGTCTTCATTCGTTAGAAGGTATTGAACCACTATTTTAAAACTCGACCCGATCCAGTCGGTTTAATCGAGACTCAGGAGCTTCATAGGGCCGAGTTAACATTTTTCCTATTCACCTAAAATCCTTAAAATAATGATGATTAGCAAACAATTAAATGTTTGGATATTGGGACTTTTGAAGAGAAAAGTGCCAATGAGAACAATGGTGGCGACATAGTTGATTTCCGATGAGTGAATCGATCGAAAATCGAAAACAATTGACGATGACAACAATTGGTTTTTACAGGCGATTGGCAAGGCTAATGGGGGTGGGGTGGGGTGAGGTGGATTTTTGTTAAAAGGAAGAGAGGAGTATTTTCGAGATAATGAGGAGGATTGTCGCTGTTAGGGCCGACACCGATCTATCAGATCTGGCCAAAATCAAACCGATTTCAACTAGATCTTAGATATATTTTCTAGAAAATGGGCTCAAAGGATGATTGAGATTACATTTAGGGTATCACCACCACCAACCAATCACCGATCAATTTGTATTTTTGATGTGTTTGCTAAATTTTAAACCCATAAGGACTTAACAAATTTTTAAGAGGGTGCATTTACTTAATTTTAAAAGTTTTATCACTCGATGTGACCGACTGATCAAAGTGATTAAACCAATCAACCCGAGACCCGACAACTTTGCCAAATTACACCCTAGATTGGTTATTAAAATTTAAAACATTGCATTGAACACCCTATAAATTCAAAAGACCAAATAAGTTATAATATTATTATAATAAAGACTCCAAAATTTAAACTAAAAAAAAAAAAGTAAACTTTCTTGACCATTAAACTAAGACCAACCCCTTAAGGTTGAAGGCATTCAAGTTTGGTATAATCCATACGAGGATTATGCCTATCGCACAAGCCTGGGTTTACTCATAAATCACTATGCATTTTTGGTTATCAAACCAACATAATCAAATTCACCTTGCCTACTCAATCTGAAATTAAATGTATTGCAAAAGTATAACGGCCTTACAAAATTCCCAACATTCTTCCAGTTAACGAAAACTCTCACCATAGAGATTTAACAATTAATGATAGCAACAGACCAAAGCAGATTGAATGGTTTGGAAATTTCAGAACAATAGAGAATACAAAATGATTGGGACCTAACAAGTTTCACCTTTTTTTCCTTTTTTCTTTTTTGGGGTCCTCTTGAATCTAATATGAATACACCGCACTGCGACAGCATGCACAATGTCAAATGCTTTGCATCCTTGCTCCATTGTCAACACAGTACGAAGTCAACATCACGAATTCCAGGTTATACCACCTCCACCAGTAGCTGTGAAAAAAATGGTAACCCATACTTCCAAGATAGCGGCAGCTTGAACATAATTTATGACTCCGATGGGCCATCATCACTAGGCAGCCCAAAAAAGCGGAGGTTTCGATCCATTGATCCTACAGCTATGTATTTCGCATCTGGACCAAATTTCACGCAAGTAGCCTTGCCTGCAATTGTAACAGATCCATTGTATGCATTAAATTCAAAGACTATTAACAACATAATGGAGGCCACTAATACAAGTAGACAAATGGTCGAGAAGAAGCTGAACCTGTGCCAGACAAATCAGGAAAGGTTTTGATACAATTCCAATCTGCTTTAACACTGGCAACTTGGTGGATTCTGTAGAAACACAAAACTTAATCAGTTCAAAAAAAATTCTACACAAAGTGTCAACTTTCTGAAATGTTGCTATTGTGATTTCAACAATAACATAAAAAAATGGAAATTGTTTGCTCGTGTCTATATTAGAAGCACTGTATACAGTAAATATGAAAGACTACTAATCCAATTCAATCAAAATATATTCAACACTCACCTAATATCTGCGCCTGCAATTGCAAGGTAAGACCCACTATGGTCGAAATCCACTGCAAGAACCAGAATAAGAGTTCTATTACATGTAGCTTCATAACAGAAGTCAGAAAAGAGTAATTGAGAAAAAGAGAAGAGGCTTCCTCTGTATCCATGACTTAGCAAATGACACTAATTGAAGGAAAGGGAGACGACATGGATTAGTCATAAATTTTAGTCCCAAGGCCTCAAAGAAGGAGAAGGATATGAAGAAGAAACAACCAAACATCCATTAAAAAAAGATGCTTCAACATTATCCCAATTAGTTCATACAGAAAGAATAAAATTTAGTTATCTTTTGTCCAGAGCAGAAAAAAATAAAAAATAAAAATCTGCGCCAGAACAAAGAGTAGCAACAAAAGGACAGATTTCTAAATTTGGCTACAAAGGATCAGAAATCAAGAATTTCATACCAGAATTTGTTGGCGTATCTGAATCATTAAATTCAAATGACCGGAAGTTCTTCAACTTGCGCAGATCCCACAACTTCACACCATCATGAGCTGCAGTCTGTCCAGCTCAAAACGTATTAGTCAAGTCATGCCATGTCAGATCCCAAATCCACCACATTTTAAAAAAGAAACACCTACCGCAAGGTAGTATCCATTTTCAGAGAAAGATATTGCAGTAACTGCCCCTACATGTCCGTCAAATTTTGCAACATTTGCCTGTAAAACAATAGAACAAATAAGTGGACAAAAAATAAATTCAATAGTTAATGGTTGCTTCAAATAATTTTGTACCTGACTTTTCACATCCCAAATCTTAACAAGAGCTTCTGAGGTGCCTGTTCCAAGGATGAGACCATCAGGATGAAAAGCGGCAGATGTATAACCCTCAGGTCTGCCCTCAGGCCCTGAGTTGTCTGCAACCTGCAGAACTAAACATTATTTGATCAGTGCAGGAGTAATGCAGATATTTTACATAAACAAAAAACTCATTTTTCTTGATAACCCTGTCTAGTAGAAGGGTAGGAAAACAGGAGAAGGGTAGAAGCCAGAAGGTGAAAAGAGAGAATATAAGAAGCTTCACCTTCCTTTATGTTTGGGTTTCTGTTAGAGAATAAAAAAAGAAAGAAAGAGAGAGCAATGCTAATTTCAAAATTTTAGAGAAGGGTAAAAAAATTTTTATATCAAAATTTACCCCTATACTCATACATGAGTTAATTGTAAACATATTTAGGAAAATATTATTCCTACAACCTCTTCTCACAAACTTCCTCTCACAACCCCAACGTGACAGCTTACAATTGGTCAACTCGTAATGAGTCCCACCTGGGTCCCACTAGATAAATTACAATTGACTAATTGCGAGCTGTCACGTCGGAGTTGTGAAGAAGAGGTTGTGGGTGTAGCATTACTCATATATTTATCCCTATTTTCATTCTATGTTTCTACTAAGAAAATAAATTGTTTCTCTCCCCTCAATGGACCTCAATCTTATAACATCAAGCCCAAATATATGATTCAACACCAATCTATGAAATCTTATAACATCAAGCCCAAATATATGATTCAACACCAATCTATGAAATAAAATATGTACCGTCAGTTTTTCATTTCACACTCATAATAATATAAAATACCAGAAAAAAAAAAGGTCGAATATAAACATAGCTACCATCTATCAACTGCGAAAAAGAAAGAGTTTGGGACCTGTGTCAAGCATAAGCCAGAGGAAATATCGTAGAAGCACCATGTGCCATCCAGAGAAGCAGTCACAAAGTAGTCATTTGTGGCATGGACAGTTACCGCTTGCACCTGACATCATTTTATATATTAAAATATTGTACCGTGAGCCGAAAAAGAAAATAAATTCGATTAATTTCACCCTAAGTCACAAACCATTCATCAAGGATACAAAATATTTTATTATGTATAAAAAAAATTAATCCACTCAACTGCATAGTAGTTGCAACAGTTCCAAAATATTTAATGAACTCTGAATTGTATTTCAAGGTACTTGATAGCTGCGCTTTTTGGATCACAGTAGTTTGTAAATATTTATATTGAATATGATAGCGATTTTTAGTACCCATGACAGCATAAATTAGATAAAATCCAACTCTAACTGCACTAATCTTCAATTGTTTAAAATCAGCATTTACAAAATATATCGTTGGATCAGAAGATATGATAGTGAGAGGCTCCTAAGGAACCCAACTTTGCAAAAATCCACAACATCCAAAATTTTCCAACTGTTTGGCTTGGACCTAGAAAAAATAATCCCCAGTCTTAATACAAACATTTTCAGGAAGAAATTAAAAGCTAAAGCTTAAATTGCCAAAAAACTCAGTATAGAAGGCCGAACGCATCTTATACACTGTGTGACTAATAAATATATATAAACAGCCCAGCAAAATATACCATAAATATCAAATAGAGAACTTAATCAATTTTGCTAAGATAATTCTTATCTTAATTAGAATACAAGGCACTGCTGAAAAAAAATCAATTTCACACTACATGGAATTTATCAATGCCTTCAGTCATTTTTTATATAAAGAGCCTTAAGTGTTTAGATTACTTGTGCGCTAGGCTGTCTCAATGTGTTTGTCACTTTACCCTCAACATCAACAAATGATATAGCTACAAAAATCCTTCTAAAATATCCCTCCCTCAAGAGGCCCAATTTATAACAGTCCTTGAGTTGTTTTCAAACAAAGCAACAGTCAATTCAATAAAAAAAGGTCAATACATGCTTGAATTTCTTGAAACAGAAATGCATTTGAAACCAGTTTCAAAGCTCAAACTACCAGCACAAGAATTCTAGGAAACTGAAAAATCATATGGGCACACTATAGCAGTCAATTGTTACCAAACACCATTAAAAATGATAGAAGAAACACATGTACCTCTGCAGTATGATCTTTCATGATGTGCCTACAATCATAATTTCCATCTTCAGAGCCTTGCCACAAGCGAACCGTCTACAACATTAAGAAATATAATAAATTCTAGAGGGAAGCTAAAATCAAAGCAAACCCAAACAAACTAACATCACAATCTTGGCAATGGAGTAGCACAACACTGCATCTGAAAATAAATCAATATAGCAGAATGATCAATAGAAAATCCAATATGAGGCAGTGACCATTTTTTAGCACATTTTCACATCTTAACTAAATTCAATGGAGGATGAAATGGAGACAGTGGATTCTGTAGCCGACATAACTATTGGAAATGAGGCTTATTTTAAAATACATTAACCCCAAATTGCATAGCGTAACAAAGCAGAAGGTTCCTACTTGAATTATTAGAAAATGCACTAGTACGGTATAGTGACATGCATATCATTAATCAAAACAATTCAGTACAGCTGCTCCTTGACAAATACTTCAGTTATGACTTGAGAAATTGCAACCAAAGATTCCAAAAGCTGCAGGGCCTGTATTCCAGTCCTTAACCATGACCCCTAGCTTACAATCTTAACAGCTTCCAATCTCGTATAAATTATTTAAGTTTAAAGCTCAAAAGTCCAGCATAGTAATTAGCAATCCTTTATATAATAAGAATAACAAAAACAATAAAAGCTGCCACGTTAAACTCGAATAGCTTGTACCATCTCCCTTCATATCTTTTTGGTCAATGATTTTTTATTTTTAATAAAAGAAGCAACTAATTTAGATTCACGTAGTATAATACTTTAGTAGAATAAAATACTATAAATCAAGAACACCAGAAATATACCATAAACATGAAATTGAGGCCTATAAAGTTGAACATGACTTGCCTTATCTGCTGAGCATGTTAATAATTGATCACCTTCAGCAACAAATTTGACACTAGTAACCTAACAAAGAAAGGAGTATTAATCCCTGAAATTTAAATGGAAATAAAAAATAATGATGAAATTAATAAACAACAAAAAGGGCAGAAAAAAGAAAAGAAAAATAACCTTCTTTGAGTGACCACTCAGAGTAGATAAGAGCTGTCCTGATGATCGGTCAAAAAGTACAGCATTTGAATCAACCCCTCCAGTTGCAATGACATCCTGCAAACCATGAAAAAGAGATAAATAATAACTAAAAAGCTTAAACCAGAGAAGTAAGACTTAAAAAAAGTCATTTATTTGCACCATTTGGCTCATTCATTATTTTCAAAGTACCAAACAAGGCCACATCCTATAATTTTGCCATCTAGTAGCCCATGGATTAGCATTAAGTTAAATGGACTCTTGTATGTTACGGGGTGGGTCACCATGTCCAACACACATTGCATTAACCATTGCATATTTCCATTAAGATGGTGTCCAAAAACCATGCCACCATCCAAGGCCGTGGTAACTGATATTGATACTCTTTAGCGAAGTTAAAAGAAATAAATAATAACTAAAAAGCTTAAACCAGAGAAGTAGGACTTTAAACGAGTCATTTATTTGCACCTTTTAGCTCATTCATTATTTTCAAAGTACCAAACAAGGCCATGTCCTATAATTTTGCCATCTACTAGCCATGGATTAGCATTAAGTTAAATGGACTCTTGTATGGTGCAAGGAGGGACAACATGTCCAACACACATTGCATTAACCATTGCATATTTCCATTAAGATGGTATACAGAAACTATGCTACCATCCAAGGCCGTGGTAGCTGATATTGAAACTCTTAAGTGAAGTTAAAAGTTCATGTACCAAACAATCCTTAATAACTTTTCTGTTTGTTATTATTCAACTGAATCTTTAGTTTCCCATCGCAATTGTAATTGAATTTGTCAATCCATACTATCAAATACCTGCTTGCCATAATCTATATACAAGTAAAAATTAGCTCAGTTTTTTTCTTGGCTATACCCAATTAAAAAATTCAATATTATCACAAAAGACAGTTTCCAAGAGAAAGATTTACAATTAGAATATTACATCTCTATCCCTTCTAAATTCTCATTTTATTCATATGCCATGTAGGGTTATTTATGAGCAATCCTGGCAACCCAATACTTTAGCCAAAGTACAAAGAGCAGAATTAATTTTAGGCCTGAGTTAAACTGCATTAACCATTGCATATTTCCATTAAGATGGTGTCCAGAAACCATGCCACCATCCAAGGCCGTGGTAGCTGATGATACTCCTAAAATGAAGTTAAAAGTTCATGTAACAAACAATCCTTAATAACTTTTCTGTTTGTTATTATTCAACTGAATCTTCATTCTCCCATTGCAATTGTGATTGAATCTTTCAATCCATACTATCAAATACCTGCTTGCCATAATCTATATACAATTAAAAATTAGCTCAGTTTTTTTCTTGGATATACCCACTTAAAAAGTTCAATATCATCACAAAAGCCAGTTTCCAACAGAAAGATTTACAATTAGAATATCAAATCTCATCCCTTCTAAATTCTCATTTAATTCATCTGTCATGTAGGGTTATTTATGAGCAATCCTGGCAACACAATACTTGAGCCAAAGTACAAGGTGCACAATTAATTTTAGGCCTGAGTTAAATTGCCATAAATATTTAATAAGAAATCGACATCTACCTTGATAAGATACAGGCTAGATTACTACCATGTACAAGTTATATTAGATATAACAAATATAGATTGACAAATACAATTAATTTGTGGAAAAGCCATACCTTGGGGTAATGGATATCAATAGAAACAATGCCAGGTTTGTTTGTTTTGTGAAGGGGATGACTAGAAAGCTGGGTATACCTCTCCAAAGCATCAGCAGGAGCCAAAGTTGGAGGAATCTGAAAAGAAACCACAAAAAAAAAAAAAAAAAAAACACCAACAGAAACAATTATTAACTGAACTTCAAACTACTTCCATTTCTAAAGTGTACTAAGCAGTACAAATGGTACGGGTATATATAAAAATAATCAAAGAAAGAATAACCTATAACAATTCTGTAAGTATTGATGTCAAAACAAATATGTAGTTCTAGAACAACATGAAAAGTACCTGTCGTTTTTTCCGCTGCTGCGAAAGAGTTGCATTACAATCTGTTAGCTTAGTAATAATGCTAGACGAAATTCCAGGACGTAATTTCTTCCCACCAGGGCCCAAATCCTCACTTTCAATAGCTATGATCTCAAATAAGACATTAAATAAGTAAAAGGAAATTATGAAACAAATAGAAAGAGAAGTAAACTTAAAAATATACAGAGAAAGAACCTCTTTTCCCATTGGTAAGGACAGAAGCATTGGATGTAACTGACGCTGATGCTGCCATCGGCATTATTTGCCTATCGGCCTGTGCAAGTAAAGCCCTTGCTTCATCTCTTTCCTTTTTAAGTCTAGCAATCACTCGACAAGCAGCATCATGCTAGGGACAAAAATCAATTTGGTTATGCCAAAGCGCAACAGAAGTTATACCTTTATCAAATGTATACGTACTAGGTTATAGCCAAAATAAATAATAATAATAAAAGTTAGTGTGTAATTCTAAGATAAAGGAAAAAGATATAGCATTGAACCTGCACCAAGAGAATATGCAAATAAAAACTGTATTATCCTTTTCTGTAGCTAGCACTACATAGATCTTTCAATCAAATTCAGAAAAAAAATAAAAAATAAAAAAAATCTATTTCCTTCAGCCATTCGGCAGTTTAAAATTGTTCCACAACATATATCTAAAAGAAAGAAGACAAAAAAAAAAAAAAAAGAAAATCCATCCAACCAGACTTGAAGCTAGAACAGAAGTAATACTAATGTTACAAGTAAAATCATTACATTGCCACATTACTATCCTTTTCAATAAAATTACTCAATTGTCAATCCAAGAATGTCTGAAAAAGACAACATTCACTCTGTCAGATATATGAACAAAACCTTCAGAGAGACGCAATGCTAATTTTACATTAACAATCAAAACCACATAAAATATTGGGGGTCATACAGGAAGATGATAAAAGATAAACATACATCCACAGTGCTACCCCAACTATACTCTTCTCTTCTTCATGTATCCAGAAAAGCGCTCCGTTTGTTTCAATATTTTCCCACTATCCTATTCCACTATTCTATCCTAAAAACGCAAAAACGCATTTGTTTCAATATTCTCAAAATTCAATCCTACTTTATTCAACTCAAAACATTAACAATCACCTTTCTCATAAAAATAACCCAACCCAACTCAAATTTACTTCTTCCAAAATACTATTCTAAAAAGTATCAGAATAGTGAACCAAACGGAGCCAAGAAAATTTTATCTTTTTCACCTATCTACCTCCATCATACATTGACCATATAACCTATGTTTACTATGAAAAGAAATAGGAAGAAATATAATGACGATACAAACATACTTCACTAGCATTGATCAATGAATTGTAAATCGCATACTATAAAAATAGTCCACAAAAGCCAAAGATATTATGAAATCAAAACTTTAGCAGACATAAGCTAGTTGCTTACCTGGTATAGGGCATGACTAAGCTCTTGTCTAGCTGTATGAAGTTGTTGCTCCAAAGCAAAATTAGATAGCATCAAACCATCCCATTCCTACAATAACAAAAATAACAAAAACTATGCTAATGAAAATCAAGAATTAAAAATATAAAAGTTAGTACCTATTAAAATGAGAATGATAACAAAGCCAACTCACAATCAACAAATCTTACAGTAATGAACTGTGGAAAGGCATTTTAAGAATTAAGCATTGACCACCATTATTAATATAAGAAACATCCAACAGTCAATAACAATAAAGCACAAACAGGTATCGCACGACCAAAATCTTAAGATAGCTTTAACATGCAAAACTATGTAATCAATATGACAACAATGTAGAATCGTAACAAAAAACAAACATGGAAACAACTTTGCCAACAACTAGATATTAAGAAAGCACTTTCAGAACACCACTATCATAACCTAATTTCCCAATTACAATGTTATCAATAGACTATAGAATATAGAAAACACATCATTCTGAATGAAGAGTTTAACAGAACACTCATCAACTATGTCTTTCACGACAAGAAAAAGACAATGACGACGATAAGGTCATGGACCAACACATCTATTTGAGAGCAATATTCTTTTCGGAACAGTTAATACTACCTTCTAAACAAAGTAGAAACTTTAAAAGTGCATGCACAAAGTAATATATCATAAACACATACATTCTGGAACATTCCTAGCATCCCAGGGATGCTAGCAGCTGTTAAGGGTCTGGGCTTCACAATCTGCAGACAAGCCATTAAGAATTTATAAATTAGCAAGCAAAGATACAGGAAAAAAAGGAAGCAATAAAATTTTCAACAACTAAACACAAACAATGATAATGTCACAACTAAGCATACTTTGCCTGTTTTGATTGGAACAATATCATCCATAGTATGAGGTTCTCCTGTTATTGGGCATTTTCCATAATCCTAATAACACAAGAAACAACAATATAAATCTCTATCGAATATATGGTCAAATAAAACAGAAGAAACAGAATTAGAAACTCCTATTTTGTCATACTAAAAGGTAAACATGAGCAACAAAAAATACATTCAAAATTTTGAATGCTGTTCTTATTAAAGTTTTAATTTTGACAAGAACTCATAGACTCTCAATTGTATAAAAGTACTAGGTTCCATGGAAAGGAAACACAAAAAAGATGCATTATATAATGTAGACCACTATGGTATTGTCCAAGTAACCTTACCAGGCAAGTTAGGATGAAAAAATGGTAAAATTTATATATCACGTATTACATATTACTGAAATGGTGTCCTACAATTCATATTCATTATTAAATTCACTTTTAACATTACAAACATGACGTCCTGTGCGACTAGAACCCATTGATATAAATAAAGCATCTTGCTAACTAAGCATTCCCCGTGAGAAATTAACCTAAACTACGAAAAATAGTTGTATTCGCTCAGTTGAATAAAGCATTTTCTCGGTGAAATTCTCCAAATTGGTTTCTTTTTCTAGTTTATCTTTTTGAATAACCAAAGAATTTGACAAAAAACTATTCCTAGTAACCAAACCATAAGTAACCCTAAATGATAAAAGAAAAAACTTCAATAGTTTAACAGAAGATAAAATGCTTTTAAGTAAACATATGACATTCTAGCAATTTCTTTAAATTTCCTTATGCTTTCTCAGAAACATAAACCCTAGACTTTAAGTTGAAAACAAGAAAAAAGAAAAATGCATACCGAAATGTGTCTCTCGATTAAGCGCTTCTCGAAGAGTAAACCTGACTTCTTGGAGACGACAGGCTCATCCGGCACCTCGCCGGATACTGTACGCACAACAGAAAACAACACGGAATTAGATCACGAGAATGAACGTTTTAACAGAAAACGCAAAGGCAAGGTTAGAGAGAGTTACTTGAACAGTTCATTGCGGCTCGACGAGGGCTTTAGTGGCTTGAGTGTTCTTGCAGGGAAACGAGCAACGCTGCTTAGCTCAAAGATTTTAGATGGGTGAAATGAAACAAGCAGCGAAAAGAGAAAGCGAGGGAGACGAGTGAGGGTAATAAAAAGAAGTCGCTGGGGTTTGATTTTTAGGGAAACTTGTGTTATCAAAACGACATTGCCTTGTTAGGCCGTTTGGGCTTTGGCCCAAATTGGCTCCAGTTTTTAAAGATTAAAAAGAAAATCTTATTATTATTATTATTTTAATTACAGAGAAAGTCTTCTTGCCTAATAGGTGGAGATTTTATTTTCTTCAAGGTGATTTTTGTTATGCCTGAAAAGTTAGAGCTGATGTGGACTATCGTTAGTAATAGTCAATCAAGATTCAGAAAGGATTTATGTCATCTAGGCACTACCACGTCGCACAGTGACAGAAGAGATATGCTTCTTGTGAATGTTAGGCTTGCGAGTGGCCAGAGATTATCCACCTGCTCAAGCCCTATGCAATTTGAGGATATTTCTCGGCAGATAACCAATAGGATGTAAAGAAGGACTTTGCATGGCACCCACCCACTTGTAGACTCGTAATCATTACATTGAACTCTCTTATAATAAATAGAGGACACCCCTCTTATACACACACACACACTCTCTCTTTCTAGATTGTAACTCAGCTCGTCACCCACGACCTGATTTTACCCATTCATTAATACAATAACAGTGGACATATGATTCGCTTTTGAGCATCCAAACCACTTTAAATATCATTTCTCATTCATTATCTCATTTCATGTTTCTTTATCACACGTGATTTCTAAGTCTATTTAACACTTTACACGTGCAGTCGTTGGTGTCAAAATCAAGTATCAACAATTTTAATTTCTAGTTATTTATGTTTCAATTTTTACTAATATTATTAATTATATAAATGGTTTTTTTATTTAGTTTTGATTTATTTCGTCACAGTAATCTAAATTATGTTATTAAGTTTTGGGAAGAATAATCAGGGGAATAACTTGTTAGTCACCAGTTTGTCCAAAAATTAAGGCTTGAGGTATTTGGACGCGTTAGTTTACCAGTATTGTATTGGATAAAAAGTGGAAAATTTATGCCCTTATTTGTTACATTATTCTAAATCTTTTTTCTGTTATCCTATTTGAATTAAAAAATAAGATATGTATTTGTTTATTTATTTGGTCAATCCAATCTGAAAATTAATCCAACTCAAATAAGATTTTTTGTCTAAAAGTGAAAAAAATGTGAGACTTGTTTTTAGATTAACTTTATTCAACTGAAAATATTTTTCTTTTTCTCCTTCCACTCTGAAAATTAATCCACCCAAGACCACCACTGTCTGCCTACAACCATCATCGCTATCGCTAGTCGACGTTGCCAGAACGGAGCCCAATCGGCCCAGATCTAGCCGATCGTGCACCAATCTAGTTGTTTCCTGTCAAATCCACCATGGATCTAGCCAGAAATTGTCAGATTTATGACCAAAGATTTGGCCATAACTGGGCAAATCTAATCGATCGTGCGCCGCTTTGGCGACTATTGGTTGTCGTTCGACGGTGGTAGCCGATGGCCAACTGTCCTCTTGAGTGATTGGGGTGTTTTTGTTAATTTTTAAACTTTTATTGTTGATGTGTTTAACTAAATTAACAAATGTAGGAGGTTAAAAAAATAATCTAAATATATTTAGAAAATGTACCAAACAACTATTCTGTTTTAAAAACTTTTTTCAAAAAATGTATCAAATAATTATTTAGCATTTTTTCTAACTCTGATATAATTTTCAAATATTTTACTAAACACATTTTTAGATTCAAATCTAATTTGATTTGATTTAACTTTTCAAAAATGGTAACAAACAGGCACTATATTTCTGCTAGTCCAATACTTGTTTGGCTCGTTTCTTACATATTAATGGACAAGAGTAAAATGCTGCAGTGTTCTGCATTAATTATCACAAAAATAAACCGTACCCCTTAGGTTTAGCACTCCATGTACTGTATGGAAGAGAAGCGGATGAGATCATGAGAGTATTTCAATTCTTAATAATCAAGGACATTGTTTTAATTAGGGCTGGGAAAGAAAAAAAACCAAAAAACCGAACCGAACTAGTAAACTAGGTCCGAAAAATCGATTTTTTGGAATAACTGATTTGGTTTCGGTTTTGAAATTGACCAAACCGGAAAATTGATTCGGTTAATGGTTTAAGGCTAATTTCAAACTAGTTAACCAAAACCCCATTTTTCCTTATAAAAACCCTAAATCTAAAACCTTAAGTTTCATACCATCCATTCCCTCTTTTAAAGGTGGAAAAATAACCCGCTCAACCCGGCCCGCGACGGGTTATAGGAATTGGCGGGCCAAGCCTAACCCGGCCCGCCAACAAGGGCATGTCGGGTTAGGCCCGCCTCTTGGCCAAAAAGGCTAGCCCAGTCGGGCCCGCCAACCCTAACCTGGCGGGTTTTTATGCAGGCCGGGCCGGGTTAGCCCATTAATTTTTTGGGTTTTTTATTTTGCGTAATTGTTTTTACTTTTTACTTAACTTTTCAAATATCAATAATTCAATTCAATTAATTTTTATTTTTTGTTAACATTTAAAATATTAATTCAATTTTAATACAATGAAATTGTAATATAAGAAAAATTAGATTTATTCATTTATCAAAAAATAAAATAAGAAATTACAATAATTATTGCCTCGTTAAAAACCTTACCAAGAAAAACCCAATAGAACAAAAACTTGGTAAGGAAAAAAGAGTACAATAATTAACAATTAATTTACAAGTTACAATTTACAAAACAACTACTTTGGGGGTTGACTAAGACCTCCCTCATCCGTATAATCTATATTACAAAATTGAAATGATTACATTAAAGTATCGTCGACAATCTCGTATTGATCCTGATGGCACGACCGTTCCCAATCTTGAAGACATATGAGGACTTCAATCATTTTTTGTGAAAGTTTAGTCCTCCTTTCATTTAAAATTCTTCCACTTGTACTAAATGTTTGTTCGGATGAGACGGTTGAGATAGAAACGGATAAAACAACCAAGGCAAGTCTTGATAATACTGGAAAAATACATTTTCTAGTTTTCCAATATTCTAAGACATCAAAGTTGGTTTTTTGTTATGGATCTGCTGGTAACATTTCGAGGGTTCCTAAATATTGGTGAAGCTCATTACTCTGTAACTGCATGGAGGACAGTACATTCGTTGTTGGTGCTTCTGAAGAGGAGGTTGTGCTTCGGGTTCGGGTCCTCTTCGACCTATTAAGTGCACTATAGGAGTCAAAATCTTCATTTGTTTCTTTTGATGTAACTTCCTTGGGTATTTCGCCTTTTTGTTGGTTCTCATACCTGTTTTCATATTGCAAATATACCTTTGCTAGACACTCTCTTACCTCTCCTAGTTGATTGACATATGCTTCGTTTTGTAAATTTTCAGTTAATGTGTCTAAACAATTTTCTAAACCTTCTATTATTCATTTTAATTCTATGATCAAATATGGCACCTAAGCAATAAAGAAAATGAATGAGTTTCCAATATTTTTTAAATTTTAATTCCATTGCCTGTATTGGTCTCGCTAAAATTTCATTATTTCTGTTTTTTCTAAATAAATCTGAAATTTTTATAATTGTATGTATTACCAATGGACTAGTAGAATAATACACACCAGAAAGTTGTAAAGTGGATTGGTAAAAAAATTTAAGAAAAGAATGAATTTTTTTAGCTATATGCCAATAATTTTCTATCAAATAATGAGGACCTCTATTATTTGCTACAAAATAACTAATTAAATTTGCATAAGGCAAACATGAATCAAGCATTAAATAAGTAGTATTCCATCAACAGCCATGTCTAATGCAAAAGTTCTAGGAGACATATTTGATTTTATACAAGCATTTTAAAATTCAGCATTTCTTTTATTACTACGAGTAATCCAAGCTAAAGAATCTCTAATTCTATCAATATTATTTCTAATTTTTTTCATACCACTTTTCACAGTTAAATTAATAATGTGACATGCACAACGTTGGTGAAAAAACTTCAAATTTTCATAAAAAGGAAAATTAATTTAAAAAAAAATTTATAGTTGTACTATTAGCACTTGCATTATCTAAAGTTAAACTTATCATTTTATTAACAACATCATAATCTTCTAAAACTTCAACAATTTTATTATAAATTTGTTGACCACTATGATCCACATCCATTAATCTAAATCCCAATAAAGATTTATTTAATTTACATTCGTTATCAAAATAATGACTAATCACACAAATATAATATTGTTTAGTTTTACTACTCCAAATATCGGCGGTTAGAGCCACACTAACATGACAACTATATACTTTATTTTTTAATTCTAATTTCATTTTCCCAAATAATTTTATTAAATTATTTCTAGTTGCAGTTTTAGAATAACTTTTAAATCCTGGAAAAAATGAATTTTTAATAAATCTTTCAAAATATTTATCTTCAGCAATATTAATAGGTTGATCAGTTGTAGTAATATATAAAGCTAATTGTTCCCTATATACATCAAAATTATAACGCCAAGTAGTACACATATTAGTTATTTGAGTTTGATTGACTTCTCTATTTCCATGTTGAGTAATATGTTTATTAACATGCTTTTTTAAAGTAATAGTACCATTACTTGAATCAGCTTTATAAATATTTCCATAATACTTGCATCTTGCTTTCTTTACTTGAACTTCATTTTCTGTCTCGTAAAACTTATCGAAATGCATCCAAATGTCTGATGTGTACCTATCGTCGGTTTCGACAGCAGTTGATGAACCCGTTTCTGCTTGAGATGAAGTTGGACGAGGACGACGATTACGAGGACGACTTTTAGAACCACCGGGAGCTGTAGCAGCATGAGGAGGAATCGGGGGAATATTATGAGGTGTATCAGATTCTGAGACTGAGAAAGCGGGACTATTTGAATTTACTGCATTTATGTTAGTAAATTCACGGAACTAGGATAATTTTCTTCATCATCGAAATTGATGGGATGAAAATATCTATCTATTGTAGTTAAAAAAAAAAAATTGATATAGAAGAAATAAAAAATTAAAGAAGGAGAATTGGAATTTGGCAATATGAATTGAAAATTGCAAAAACTAATAAAAATTAAAATCAGAGCAAATTGACAACAAAGAGAATAATTGAGAGATTTCAATAAAGATAGAGAAAATGAGAGAATGAGATAATTTGGGATGTGAGAAAATATGAGAGTTTAGGCCCTATTTATAGAAAAAAATGGGAAAAGAAAATGACGAAAAAGACCCATCCAACTGCTATAAAACGGCTATATTTCAAGGGTAAAAGGGGTATTTGCAAAAAAAAAAAATATTATTATTATTTTTTTAATTTTTTTCGTCCAACCTGTCGGGTTGGCGATTGCCAACCCGCGGGTCAACCCGACGGGTTGAAAACTCCCAACCTGGCGGGTTGGAGGGTTTTTTTTTTAAAAAAATAAAAAATTTAACCCGTCGGGTCGCCGGGTTGACATATTAAAACCCGGCCCGTCTGGCGGGGTATATGCAGGTTGGGTTCAACCCCGCCCCCCTTTTAGGCGGTCCTAATTGAACCCGTCTTAATGCGGGCTGGGTTAGGGTTGACCCGCCTAACCCGGCCCATTTGTTCCACCTCTACCCTCTTTTATTTGTTTCTTTTTCTTTTTCTTTTTATATTATGTTGATTGAAACCTAAAACCCAAATCTATGGCAGAACATCTCGTTCTCTTCCCTTCATTTCTATTTCTCTTTCTCCTTATCTTTTCTCTTTTCTTTTTCCTTCTCTTGTTCTTTGCCATCTCCATGGTGACCTGCTGGCTGAAATTGTTCAAATACATTGATGGCTATACTCACCCCTTCAGATCCCACCATAATTTACAAGTCAAAATTGTTGAGAAAGAGAGATGAAACAAAGAACAGAGAAAGAAAAAAAGGGAGAAGAGGGAGGGACTTGGAAAAAGAGAAGAAAAAGGAAAAGATGGCAGCCTCTCTTTCTTCCTGTACATTTTTTCTTCTCTAGATTTGTGATTACGGATTTTTTTTTTTTTTTTTTTTTGGGGTAGCTAGAAGATTTGAGAAATTTTTTTTTCAAAAATGGGTATTTTGGGGGTTTGTTGGACGCTGTGTCAGTGTGTTGTATGGGTTTGTGAAAAAAAATATTGTACATGAATTTTAGTCGTTAAATTTCAGTAGAGATCCATAAATTTTAGTGGGTTTGTTGGATGAAATTAATAAAGAAAATTAGAAAGTTGTAGATTGTGTTTTTAAATTAAAATTTTTTATTTAAAAACTGGTTAACTAGTAACCGAACTGATAATTCGATTCAGTTAGTAACCGGTTCAAGTACTCCTGTCCAGTTTCATTCATATTACCCCTTAAAAAGAAATATCGGTTTAGTTACAAAAGTGGGCAATCCGGTTTGGTTAACCGGATTTTTACACCCTAGTTTTAATATACAAACCGGGGTAAAACCTAGCAAAGTGGTCGGGTCTCGGGATAATCAGTTGAAAAGGTTTGACCCGCCGGTTAAACCAGTGCAGTAAACGTGTCCAAAAGTTTTGAAATCTAGCAAACACACTTCCTAAAAAATTACACAACAATCTCTACAGGTTTGAAATTTAGCAAACACACCCCAAATGCAAATCAATGGTTGACTTGTTGGCGACAACGACACACCAAATGCAAATCTCACTCATTCTTTGAGCCATTCCTCAGCAAATATGCCCAAGATCTGGTCGAAATCGAACCATTTTGCAGCAAAAAACATCACTTTGATAACCCAAGCCAAATAGAGCCATTTTTCGGCATAGACAACACTTCTATCACCACGAAAACACTCATTTCAGCCTCCTAACCCAAATTCATCTCAACCCTCCCCCTGTTTGCCCCACCAATAGCTGGCAATAGCCCGTTGTTGTGATTGCACGACTTCGTCTATTCTGGTCATTTCACTCATCGGAAATCACCTTTGTTGCCACCTTTCAACTCGCTAGCACTTCTTCTCCAAAGCCCCAACATCCTTGCCATCGTCTGCTCGTCAATCACCGCTCTCCTCTCTAGGGTTTGAGATTGAAATAGGTGAACAGTGGAAATGGGGACCTGACCCAGTGAAGGCCTCGGGTCTTGGTTAGACTAGTTAAAGTAGTCAGGTTGGTTTTATAACAGAGATCAAGGGTTGACTAAAACATTATCACCGTTGTTACAGAGCTTCCTTTTTTTTTTTTTTTTTGTAATAATGTGTTTGGTTGCAATTTGGGGTGCACATGACTCTAATATAGACTGCACTAATTTAAGAAAAATAGACACGCACCTTCTCCGGGTTTACTTGGGATTGCTCATCTCATTCACTTTTCTATTTTATAAAAAAACAATTCTCATTAAAAATGATTGATATATATTAAAAAGCTGAGATGTGGTTGGACCTCTAGTGACATGGTTGTCAACACATTTGAAAATGTCGTCAGCATCGTTAAGTAGATCATCAGGTGATTTATTCAGTAATGGCACCAAGAATATTGTCAACAATGGCATTTCACCATAAAAAATTGAGAAATATTCAGTCAATTTTTCTCCCAAGACTCAAGCTCAACCTAGGTTTTTTCGTAAAAATCCAAACCTAGGCCTAGGAACAAGCCCAGGTTTTACATACCGGGGTCAGGCCTAGGTTGGTGTCTTTGGGGCTTTAGACCCAGGTTTGGTTGATCTGATTAGGGGTTTTAGAAATTTCACTTTATAAGTAGGGCCTAAAAAAACTTCGTAAAGGGTTAAATTATCTAAGGTACTTGGAGAGTTTACAAGGGCTTTATGAACTTTTTAGGGGGATCTTGGAAATTTTCATGAGGTTTTTATATAAAGGTTATATGTAATTTTGTAAAACTTCTATAATACACACAGTTGGCCCGGTCAAGCTTTTTTTACACCCCTCAACACCATTTAGGTAACAATAAATATTATTTAAAAGTACTAATTGACTTAACATTTATTTTATAGTTTACCAAATAATTAAATATTTAATAAAATATTATATTTTATAAAAACAATTGTTGATGGCCATTTCTGTCAAGGAAAGCCCAATCTCATATTCAAGGCTCAATCGCACAGTTGAGGCTCCAATTAAGGTACAAAGCTACAATTTAAGCTTCAAAATCACTTTTTGAGCCCAAATCACTACTTCTTAGGTCTTAAAAAGAGTGCATGACATCAGCAAACAATAAGCCCAAGGCAATTCTCAAAGCGTTTGGTATTCGTTAACATGCAAGTCTAAGACAATTCTAAAAGCTCTTGGTACTCACTGACATTTAAGCCTATGACACTCTGGCATTCTCTGACATGTAAGCCCCTCACAATTCTAAAAGCCTTTGGCATTCTTTGACATGTAATCCCACAACATATTGACATGTAAACCCAAGACAATTCTAAAAGCTTGTACCATTCTCTAACATGTAAGCTCAAGTCATTCTAGCATTCATTGAAATGTAAGCCCAAGAAATTCTTTCATAAAAGCCCATGACATTTCATGGATAAAAGCCCATCATATGAGAGCAACGTTGCTAAAGCCTATCAAGAGATGACAATTTCCCTTATTACAGGTTCATTTTGATTCAAGGAGCCAACCAACATCCTTTCATAGACCTTTCTGAAACGCGAGGCCCAGGCCTACCTCAGTGCAAAATATGGCACGCTTCATAGCTCAATGGCCTACAAATGAACAACAATGTAAATAGAGTAAGTATTATTTTCCCTTTCAGAAGGTCTGGTCGACCCAAACCACTTCAATGGGGTGGGTTGAGATGTGGTGGTATTAGAACATCCAAGAGTCTTATTGGGTCAAGATGTCTCCTTGAATTAGGCTTGTTTGAGGGTGCCTAATTAGATATCTTGAATCAATAGGTGTGAAAGCTTGTTTCTTAAAAAACCAAAGGAAAAATACTTTTCAAATTCCAAAAAACATGTTAATCGTAAAATACTAATATTTATTTATCTAGGCAGCTAGTGTACTCGTAAAATAATCATTAGAACTCATTAAAAATATATATAAGAAAATACACATATATATACGAATAATAAAGTATGTGTCCATATTTAATTTTTCTTTATATACAAATATTTATAAAATGTTCTCAAAAATAGCAACTTGACAGTGTAGCCCGACCCTTTCACGTGACGTTCCAAGCGACCGCAACTCACCTATTACTTGCAAAACATTAAAAACATCGGAGTAAGCACTAATGGTTCAGTAAGTAAACCCACTATGCTACCCTTCTCTCTCTCCGTTGCTTAAAATTCCAAATTTTCTTTCCTTATATCACATTTCCCGATTATTCTCTATTCTTTCCCTATTCTTTTCTCTGTTCTTTCTTTATTCTTTCTCTATTCTTTCTCTGTTTTGCTCTCTGTTTTCTAAATTTTTCACTACCCATGATAATGAGATGGTATTATGCATATTCAAGATGCAAATGCACAAATGCATAAATTATGCATTTTCTTTTCTATTTTTCTTATTCTGTTTTCTTTATTTTTTTCTTTATTTTCTAGTCTTTCTTTCTATTTTTTTATTTTTTCTATTCATTCTATTTTTTTTTTCTATTCTTGCCGATCGGACTCGGCTGAGGCATAGATTTGGAGCCTTGGCCGTGTGAGTGAATTCTCTAATTCTGGGTACAGTCCATATCCACACACACTTCTAACGGACTGTACATTTCTTCTTTCTGAATTCTGAGACCGCTCACTAAGGATGGGTGCATGTGGGACTATGTCACTCACAACTCCCCATCGCAACAACCTTCTCTTCTTTTTATCTTGTTTTACACTTCTTTAAGAAAAATTCAGATTTGAATATCTTTAATATTCTCATTTCTTTCCATTTTCTCGTTAACATATTTTAGGGCATTTTCATGCTCTTATGAATATGTATGCATGTAGGTGGTTTCATGCTTATAATTCTTTCTAACTTCACATATTTAAATGCAATTATGCATTATGGAATGCAAACATATCCTTCTCTACCATCTACAAACACATCCCAAGGTAACACATAATCATACTTATACATGCACTTCTCCTTGGCATTTCATCAAACAATTCATGTGCACAAATCAACACTAATTTGGCTACACTTTTATCTCTATTTTAGGCCACCAAAAATTTGGAATAAACTCCTCCATAATTAACACTAAATCTGCCCAAAATACACACTTCAACATTTTCACTTCAATTCTTCCAAATCTCATCCAAACGTTCATCAAATAACAACTACACCAACACAACTTCTCATGGATAGGTTCTAATCATTATTCAACACAAATCCATCAACAATTCTACATATAACACATATATATGCATAAAGAAAGTTCTCTACACAACATAAGTTAAATCATACTTAGGGTAGGATTTACTTACCTTTGATATGAGCAAATTCAACCCTTTAAGAATCTCTTTTGATCAAACTCTCTTCCTCTTAAATCCTATGAGCATAAACCATCAAAATCAACACTTTAAAAACTAAAATTCACTTCTTATGCAAGGATCTTACCTATAGAAGCTTAAGATTGAAAATCTACTCAAAAACACAAAAAACCTTTGAATTTCCTTTGAAGAAGAATTGAAGAATTTGAGAGAATATGGAGGTGAAAGTGGCGTGCAAATGGGTAAGAGTGGCTAGGGTTTCACTCTTCAATTTGATATAACATAAAAAATTATATATTAGTTTCCCATTTTGCCCTTGCACTTTCTTTAAAATTCCATCTATATCCCTTATTCAATTACCATAATGCCCTCATTTTTATTGCATTCTCCATGAAATTCTATCTCTTTTCACTCCCCATAATTTTAACTAATTTTGAGTGAAAAGACCATTTTACCCTTAATGCAAGTTTAAGGCATTTTCTTCAAATTTTCCTTAAAATAACCTTAGCAAAAATCAACTAAAGGCATAAGAACATAAATTAAATTACGTACCTCTATGTGGGTGTTACAATTCTCCCCCTCTTATAAGAATTTCATCCCCTGAAATTCAAACAAACAACTCTGGGTAATGATTCTGCATGTCTTGCTCCACCTCCCATATAGATTCTTCAATTTTATGATTTCTTCAAATGACTTTCACTAAAGGGATACTCTTGTTTCAGAGCTCTTTAATCTTTCTGTCCAATATCTGAACTGGACGCTCCTCATACACAAGATTTTCTTCTAAGTCCACATCATCTACACTTAATGTATGGGAGGGATCACTTACATATTTTCGAAGCATCGAGACATGAAATACATTGTGTACTTTGTCCATGTTGGGTGGTAGAGCCAACCTATAGGCTACCTTTCCCACTCGCTGTAATACTTCAAATGGACCAATGTATCTTGGTGCTAACTTTCCCTTGCTACCGAAACGTATCACCCGTTTGTAGGGGGCAACTCTTAGAAACACTTTATCACCCCTTCGAATTCAACATCTTTCCTCTTCAAGTCTGCATAACTTTTCTGCCTGTCTTGGGCTTGTTTCATTCTACTTCTGATTAACTTGACATCTTCTATCATTTTCTGAGTTAGTTCTGGCCCAAGAGTGATATTCAACTCATCTTTCTCGCCTATCTCATCCCAATGTAGTGGAGATCTACAACGTCTACCATACAAAGCCTCGTAAAGAGCCATCTTAATTGTAGACTGATAGCTATTATTATAAGCAAACTCCACCAAGGGTAACATCTCATGCCAGGACATTCTATAATCCATGCAACAAGTCCTCAATGTATCCTCAAGTATCTGATTCGTTCTTTCTGTTTGGCCATCTGTTTGAGGATGATAGGCGGTACTAAAAGCCAATCTGGTACCCAAGTTGCCTCGTCAGGGCTAGCTAGAGAAAGCTAGACAAATCACGGAATCTCTATCGATACTATTGTTTTGGGCACTCCATGTAGTCTCACTATCTCTTTAATGTAAATCTGGGCCAATTGATCCGAAGTAGTGCTTTCCTTTACTGGAAGAAAATGGGTTGACTTGGTCAATCTGTCTACTATCACCCATATAGCATTAAACCCTTTCTGCACTCTAGGGAGACCTGTAATAAAATCCATCGAAATACTCTCCCATTTCCATTCAGGAATACTAAGCGGCTGAAGCAACCCTGATGGCCTTTGGTGTTCTGCTTTCACTTGTTGACAAACCAGGCACTTAGCTACAAAATCTCCAATATCCTTCTTCATACCTAGCCACCAATATCATTTTTTTAAGTCTTGATACATTTTGGTTGCTCCAGGATGAGCAATGTATGGTGTGTCATGAGCCTCCGTAAGAATTCTTTTCTTTAACTCATCATCTTGAGAAATGCACAAACGACTCTTGAAACGGAGGACACCATCTAACCGATGGAACTCTGGTATCTTACCCTCAAGCACTTGTTGACTTATTTTCTGACACCACTCATTGGCAACTTGCTTTTCTCTGATTTCTTCCAATAAAGTAGATTGAACCTCTAACCTGGCAATCCTTCCTAGTATGACCTCAATATGTTCTTTGCACAATTCTTTTATTAATTCTTTCTGCCTTGTGAGTCGGGACAAGTAAGCTTTTCTACTCAAGGCATCGGCTACTACATTGGCTTTCCCGAGGTTGATACTTAATTTCACAGTCATAATCTTTAACCAACTCTAACCATCTCCTTTGTCAAATATTCAACTCTCTTTGGGTGAAGAAATACTTCAAACTTTCATGATCTGTATAAATGTTGCTCCTTGCTCCATACAAATAATGCCTCCATATTTTCAATGCAAAAACTACAGCAACCAACTCTAGATCATGTGTATGGTACCTCGTCTCATACTCTTTTAACTGACGAGAAACATAGGCTATTACTCTACCCAACTGCATCAATACTGCACCAAGTCCCTGAAATGAGGCATCTATATAAATATCATAATCTACACCCTCTTGTGGTAACACAAGAATAGGAGCTGTGGTCAATCTTCTTTTTAACTCTTGAAATCTTTTTAACTCTTGAAAACTTTCTTCACAGGCATTCGACCAAATGAAAGGAGTTCTCTGTTTAGTGAGAGCTGTAAGCGGTTTGGCCAACTGAGCAAACCTTGCCACAAACCGCCTATAATAACCTGCTAGCCCCAAGAAACTTCTAACTTCCTTTACTATCTTCGGCTGTTGCCATTCCAGAATTGCTTTTACCTTACTTGGATCCACTGATACACCCTCCTTTGAGACGGTATGACCCAGAAAGATAACTTGATCTAGCCAAAACTCACACTTAGAAAATTTGGCAAACAACTTTTTATCTCGCAATCGTTGTAAGCACAAATCTTAGGTGTTCTTCATGTTCTTTTTCTGTCTTAGAATAGACCAGGATATCATCAATAAACACCACTATGAATTGATCAAGACAATCCTGAAACACCCTGTTCATTAGGTCCATAAAGATTGCTAGGACATTGGTCAACCCAAAAGGCATCACCAGAAACTCATAATGCCCATATCTGGTCCGAAAAGTAGTATTGGCAATATCTTGCTCTGCAACCCTTACTTGATGATAACCCAACCTCAAATCAATCTTTGAAAACACTGCTGCTCCTTTTAGCTGATCAAACAAATCATCTATGCGAGGTAATGGGTATTTATTCTTCACTGTCACTTTATTTAACTCTCTGTAATCTCTACACATCCGTAGAGATCCATCTTTCTTTTTCACAAACAAAATTGGAGCACCCCAGGGAGAATGGCTAGGTCGAATAAAACCCGTATCTAAGAGTTCCTGAAGTTGCTTTTTCAATTCCTGAAGCTCGGTTGGGGCCATCCGGTAAGGGGCTTTAGAAATTGGTGCGGTCCCTAGGGCCAGTTCAATACTGAATTCTACTTCTCTTTCCGGAGGTAAACCCGACAAATCTTCCGGAAATACATCTAAGAACTCCCGAACTACTGGCACATTCTGAATCTCTGGTTGTGGGAAATCACTACTGTGCACTACATGAGCAATATATCCTGAGCACCCTTTTCTTAACATCTTTCTGGCCTTCACACTGCTGATTAACATACTAAGCTGGTGACCCTCGCCAAAATTAAACTTATCTCCATCATCAAGATTAAATCTTGCTTTCTTTCTCCAACAATCAATCTCTACTCCAAACCTCCCCAGGAAATCCATGCCTAAAATAACATCAAAATCAGGCATATCAAACACTATCAAATCCACTGGCAACTCCCTTCCATGGATCACTACGGACTCCCTTGGAAGCATCTCTTGAGTTACTACACTAACACCATCTGGTAACTCTATCTTAATGGGACAATCCACTCTAATAAGTTTTAAACCTAATCTCTCTAAAATCCCATGTGTAATGAATGAATGTGTGGCTCCAGAATCAATTAATGCATAAAGAGGAACTGAATGAAATAATAACTGACCAGTAACTGCGGATGGGCTAGCTTCAGCTTCACTCTAGGCTATTGTAAACACTCGAGCATTGGTACCTCTAGATGTCTGCGTTGCGAGTGCAGGAGGTAGGGGTGTTCAAAAGCGGTTAACCGAATTAGGTTATCCGCTTTGCAGCTAACCGAACCAGGTTAAGCGCAACTACGAAGCTGAAGGGCAGAATTTTCGGTTGAAAAATTTCGAAGGGCAAGAAAGCCGAATCGGTTTTAGAAAAGCCCCAGGTTTTTCGGTTAAGCAGCCCCCTTAAGTTAACCGATAAAAAAAGTGGTTAACCGTTTGTGAACCGGTTTTCCATTTTTTTATAAAACTTTTTTTTAATTTTATCCTAAATTAAATTGTAAATAACTAAATATAAACAATACATATCCAAATAAAAATTAAACATTTATATATATCCATTGACCACTACTAATAATAAATTAAAAATTGATACAAATAAAAGTCCAAAATGAAATAAAAATAAAAGTCCATAATAAAACAACAAAATAAATAAATAAGTCCCAATAGAAAACAACAAAAGAAATTGGGCAAATACAACTCCACAAATAGAAAGCGGAAACCAATATTAAGTCAATACGAGTAGATCTCCCAATATCTACCCAAATAAAAATTAAATGCTAGAAGTTTATAAAAATTAAATCATATTTTTTTTCATTGCCTACAATAAAAAACTATTAAAGAAATCAAACCTCAATTAAATGCTGCAAAACCTTCAATCATCAAGATGAATACGAGTAGTATTTTCCATTGCCGAAGACACAAATTCTATAAAAAATAGGTCATATAAATAATGGTTAAATTTAAAATTCAGTCAATAAATCCAATAAAGACAACATAATAACAAATAATTGAAACTAATGCAAAAACTTTACCTGACTCAAGCTCTGTTATCTCTTCCAAGCTCTCCTCAACCATGAATGGTTCACGTGTAGCCCGAATCCAATCTTGTGTGCAAATAAGAGCCTCCACCGTCTTAGGAGTGAGGGAGCTACGAAATGGATCTAATACACGACCCCCAGTGCTAAACGCTGACTCAGATGCAACAGTAGAAACCGGCATAGCCAACACCTCTCGTGCCATCGAAGAGAGAACTGGATATCTATTTGAATTGACTTTCCACCAACTCAAGATATCAAATATGTCGACCTTGTGACGTTGCTCACATTCATCCTCTAAATATTTATCCATCTCAGATTTGGTTACCGTAACCTCCTGTCCAGCCATTGCCTCATCGTATATACAATACATCAATTCTTTGGGATCAACATTTACATCTTCCACATTAACTTGACTTGCTTGTTGAGACTGTTGACTAGATTGCCCACTTGGAGAACTATAAATGAGCTTGTATTGGTCAAATAAAGAATACAAAGTTGTATGCACTTTTGTCTTCAAAAGTTCAGCATTAGCATCATCATAAGATTTACTAATAACCCAATTCACATATCCTAACTTGAATCTAGGATCCAACACCACTGCAATGAATAACATTAAGTTGATATTATCAATATTTGACCAATATTTATCATGTTTTCCCTTCATTCTCCTAGCCATAGTACTTAAGCCAACATCATTACTTCTAGACCATGTTGAAATTTGCATTCCAATGGCAAAGATCTCGCGCATGTATGCATTACCGGTAACAAAAAGTGAGCCTGACACGCGCATAGTAGCATCATAAAAAACTTTCAAGAAAGGTAACAAGTAACGGGCATACTCCTAATCACTAGGCATATGCAAACCCCTTGACTTTTCCCCTCTAGTAAGTTCATCTTTATACTTAACGTCTTGGATTTCCAACAACTCAAATGCTTTCTGAAATTTTAAAGCCACATCCAACATTAAGTACGTAGAGTTCCACCTTGTTTCTACATCAAGAACCAAAAGATTTTTTTGTTCAATCTTTTCTTGCTCTACACACTCCTTAAACTTTTGTAATCTCGCCGGAGAAGACCTCACATATCTCACTGCAGAACAAATTCTAAAAATGGAGTCCTCCATGTCTTTTAACCCCTCTTTTACAGTGAGACTCAATATATGTGCACAACACCTCATGTGCAGAAAATCACCACTCAAAGCACTACCCTTTCAACTTTCTAACCGGTTCTGGAGATATTTTATTCCAATATCATTAGAACTTGCATTGTCAACGGTAATGGTGAAAACCTTAGAAATACCCCAATCAAGCAAACACTTCTCAATTGCCTTACCAATCAATAAACCTTTATGACTAGCAATTGGACAAAAATTTAAGATCTTTTTGTGTAATTTTCCAATCATCATCAATGAAGTGAGCCGTCAAACACATATAGTTAAGGTTTTGGCAAGATGTCCATGTATCCGTGGTAAGACTTACTTTCTTACTAAACTTACTAAAAAAGGCCTTCAACTTATTTCTCTCCTCAACATAAATATTAAAACAATCTCTAGCCACAGTAATACGAGAGGGAACTTGAAATAAAGGTTGTGCATCCTTCATCATATCGGGCAACTCATCAACAATTATCATTCTAGCTAAAGACCGTCTAAGCCTATCTGGATTGAATTTCCAAGTTGTAAGTGAAGATTGTGTGGAGGTGGCAGCAGTACCACTTGATTGGTCATTTGATTGTGTCTGTTGAAAAACTAAGATCTTTTGTTTCTTATCTATCATATTCAAAGGGTACTTTTTACATCGACTTAAGTGATTCCGTAGACAACTAGTACCACTTTTACTTGGACATGCAAGCACATTCCCACAATAATCAGATGTTGCTGTCCTATCATCCATATTTTCACAAGGATTTACAGTAAAATGATCCCACATGTCAAGTATTTTTTGAGTATTAGAACTTACACGTTTGGGGACTCGTGGTGGTCGTGGTCGTGGATCAGGATCTGTAGAAGGCTGTGGGGTTACCAATGAGTTTGGAGTTGGATTCCTACTAGTTGGTGTCTCCGGACTCTCACCAGTATTAGAACGGTCAGTAGCCATGAGGTTAGATTCGGACATCTGCAACATCAACACGAAGATCTTAATGTAAGTGAAAGGACCTTCCTAGCAGTCCATACAACTAAAAAAAAGAACCAAATTTCAGAACAAGCAACATTAAGATGCATTTCGCCTAAAGAAGAATTTCAAAACAAAAGTACATACTTGACTCTCAAACCAAGACTATAACAATCTAATTGATTTTGAATAAATACACACAAAATTCATGAAATGGGAACAGACTAAAGAAATTCATGAAATGGGAACCTTAAACTAATTTGTGTATAAAACAAAATTTCACAAATGAAGGTGACAGAAATTGGAGCTTTATAAAGAGAAATATCGTCAAAATGATATTTAAAAAAGGGAGATTCCAGGTGAACCAAGAGTGCCAGGAAAACAGCAGTATGTGATTTCATTCACCAAGAAACATTTACCAAATATAAATATTCAGAGGGGTGATGGATTTCCTACTAAGGTGTTCTTCAATGGAGAAGAATGTACTCTTCCAACGGAATTATTTTGTCTTCCTTTTAAGTCTGTTCTTGTAGGAAATTCGTAAGATTTTCAGTCACTTGTATTTAATTTATTTAAGCAATATGAGCACTGCCTCATGGAAATTTTATTTAAACTAGTAGTACTATTCTTTAATCCCCACATACAAAGTGTTATTGTTGTTCTTGTTCTGTCAGAGGGAGATGTCACTAATTTGGGCAAATTCAGAACAATGAATGATATTGCCACCAATACCATGAGCAAGGCCTACTTTATAAGTTTAATTCAAATGTAGTGCCAGGATTGTAAATGTTAATACAAACATTATTTCTTTTCTATGTATTTTGGTCAAATTTTTAATAGTTAATAGTTATTATATAATACTTAGTGATGTTTTGTTAATTCATCCCATACCCATCTCCATCTTTTTTTTCACTTCTCATAGCTACCCTCGTTACAAACTTCATTCCACACAATATAAACTTTCAAATTTTATCGAGGCTCCAGATATTACTGCACCATTAATTATTTACAGATACTAATTAATTTATTTTGTGTTAATTTAAAAACTAGACATCTAGAACAAGCGAAAGACAGTTAGAAGGTTCAAAACAAGCAATTATTTTAATACAGAAAATGAAGACAGCAACAATTTCCTGTCTATGAGTTATCTCTCACTCTTTTCTCTTTAAGATAAGGTGCCAATATTATTTAATAAATGATAAAAGGGGAGTTCTTACCTTGAAATTGTTGATGTGCCTTTGTTTCTTGAGAATTGATGTGTAGAAAAGCTTATATTATAAACTTTGAAGTGACGTGGGTGCTTGCTGGAGGAAGGAGAAGGATGACGCAGCTTTGCTGGAGCTGGAAGAAGGAGAAGGATGACGCAACTTTGCTGGATCTAGAAGAAAAATGAAGAAAATGGGGTATTTGTGAACTGAGAAGGGCCTCGGGTGCTTGCTGGAGCTGGAAGAAGTAGAAGGACGCTGCAGCTTTTCTTTGGATCTGGAAGAAAAATGAAGATAATGGCAATTTGTGAACTGAGAAGGGAGAGGCAGAGAGCTGCGAAAAAATTGGTAGGTTTCAATTTTAGATTTGAGTGAAAGTGAATGTGAATTAGGGATAGATTTTTATTTATTTATTTAATATATATATATATATATATATATATATATATATATATATATATATATATATATATATATATATATATATATATATATATATTCATAAACCTAGGTTAAACCTTGCTTAGATTTTTAGTTTTTCGAACCGTCGATCGAACCAGGAAATTCGATTTTTTAATATTTAACCGTAACGAACCTGCTTTTTGGTTAACCGGCTTTTCGGTTCTTGATTCTTGGTTCGATTCGGTTTTTGCATTTTTTTGAACACCCCTAGCAGGAAGGGCTTTACAATCTTTCATCATATGCCCTGGCTGCCGGCATCTATAACATATATTTCGGCCCAAATCTCTAAGACACTCCCCATAATGATTTCTTCCACACTTCTGGCACTGGGGAACTTCATTAGTTCTCGACTTATTATTCTGCTAATCCCTCCTGTTCTTCTTGGGTTGAAACTTTTTCTTATTTCTCACCTCTCTATTCATAGGGGCCATCAACTCTATCTCTTTGTGGAGCAGGAGGTGGAACACTAGGGGCTACTGCTGATGGGGTTGTCGGGGTTAGCTTATTCACAAATATTTATGCTCGTAAAGCTCGTTCCAAAGCTTCATTGTATGTCTGATGGGGCTGGGCACCGGCCATCACATCTCGGGCTATTTTTGGTTTTAGCCCATGCACGAATTTATCTCTCCTCAACTCTGGCGTACGCACTACTCCTGGCGCAAACCTTGCTAGGGAATTGAATTTCACTGAATATTCTTTCACTGAATTAGCCCCCTGTTGCAAACTAATAAACTCCTGAATCTTTTCATGGACTCGATCAACTGTTCTATATTCTGCCTCAAACAATCTCCTGAAATCTCCCTAGGTCATCAAAGTTGTATCATGAGTATCCTCTATCAATTCCCACCATATACGGGTATCACCCCTAAATAAAAAACTGGCATACTAAATCTTCTCCCGGTCTGTCATAGGGAAAAGTGCTGTCGTACGCTCCATTGATCTAAACCATTCATCTGCCACTAGTGGGTCCACTGTACCCCTAAATTCTGACGCTTGGTGTTGACTAGGCAACCCATAAATCGGTTCAATACGATTCTGCATTGCTGGGGGTACCGACCTCTCTCTCTCTCCTCTCTGGGGGTCGGTACAATCACGGGGTCTCAACTCTTTTGTACGAAGCCTACCTGATTTTCTGCCAAGACTTGCTGTATAATATTACGAATCCTCGCTTCATCTTCTGGAGGGTTGGAAGGTTCACCCGTGCTCATTTCCTTCCTACTGCTTCCTCGGGTTCTACGTCTCATCTACATAAACCAACACTTTTAGTACACTCAATTCACTCATCTACTACAAGTAAGGAAAGAATTAACTTACAGCAGTCGGCTACAGAACATCAACGTGGCAGGAAAGGCACAGAGTCAAATACCAAAACCTTTGCTCTGATACCGAAAATGTAATACTTTCTTTCTAGCTAGTATACTTGTAAAATAATCACTAAAACTCATTAAAAATATATATAAGAAAATACACATATATATACGAGTAATAAAGTATGGGCCCATATTTAATTTTTCTTTATATACAAATATTTACAAAATGTTCTCAAAAATAGCAACTTGACAGTGTAGCCCGACCCTTCCACTGCATGACGTTTCGAGCGACCGCAACTCACCTATTACTTGCAAAACATTAAAAACAACGGAGTGAGCACTAATGGCTCAGTAAGTAAACCCACTATGCTACCCTTCTCTCTCTCCATTGCTTAAAATTCCAAATTTTCTTTCTTTACATCACATTTCCCGATTATTCTCTATTCTTTCCCCGTTCTTCGCTCTGTTCTTTCTTATTCTTTCTCTGTTTTGCTCTCTGTTTTCTAAATTTTTCACTACCCATGATAATGAGCATGGTATTATGCATATTCATGATGCAAATGCATAAATGCATAAATTATGCATTTTCTTTTCTATTTTTCTTATTCTGTTTTCTTTATTTCTTTATTTCTTTTTGAAAGACCAGCATGCATGCATGAAGAGTGGTGGAAATGGAGAAGAAAGCATGAAAATGATGGATTCAAAAAAACGTTTTTCATGCAAAGCTTGAAAAGAGATTATAGCTACTCCTTTGCTTTGGATTGATGAAGATTAGCCTCAAAAGGATGAAACCTCCACACTTTAACACCACCTTGAGAGATTAGAGAGTGGCCGTGGGTTTGAGAGAGAGTTTTAGTTTGTTTTTGAGTGAACAAGTGAAGAATGAACTAAAATGCAACCTTTTGCATTTATATATACTTGGGCAATTTTGTAATTATTTATTTTTCACTTCCAAGCCCAATAAAATCTTATTTTAAAAAGGGACCCCATGAATTTATTATGCTACCCTTTGAATAATCAATATTATTCAAGGGCCATTGTAAACTAAACTAGTTTACATTAACAACCCATAAATTTACCCTTTTTACCATTTAACTATTAAAAAGGTTATTTTTGTTCATCTCATTAATCTTAACACTTTAAGATATAATAATTAAATATAATTAATTATTGCTTGACCATTTTAACCCTTAAAATGTCATAAATAATTTTCTATGTAACTATTACTATAGAAATCCCGTTATTACCCTCGGAAGGTGCTAGGTCTCTTCGGATAATCATTTCTCTCTCTCATCCTTCTCTAACTTCTCAAGGCTATTGGTGTGACCATGTAGGTCCACCGTGGATTAGCCGTAGTTCGCTCGGATTAATCCAAAGAAAACGTCGGAGGCCCAACGACTATGGTAAACATCTAGCAATGTGCCATAGTCCCTAAACCACGATGAAAAAATACTTCATCGAACCCATTTCAGATCATACGTACCATGCAGGTAAAGTCCCTCCATTGAGATATCCTGATCGAGCACGGATTCATGGAATGTCAAAATCCTAAACTCGATCTTCTACCGAATCGTTGATCAATATGTCCGAAACTCGTCATCACAAACTTGCTTTTGTATGAGTAATAATAGACTCTGGCCAGAGATTCTGATTTTCGACATTTATCAACGTTCGTCTAGTAACTCGAATCCGGATGGAGTCAGCGGTATGCCCGATCCTATATTTCTGAGTCAATGGATCCCCTCTTGACCATCGTTCGTTTTCGTATATGAACAACGCATGACCAAATATGCTTTATTATACGAAACATGATTAATCTCGTACTTATACACCGTATGAACCATACGCATCCATATCGGATCCGACTACAATGTCTCAAGTCAAAGGACTACATTGTGCACTGATATAACGATAAATCATTGACTACATGCTTTTCCAAGTGATTTGTCGTTATTCGGTCACGTTCGAAAAACAGTTCACCAACCGTTAATCCATACCAATGCCCCAGTGACATGACTATCATCGTCATCCATACTTATATCAACTCATGATATCTTTCAGAAGCATCCGATATGCCTACTGTGTAATATAGTTGCCCAAATTATATTGCTTCAGTAGGGAACCCTTTTCGATAATTCATTTATCGATTAAATGAATCATCTGGATAATTCATATACATACTTTATTTTAAATGCAAGACTGAATAAAGGAAGCAATTTATATATATGAATTGAAGAACTCTTTCTTCTATTATTTATGATATATATAGATACAAGACAAAATGCTTAGAAACCGACAACACGAATGGTTTTTAGGGCATACACTAATATACACTAACCAACTCCCACTTGCACTAAAGCCATTCGATGTTGTATCTCATACCCATCTTCTCAAGATGATGGTCTAATTGCTTCAGTGTCATCGCCTTAGTCAGTGGATCAGCTACATTTTCTGCTGAAGGAGTCTTCAGAATCATAATCTCTCTAGCTCCAACGAATTCTCTCAAAATGTGATACTTACGCTGAATGTGTTTGGATTTTTGGTGTGCCCTTGGTTCCTTTGCCTGTGCAATAGCTCCAGTATTGTCACAGAACATGCTTATCGGGTAAGCCATGTTCAGAACCACACCAAGTTCAATTACGAACTTTCGCATCCAAAGCACCTCTTGCCGCTAGCGACAATGTATTCACTTTTGTAGTGGAGTCATTGTGGTTGTCTGTTTGGAACTTTTCCAACTAACAAGACCTCCATTACATATAAAAATGTACCCTGATGTAGACTTTCTATCATCAATATCGATTGGAAATCGAATCGAGTATCCTTGAATGTTTAACTCGGAACATCCATAACTCGAACTAGATCCTTAGTTCTTCTCAAGTACTTAAGGATCGATTTTCATACACCAATGTTTCTCCCCAGGGTTTGAGGTGATATCTGCTCGTAACACTTATAAGCATAAGCTATATCAGGTCTTGTACATAGCATTGCGTACATTAAGCTACCTACGGCAGACGCATAAGGCACATTACGCATCCGCTGTCGCTCTTCATCGGTCTTTGGACCCATCTCCTTAAAAAGATGAAGACCGTGAGTGAAGGGTAAGAGACCTCTCTTAGAGTTCTCCATGCTAAATCTTTTTAGCATTTTCTCTATGTACAATTTCTGGGATAATCCAATTACCCTTTTCGTTCTATCTCTATAGACACGAATGCCAAGGACATATGTCGCTTCTCCTAAGTTTTTCATCGAGAAGGTTTTGGACAACCAAACTTTAACCTCTGTCATCATGCCTATATCATTTCCCATTAAAAGTATGTCATCTACATATAATATGAGAAATGTGATGGCATAATCTTTAACCCATTTGTATACACAGGGCTCATCTGGATTCTTAACAAAACCAAACGATTTGATTATGTCGTCAAATCGAATGTTCCAGCTTCTTGAAGCTTGCTTCAATCCATAAATGGATCGATGCAATTTGCACACCTTATGTCTTTCAACAGAGGATACAAAACCTATCGGTTGTTCCATATAGATGTTTTCCTCAATAAACCCATTGAGGAAAGCTGTTTTGACATCCATTTGCCAAATTTCATAATCATGGTATGCTGCGATGGCTAGCATTATACGGATGGATTTAATCATAGCTACAGGCGAGAAGGTTTCCTCATAATCCAATCCTTATTTCTGAGTATAACGTTTCGCCACCAGTCGAGCTTTGAAGGTCTCTACCTCCCTATCCTTGCCAACTTTTCTCTTGTAGACCCATTTACAACCTATAGGAACTATTCCCTCCGGTGGATCCACAAGCGACCATACTTGATTGGCATGCATTGATTCTATCTCAGAATCCATTGCTTCCAGCCATTTTCCTGAATCTCTATCCAGTATTGCTTCTTCGTAACTTTTAGGATCATCACCATGATCATCTACTCCCACTAAGTAAGATTCAAAATCTTGCTTATGTAGGAACCCATATCTCTCTGGAGGTTTTGATATTCTAGAAGACTTTCATACTGGAACCATAGTATCTGATATTGAGGTTCGGCGAGTGGACATTCCATATTCAGCAATCTCGGTTCTTGGCTCTTCGAACTCTTCCTTGAGTTCAATATTTCTTCCAACACCGCCTTCCTCCAAGAACTCGTTCTCGAGGAAGCGCGCATTTCTACTAATCCAAATTCTTTGATCACTTGGAAAGTAAAAGTAATATCCTAAACTTTCTTTAGGATATCCAATGAACCGACCCTTCTCAAATTTAACATCCAGCTTATCAGATTTAACCAATTTAACATAAGCTGGGCAGCCCAAAATCTTCATATAATTCAGACTTGGGACGTTTTCCATACCATATTTCATACGGTGTTTTACGGGACAGTTTTAGATGGGACCCTTATTAAGGATGTGCATAGGCATATCGGAGAGCGTACCCTACGATGACATTGGTAAGTCTGTAAAACTCACCATCGATCGTACCATATCCAATAAGGTACGATTTCTCCTTTCAGACACTCCATTAAGATGGGGTGTATAAGGAGGAGTCAATTGTGAGATGATTCCATTTTCTTTTAAGAACTCTTGAAACTCTGTACTCAAGTATTCACCCCCACGATCTATCGTAGTATTTTAATACTCTTTCCAGTTTGATTTTCTACTTCATTCTTGAATTCTCTGAATTTTTCAAAGGATTCAGATTTGTATTTCATTAAATACAAATACCCATATCGTGACATATCATCTATAAAAGTAATGAAGTATTCAAATCCTCCCCTGGCTAAAGTATTGAATGGTCTACATACATCTGTATGTATGAGTTCTAATAGTTCTTTAGCTCGCTCTCCTTTGCTCTTAAAGGGAGACTTGGTCATCTTTCCTTGGAGACATGATTCACAGGTTGGATAGGGTTCAGAACCCAATGAGTTCAAGATCCCACTTTCTCCAAGCTGTACTAATCTTCTCTCTCCTATATGACCCAATCTATGATGCCATGGAATTTTAGGATTCGATTCAGATCGAGTTCTTTTATTAGAAATGGTATTGATTGAAGCATAGTCATTCAATTCTAAGACATACAAACCATTTGTATTCACAGCTTTACCAACTAAAACATTTCCAAAATGTATTGAACATTCATTTCCATTAAACAGTACATAAAAACATGCTTTACACAAAGCAGAAATAGAAATGATGTTTCTAGTGGCTTTTTCAAAGTACAATACTTTAAACAAATTCAAAACATGTCTTGAAGGTAGTCTTAGTGGGCAAGTCCCCATGGCCTCGGCTGCAACTCGTACACCATTTGCCATCCTCAAAATGATCTCGCCCTTTGTCACCTCAGAACTATTCTAAAGTACCTGTAAAGACATACAAACATGAGATGTTGCTGCTGAATCTAATATCCAGGAATGACTATCTGAATTAACACTTAATTCATATTTAATCATAAGACATTGGCTCGTACCTGCTTTTCCTTTGCCTTTCTTCAGACTGTTGAGGTATTGAGGACAGTTCCTCTTCCAAAGGTCCATCTTCTCCACAATGGAAACATTTTCCCTTTGCATTGGCCTTCTCTGCCTTCGCCGCTGGCTTCTTGAAGCTCTTATTCTTGGGTCCAACTTTTGGACCTCTCTTTGGTAGCATTTTGGGCTTTTTATTGGCCATGCTAGTGGAGGCGGCAAAGACATCCTCATGTCCTTTCCCTTTCACATTCTGTCTGTGAAATTCTTTAAGCTCATTTAATAGTTCAGAGACGTTTCTCTCAATCCTATTGAGATTGTAGTTAGTTATAAACGGTTTATAACTTAGAGGAAGGGATTGTAGAATCAAATTCACTTTGAGGCGGTCTGACATGACCACCCCATATCCATCCAGTCGATCTAAGCCATTGATCATTTTAAGAGTATGATCAGTTGGAGGTACCCCTTCCCTGAACTTCATGCTAAAGAGGGATGCACACAATTCATACTCAACCACTCTTGGATTTTCGCTATACAACTCTTGTAGAGCTATGAGGATATCATAAGCATTTGAAACCTTTTCATGCTTAGTTTGAAGTTCTCTATTCATGGAGGCTAGCATGTAATTTTTAGCTCTCCTGCTATCCTCTCTCCACTTTTCAAGAGCATCAAGCTCAGCTTGTGGAGCATCCGGTCCAATATCAAGTGGAAGAGGTGCTTCCAGGACATAGGCAATTCTTTCAAAATCTAGAACAATTCTAAGATTTCTTAGTCAATCTTTTAGGTTGGGTCCGGTTAACATGTTATTATCCATTATCCTTAGGAGAACATTGTTGGACATTTTTCAATTATTTATCACAAAGATGAAACTGCAAAGAAAAGTAATTTTATTAGTGTCTTGCAATCTTTTAAACCTTTTAATGCATAATCAAATTAGCTCCCACTATTTTATTCGAGTCCTACACTCCCTTAAATAGGACCTGGAAATTTTCGTTGGATTAAATTTCTTAGTGGGGAATCAATTTCTTATTAAATTCAATTAACCTCACATAATAGAATTCTTGGTTAATTAAGTCTAATAAGTAGGAAACTATTTTCCTTTCATATCACTATATAAGGTTTGATTCATATTCCTTGTCCTAGCTTCGGATACCTCACATAATAGAATTCTTGGTACCCTAGGCTAGTTAAATCCGAACCATTGTGCTTTCTTAGGATGACATTTTCATCATGTCCTCACATAATAGAATTCTTGGTCAAGGTGAAAATGTCCATCCAAGAACAAGATCAACTTAATTCTATGATATAAAGATTATATCCCTTACATAATAGAAATCTTGGGATATTAAAATTTATATCAAAGAATTTAGTTATCCCACAATGGGAGACTTGGATTTAATAATTTTAAATTGGGGAGATTTGGGTTTAGCCTTTAGTTAATTCATTTTTAGCATGCCATGTTTAATTAACCATTCATACAAATCACATATATGCATAAATTAAAGCATGTGGGTTGACCATGGGGCTTTTCGAAAATACATCCTAAAGGCAAACTATTTACCCTAATACTATATCTTCGATTGGACCGTCATCCGGATGCTCTTCGGTTCCCGTCTATCCGATTCCATTACAAATTGGATCTTAGGCAAGCAGACCCGATTAAAATAAATAAATAAAATTTAATTATTACAAGCCATTTAATAAAAGAATATTACAAACACTTTTGAATATTTTGAAAACCAAATGGCGCCCATGATCAACCCTCTAATCTAATATTCATTCATCACATAAATAAATATTAAACATTCATACCAAATATAATAAACAATTATTTAAAGGCATGAATATAAACAATTATATATATATATATATATATATATATATATATATATATATATATATATATATATATATATATATATATATATATATATATATATATATATATATATATATATATATATATATTTATGTGGTAATTTAATCATAACATTGGGGTATGCAACAATTACATATTTTATAGGAATCATTACACAAACACTTTTGTCATATTCCATCCCAAAGATATATTCCCACCCAGATATTATTTAATTACTAACATCATTTCAATACTTTTCACAAAAGTCATGCATGACATAGATAAATGGGTTTTATTACTCCAAGAGTAATCATTCTATGACACAAGTTACTTTTAACTTAAAGTAATATTTTTTATGACACATTTATCTTCTCAAAAACAATCATGTCAATTTGCATCATCATTTTTGAAACCATTCAAACAACCAAATTATTACATTTCAAAAATATAATAATTTATGACATGCAATGATGCATTATAAGATAATTTAATCAAATTAAATATCCTACATTAAAATTACCACCAACATATATAATATCATAATTCATCATATGAATTAATAATCCATAACTTTATGCTAACATCAAATTCCACCACTAAACATTTGCAACATTTGCATACATTTCATGCAAAAATATAAATTTTAATCAAATTAAAGGATAACACATTTAGCATGTCAAAGCATAAATCATTTTATCAAAGTCATGGAAATGAACATACATGAACATTTCTATCTCATGCAATAACCATCATCCAAGCATACATTTAGACCCTTTATGGAACAACTTCCAAAACACATTACAAACTCATTTGAATAAAACAAGAATCAAATGAACAAAAACATGCATGGCCGAATCTAGCAAGAAATATTCTACGCACTAATCAAGGCATGCATGAACACTTTTATCACTATAAATAGTGTATATATATATTAAACATATAATGATTCTTGCATGCTTCAAATTAAAAAAAATCAAAACATCTTTATACATTTTATGTCATGGCCGAATCTCATTCCAAGAAAAAGAAACAATAAACATTTCATTATCTTATTACTAGGCCAAAACAAAAAGAATATGCATGTCACTTTCATACATGATAAACACAAGAACACTTGGAAAATGTCATTTTTACTTATAAATTCGACATGCAAGGAGCTTTTAGCTCTGATACCATTTGAAAGACCAGCATGCATGCATGAAGAGTGATAGAAATGGAGAAGAAAGCATGAAAATGATGGATTCAAAAAAACGTTTTTCATGCAAAGCTTGAAAAGAGATTATACCTACTCCTTTGCTTTGGATTGATGAAGATTAGCCTCAAAAGGATGAAACCTCCACACTTTAACACCACCTTGAGAGATTAGAGAGTGGCTGTGGGTTTGAGAGAGTTTTAGTTTGTTTTTGAGTGAACAAGTGAAGAATTAACTAAAATGCAACCTTTTGCATTTATATATACTTGGGTAATTTTGCAATTATTTATTTTTCACTTCCAAGCCCTAATAAAATCTTATTTTAAAAAGGGACCCCATGAATTTATTATGCTATCCTTTGAATAATCAATATTATTCAAGGGCCCATGTAAACTAAACTAGTTTACATTAACAACCCATAAATTTACCCTTTTTACCCTTTAACTATTAAAAAGGTTATTTTTGTTCATCTCATTAATCTTAACACTTTAAGATATAATAATTAAATATAATTAATTATTGCTTGACCATTTTAACCCTTAAAATGTCATAAATAATTTTCTATGTAACTATTACTATAGAAATCCCGTTATTACCCTCGGAAGGTGCTAGGTCTCTTCGGATAATCATTTCTCTCTCTCATCCTTCTCTAACTTCTCAAGGCTATTGGTGTGACCATGTAGGTCCACCGTGGATTAGCCGTGAGCCGGTTCTCGATTAATTCGGAAACTCGTCCAGGAGGCCCAACGACTATGGTAAACATCTAGCAATGTGCCATAGTCCCTAAACCACGATGAAAAAAATACTTCATCGAACCCATTTCAGATCATACGTACCATGCAGGTAAAGTCCCTCCATTGAGATATCCTGATCGAGCACGGATTCATGGAATGTCAAAATCCTAAACTCGATCTTCTACCGAATTGTTGATCAATATGTTCGAAACTCGTCATCACAAACTTGCTTTTGTATGACTAATAATAGACTCTGGCCAGAGATTCTGATTTCTGACATTTATTGACGTTCGTCTAGGAACTCGAATCCGGATGGAGTCAGCGGTACTCCCGATCCTATATTTCCGAGTCAATGGATCCCCTCTTGACCATCGTTCGTTTCGCATATGAACAACGCATGACCAAATATGGCTTTATTATACGAAACATGATTAATCTCGTACTTATACACCGTATGAACCATACGCATCCATATCGGATCCGACTACAATGTCTCAGGTCAAAGGACTACATCGTACCTGATATAACCAAAGCGATAAATCATTGACTACATGCTTTTCCAAGCGATTTGTCGTTATTCGGTCACGTTCGAAAAACAGTTCACCAACCGTTAATCCATACCAATGCCCCAGTGACATGGCTATCATCGTCATCCGTACTTATATCAACTCATGATATCTTTCAGAAGCATCCGATATGCCTACTGTGCAATATAGTTGCCCAAATTGTATTGCTTCCGTAGGGAACCCTTTTCGATAATTCATTTACCGATTAAATGAATCATCTGGACAATTCATATACATACTTTATTTTAAATGCATGACTGAATAAAGGAATCAATTTATAAATATGAATTGAAGAACTCTTTCTTCTATTATTTATGATATATATAGATATAAGACAAAATTCTCTGAAACCGACAACACGAATGGTTTCTAGGGCATACACTAACACTTTTCTAGTCTTTCTTTCTAGTCTTTCTTTCTATTTTTTTTCTTTCTATTTTTTTTCTTTCTTTTCTATTCTTGCCGATCGGACTCGGTTGAGGCATGGATTTGGAGCCTTGGCCGTGTGAGTGAATTCTCTAATTTTGGGTACAGTCCTCATCCACACACACTTCTAACGGACTGTACATTTCTTCTTTCTGAATTTTGAGGCCGCTCACTAAAGACGGCATGCATGTGGAATTATGTCACTCACGGCTCCCCATCGCAACAACCTTCTCTTCTTTTTATCTTGTTTTACACTTCTTTAAGAAAAATTCAGATTTGAATATCTTTAACTATTCTCATTTCTTTCTATTTTCTCTTTAACATATTTTAGGGCATTTTCATGCTCTTATGAATATGTATGCATGTAGATGGTTTCATGCTTATAATTCTTTCTAACTTCATATATTTAAATGCAATTATGCATTATAGAATGCAAACATGTCATTCTCTACCATCTACAAACACATCCCAAGGTAACACATAATCATACTCATACATGCACTTCTCCTTGGCATTTCATCAAACAATTCATGTGCACAAATCAACACTAATTTGGCTACACTTTTATCTCTATTTTAGGCTACCAAAAATTTGGAATAAACTCCTCCATAATTAACACCAAATCTGCCCAAAATACACATTTCAAAATTTTCACTTCAATTCTTCCAAATCTCATCCAAACATTCATCAAATAACAACTACACCAACACAACTTCTCATGGATATGTTCTAATCATTATTCAACACCAAATCCATCAACAATTCTACATATAACACATATTTATGCATAAAGAAAGTTCTCTACACAACATAAGTTAAATCATACTTAGGGTATGATTTACTTACCTTTGATATGAGCAAATTCAACCCTTTAAGAATCTCTTTTGATCAAACTCTCTTCCTCTTAAATCCTATGAGTATAAACCATCAAAATCAACACTTTAAAAACTAAAATTCACTTCTTATGCAAGGATCTTACCTATAGAAGCTTAAGATTGAAAATCCACTCAAAAACACCAAAAACCGTTGAATTTCCTTTGAAGAAGAATTGAAGAATTTGAAAGAATATGGAGGTGAAAGTGGCGTGCAAATGGGTAAGAGTGGCTAGGGTTTCACTCTTCAATTTGATATATTTAAAAATTATATATTAGTTTCCCATTTTGCCCTTGCACTTTCTTTAAAATTTCATCTATGTCCCTTATTCAATTACCATAATGCCCTCATTTTTATTGCATTCTCCATGAAATTCTATCTCTTTTCACTCCCCACAATTTCAAATAATTTTGGGTGAAAAGACCATTTTACCCTTAATGTAAGTTAAGGCATTTTCTTCACATTTTTCCCTAAAATAACCTTAGCAAAAATCAACTAAAGGCATAAGAACATAAATTAAATTACGTACCTCCATGTGGGCGTTATACTAAACCACTCATCTGCCACTAGTGGGTCCACTGTACCCCTAAATTCTGACGGCTGGTGTTGACTAGGCAACCCATAAATCGGCTCAATATGATTACGCACTCGGGGGTCACTTCTCTCTCTCTGCAAAATCGATACAATCACCTAGGGGTCTCAACTCTCTCTGGTATGGAGCCTCCCTAATTTTCTGCCAAGACTTGCTATATAATATTACGAATCCTCGCTTCATCGAGGACAGGGGGAGTAGATTCTGGAGGGTTGGAAGGTTCACCCGTGCTCATTTCCTTCCTACTGCTTCCTCGGGTTCTACGTCTCATCTACATAAACCAACACTTTTAGTCAACTCAATTCACTCATCTACTATAAGTAAGGAAAGAATTAACTTACAGCGGTCGGCTACGGAACATCAACGTGGTAGGAGAGGCACATTGTCAAATCCCAAAACCTTTGTTCTGATACCAAAAAATGTAATGCTTTCTTTCTAGCTAGTATACTCATAAAATAATCACTAAAACTCATTAAAAATATATATAAGAAAATACACATATATATACGAGTAATAAAGTATGGGCTCATATTTACTTTTTCTTTATATACAAATATTTACAAAATGTTCTCAAAAATAGCAACTTGACAGTGTAGCCCGACCCTTCCACTGCGTGACGTCCCGAGCGACCGCAACTCACCTATTACCTGCAAAACATTAAAAACAACGGAGTGAGCACTAATGGCTCAGTAAGTAAACCCACTTATGCTACCCTTCTCTCTCTCCGTTGCTTAAAATTCCAAATTTTCTTTCCTTACATCACATTTCCCGATTATTCTCTATTCTTTCCCTGTTCTTCTCTCTGTTCTTTCTCTATTCTTTCTCTGTTCTTCTCTCTGTTCTTTCTCTATTCTTTCTCTGTTTTCTAAATTTTTCACTACCCATGATAATGAGCATGGTATTATGCATATTCATGATGCAAATGCACAAATGCATAAATTATGCATTTTCTTTTCTATTTTTCTTATTCTGTTTTCCTTTTCTTTATTTCTTTATTTCTTTTCTAGTCTTTCTTTCTTTTCTAATATTTCTTGCTATTTTTTTTCTTTTTTTATTCTTTCTATTCTTTCTTTCTGTTCTTGCCGATCGGACTCGGTTGAGGCATGGATTTGGAGCCTTGGCCGTGTGAGTGAATTCTCTACAGGTACATCCTCATCCACACACACTTCTAACGATTGTACATTTCTTCTTTCTGAATTCTGAGGCCGCTTACTAAAGGCGGCGTGCATGTGGGACTATGTCACTCACGGCTGCCCATCGCAACAACCTTCTCTTCTTTTTATCTTTTTTTACACTTCTTTAAGAAAAATTCAGATTTGAATATCTTTAATATTCTCATTTCTTTCTATTTTCTCTTTAACATATTTTAGGGCATTTTCATGCTCTTATGAATATGTATGCATGTAGATGGTTTCATGCTTATAATTCTTTCTAACTTCACATATTTAAATGCAATTATGCATTATGGAATGCAAACATGTCCTTCTTTACCATCTACAAACACATCCCAAGGTAACACATAATCATATCATACATGCACTTCTCCTTGACATTTCATCAAACAATTCATGTGCACAAATCAACACTAATTTGGCTATACTTTTATCTCTATTTTAGGCCACCAAAAATTTGGAATAAACCCCTCCATAATTAACACCAAATCTGCCCAAAATACACACTTCAAAATTTTCACTTCAATTCTTCCAAATCTCATCCAAACATTCATCAAATAACAACTACACCAACACAACTTCTCATGGATAGGTTCTAATCATTATTCAACACCAAATCCATCAACAATTCTACATAAAACACATATATATATGCATAAAGAAAGTTCTCTACACAATATAACTTAAATTATACTTAGGGTAGGATTTACTTACCTTTGATATGAGCAAATTCAACCCTTTAAGAATCTCCTTTGATCAAACTCTCTTCCTCTTAAATCCTTATGAGCATAAACCATCAAAATCAACACTTTAAAAACTAAAATTCACTTCTTATGCAAGGATCTTACCTATAGAAGCTTAAGATTGAAAATCCACTCAAAAATACCAAAAACCTTTGAATTTCCTTTGAAGAAGAATTGAAGAATTTGAGAGAATATGGAGGTGAAAGTGGCGTGCAAATGGGTAAGAGTGGCTAGGGTTTCACTCTTCAATTTGATATAACATAAAAAATATATATTAGTTTCCCATTTTACCCTTGCACTTTCTTTAAAATTCCATCTATGTCCCTTATTCAATTACCATAATGCCCTCATTTTTATTGCATTCTCCATGAAATTCTTTCTCTTTTCACTCCCCACAATTTCAAATAATTTTGAGTGAAAAGACCATTTTACCCTTAATGCAAGTTTAAGGCATTTTCTTCATATTTTCCTTAAAATAACCATAGCAAAAATCAACTAAAGGCATAAGAACATAAATTAAATTACGTACCTCCATGTGGGCATTACAATTTTACCCCTTGGAGGTCAAAAGTCCCAAAATTACCAAAATACCCCTTTCCATGCTTCAACCTCTTAACCATATAGTCAAACATCTGCATGGCCATAAGTTCAAATTTCATACTTTTGTTATAAGTATTTTATCTTCTATGAATTTTGCAAAATTCCCACTATTACAACATTTTTGCTTTTTTCAAAATTCCGATTTTAGATTTTCTTAAGCATGACCAAAAGTCTTGAGGCTGCATTTGGTTAGGGGTCTAGGAAGATAACCCCGATAATCTATCTTTGATTCCGGACATTCCCTTGTTTGGTTGTCAAGTAATATAAGATTTCGGTAACCTTCTAATACCAATAGTAGTTATTGTTGGTAATATATGAGGTAATATGATTACCTCAATTTTCTTAGGTATTGTAAAATTCCTTTGGTAATCTTATCTTTCTTACAATTTTACTCTTCACTATTCAAATTTTTGGACAATAATGGCCCTTATTTTGAAATTAATTTACATGAATTATCTACCATTACAATTTTACCCCTAAATAATTAATTTTTTAGACAGTAATGCCTCTGTTTCTAAAACAGTTTACAAGTCATCCAAGAGAACTACTACAGTTGGCCACCACCACCACCACCACCACCACCGGCGACCATCGTCGACCAATGTCGTCGGAATGGTGCACAGCTGGTCGAATCTGGCCGACCGTGCATTGATATGGCATTTTCCAGTCATATCGATAGTCGTAAACGGCAAGATGACCGTGGATCTAGGATTTTTTGGGTTGGGCAGCCGTCGATATTAAGCCTGATCTGGGCTAATTCGCATCATCGTCAGCCCCAACCACCACTATCTTACTCCTCTCGTTGTTCTCTTCAAATCCCACCAAACCCCATCACTTGAGTTGTCCCCCAATCACCGAAGAAGCCCACTGTTTTTTTGCGATTTCCTTTTTTCATAATGCTTTTCAGCTGTGTTTTCTATCGGAAATCACCCCCACTTGCATTGATCGACTCCCTATCACCTCCTCTTTAAAGCCCCTCAATGAACATCTCTGTTGCACTTCCTGATTGACGGTTGGCGGTGGTTTAGGCAACCAACAATGGCTTGGGTGGGTGGGGGTGTTTTTGTTAAAATATAAACTTTTATGTGGCTAGGGTGTTTTGTAAAAATGTCAAATGTAGGGGGTTAAAAGAAATGATTCAAAAAATAATATTATATTAATATTTTAAAAGGAGGGTAATTTATTAATCTATATAAATACCCACGAATTTATTCTTCTCAACCAAATATATCAATATAGCATACTCACTAATTTATATCAATCTAACTAAACAAATTTAATATAACATTCTCAGTAATCTTCAAGGTTCTATCTTTCTATTAGTATAACATTCCCAGTAATACAACATCCCCTCAACCAAACACACCCACAAAACCACTAAAAAACCCTTACAAAGGTTTTGTTTGCATTAAAACACTTTGATTTCCACAATTATGTACAAAAACCTGTAAGGGGCATTTTGGTTATTTCCTTGATCATGCTTTAATAATTGTTTTTTTTTTTTTTTCATTTTTATCAAGAGATAAATTATTTTTAGGTTTATCTCTCATCTTATCAATTAAATTATATAAATCCCGAATTTATTTATTTTTATATATTTTACTAAACATTTATCTTAGACCAAATATTACTTTAAAGTATTTATGTCTTTTATATTTATTTATCTAACAATAAAATTATTTTCCAGGATTTATCATCCTAAAATCCTTAATATAAATCATTTGCATTATCCCTTATTTATTTATTTTAAATTCAATGAATCTAGACATACTTATGTCTAGATAAATTCACTATTTACATATTTTTTATTTATTAAATTACTAAATATTCATTGAGCAATTATCTTTTATTTAAATGAATAATTTTTCTAAATGTACTTGGACTTATTTAAGTCTATCATTTTCCATAATTTTTCTTTAATGGATTTATATTCTTATATAAATTCTAAATCCGATTTATCCTAAATTTACTAATTATCTATTATTCTATTTATCTTTTTCAAATATTTATCATTTATCTCCAAGCCTCTATATAAGGCTAGAGCTTTCTCATTCAAAGCATCATGAAACTTTCATTCACCGACCTTCAAAGAATTCTTAGCATTCAAACACCATTTTGTAAACCATTATTCCAAAGTGAAAGAGAATTCAAGAGGTTTGATTCAAAAACCCTAGCCACTTTCACTCTTTCTCCATCAAATCTAAACACTCAAACACTGCATCCATTATTCCCAAACACTTCAAAAACGAAATCAATCCCCAAACACCATACAAATCACACCAACAAATCTAAATCAATTTGTTTTTGCAAACATCGGAATCCAATCATGTCACTAGGTTTTCCCTTACTACCCTTTAACATTTTTGGAAGATCATTTCGCATTTTTACATTCATAAATCCTTTGGGTAGTTTTCCAGGCCAGAATACATATTTTTATGTACAAAATTGAAGTTAAAAGACAGAATCCTAAAAACATTGTAAGATGCGTTAGTTTCCTATCCTACCCAAAATATATATTTGTTTCTCTATTCTCAAAATTCCAATTCAATTCTATTTAACTATTTGTAAACCCTTAGATTTGTTAATTTAGCTAAACACCCTTAATCATAAAAATTAAAAAATTAACAAAAACACTCCCACCCACCCATTAAATGCTAGTAGCCGGCCACCACCATTGGAGGGTGGCTGGAAGTCGCCGTAATGGCACACTACCGACTAGATTTGGCCGGTTGTGTGCCAATTTGGCCTTTTCCGGTCAGATCTACGGCTAGATCTTTGGCCACATTTGGTCGTCAACGATGGCCAAGATATGGTCGTCATTGATGACCAGATGTGGCCGTCAACATCTAGCTTTGGCCGATCTAAACTTTTTCGGCTAGATCCATGGTGGATCTAGTCGAAAAAGGATAGATCGATGCATGACTAGCCAGATCCAGTCAATCGTACGCCATTATGGAGACTTTTGGCCACCCTCCAGTGGTGGTGGTTGGTTGCCAACATTTAATGGGTAGATGGGGGTGTTTTTGTTAATTTTTAATGTTTTATTGTAGGGGGGTTTTAGCTAAATTAAAAAATTTAGGGGGTGTTTTTGTTAATTTTTAAATTATATCCTCGTAATAACAACCCAACTCAAATTTTTTTTAAATATTACTCAAAATAATAAAACAAACACAGCCGTAGATTTCTTGTAAGTTGTTAGACATGATCCACGTTAGACCAAAACATTGTTTTCCTCGAATTTTCTACGTTTATGAAATTTGATTTTTCTAGTAAATTATTTGGCTTCAATTTCATTATTTTGATCACCTAGAACATTTTTTAAAACATGCATGCTTTCACTAACTAGTTGGATGCTTGGCTCCCACACCTTTTCTGCATAAAATTTGTGCATGGTCTTTTTTGTTTTGACTTTAGTAATGACAAGACTACAATGGGACACTCCTTGGAGTGAGCTCTTGTAAGAAGGTCGCGGGTTAGCTCAACGTTACTCTAAAAGTATGGTTGAAGTTAAAAATAAGGGCAACAATCCACCATTAGGCTCAAGCCAATATTGGACCCTTATCAATTTGTAATCTATATTTTGTTGTATTTTATTATCTTTTGTTAATTTTTAGAAATACAAAGAGGCCACCCAAAAAAAAAAAGTCTTTACATAAAATTGAGGAGGGATATTTTGGATTTCTAGTTTGGTTTTTATTAATTTTCTATTAACAATCTAAAATTAAAAATAAACAATTACAAATTAATATAGGATAAATCTTCAAACTAAAATAAAAAATAAATTTACATTGATTTTTTGTTTTAATCAAATATATCATATTAATTTAGGTGATTAATATGTATATATATATTTTTTAAGAACCTACAAGAAGCGATAATTAGGAAAAACTCAGGTATAATCAAATAGAGAAGTCTTCAATTTGTGAGTAGATTACCAATTGTATGAACCCACCGCTAAACCAATATTCACCGACTTGTTTATAACAACGTTCCCATCACGATGAATATGTATGATATGGACCTGTATGCTTCTAAGTGGATGCAAATATTTAACGTGGATAAACCAAGGCGGTTTATAAGAATTATTAAACAAGCATTGAATAGCTAAGTAGGAGTCACTCTTTACTATAGAGAGCAGTAATTGTTAGAAGAGGCAATTTCAATATCATGCAACATTTCCATTTAACCAATGTTTTTATACCTGGACCAAACCTTGACTTGATCAAGGGGCCAATCCCTGGGTTGGACGGTCTGACGGGCGAATCAGACTGATGATGTCAGCATGAGACCTAATATGAAACTTAACACACATACATCTGAGAAATTCTATCAGTCCCTATAAGTTTGGAATCCAACAAACACATCCCTGCAATCTGGCCAAGAAACCCTAATTGCCGCAACTGCAATCCACCCAAATCCGCCCAATGTTGGAAAAACCACCACCAAGCCACCATGAAAACCCTAATCCACCACAAAACACCACAATCATACAAATCCACATTTCAGTAAATACATAAATCACCTCCCCTCAAATGAATTAAACAATCAAAACCAAACCAATGAAAGTAAAGTTGTGATTGTGAGTTGTAATAGAGACTTATAGGAGAATCAAAGATTAAAGTAAAGTAAACTGCACCGGACGCTAGACTAGTGAAGGAGATTGGCAAAGTTGCGTTGTTGCGGTCGTGGAGCGGTGAAGGTGAAGAAAGGGACTCGGTTTAGTTTGTCCCAATGATTGAACTGCGGGTTAGTACTGTTCACGTTAGGTTAGTCCTGGGCCAATGCGGTACAAAGGCAAAACCTGGTTAAATCATGTAATCAAATTGGATTAGAGTTCGGCTACCAGTTGGAACGGCCGATCCAGTTTGGGTTTTAAAATAGAGCATTTAACTCCATAGAGAATGAAGTCTAAGTTCCCAAAGCTATAGAATACTGCAAGAAAGATGTCATTTATCTTATTAAAAGTATGACTTATTTGTATACAAATTATATTATCTAGTTCTATACAATCTAAACACAACCCCGCACTTCCCCCTCCACCCACCAACCCCCTCCCCCTTTTCCCTAATAAATAAATAAACTTCAATCCAATATGGTGTCTCCAATACACCTTATATGTAAAGACAGTATAGTGTACAAGCGGCCAAAGTGGTTTGAAGAAGTTTGAAGTGCAAAATATGTAACTTGTAATTTGTTTAATTTATATACTTAAGCAGCGTAGCTTCAAATCATCTCCAACCCCACAGCCCCCACACTCTCCCCCTCCCCCTCCCCCTCCCCCACCCCTCCCCTCCCCTCCCCCACCCCCCAAATTTTTTTTTAATTTTGTATATAATTTTATCAATTTAGTCCCTATAAGATCAGTTTTTACATTTTTGCCACCCAAGTTTTGAATTTATCTTTAGACCCTATAAATGTGGCTTCCTCTGTGGCCCAATTATTCATTGAAAATTACATTTTGGCCCCCCCATAAATTTTTTGTTTGGCTCCGCCCTTGCCTATAACTATATGTTACTATGAAAATCTACACTACCACTGAGTACCAACTCAGCATTCTGGGTTGGTAACACAAACCACTCAGGAGTTGACATGTGCCAATAAAAATTATTATTTTGGATTTTAAAGAGTAAACGACTTTTTCCCACCCAAATAATGACTTAATGACACTTTCTTACCCATAGACTTTTAAAATACCACTTTATTATTCAAATTTATGTTCTGTTTCTGTTCCGGTATCGTTGCGACCCCGTACCACCACCATTCTTTTCACTGATTATCATTCATCAAAACTCCTTAAACCATACTCCCATTGATTCCATCAATCGAGCGATTAAGGTTTGCACAGCCGTCCCTCCTAAGTCAAATTTCGATCAATCCCAATCACCAAAATCCAACCTTCCACCGCTAAAAGACTCATTGACCTCCTCTCTTCAAAAACCCCAACAGTCTGGACTGAGTTTGCTCTATGTTTGCCGTCGGGATATAAATTTGAATGGTAAAGTGTTATTTTAAAAGTCTGTAGGTATGAAAGTATCATTAAGCCATTATTTAGGTGGGAAAAAGTCATTAACTCGATTTTAAATCAATAATGTAGCCTCAAGCCTGGTATCACTGGGGTAGTCTAGATTTTCTTTATGTTACTTGGGATATCGATAAATTCCACATATTTCCTGACAATAAGAATGATATTTAAAAAAAAAAAAATCTATGCTCTCGTAAAATTAATTAATAAAATTGATAAAGAGGTGGAGTAACCTTATATGATTGTGAAAAAGAAATAGAGGAGAAAAAAAAAAAAAAACTGAAATTTTATAGTTGGTGTTAAATTTAAAGGTTAATTTCTTCTCGGAAACATTTTTATGATAAAAAATGCTTAAAAAATTATTTGTCTTTCTAAAATTAATACTAATATCATCATGTCTTTGTTTTCATAAATAGAGGAGGTTAAAAAAGAAAATTTTCATGGTTGGTGTTGAATTTAAGGTTTTCTTCTGGGAAACATTGTTATAACAATAATAATAAAAAAAATGAATAAAATTATTAATTTTTTTGTCCGTCTAAAGACTAAAATCAATACTAATATCATAATGTCTTTGTTTTCATAATATATATACACACACAAAGTCTGTTGATACGAAAACTCATACCAACCAGAGAGATCCGATTGATCTTGACAGAATCGGAATCGATGTGTGCATGATCGAGTGTAAACCAACAATGTAATGTAAAATGCAATAAAATAAAGAACACAAGTGAAGTTTTATATGGTTCGGTAAGTTAGAACTTAAGCCTACGTCCACTGTTTTCTTATTTCTTTTAGAGAGCTTACAAGAGAAATATATAAGATGCTTAGAAAAATTGCTAACCCCTCTCTCATAGTTTGAGGGGGTATTTATATAAGTTTTAGTAAAAAGGAAAGAGAGTTAAGTTCGGGATTGCGATTAGATTTGGTAAGCAATCCCGTGATCTTTGCGATTGAGCGCTGAGATTGCGCTACCAGCGGTGTTGATCTTATCCCTTCCGAGATATCCAAGATTGAAGCTTATCTATGATCTGTCGAATAGTTGTTGGGATTGGATCACTGTGACGAGCTTCAACTGGATCGAGCTTACTCTGGATCGTACTGATTCTGGGTCAAACTATAGCTCTACGAGCTCCTGAGATTTGCTAGCTTTCTAGCAAAATCACACACAACAATACCTATGTATTCTCAAATCTTGAAAAGGTAGGAAAGGATTTCACATTTTTATTTTGAAAAGAAAAAAAAATAAAAACAAATTTTCATATCGAGATTGTGGCAAAAATTCTCCTAAAACGAATCAGCTGGCTATACTTTATATGTGCAGGCCGATTTGAAAAAATCTAGGTACTTTGTTGGGGAAGAACATCATAGCTTAGGAATATATAGAATTAAAGTGTTCTGCCCTTAGAATTTGTAGTTAATTATGTCTTGCTCCAAAGTAGATTTAAATTAAAGATATAAAAAAATAAATTAAACTGCAGGGAAAAATCTCCCTACAATATCTTCCTATTTCGCATCACAATCTTAAGCATATATTCAATAAATTAATTCCCTTCTTCAACTTTAATTAAGTACAAAAGTATCTGGTCAGAAAAGCTAATACACACTTTAATCAGAATTAACAGAAAATTAATGCGATGATTAATTAGTCAAAGAGAGTTCAAGAGAATTTGGAACCCAGAAGAATGAAGAGGATAAAATGATTTGATTGGGTGAGTCATGAAGAATAAAACAGATATGTTTGTTGAATGCCATTGTCAGCCGCAATGAATAAAGAACCTTTGAATAAAGTTGTAGAAGTAGTCTTTCCAAAATCCAAACGCGGAAACTCCAGGAGAATCGCGTAACATGCATGAAGATAAGAGTTACAAATATATCAACTGATAATATACTGCAAAATTTTGGGACATTTGAACTATTATTTAATACGATGCACTATTTGCATGGTAAATAGAGCTCTCTAGAGGCGTAGCATTGGCCGAGAGATGTTACATTGTTAATGACGTTGTTAATATCCATGTGTTGTAGTACTACTACAGTAGGTATTATGTCATGTTTGTTGAAGTTGTCGACCATTTCAGTATTTATGGGTAGTGGCGGATCCAATGAATGACAAGTGGAGACTATTGTGCCCACTCAATTTTTAAAAAAAATTAGATTTATTTAAATTTTGCTCTTATAGAATTTTGAGATTTTGGGAACGGAATGCCCCAACCGTAAGTTTGGATTTGTTTTTGTAAAACCCCATTTTTAATCCTAATATATATATTACATATTTTTTGTGATTTTTATTTTTATACAAGAGGATTTGTTAGTTTTTAAAAGTTTTATTATGAGTGAAAATGAAAAGAAAAAGAGCTGTTGGGTTTTCATGTAACTGAGGGGAGAATTCTAGGCATTTTTACAACTAAAAGCTGATGCGGCGAGGTCATGGTGAGAATAAGAGAATTTTAGGACAGTTTCATAATTCAAAGAAGCTAATTAATATATAAACTGGGTTGTTCGCCTAAATGAAGAAGAAAAGAGAAAAACTCATAAAGAAGAAAGGAAGAAGAAGCAAAGGAAAAGGAAAAAGAGAAGAGAGGGAAGAATGGGTTTGGCCAGTTTTATTTATATGATTTTTCTGCACTTGAATTAATGGTACTTGAGAACCAAGCTGAGACTTATGTTATTGACATGTGTTCTTGTGATGAATTTGCTGAATTACAAGGAATTGGTGACTTGGCTAAGAATTTAGTTCGGTTTAAAAAAAACATTTTGTATTCGTTGGTGTATAAGCTTGTGAAACTTGCATTGGTTTTACTAGTTGTGACTGCGATCGTTAAAAGGGTTTTCTCTGCAATAAATCTTGTAAAAAGTCGGTTATGCAATCGAATGGGAGATCAGTAAATGAATGATTGTTTGGTCACCTATATTGAGAAAGATGTATTTGATACAATTGACGATGAGATGATTATCCAACGTTTTCAGAATATAAAACCTTGTCGAGGACAATCGTAGAAAAATTGTTTTATTTTTACAAAAATTGTGTTTTTTTAAGATATTTATTTGTATTTTGTAATTTTTTGTTGAAACTCATCGTAATGAAAAAAAAATATGGTTATGATTGGTTTTAATTTTTTTTGTTTATTTTTTGCCCCCATCGAGTGAAATTCCTGGATCTGCCACTGTTGATGGGTTACGTAGACGCATTTGGAGGTCCCGCTGGACGTAAGGTAAATCCATTCATTGTAAACGAGAGAAGTGAGACCGTATTGAATTAATATTGACTCTGTTGGACGTAGTCTACATTAGGTGAATTAGGGTAAATCGTGTGTATTACTTTTTTCTCTTTACTGTTTATTTTGTTCTCGTATTACTCTTTGTTTCGTTCAATGTTATCATGTTTGTAAGCTTAATCATTCAAGTTAGTATCCAGAAAGAATCATGTTATAAACTTGAATCAAGGAGATGTCAGTAGAGTAGCATGTCTTTTATGTTGAAGTTCATCAACTAACAAGAACAAAGAGAAACAAAGAGAAGAAAAAAGTGAGATTACTTTCTAGAATCAAACTCAGTAAACAAAGCTGAGATTTTTCAACAATTTTTCTCTATATTCCTCTACTCACACTCAAATTAATCATCAATCATATATAAATCCAAGCCATACCCTCACTCAACATTTACAAAACAATCCTAAAGCTGACTCTCCAGCCAACAAACGTTGAACAACGTTGGTGTATAAGACATATTTTGATAATGCCAGAACAAACGCAATAAGAATTTTAAGATCATGAAGAGAGCCTCTTAATTGGATAGGCAATTGACACCTGCATGGAGAACTTATATAGAATCTTGAGGGATAAATTCCTTTATGTGACTAGGTTTAATCTCAATACATTATCGATCCTTACGTCCTCTGACTTCCAAGAATATATTACTGATTGAAAGCCGTATTTTAGTACAACATAATCCTTTGCATATGGGATTCGAATTTCGAATTAAAGATAAAAATTCTGTTTCAAACAAAAAGCAAAAAAAAACCCTACAACCAAAACTCGAAGCGAATTTTAGCCAGAAAAGGCAAAAGAGAAGCCCTCTAGGAGGGCATTCAATTCATTTCCGAAACATCAACATGGGGAAAGCATAAATAAAGAAGCATGTATCAAAGTTGAAATAGACGAGTTAGGTACATAGAAACACACAAGGCACAAGACATGTTGAGCCTATGTTGTACGCAAAGAGAGAGAGAGATCGATTTATATATTATTCCTGTAGAAGATTGTATGCAGCAGAAAGATTTGGATAAAGAAATGAAAGGTTTGATGCAAATTAAAAGCAAAAACAAAAAACCTAGCTCGATTTAGACTCTTGGTCTGTCAAAGTGGTGGCCAACTTTTGATTTTCAGCTTTAATTTATTCTCTGCTCTTCGATTCCGAAGATTTTTTTTTTTTTTTTTTTGTTATTCTAGCTATTGTGTTGCCAGGTTTTGAATGGTACATTAGTACTCAGGATATATTTATTGGTGTAATGCAATCATTGGCTTGGCATTTGGATATCTAAAATTAAGACAACAGAAAAAAAAAAATTATTATTAAGTTTAATTAATTAAACCCTAACTTTTATGTGTCACGGACTTACTAAATGTATAACGTACCCCAATTGTGAGAATCTTACTATACATACACAAATTTAGCCATACAGATTTAAAAACGATGTTAGAAAGTTTGTATTTGATTTTCATTTCAGCCTTGGACAGACGTAACTAAATGATTTTTTTATTGTTTACCCTGTCGACTTGATATTCATATTATAGTAGTAGTTAATATTTGGTGAAAATAATCTACTTTATTATTTCTGAAATTGTACGTGGGACAAGAAAATAACTAGGAAACTCTAGACTATACAGTGGTTTTGAGCCCAAATATAATAATACAATTAACATCCCTCCTCAAACTTTAAGGCGGTAGAAGAACTAACAACTTAAGTTTGTTAATAAGATCATGAAATCACCCTGGATGATGTATTTTGGTGAATAGATCCGCAAGTTGATTGGTAGAAGAGACAGAAAGAAGTGTAGATCCTTCATTCAAATGTGATCTCAGATGAAATGACCATCATTCTCAATATGTTTAGTACGCACACAAAACACGTCATTATGCACGATTTGAATGGCACTTCGATTGTCACATAGGAGAGGAGTACTCCTTGAAAGTTCCACACCCATGTCTGTCAAATGCCATCTCAACCAGATAAGCTCAGAAGTAGTATCAGCCAAGGCTCTATACTCAGACTTCATACTCGACCTTGCAACAACTGACTGTTTCTTGCTTTGCCAAGAAACTAAAGACTCACCAAGAAGAAAGCAATAACCAGGAGTAGATCTTCGATTAGTTGGATCACCAACCTATATAGAATTAGAGTAAAGGGTGTAACTAAAGAGATGAGGGAGATGGAAAGTGAAGTCCATGAAACAAAGTGCCCTTCACATACCTCAAGATTTGAAGAACAACTGCATAATGAGTAGATCGAGGAGCAAACATAAACTAACTAACCAAGTGATCTACATAGAAAATATTAGGTTGAGTAACAGTCAAGTATATGAGGCTCTCCCAACTAACTAGCGATACCTAGTAGTATCTAAAATAGGCTTGCCTTTTGTAGCACGAGGTTTGAGATTGGTCTTTAGAGGAGTGGTTTTAATCTTACCATTGGACAGACTAGTCGAGACAAAAGATCAGGGGCATACTTGGCCTAGGACAAATAGTAACTATCATTCCCACTGAAAACCTGTGGGCCTAAAAAATAACTAAGATTACCCAAATCCTTCATCTCAAAGTGCTGATGAAGATATTGTTTAAGATTATGGATGCCAACAACATCATCACAATAATAATTATGTCATCAACATACAGAAGGAGAAGAATGATACCACTCTCAAACTTCATAGTGAACAACAATAAATCATAAGGACTGGAGACAAACCCAAAATTATACTTAGAGGGTATTGTCTTTGAGTCACGGGAGAGGCAATTATTGGGTTTACCCAAAAAAAAAATTCTAAGTTGCATAACTATATCACTGAACTTGGAGAACTAGGCATGAGAGGCATGCTTAAGACCATACAAGGCTCACTACAATCAACAAAACTTGTTAGGAAGATGATTATATCCTAGAGGAGGTTGTAGATAGATTTCCTCTTTTAGATCTCCATGCAACAAGACATTCTTGACATCCATTTGATAAAGTGGTCAATTTCTAACAAATGCAACAACAATAAGGCATCTCACAGAAGGAAGACAGATAACATGTATAAAAGTTTCCTCATAATCAATCTCATACTCCTAAGTAAAACCCTTAGCCACCAGACGAGCTTTATAGTGCTCAACTGACCCATCTGAGCGAGTCTTAGTTTTATAGACCCATTTACACCTCACATTAAACTTATTAGAAGGTAAATAAACCATCCCAAGTATTGGTATTCACCAATGCTTGCAGCTCTTCAACCATTGCTCAAGGAATGTGCAAGACTCAAGGAGAGAATAAATAGCATAATAACAATGAAAATTATGAAGACGAACAGAAGGTTAATTTACCCTTGTGGAATGACGTATAGGAGGTGGTGGAGAGAGACACACACAAGAAGTGATGTAGTAGTAGAATCAGTAAGCAGAGTAGAAGCAGGATTAGCAGGCAAAGCAGGATCTATGGGAGTAGGAGGCCTAGACTCAGGAATATATGGCTGATGGAAACTCTCTAGAATAATCTGTAATGTCAGGAAACATCTCAATAGAAGGATTAGTGAAATAAGGAACAAAATAGGTCGGAACATGAAATTTTGATATAGAGTTGAACAAGATGTGTTCCCAAAAAACATGTCTCCATATACAAGGACTTTTGGAGAGAGGTTCCCAACATCTATAACACTTATGCTTAATCCCATAACTGAGAAACAACAAAGGCTCAAACGTGGCTCTAACTTAGTATGCATATGAGGTTGAAGAAGAACAAACAAGCACAACCAAAAACCCAAAGAGAATTATAGTAAGGAGAAGTACCGTAAAGACGCTCATAGGGAGTTTAATTTGCAATCATAGAGGAATGAATTCGATTAATTGTGTAGACAGCTGTGAAAACCACTTCACCCTAAAACTTTTCATGATAAGAAAAGGAAATGAGTAAAGCACAAACAATATTCAAGATATGTTTATGTTTTCGTTTCGGCTCTACCATTTTGCTAAGAAGTACCTAGACAAGAATGCTAATGAATAGTGCCATGAAATTTAAGAAAATTAAGATGTTATTTTTCCTTATATTCCATGGCATTATCAATGGCCAAAAAAATTTAATATTGCAAGAGAATTAAGTTTGAATCATTGTAGCAAAATTAGAATAAATCTTAGGCTTTTCAAATATTTGTTGCATAAGATATAACCAAGTGAATCTTGAGTAATCATTTACAAATATGACAAAAACGAAAACCACCCATAAATGCTTTTGGCCTAGAGCCCCAAACTTCAAAATGAATCAAATAAAACGGGGCAATAGAAACATAACCACTAAGAGAAAAAGGTAAAGCTAATTGTTTGGTGAGTTGACAAGACATATAATCAACAAATTCATCTTTAACCTGACCTAAACAACTAGTAGACACCATAGAATGGAGTTTTAAAACTGAGATATGACCAAGACGAGAATGCCAAAGACTCAATGGAGAGGTAGATGATGTGGAAGCAGCTTGAAGTGTAGGAACATAAAGAGAAGTAAGCTCAAACAATTGATCAAACTTACGACCTTTCCCAAGGATTTGCCCTGTCTAAGGATCATGCACATAACAACCAAATTGAAAAGGTAAGTTTTGGAATAAGATAGGTATCAGGCAAAGATAAACAAGGAGTAGAAACACTACCTACATGACTAACTGACATACAAGAACCATCAACAACTGTAATAGATGATAAGTAAGGGGCTGGTTTTTTAAACATAGATAAATTGGGATTATGAGGCATGTGGTTACAGCAAGCAATATCAAAAAATCAAATAGATTTACCTAGAGTGACAAACATGACAACAAGAGAGCTAGATGTAGATAGATAAGAAACAACCTGACTCAATATTTTTTAAGATCGTGAAAGCTAATGTAAGGTTCAAGTTTTGATTCTAAATCTGCAACAACATCAGTAGCAAAGCAAGAAGTATCATCGTGAGATTGAAGAGATTTGGGTTGATTTTCCTATTGATAGTTGTTGCTTGGAGATCTTGGTGGCCAAGGAGGACAATCACCGATGAATTTTCCAGATTTCTTGTAGTAATTACAAGTCAACTCCTTAGATTGAGTAAGACAATCATGAAGGAAATAACCATGTTTCTTACAATAATGATAGATCAACTGTTTAGGTTTTGAGGTACTAGAATTAACAGTAGGAAATGAGGCAAATGAGACAGCCATGACATCATCAGTGTGAGGTGTCTTTTGAGTGTTGAACCGAGGGCTTCCTCTGAAATTAGATGAGCAAGAGTTGTATCAAGGGTATGTGGTGGGGACAGATGCAATAGATAAGCATAAGTATTCTTATAGTCAGGATGGAGACCCATGAGAAACTAAATTAAGCGCATCTTATTCTTGTGTGTAAGTACAAGTTGAGCATCATCCTGATTCTTAAGTACAGGTTCATACAAAGCCAACTAATCCTAATAACTAGACATTTTAGCATAATAGTCATGAACTGGTTGTCTAGATTCATGCTTCATACTAACAAGTGTGTTCCAAACCTAATGTTGGCGAACAAGTCCACTAGTAACATAACGATTGCCTAACAAGTCTCAAACATTTTTAGCTAGGTCATAGTTACTAAATTCCTAATGGAGATTTGGAATAAAGGTAATACGGAACCAAATAATCATTTGATGATTTTTGTTGTTGAAGTCCTCAAGGCGATCTTGAATTTTTCACTAGTTTCGTGTTCCATTTGTTTGGGTTTTTTAATTTCTTCAGTACTATAATGCCACAATTTATGGCATTTTTAGAAACTCATCATGGCTTGGTGCCATTCGACATAATTAATTCCATGAAAAAACAACATCAATAGGTTTGGCAACCTCAGAATGAGGCATATTAAAACCCATTAACATAGGTGAATCAAACCAACACAACTAGCAAATAACACCCAATAAACACAAATACTTCAAAGTACAAATAACTACATCAGCCAAAAAACAACCAAATAACAAATAACAATGCCAACAAGCAACACAAATTTTAAAACATCCCCACTAGTTTCTAATCCTACAAACCCCCCCAAAATAAAACCTTGTAGGTTTGAAAACATACAAATAGGCCCTTGTGATCTGAATTGATCTAAGAAAATTAGCAAGATTGGCAGCGAGTCTGAGGAGATCATCGGCTGAAGGTGACCGAAATTGGCAATCTGACTGCACAAGAGGAGGCTCTGATACCAAGTTAGTTTTTGGTGAAAATAATCTACTTTATAATCTCTGAAATAGTACATATACATACAGTTCAATAAGAATGATGATCCCACTAACTTGGTGATGTGGGATAGAAAAACAACTAGAAAACCATAGATTATACAGTGGGTTGAAGCCCAAATATATTAATACAATTAATTGTAGTTATTAGCTGGGTCAATTTGTTGTCTTCTATATAAAACATGCATTCAGTATAATATTTAACTTCGTCTTTATATATATATATATATATATATATATATATATATATATATATATATATATATATATATATATATATACACACACGCACGTGCGATCTTTGTAAAATAATTATACCATTTTAAAATTTAATTTGCAGAGTTTTATACAATAGATTAATTATGATTTGATTGTAATAACAATTCAAAATTAATTGTAACGAGTCAAAGTGAAACCATTTAAATTATGAAAAATATCATCAAGGTTGATGATAGGTTTTTATTCAGTTTATGATGCATCATATGTCTTGACGCAAACTATCTCGAGGTAATGATGATTCGTATTATGTTTTAATTTTGTATCACGATAAATGTAAAACAATGAACTTATTGTAACATATTATCGATGTTTTTTTATTGTAATATATATACAGAGTTGAAATATTGTGTTTTCATGACGAATTCTTTGCGTTGAAAGAAATCTTTTTTTTTTTTTATATAGTGTTAATTACTTCTAATTAATTATGAACACCAACAAGGTCATTTTCTTTCCTTTCTTTTATTGAGCCTACGTGCTCCTTTAGGCGTATGTGTCTTTACCGAGCTTTGGGTTTGAGCCTACATGCTCTTTTTTTGGGCATCTACACTTGTTTGCTTTTGTTTTCGAGCCTTCGTGCTCCTTTAGACAGTTGTGCCGTGTTTGAGCCTGTGTGCTCTTGTGTTTTGGGCCTTTGTGTCCTTTGTTGTCTTTGTTGTGTTCTATGGCCTTTAGGCCGATCGTAACATTTTTCTTTTTGGATTAATATACTTACTTACCCCCCAAAAAAAAAAAAAAAAAAAAGTCGTTTTCTTGTCTTATATTGGAAGCACAATGCCTAGAGGTTGTCCTTATATCAGCATAGTTTTACTTTATTCTCTCACTAGTATTCTCTTAATTGTTAAAAACTTTATATTCCAAACAATGACATAAATACTATTCTAAGTATAAATACCTGGAAAAATGTATTAAAAATTTCCAATTTTAAGTATATATCTATTGGAGAAGATGATTAATTAAAAGGGCATGACAGTTTTAGCTACACTATGAACTTTTAGCAATCAGAGATTTGGCAATAATTTAAAACGCACTTGCATCAAATTGATAGATTTTGAATTTTCGTCAACTTGAATTTAAAGTAAATTTTCACTTATTTTGATGGAGACTCCCACGCTCATGCATATTAAAAAGTTGTCAATTATTCAAGATTGAAAATGATAGAATTATATGCTTTCGTTTTAAGCTATCGGCTTCATTTTTCTTCCATCTATTAATTAACTGTTCTACATTCACATTTATGAAAATCAAACACAAGTTTTTTTTTTTTAATTTAAATTAAATGTGTAAAAGAAGTGACAGGGATAGCCGTCTTGAAGTATTCTTTATTACATTCTATAACAAGCTTTTACTAATAATATAAAGAATCACTAATCAAGATAAATCGCACAAATTTTGTCTTTTTTTTTTTTTTTTTTTTTTTTTTTATTTTTATATATATGATTGAAGGGTGTTTGGGAGTCAGTTTATATGTACCTCAATTAACATCCAAAGAGAGATTTGAATTTAAATTCTCTTGAATAATACACCTTAAGAGTACTTATCGAACTGTTTGGCCACCTAAAGATAATTCATAAATTTTGTTGATGTTTGAAAATTAATATAACCAATTAAGTTATTTAATTTATCAAGAAAAAGAAAAAGAAAAATGACTAAACAAGACTAGTATTGATATTTGAGAATATTATGGTGTAGATAACAAGAATATTGACCAGTTTTATAACAATTTCGAATCCAAGACGATAACAGTGAGACCGACATCGATATCACTTGCGAAAAGGGTACATGACCAAGACATTAACATCCACCACTTTTTTTCCCAAAGCATATTTTCAAACTAATGTGCTGAGTTATTAACATCATAAAGAATTAGCTGTATAGTGATATAACTTCATTCTTATCCAATACAAGGTAAATTCTAAACTCAATTATTCTTCTTCATCTGCATGGTAATATATATAAAGACTAAACAACATATTCCTACATGAGGTTTAGTAAAATCCCAAGTTGATATCCATGGTTACATTTATTCTAGATTCTTACCCTTAAACTAACATCGCTAGTGATCATTAGAGATGGTCAAAAATAGTGAGTGAGGTTCGCAAGGGAAGGTATGGGTTTTGCAAAGGAGATTGTGGGGAGTCTAACGATGGTATCAAATGTAATTTTGGACTTTGGAATCAGCCAAAAAAGGCCTAAAACCGTCAACTTGGATACTGCTAACGTGAGCCTTTTTTTGCTAACATGAGCCCATCTTTTGTCAAAGAAATCGCACTTTAGCATGTTAACATGCGCCGTGCTACAGTAAAAAGTTAAAAATCTATTAAAATAAAGGAAACGACGTTACTTTAAAGGTGAGAATATAGAATAAATGTAATCAAGGGTATCAACTTAGAATTCTGTTAAAGGGGTATCAACTTAGAATTCTGCAATCAGGGGAAATATGTCTTTTGCTCTCTCTCTCTCTCTCTCTTTATATATATATAATAACAATATTTATAATTCTGATCAGTTTTATTCAAACTTTCAAAAATCAGTTCAATGCACATGCACTGTTTATATTCCAAATGGTTTCCTAATAAATTTAGTTTTCTGCTGTGTACGCCACCAAAAATTAGTCATCCCATAACCCATAAAATTGTTAAAACTAATTAATTAATTAATAACTAATTTTCAAAACTATTATAACAATAAGGCGTAGGAATTTTACGATAATAATCAAAAACAAAAACAAAAAAATCGCATTGTCCTAGTCTTTTACTAATTTATAATTCTGTTACTTCTGTAAATCTGTATTTATTTAGAAAAGTATATATAAAATACTTATATTAGTAATTCGTTCAAAATTTGAGAATAATTTAAAAAAAATAATTTTTTTTAACTATTTTTTGTTATATCTAGGATCAATAAATAAACACCTAATAATTCCTTAAGTACTTAAACTGCATTTTTATCATTAAAACAATATATATATATATATATATATATATATATATATATATATATATATATATATATATATATATATATATATATATATTTCATTTATTTCAAGAAAATATTTCAAACTCAGCCGTACCATAGTACTAATTTAGTATTAATTTCAATTTCTCTATTTTAAGGCAGGGCTAAAATTGGACCTTCACTAGTAAAGGGGTCTTTCAAAAGGCTTGGTCAACTCAAATTCTGGTCAAATCGGATTCGGGCCACAACATGAACAAACTCCCGTACAGTAAAAGTCCAGCCGCGGTGAACGGAGGGACAGATCACTACCCTTGCCACATCATAAAAATCCACGTGTCACATCCCGGCCGTGTACGTAGGCTTAGTGAAGAGATAAAAAAAACGCATGCCACGCAAGTTCAAAGGGAAACGATCGGCTGCCCGCGACTGTCGCGTTGACACAAGCCCACGTACCACGCTGGCACCAATCCCCCGTACGGACAGCTTATTACAACCGCTATATATAACTAACTTCTGACAACCCATACCCTCCATTTTCCTAGCTACCTTCAAACGTTTTTCCCTCTCCGAAATATATTAACACAAAACTTTCTCTGAAACCAAACACCTCTGCTCTCTCTCTGTGTCTTTAATGGAGTTTTGTCTTTCTTTTCTTTTACTCTTACATTCCAAACTTACAACGACAACATCACTTCTTGTCGTTGCTTTGTCCACAAATTAATTATTACTTATTTAATTAAGTATTATTTTATTAGTTAATTATTACATTGGGAGATCATCTCTAAGCTCGTATTTGAATTAGTTTCCGGTTCAGAAAGAAACCACGATGTTGCAGCAGGACGTATTTCATCAGCAGGAGCAGCTTCGTATTGTAATTCTCTTGATTCCGAAACCTGTTTATTCGAAACGTTTTTAAGATTATATTTGTATGAGAATTTATGGCTGTGTTTGGTTTTTTTTCCAGATTATAATGCGTGTTAAATAGGTTTATAGATAAATTTTTATTGTAGAACAGAGATTACATGAATTTGAACATTGAAAATCGTTTTCGGATTTTTTTTTTCTTTGAGGGATGTCGTTTTCGGTTGGATATTTAATGTCACCGTATCCTTCTTTTGCCTTTATTAAATGAATTCTTTTTAGACATTGTTTCAAAATCTAACCTTTAGATTGCAAAAATCATGCCTTATTTTTAGGTTTGCTTGACTTGATGAAGAATTTGCACGACCAAAATGGGTTAATTCGATTTAATTTTATTCATTATTTTTTAACCATTTTCAATGAGGTTTATTATGTAAGCAAAACAATAGAAAGAACCAAACTGTCATTTTCTGAAGCCACCATCTCCGCAAAGCAATAATAATAAGATCCAATCCTCCATTTTTTTTTTCTTTCTTTCTTTGCTTTTTGATCATTATGGAATATCATGACTTTTTGTGCTTCTTGTTTAAGCTTTCTAATTGTGATTTTTTTTTTTTTTTTTTTTGCACTTTAGCTTCATGGTGATAATGAACAAAAAGAGACTAATTAAATTAAAGAGATAGCACCTCACGTGGATGGCATAATGCAATTTTCTTTAATTAATTTAAGTGCGGCTTTCAATTCCAATTGTTTGTTCAAATTCAGCCTATTTCTATATATTGAACACAAATAACATTCCATGAACTTCCTTGTTCGTTAATGTCTTTTATATTATTCTTAAATTAAATTGCATTAATCCACACATGTCACATGGTGCACAAAGAAAACATCTTTTTCTACTTTTCGCAAAAATTTCCTCGATTGGATTATCCTCTTTTCCCAGAACTTGTGTGTTTTTTCATCAAATGTAGGCTCAAGATTGGTGCTCTGCAACCACACCATGAACTTTGCTTCAAGTTTTTCATTAAATTCCCTTTCATGCATAAAAAAAGGAAAAAGAGAGTGATAAAGAAAAGGAAATGTAGCAGTTGATAGCACATCAAACTAGGTGCCCCCATTCAAAGGCTTTGATTGCAGAATATTTTTAATCAAATGATGGACTTTACGATCAGATGTTGCTTGTCGATAAATATATAAGAATCAGATTCAAACCCATCTTCGAAATTATGAAGAAGAATAATGTTTCTTGTATGGCTAAAGTGAAGGTCATGTTCATGATATATCATTTATGCATAATATTGTTTAACTTAATTATAATGTTTTATGATCATCATAACAACATTGTTTTGACTTTTTGATTTTACAGGATGACATTTCGTGTCCGTTTAGTGCTCAGTTTTTTGACTTCTGTGATCCTGAATTATTTTCGGAAGCTCTTCAGAATTCTGAGGTTACTTCCTCTTCAAATTGTTGTTATGAAGAAAACTCATCTTATACCAAAAATCCCACCTCCTTGCCCACAGATGTCGACAAGTTTAATAACAGCTACCAGGACAACACCAATGCTAATACTAACACAACCACGCCGGCCACCACCGCGACGAGCACCACCACTAACAACACCACCAACAACAACAGCAGCAACAATCTCTCAATAATCTTTGACTCTCAAGATGAAATTGACAATGACATCTCAGCCTCCATAGACTTCTCCCCATCTCCTCCCTTTTCTGTCAATCCATTTTTCTCTACAGAACTATATCAATTCGACTTCTCTTCGATGCAGCCTCATCAAATCCCAATGTCCAATGTAAACGTAGATGGACTTTCATCACAGTACCCTGTCGAACCCGTCGCGCCAAGTCTTTTGGGGCCTCATCATCAGCCATTGCCATCAGTTTTTGAAGAAGATTGCCTTTCCTCCGTACCTTCTTATGTCCCTTTGAACCCTTCTTCTCCTTCCTGCTCTTTTCTCGGCCCTGCTGCAATGACAACATACATGCCTACTGGAACCATGAGCGCCGCATTATCCACCGATAGCGGTGGGATTTTTTCCGGCGGCATTCTTCGAGGTTCCGACTTGCAACTTCAGGAATTAGACTATCAGGGTGAAAACGGCGGAATTTACTGTCCCGATTCTCTGCAGCGCGTTTTTAACCCTGGAGATTTACAGGTACTAAAAAACATAAAGTACCTAAGTAGTGCAAAACATGGAAGTAAAAGTAAATATTTAATGTTACTGTGTAATTTTGTTAGAAGGCTTTAAGTGGAGACAGTCAACAACGGGTGGGAGGGGCGAGCAGTTCGACTGCTGTAGCATCGGAGCTATCAAGTTTGGAGGATTCAACATTTAAAGTAGGCAAGTTATCAGTTGAGCAGAGGAAGGAGAAGATCCATAGGTACATGAAGAAAAGAAATGAGAGGAATTTCACCAAGAAAATCAAGGCAACTTTACTATCCCTTTATTAACATGACTTTAAACGCTTTTCGATTATCATGAACAAACCTTATATATATTTGATGCAAATATTTACCAAAAAAGAAAAAAAATCTTACTCTAAATTAATATATGCAAATTATTTACAGTATGCCTGCCGGAAAACGTTGGCCGACAGCCGGCCTAGAGTCAGAGGAAGGTTTGCAAAAAACGATGACTTTGGAGAGACGCACAGAACAAGTTGTAGCAATCCTGAAGAAGAAGATGAAAACGAAGTAAGTAACACCAACACATCTCCATTATTAAAACTACCTTAATGTTATTAATTATTTACTAATTTTAACAGGTGAGGGTTATTAAAGTAGAAGATGATATGAACGATTCCTCTTCAGATATCCTTGGACACATCACTGGCGTAAACTCTTTCAAATTCAACAATTATTCAATCCAATCCTGGATTTGATGATGACGAAGATGAATTGCTAGTTTATTGGCAACATCAACAATGAACATATATCTCTACAATTTTGGAACAGGACCCTATTTCAGCCAGGATTATCTCCAGCTGGATTTAATAAACACAGAAAGTAAATAACAGGGGGTCGTTATATTATTATGAATAACTGAGTCGGGAGGGTTATATAGAAATTAATTGAATAACCAGCATAATTTTTGGTAGATATTTTTCCACCTTTTATGATCGAATTCTAAGTCCATGTCTGTACAAGCAGCAGCAGCAGTAATATCGAACTGGCTTAAATGCTTGTTGCAGAAATTTATGTATAGTTGTTCCCCAAAAATTGTAATTAAGATTTTTACGTATTTACGTTGTAGCTTTTATTAATTTTCTGAGTCCAGAACCGGAGACGATTATCATTATCATTAATCATTATTAAGATGGCACACTTCAATATGGGGTTTCTTTTATAGGTAAATTGTAATATTTTATAAACAGAAGTTCTGGCAATGTAAATTTTGCTTTTTAACTTTTAAAATAATTCCCTTTCAGTATCCAAACAGAGCTTTATATTACCAATCATGTAATGCGACGATCCATTTGACATCTCTAATGTTTTATTTTATTAATGTTGGGTATAGATTGCATGACATGATGAGGCCATGCCATGAATGATTTCATAACTTTTGGAAGATGATTAAAGAAAGTGTAGTAGCTAGATATCAACCGAAAACTCGGCCGGCATGAGGCCCTTTTCTCTATAGTTTGATTGCTGTAAGATGGCCCATCAATTATCATATGAGAGAAGTTTTACAGGCCCACTTGGAAAATTGTCACCACAAAATAAAGAATTTTTGTTTTTAACCAAGTGTTACAAATCCCACATTGAAAGCATATTGGGGAGGTCTTGGGACTTATAAATGAGGGGAGTCCCTCTACCTAATAGGTTAGTCTTTTGGGTGTAAAACTCCCATCCCGTGACAAGTGGTATCAGAGCAGGCCCAATCCATCTTTTGATGTCCTGCCAAGCGCCCACGTAGGGCATCCACGTGTGATTGTGGGTCCACACGAGAGTGAGGTGGACGGATAGGCAGAGGGCCCCACCTGTGACGAGGGCGTCACAGGATTGGGTGGGGGAGAATGTTATAAATCCCACATTGAAAGCATATTGGGGAGATCTTGGGCTTATAAATGGGGGGAGTCCCTCTACCTAATAGGTTAGCCTTTTAGGTGTGAAACTTCCAGCCCGTGACACAAGGTATCCAGGACCCACTATGAGTCCACTTACAAGCTGAACCTGCCTAATCCTCGGAGGGAATGCAAGAACCTACCACCGCAACCCATCGGGCAATACATGGGTGCGTTGATGGGGACTCGAACTTTAAATCTCTAACAAAGTCGAAACCAATTGCGCCTCTTACCTTCAAGTTACCCACTGGTAGGTAAAATGAGGAAATTTTCACAACACTATACAATATTTTTTAGTGCCATTTAAGTGTTGAATATATACTGATATCACCTGAGTTTCCAAAATTTTTGTCTTTGATTTTGTAGGTTTGGAAAAAGTATTGATTCCAAACCCAGGATTTTAGCATCAATAACTAATAATAATTGAATGACTTATCACAATCATATAGTTTGTTGTCCAAATTCCAAAACCAACTAAAATACTATAATATATGCGCAAAGGTCGTATGTAAACCTTGAAAGATAAGAGAGAATTTTAGGCAAAACAAAATCTCAAAGTAGTTATTCTCAAGGTAAAGTTTCTCCTACTCTGCCTAAATTTGCTTTTGCAACGCCTTCATGTCAACGGCATTGCCTTTTACTTTTTCTCTCATGTGATGTTTTGGTTGAACACTTTTGCCTATTAAACACTAGATTTTAAGCTACTAATTCTTACTAAAATACAATTGTCATTATCATGAAGTTCAATCTTATTTGATTTCAATAACAATAAAGATTGGTTTACAATCAAATCATATAAACTTTCTTTCACAATCCCAGCATGACAGTTTGCAATTGAGCAGGTGGAATCCGTTGTTGGGCAAACGAGACTCATTACGAACTGTTATATTGGGGTTGTAAAAAAAAGTTTGTAAGATTTGGTTGTAAGTATATTATTACCCTTTCAATAATCATACATACATATGACAAAATAGATTAATAGTCTATTCTCCCAATTCAAATTGAAAGGATGGGAAGAGAACAAATTGACACAAAGCAGTTTGTTCTTTGTTTCCTACATCACAAGTCATAATCAAATATATATTTTCTTAAAGCCCTAATGCAAGAACTTGGCCTCTATTATTTGACAAAATAATGCTATAAAGTTAGGTAGCATGTACAATTTAGACTTTTATAACTCCAAAATAACAAAACACTTGCCAATTTTTCAATGAGTAGTTGCTTAGACGGCTCCTATAAGAACAAAATTCTTATATCAATCACAAATTCATAATTTAAAACTTTGACTCAATCAATTGAATTGAGATTGGTTCTACAATTTTCAATTGTTTAATAAAATACCCATTTGGCCCCACTTTACTTATAAAGGTTTGAATATACCCACTAGGCCGTTTTTAGCAGCCGAAAGTAAAGCTATCTAAATATATGAAAAACCTTGAAAGAAAAATAAATATTTCTTTTCATATTCTAAATTGAAAAGGTGTTCAAGTTTAAAGAGTAGTTTCTTACTTTCTTACTATTACTAGGTAAAAATATTATTTCTTTTGCTATAAATATGGGTTTTGAAAATTGAGAAGCATTTAATTATTGGTACTTTTAAAAAAATATACCCAAAATGTATTTCAAATATCTCTATGTACTTTCCAATATCATCTTCTTGTTGAAGTGAGTATTGCTTGTTCCGCATAAAATTTGAACCTCAAAAGTCAAAACCCCACTACTTCCATGAATAGAGATATCATATAGATAGTGGTAGCCACACTAAATTATTTATTCTCCTTTAAATATATATATTTTTTTTAAGTTTTAGCTTATAATTTATTTTAAATCTTCTAATCTAAAATGTCAAGGTTACATCAACTCATAAAAAATGCAGAGGAAACCAAAAGCTTGGAAGATTGCCTAGCCCCCTTTTGTTTTGTTTTGTTTTGTTTTGAGCTTTGAAGAGATATAATTTATACTCTTTTGATTGATTGATTTCCTCTCATCACCAATGATTTAAGATTGGAATTTTATAACAATCTATCATAATAATCCAAAACCATAATTTAATGGTCAATTATATTCCTATACTGTAATTACAAATCATAAGTTTTTATCTGTCCAGACAAAAGCTCACGTCAAGATACAGATCCTAATACGATAGAAAATATACATTTCTTCATTACACTAATGGAGGAAAAGACTAACAACTCAATGCATAGATAAAGTTCAAAATCCTCCATGATTGGATTGTTAGACTAATTAATGTAAATGATGTTAGGGAATCTATATGAACCCTTAGATTGACAATTGAATGATTAGTATAGTTGGATAGACATAAGCTTTGGCAAATCGAAATTATTATATGTGTGAAACCTGTAGGTGCACATGAGAAGATTAAGATAGTGGAATTAATTGAAGGCTTGGTTTTGGTTTGTCTAATCAAAACACCCAAAATGCTTTTAGTGGAAGTTCCATTTGAAGTCACAAGTGCAATCACATGATTGCATCCACAGAATTTTGCCTTGAGACCATCAAAACCAACCCACTTATTTGATCTTAATCCTCAATGAGTTAAAAAAAAACAGGTTAGGTGGGTATGGGTTCTCTCTAGAAATATGAAACTCAAAACCCATCTGGGTTTTGTTTGTTTGATGAATTCAAAGTCTTTAGTTTGGTCATGTGACTTGTGTTTTGCATGTAAAAAAATATTTGGATGAAGTCAAATTTGTTTAGGAGAATATATAAAATAGACACATACCTAATTGTTGCATGGAGTCTTGGAATTGACTTACAGAAAGTCATTTTGGTTAGAAAAATATTCTGATTGTAGTCTCACTTGCATTATTTGATCAACTTGGTCTTCGCACCATTCCATTCTTTCAAGTTCAACAAGTTGAATTGAGCTTTACCAGTTTCTTTGATCATCTTATTCTATTCTTTTCATTACAAGTATCAAACTATATATATATAGTAAAAATTCTCTATAGTCATAATGGTAGAATCAAACTAATTTATTACTATAAAGAGGTTATAACTTAATAGAGGTATAATTACAAAAATTAATATTTTGATTCCTTATTTTATAATTCATGTTTTAATATAGTGTGTATTAGGTTTCAATTAATTGTTTTAATAGTATTGGTATTAGTATTAGTATCACACAACTGTTCTATTCCTACCACTAGCTAGCACTTCCAAAATTCAATTGTGTGATACAAACATCATTAGAAATTTCAAAGGTTATTATAGTCAATGTTTTAATCGTCTATTTTTGAAGCGGATAGAAGATCATATATTGGAACCAGAAAAGAAAAGCATCCTTAATAAAATTATAAATGCAGTTGCTACATGGTCAATTGATGTGAAGTCACAGACAATTATCAATTGTTTTAAGCACTGCAAAATTAGGACCCTTGGTGTCGATGAATTGCAAGTTACAAATGAAATGGATGTGGAGAATAAAAGACTCATTGCAGAATTGAGTGATCAGATTCGACAACTTCACTACACTAATCAAATGCATATTAATGTCTTCCTCGATCATCTAAATAAGCAACAACTCGTATATGTTTTAACTGAAGAAGAAATCATTACTGCAGTTAGATAAGAAGAGATAGGAAATAATCTTGAGGCTAATAGTATAGAAATACAAAAAGTTTCGTGCCATAAAGCTCTAAATATGCTTGAAAAACTAGAAGTATTTTGGTTTCAACAAGAAGATGTTCATGCTAACGAATTATTACGCACCCGCAAGTTAAAAAGTGTCGTAACAACTCTAAAGTATAAATCATTGTCCCAAATAATTTTAGATAAATATTTTATTTCATTTTAAACCTTTAATGTAACGTAGCTTTTTTTTTTTTTTTTTTTTTTTTGCAATAAACAGATGATTATTACTATGTGGAGGCAACTTTCCTTAAGACGGAAATTAGAAAAATTATAACTTATTACAATGTGGAATTTATTCTTATTTATCACTATCCCAAATTGGGACTAAAATTTTTTATAACTATGTAGAATTTATTCCTATATAGAGTATCACTATATAGAGGTTTTACTAATATATATATATATATATATATATATATATATATATATATATATATATATATATATATATTAAAGTTGTTCATCACTAATGAAGCCAAACTAAACCTTGATAGTTTTATTATCAGCTATCACAGAAGTTCGCGTGGTTGGATAACAAACCTTTTAGTCATTGAGTTTAGTTATACTAGATCCAATAAAGATAGACTAATAAACTTTTATCACTAACTTTCTCTTACAAATCTTACAAACATGACGTGACAGCTTGCAATTGGCCAGACCACTGAACCATTGCGAGTTGACCAATTGCGAGTTGTAACATCGCATTTGTGAGAAAAAGTTAGTGAGAAGAGTTTATCAGTATAGTATTACCCATAGTAGATCTTGTGTTTGAGTCAAGAGAGGTACCTGCCACATTTGTGCAATTACCTTGGTCCATTAAGTTTGTAGGGTATTCTGTGATCCTGAGAATTAGACAAGTTCAATGGAAGAGCGTCTCCAAATGACTCTTTATATGACCTAAACTCTTTATTATAAAAAGTCTATCTATAAAAACAAGAGTCCAACATACTCTTTATCTTTAAAATATAAATTAGAGAGTGAGTTTGACTCTCCACATTTAGAGAGTCAAATTTTACTCTCTATCCTAATTTTAATTAATAAACAACAAGTTCCTATGCATTTTATTTATTAATTCTCTTTCCCATTAAGTCTTTTTCTTAAAAATAAAGAACATCTTCATTAAATTTAAAGAGTCTATTGAATTTGAATAAAATTATGCTTTTTATATTTAAAAATTAATAAAAATATTATTTATTTATATGAAAGATATTCTTTAAAATAACGAGATCCATTGAAGGTGTTTTAAGCCTAATACCTCAATCACCGAAAAAAATAAAATAAAAATAAAAAACCACCTATCACAGAACTTAAATGCTTCACTATAATTTATTAATAGTTTGAAGAAAAATAGTCCCTTTTGGAACTTGGATAATCTTCTTGGTACTGCCAGTCAAAGAAGAAAATAGTAAAAAATATGTTGAGAATAACGCCGCCCATTTAATAAATACGAAGGAAAGAAGAACATGAAGAAATTAAAGAGATAGGGGCAAACGGAAATGGAAGCATTAAATAAACTGAAGCAGGTTTAGGAAGAAGAACAAAAGACATGGGAGTTAATAAGGTTGTACCTTAACCTTAACCATAACCATATCCCTCACCTTATCAACTTGTCTCTTTCTCTCACACTCACATGTTCATCAAATCTTAGACTCAACAAACCACCAATACCATAAACAAAGGAAAACAGAAACAATTCGACAAAAATTAAATTAAATAAAAGAAAACAGATGTCCATTTCAGTTGATGTGCTCCCCTCTATTTCTCAAGTGGCACCTTTTTTCCTTGGTCCTTAGTGGAGTCTTCTGTGTGCATCGTGCGTACCAGCTCACTCTCTTACCCTTACATTCCTTTTTACTTTATACAATTTAAAAGTTTAACACCAAATATTAAACAAAAAAATATATATATATATTTTTTTTAATGAACGAGATGTTGGGGTCAATTTACACACACTTCAACTAATCTTCTAAAATCTTAAAACTATTGATCAGGTTACCTATGAACCCTAGAACTACAATTGGATAAGAATTTTAATAATTATCTCTATTAATAATTGAGAAAAGACTCGAATTCGAGATCTCTTGAGTAATGTATCAAAAAGTTCATATGAAACTACTCGATCCCCCATAAGTATTTATATGAAAATTTATTTCCAAATAAAGTGTTAAACAAAAATTGACCCATTTAAAAAAATCTCAATCAAATACTGACTTTTAAGTCCATGTTATATGTTTTTCTATTTATTTTATATGATTAATCACTATTATAATTTATGAATTTTAAGATAAATTCAATTAGGTTTATATACTATGCGGTAGATAGATTCCATCACGGACTTTTAAAGATAATTTATAATATTATATTTGGGAGAATAAAATAAAAAATAAAAAGACCCCACGAACCGAAATTCCACAGACAAACGTGGCTGACGCCCACTTTGCTTGAGTTGGTTTTTTAGCTTCACTTTCTCTCTCTGGAGACTAATAATCCAGATTCCTGAAACAGTTGCAACTTTTTAAAAATTTTGTGTTTTTCTTTTCTTTTTTTCTCAGTACAGTACATTAGTTTTGTCTTCCACATTCGCAGCCAGTTTCTTCAGTGTTTCTTTTGTTATCATTCCATAGAACTTCAGTTTTCTTCTTGGTGGTGCGCTAGAGTTGAAGTGTAAACAGTTGCTTCACTTCACTTGCTTGAGGTTGATGTGGGTTTGGTTTCTTGGATCCATTTCAGGTAAGAAAAAGTTGGTCTCTTCTTGTTTATTTTATTCATAAAAGTTTGTAGCTTTTCTGTTTATTCATGTTATTAACCACTTTAAGAGTTGATTTGTAATAGTTAACTATGTTTAGCTTGTGGGGTTGTCTTATTAAAGTTGTTACTGTTGAGAAAAATTAATCTTTCTGCTCTCATTTATCAATTTATCCAACTAATTTGGGGACAGTCAAGAGCCTGAGTGAATTTTTTAGTTTGTTGAGTTGTTGTGAGCTTGAGGTGGGCTGTATTCATTTAAGTTGAGTAGATAAAATTAATACTGAGTTGCTGCAATCCCGTCATTTTCCTTAAACATGTATGTGATTTTTGTAACCTCTCCCTGTCTTTGGTATGATATTTTATGCTTGATTGATTTTAGTGATTGATTTTAGAGATTGCTTTCATCTGATTTTTTGTTTTGTTTTTGTTTTTGTTTTTGCTACTAATTGGTTACTGTTGTTCACATATTTCTACCTTTTTCTTTCTTTCTTCCCTGTCTGCAATCTCACTGTTTGATATGAATCTGATTTACACATATTTTCAGGTTTCTTATCGTTAATGTCATAATCAAACTTCTTGATAGACTTCATTTTTTTTCTATTAAATTTGATGTTGGTTGCTGCTCCATAATTTAGTAGCTTGATTATGGGGTACTTTATCTTCCCCTTTTCTTGCATGTCGTATAATGAATAAAATCAATCATGGTTAGCCAGTGAAATTATTTCTTTCCCCTCCCCTTTTGTTCTTAACTTAGATTTTGATGTGAGATGAGTAAGTAATTAGCTTTTTGCAACGTTAGATGCTAATCATTCATGTTGCTTTCAGATTCATTTTGGCATACAAATCGCTCAGAAAACATTTTACTGTAATATCAGTTATCTGGAGGCAGAATATGGGAATCAACTTTGTTGGTAAGTAGAGGCGTTCATTTTGGCAGAAGATGGAGAATAGATTGGACAATTCCCGGAAAGATGGCCAGGGGAAGGAAGATTCATTGGATGGCTTGAGCAAGGATATTGAATTATCTGGGGACAACGGGTTGGATTGTGCAGAACTTAAAACAAGGAGGTTAGTGAGAAGGGTAAATACACAGCGTAGTCTGATATTAAATGTGAAGAAATTGTTGACTAGTAAAAGTTTTCTAAAGAATTCATTCCTTCGGAGTAATCATGGCTTAGATACTAAGATTCCAAAGCATATGGTTACTCTAGATGAGAGATATCTTCGTCGATGTCTTGAATTGATTCATGCTGGTGCATCAAGAGCAGCTCAGTGCAACATTTCTGTGAATATGAGCTCAGCAAATATGGGCATCTTGTGGGATGACATGAAACCAGCTAAAATGAGTAATGAAAATCCATGTGACATGGGTAGGTTTGTTTTTGAATGTCCATTGGCAACTGGGACAGGGAGTGTGGTCATTAGTCCTGGAGGACAGTGGATTGTGGGTTCAATTATGGGTAGCAAGAGTATGATAAATATATTGAAGAGCCCTTTGTTAAGCAAATTCGGTGCATTAGATGGTGATGGTAATTTCAGAAGAATAAGTTTGAATGATATTAAAGGGCCAATAAGTTATGATTTTGTCAGCTCTCCTGGTGGCTTTAGTAATTATTCATCACCGAAGCTAGAGAAGGAAACACATATTCTGGGAAACCATAAGAATGGATCTGAGACTGTGCATAAGAGGCTTGTGTCTGTCTCAAGCACAAACTCCTCATGTTCTGATCAATCTTCTTCTTCTGCTGCTTCTACCTCAGTTTCTCTAGGAATGCTCCAATGCATGTGGAAGGGTGGGAAACCACATTTTGTGTTTTCTGTAGATGAGCGAAAGGAGGTCTATGTTGCCAACTTGTCCAAGGCTGAATCAGCTGGCAGTAAGTCTCCGGACTATATGTACACATTCCATTTGAGAAAGGGTAGCCAAAAGGAACATGAGATTAATGATAACGAGTCACTCCTTGTTGGTAAGATGAAGGTTTCAACTTCCTTCACCATCTGCCAGAATGATTCTAAAATTATGGAGACTCAATTCACTTTGTTTTCTAGTACTGAAAATTCTGCTGGGGAGATGGAAATGTCATGTCGTGGCATAAGGAAGAATAAGACCTTATCTAAGAAGGTGGTGGAAGCGTTCAGAAATAGCCACTCATCCAAGCAGATTACACTCTCTAAATTTGGTGGGTCAAGTGCCATACTGGAAAATTCTTCTCGGGAGCCGTTGCAAAATCTGAGCAATAATTTGGATGCACTTGGTGGGACTAGTCTCATTGAAAATGATCTTCCACCAAATCTTCAATTGGCTGCCATTGTTGTGAAAGAAGGTCTCCCTGCTAGTCGTCAGAAGGAAGGTGCAGGTTGGGGCTTGAATTTTCTGAAGAAAGTAGGGGTCAATCAAAGTGCTGAGACTCTAAAAACCTCTGCACCTTCTGTTTCCTGTGCTCGAGATAGTGATGATTGCTCGACAAGTATGGATATTCTAATTCCAGCAGGTTTTCATGGTGGCCCAAGAACAAAAAATGGGGGCCCTTCTGGTCTCATTGAGAGATGGAGATCTGGTGGATGCTGTGACTGTGGTGGCTGGGACCTGGGCTGCCCACTCACTGTACTTAATACCAGATTAAGCAGAAAAGATGTTTCACCCCAAGTGGATATGAATGATGAGTTTAAATCATTTGATTTGTTCATACAGGTAAGTCTATCTCCTATATTTTTCCCTTTATTACATTTTTAAATTGCTATTGCTAGTCCAGTTACAATATGCTTAACCAGTTTTCCTCAATATGTTTCTACCTATTGTGTTCTCCTAATTTCTAATTATTTGATTCTCATAAGGTTTCACTGAATAGTAGTTAAGGTTAAACATCATAGTTGTATGCAAATCATTAAGTAGTTGTTATGTCATATATTAGCTGTAATGTAACTGGAAAAGATATTTAACTTGCCTCTATAACTAGCTCTGGTAGTTACTGAAATTGTTTCACCAAAAATTGCGGTTAATTAAATTGTCCATAGTCTTTTTGAAAATTCCTTTGTTGGATGGAAAATTACAGAAGTATTGTGGCACAGTACTTAAATGAGCACTGAGATGACCATGGTTCAAATTCAATGTTTCAGGGCTCAGAACAAGGTGCTCCCACCTTGAGGATGGTGAATATCCGTGATGGTTTGTATTTTATTCATTTTCAATCGAATCTGTCAGCTTTGCAGTCTTTATCAATTGCAGTGGCATCAATTCATTCGCAGAGTCCCAGTCTCCGACCTAAAAATGTACAGAAGTGAACTAGCTGTATCAAGAATTGAGGTTTATGTTCTAGTGTAACTTTTACTGTATTACAGCCGTGTGTAAGTCTAAATCTAAATTTTTATACACGAATATAGGTGCTTATAGTTTTGTCTTATAGTTGCAGCTTGCCCAGTGTCAGATTGTTTTTAGGTTAGTTTCACTGATTGGAATTTTTACACTTCAATTGCCAGAGCAAAAGAACTTGTAATGTGTTCCTTTTTTGATTGAATGAAAGCTGAATTTGATAACTAATTATCTTAATGTGTTGTATCTATGAGAGCTTGGAGTAAAGCATAAGAATAATTGTATCTGTAGATATCAATTTGCATAGCTAATGAAATTAACTGAGAAGCACACAAATCTACTTTTTTATTTTAAGAATAATTTTTTTTTCCTATCTAGTTTTTGGCTGCCTAGGTGTGCTTTTGCTAATAAAACTTATTGCAATTCTTATTATTTGATATTTTTTAGCAAAGCCGGAATCCATAATTACTGATGAAGTGAGAAATAACAATGAGAATGCAGGTTGTGGTTGTGTTCAATAGTTGAATAAAGGGTCTAAAATACATTTCAAGAGCACTTTTTGGTCGCCATATCCATATCTCCCTAGTAGTTAATCTTGCAGGGACTTGCTTTGTAGAGTATTGATGATGGTGCTACATAGTAAGTACACGCTTTGCAAAGTTGTAGTTGAAACCACAGATTCCGTCTACAAGCCCACCTTCTGGATTATTCTTGCGACTGTCTTCCTGTGTCAAAAACATAATTGGATCTTCTCACAGGTATGTTTTCTTTAAGCTTATTCCTCGCTTTCTCATTGCTTCCTTTTGTTGAGAGGGATATGTTGAAAATTTGTCTTAGTTTTAATCATCACAAGTTGTTTTCAACTTCAGAGGTTTGGCTGCTAGTCATAATTGTTGCCATAAGAATTGTTTGCTTCTTCTGATATAAGAAAATATTTCTTTTTTCTGCTGTACAATCAGAAATGTGGATTTTATAGATCTATGCTAAAAATTCCTTCACGATTGAGCAATAACTCTAAGAAAATAGGTAGGTGCTGGTTGTCAAGTTACAAGAGCGAACCAATAGGCCTTCGCTTTTGCTTCCTCTAAAATTGCAGTCATGGTAAAATCTTGGTTCATTCAATTACCAGAAGTTCTCCAGCATACAAATTTTCTGGAAAGTCCTGACCTACATATTTAAGGTTTAGGATGATATTTGTGGTTCTGAACATCAGGACAGGATAATGAACAAGGCGTGTGTGGCTATTGGTGTTTTATGTATTGTATCGATGCGTTGAATCTAATTATTCAACAAGAAATTGTCATAATAAAATCAACAGATTGTTAATAATGCTACTTTTGGCATCATACAAATCTACAAAACTCTGAGGTAATCTATACAATGAATTTTGCGCATTCAAATATGTATATATTCAATGGAACAAGACGTGTGTTGTGTTCAATGTCATAATGATGTATGACAGATTTTCCTAAATTAAGATTTTAGAATATCTCAAACGTGTTTGTGGATTCGAGTCACTATGTTAAAGCTATCTAGTGCCTAACAATTATATGATTTTAGATTATTTCAAATGTGTTTGTGGATTCGAGCCACTACATTAGAGTGTATCTAGTAACTATCCCTATTTCACTGTGTCACATAAGAATAAAAGCTTGAATGCTGTCTACCATGTGGTTTTTGGAAAGCGATAATGATGCAAGAATTTACAAACTCATAGATGTTCATGCTTGGTAAGTTACTCCCACCAAAATGACAGAAATGTATACCTAAATGAAGTCATTCTGCCCAAAACTTTGATTACTAATGTTACTGGATTATGCTTCAATGCGTTCAATTGATGTTATATATGATTATCTTTTGCAGGTAATTTTCTCTTGTATTTTCTGGTTTCAACTAATCAACCCTCACCTCTTAATCTTTCAGGCCCTTTTGCTTGTATGCACAAACCATATTGCAGATGGTTAGACAAGACTTGAGTGTTCTGTCCAATGTAGCTTTGAAGGAGCAACACAGAAATTGGGAAGCCTGCAGATTTGATTTTGTTTTTTTTTTTTTTTTTCACTATTCCCCTTCAGGTTGTGTCTCCATCCTTAGATTCATCATAATCTAGTGTGCTAATGGCCATGTTTTTTAACCCCATTATCCTTAAATTAATTTATCTTCTCTTTTTACTTCAAATTAGTGGAAAACTGCTATTGAGAAGCAGGCATTACCGAAAAAGAGAAAAGCATGTTGTAACTTGTAAGAAGTTGATTTTAGGATGTCTGTAACCATCAAGTACTTTAAATTATTGAAGTGGTGGATGATCAGAGAACATTGTGTTGTGAGGATGAGTTATTTGAGGTGAGTTGAAAGCTGTTTTTGACTCTGTCAAAAGTGCTTTTACATACAGGCAAAAACAGATTTTTAAGTTGGAGACAAACATTTAGGATGCTTTTTGGCGCTTCTCTGAAAAGCGTTCTTGGGTTTAAAAACACATTTGAAGAATTTTCCGGGAAGATAACGGCTACCAATGCTTTCTCTCTGGTAGAAAGCATTACTGTAACATTAAATTAAAGCAAGAATGAGCTCTTATGTAAATATTAATATAAACTCTATTTGAAGATGATGCACTAAATAGACCCTCCTAATAAATGTTTTTATTTTTAACTTGAAGCTAACAAAATATAAGGTAAACATGAGCCTCAAGAATATAAAATAAAAACATGAAGTTCTAATTCAAAAGGTAAACTTGAAGATATGATAATAAAAAATCAAGTAAACGATTTTTTCTAATGTTTTAATAACCAACTCGTAGCGAAACCCAGCAAAGTTGTTGGGTCTTGGGTTGATCAGCCGGTCAAATCGGGTGTCAAAAGGTTTAAAATTTAGTAAATACACCCTTAAAAATTACAATTAAGTCTCTATAGGTTTGAAATTTAGCAAACACATCTCAAATACAAATCGATGGTTGACTAGTTGGCGGTGGTGACACACTAAATGCAATCTCAATCATCCCTTGAGCATTGTTTTAAAATCGGACTGGAGGGTAACCCGCTCTGATGGTCGGGTCACGGTTCAACCGGTCCAACCGTCGGTTGGACTGATGATGTCATCACACATCATGATGATGTCAGCACATTTTTTAAAAAACTTTCTTTTTTTTAGATTTCTATTTTTTAATAAGACTGTCCAACATAATTCAAAGTTTAAATTCAACAATAATCCTAACATAATGTAAGCATTTAACAACAATTCAAATATCAAAAGAAGATTAACAGCCATTGCAAGAGCAAAATCAAGTTAAATTTGGTTCCCTAGTACAGTTACTGGACCACTTAAATGAAAAATTAAGGAAGTAAAGGCAAAATGGGTTACGCAATACTACCAGGTAGAAAGATTTAATGCTGTTATAAATATAATTTTCAACTCTAAACAATGAGAAAAACGTGATAAAAAGTATCAGATTCAGATCACTTTAAATTATTCCTATACATTTTAAGGTTAGTGTCTGAATCTTGATAAAAAAAATGACTCAACAAGTCATAAAAGCATGGCGTGGAAATTTCAACATTATTGATAATTGCAAAGATTTTAAAGAGATTAGAAAAAATCTTTGGTATTTGAACACGTGGCAATCCAATAGCTCTTTCGGATAATGCACATTACCGTCCAAGTACTGTAAACTGTAGAGTAGCCCTAAAGTGAATTTTGACTTTTCAACAAGGAGATGAGAACAAATTCAAGTGACAAAGTGATACTAAAACATCCACCTCTACAGGACCAAAAATTTACCACCCAAGGTAATGCAAAGATAATTTTTCCGCCCGAAATGTTTCAGAAAAACAATTTCCTAAAACATATATATAGGAATATAAATTATTAGTTTGTCCCCTCTCTTCCACTGTCGGCTCCACCTCCAACCTCACTTCCTCTCCCCGATTCCCATACCTACCCACTTTCTCCGTTTCCTTGCTCCCATCCCCACACCCCCTTCCTCCACTTTTGCTCTCCCGAAGTCGTCAACAGCCTTGCAAGGTTGGATTGTGACCTTGCAAGGCCACTATTGTGGCCATGATGGTGGCCTTACGAGGCCACTGTTGCGGCCACAATGGTTGCTAAGCAAGGCCACCATTACCAATCCCGAGAGCCCGTCCACACAAGCCAAACTTCATTTTTTCTCAACCCAATCAATCAGAAACAATCATCAAACAGTCCAAAATCAAAATTAAAAAAAAGCTTTGTTGATTGTTCTTCTCGGTCAAATGGGTTTGACTTGGTTTGGCCGAGTTTGACCACCACGCACTCCAACCCTACCAATCGTTGTGTTCTTCACAAGTCCCTAAATCCCCTCCTCCAATGCCTCCTCCTCTACCACCACCAAAGCCTTCACCTCCACCGATTTCAGAGAGTTCAGTTGCAATTTGGGTGGGATTTCAGAGAGAAACTTTCGTAGAGAACAAAGAAGAAGGTGAGAAATTTTCGCAGAGAACAGAGACGAAGCTGAGAAATTTTCGCAGAGAACAGAGAAGAAGCTGAGAAATTTTCGTAAGAAAAAGAGAAAGAGAAGAAGATGAGAACAGAGAAGAAGAAGTTGCGATGTGTATTAGGGATTTAAGGGTTTTTAAAATTCGACTGGTTTATCCGTCGGTCCAGTTGGACCGGCGGTTCACTGAATTTATCCGGTTTTGAGACTATTTAAAGCGGCTCATTACATTATAGCGGTTTTGGTGTTGACGCAAACCGGACATGTGACCGATTCCCGGTCCAACCGGTTGGACCGACCGGTCCGGTCCTTAAAACAGTGCCCTTGAGCCCATTTCCCAAAAAATCTATCCAAGATTTGGTCGAAATCGGTTTGATTTTGGCTAAATCTCACCACCGCTGGCGTCGACAACCGAGGCCAGATCTCACCACCACCGGTGTCAACAACCCTCCCCATCACCACGAAAATACTCCTCTTAGTCTCCTGACCAAAACCCATCTCATCCCCACCCTCGTTCACCTCGCCAATTGCCGACAAAAGCCGACTCATTGTTGCTGTCCCAGTTCTTTTTTTTTTATTTCCGATCAATTTACTCATCGAAAATCACCATTTGTCGCCATCATTGCACTCACTGACCCTTCCTCTTCAAAAGCCCTATATCCCAGACTTCAATTGTTCATCGATCATCATCCTAGTATCTAAGGTTTTCGATGAATAGGGAAATTAGTAACCCGACTCGGTGAATGGCCTGGTCCCAATTGAACTGGTTGAACCAGCTGGTCCGGGTTTTAAAACACTGTTTTTTCCCACCCAAATAATGGTTGAATGACACTTTTCCACTCATAGACTTTTAAAATACCACTTTATTAACCAAATTTATATTTTGTTTCCAATTCCAGCATCTTTGCGACCCCACACCACCATTATTCTCTTCCCCAATCATCACTCACCAAAACCTCCCATACTCTACTCCCGCTGACCCTACCAATCGCCGACAATCGAGCGATTAGGGTTTGTGCAGTTGCCCCTCCCAAGTTAAATTCCAATAAATCCCAATCACCAAAATCTAACCTTCCGCCGTTGATAAATCGAGCGACCAGGGTAGCACTTGCCCTCCCAAGTTAAATTCCAATAAATCCCAATTCCACCACCAAAAGACTCATTGGCCTCCCTTCTTTAAAAGTCTCAATAGCCTGAATCAAGTTTACTCTCTGTTTGTTGTCGGAATATAAATTTAGGTATTAAAGTGGTATTTTAAAAGTCTATGGGTGGGAAAGTGTCCTTAAGCCATTATTTGGGTTGGGAAAAAGTCGTTAACTCATAAAAAATCTATCAAATAAGTTAACCCCTTCTTCCCTTGTGACCAGATGACAAACCCTTTTAATCACTATGTTAGTTGTATATACAAGGGTCTTGTGTCTTAAAGCCTTTTTTCCATTACAAAGGCTTTTTCATAGCCTTAAAAAATTAGGAGATAAACATGACATAGATAAGGAAACTTGTCCTTCTAATATTATTCTCAGTATAAGATAGACATGAATTAGAGACATTGTTCGCTTATTTCCTAATCTTTTTAAATTCTGATTTAAAAAAACAACGCTGGTGTGTTTGTTTTAGTATTTTGGATATGATTTTTGATATTTTTAGAGTTGTGTGAGAATAACGAGGTAAGATTTGAAAATTAACAAAAATTCCCCTTTAGGTTTGTTAAATAAGTAAACACCCCTATAATAAAAATATTAAAAATTATAAAAACCCCCATTTTACCCATTAAAGTCAACCACCACCGTCGGAGGGTGATTGAGTCGCCGTATCAACATACAACCGGCAAGATCTGGCCGGTCATGCCGAGATGGCCATTTCCCGGCCGAGATATGGTACATCGTTGCACTACTATAGGCCAACGCATCTTTGGCCACAGATCTAGCTGAAAAATGATAAATCAGAGTACTATCGACCATATCCAGCCGGTAGTATGCCATTATACCAGATTCAGACCACCTTCCGACGGTGGTGGCCGGAATCTAGCAAATATAGGTGAGTGGGGGTGTTTTTGTTAATTTTTAAATTTTTTTTCTAGGGGTGTTTAGTTAAATTAATAAACTTAAGGGGTTTAAAGTAATTGAGGAAAGTAATAATATTTTCTAAATAATGAAACAAACGGTTATTTTGAGAATATGAATGGAAATAGGGTAGAAAATAGTTTACCAAACACACCCGAGAATTTCTTCAATACAATAATTGAATGTTGGGCTAACTCAAAAAGATTTATCATAAATTATTATTAATTTAATAAAATAAGAAACGAGTTAAATCCTAAAAGGTCTATAAAACTAATTTAATAGATAAACCCCAAAAGGGAAAAAAAATATAATTAAATAAATAAATAGATTGTAATCTTGGAACTATAGAATCTTTAAAAATTTTAAAAACTAGAAAAACTTGTTAAAGGTTTTGACATAAATAATACTTTTTGGTTCCAGGGGTTGACCTAGTGGTCAAAAAAGTTTGTTCTTTTTATTGACTTTCTGGATTTAAACCATCTTGAGATCACTTATTACGTTTGTGGCTTATAGGGTATTCAATGAAACACATTGGGTTTGTAGGATATTTAATGGACTTCGAAGATTAGTTGAATGATGCCTAAGTTGATCCGGACACTCCGGTTATTAAAATAATAATAATAATAAGACTTAAAAACAAAACGCTCTTTTGTCTTTTGTTCAAATGAAACTCAACATGCAGAAGTAAGGACTTCGACTCCGGACACATTATCTGGACCAATATGGACTTCAACTCTGACCCATCACTGGGCTCCGGCCCAAATAAATAGGAAATGTAACCTAAGAGCACTGGGCCTCGAAGTACCTATCTGGTATTAAATAAAAAGTCTATGGTTGAATTGGAACTTTAGGAAAATATAACAAAAACCCTAGATACCGAGCCGTGCATAAATACCACGAAAACCCTAGTTCCTGTCTTTATTGGTGTTCCCTTCAGCAGTCGAAGATGTCGAAGCGAGGTAAGTGCCCTCTATTTTGACTTGTGTTTCATTTCCTTCATCACTATTTGCCTTAACATTTCGTCTCATTTACTGATATAGCGACTAGATAGATCGTGTGTTTTGATTCTTCTTCTTTATTTAAGGATCTGTTTGTTTGTCGATAACTCATAATAAATACGCACCAAAGCAAACGGTATAGCACTGCTTTGCTTAGTGGATTTAAACATATTTTATGTAAAAATCTATTATTTATTTCTTTAGTTTTTTTTTTAATAGTAAGGAGATTGAATATGTGTCCTGTTTAAATCCAGTGGGAAAGAGGAGATATTGTCTAATTTGAAGAATTTTTTTAAAAAATTTTGGTGGCCTTAAAGAGTTGTTCTGTACGTTGTGTGGTGGTTGTTTCTTGTTATTTTGGGGGGGTGATAATTGAAGAAAAATGGTTTATTTGTGTTGGTTTTGGCTATAGGACGCGGAGGATCAGCTGGTAACAAGTTCAGGATGTCACTGGGTTTGCCAGTGGCAGCTACTGTGAACTGTGCCGACAACACTGGGGCAAAAAACCTTTACATCATTTCAGTAAAGGGAATCAAGGGTCGCCTCAACAGGTTGCCATCTGCTTGTGTTGGAGACATGGTGATGGCCACCGTGAAGAAGGGAAAGCCCGATCTCAGGAAGAAGGTTATGCCTGCAGTCATTGTGAGGCAGCGCAAACCCTGGCGCAGAAAGGACGGTGTCTACATGTACTTTGAAGGTTATAATTCTTTCTTCAATGTGCTGTTTGTGCGTCGTGTTAATTGTTGGATTTGTGAACTATTGTTGGTTGTGTGATTCTTATTTTACGTTGTGATTATATGAATTGCTTTAATTTGCATTGATTACAATTGCTGCTGTTCCGTTGGCTACTAATTGCATTTGAACATGTTGGATATATGTTAAATTGTGTTCTTTCTGTAGTAATCATCTTGTATATAGAAGTTGTAGATACATAACTGCTAGTATTATCATGACTACTATCAACTAAACAGGTGTTGCTGGTAAAGCGGGCATATTTCCCATACTTTGGATCTGTGTATGTATTATGCTTGGATGCTTCCTGAGACCAGCGATATTATCATAGCAGTCGAATTTTATATCGAGTGGGATCTCTTCCATATAAAATCTTCCACATTTCTTCTATGCCTCTTTGCCTTTTGTTGAATACTTTTACTTTTATTTAAAAAGTTTTGAAGTGGCATTGCTTGTTTGTTTTGCTGGTGATGTGGTGCTGAGGATTGCTATTTTTAGGTTTCTCTGCACCTCCCATACCCAGCGATAGTGAAATACCAACTTACCCTATTACCGGATGGTAAAATCTTTTATCATCCTGTCAAGGTTGGCATACTTGTAATTCATTTGAGTTTAACATTAGGAAAAGATGATTAGGAAGGTATATAGGATCATATTGAGCTTGCCATGTTTTTGTTATCTGGCTTTAATAATCTCTGGTCACCAGACATAAGTCAGGTATCCACCTCAATCCTCAATGGTTGATACAGTTACGAGTCTGGAAAATTGAACGTGTCCATCGTTGCAGAAGTGGTGATGTTTTTGAAGCTCATTTCTGCTCCATTTGGGCCCAATACATCTTTGTAATCTAATAATCCATATTTTTCATATGTTTTGAGTCTCTGATATGTTCAAAGTCGAAAGCTTAAATGTTGCCCTGTTTTGCTGGTTCATTTCACAATATGTTACACAAATATTTGGACAATGAATTCTTCTTTTTATTCTTTTTTAAAGTTTATGGAAGACAAATGTGCTTTTTGGTGCTAGTTTCTGATGAAGCAGTTTTTTTTTTTTTTTTTTTTTTTGGGACAGATAATGCTGGTGTTATCGTGAACCCTAAGGGAGAGATGAAAGGTATGGCCAGGACAAATTATTTATTTATAAGCATTTAAACTCTTAGACAACTGGATGTCCAAAATTGACAATTGAACTGTTGCAAGAAATTTTTTTCTCAAAACTGTCAAATGTTTCAATTTCAATTGATTATTTTCGAAGTTTGCCTGATTATGAAGTAACAAAACTTTTGCGTAGAAATCACACCCTTCACTTTTAGTTGATGTATTATTATTATTATTATTATTTTATTATCTTAATTGTTCATTGATTATTATATATTAGTGTTGACAAATCCTACTGGGTACTCATTTTGTAGGTTCTGCTATCACCGGTCCAATTGGTAAGGAGTGTGCTGATCTTTGGCCAAGGATTGCTAGTGCAGCTAATGCCATCGTTTAAGAGCCCTAGATTTATATCTTCTATTTTGTCTGCCTTTTAGACAGTTTTTCAAGTCTTGTGATAGGAGTAAAGCTTGTTTTGACTTGACAGAAGACAAAAGATTATGTTATTTGGATTTCATATGTGTTACGAAGTTTTTGTTGGATACTGATATAATTTTGACGTTATTGTTTTGCTAAATTCAGTCTGCCCTGGTTTGCGGCGTTAATCATAAACATGTTTTGGGGTTTGAATGAAATTATATTAAGATAAGAAATTTAGTATATGATATTCTCAGGATAACATTATATGATTATATGAAATAGTGAAATCATCTATATTTCAAGCAGTGGAAATTGTTTGAATCAATATTGTGATACCGTAAATATCAGTATTCATTCGGCCTTAGCAATACGTCTCATGTTCTTCCGAATCTCTCTTGTGAAAACTTAACTAGGTCCGCTGCATAGCATATTATATGATATGAACAAGTATGGCAGAAGATGTATTATTAAACCTAATATTTAAATTCGACAATAATTAGTTGTCTCTCTCTGGGTCATTTTATTAATGGTTTTTTAGTAAACGATTTTTTCACTTAAATAATTATTTAATGACATTTTTTTATCTATAGATTCTTTAAATATTACTTTCTCATCCAATCAAAAAAATGTTTTTAATGACATTTCTCATTAACCTTGTTAATTGTCGATAATTAAAGTTTACACAATCATCATTTTCAAGTCAAATTCCAGTTAATCATAATCATTAAAATTCAATATTTCATCATCAAAAGACTCGTTAGCCTCCCTTTTTAGGAAACCGAACAACATGGATTAAGTTTGTTCTTCGTTTACCACCAAATCAAAAAACGTATTTTTTGAATGAAAAAATGATATTTTAAAAGTCTTATCAAGCCATTATTATTTGGGTTGGAAAAAGTGGTTAACTCAAATAATAATTGAAATAATGCCAATTGAATAACGGAATAATGAGCACGATTCCAGGAAGCAAGTTATAAGACCACTGGGATTGTGTAAAACCGCAATTTACTGACTGGTAAGGTACCCAAATTTTGTACAGTTCTAACAATGTTTGCAAAACCAGTGACAGTAGAAAACTTTTGATGAAAGTTCTTCATTAAATTTTATGGTTGGACATAATTATCACGATAAAACAATACAGTGACAATGTTTGCCAATATTTTTTTAGTTGGGGACATTGCATCTGTCGGTGCAAATTCTTGGGGACCAATAAAGCCTCCAATCAAACTGGCATTGAGGGACTCTTCCCACAAAAACTGCAGATCCTACATTAACTACACAGAAACACAATCCAAAAGCCTTCGAATGGAGGACATTCCAGGCGAAACTAGAGGCAGAGGCTCATAGCAAATATCCAACATTTAAAACTACAACCATTTATATACCCAGTCTTTTTATTCTAAAACAAGTCCAACATTCACCAACATAACCTCTTTAACTCATCTTAGCTGCAGAGCCTGCATTCAGTTTCGCGCAGTACTCGAACAAACTTCCATCAAAACAGCGCCTCACTGCCTCTTTTGAAAGGAAACCTTCCTCGTCCCTTGCCAAAATGTACAAAATAAACCATTCCCCTTTACTGGCAATCCTGCAATGCATATGCAACCCAACATTGCTCTTATTTACCGTATTTCTATATGTACAATCATCTTCATTTTAATAAAATTGACAGTTCAATAGAAATAAAAGTGGATGCACTGATCTACAACTTACCAGCCGAAGAAGTCCATTGTTACTCGGTTTCCCTCAGTCATGTTCCAGAGCTCTCTCAATGTTAACTTATCAGGCGCTGTCCGAGAATATTTGCTAAATGCGTTTTCGAGATTTATAGGCATGTACCTGTATTTGGCGTGAGGGATTAAACTTCCATAAGCACAAAAGAAGTGTAAAGTAAAGATTGGTTTTCTCTAACCTTCCTTCAGTGTCGTAAGTTCCCGAGTCGCTGCCGTGCTTGGCTTTGTGTATGTTGTGTATGTATATGGGTAAGAAAGGAGATGGGATCCACCCCTACAAAATTAGTAATGCAATCTCAAAATCTCGCTTGTATCAAGTTATACCAAATAATTTTTGAAACTTCAATCATTGAAATGGCTTACTTCAATCATTCTAATAGAATTAGATGATTATTAGATTGTCACATATGGATCATAACTCACCGGGAGAGTAGGATAACTCAGACCCAAGTTGATGAAAAAGGCCAATATCACAGAGACTATCATATTGAAACCAATTGCTCTTAGTCCTGATTGAAAAGAAGTCCAAATTATTATAAAAGAAATGCGAATTTACAATGGAACAAGCACTATCAACTGGTTAATCCAGAATTATTGTCTACAGCATCGATAAAATATTTCACCTGTATAAGTCTCCCAAGGGTATATGATCCCATTTTCATCTTGGTCAAAAAAGGCTACATGCTGCTGAAGAACACTCAGGTTGCAATGATTGTGCCCTAGGGTTCCATTCGGATGGTTCGTATCCGGAGCTTCCAGTGCTCTTGGCATATCTGAGTTGAACATAAATCAGTGAAAATCGTTAAATCTAAGTAGGGAACAGATATAATAAATAAGGTTTTTCCAAGAGAGCAGGCACCTTATTGGCCCACTGCATGTCAAATGGCTGTAGAATTATCATGGTTAGCTCAATAACCACCCATTAGACTTGAAAAATAAAATTACAGTTTTATCAGGGATCAAAACCATGCTAACGGGTGGATATTTACTCATTTTCTACTTAATTTCTAGTTACAAATTTACAGTCTGTTGTTTTTTTTCTAAACATTTCAACCTATGTTAGTGGTTTGATCCACCCATTTCAGTCACAACTAGCTTAACTTTCTCTCTAATTTGTAATGTAAAAGCTAAATTAACAATAAGATTAATCAAATTGGTTGGTTCATGATCACAGAAAAGAAATAAAAAAGAGAGGTAAAAATTGAAGCAAAAATGCATACAAGGCTTGGGAAGTTTGTCTTCCAAGTCAGTGCGGACTCTTCTCTCATAAGTGACTGGAGCATACGGAGCCTCAGTTGCCATTGCATCCATGTCCATGATCTCTTCACCAAACTCTTCAAAGATTCAATTACCGATCACAAATTGAGCTCACAGCTAGCTGCTTATAAAAGAATAGTAGTGGGAAATGATGGAAGCAAAAGGAGAGACGCAAACTAAGGTTATGCGTGGCGTACATGCAAAAGGTGAAGTGACCATGAGCGGCGTTGTGTCAACAGCCTACGGACTTTTGATACATGTGTTGCACCAGCACCACTCTTTTGACGTTTGTCATATTTCTTTTATTTAACCAATTGTGTGGTGCAGAGATTGATGCCAAATGATGGGTCACTCTCAGATTTCTTTCTTTCTGCAATCATTTTTGAGTGAATTGGAAACTTATTGATTCAAATTTATTCAGAATAGTGATGTGAACTATTTGAAGAAAAACAACTTTAAGTAAAGAATATCCATTAATGGACGTTTTCAAAAACTTAAAAACAGAAAGGTTATCCGTTTAATAATGAGAAACAAGCAATGTGCCATTTTTGGGTCTTAATTAGCTGCATATAAATAAGAGCACATGCTGGCATGGTCCACCTTAAAAAAAAAAAAGCACAACACCACACGAAAAAGCCACGGCAAGCCCACGATCATATGGGTCGTGCTGTGGGCTTTAAGAGAGGCAAGCTGGTCGGCATGGCACGGTCTGCAAAAAAAAAAATTAATGCCATTTTTTATATTACTTTCATTTTATGAAATAATATTTAAAAGAATAATTTTAGAATTAAGTAAATGGAAAAAATATTATTCAATTAAAATAAAAAGAAAAAGGAAGCAAAATAGAAAAATAAATAAATAAATAACATTAAACTGAAAAAATATTCTTTAGAAATGAAAGAGACATGATAATATTATGTAGGCCATAAGTATCCAAGAAAATCTATCAATGTTCCCTTTTCTCAAGAAAATGCCAAAACAAATTACAATGAGGCAAATTCAAATGGTCAGAGGGAGATTATCAGAATCAACTTTAAAAATCCTCTTTGATTAATATTATAGAATTAACCAAACACTCAGAAAATAAAACTTCAGATATATATATATATATAATTTTGGAAACTATAAAATTTGTTTTTATAGTATTGATTACCACCTTCTACATATGAAATTTTGAATTTAAATATATAAGAAAAAAATGTTTAATTTTCATATAGTTTAAGTTCCCAATAGAATTTTTTGTAAATCATGTGTCAATTCCTAATCATTAAGTCCAATTTTATTACCTTTAATTGTTTGTAGGTCCAATTATGTGATTTAGATCATATTTATATATGTAATTTGACCATATATTAACTATTAAGTTTAGGTTACTTATAATTGCTCCAAAATTATAATGTGTCACTACATAAGCCAAAAATGAAAATGTAAAAATATGAAAATAATATCATATAGTTACTACTTACTAGTCAATTTACACTTAGAGGTGGGCATTTGGGCTGGGTCCAAAAACTCAGCCCCAAAACTCGGTCCTAGGAGGCCTAGTCCCGTGGCTCGGGCCCTTCATTGGGCCCTCCTCCAAGGCCCGGGCCTAAGCCCAAATTTTTTTAGATTTTTTCAATTTAGTCCCCTGCATAATTACATAAAACCCCTTATAAATTTTAAAATAAACATAAATTACAAGGGTTAAAATAAAATTTTACAAAATTTATAAAAAAATAAAAAATAAAAAATTTTACTAGCCGTTGGCAGCCCAACGGTTATAATTTATATTATAACCTTTTTTTTCCGTCAAAGAGGGTCGTGTCCGATGTATGGCGACACTTCACCAAATCAAAACGGCCAAGCCAAATGGGGAGGGGGAAGAATCGTGTGAGATATGTAATTTCTGTGGAATCATTATTGGCGCTGAGAAAGGGACTTCGACGATGCGACGACACGTGGAGAAGAAGCACCCCCAAATAATGTAGTTGCCGAATACATCTTCAAGCGGATCAGGTAGACAAATTCAAACTCAACCTAATTTTAATCCACAATCCTCAACTCTTTCAACATGGAAATACAATGCACATATTACACGAGAAGAAATAGCAAGATTCATAGTTACTACAGACTCTTCCATTTGTTTATTTGAAAATCCTTATTTTATTCACATGATTAAAACTGCATTTTGTCCAGCATATACCCCTGTTAGTAGAAGTACAAGTAGAAGGGATATACTAAAACTTTATAACAAAATAAATAATAAACTTAAAAACGAATTTCAAAATTTTAGGAATATATCTATTGCACTTACATCAGACATATGGGCTTGTAGATCAAAAACCGTTTTTTTAACTATCACAGTACATTTCTTAGATCATAATTGGGGTTTACAACAAAAATTGATAGGTTTTAAACCATTATATGAAAAATATAGTGCTGAAACTATTTATTTTACAATTCTTGAAGTTTTGCAAGAATATTTATTAACTGATAGAGTTGTAGATAATACAGTTGCTAACACCGCGACAATCTCTTTATTTAAAAAGAGATTGGATCCGCGTGGTGAAGGCAAATTTTTTCACCAGAGATGTGCTTGCCACATCATCAATTTGATAGTTAAAGTATGTTTAGATACTATACATTCGAAGATGGAGAGGGTGCGCGCAACTATCGGATTTATCGTCGACGGTAGCAATAAAAGATGATAGGAGTACGCCAAATATTATAAGCAAGAGGACTCACCGATTCAACCTTTGAAGTTATGTACAGACATGCCTATCCGTTGGAACTCCACTTTCTTAATGTTGGAAAAAGCTTTGCCAACCGCGAAACAAATTACAGATTTCGTCAACCAGAAGCACTATCCAAAGGAAGTTGTGAGCTATAATGATTGGGCGGTTTGTGAACTTTTTTATCAATTTCTTCAAATTTTTTATGATGCTACTAATACAATAAGTGGTATTTATTATCCGATTACTAATTTAGTGTTAGATATTTTACTTCAAATTGCTAAAATTTTTACTCAATATAGATATAATAATGATTTAAGGGAAATTGTTTTAAAGATGGAAGAAAAAAATATGAGAGATATTGGTTAGATATTCCATTCTTATATGGATTAGGCCTTGTTCTAGATCTTAGGTTTAAATTACACGTAGTTAATTGTATAATTACTGAGATATGCCAGCATTTAGAGAATGATTATATGTCTTATTTGACTAACTTTAAACAAAAATTGGATAGCCTTTTTTCTTTATATGAGAACAAATACAATGGAAGTGGAAGTGGAATGTTTAGGAGAGAGGATCCGGACCTTAAAGCAGCCCTCCGTCAAGGATCAAGCAAGTGGACTATGTGGAACGTGGCGGAAGTAGCAGCTCCAACTCATTCATACATGGACTAAAGCTGAATCGCTACCTACAAGTGGACCTGTCATTTATGACGATGAAGGAGCAACATGATATGAATATTCTTCAGTGGTGGAACCAACATGAAAGTCGATTCCCCATTATAGCCCAAATGGTACGTGACATTTTATCTGTGCCGGTTTCTACAATTGCATCCGAGTCAACATTTTCAACGAGTGGTCAGATTGTTGAAGACAGAAGATGTTCTTTAACCGATGAGATGATTGAAGTGATAACGTGTTTACGGGATTGAACATATACAGAAAGAAGACTATAACAACACCCTGAAGATCCCAAACTACTCGAACTCTTTAGGAATTTGAATTTGATGAAATATTGTTGACGATGAAAATGAATAATTTAATATAAAAAATTATTTAATTCTTTATTTGTGAAGCGTGAATGTGTGAAATATGAATTTATGTTAAAAATTAAAATTAACTATTAATTTATTATTTTTTAAAACTAATTAAATTTTTAGAAATTTACTAATCAATCCTTGAAAAATACTAAAAACCCCCCTATAAAATTTTATTTTACCCCTAAAATATAAAAAAAGAACAGAGGGAAAATAAATTATTCAAGCCCATAGGACCGGTCCTGGGCCCATAGGACCAGTCCTAGGGATCGGTTCGGGTCCTCATAATTCTCATGGGCCTGGGAATGGTCCCAAGCCCATGAGCGACTGGTCCCATTTGGGACCAAGTCCCAAACGGGCCTAGGCCTGGGCCTGTTTGGGACTGGTCCTTGACCAGCTCTATTTACACTTGTCAAGATCTAACTAATATATGGGGCTTACCATAATGTGTTGGAAAATTCAATTTGACCATAAAATAATTAATTAGGGGCCAAAGTTTTACCTTAGTAATTCAACGTAATGAAATAAATATATATTTGACCCAAACTAGGATGTGACTTAAATTTTGCTGTAGAAAGGATGTTAATTTGGTCAAATAATGTTAGAAAAATATTAATTTAGAATTCTATAAGTCATTGAAATTACTCTCCACCATCCGTAATAAAAAAATCAAATGTAATATTAGAAATGATTTTCTCATTAATTATTAATTAAAAAATGTTAATCCTTAATTTATTTATAATTCACTTAAGCAATCTACAAATAATTTTTCATGAAATTACAAAGATAAGTTGAGTGTAAATATAAATTTTAAATATATAGCCGGCTAAAAAAATAAAAATTTTGTAGGTGGGCCCGCTTGCTAGGCCCAAAGCACGACACGGTGTATAGTGAGTCATGCCATGGGCCTTCAAATTTGGTGGGTTGGCACGACACGACAAAGCACAAATTTTTGCGGGCCTTGACACGGTAAAGCCTACGGCATAACAAGTCTTCAATTTTTAAGGGCATAACATGATACGACACGGCCTACCGTCAGCTCTAATATATATAGTATATTGATATCAATCTTTTTAGTGTCAACAAGGGAACAAAGATGAAGAATATTTCCAAACTTTTGAAGATAATTTAAGAAGAAAGAAAATGGGTTATTGTACTCAGTACTATAATAAAAAAGGAGCCGTGGCGATTTTGAGTAAGAGAAAGAAATGTGGAATTCTCTTTTATGTTCTCTCATTTTAGTCGTTTTTTACCATTTTACCTGATATAACAATAATTTGATTGGAAGGAGTAATTGTTAAGTCCAATGTGAATAGTGAATTTTTGTTGGCCATGAAGATTAAATGCCTTTACCAGATCAGGTTAGCAATTTTTCTATTCACAGAAAACCCTAAAAATTGGGATGATGATTGACAAACAATTAAAAACCAAGATGTTAGAAGTTTTGAAGAGGAAGGGACGATACTTGCAATGGTGGCAACAAAGGTAATTTCCGACGAATGAATCGATCAAAAATCGCAAAACTAAATCCACGACAACAACATGCTATTGTCGACGATTAGCGAGGCAATCGAGAGAGAGGTAAAATGAGTTTTAGTCAGGAGGTTAAAGAGAGTGTTTTCATAGTGATTGGGGAGTGTTGTTATCACCAAAAATAGGTCATATATGTACTGGTTGCCGACGCCAACAATGGTGTTTGGATTGCTTTTGCAAGATTTAAAACTTGTAGACTTAAGTAATTTTTAAGGGTGTTTTTGTTATATTTCAAACTTTTGGACATCGATTTAACCTGTCGGTCAAACCGGTTAACCCATGACCCAACTGCCAGTTTCACCACGGGTTGGTTATTAAAACACTGTCCTGTGCTTTAAGCTTGTGATAATCAGCAAACAGTCAATATCGTTGAAAGCTCATGAACCATTTGTTTACACACATTCAACGATAAATTACTTCAATTTGACACAAAGGGTACCGTATCATAAAAGTCTAACTCACCCAAGAGCCAGAAGACTACTAAACTGAATGCTAAACTTTCACCAAAGCAAATAACCCTTCACTCCGGAACCATACACACAATATGCAAAAATACAATATGTAATCTACTAGGCGTTATGGAAAGAACTAAGTGGGGTGATATAGATAGGCCATAAGCACAAAAGAAGAGACAGACAAGTAAGTTTTGGAACAGTCTTAATCCATTTAAAAACTAAGCTTCTTGGAGAAAATCCTCTAAAAGAAAAAAAATTTAGTGGTACTCTAAACATCTGGAATAAAAAATTATGATCCATTCTGACACATCCTAAAACAATTTGGCCAAAGATAGCTAACAAAACTGTTTACTTTGAACATCACCAACCCGCATGAAGATCAGGAAATTTATGACTTGAAATAGAATGCAAAGAATCTCCAAAATTGGTCAGGTTGACATCGCCTGCCTGGGGAATGGCCTCTCAGGTTATTTCACAATTTCAACCGAATAAGTCCTCTTCCACACTCCCATTCCACGCTGAAAAAACCCTCATACTGAACACACCCCCAATATGTAGCTCGGGTTCAGCCATGAGTGGACACTTGACTCCACCTTAGAACTCGAGCATCTCTCCTCCTGTACACACAAGGGCAAATACAGGGGGAAAATGATTATGCCATCCTCAAAGTCAACTACCACTATGTTATCACTATCCACTACGAAGTGTCAACTACCACTACGATTACTGCTACCCACTACGAAGTGATCAACCCAAGTGACCCAAAGCTCCACTGCTATCGCTATTAGTAAAAACCTTCAGTACACTGTTATCCCTACAAATATGCAAAATAAAATATAGCACTGCAACCTATCACTTTGTTTCCAATGCCGTCTAAATCAGTATGCAGGAAATCAAAATTGATACTGCACTCAAACCAACATAAATAAAGTTATATAAAGCTACTATAGCTTAAACACTACGACAGACAAGACAATTCTGCAAGTAAACAATTATAAGCACGCCAAATTTAAACTACACTCAATAGCAAATACTAAATAAGATCGGCATCTAGCATGCCTTGAAACTACTCTTATTACTATCAAAATAGTACTGCAAACTACTGGGATTCAAGCAATCCAACCAGTCCCAAAGAGCAATGACATCAACTTGAGCTGCCCCATTTGTTGCAGGAAAAAAGAGAGCATGCCCTCATCCACAAAGAGATGGGTCTGAAGCATGGAGCTAAGGTCCAGTTGGCAAAAAAGCAATCTAATCACTGTTGTTGGGCTTGTCGGGCCTGAGCACCACCATATCCAACCCCATAGCCAACTTGCCCACCATGAGGACCATTTCCTTGAGTTCCATAATTTCCAGAAGCTTGTGATGCATCAGATCTCCAACCTGCATTTCCATACCCTGAATTTCCATTAGAATCACCATAGCCGCTTCCCATGTAGCTGCCACCACTCCCTTGTAATTCTCCTGCACCCTGATTACCACTTGGGACACTCCCAGAACGTCCACCAACAGCTCCATAAGCAGAGGCATTCCCGTAAGAACCTTCACTTCCACCATACCCACCATACCCATAACCTTGATTCCCATACCCAGTGGCCCCACTAGGAGATTGACCAGTAGGTGTTGAACCAGGACCACCACTGCTGCCACCACTGCCACTACCCCAAGGAGCAGCAGTTCCATAGCCCATGGTACCATAACCAGAGGGAGCTTGGGTACCCCATGAACTTCTGGGCGCACCCGGTGGACCACTTGCATAACCAGCACTAGCTACATTTGGGTTCCCATAGGTGGCACCTGCAGGGCCACCATACCCAGTATTGGCACCACCATAACTGCCGTAACCGCCATAACCAACACTGTTGCTGGATGGACCATATCCATAGCCAGGTGTACTATACCCAGACGAACCATAAGGTGGAAAGCCACTTCCAGTATTCTGAGGCTGCATGTACCTATTAGAATCCATACGACCCTCAAATGCACTTGAATTGCCACCAGAAGCACCATAACCCTGATAACCACCAAAACCAGCACCACCAGCCCCCATGTTACGGCCACCTCCTCCAGGATTGGCATCTTTAGGAAGAGCCCGTTTTACTTCAACTTGTTTACCATTCAAATCATGAAATGTTTTATGTAAAACCCTATCAACTGCATCTTCAGTATCAAAGGAAATAAAGCCAAATCCACGAGGCCGTTGAGTATTCTGGTCATACATGATTACCACATCAGTGACATGACCATAACCTTCAAAATATTGACGAAATCCATCTTCAGTTAGAGTGGGAGGCAACCCTCCAACAAATATCTTCTTGGTCCTGATGTTTCCACCACCTCCATTGCTTCTAGAAGAATTAAAGTTTCCAGTTCTGGCTGATGTTTGCTGCTCCTTCTCTTGACATGGCTCTCTTCGCCTCAACCTGAACAATGCAGAATAAATATTGGCAACATTCCAAAAATTCCAATAAAATCAATAGTTCACAGGAACCAAATAATATAAAACTTCAATTTTCCAAAATCATTAAAAAGGTCAAATTGCTTTAATATGCACATGAACAGCTGTAAACAGAAGGGTAGGGGGCGGGGAACTCCAACCCTCAATAAACTACTATTAGAAGTCTAACTTTAAGAAATGTTCAGACAAAAAAATTGTTATAAAGGTTGACTTCATACTCATGAATTCACACATCAGATAAATTTATTTCTCAGTGACACCTATAAAGGTGTCAATGCAGTAACAGATGATAGTTGCATGATGCTGCAGCCTCGATATAGATGATTCAGCAAGTTTATTATCACTGCAAGGACACGGCTCAGAATGTGAAAAATTTAGTCCTAGAGCAAATAATATTAACCTCAGAATATCTCTGTCAAACAAACATCACTACATTTAACAAACCTAACGCATTTATCTAGCTTACTGCCAAGTGTACAAGAAAGCATAAATGATATCTCCTCTCACACATGCACAGCATTAAATAGACTATTATTCAAAGGCGAAAATCCACCCTTCAGCAAAAAGTTGACAATACCAAAACAAGAATCCCATGCCCTCTAAACAGTTAGGTTGAGCACCTAAGCCACAGTTAGCTTGCATTCAAAACATACACAGGCAAGCCCATTCATGAAAGAAGGAAAAGGTGATTAGCCCCTCAGACCTTCAAAACAGTGTAACTTCACCTCCAACAAGAAAAATAAATATTCATATATTATCCATCTTACCAAGACCATTCAGTGATTAAGTTATTAAGCAACTGCCGAGGTAAATCCATTAAGTGCAACGTGTTAAAAAATAAAAACAAATTTAACAATAAAATTTAAACATCCACGAATCATTCTCACCAAAAATATTATTGCCAATTAAATTATCACAAAACAAAATTAAAAAAAAAAAAAACCCTATAACCCCATAAACCATAAACTAAAACCCTAAATTTCCCACTATGATTAACATCAAAACAACACAAACCCAAAAAAAAATAAAAATCTAAATTAAAATAATAAAATAATAAAAAAGGAATCTTTTACTAGCTCCAGAAATATCTCACCGTTCTTCCATCGATGGTGTGCTTATCCTGAAGAACGCGATCAAGAATGGAGAGATCTGCAAAAACCACAAACCCAAACCCTCTGGGTCTCCCAGTGGTTTTCTCTCTCATAACAACGGTCTGCAGAACGTCTCCGTATTGGGAAAAGTAATCCTTTAACCTTTCCTCGCTTGTCTCCCATGAAATCCCACCAATGAACAGCTTGCCTTGATCCGAATCCATGAATTTATGGATGTTTTTGTTTGTGGATTTTGGGGTCAGTGAAGAGAGAGAAGGATTTGAAATTGTGGGCGACTGAGAGAGAGAGAGAGAGATTATGGCGAACAAGTATAGAGGGAAGTAGAGTTATGAGATTTGGAGGGTTGGGATTTCGTTTGGGTTAAAATGGAGGGTGGAGATTGAATTTGATTTGGGGGTTGTAAGGAGTTGTGTGTGGACTGGGGTGGACACTTTGCCTGTGAATAAGACACAGTCTTAGTCGAGGAAAAATATTTTAGTATTTACTGTAGATTTTTTTAATCACGTGATCTGCACGTGATGGGTATTTTTTTTTTAATTTTGTTTTTTTTAAATTAAAAGGAAATATAGAATAGAAATCATGGAAGAAATTGATTTAATTATATGGTAAATGTCAATAAAGTTTACAGCAGTCAATTTGAATACAACATTTTTATTTAAAAAAAGAAAATTGGAAGGAGATTGAGCATAGTAATCTAAATAAGAATCCCAAAAATAGATTTTTGTTCATTAAAATTTAAATGAATTTACCTATTAAAATCTAAATTCCAAAACAATAAAATTCAATTTGTTTTTTTTTTTTTGGTGGTAATTTAGAATAAAGAAAAAGTCAATTATCTCCCTAGAGTTTATAAAGTGTCATTCAATACAAGTGGATAATATAAAACATAAGACTTATCCTATAAAAACATCTTCAAATGACTTTTTATATGATTTAAACTATTTATTATAAAGAGTTTGTTCATAAAAATAAAAGTTCAATAGACTTCTTTATTCTTTAAATATAAATTAAAAAGTGAGTTTGACTTTTTACATGTAGAGAGTTAAATTTCACTCACTATCCCTATTTTATTTAATAAATTACAAATTTTTATGCATTTTATTATTAATTTTTTCTCTTATTAAATCTTTCTCATATTTATTAAGTCTAACTTAAAAGAATCTATTGGATTTGAATATAAATTTTATTCTTTATATTTAGAAATGAATGAAGACGCTCTTTATCCAAGTAAAATATGCACTTTAAAATAAGAAGCGGATATTCTCTAAATGGGTTAGGAATTTGAATTTTGATTTGAAAATTCAATGCAATTTTTTAATCTCTTATTTAAATAAATTAATAATTAAAGACCTAAAGTCAACAAGTGACATTTAATGTTACCAACTCACCAACATTATTCACAAATATTAAATCAACTTAAAACTAGAGATGTTACCCAAACCAAACCAAACCAAATAATTTCGGGTTGAAAAAATTAGACCCAAACCAACTCATGAAAATTGTAGACCTATCTAACCAAACCAAATTAAACCTGTTTGGTACTTTGATATATAGTCAACAGAAATACACATAAAAAAAGAAGTAAAAATTATAGTCTAATTATATCAACAATTTCATAATACGATAAAGTGAGAGATAAAAAAAAAAAATATTAGACAACAAATTCATTTAAAATGGGGTGTTTTACATGAATTCCAAATTTCTACTCTCTAAGGTTTGGGTAGGGTTCGGTTCTCTATAAAGAAACCCGAACCAAACCAAAAATATTTCGAGTCTAAGCTTTTAGACCCAATTAACCCAAAAATCTTCATAGAATCAAACCAAATTGTACGGTTCGATTTGGTTTAGTTTGGGTTTTCGAGTTTTGAGATTTTTGAACACATGTACTTAATGTTATATAATCGTTTATTGGGAGGATTTTTAGTTTTTACATACCCCTTATTTTGATATTGTCTCACATGAATATCTATTTCCTCTTAGCCATTTGTTACAACTAGAGATATCATTGTACTTTCAGCTGTAAGATTGAACAAAAGACCTAAACCCTAGAGGAAATAAAAGATATTCTCTAAAGTTTCAATAAATTAAAAAAACTAGCCAATTTTAAATAAGAATTTTGCTCCAATTATCAGTGCTCTATTCGAGTTTTCAGTGTTTAATATAAGCAATAAAGAGAAATTTCAATGGAATAGAAATGGATATTGTTATTTTAGATTAAGATTGTTGAGGAGGAAAATGTAATTTTCTGACAGTTGAGGGGGGAATAGAAAAGCCGCAATAACAAGATCTAGGAGATAGAGTTGAAAGCTGTTATTGTTTCTTCTGTTTAAATAAACTCGTGCACCCACCACTTCCATTATCATTAAGACTCCAACGTTCCTTTTTTCAAAAACCGTTGGAGCCCAAATCCATTTTTAAAACCCAAACTCTTATTTTACATCTCTGTCTTTCAACCTACATTCCTGTCATGTTCAACAACACCCTGTAACCCTCCATTTTCACCATTACCAAAGCCTTTTAATGGGGTGTTTTCTCGGCTGTTTTGGTTTTTCTTCCAAAAGAAAACGTCGAAAACCGGCCAATAAAGTGTTACCTGGAGACCCAGTATGCTCATTTTCAAGCTCTTGATTTGCTTAATTTTGTAACGTTTGATGCTTTATTTGTTTTCTTGTTGAGCACTATTGTTTTTGTTGCAGAGACATGGCAGTTATGAGCCTCTGGATTCATCAGTTTCTACTCATTTTGACATTACAGAGAACCCCGCAAGCTCAGATTCTCAGCTCAGGTCAGTGTCAGTCTTGGGCTCGGTTTTGTTTATTTGAAGTCATAATCCTTCATTTTTTTTGTTTGAATGTTGATTTGGTTGCAGCAATAGGATCAAAATTGGGAAGAAGGTAAGCTTTAATCTGAATGTTCAAACTTATGAGCCACTTTCAAAAGAAGAAACTTTATATCATTTGCCCGAGAGCGATGGAGAGGAAGAAAAAGAAAAGAGTGGTGCAGAAACAGCGAAAGGGAGCTTATTTTCTGTTTCTGAAGGGAATTCGACTGCTGCCAAAACGGGTTCATTTCCTCCGAATTATAGATACCAAAAATTGACAGACAGCTATGAAGATGAAGATGATTTTGAATACAATGAAAGTGATTTGGATTTTGATGATGACTATGAGGGTGAGGAAAAGAATGAAGAAGAGTATTATGATGATGATGATGATGAGGGTGAGGGTGAGGAAGAGGAAGAGAATGAAGAAGCGTATTATGATGCTGAAAATGAAGATGTTGGTGGGGTTGCAATTGACATTGATGATCAAAGAGTAACCAAAAGTGAGTTCTTGAAGCAACTAAACTCACAACCTGAAGAATTGTCTCAAGGAATTTCTTGGATTCATTCAGCTGAGGACAAAAGCAACAACCATATTCAACTGCCTGGTTCAATAGATGGAGAACTCAAATCAATCGATTTGAAAAGAAACGCTCGGGACAGGAGCCAGTTTGTAAATTCTGTACTGAATCCAGTAGAGAATCTCACCCAATGGAAAGCAGTCAAAGCAAGAGCAGCAGCACCTAAGCACCTGAGGAAGGAGAATAATGCATTACAGCAAGAACCACAAACACCCTTTGATTTCAAGACAGGTTCCAATATGTATCCTTCCAGTTTAGGACAAAATCACTGTCAATCAGAGGCTTTAGTGCAAGAGATTGCAGTTAATGAAAGCCTTTCAAACTGGCTGGCCTCACGAAATCCTAACGAATCCAAGGCCACAGGCATCATCAACAATAGCAGCATTTCTGTTGAGAACATTCCACCAAAGAGAAGCATGTTTGATAGATCATGTTTACAGGAAAGCAGAGAAGACACACCAATTTTAGACATCACCAACTTGAAGGCCTAATTGTTAGGTGCAAATATGCGAAAAAAACTTATGGATACAAGCACAAGCATGCTGCGAAACACATTGTACACATTGTCAAAACCAAGAAGCAAACACAGGAAATTCTGAGAATAGAAGTGCAGCCAAAGTTGCTCCTATTAATCTTCCTAGTCTATTCAAGTGTGAAACAATATGGAGTGTTGTTGTTTTTTATGTTTCTGATTCTTTTATTGTATTCTGACTGTATTCATAACCATAATGATTCTGGATAATTTTGTGCTGCTGAGTGCTGATAAAGTGGCTTTGATTGTTTGTTGTATGCCTTACTGTTTGCATAAAGGTTCCATAATATACTGGTACTGTATAATGTAGGAGAACTATTTGATTCCACTATTTGATAGTTTGTTGCTGTGCTTCTGTAAGTTTCTCTTTCTCCTGATGATTTATTACAATTAAATCAGGGTAAATTATGGATTCCACTTAATGAGAGTATCTGCTTCTCCACTGTTACAACATAGAACTAATAAATGACAGCAGAAACAGAAGCCCGAATGTGAAATTTTCTAGATGTTACAACATAGAACTACTTCCGATTAACAAGTCATCTTAGTGATGAATAAGAATAGGGGTAGGTGACAACTCATACTCCTTATGACAAATCATGAAGAATATGGTGAAAATATGCTTCAATAATGGGGTATATGATAAGAGACAATGGACCACCAAATCAATTCATCATGCACAATACTTGATTTTCCAACAGTTTTAAACCAAAAAATCATTCAAGTCAAACAAATTTCTGATTGGAAGAATTTCCGGATTTGGTATAAAATAGCCACCAGAAGCTTTATTCTTCTAAAAATCCATCACTATGTAGAAACTCAAACTGGCTCACAAAGACTAGTCAAAAGTGTAATGCAGCTAGAAAGCTATCAAGGAAAAAGAAGTGAACAGAATTGAAGTGCGTACTACTACGTTTACACAGTAATCATATCTCTTCAGTGTTTCAATCCACACATCAATATATGTGGCAAAAACATAAAAACCTCAGTTGTACTATATATATAACATTTCACGGAAGCATGTTTGTTATAATCACGAATATCTGCAGCTGCTTTTACGGAAGTTCCAGAAACCCACATAAGGAATTTAAATGACTCCAAGATGTCAATAAACATGAGAAAGTCAGAGAATGCCTTGCTAGTCTTCTGGACCTTTGGTCCATCCTAATAACAGCAAGCGTGGAAAAAGGCCAATTTGCACCAAAATCAGGTTTTGCAGAGAAAAACCTCATTAATTCATCCACCAATCCTGTAATTTGGTTCACTAAATGGTATCTACATTATGGTACAGATACAAGAATCTGAATCCTCATCTTCAGAGTCACTTGCTTCACTGCAGGCAAAAGCAGGGAAATGGGTAGTGAGAGATCTAACAGTAAGCTGTGAAAAATAGACAAAAGATTAGCAACGCCCAAGTACATCTTTCCTATAACTAAGATCATTCTCATCCAGGGGCGGATCCATGGCCCACCCTCAATTTTTTTTTTTAAAAAATACTAACATTTATAATTTCTGGATTTTGGCCCACCCTAACAAAAAATATTAATGGACAAAAATATTAATGTGTAATTAGTTTTTATTTTGGCCCACCCTAACAAAAATTTCTGGATCCTCTCATCAATGAAGATATTCTTTTCTCATTTGAACAGTTACAAAATGAATGAATACTAATTAAATTTATGTCTTAAAATTAAAAAAGATGTTGAAGGATTTGAAAAGTCTATTAATTCTAATCAAATATTGAAGGTTGTGTTGAAGAAAGGATTTTTACCCATTAACATTCCACAACGTCTTTTTCACATTATCATAACATGTCAAGAGATAATGGGATACTAACATTTACAGTGTATGGAAAAAAGTGAATAAAGGAACTGAACAAATTTTTAGTCTATATTTTCATAAAGTGTGTCACCAATTCCTTCAACACAGACACACAGAAAACCTAATCTATCCAGGAAGCCGAAAAGAAACCAGAACTTTGAGCAATGGGTAGCAATGAATAAATATGACCTTAATGCTGACAGGGTATTGCCATCATCAGATGGTAGCATCTATGTAAAAACAAGAAGTTAAGAGGTTACAATTATTCCAGAGCATGAGCCTCAATGAATCTTCCAAGGAGAAGGGCCCTAAAACAGCAGGCAGAGCCTAGAAGATCAAACACAGTATGCATAACCTGGCCACAAAAAGAGTCTCCCAAGTTTGGGCCTATTCAAATGTCTTACACTTAATTTAGATATATGGGCTAAGATAATGGTTTACAGTTATTCAGATCACAAAAAATTAGCACGCCATGCAAACTTGGGGCTGTCCAACCCATATATGGCTCGAAAATGAATAGATAGAGCGGCACATAATATTAACCCAATAGAGACACGCATCATTTGATCAATTTAGTATACTATACAAAGCTTTTTCAACCAAGCAGTTTGCCCACTGCATCTGATCAAAAGTCAAACCTTCATTCGTTTATAAAATATATAAGCCTTTATTTATTTATTGAAATTCATCCTGTTCTGGGTAAATAACTTTTATGACAGGCTACAGTTAACAAAGGCAATTGTAAACAACTTACTGTTTCAATGTAGAGTTATTTCAACCAAGGTATAATACAAATAAGATAACCATCAGGAATATTTTATCAAGACACTATAACACATGTATCCTTACAATAAATAAATATTACCCTGTCTGCCAAGTCATGAAAGCAGTCTATATATCAGATGCTTAATCCATCAAACTACAATGGTTAGGTACTCCTTGGAGTAAAGTAAAAATTAACTATATTTGTATAAAAGTTGAAGGTTTAAAGTTTAAACCATAAATGTTAGAACATCATTCTTCGTCTTTTATTAAGTTAATGAATGATTGCATTGCCTTGTTTCCAAGAATTTCACATAATCAGACTCCACAAGTCATTCACCAGATTAGAATATGTTTAATGTAACCGGGAATCGAGGCATTTTACTTTTCCTTCTGGGTCTTTTTTTTTTTTCATAGGCTTCTTTTGGGGCTATCTAACCAGGACATAACTGGCAAAAGGTAATCTAATGATAAACATCACAGTGCAATACCATGCGGTGAGGTCTTCAAGCTTCTAATCCAAAATATTTAAGTCCACCGACTGTGATATAAAATGAGAGGTAATGAGTTTTAGGTCAATCAATATTACTAGCTCTAGCTTCCCTATCTATTATCCTAAAACTGGTATGGTATTTCTCTTAACTGAAATACCAGAAAGCAAGAATACCTTGTAGCTCAAATAGTAGAAGTCCAGCTCTCTACCCACTTGAAACAATACTCTAGTTGGCTATTAACTATTCAGCAACCGCTGAGAATTTAACACAATCAAGCAAGTGGTTGCCCACAACCATTACAACAATCACAAATCAGCCAAGCTAAAGTGAAGTTATCAAAGAAATGACTTGCCCATGAACTACAGTGCTTTCATCTCAAAATTGATCCTGCTACAGAATCTCATTCTTCACACACTAGTTTTGACCATTTTTAATGATTGGTGCAACATTTTTCTTGATTTGAAGGCATACAACCAAATGCCTCCTCAAAGAGACAGTTAATCAGCTAAGCTGAGAGCATGTAATATACACTTATCATAATAAGTTCGAAAAACAGGAAACTCAAATCTCAAACTAGTTAGCCAAATAACACAACATAGAAGAAGCCAAAACATACGGAATAACATAAAATTATAAACAAGATCAAATCATTTCAAATAGCTTAGGAACATAAAGAAACTAAACACCATATTTCTGAAACTTCAACCACAACCATGCATAAATAACCAAATGATTTATGTATATTACCTCGGTTCAAATTCTAACACCTCCACAAGCTTATTCCCGTTCTTATCATTCCACTGCACTTTTCTTCGTGTTTTTTCGCATTGCCTTGACATCCCACCTCTCCTGGGAGGCAACAAAGAATTTGATTCACTCTCTTCTCCATCATCAGTATGATTCTCAACCTTTTCGGAGTCTAGCATATCTAAAGGCATTTTTTTGCACCCATTAACATCCTTAACATCAACAAGGACCGTCTCCATAGACAATCACACACCACTTTATTAAATACAAGACTCAAAAACTCAATCTGTTGATCAATCGACTGATTAAAAGGTTAATAGTACCAAATACAGGGATTACACAGAAATCCCATTTATCTGCTTACCTACAAATCATAAATTCACAAATCCTACCTCAAAATTTTTAAAAATTTTAGAACAACCCACAACACATAAGACCTAAATCTTTCATTCAGTTTCAGATAAAACACATTTAGAAATCATTATCAAACTAAAAACACAAAGAACGGCAGTAATTTTTGAGAAAACCCCATTTCCCCCGATGTCGGATAATCAAGAATTCACAAACCCTAGTTCCCGAATTCGAGATTATGAACTAAATTCAGCTGTAAACCGGATAAATACCATACCACAAACAAAGTCAACGCTCATGGTTGACACGATCAACCTTTTAAAAAATACAATTCAACCATCAAAGAGAGAAAAAAAAAATCTTAAAAATAACATGAACCCCTAACATTGAAAGAGACTTAAATAATTAAAATTTACTTCAACCAAAAATCATTCCCAGAAAATGAAAGAAAGTTTTTCAAAATGTCAAAAAGCAAATAAATTTACATATTTTAGAAACCAACTGAAAAAATGTCGCAATAAATAGTTTTAAAAACAAAGAAAAAAAGAAACAAGATTCCAGGGATCAGAGAGATGAGATAAATAAAAAATAAAAAACGGATAAGAATTAGTGGCGAACAACGAAGAGTGTTTAGTTTTGACAATTAAAGGAGCTGAATTTATGTTTTATATATATATACCCATATATATAGGGGAGTTAGTTGGTTGTGAATTGTGATCAACGGCTGTGATTTTGTGTGAAAGTTGAGATGTGGGCTGTTACTGGAGGCAGTCGGCGCACGGTAGTTAATGTCGTTAAAATAACGGGGGTGATGATGTGGTGGATTCGGATGGGGTGTAGTGTATGATTAGGGCTACGGTGTATTATTGGTTGATGCGATGTCAGTTTGTGGAGCTGATTTGACAGGAGTTTAGTGTTACGAACGGGATTCTTGTAATTGATAATGACATAAAATATGAGGAGACACTTTTTCCCACCCAAGGTTTGCCTTAATTTCTTTTTTTCACCCAAAGTCTATATTTTGTTAAAACCCAAAATATACTTTACTTTCTTAGCTGGTGTTCGGCAAGTTACCATGAGCTAAGGTGAGAGAAATTTTATAGCGTGGAGGCTGGTAGATCGAATGATGGTGACCAATTGAATATTTGTCGTTGGAAATTAGTTAAGAATAAGAAACTCAAATTTTGCTGTGACCGACAATCGACAAGAAATTAGGTGTCAGAATAAGAGAGGTTTTATAGAGAGGGGACCAAAGGTTCAAATGGTGGTGAGAAAGAGAATTTTTGCCGTCAGAATCAACCGGAATAAGCTTTGGGTAAGGGTAATAACAGAATATTAACTTTGGGTGAGAAGTGATATTTTGAAACTTTTTGGGTGGCAAGTCATTAAGGCAAACTTTGGGTGGGAAAAAAGTCGTTTACTCCATAAAATATAGTAAGAAAAACAAACTTATTGTTATTTAATGAAGATTAAGTTGATATTAATTAAATTATATTTGAATTAATTGCTAAACGCTTAACCTTAGACTTTAATGAGCCATGTTATATCAAGATCTCAAACTTTTTATATTAATTTGGAATAATTATAGTTTATTTGTTTTCTTTTTTTAATGTTTAATGTGTTAAAGTTGTTATGTTTATAGAATATAAGCATTTAAAAATAATTTTAAATAATCAAAGTAAAGAAAATGTCAATTTAATATCTTTTTTCTTTAAATTATAATAAAGATAATAGCCATGATAAATGAACATTTAAAATTAAGTCTAATAACAATTTAATAAGAAATAAATGAAAATATAACATTTTTTGTCTGTGAAGTATAATGTGGATAAGGGGAATATGTAGCAGAGTAAGAGGACCTACATATAACTTTTGTTAATATTGACAAATTCAAGGTTATTAATTTTCTTGCAGAAATTATATTTTGTTTTTGATATTATATTATAATAATTTAATTTTACAGATTTATGACACTTTGTCTACCCCTGTTTCAACACGTGTTTTAATCATAATTCATGAATCTCAATCAGTTTTAAAAACATATCTTTTTTTTTTAATTATTCATACGCATGTAAAATTATTCAAATATAACTCGTTTTTATTGTTTTTGAGTGATTTTATATTGATTTAATTAATTAGAGAAATTATATTGAATAATATATTTTATTGGGAGTTGAGAGATAACTTCTTGTGAAATAGTTATATTTCAAATTTTCAATACCAATTAAATCAAATTACTCCTTTTTAGGAAAAAAAACCGGGTATTGATATTTTGGAATAGGACTAGTTTGCAAGATATTTTTTAAAACTGATTATTATCAATTGGTCCGGAAAATTGATTATTTAATATTATTTCTAATTAATTATTTAAATAAAAATTATTCAACCGACAAAAACTATTTTAAACTCCAAATTGTATTTATTAGATTTTAACTTATTCCTATATCGTCTTTTGATTGTCAAAATGATTTAGAGGGTATTTGTGTAAGTTTATAAACTAGTCAAACTAGTATATAAGTTGGTCAAAACTCTAACTTAAATTAACATATTCGTTTATAAGTTTTTTGAGCTTATAAGCCATTGCTAACAGAAATAATTGGGGGAAGATATATTTTTTTTTTTTTGCTTATAAGCTACTTTGACAAAATATATTACCACATTACCCCTTTTTAATTTTAAAATTCTATCGTATATCTTTTTTTTTTAATAATGTAGTATCGTTTTTAGTTATTTTAATAATAAAATATATTTATAAGTCATATTTTGTTAAACGTATCAACTACTTATCAGTCACTTATAAATACTTTAATCAGACACGTAATTGTTTAAATTTTAAATACTTAGAGTATCTCCAAAGGACTCTTTATATGACCCAAACTCTTTATTATAAAGAGTTTATCAATAAAAACAAGAGTCTAACGGGCTCTTTATCTTTAAAATATAAATTAGAGAGTGAGTTTGACTCTTCACATTCTACATCTAGAGAGTCAAATTTCACTCTCTATCCTAATTTTAATTAATAAACTATAAGTTCATATGCATTTTATTTGTTAATTCCCTCTCCCATTAAGTCTCTTTTTTAAAAATAAAAAATATCTTTATTAAATTTAAAGAGTCTATTGGATTTGAATAAAAATTGTGTTTTTTATATTTTAAAATTAATGAAGATGCTCTTTATTTATATGAAAGATGTTATTAAAAATAAAGAGAATCATTAGAGATGCTTTTATAAGGTTAAATTAGTTTATAAGCACTAACTGCTTATAAGCTAATTTTCATAAGCTCAGTCAAATAGGCTTTAGAAACATGAAAAGATAAAAGTGAGTGAAGGAAACCCAAAAAAAAAAAAAAATTTGTAAGGTGGAATAATATGCATGATTTTTTCTTTACTTTTTATTAGATTTTGTTAAGAAAGTTGACTTTATTATTTCAATAATTGCATGATTACTGCAAAAATAATGAGAATAATTATTATTACAAGGAGTATCTAGCTGGAAAAAAACATTGACGGTGTTTGGGGCATTATTTATATCATATCCTATCTAAAATATACATTTGTTTCCCTATTCTGAAAATCCAATTCTATTTTATTTAACTATTTTAAACTCCTTAAGTTTGTTAATTTACTAAACGCCCAAAAAAAAAAAAGTTTAAAAATTGACAAAAACACCCCTACTCACCCACATATGCCAGATTCCCGTCATTATTGCCGAAAGATGGCCAGAATCTAGCGTAATAGCGCACTACGGGCTGAATCTGGTTGTAGTGCACAAATCTAACCTTTTTTGGCCAGATCCACAATGAATCAAGCTGAAAAAAGCCAGATCTACTGCCAAAGATCTGCCCATTGACTGTCAGATCTTTGGCCATAGCTGGTCGTCAATGATGGCCAAGATATGGTCGTCGTTGACCATCAACGACAGTCATATCTTTGGTCATCGTTGACGACCAAACATGACCAAATCTGATCTTTTTCGGCTAGATCCACAATGGATCTAGCCGAAAAAGGTCATATCGACGCACAACTAGCCAAATCTAGCTGGTCGTGCGTCATTACGACGATTGTCAGTCACCCTCCGATGGTGGTGGCCGACATATAATGGGTGGATGGGGGTGTTTTTGTTAATTTTTAATGTTTTATTGTAAGGGTGTTTAGCTAAATTAACAAATTAGGGGACATTTTTGTTAATTTTTAAATCCACCTCGTTATAACCACCCAACTTAACTTTTTCAAAAATCCTACCAAAAATAATAAAATAAACACACCCATTAATATTTGCATCTAAAGTTGGTTTGCAGGGAAATGTGAATGATGATGATAATATGGTTTGATGGTCGAGAAGGAGGAATTGTTAACATATTAAAGTTTAGTTTGGGATTTTTGTTACTTCTCTCATCAAGGTTTTAAAACCTGACCCAGGCCGGTTGGTTTAATCGAGACCCGGGGGCTTCATTAGGCCAGATTACAAAATTCAACTATTCCCAAAATCCCCACCTAACCACAGGCGAACGAGATGCAACCAAGTGTCGAGTTTAGAGTATTTTTGTTAAGTGGTGGTCAGTGGTTCGGGTGGTGATGTCAACAATCTATTCGATGATGCCAACGGTTTGACCATATCGACTCACATTATACTGTAGCAAGCTGAAAAGTTTTGAAGAAATTTTGCCAGACTTTTGCCGCAAATCATCACGTTATTTAAATAAACTGTTGGTACTATCGCATAGATCGCCTACCGATGATTCCAATAGTGTTGAAGGTCTAATTACACTTGCTGAAATTGAGTGAGTGACTCTGTTGGCCAATTTATATGTTTTATGTTTTTAATATTTTTTTTATTATTTTCATAATCTAATTTTAAAATTTATTTACACAAAAATTAGAATTTATATTTAATAGAATTAGAATTTATGTTTAATTTTGAGGCATTTCGGTAATTGACTTTCCTAAAAGCTGATTTTGAATTTTAAAGTTAGAAATAACAACCTTTGAAATCCTTCAATAAAATAGATTACGGAAGAAGTATATTCTCATAGTCACTTGTGAAATGCGTTTATCGAACACATTTTGGATCATTACTTAATAAATAAGTGATTATGAGAGAAGCTATAACAAGCGTAAACTCACCCTAAGTTTTGTTGAGAATGTAAAGAATAATGAGTTTTGTTGGCAGTGGCTTTTGAGGAGAAGAAGCCAATTGAAGAACAATTTCTAGGCTAAAATGACAGACTCAGGATTATATGAAACTAAGGTACGGCTGAAAGTTAAGGGGAAACTAATGGATTTTTTTAGTTTAATTTTTTTTTTTTTATTATAATTATAGCCTTTAGTTGGGGCCTAGTGAACAAATTATTAGGGTATTTATGTCTTTCACTAAAAAAATTAGTCTTAATTTACGTATAATTAAAAGGCCGAACGACTTCCACCTACTCAAAGTTTGGCATAAAGACAGATTGATACCCAAAAGGTTTGGAAAATGACAAACAAATACTTTCTGTTATATTTTGTTAGGGATTTCTGTCTACTAAAAGACAGTATAGTAATTTCATCTATAGTCACAAAATTTTTAAATTTTAAATCTTTTTCTCTGTATCCATTATCACCTCAAGCCCGTTTGCACAACCATCTTGTGTCATCGATCAATTTTTTGATCAGATTTAGTATTTTTCTGTAAAGTTCGGTGATAAACAGTGGCACTGGCCCTTGCTGGTGCGCGTTGGGAATGGAGATCGGTGGATGTTCCAGTCTTTTCATCATTTTTGTCTTTTAGCAGATGAAAATTCCTTAACAGAACATTACGAAAAGTAAGTGTTTGTCATTTTTAAACCTTTTGGGTACCACTTTATCTATACAACAAACTTTGGGTATGTGTAAGTCGTAACCCCTAATTAAAATAAGAGACTTATATTGAGATTCACCGGGGCTTAAATAACACAACTCTTTTGTTGGAGTTGTCAAATTCACTTCACGTTGGCCCATCAACAGCCTAACACAGTTAAATATAACATGGATTTTATAATTTCACATAATATTATTATTATGTATAAGGTTGTTTTAATGTGTGCCCTACGTTAAAAAAAAAAAAAAAAGTATTACAATTTACAAAGCATTGGAAATTCTGAAATAAAAATGTAAAAAGAAGAGAATATGGAGAAATGAAATGATGGATTTAACGTAATTTAGAAACAAGTGAGCAGTAAGTGAAAGGTGAGTAGGTACTTGCTTCCAAGCAAAGGGAGAGCGACCTTCACAATAGACATGATTGCAACAAACTTTGCACTCACATTTCATTGCATTACTTTTGTTTTTATTCACTTCCAAACTACCAGTTGTTGCATGATTTTTTTTTTTTTCAAGAATGGCTTGCTTTGAAAGAGCTTCTCCATCTCTCAAGAACATCCTGCTCCGACTCTACCGGTAAGCTCTTTTAAACAAGGCTTAATTACACTTCCTGCAACTGCTTATTTTTGCTATATATAACCACTGTTTTATAGTTTAGAGAAACCTGCTTTCCTGTACTAGGCTAGACATGGTGATGAGTTCTATTCATCTCATCATCAGAACACAAGACAGGTTCTTGCATGCATCAATGATGTCACACTCGCAAATGTTGCGTTTTTCTCAGTAGTCGAATGCACATTCATCTTATGCACGCAGGCAAGAAATTTCCTGTAATCAATTATACAGCCTTAGAAAACGGTCAAAGATAGATATGATTTAAGAAGATTAAGTAGGAAGGTGTAGAGAGCCAAATGGAGGAGCTGTAGATAGTGTGCTTGATAAATGAGTGGCACACTGATTATGAAGATTTAATTTCCAAGTAGACAAGCAGTGTGCAAATTGAAATGATATGACCTGCAACAATTTTATTGGTGGGACAAGCAGTGTGCTAATTGTATTCTTAGCATATTTGGTAATTACACCAATCCACATGCAAGGCAAACAACTGTGAGTGAACCCATATTCAGCAAGTGGAAAACACAAATCTAAAAATCTTGGTATGTTCTATCTTTTGGTTCTGTTAAGAGGGCAGGGCACCATTTAATTCTATGGCACACTTCAGCTTTTCAACCTAAATTAGCACATCATAGAAAGACAAGAGTACCCACTAGCTTTAGCTGCTAATATCTTTGTTGGTATCAAATCCTGCTCAGATTTCTGTCACAGAGTGAATGCAGCAGATGCATAATCAAATGGCAAGATAACTGTAATACTACAAATCTGACTTGTTGAATGATTAGTGGCTTTGGTTGAAATTAAACTATGCAGATAAGAGTATATTTATACTAGCTAAGAAGATAAAATATTATAGTAATGTTGAACACAAAATTTTGATCTGATTATTAGTATTGTTCCTTTCATGACAGTGCTGAAAAAGCCATAGAGATTGATCATCACTTGCATGAATTTGGGTCTGTGGAATACCACATTCAGGTAAACTTTCTGCAATGTTGATGTAGTTTGAATTTCAAATATCAACAATTAAATCATCTATACAATGCATTTACATTTTCTACGTCATTTACAATAAACAAATGATGCCTTAGTCAAAAGACTCATCAGGCAATTAGTCCATTATGCATTATCAGGGGTGATTTAGAAAACATGGTTAGACATTCACAACCAGAGTTAGCACCAAAAAAAAAAAAATGCAATTAGTAGTGATTAGTCGGACTGATTCTAGAAAGGAGTCATGAAACCAGTACATATATAATATCATTAGCAAGGCTTTCTAAAATTATTAAGATCTGTTTGTATATCAAACTTTCACATCAGTAGAGGACAAAGCTATTGGGATAAACATAGTACTCATATGTGTAACCTAGAAACTATATAGACATTCAAACAAAGGATAAGATGATTACTCAGCTGATTGCCTGATAATGTTTAACAGTCTTCGGTGTCAGATCCACGACATGCCTACTTGTCAATATCAACTCCATTTCTGTCCCAAAGAGACTTGTTATCTTATGGGCTTTCATATTACACAATGGAGATGGTGAAGGGAATTGCTACTGATGTTGTGGAGATTGTTGAACCTGCAAAAGAGGGTTACCAGCTTACTCTAAGACTCAACTTCGCTAAGATTCCATGTGGTAAAGGTCTGGTCCTTCACACTATCTAAATGATATTTAACTAGCTGGTGCTTCATACTAACTAATTGTAGTACTGTGCTTTTAGAATAATGACTATAAGTCTTGAATCTAAGAAAACTTTGATTTTCTGGTGATACAATAACAAATCATCACATCTGATACGAGAAAAAAATGAAAAAAAAAAAATTAAGAACACAACAGTAAATTCGATTTACACAATGACTGCTCATACGATCCTATGCTTTTCAGCTCATTTTTTATTTTCTTGTTTCTTGAAAGAGTTGGAATGAACTAAGCATCTTTTTTCTAATTTCAATTCATTTTTTTCCTTTCTTTTCTCATCTCAATAAAAAAATGTAGCATTTGAATGTTATGACCACATTCACACAACTCCACAAGGCATGTGACTATAGCATTCAAGTAGGTTAGCCGCAGATAAAAACATATAAAAAAGAACTAGCCATGCGAGTAATTAAGAATCTACCAGATAACATTGAGATTCACTTAAGATAAAAAAATAAAAAAGGGAAGAAAAAGAAAGAAAGAAAAGTAAAAGCATGGTTTAAAATCGATTATCAAATTGTGAAGTCAAGGAAAAACACTAGTGTATGACATACCCTGAAAGAAAATAACAGCGCAAAAAAAATTTTCCTTGCAGTGCCTGCCATATGAATCAAGTAAAAATGCATAGCATCAACATAAACGTACTTTGAATGATAGGTTCACACACATGCCATATGACTATGCCAATATCCAGGTAACAGCATCCAGGAATCGTAAAATTAATCTAGTGAATGAATTCCATAGATAGAGATAGAGGGAAGCAAAAATAACTTGGCATTAGTTGCATCAAGAATTTTATACAAAACAAAATTCGTATCAGGAGATTTGCTGCGTGATATCATAATCTTGAAGCAAATAATTCAATAAAATAATTTTCACCGAATAATTTCCTATTGAGGATGAATGAAAGGTTAAATAAAAACACATAATAGAAGATGAACTATAATGCCCAATTAGATCAATAAAATTCCAAAACTTCCTTATATTTATAATCAAATTGATCCCTTTGTTCATGTTCCAGATTCTGTGAAGGTAATAACAGATATTTCCACTGTTCAAGCAACAATACTAAGTTCTCAGCTGAAAGAAATGTTGTGGAATGTCAACTCTGGAGCTGCATCTCAGGGGATTTACCAACCAATCAAAATCACGTATCACCCTAGAGAACCTTTCTATGTCATCAAACAGGTAAGCTCCACAACTAAACTAATCTACTTAAATTTTAGTGAGAATTAATATGCAAGAGAACCACTGATTTAAATTCAAGTAAGCCAACATTCCAAGTAATCATATAACAAACCGTAATTTGCTTTCACAAACTCAAAAATGAAGTTATACTGTAAATCCAAACTGGAAGTTTATAATGGAAGTAATTTCCAACTACTTCAACTCTAAACTCTGCAATAAAAATAAATTTGCCAACTTCATGCAGCCTACATTATAAAAAGATTTCATGTTTCCTTCCAATTCAATTCATTTCAAATATTTGAAATTCCAGTTTATTTAAATTTCTACATATTAGCTAAACCCACCACATCCACCCAGTTCAAAGTTTTGACCAACTTAATACTACAATCATTCTTATCATATCAGATCCTGATGTATAAAAATCATACACCCACACCCACACATTACAAATTCTGGATTCTCTAAACAGGAGAACTTTATGAGTTTTGCAGCCACAAAAAATCATGGCAGTATTTCCAATGCGTTTCAAAGAACATTCAGATGTGATTATTGCAACAGCCTTCTTTCAGGTTTGTTACTAATAAAGCTTAAACATTGAAGTAAAAAAAAAATTCTTTTCCTTGGAGAGACTTAATTACTGTGTGCAGGAACTTATGGATGTGGGAAGCTCAGAAAAATGGGCAAAAGCACCTCCCTGCTGCTGGTCACCAATTCCTCCTCCAGAACTGAGGGGAGAAACTATCGAAGATTTGAGTACGAATGGAGGATTTGTCACTTTCGGTATAATCTTTTCTTTCAACATTTGATCACGTTGTGCACAGCAGCAACAAAGTATAAACTGTATCAACATCATCTTTCATGTAAAGAAAATAATAGCATAGCTATTAATCAAGACTTCAACCAGATAAACACAAATACTCAACGTATATCTTTCCTCTTAAACAGCATAAAAAGATTTCACTTTGAGTCATTCTAAAATGATAAACTATACTTTGCAAGAAAGAGAAAAGAACAGCAAGAGTAACTTTTTCATATTTCTATTTGGTCTTCCGGGTTGGATGAACCTGTACCAAATAAAAGTTAAGCTCACTAACATTGGTCTGACGCTCACTAACATTGGTCTGACATGTTCACAGATATTTCTCAACATCACATTGAAGGTAAAAGATTAGACAAGACAGTGTGGAATCTACTAAACTTCTATGCTTATGTGAAATACCATGTAAAGGTAATAATTCTCATGTTTTTTCGTAATTCTATTGCTTGGAAATTTTTTCTTCGTTTTCCTTTGAATTTAAGCAATGGCCTTCTTACATCTCCAACTGACAAGTACATCAATATAGTGCACCAAAGGTTTCATACAAAGAAGGATGAGAAAGCGTTTGGAAAGTTTGGTTGAGGTACCTAACTAAACCTTAAAAACTATAGCAGAATCATGTCCTACTATATACAAGCAGTTATATTTTAAAAATTAAAACCATAGTTTTGTCTTTATGTTTGCTTTCAAATCGAAAGGTTATTTGGAAGTAAACCTACTAAACAAACTTGCAGAAACAAGTGAACCCTAAGGAAATCACTCACAGGCCCCAAGCTTGCAGCAAGACTTGAACAAGACTGAAATACTAATTTCTTTTATTCAATTTGCAGATTCTGCAGAAAGCAAACTTACCAGAAGAAGAACATACTGGAAGGGCTGGAAGGGTTAAAGGTAAAAATAATTCAATCGACTAAACGTAAATAATTAGGATACTCATTCAAATGACTCAAAGCATAGAGAAACAATAAATAAAATATAAACAAGGGAACATTAGTTGAATATAGAGACATTATGCTTTTTGTTCTTCTGTCCTGCTTAATGACTGAATAGTTCATGGAATATCTAAGAATTCAAAAGACAAATAAACTTTGACTTTAAAGTATCAACATGTTAATTCAACGCATTTAACTCCGCCTTGAACTTTAAGTTTTTAAATTTTATATTTAACAGATATTTTGATATGAAATTTGGAATGAACTAAGTCAAATGTCAATGAGACCTTATTATTAAATTACTAGAAATCACATATCTGGCAGAAAAGAGTTCTGTCAGGAGGGCCCCATGCCCCTTTGACCTCATTGAGATCCATAGATCAGCTTCTTTACATTGTCTGAATGAAGCCCTTGGGTGTTGATGACACATATATATGTAGTGAATATAGGTAAATCCATGAGTCATACCATGTATCTAAAGATGCTATGGATTTAAGAAAATATATCAAAAAAGAACATCTTGAAAGTTGAAGTGATTTGCCTACTTCCTACTTCCTATTCTCGTGAGCAGGTATGCAACAGGTGTTTGGTAGAGCAAACGTTAAATTGTTTGCTTTAGATTTTGGTTATGACTGGTTTGTGTGTGTGTGTGTGTGTGTGTTCCAGTGAATACAAGATCTAGGTATGTGAGAAAATTGGTCAGATTACCAAAATCTAAAAGCCTCAAGCGCAGATGCAGTGAATTTACAAGGAAGATCAAGAGAATTCGTTTCCGAATTAAAATCCGTGGATTTAGATGTTTTCGTAAACGATGGTTGACATCCCCAACTTCGTCTTCAATGAGATATACCAGATTGGAATAATGTATTTTCTATATTTTTTTAAACCATGCTTGTTTTGCAGTTAGAACACTGCAATAGTGCCATATATCAACTTGTTGTACTTCTTTGACTGTAACAAATAGTATTGGTGTGTTTGATTCCTTCAACATCAGTTCCATTACTTGTCACTTTAATTTCTTAAACTTTCTAAGTTCTTCAAACTGGATAACAGCAATTCTTAATCTATCATAACCTATCCAGTGGGCCTGTATAAATAAAATCAGACACCATGTAGTATGTGATATATTAAAGAATGAGTTCTATGACTATTTCTCACTAGTATGATCATATCATTTAATAATAGGTGAAAAAATTACATTAAAGCTTTTAAATCAAAAGCAATAGGTATACATTTAAAAGGAGAGGTGAGAACAGCATACTTTATGAGTTCAAATTCAAGAAAATTTTCTCTCAAACATAATTATTTTCTCTCCAATTATTACATGCAATGCAGACCTTCACCAAATCTGGTAAATTGCGGCAACAACCACATAACAATCGAAGAGACATCAGGTCCATCATTTTTAAATAATACAAGAATAATTGACAATTCAATATGTCTCATTACTTAGCATTTTAACATCTATTTCTGCACTGAAATATGGGGGAGGGGAATCAATGAGCTGGTCTAATTTCTATGTCATAACTCATAGGCACTTCAACGTAATCTGAACTTCATAAAATAAAATCCAAAAGTACATAATAAAATAGTGCTAAATTTCTAGAAAGCATACCAGAGAACTCATCCACTGCCAGTAAATTTCTTGAAGTCTGAGAATTGAACACCTTGCCTTAGTTTCATTCTTATAGTTCAGTTGAAAAGAAAAAATACTTGGACAATTTTCAGTAGCTACTTGTGCACATAGTACTGGAACCTTCTGCAGCCACGTGCAGACTTGGGAATTAGAGGAGCATCACCTCCTCACAAATGCTTTCAGTTTCTAATCTCATTTTCCTGCTTCTGAATGGACACACTACTTTACACTCAAACTTCAAGAGAAACAACCACCTTTTTTGATAGACAACTCTCATGCAGGTAAGCTAATATAAGTAGACAGCAGGCAGTAAGGCTATGGAGCTATAAATTGCCATCAGATGAGAAATACAATGGTGAGAGTTACAAACAACTGGTATTGCAATTATATTGCATCAGAACAGTTATCACTTTAACAGCATCAAATGACTCAGAAGCTACCTACCACTGCCAATGTTGCCATCAAAGTTCAAGGAATAAGGATGCTGAGAGAGAATGCTGGTATTGCACAAAAGAAGTGCCATTATATCAGAGTTTACCAAGTCTCTCAAGTCACCCAAGTATGTTCTCAGTGACACATTCTTACTAGAGGAAGCATCTACAGATTGCAGTTATTTGAGGCTTTACATATCCTTGTTTTCTGTTCCCTGTTTCTATTTCCTTAATGTTTGACCTAGCAGTGAGAGGTTGAACCAAACAATTAAAACTAAACCAAAAAGGTGTGGCTTCAGATATGATAACAATGTAAAGCAGGAAGAACAACAAAGCCTCCGCGAGATATGGTCATCCTAGCCGTGGATGTTTCGTAAAGGTAAACCAATGATAGGCGATGTTTTGTAAAGGTAAAGCAATTATAGGCACACACACAAACTCTTTAAAGAAAATCTTTTATCATGATTGTACAAAAGTATTAATTCAAGTATAAAGCAAAAATATTTATTGCCAACAACATTAGCATGCTGCATATCTCATCCTGTACTTTTTAAAACATTTGCATAAGCATAACCTCTCGCAAAAAAGTACATTTGAGTTGATAACAACTCAGACCATCTCAATTAGCTCAAAAATAATAATTACATAACAAGTAATCTTAAGCATGATCAAAACTAATCACCAAACAATGGCAAATACTTAACGATCCACAAAAATGTAAGAAACAAGCTCAGATGCCCCAATATAGACTCCCTATTGGTAAAGATAGAACAAGATAACTAACTTCCATTAAGAACTCTTTGTACAAAAAAATGTGAGAAGGAAAGAAGAAACAATAACATAGACCTCATTCCAGCTCAAATTCAGGAACAGGACGCATCAACGAGCTATCAGATTCAAGCTGCGCTAGCAACGGCCCGCTTGCCTCACCATGCCTCAAATTCTTATGACTTGACAACAACCCGAACAACACAAAGCTTCCAATAAACACCACAATTGCATGCGCAACAAATAACAGATTAATCAATGCCACTCCCCTTAAACCATCCTCCTCGAGATTACATTTACTGTCAATAAAATCACTAGCAGTAGACAGAGAAATCTTCTGACACCCTTTGAAAGCAAATGTATCAGTGTACAAAGAGAACCCAGTTTGTAACAACCAAGTCCCTTTAAAAATCAACCCACAAGACAAGAAAAACTCGGCAAAAAATGCAGTTGGCCTAATAGACAAAACAAAACAAGCACCGGCGCAAATAAGAGTCAATTCACCTAACAAATTATAAGCCTCCCCACCAAGGCCTACAATTCCTTTCCCAACCACGGAATATTCCACAAGAAAGGAAATTCCCACAAAAAGAAACGCAAAACTCTCGTTAACGATAAAAGCGTCGTAAGTTTCACGAAAAACAATGATAATGATGAGTACCCAGAAGAGAAAAAGTGAAGCTGATTGCATAAAGAAGGAGAATCTGAAAGTGGGGTGGCCTGAGAATGTCAAGAAAAAGAATAACTCGCTAAAGGAGGCAATGGGGAGGGAGATAATTAGGAAATAAAGATCAAGATTTTTGTGTCTTTGGTCAGAGAAATACCATAGTTTTGATCTGAAAAGAGAAGGGTTTTTAAGATAAAGAGAAGAAGAACAAAGGAGACGGCGAAGGCCAGCTGGGAAAAGGAAGAGAAAGGCGGTGAAATTGGTTGCCAATGATGCCATTTGATTTAGCGATGGATGGTGGTGATGACTGATGATGTGGTGGTGTGAAATGAGAAGATAAATGAAAAGAGATACGAAATCTAAACTGTAGATTATAAGAAAGATTGAAGCTTGTTGAAGAAAGTCGTTAGAAATCTTTGACACTTTCAATTGCAGACACGTTCTGGTGTGTTTGTTTCTGTGACTTTTTGAATCCTTGTTGTTTAAGGTTTTATTTAATTTAACCTGAAAAAATTATTGTCGGGACTCACGTTTTGCTTTATGCGGCGTCGTTTGCTGTGTTATTGTGTTATTGCAAATACATATATCAATGTTTGCTGATCACTAGTTTTGAATATTATTTCTTTTTATTTCAAAATAGCCTTTTAAAATAAATTTATGAATAATAACTTAATTTATTTATTATTCTTCATGTAGTTTCCCTAAGCTTGAAGTGAACAATTAGATAAATCTTTTCAATAAAGGAGAACGATATTTTTCCACCCAAGGTTTGGTGAAACGACTCTTATCCACCAATCAAGTTTCAAAATGACACTTTTTCACCCTTCGTCAGGTTTTATTCTAATAATGTTTTCAGTTAATATTTGATTGAAAAGACAAAAATACTCCCAAATAGTTTATTTCTTAATTAGTTTATTATAAATTAAAATTTAGTTAAGTCAAAGTTTTTACTCTCGATTATTTATTAGTTCAAATGTAAATATATATATTTTTTTTTGTTTATTTAATTAATTAAGAATATTGATTTTCTGTGTTAATTAGTAAAAATAAAAAACATTATAAATTTAGTAGATTATTGAATAATAGTGATGAGATATTGATGACATTATAAATAAATAAATATTAAGGTCTTTTAACTTTAAACAATCTCATAGCATTATTCCTAACTTTTTAGGTTGGGTTAATTATTATTATTTTGACTTTTTAATATTTGACTTTTTGACTAATTAAAAAATAATAAAAAATTTATGAAGTCAAGTATTTAAGGGTATTTTCTTCTTTTTAGTAAAATATTAACAAAACCTAATGAAGGATGAGAAAGTGTCATTTTGAAACTTGAAGGGTAGGAAAGTGTTGTTTCGCCATACCTTGGGTGGAAAAATATCTTTCTTTCTTTCAATAACCACCTTCAATTAAGACTTGAGAGATTCAAATTTAAAAACCCATGTTGGACCATTTTGCTCTTTTACTATTAAACTATCCAACTGTGGATGTTTTTCAATTGTTTTTATTGAAAAGAACTTGAATAATGAACCTTCAAATCGAATTAAAAATTTTAAATTTTGTGAAATATTACATTGGTGCAACATATAATTTGATAGTCAAACTTAAAATAACACCATATTCATTAATAATGTAAAACTTTATAATTGAAGTAATAAAAAATAAATTTAATTTTTTGGAATAGTAATCTCTCTCTTATCAAAAATATTTTTTTATAACATGGATTTTTTTGTTTTTTTAAATTGAGCTCTCTCAAGTTGGTGTTGTTACTGTTGTAGCTAAAGTTAAGATCGCATATTAACGTCATTTGCCATTGAATATTCTTATACTCAGGGGCGGAGGGAGAGGGCCAGAGGGGTAAGCAGGGTCAGTTGACCCTCTACTTTAAAAAATGATCAAAATTCAAATATATATATGAAATTAATTTTTTAAATTCATCAAATATATCAAATTAAATTCTTAGTTTTTACAAAAAAATCTCACAAACACATTTGATAAATTATATATATATATATATAGGGTTAGCTTATAACCCACTGTCATGGCTCTTTATTTAAATTAGACCATCTCCAACCACAAATACCAAATTGATGCAAGTTTCACACCAAATTGGTGTGATTTTTGATATATTTTACTATTATATCTTCAACTCATTGTACCAAATATTGCATCAAAAAGAATATTTTTTTTATTTATAATCAACAATTAATTTATTTCATTAATTATTTTTGTATACATTAATTAAATATTATAAATGATATTTTTATTAAATAATAATAACTTTGAAAATTATACTAATTTAATAAAATTAAGCATTTATTTAATCAAATAAACATTACATCTAATATAAAATGCCACCCAAAAAAAAAAAAAAAAAAAAGACAACAAAACACAAAAGTAAAATTCCATATTGATAGTAATTTAATTTTCTGAATTAGTATTTTTTTTTTCCACAAATGATCAATTAATGCATTCCAAAGAGCATGATGAGCCTCTATATTTTTTATTTGTCTATGTCAAACAAGAAAATTTTGAAATTGGATTTGAATTCCATAACCAATCTAAGCCTGCGTGAGTTTTTTTTTAAATGAACAATCAAGAATTATACAAAAAAGAGCTCAACAACAAGGTCAAGGATCTCAAAATAATTTTAATTTTTTTCAATATTTTGATGATCTTAGAGGATCCAGAACTAATCTATCAGAATACTAAATTGTTATTTTAGTTTATGTTGTATTTTCTTTTAATTTTAGTATTTTTAAATAAGTGTTAATTTTTATTTTGAGCTATTGTAGTTTAATATTTGTATTGAATAAAGTTTTGTTTTTAATTTTTCATCATTTTTTGAATTATATAATTATTATGAATTTATTATTATAAATAATAATCAAATTAACATTAATACAAATAACAAAAATAAGAAAGTAAAATATATTTTATAGTAGATGAATAGTATCACACTAAATTGGTGTGGATGAATAGTGTTACACCAAATTTGGCATGATACTGTTCACTTACACCATTTTGGTGTAGTTTTTGGTGTTGGGTTGGAGCACATTTTCCATACCATTTTGGTGTTTTAGGGTTTACATCAAAATAAAAAACACCAAAATGGCGTTGGGTTGGAGATGCCCTTATATATACGCAGATAGAAAATTGAACCTGAAACTGTATGTCTATCCACACTATCTTTAATTTGTTCTAACCATCTGCACTACTCCCAGATAGGTCTTATCAAGATATTGAAGTTAGAAAAAAAAAAAAAAAGATGGATATAAAAAATATACATGCATTATTTTAAGGGGTCAAAACATAAAAATGAAATTACAACAAAAGTTATAATATTTTACTATAAAGCTAGATAAATCTTTGAATATTTTATTATTAGAAATTTTATTATAATTTAATTTGGAGGTATTGTTATTTGTGTTGGCTTAATAACTTATTCATTAGTAAGTTTCTTTGGTTTTGTTTTACACTCATTAAAGTATTATAAATTTATTCCATACCGTTAAACACAATCATAAATATATTAATTATAAAGAGTATTATACATAAATACTCATATTTTTATATAACTTATACTTAAGATATCATTATTATAAGTTTATTTATAATTATATTATTAAGTTTAATTAACGTTTTGGCCCTTTAGAATGAGTTTCTGGTTACTCCCCTGCTTATATCATTGTTATAAAGTTAGGATATAAAACCTATATCTAAATTGATGAGGGACCTTATTTTTTTTTTAATTAATCAGTTCATCGAGAATAGATATTACCAAAAAAACCAATATCATATTTTTATTGTAATTTAATTGTTGATATATATATATAAAATAAAAATATGATATTATGGATGGATTTATTTTATATTTTATTTGGTTAAAAATTAAAAACATTTGCAAGGGAGGACCATGAATAGCTAATTGGAGTCGATCCTTAATGGGCTTTGTACAAGCCCATTAAAAGACTCCGTATTAAAACGAAGGAATGAACGAACATAGAGATCCTGATATTTATTGGTGGTTCATCTTGAAGAAAGGCAAGAGACAATGGCAACAAGTGAGGCGGCGACTGTTACTGCGACTGCGACTGCGACTGCGACAGCGGCGGGAACCGAGACGCAGCCGCACAAATTAGAAAGAAAATGGACGTTTTGGTTCGACAACCAATCCAAGCCCAAACAAGGCGCCGCCTGGGGCACCTCTCTTCGCAAAGTTTACACTTTCGACACCGTCGAGGAATTCTGGTGGTACAAACCCTAACATCATTTTCCCCTCTCGCAATTTCTTCTCGTCAATTTATTTAATGAGATGGGCTTTGTTTGATTTGTTTAAGTTTTGTGACTTTGTTATTGATTTGAGTTTCTGTCATTTTTGTTGATTTGGTGTCTAGGATTTTTCCATATTAATAATCTATTTTGATTGGTTGTGGTTTCAAATTTTATGTTTTGAATCAATTTGTTTCCTTGGCTTTTTTAAATTCATATATATATATATATATATGTTTTTTATGTTTCTTTTAATTTTGATATTTTTTGGTTCTTGAAAAAGTATGCTTTTGTTTTGTTTTGCAGTTTGTATGATCAGATATTCAAGCCCAGCAGATTGCCTATTAATGCTGATTTCCATTTGTTCAAAGCTGGAATTGAACCCAAATGGGAAGATCCTGAGTGTGCTAGTGGAGGAAAGTGGTCTGTCACCAGCAACAGAAAAGCTATTCTTGATAATATGTGGCTCGAAACGGTAAGTTTCTTAACTGCCAAGCCATTTTGCTTTTTGTGGAAATTAATTCGAACTGTGGCCTTTGGTTTTTTTACTACGACTTTATGGTTATCAATTAGATTGGTTTTCTTTTGTGCAGATGATGGCTTTGATTGGAGAGCAATTTGATGAGGCAGATGAGATTTGTGGCGTTGTTGCTAGTGTACGCCAGAGGCAGGACAAACTTGCATTGTGGACCAAGACAGCTGCAAATGAAGCTGCCCAGGTATGATCTTTAGATGTTTACATATTCAGTTGTAGATATTGGTTGTACTTGGCTGATTTATAATCCTGTTAATTAAATTTATTTTTTTGGCTACTGAATTAGATAAGTCGTGTTTTGGTCCCTTAGATGGTATAAATTACTTGTTCTAAGGTGCTATTGTTGATATTTATGCTTGAGTTGTGGTGCAAATATCTATGTACTTTCTGCTTGCTACTTGAATCAAGATTTTGATTCAAGTAATATGGTTAATAGTGCTCTGTCTAATTTAACCACAAATGAGAAAGCATTCTTTTTATGATGAACATAAACCTAATATTATGCTCTTTTCACAACTCAAAACCTAATTAGTTATTCCTCACCATGTCTAAGATTTCTTTTTCACAAGTCAATCTAGAACAGTAGCTAATTGGACGTGGTTGGGGGATTCCTTAAGACTGTTTGACGGAAACTTTAATATATATTGGCTTTCCTTTTTAATATATTGTTTAGATGGGCAGCCTCTCTGTCTAATTTAAAGCAGTATGATTATTAGTACTATGTTGTCAAGAGGAAGGGTGAGTTCTCTGCAAAGTTTCTCTCAGAAGCAAAGGTCTTGTTTTATGTGGGCGATGAGTATCAAAATTGTTGTGTTTATTTAATTTCTAGTGATAAAAAAATGAGGTAACCTTTGCTTCTGTTTGACTTGTTTGGTGAAACTTTGGTTTTTATGTTGGTTCCTGTCTGCTGTTATTATATCTACACCTTTTGTATTTTTTTGAGATTGCTTTCATTAGAATTAATTCAATGTGACATTGTTATTGCAATCTTGGTCGTTTGTGTGGAGCTCATCTTTAGTCTGATTGTTTCTTGTGACAATACTGCGTTCTACGCCATTTTTAATTAAAAGTTATTAGTCATGTTGCACTGCTTTTTTTAGAAAGTTAATACTGTTTCGCGTATATGACAACATTCCATGAATAGCTGTTTGGATGACATTTTTATGGTGATTTACTTTATATATGTAGAATATTGTTTATGCCAAAGTGATCTAGATATCTGATGTTCTTTTGTACATGCTTCTTGTTGTTGGCTATAAAATGCATGAATGCTTGCAAAATGTTTAATGTCATTTCTTAATTGCTGTTACTGTGAACCTTGTGTAGATGGGCATTGGGAAGAAGTGGAAAGAGATCATTGATGTCACTGATAGGATCACTTACAGCTTCCATGTAAATATCCTTTTAATTTTTTTTCCCTCTCTTTATCTATGCTTAAATCTTCAACCTCTCTTTGCTTTTTGTTGCAGGATGATTCTAGAAGAGAAAGATCAGTGAAAAGCCGATACAATGTGTGAATTCATTGTGATGATTTTGCTGCAGAGGCCTGTACTCTTATTTGCCACACCATGGCTGAAGTTAATGAAACTTTCTGTATTTTTTGTGCTCTGTTTACCAAAAACACCCCATAATTTAAATATGCTGCGCAAGATGGTTTTTTTTGGATGTAATGTAATACATAATATTCCTTGTTTTGATATATGTTGAGATTTTTTTTTGTAATTTTTTTCGCTTTCTCCTGTATCACAAATTGATGTCTTCACATACTGGATGGGTTAAGTTTTAGAATTCTTGTCTGGTCAGTTACTGATTACTGATTCCACAGCCTCCCTCAACCATATGGTAATGTTGCCGAAACATTTTATGTTTCACCCTGTGATCCTCCTGATTGTGGATTTAATAAGTCAAATTTTGGATAATTTGGAAGCAGAGGACCTCATAAAATAAGTAATTTCTTGTTATTTCAATAATCTAATAAAGAAAGGCTACAGAGGAAGGGAAGAATAAGTGGATATGAGAGACATTAACATTCTAGTTATCTGTTTCTGGGTAAAATACTCACTTACTCAGAAGAGAAGAAGTATGTTTACATGTAACAGCTCTTGAAAGGAATTATAAATTTCAAAGCATCTTTCATGGTTGTGACACTGACAACACGAAAATTAAGTGGTGTTTATCATGCAAGGAACCCAAGTCTCTCTCCATTTTTCTTCGCCAAACGAATCAGTCCTTGCCTTTGTTTTGGATCAGCTCCTATTGATTTGCAAAATTCTGTAATCACCTGCCAACATTTCACATAAAAAAAGATTTCAGCAATTGCATAATCCAGCTTTCTGCACCAGGAATCATAACAAAGAAAAATTCAGATTTGTATTTTACAAAAAAAACTAATAGAAGGGGTCAAGTATTTGTAAGTTGTTTTTTTCTTTTTCTCTTCTTTCTTTCTTTAAAATAAATAAATAAACAGCAAGAAATTGAGAAATTCAAGTCAGTTCTGACTGGAATGAAGGAATTACACTACACAGTAACAGTACACTAACCCTTAATTTGAGTTACTTGAAATACAAAAACCTGATGATTGAAACACCATATCTCCTTAGGTTATAGAAAGTAATAGATGGTTTTATAGAAAAAAGACATACTGAAAAGATAACTTGATAAACAAAAGTTTAAAGGGTAAATGGAGAAAACTAGAGATACCTGAGAATGCAAAGCGATTGCTTTGCCTCTAAACTGATTGAACCGCTTCTTGCCAATAATTTGACGAGCGACAACAACAAGAGGAGCAAACACACCTTTCCCTTCATTAACATTCTTCATCATAGGCGCTGATTTAATGGGTTTCGCCACACGAACATTCGGCACTGACTTAACCAACATGGGATAATCTTCACCACTCACTGAACTTCCCCAGCTTCCATAAAACGATGAACCTAAACCTCCCTTAAACCCAGTTGCACATATAGCAGTAGCCATTGCAAAACACAAAACAAAGCTTCTCTACTCGCAAGTTTAAAGCTTTAACTCTGCTTGAATGAAAGTTTTAGAGGGTATGGTTTTGTGTGTTGGTGAGTTTTTGATACTAGAATTAGAGGATATTTTGTCTGCGAAATTTCAGAGCCTCAGGATTTTATTAGAGGGTTGTGAGGGAGAGACAGTTATGTGAAGCATTAAGAGCCACACATTGATTCTGGTGGTTTGAATTATAGTTCATGTTCATAACTGAACACGTATGTTACTTATGGTCCCCGTTTGTCAAGAAAAAAAATCTAGATCTGGGATTTTAGTGGCTCTTGCTTATGACATGTCCCCATTATTATGTTGATTAATCATCTCATCAGAAGATCATTATTTTCCACCGTTTGATCGAGGAACTTGGTTGGAAACTTGCCTGGGAAACATGACATAATAGTAGTAAAATTGGACGGTTGAGAAAAAAAATTGGAAGAACATTTATGTTTTGACCCTAGACTTTTGAAGATACCAATGTGAAATTGAACAAGTAGTCTAGTTTCTTCCATTCCAATATGTTTAGTTCCTGCCATTGCGGAAAGTCCGACAGAATGTTCGATGAGGCGAATTTGAATTTGTAGTGTTCGATGTTGCTGTTAGTTGGGGCGCATATGAACTTTCCATTAAGTTTTAAGATTTTGAAGATTGACTTGCCTAATAATTACGACAATGATTGCAAGATTGGTTCAAGCAATCTATTTCTGAGTGGTTGAGTGGTTCGATAGAGATTTTTAAGTGTACTATTTAAGAGGTATTGAGTTCGAGTCACTCTTTAATTGCTAATAAGGATAGCCACCGAAGCTTTTACTCGATCAATGATTTTAGGGTCCGTCCCTCTCTGGTTGTTAATAGGGGTAATCATTAGAGCTTTTATCCAGCCAGTAGTCTCAGAGTTCCGAGAGATTAATTGAGGTGGGTGTAAACCGTTAGTTCAAGCAAAAATCAAAATTTCCGCTAATTAAATATATATATTTCGATGTTCTTCAATAATATTTCCTTTGAAAGATTTGTGCTAGAAACTTCCCAAACATGGAATCAATTATTACGTACCTTCTTCTTGCACCACATTTATATTTGACTATCAAAATTAGAGAGAAATTTGGGGTGTTCAGTAGGTTAATTGAGAGTTTAAGCTCTGTGTGTCTTTGTCTTATGCACATACTTTCTTTTTGCAATATTTATTTACTTCAGCACATTGCATTGCATTTATAAATAGTTTTTTTTTTTTTTTTTTTTTGCCCTTTTTATAAGAAAAAAAATTCCCTTAGTTCATGTTTTCTTTTTCTACAAAATTTCCAGGTTTAAGAGGAGGTTGATAAGAAATTTTTTTCTCATAATAAGTTATAATGGTGATTTTACTCTTCCATTTTCTAAGTTGGTATTTATCTTAATGTTATGGTAATTTTGTAATCAAAGTTCATATATTGGTTATCAGCAATGCTACACGGTGTTTTTACACCGAAATTTTGTACCGGCCGACGTGTGTGCTGACTCAACCATCCAAATCATCCCACGTGTTTTGACGTTATTGAATTTGATCTAATGAATGGCCGTCCATAACATATGGACGGCCGTTCACTGATATGGACCCCCGTCCATATTATATGGATGGGGTCCATTTAATATGGACGGGCGTCCTTATTTAGAGGACGCCCGTCCATTGCTAAATAAAAATTAAAAATATTAAAAAAAATTAGGGACTGACGTTCAGGTCATGAAGCAGCCGTCCATAAACACTTGACAGGGCGTTCATACGTTAATGGGACGGCCCTTTAATTTTGGACTTTACGGTTTTTAAAATATAAAAAAATTAAAAAAACTGGGACGTCGTCCACAAATTGTGGACGGGCGTCCCTAATTTTTGGACGGCCGTCCGTATATAATGGACGCCCGTCCATAATTTTGTTTAAAAATTTATAAAAAAATATTTGGACGGTCGTCCCATTCCTTAGGGACGCCCGTCCACTCCTTAGGGCAGGGAGTCCCACCCTTAAGTATGGGCATAGTCCATACTTAAGGGAGCTGATCCCCTAAGGAATAGGAGACGCCGTCCCACCTGTAATTAAAATAAAAAAAAGAAATTAAAAACTTTTAGGTTTATTTAAAACTTTTAAAATAAAAAATCAGAATTAAAAACGTTTTAGGTTTATTTTGCACTTTTTGGGAAATCGTTTGAAAAAAAACGGGCGGCGGTCTTCTTCTTCTTTCTTCCATCCTGAGCTCTGGTTCGTCTGGTTCTTCACCCCATCTGCGCGCTCTGGTTCATGGTCTTCTTCATCTCAAAAAAACTAATCAGCCGCGGTAATAAGATACTTCTGTTTCTCAAATTTTTTTTTTTTAATTTTTTTTGTTGGATGAATGTGTTGGATTTACGAGTTGATTTGATAAAGAGAAATCCAGTCCGTTTGGTGGGATTGGTTTGTGTGATTGACAAATAGAAGTGTTCTGTTTGGAGTGTTTTTGGCTTGGAAAATGCTTACATTTTTCTTGGTTGTGTGATCTGCTCTCTGTGAAGGCCGTTTGTTGGTTGTGTGGCTTACACTTTCGTTTTTCAATTTTTTTTTCAATATTATGCATGATACAATTAAATTAAGCCTACAAAATACTGTCAAGTGTTATAAACAATCAGAGTTGGGAGCTTGAACTACCAATGCAGGCTTAAACATATGTTTTTGTCAGTAGACACTGTAATGCAAAACATCGGTTTATTTATTTATTTATTTATTTTTTGTTGCTGTTGTTCCTAACTGATTGAGTAAGTTGGAAATAAGGATTATAAAGCATTTTTGCTGAAAGTTTAATGTTCAAATTTGAAGTGGATTGAGTTGAGCTGCAGGTTTAATAAGTTGAGTTGGAGTTGATATGAATTGATTTGAATTGAAGTGGTGTTTTTGTTTACTGTTTCATTTCAGCAAGCATTGTTTCCTTAACTCTTTACCATTATCAATATAGCATTTTCCATTATTCTGAGTTGTCGTTGGATTTGGTGTTGGAATGTTGTTGAATGTGTGCTTGGTTATATTGTATTGTCGCATTTGAGTTGTGTGTGTGTGTGTTTAAGTTGAGTAGAGATCTGTGAAGGTGCCGAGTTCCATCAGTTTATGACTTTTATGTCGACCGAAATTTACATGTACTGGTGGCTGGTTTTATATGCATTTATGGGTTGCATTTTTGTTGAATAAAAGCATGATTTGGAGGCTGGAATTACATGCTTCTGGACTGCATAATTTGGGCAAAAATGCAGTCCAAAACCATGTAATTCCATCCTCCAACATGGTGTCCGGACTCGCATGTTTGCCCTCAAATTATATATGGTAAAGGTGGCTAAAATCCCAGCCACCTTTACCTCGCATCAACAAGGGCAAAATGTCAACCATGAATTAGAGGCTGGAATTATATGGTTCGACGCATAATTTGGGCAAAAATGCAGTCCAACCATGTAATTCCAACCTCCAATTCATGGTTCGACGCATTTTTGCCCAAATTATGCAGGTAAAGGTGGCTAAAATCCCAGCCACCTTTACCTGCATCAATTGGGCAAAAATGCAGTCCAGAACCATGAATTGGAGGCTGGAATTATATGGTTGTGGACTGCATAATTTGGGCAAAAATGCAGTCCAGAACCATGTAATTCCAGCCTCCAATTCATGGTTCTGGACTGTATTTTTGCCCAAGAATTGGAAGGAACATCCAGGCATGAAATAATTCAAATACCTGTGGGAAATATATCTTTGCCTCGTCCATCAATGTCAAAAAACATAGGTAAACCACCTTTAACACTATATACAAGGACCCGATTTTGAAACTTTGAAAGTGTGATCTCTACCTATATAAAATTTTCAAGTATAAATTCAAACAATTAGTAGAAAACACAATAACAATAGTTCCTAGCCTCCACTCATTTCTCAAAAAGAAAAAGGTAAACTGAATAAAACTTCAACTGCCTCATCCAGTTTCATGAAGGACTTTAACGTAAATTAATTGTCGATAAACAACCTTGATAGTATACTGTTAAAAGTGGGATAGATGGTTATGGTGTATGTGTTTGTGATAGTACTTATGGATATGTTTTTTGCAGGGTTTTAGAAGGAAGCAGAAAATGGTAAGAGCAAAAAACACAAGCACTCCGGATGCAGGCTCTTCGTCATCTGGAGTCCAATTTCGAGACAGGCAACATAAAAAGCAATACAAAGAGATGGCGAAAAGAGATATTTGTCTTGGAAGAAGTTTGGATATAGAATTTATAAGTAGTTTGGGTTTAGGTGATGAGATTAATGGTTGGATCCGTAATTTGAAATGGGAGCAGTTGGCGAGTATTACATATGACGGATATAAGCATTTGATTTACGAGTTTTTTAGTAGTTTGGAAGTTGTGGAGACAAGTACTGATGATTTACCGCCGTTTACAATGTTTTTTAGATTAAAGAATCAGAATTGTGTAGTAAGGCCACAGGACTTAGCAAACTGGATAGGGATTGATTTTGAAGGTTTGGATAGCGTACCCAAAACGTGGGATTCCAGACAAGCTTGGACGGATGTTTCTGGAATAGGGGTTTATCATCCACGGTGTAAATCTACGAAGTTAAGAAATCCTGCCATGAGAGTTTTTCACAGATTTCTGACATTCACATTTAATGGCAGGAAAGAGACAAATGGGAATGTGACAGTGAAGGATTTATTGTTGATGGAAGCAGCAGTAACAGGGAAGCAAGTAAATTCAGCTCAGTTATTGATTAAAAAGTTGGGAGAGATTAAAGCAGAAAAGGGTGACATTTATTGGGGGATGATTGTTACGCTAATATGTCAGAAGTTGGGTTTTCAGACCACCCCTTTAGATGAAGCTAATAAGATAACGTTTTCTGCAAATAATTTGTTGGGGGATGTCACATTGTCTAAAATGGGTTTGATTAAAAAGAATGTGACAGGAGAATGGTTGTTGATTAGGGATGAAATTGAGGGAGAGGCAACGGTGCAGGGAGGTGTCCCTATTCCAGAAGGGGAAAATGAAGGACGAGTCTATGTGCGGAAAAGAAGAAGAACGAGTATGGAACCTGGATCTTCTCAGAATGTAGAACAAATGTCTTCTCAAACCTTAGATGAAATAGTAAGCAGAATTGATCGGATTGAAAGGTTTCAAGAAGAGAGTTTTTCACGTATTGAGAGTAAAATGCAAGAACAACATGATCAGTTGCAAAGTGATTTCAACTCGTTCGCATCAAGAATAGAAGAAACGGTTGACATCATTGGGGAACGCATGACAAAAATATCCAACATGATGAAGAAATTCTCACCAGCCTCGGCCTCCTCCAGTCAGCCTCCACCCCCTACACTAGGATGAAGAACTACTGAACAATCTCTGTCTTCTCAACATTTGTATAGTTAATTGGGGCACTGACTATGAATGTTAATTGTAATTATGAGTAGTTCAAATACTGAACTGTATGTACAGAAATATGTTAATTAATAAAGTTTGATTTCACAATATATTCTCAATTAGTTGAACTTCTCCAATTTCATATGACTGTTAATTTTTAGTATAAATGTTATGTATGAAGATTATATGTGGCACAGTATAATCTGAAATGAAATGTAGAATAATCTAAAATAAAATGTGACGATAATATATACTGAAAACATCCAGAATAAGGATAATATATACATTTACGTTATTATTATGAATTTAACACCCTACAATCAACAGTGTACTCTTACCCAACTAGCAACTGAAATAATCAAAATAAAACAACTGATGCCAAAAGAAATATCAATACCCTAAATCTGAAATGAAATGTAGAATAATCTGAAATGAAATATAACGATAATATATACTGAAAACATTCCGAATAAGGATAATATATACATTTCTATTATTATTATGAATTCAACACCCTACAACCAACAGTCAACTCTTACCCAATCAGCAACAAAAAGAATAAAAACAATACAACTGATTCGGCATATAGCTCAACTGCATTCATCAAAAATTAACCACAACGCAAGTAATTTCTACCGAATACAAATGCAACAATGCTCCAACCAGTGGACGATATCAAATCTCTCCCAACGAAACATGTTCATCATTTACATCTTCCTGTCCAGGACATAAATTACTATTTGCTTGAGATTCTCGGAACCGGACCTGGACAATCTCAATGTTTAATAACCACAATTTAGCACATGTTATAGAAAACTCAAGGTTTTTACAATTATCCAACATACATAACACATACCTGAGTAGCAGCAATATCATTTGATAACACTTGAGTTCCCAATACAGTTTCAGCAATGTTGGCTCGGTCTGCTGATGATTCTTTCCCTATAAAGTAGCATAACACATTAATAATCAAGTAAATATTATAATAAACTTCAAATACGTAAATAATCTTTAAAAAACAAATATCATGTCAGAATGGGTGTATAACTCATACCAAGTCTTTGTTTTCGGAGTTTTTGATTTTTAGCTCTATGAACAATTTCGTCAACCTTCGATTGTTTTCTTTTGCATGGAGGACGACCTTTGCTGCGAGCTACCCGTGGACTATTAATTAGACTATTCCTCTCTTTCTGAGGATTGTCCCCCTCTTTACTAACAAACCCCCCCTCATCTTCCTTCTGCTCCAACTGATTTTTCACTCCAGTAATCAATTCCATCAACATGTTACAGTCTTCCTCATTGTTTGATGTCATATCAGCTACTGTCAACATTAGATTAGACAACTTCTCAAAACGCTGTCCTTCAACGTTTGTGCTCCACCTATTATAACTTACCTTGATTTTCGTATGACATCTTTTTTATGTTTTTCCTCCAACGCCGTAGAATGTACTTATCTGGAATGTGTGAAACCCTTTTATGAATCAACACAATAAGGGCATGTCTGCATAAAATACCTTTGAACTCAAACAAATGACAATTGCAGCGAATATCACATGAAATCTCTTCAAAGTAAACCAGAAACGGAACACGCCGATTACTATCTCCAAACCAAATATCTTCTAAAACCTGATACTCCTCATACGAATCGGACTTTTTCAGAAAAGATAATTCACAATAAATCTTCCCCGCAATCTCTTCTTGAAACTCTTTAAATTTTGCGGTTGTGTATGCATTTTGAAATTGTTTCTCAATGGGGTAATTCGTTATGCATGGTATCCAAGACTTGAAAGATCTAAAATCAGCCTCCCTCTCCTTTTCCACTTTATCTCGCAATGCATTATCATATTGTTCCACAAATTGTTTCAATGTTGTTTTGGAATTTACATATCCATCGAAAAATGAATGCATACTTTCACTACGTTGGGTAGTAGACATACCTGCCCAGAATGTATCTTTAAGAAATGCAGGCACCCAACGTACTCTTTCTTTATACAATCCAGATAACCATTCATTCTCATGAAGGTTATACACATCAATGAATTTGTTCCACCGTTCTTCGAACTCTTCACGTGCCAACGAATCATACACAATATTTTGTAACGTAAACTTTATAGTTTCATATTCGTTATACCCTCTTAACTTCTCAGGCCGTTTCTTCATTATATGCCACAAACACCACCTATGTCTTGTACTAGGGAAAACAATCTCAATTGCATTTTGCATGGCCTTATCTTGATTAGTGATAATTCCATTAGGAGCAACATCCATGCATTCAAGCCAAGAACGAAAAAGCCATACAAATGTCTCTGTGTCCTCATGTGAAATTAACCCACAACCTAACAATGTCGAATGTCCATGATGATCAACCCCCACAAAAGCCGCAAATGGCATATCATACTTGTTCGTCCGATACGTTGTGTCGAAAGTCACAACATCACCAAAATCTTTATATGCGGCCCTACATCTAGCATCAACCCATAGCACATTCTTCAATCGACTCTCTTCATCTACATCAATCATGTACCAGAAATTAGAATTCTCCTTTTGCATTTTCATAAAATACTCTAACACTGCCGAAGCATCTCCAACTCCAAGTCGTAGCCTTCTAACTTTTTCAATGTAATTCCTACAATCTTTTTGTAGAAATGACAAATTCTCTACACCTCCTGCCTCAACTGAACATGACTAAAAATTTTTACACGGTCTAATCCCAGACTGATCATTAACTTCAAGCCTCCTTTTCACAAAAGGCTGTATCGTTCGGTTTACTTTGAAATATCTTCTTTTCGTCGGACTTGTAAGATCATGGTTATGTTCAAGCACAACTGACTTAATTTCCCATTTGTATTCACCATTCAAAGTTGCACTAATCCGACTCTTACAATCTGTTTTTGCAACAGGTTGTTTTTTCAAGGTATTTCTGCATTTACTTCTCTCATTCCCAGAACAAGAACACGCCACTGTCACGTATCTCATAATTCCATCATCTCCTTTCTTTGACGTACGTATCATTGCTTCAAAACCCATTTTATTCCCATACCTTCTGTAATACTTCACCAAACTATCAACTGAATCAAACACCATTCCAATATGAGGCTCCACTTCTTCCTCTGCACATCCCGTATCTTCTAATTCATCACATTCATTTTCCTGATTCAATGGTTTTATAATAAATAAAATTAGAATGTAAACGCATCATAATAAACAATACAATACACCATATTTAAAAAAGTTTCTAAAACAATTTACCTCAACATCATTGAAACGAGGCACACTGGACTCTTCCATATTCAGTTATTTCATGCACAACTAATACCAGTTTTTACGTTCACGAATCTAGTTCACAACTGTCACCAACAAATATTATCTATCAAACATGTATTCAATCCATTCAAACATATATTCAATCTAAAATAGAATATAAAATAAGTCAAAAATTCTTTACCTTCACAAACAAATCCTAGCTTTAACAGTTTTGATATTTACTTTCGTTTCAAGGTTATCTCTGTAGGACGAGATATTGCACGGTGCTTGGACGAGATATTGCTCGTTGTTGGCTTGTTGAGGAAGTAGCCGTGGCCAAGGAATCACAACACGCAAGAAGGAGAAGCTAAGAAAACCAAATGGCGCAGACGAAGAACAGAAGATAAACAAATGACGGAGACGAAGGAAAAGAGAAGAAAAAAATTTGGCGCTTAAATGAAGCGTATTAGGCAAGCCATTCCTTATTATTAATTAAAAAAAATTTTAACAAATATGGGACGCTCCATGTATTTTGGGACACGCCGTCTAGTAGATGGAGCGGTCCCATGTAGTTTGGACGTCGTCCCTAGTAGATGGGACGCTCCATATACTAGGGACGACGTCCATATTTACATTATATTAAAAAAAATTAATAATAAAAAAATTTTACAAACTATGAGGGCAGTAGTCCCCTCTAAGAGGCATGTCCCTTCTAATTTGGACGGCCGTCCTGATAATTTGGGACGGATCCTCATCAAGATAAAGGAGAGCGTCCTTAAGAGGGGACGTCTCATAGGTCCCATATATGGGGACGGTCGTCCAAATTAGCAGGACGACCGTTCATCATTTAGGGACGGCCAACCCATATAGGGGGACAGCCGTCCAACATATTATATGGAATGGACACCCGTCCTGATAATTTGGACGGCCGTCCCCCTATTGTCTGTTTTCAATCAGCCCAACGTGGCGGCTTCCACGTGTTTCGGTGCAATATTTCGGTGTAACTTTTCGGTGGGTATAGCATTTTTGATTGGTTATAGGCAAATTGCAAAAGCCTAACTAGTTTTTTCCAGTTTGTAATATATGATAATGTGCAGCCTTGTATATTACCAATTCTAAAGTCAAAATTCCTTCATGAAAGAATTGTTAAATTTATAAATATTGTAGTGTTGGTGTAACACATGATAGGTGGGTTTCTAGAGGTATTATCCGCTTTGGGCCACAGGTTGAGCTATTGGTAGACCCGTACGATTTTTTCCTAAAAAGGCGTATTTGGGTGATGAGGGTGTCATTGTGCTATATAAGGGGACCAAAGCCTTCCTCTCCTAGCAAATGTGGGAAATTGACACCAACATGTAGGAAATTAAATACAGTTATTAAGTCATTTATTTTCATTCATAATTTGTAGAAATAATCAATGTTTTAAAGACCAACCTAGGGTGAAACCGGCAAAGTTGTCGGGTCCCAGGTTGATCGGTTTAACTGGCTTGACTAGCCGGTTTAACCGGCTCGTCAACCGAGTGTCAAAAAGTTTAAAATTCAACAAAAACACCCCTAAAAATTTGTTAAGTCCCTAAAGATTTGAAATTTAACAAACACACCCCAAATACAAATTGGCGGTCGATTGGTTGGTAGCAACGACACACCAAATGCAATCCGAATCATCCCTTGAACCCATTCTCCAAAAAATCTACCCAAGATCACCGACACTAGTGTCGACATTCCAAGTCAGATATCACCATCGCCAGCTTCGACAACCCTCCCCATCGTCACGAAAATACTCCCCCCAGCCTCCTGACCAAAACCCATCTCATCCCACCTCCGTTCGCCTCACTAATCACCGGCAAAAGTTGGCTGTTGCTGCTACCCTTTTTTTCGATTTCTAGTTGATTCACTCATCAGAAATCACCTCTATTACCACCATTGCACTCACTAGCACTTTCTCTTCAAAAGCTCAAACATTATGACCTCCAATTGTTCACCGATCATCATCCCAATTTCTAAGGTTTTTCCTAAATAGGGAAATGGGTAACCCGGCCTAGTGAAAGCCCCGGGTCTCGATTGAACTGGCCGGGTCGGGTTTTAAAACACTGGAAATAATAATTCCTTAACAAGTGAAAAAGAGTCTTGTACTAAATAACTAAAATATTTAGTGTTTTCTCTGGACGTTTCAACTCACTTTAGAACCCAAAATTTTCAAAAAAAAAAAAAATCGCTGGGTGTGTTTGGTTTATTATTTTGGATAGGATTTTGGGGATATTATTGGATAATTGAATATGGAAGTATTACGAGGTAAAATTTAAAAATTTATAAAAAAACCCCCTAAGTTTGCTAATTTAATAAATACCCCAATATATAAAAATATGTAAAATGACAAAAAGACCCCCACCACCTGCAGTGCCAGATTCCGCCACCACCGCTGAAATCTGGCCTAAAAATTGCGTAACGACACATACCGGTCGGATCTGGCTGGTATGGCGTCGCTATGACCTTTTCCGGCCAGATCCACCACGGATCTGGCTGGAAAAGGCCAGATCTACAGCCATATGTAGGCGCTTGGACTGTAAAAAGGCCAAAGAAGGCCAGATATGGCCATCGTTGTTGGTCAATGATGGCCAACATTTGGCCGTCATTGACCGTCAACGACGGCCATTTCTTTCGCATCGCTACTAACGGCCGTATTTGACCTTTTCATTAGGATCTGAATTACCGCGCCCACCTCGGCAGACCTAATTCACAGATGATATCGCACCACCTACTGGTGGTTGCCTTAATCGCAAGTATGGGTCACGGGGGTGTTTTTGTTAATTTTTAAACTTTTTTTAGGGAGTATTTAATGAAATTAATAACCTTATGGGGTCTAAAATTAATTAAAAAAATAGGCTAATATTTCTGGAATAATGTGCCAAACATTATTTGGAGAATAGGATTGGGAATATGGGCAGAAATAATAAGCCAAACGCAATTTTTAATTTCCTTTTCAATTTTGTGTATTATGATGGAAACAATATGAATGTCAAGAAATGAATTTCTTAATCTAATTACAAAATCCAATAGAAGCAAAACACATCCAGGATCTCACATAAAGAAATGATAATTTAATCCCCGCAATAATAATCATGTGTTTTGAACGAAAGTATATATGGTCTCCATTCAACATGCCGGAGGAAAGCTTTTGTATGGATTGCTGAATGCTGATGTGTTCCCGGGACGTGAAAATACAACCTGCATTATGGAATAAATGAAATTGACACTGTCACATCAACTCTCATCATACTTAAGGCGACACGATATTATTAGAAATGAACGGTCGTTTCTTATGAAGAAACAATCATTTCTTCATAAGAAAAGACCGTTCACTGAGGAACAACCAAAAGAACAACGTTATTCTTTAAAGAATAATCATTTCTTTCATAAGACATAACTGTTTTTTCATAAGGAATGATCGTATCTTTAATTTATTCAAAATCATTTTTAACATGTTGTAAGAATTGATTGTGGCCGTAATATTACTATATTAAATTTTATACTAGACGTGAGGAGATGCAGCAATGATCGCAATCACGACTGTTGCTAGCATTTTGCACGGACCTAATCAAATGATTAGGTACATATTTCAAGCCAGTGATAGGATATAATTTATAAAGCTACCTGGTAATTTCCGAGCGTATAAGACTTGAAACCGGCTGCACAATAATCAAAATAATACTCCCATGTCCGAATGAACTTCTCGTTGAATCCCAGAGCAAGAATTTTGCTATAAATGAATTCAATAACATAAATATACAGAATTTTGTTGCACACAGCAGAAAACCCTCTTCGAGAACAATGCATGTGAAAGGTAAAATATTAGACAACTTCTGTGTTAATTTCAGTACCTTTGTTTCTCCATGAAATTTTTTCTCCAACACCGGAGTGTTTGGTAGTAATGGATTCCTATATTTTCCACATGCTCCACGCTGCAATAAAACAAGAAAAAAAGAAGCTAACTCTGCTGGAAAAAAAAAAAAGAAGCCAAATATGAAATAATGCCTGCAGAACATTGTTTATATGTACCAGAGTCTGGATGCAGAAGCCATGGCTGATGTTATCCTACTTAATGAAGGAAGGCATCCACCAGGGAAAATATATTCCTTTATAAAGTCTGAACTCAGCCTGTACTCGTTATAACGCTCGTCCGGTATCGATATGAACTAGAAACATCAATAAAATATGATGTTCAAAGAAAAATAAGACTCATCTTTGTGAAGTGTAGAATGTGTGAGCATTTAGCACTGCATTTGCAACCATATAACAATAATACCTGTAGAACAAGAAGCCCGTTGTCTGCCAGTACTGATTCGCAGCAACAAAAAAATTCCTCCATGAATTCATGGCCTACAGCTTCAATCATCTCACTGAAGAAAAGGAATTAACAGACATTTTATTGTATCCGGAATCAATGTTATGATCATTCACAAAATAATTGGTGGTAGAAGAACTTACCAGGAAATAATTCTGTCATATTTGTTGGTTTTAGGCAGTTGGCGATAGTCACAGAGATACAATCTTATACGATCCTGAAAGTAGAAAAGGTTAAACTTATGAACAGTGTGATTCGGCTCCAGAAATATTAGTAATTTCGGATAACTAAAATATTTCATTTACCTGAAGGCCAGCTTCCTTCACTTTCATTTCAGCATATTTCAGTTGCTCTTCGGAGAGAGTGATGCCTGTGTATTTGCATCCCGTTCGTTTGACAACTTCAATGGCTAAGGTTCCCCATCCACATCCAATCTCAAGAACTTCATGTTCTTTACTAACTCTTGCCTGGATGCATTTAATGAGAAAACCATAAGCATCACCATATTAAGATTTTTGGAAATTTAATGAATTTAAGCAGACTCACTTTCTCAATCAGAAGAAGAAACTTTTCTCATTTGGGCAACTTTCAGGTCTTCATCTTCGCTCTTGAAAACAATTTGATGCATAAATTAGTGTATAGCTCCAAAGAAGAATGAAGTAAAAATAAGCAAAGAAACGGATTCTAACCTTAAATACTGCACATGAGTATGTCATTGATTCGTCCAGGAACAGAGCGAAAAGTTCGTTGCTCTAGAAACACAAACCATAAGCAGTAAGTTTTCACATGATAAAAACTTCCATTAATAGCTTTCTTTCCAGGATTGCCCAAAGACATCAGTGGTAAAAGAAATTACCAGATCGTAGTGACGAGATATATTCCTGCGAGCTTGTGTAAGAGTATTTTGTCTTGATACATGGCGAAAGAAATACTTTGCGGATGCAATACCAGCTGTCAGTAACAATGGTGACCACCAACCCCTAAAGACAATGGAGGGAAATTCTGAATGTCATAAGATTTCAGGGGAAAAAAAAAAAGAAAGAAAAAAAACTAACAGTAATATCACATTCCAGCATTTCACCAATCACGATGTACCTTTTCTGGTTTAATTTGGAGACAGAAGAATCAAGATCTCTGTTGGCAATAAGAATCTGAAATATAATCAGCAAGGAGAAAGTTTCTGCTAGTAGATACAAACAACATAATTTGTTTTCGGAACTCAATCAGTATCTTACCATAAATAAATTTAGAAGACCTTCTTCTTTATCCACAAACGAAAAATCTCCATTGATATATGAATCTGCAAGGCCTAAATCAGCCTGTGTCATAACCTGACAGCAATTGGGCTCATTAGTGGTGGTGAGAATTTTAAGCATAACATTTGAATATTAACATACTGCATCCCTCATGTTTTATATTCAGAAAATTTCTTTAAAAAGATGTCAAACCTAAGTTGAGAGTATACCTTCCAGTAAAACTGGGGATTATGAACTCTCAAAACAGTTTTCAGATGACAGTTTTTCTTGGTTCCCTCAAAAGTAAACATTGTTCCTCCCTCCTCCAGTAAACTAGAACCAAAAAGCACATTGGATCAGTAACTTCATACTATTTTTACTGTAGTAAAAGAAAAAAGAAAATTTCTGTACAGATTGATGATATTGCTCCCTAGATTGCACATATATATATGTAAACGTTTGAGTTTAGGGGAATGGGAGTGTATGCATATTCGTGTGACAGGAAAAACAGGCAAAAATGATTCAAAAATAGAAATGAACTCACATCAAACTGCCAGTAGAGATATAATGTCCTAGAAATCTAGCAACAAAAAGTCGCGCCCCTGTTTCCATCCACGACGGTACCATGTGTTTTGGATTGCTCAAAATTTCATAATGTTTTCCTAGCACACAGTGTGCAGCACTCATGCCTGCCTGCAAAGAAGCACATTTCACTTGTAAGCCACAGTCACCAAATTGATAGATTTTCTTTAAATTGCCAGCATGATTAATATTGTGGAATGGAATATTTCATTCCATTCTAGACTGGCCACATTCAACAATACTTTATTGCAAAACAAATTTTGTTAGGTAATAAACTTAGGGGGGTACTAATTGTTACCTTTATGGTTATTAGTATTCTACGATATGCGATACGTATCAGAGAGTGTATCGTAAATCTTTCGATATGTTTATATGTATTTTATGATATGATACAAACTGATACGTATCATATCGTAGAATACATATCAACATATCGGTTTGTATCCTTAAAATATTGACACAAATTGATACGATTTTATTAATTTGGGTTGAAGGCCCAAAAAATTTTCGGGCTGGATCTAGGTCACCCAACCTGGTTCACTAAAACCCGCCCAAATTTACCCATTTTGTATAGAGAAAATGAAGAGGAAAATGTGTTTCTATTTTGCATGATAATAATAACACAAGTGGAGATATATATATTGATATTGATCTTGGAAATTATATGAATAGTTGAAATAAAATGATATAAATTCTTAATTTGGTGATTAATTTTGATTATGTAATATTATAATTTACAGCCAATAATATCACAAAATTCGTTAATTAATCTTAGGGATAATATTAATTTTTAGAATTATTTTATTATTATCTTTTTAAAAAGGAGTATCCTACAACCATGGTTACCTTTAGTCCATCCTCATGGAAGCCATAACCTGAAATTAAAAGTAAAACAAATTACTGAGATGATCCGTATCAAAGGAGCTAACTAGTGTATATTCTGTGACTTTTTCCTTCCATTAGAAAAATGCTTACCCTGATAAGCTCCGCAAAACCAAATTCCTCTCTTTCCCTGAATACTTTTAAGCTCAAGTGAAGCTTTTGATGCAGCAACAGATGGGACTGGATGACCAGTTGTCCACTTAAGCAATGTATGTTCTGGCTTACGTTCCGGATTGAGTGTTACAAGAAAAGGTAAAGTGGTCTCACCAAGGTTCTGCAAGGTGAATTAATAAATAGATTCATTGGCAGCATTACAGAAGGTGACAGCTATCTAACTCCATAAACTACAAGCTCAATTTACAGAAGACATATGTTCCAAACCTGAAGCACATTGAGCCAGTAAGTCAGGCATGCTTTGCTGTCTGTACTTCCAAGAAAGTTCCAAGCACTCCATGCTGCTGGGTTTTGGGGCATAAAACTTTTGTCACGATGAAGGAAAATATCACTGCCATAAAACGTTAAGAAATGATTTCACATTTTGTGTAGCAGATTACAAGAGTTGGCTATTTTATATCAGTTTCAGCATTCACCTATTCTAGAGGATTCTTCAAAAAGTAAACGGAAGAAAAATTTCCGATGGTAATGGAAGACATTGTACCTGTAGACATACTGGAATGCACCGAGTACTCTCGATTCATCAAATGTGGCTTGACATCCGAGTATTCTCAACGCATCTGGAGCATGAACAGCCATTATGCAGCCATTATACGTTTCTTCGGAACCATCTCCACATACTACGGTGCAACCTGCAACAACATATTCCTTACGTTATTCAGAAAAAAAAGGCCGGGCTAATATATTCCCTTTTCAAAAGCTTTCATGAAGGATTGCGATAAAAATTTAAGGAATTGAATAACTAACCTTCATCATCAGCTGACACAACAGAAGACACCTCACAATCAGTTCTTATTCGACAACCCCAGTTCTCGAGTCGTTCCCTGACCTGATTTTAACATTGGCAGCTCCTCAAGTTGAACATTCTTGAAAAAAATGTACTTCCATAAAGATAATGAAAATCTGGAGTGTTTTTACATAGAAACAAAAGACACCTTGTTGACGTAAGAATGTGAACGCCATCTGACAGTAAGCCATTGTGGGCGGCCGAAGAGCTGAAGTAGATGATGATTGCGGCAAAATGAAAGAACAGAGAAAGCAGAGAAGCTCAATACTCCTTCAGAGGGGCACGACCATATCGAACCACATATTGGAATCTATAAAATTGCAGAATTATAATACTTATTATTACAAAGTAACAAAGAGCATTATCATTAGAATGGAGTGTGCAAGATTAAGGATATGACAAAATACAGTGCTTCAGCAGTCTCACAAGATAAGCCTTCTGAAATAACTCCGAGTAGCCCCGCGACTTTACAAACTGCCCCAAGGTCTCATTGCGATCAATGTCTGGATTGTTTTCGAGCTCTTCAACATAACTGCAATTACAAAAGAAAAGTTTGAGCACAAAACGTTAACATAGTAAACTTGCTAAAACATAGTTGAAGAAAATAGTAGGTGACCTGAGAACATCATTCTTAAACTGGATAATTTCGCGAATCATTTGCCAAAAGTATGGATTGAGTATATTCTTCTTCTGTGCAAACAAGCTGGAGAGACCATTTCTGCTACCCCATTCATAGCCGCGGCCTTTGTCTAAGCTCACTGCGAATGACATATCTGATATCTCCATATCAACTCCAAGACTCTCAAAGAACTCCATCATATTTGGATATGTTACCTGTCTCATCACCAACATTCAATAATCATTACTTGAAAACACAACATATAAAGCATGTTCAAGTATGGATAATTTCAGTGTTCTTCACAAAGATTGAAGTGGGCTCCATTCTTCTATGAATGTCTTCAACTTGATAAAAAATGACACCCGAAAAGCACATTATGGCCATATCAACCAGTAATGTTGGGAAGAAAAACCTTTCAGATTATGAATTGAACTCATATTGTTCATTATTCAGTTCGGTTTCTATAATTCCTATAACCCTGTAGAAATTTGTATTAATTTATATAATCAAACGTCATTTTGGTTACCCATTAATAAGGAAAAATTATTTAAAGGACCTTTTCTTTTTGACAACGTACAGGCTGACCTCTTTTTAACTGGTTTAGTATATGAGACTTTCATCCAGTTTTTTGTCTTCTATTTTTACCCTCTCCGCAACTTTTCATGCCTTCGCTCTAGCGGTGCTCGAGTGAATTCTCTTCAGCGCTAGGATGGCTTTCCTTAACTGTTAGAATAAAGAGGGTAAAAATTGGAAAAATGTCATTTTCTTAATTGGTTTAGTATATGAGACCATGCCTACAATGGTGGTCGGAGAAAGCCACTCTAATGCTCGAGTGGTTTCTCTCTAACGCTAGAGTGGCTTTCCCTAACTGTTAAGAGTGAAGAGGTTGAAATAAAATAAAAAATAAAAAAAGGGATGAAAGATCTTATCTATAAACCAATTAAGAAGATGTCAAATTTCTATTTACATCCTAAAAAAAGGTCATTTTTATAATTATTCCAATTAATAACTTTTTGGTTGTATGTACGGTACCAATGTTTTAATTTCATAAAATAACAGATAGCTACGTAGTGTGTAAAACTATAATATAATTTATGATAAATAAAACATTGTTTCATTGATGGTATTATATAAATTATATCTTAAACATTTCCCATTTTTTAGGGTTAATTTGTTTACCTCCCCTTATCCCCAGTATAATTTTAAAAAAAGGGCATAGATGAAACCAGGAATTAATTTCCCTAGTATAATTTTATAACAGGGTAAGAGAGAAACCAGAAATTAATTTTGGGAAGGGCTGACAAAAAATATTAAATATTTATTAAAACAATATAGATCTTTCGAATGGGAGAAATTTGTGTTAGTAAACATAGTACATATTCAGTATACTGCAAAAATATATTTTATTTTAAAAGTGAAGAAAAATTGAACACAATACCCATGTGAGAATTGAATTAACTATAATCTTGTTGGGAAGAGAAACAAATTACTTTTTAATCTAAGAATTTAAAACATAAGGGAAGAAGGGTATGAGAAAAAACTGGAAAAAAATAATTATAAAATGAATTGATTCAAACCAAAAGTGTTCAAAATTAGAGAATTAAGAGATATTTAAAAAAGAATATATCAAATGTTTAAATTTAATGACAAACCTAAGTTTTGGAAATGTGACCCTAACCCTTATGTGTTCGGCGTTTTTGTAGTGAACACCAACTAGTTTTGGAAGTGCGACCCTAACCCCCATTTTTTATGAACCGTTAGCTTATTTTGTTTTAGTTTAAAACAAAAAAAACGTTTTTACTATTTATCTAAATTTTAACATCTAAAATATATCAACAATATTTAGAGGTTATATATTTTTTTAAAGTTAAATTGATGACATTGTTGATAAATTTGAAGGTTGAAATAATGACATTTCCAAAACCAGTAGATGCTCACTGCAAAAAGATTAAACTCTTGAGAGTTAGGGTCATATTTTCAAAATCATTTCAAAAAGTTCAAACATACAGGTTTTACTATAAAAAAACCCTTTTAAAACACCTTCATAATTGAAGAACTCTCGCTAACCTCTTCGTTTAAGTACCACTGACATCCCTTAAGATTTTCTTAGTTATCGGTAACTTCTCTAATAAGGGTTGGTTAGCAAAAATTAGAAAAAAAAACCTCAAGGAAGACCAAAGATACTTCCAAGAAAGATGAGGGGTGTTTAATTATGCAATCGTATCAAAAGTTCAAAACGCATTGGAGATTTAGCGAGATCAGCACCAAGAATTTTAAGTAAAACTGTCCTCACTCTATATTATTTAATGTTGCCGGCGAAATTGGATAATGACCAGAAGTAGGCAACACATGAGAGCGGTGAGTCAAAGTACACGTTCCTTTAACCCTAAAATAAATGAAACCTCAAATGTTCTCAAAAATCTGACGAGGGATGGCTGGAGACAAAAATCAGAAAAATTAAAATAAATGAAAGCTCAAAAGTTTAATCTTTCTGTAGATGGATCCCACACCTCCTGACGTTATCATCTTACAGGTTTCTGCCTCACCCGGGTCCATATGAGTTATGATAATAAACTTTTCATGAATATGTAAGAATAATATACAGTCCAATACATTAATTTCCAAGAAGAAAATGACAATACTTCCAGCTAACACTTCACTTTCTTTTCTTTCTAGTTGCATCTTTCATTCTTACTCTACCTAGATATTGTTTGTTGATTTTGGGAATATAATTTACTCTATAAATATCTTTTTATTCGATCCTAAAGTTCAGATACGAGCATGAGAAAGAATGTAAATAAAAGAATTACATGTTTCGGGTTTATTTTAATCTCATTGAAAATGAAGTTAGTGACAAAAGAGAATCAAGACCCCGCTATTAAGACAAATAAAAAGAGATTTATTAAGAGTGTTAATCTGATAATGATATGATTCGTAAGTCAAAACAACAATTAAATTAATTATTTAGTTGAAGAAGAAGAAGGTATCTACTAGCTGTTGAAACTGATGATTTGATCTTAATTCTATATGGTTTACGTTAAGTCCAAAATAATACTTTCACAGAAAATTATTTTTTACGCTAAAATTTAAGAAAACATTAATGGTCTTCGGTGATAGATAGGGAAGAAGCATCGTCAGTTTCTAACCAATTAATCTCGACCACCCAATGAATGGACCACCAAGCCCATCCATAAAAATCAATAATTAAATATAAAGTGAATTCATGTTCATCATATATGTGTATTGCAAAAGATAGGTTAGCAAATAAAACAAAAGTTGCTATAAGTTTCCTAATATTAGATTAATCTGCAAGTAAATTTAGTATGTGTTAATTTAGATATTTAAGAATTTTTTTTTTTTTTTTTACTAGGGGTGTCATGACTAGCTTGCATGTACCTCAACTAATCTTTAAAGGTTTTGAACGGTCGATTGGAAGCTCCAATGAACATCCTTATTAGTGTCTGAAGGAACTCAAACTTAGAAGCTCATATAATCTTCTTTTACTATTTTACTATGTGACCACCCAGTGATGGTTAATAGTATCTTTTTTCCATCCCTATCTTCGACTTTATTTCCTTGTAAAATTTTGATTTTAATTAAGAAAATTTCCTTATCAATGGTGTTTGTAGCACTTTTTTTTTTTTTTTTCCAATATCAAGTGTAATGAGATTTAATAAGATAAATTCAAACCAAAATTTATAATTTATTCATCTTTTATATATTATTGAATCTTTCTAATTCATTGCACTAGATATTTTACTACCATTGTTGGAAAGCCCTAAATATTAATATTATGATAATTTAATTCGTTCCAATTTCTGTGAAGCAGAAAGAAAACTGAATGCAGAAAGAAAAAAGAGAAAGACAGTTAAACTTACGCGATTGAAGACCATGAAACCGAGGTCTAAATCAACGGCATCGAAAGTGACAGTCTTCGCATGGCCGCCAAGGTAGTCTTCCTTCTCGTAAAGCACCACATCAACGCCTGCTTTTGCAAGAACAAACGCCGAAACAAGTCCACTAATCCCGCCGCCAACCACCGCCACTCTCATCTTCTTTGACATTTTGCTCACACCTTCAAAGCAAATTCAAACTTCATTAACCCCCTTGGAGGGTCATCAAGTCACAAGAAAGAAAAGAAAAGAAAAAAACAAAAACAGAAACAAAAACCCTTTAGACTAGGTGATATATATCACATTTTTCAAAAACTGAAAAACTGTCTCCTTAAATCTCTATGTAAAACAATGGTTTGAATTAATGGTATCTGGATAAGATAAATCAAAAGAGCATAGAATTGAAGTTACCTGAAGGGACGGACGGTTGAAGTTCTGAGAGATTTAAGGGACTCAAATCAATTAAGCAATAAGTAGTGGCATTGATATAGCTTCAAATTGGAATGCAGAGAGGGTGTGAAATGGAAGGATAAATGTTGGTGTGAAATAACAAAGAGAAATGTCCTCTTTGGCGTTGCTGAAGATAATAACAGTGGATAGAGATAAGCCTTCAGGGAAGAGTGTGTCAATTATTATTTATTAATGGAATTTGGTAAACTTTTGTGGGTAAATTATAAGCAAACGTCTTGAAACAATTGGGATTAATTATTGTGATAAATAAGGTAATTTAGCTATTTACAGAAAAGATATCATGAATTCTGTTTAATTTAATTGAATCTTATTCTTCCAAAAAATATATATTTAAATTTATGTTTAATACAGTAAGATATAATTTTTAGGATACATTTTAACAAAACAAAGTATATAGTATATGAATCTGAACGATAAAAAATTAACGCTGAGTGAAGTATAAATTTAAATACATTGTTTTACAGGTAAGTTATTTATTTATTTTTATTTTTATTATGATCGAGAGTGTCCGGGCCAGTTTACATGTACTTCAACTAATTTTTTAGAACCCAAAAACTATTAACTGGGTAAAAGCTCCAATAGACATTTTTATTAACAATTGTGGAGACCTGAACTCGAAAGACTAGACCAATGAATTTATCTCTTGTGTTTCGATTTTAAAGTAAGGAATTGTGTTTAAATTTCATATACAGTAAAATCTCTTTATAGTCATAATGGTGGGACTAACTAATTTTATTACTATGAAGAGATTATAACTTAATAGAGGTGTAATTAAAAAAATTTTTTTATTTTATAATTCATGTTTTAGTAGTACAATATTAGGATTTCAATTCATGTTTTAATAATATTAGGGTTTCAATTCAGCGCTTCAATTGTCTACTTTTGAAACGGATAGAAGATCCCGTTTTGAAACCAACAAAGATAACTGTCCTTAATGAAATTATAAATGCAGTTGCTGCATGACAATTAGTGTGAAACCACAAACAATTGCTAATTGTTTAAAGCATTACAAAATTACGACCCCTAATGTTAATGAATTGCAAGTTACAAATGAAGTGGACGAAGAAAATCAAAGAGTTATTGTAAAATTGAGTGATAAAATTCGACAACTTCACTACACTAATTAAATGAATATTAATGTCTTCTTTAATCATCTAAATGAGTAACAAGTCATGTATGTTTTAATAAAAGAAGAAATCATTTCTACAATTAAAGAAGAAGAGAAATGAAATAATTATGAGGATGATAGTACGAAAATACAAAAAGTTTCATGTCAAGAAGTTCTAAACATGCTTGTGAAGTTAGAAATTTTTGGTTTTAACAAGAAAATGTCTATGTTAGCGAGTAATATATTCGCAAGTTAAAAGATGTGGTAACAACTCTAAAGCATAAATTATTGTCTCAAGCAACTTTAGATAAATATTTTATTTTATTTTAAACCTTTAATGTAACATACCATATATTTTTTTGCAATACACAGATAATTATTATTATGTGAAGGTAACTTTTTTCCTTAAGACGGGAATTAGAAAAATTATAATTTATTACAATGTAGAGTTTATTCTTATTTATAACTATCCCAAATTGAGAATATAATTTTTTATGATTATGTAGAGTTTATTGCTATATAGAGTATCATTATAGAGAGGTTTTACTGTATATCACACAATCTCGTAATTAAAGTCAACATTAAACTATTTAAATTTATACCACGAATCTAATTTGAATTTGGAATATCGCTAAGATTGATAAAAAATTATAAAAAAAAAAAAAAAAACACAATCTATGTTTATGATAGACATCCTTACATACACATTCTGACCTATATGTCTTAGCGTATCCACATGTTTCTTTCCATGGTTGCAGCTCATTTTGTAGCAACGTGGCTCAATTACATACCCATAAATTTCTTCTATATGAAGAAATTTCTATTCCATTTCGAACATATGGGTCCTCCACTTTTCAATTTTCTTCTAACACGTTCCTTTCCTTTTTCTTATTATTTGACGTAGAAAAGTCTTTCCATTTAAAAGCAAATTATTATCATAGTATTATTACATCTAAATAATATCAATTTTACAACCACCTTTTTTTTTTTGACAATGTTAATTATATGTCATATCATACTTTAAAATAAAAGATTAATTAAATTGAATATATTTTAAGGGTTGTTATGTAAAATAATCGCATCCCTTCATGTTTGTTTTATTCACCATCGATGCTAGCCTTTTGTAATTAATCTTGGTTCATGTTTTCCAAATGTTTAATCACGTGTTAATTTTTTTTGTTTTGTTTTTTTAAATTTTCACCACCAACGTGTTAATTTCTTGATGTCATAAATAGTTTATTATTTAACATTGAGTTAAATAACGCTAAATAATCTTGGGCGGCAAAAATGTTTGTTGACCATTCTGCCCTCACTTATAACAATTTTTGACTATCTTGACCTTCATCACAACTAAAATTATTAACAAAATTATACTTTAAGTATTAAAGTGGTATTTTAAAAGTTTGAGGGTAGAAAGTGTCATTAAGCTTTTCTTTGGGCGCAAAAAAGTCGTTAACTCTTTAACATTTAAGTTAAATATATACGATAAGATTTAGAGTAAATGACTTTTTTCCACCCAAATAATGACTTAATGACACTTTTCTACCGACAAACTTTTAAAATACCACTGTATTACGTAAATTTATATTCCATTTCTAATTCTGGCACCTTTGCAATTACACATCACTACCATTTTCTTCCTCAATCATCACTTACCAAAATCTTTAAAACCTACTCCTACTGATCCCGTCAATCGCCGACAATCGAGTGATTAGGGTTTGTGTAACCATCACTTCCTTCTCAAGTTGATCAATCCCAATCATCAAAGTCCAATTTTTTATTATCAAAAGACTCATTGACATCCCTTCTTCAAAAGCTCGAACAGTCTGGACTAAGTTTGCTTCCTGTTCGTCGTCGAAATATAAATTTAAATAGTAAAATGATATTTTAAAAGTTTACAGGTGAAAAAGTATCATTAAGTTATTAATTTATTGGAAAAATTCGTTAACTCTGGGATATATAGATATAGTGTAAAATAAAAATATATTAAACTTTTACCAAATACTAAACATCTACACATCTAAAACCAAGTTTAATGTTTCAATAAAGAAAATATTGGTTTGGGATGTTTCCAGAATTTTCTAAAAACTACTATGATTACTAATTTTAAAATAAATATTTTTGTTATAAATTTAATCGACCCTCTCTCTCACTCAAAATCACTTACATATATTTGGGAAACATCATTCCATTATTTTAATTAAAATCAAAATATTTCTTGGGCTTTGTCACAGACAGACACACGAAAAGTAGTGACCACCAAATGGCAAATGTATGTGTTTGTGGCATTCAGTATTTAATGGTCAAGGTTAAGTGAATATTTTCTTTTCATGGGGATTATCCAACAGAACCCTATAAGGCCAAGTGTCATAAGCCCCAGCCTCCCACTAATCTGAACAAGAGTTTCACTTGCCAACCAGAGTGAAAGACGAGTTGGTTTGATAGCATTGAGAAGCTAAAAATACAACTACTCCTTATCTATTAGATGGGTCTCTTCATGTACATTTGGTAGGAGGAATGGTGTATTAATATGAATATTATATTAATAAAAAATAGATTATTTTTAAAATTACTAAAAATATTTAAAAAAATATATTTGATTGATTGAAATTAGACCTAGATATTTAAGACTGATCCTAAAAAGTTGGCCTAAAGGACTAGTTTTAGGACCGATCCTTGTAGGGTCTGGTCCCAAATCAGACCAGTCCTATGGAGGAGGGATCGGTCCCTTGATCGGGCCTTCCTCCAAGGCTCGGGCTTGAGACTGATCCTAGGCCTAGGTCCAAATCCATTTATTTAATTTCAAAATAATAATTTGTAAAATATCCAAAAATCCCCTAATATTTTTGAAATTGATAAAAATATTAAGGGTTAATTGTTATTTTAAAAGAAAAAAAACAATTAATACTGCATATGACCGTTGGCTGCAATGGGATAGAAATGGGAGGCTTTTTTTTTTCATTTCAACCCACCCCACCCACCCTCCCCCGGCCCAAAAAAAAAAATCCCACAGTATAAATAATTCCTCACACTTCCAATTTTTTTTCACACCGACTCTCAATCTCTCTCCTCCAATCCAATTCTTATTCATATTTTCTTCAATTCAATTTATATTTATATTTATAATTTATTCATATTATTGATTTATATTATTCAATTTTTTCTATTTTTCAATATCATCTCTTATTCATATTATTATTTAATTTTTTTAATTTTAATTATTTATTATTTTATCATAAATTTATAATGGAAGGGTCAAATGAGTTCTACGTTCCATCAACCGAAGAAATTAAAGGGTTAGATCCATTTTCGCCATTTCTAGAGACAATAACTGCAATTCAACGACAACAACCACATTCAACCAAGACGGGGTGCAGTTAAACACAGACAAGCTGTGTCTCCATGACCCAACCCCCCGACTGTCAAAGATGGTCATGTCCGATGTATGACGACACTTCATCAAATCAAAACGGGCAAAGACAAATGAGGAGGGAGAAGAATCGTGTATGGTATGTAATTATTATGATAAATAAGGTAATTTAGCTATTTACAGAAAAGATATCATGAATTCTGTTTAATTTAATTGAATCTTATTCTTCCAAAAAATATATATTTAAATTAATGTTTAATACGGTAAGATATAATTTTTGGAATACATTTTAATAAAACAAAGTATATAGCATATGAATCTAAATGGCAAAAAATGAACGCCGAATGAAGTATAAATTTAAATTCACTTACTGTAAATCACCTCCGTCACCACCATTGCACTCATCGACACTTTCTTTTCAAAAGCTCAAACATTTTGACCTTCAATTGTTCGTCGATCATCATCATAATTTCTAAGGTTTTTGGTAAATAAGGAAATGAGTAACCCGACCCAATGAAAGTCTCGGGTCCCGATTGAACTGGCCAGACTGGGTTTTAAGACACTGGAAATAATAATTCCTTAACAAGTGAAAAGAGTCTTGTACTAAATAACTAAAATATTTAGTATTTTCTCTGTACGATTTCAACTCACTTTAGAACACAAAATTAAAAAAAAAAAAAAAAAAATCGCTTTAATTTCCTTTTCAATCTTGTGTATTATGATGGAAGCAACATGAATGTCAAGAAACGAATATCGTGATCTAATTAAACAATCCAATAGAAGCAAAACACAAGGTAACTCCTGTTACAGCAAAATGATAATTTAATCTGGCAATAATGATCTGACAGGTTTTGAGCGAGAAAGTATATATGGTCTCGCTTCAACATGCCGGAGGAAAGCTTTTGTATGGACTGCTGAATGCTGATGTGTTCCCGGGACGTGAAAATACAACCTGCATTATGGAATGAAATTTAGTAATGGATCTCCTAGGTGGTGCTCCCCTCGCAACACAGGTCCCTTAATGAATTTAATATACATATTATTTTATTAAATTTTATACGTGACATGAGGAGATGTAGCAATTATCGCAATCACGACTCTTTCTAGCATTCGTAGCCACTGATAGGATATAAAGCTACCTGGTAATTTCCGAGCGTATAAGACTTGAAACCGGCTGCACAATAATCAAAATAATACTCCCATGTCCGAATGAACTTCTCGTTGAATCCCAGAGCAAGAATTTTGCTATAAATGAATTCAATAACATCAATATACAGAATTTTGTTACACACAGCAGAAAACCCTCTTGGAGAACAATGCATGTGAAAGGTAAAATATTAGACAACTTCTGTGTTAATTTCAGTACCTTTGTTTCTCCATGAAATTTTTTCTCCAACACCGGAGTGTTTGGTAGTAATGGATTCCTATATTTTCCACATGCTCCACGCTGCAATAAAACAAGAAAAAAAGAAGTTAACTCTGCCGGAAATATGAAATAATGCCTGCAGAACATTGTTTATATGTACCAGAGTCTGGAAGCAGAAGCCATGGCTGATGTTATCCTACTTAATGAAGGAAGGCATCCACCAGGGAAAATATATTCCTTCATGAAGTCTGGACTCAGCCTAAACTCGTTATAACGCTCGTCCGGTATCGATATGAACTAGAAACATCAATAAAATATGATGTTCAAAGAAAAATAAGACTCATCTTTGTGAAATGTAGAATGTGTGAGCATTTAGCACTGCATTTGCAACCATATATCAATAATACCTGTAGAACAAGAAGCCCGTTGTCTGCCAGTACTGATTCGCAGCAACCAAAAAATTCCTCCATGAATTCATGGCCTACATGTTCAATCATCTCACTGAAAGAAGGGAATTAACAAATCATTTTATTGTATCCGGAATCAATGTTATGGTCATTTATAAAATAGTTGGTGGTAGAAGAACTTACCAGGAAATAATTCGGTCATATTTGTCGGTTTTAGGCAGTTGGCGATAGTCACAGAGATATAATCTGATACGATCCTGAACGCAGAAAAAGTTAAGCTTATGAACAATGTGATTCGGCTCCAGGAATATTAGTAATTTCTGAAAACTAAAATATTTCATTTACCTGAAGGCCAGCTTCCTTCACTTTCATTTCAGCGTATTTCAGTTGCTCTTCGGAGATAGTAATGCCTGTGTATTTGCATCCCGTTCGTTTGACAACTTCAATGGCTAAGGTTCCCCATCCACATCCAATGTCAAGAACTTCATGTTCTTTACTAACTCTTGCCTGGATGCATTTAATGAGAAAACCATAAGCATCACCAGATTAAGATTTTTGTAAATTTAATGAATTTAAGCAGACTCACTTTCTCAATCAGAAGAGAAACTTTTCTCATTTGGGCAACTTTCAGGTCTTCATCTTCGCTCTATAAAACAATTTGATGCATAAATAAGTGTATATCTCCGAAGAAGAATGAAGTAAAAATAAGCAAAGAAACGGATTCTAACCTTAAATACGGCACATGAGTATGTCATTGATTCGTCCAGGAACAGAGCGAAAAGTTTGTTGCTCTAGAAACACAAACCATAAGCTGTAAGTTTCCACATCATATAAGCTTCCATTAATAGCTTACTTGGTATTATTTCTTTCCAGGATTGCCCAAAAACATCAGTGGTGAAAGAAATTACCAGATCGTAGTGACGAGATATATTCCTGCGAGCTTGTGTAAGAGTATTTTGTCTTGATACATGGCGAAAGAAATACTTTGCGGATGCAATACCAGCTGTCAGTAACAATGGTGACCACCAACCCCTAAAGACAATGGAGGGAAATTCTGAATGTCATAAGATTTCAGGGGAAAAAAAAAAAGAAAGAAAAAAAACTAACAGTAATATCACATTCCAGCATTTCACCAATCACGATGTACCTTTTCTGGTTTAATTTGGAGACAGAAGAATCAAGATCTCTGTTGGCAATAAGAATCTGAAATATAATCAGCAAGGATAAAGTTTTTGCAAGTAGATACAGACAACAAAATTTGTTTTCGGAACTCAAATCAGTATCTTACCATAAATAAATTTAGAAGACCTTCTTCTTTATCCACAAACGAAAAATCTCCATTGATATATGAATCTGCAAGGCCTAAATCAGCCTGTGTCATAACCTGACAGCAATTGGGCTCATTAGTGGTGGTGAGAATTTTAAGCATAACATTTGAATATTAACATACTGCATCCCTTATGTTATATATTCGGAAAATTTCTTTAAAAAGATCTCAAACCTAAGTTGAGAGTATACCTTCCAGTAAAACTGGGGATTATGAACTCTCAAAACAGTTTTCAGATGACAGTTTTTCTTGGTTCCCTCAAAAGTAAACATTGTTCCTCCCTCCTCCAGTAAACTAGAACCAAAAAGCACATTGGATCAGTAACTTCATACTATTTTTACCGTAGTAAAAGAAAAAAGAAAATTTCTGTACAGATTGATGATATTGCTCCCTAGATTGCACATATATATATGTAAATGTTTGAGTTTAGGGGAATGGGAGTGTATGCATATTCGTGTGACAGGAAAAACAGGCAAAAATGATTCAAAAATACAAATGAACTCACATCAAACTGCCAGTAGAAATATAATGTCCTAGAAATCTAGCAACAAAAAGTCGCGCCCCTGTTTCCATCCACGACGGTACCATGTGTTTTGGATTGCTCAAAATTTCATAATGTTTTCCTAGCACACAGTGTGCAGCACTCATGCCTGCCTGCAAAGAAGCACATTTCACTTGTAAGCCACAGTCACCAAATTGATAGATTTTCTTTAAATTGCCAACATGATTAATATTGTGGAATGGAACATTTCATTCCATTCTAGACTGGCCACAGTCAACAATACTTTATTGCATGATAATACTAACTATACATTCAAAAAATTTTGGGCCGGATCTAGGTCACCCAACCCGGTTCACTAAAACCCGCCCAAATTTACCCTAGGTCACCCAACCCGGTTCACTAAAACCCGTCCAAATTTGCCCTAGGTCACCCAACCCGGTTCACTAAAACCCGCCTAAATTTACCCATTTTGTATGGAGAAAGTGAAGAGGAAATTGTATTTCCATTTTGCATGATAATAATAACATAAGTGGAGATATAGATATTGATCTTGGAAATGATATGAATGGTTGAAATGAAATAATATAAATTCTTAATTTTGTGATTAATTTTGATTATGTAATACTATAATTTAAAGCCAATAATATCACAAAATTCGTTAATTAATCTTTGTGATGATATTAATTTTTAGAATTATTTTATTATTATCTTTTAAAAAAGGCGTATCCTACAATACGATATGATACATGATTTGAAAAATTAGATTTTCGATACATGAGACAATATGCGATTTTACAACCATGGTTACCTTTAGTCCATCCTCATGGAAGCCATAACCTGAAATTAAAAGTAAAACAAATTACTGAGATGATCTGTATCAAAGGAGCTAACTAGTGTATATTCTGTGACTTTTTCCTTCCATTAGATAAAATGCTTACCCTGATAAGCTCCGCAAAACCAAATTCCTCTCTTTCCCTGAATACTTTTAAGCTCAAGTGAAGCTTTTGATGCAGCAACAGATGGGACTGGATGACCAGTTGTCCACTTAAGCAATGTATGTTCTGGCTTACGTTCCGGATTGAGTGTTACAAGAAAAGGTAAAGTGGTTTCACCAAGGTTCTGCAAGGTGAATTAATAACTAGAGCATTTAGACATAAAAAGAGTGATTCATTGGCAGCATTACGGAAGGTGACAGTTATCTAACTCCATAAACTACAAGCTCAATTTACAGAAGACATATGTTCCAAACCTGAAGCACATTGAGCCAGTAAGTCAAGCATACTTTGCTGTCTGTACTTCCAAGAAAGTTCCAAGCACTCCATGCTGCTGGGTTTTGGGGCATAAAACTTTTGTCACGATGAAGGAAAATATCACTGCCATAAAACGTTAAGAAATGATTTCACATTTTGTGTAGCAGATTACAAGAGTTGGCTATTTTATATCAGTTTCAGCATTCACCTATTCTAGAGGATTCTTCAAAAAGTAAACGGAAGAAAAATTTCCGATGGTAATGGAAGACATTGTACCTGTAGACATACTGGAATGCACCGAGTACTCTCGATTCATCAAATGTAGCTTGGCTTCCGAGTATTCTCAACGCATCTGGAGCATGAGCAGCCATTATGCAGCCATTATACGTTTCTTCGGAACCATCTCCACATACTACGGTGCAACCTGCAACAACATATTCCTTTCGTTATTCAGAAAAAAAAGGCCGGGTAATATATTCCCTTTTCAAAAGCTTTCATGTGAAGGATTGCGATAAAAATTTAAGGAATTGAATAACTAACCTTCATCATCAGCTGACACAACAGAAGACACCTCACAATCAGTTCTTATTCGACAACCCCAGTTCTCGAGTCGTTCCCTGACCTGATTTTAACATTGGCAGCTCCTCAAGTTGAACATTCTTGAAAAAAATATACTTCCATAAAGATAAAGAAAATCTGGAGTGTTTATGCATAGAAACAAAAGACACCTTGTTGACGTAAGAATGTGAACGCCATCTGACAGTAAGCCATTGTGGGCGGCCGAAGAGCTGAAGTAGATGATGATTGCGGCAAAATGAAAGAACAGAGAAAGCAGAGAAGCTCAATACTCCTTCAGAGGGGCACGACCATATCGAACCACATATTGGAATCTATAAAATTGCAGAATTATAATACTTATTATTACAAAGAAACAAAGAGCATTATCATTATAATGGAGTGTGCAAGATTAAGGATATGACAAAATACAGTGCTTCAGCAGTCTCACAAGATAAGCCTTCTGAAATAACTCCGAGTAGCCCCGCGACTTTACAAACTGCCCCAAGGTCTGATTGCGATCAATGTCTGGATTGTTTTCGAGCTCTTCAACATAACTGCAATTACAAAAGAAAAGTTTGAGCACAAAACGTTAACATAGTAAACTTGCTAGAACATGGTTGAAGAAAATAGTAGGTGACCCGAGAACATCATTCTTAAACTTGATAATTTCGCGAATCATTTGCCAAAAGTATGGATTGAGTATATTCTTCTTCTGTGCAAACAAGCTGGAGGGACCATTTCTGCTACCCCATTCGCAGCCGCGGCCTTTGTCTAAGCTCACTGCGAATGACATATCTGATATCTCCATATCAACTCCTAGACTCTCAAAGAACTCCATCATATTTGGATATGTTACCTGTCTCATCACGAACATTCAATAATCATTACTTGAAAACACTACATATAAAGCATGTTCAAGTATGGATAATTTCAGTGTTCTTCACAAAGATTGAAGTGGGCTCAATTCTTCTTCTATGAATGTCTTCAACTTGATAAAAAATGACACCCGAAAAGCACATTATCGCCATATCAACCAGAAATGGTTGGAAGAAAAACCTTTCAGATAATGAATTGAACTCATATTGTTCATTATTCAGTTCGGTTTCTATAATTCCTATAACCCTGTAGAAATTTGTATTAATTTATATAATCAAACGTCATTTTGGTTACCCATTAATAAGGAAAAATTATTCAAAGGACCTTTTCTTTTAACAACTTAGAAGCTGACCTCTTTAAAACTGGTTTAGTATTGAGACTTCCATCCAGTTTTTTGTTTTCTATTTTTACCCTCTCCGCAACTTTTCATGCCTTCGCCCTAGCGGTGCTCGAGTGAATTCTCTTCAGCGGTATGATGGCTTTCCTTAACTGTTAGAATAAAGAGGGTAAAAATTGGAAAAATGACATTTTCTTAATTGGTTTATTATATGAGACCATGCCTACAATGGTGATCGGAGAAAGTCACTTTAATGCTCCAGTGGTTTCTCTCTAACGCTAGAGTGGCTTTCCCTAACTGTTAAGAGTGAAGAGGTTAAAATAAATTAAAAAAATAAAAAAAAGGGATGAAAGATCTTATCTATATATTGAGTATGTTGAATATATTTTACAGGGTTGATTTTGTAAGCTTTTAGAAGTATGAAAAGGTTGTTTTTGTAAATATGTAAAGCAATATAAAAACGTCATCGTTTAGTGCTTATGTTTTTAGTATAACAGTTTTGTCTGTTATATAAATCAATGTAACTACTTTTTACATTTAATAAAAAAGAAGCATTCTCTCTCTTCTGTTTGGCTAAAGTGTTCAGCTACTGTTTCCCTCTCTTAATTTGCGTGTTCAATTTTGGTTCTGGACCTTTCTTGGTTTTTCTGCAAAAACCTTCATGGTATCAGAGCTTATGACCAACGTCTATGGCTCAATCGAATCCTGAATCTTCAAACTCTATTTCAAAATCAGAAATCGAACAAACTTGTGCTAAAAATGGCACAAATCCTAGTGTTTAGTCGTCTTTACCTACCATTTCTGTCAAGCTTGGAGAGAAGAATTACGGTCACTGGCGCTCACAAATTCTCCCAGCTTTAGCATCTCATGACCTCGATGGCTTCATAACGGGTGAGAATGTTTGTCCACCTATGCTTGTTATTGAAATATCCAATGATTCTGAAGAATTTGTAAAAAGGCCTAACCCTAAGTATTTTAGCAGGAAAAGAGTAGATCAATGTCTAGTAAGTTGGTTGTTTTCGTCAATATCTGAAGGTATGTTCATACTTGTAGCAAAATGTGTGAGTTCATATGAGATCTGGAATACCTTGGAGTTACATTTTCAGTCTTTTTCGAAGGCTAGGACATTGCATTTAAGGAACCTGTTACAAACTACCAAGAAAGACTCATTGAGCATCAACGAATATGTCTTAAAAATGAAGGAATTAGGAGATGAACTTGTAGCCAATGGTGTTAGTCTAAGTGATGAGGAGTTGTTGTTGTATATTATGGATGGTCTTGGACCAGCATATGATGCAGTAGTAGCAAACTTGACTTACAATAGTAACTCAGCTAATATTCAGGAAGCTCAATTCATGCTACACAAACATGAGATAAGGCTAGAAAGACAGCAAAGTCGCCTAACCAGTTTTCATGAACATATGACTTCTGCCTCGCTTGCTTCTAGACAAGATCCAAGTAACTCTCATACATCTACGTTTGTACCAAATACTCCATCTGAAGTCAAGCCTTCAATGTCAAACTATTCACCTCAAGGTTCAAGTTATAGTTTTCCTTCTAGTGCAAGTACTAATACTCCTTCAGGAGCTTATCCCACAAGGTTAACCTTTGGTTTTGGTAACTGTAGTTTTCAAGGACAAAATTTTGGCAGACCCTAATATTCACCTAATACACAACATTTCTTTGCTGGAGGACCTCAATTCAACAACAATATAGTAAAAGGAAGAGGCAGGGGGTAGAGGTTACTTCAAACCAAAAACTAATATGTTAGGTATGTGGAAAGACATGATATTCTGCCATACAGTGTTATCATAGATTTGATCAAGAATATCAAGGTTTTGTTGCTCCTAATTACAATCATCCACCATAGTCAAGTAACTACATTCCCTTAGTATTTTCATCAACCACTTTTGTTGAAGGATCAGATACTCCAGCTCAGACTTTTCTTATTGCAAATCTCAATTTTTTTGCTTATAATAACCCTCACATACCTAATACCTCCTTTGTCTCTTTTAATGATCACTCAGCTACTGGATTTCCACAGATGGTTCTTAATTCTGCTGTACCCTATCCATCTGCACTAAATAGTCAACATACTTCTGCACCTACTTATCATAGCACCACAGTTGATACCCCAGGGAACTTTGCACCAAGAGGTCTTCAAAACACTCTAGTAAATTCAGCTCCCATTGTGCAAGCTATAGCTACTACACAAACTCTAAGTGATCAGTTCTGGTACATCGACTCTGGTTCTTCAAATCACATGATAACTGATGGATCAAACTTAGTGGTTAAGACTTCTTATCTTGGAAATTCTAAGGTGCAAATTGGTAATGGATAATCTCTTCCAATCACTCACACAGGTATGCTCTTAATTCCATCCTTTGATATTCATAAACTTATTCATCTTAGAGATATTCTCTATGTTCCTCAAATTGCAAAAAATCCGTTAAGCATCTCTCAAATTACTAAAGACAATAATGTATTTGTGGAATTTCATGCAGATTATTGCTTGGTAAAGGAGAAAAACAGTAAAGCTATTCTACTTCAAGGCATTGTTAAGGATGGATTGTATTAGCTTGATCTTTGTCATTTTGCATATCCAATTTCAAACTGTCTTAGCTCTTCTACTACAGCTTTCCTGTCCTCATCAATAGAACCTACTGGTTCAGCTTCACATAATGTTAGGAATAAACATGTCACTCATTTTAGTAATGCTAGTCATAGTCCTCATACTATCTGTAATTCTGATGACAAGCTGAATAAGACTGCAAGCTTGGACTCACCTCTATTATGGCATGCAAGACTAGGGCCTCCTAATGTTAGAACTTTTCATGCTGTCTTAGAAAAGTTAAATGTAAAAAAGTCCTTGACAAGCAATAAAACTTTCTTTTGTGAGGCATGTTAGTTTGGGAAATTGCAACAATGTCGTTTTCCTATTTCTTCTTCTAAAGCTACTGTACCTCTAGAACTGGTTCACTTAGATCTGTGGGGTCCAGCTCTCATAATTTCTAGAGAAGGATATATAAGTATTATATTATCTTTGTTGATGACTTCAGTCGTTTTACCTGGATCTACCTTTTGAAACTCAAACCTAAGGCTTATACAGCCTTTGTCTAGTTTCACTGCTTTATAGAAAGGCAACTAAATCATAAGATTAAAACATTACAGACTGACTAGGGAGGAGAATTTAGAGCTTTCACTAGTTATTTACAACATTATGGCATACAATTTAGATATTCCTGCCCCTATCTTCATCAGCAAAATGGCAGGGTGGAAAGAAAACATAGATCCATCATAGTGTTTAGACTGTCTCTCTTAGCTTACGTTGGAATGCCTTTAGCCTACTAGTGGGCAGCATTTAGTACAACCACTTATCTTCTTAACTACATCAGCTCCTGAGTTTGTGTCACTCTCTACTATTCTGTTTAATAAAGAACCTAACTATGACTATCTCAAAGTATTTGGGTGCAGTTGCTACCCTTATCTCAAGCCCTGCAATAAGCACAAATTGGCTTTCACATTGAGAAATGTTCATTTCTTGGCTACAACTTATCTCACAAAGGATATCATTGTCTTAGTTTATCTGGTCGAGTGTACATTGTTAAGCAAGTGAAGTTTAATGAAGTGGATTTTCCATTCAAAACTGGATTTTCATCTTCAGAACTGCCCTTATCTCATGATATCCTCACCAGCTCATTTGTCACTTCTTGGACTCTTCCAAAGGATTCAATAGCTGCTGTTTCTAATGTCAGATACTCTCATTTGCCTGCTTCGCTTAAGAGATCAGACAGTACTTCTAGTTCTACTTCAACTGATCCTACTTAAATAGATCCATTATAGTCACCTCATTCCCTAGCACCAGTAGTTGTTCTTCCTCATGAAATTGATCTTCCTTTAGCTGATTTCCATAATATATTAGGAACATCACTCAATTTCATCCCTGTCAATGAATCCTCAACTATCTCTTCTCCATACAGCTTGTCTCCTACAACTGATTCTCTCCAATAGTACCGGTTACTTCTTTAGATTTATCTCATACATCACCTGATCATCATATGAACATTTTGCCTGCTTCTCATCAATCTACAGTAGCTGGTAGCTCCACTAGCCCAACTTTAAACACTTATCCCATGTAAACACGATCAAAGACTAGTACTAAACCTATCAAAAGATATACTGCCTATCCAGCTATGGTCTCCTCAACTACTATCTTGTTAGAACCAAAGTCTATTACTGAGGCTCTACTTATTCCTGAATGGAAACAAGACATGGTAGCTGAATATAAGGCCTTATTAAACAACAATACATGGGAGCTGGTTCCATATGAAGAAGAGATGTAATGAAAGACAGGGAAAAGTCAAACCAGAAAGAGTTGAAAACCCCGTTCAAGTACCGCCTACTAGAGAAGAAAGAGAAAGGCCGATACCTCATATAATACAAAATTAGATTGAGCCGATTTATGGGCGTCCAAGTCAACATCAGCCATCAGACTTTAAAGGTACAATGGACCCTTTAGTGGTAGAAGAATGGCTTAGGTCCGTTGAGCGTACGATGACACTGTTTCCTATGATGAACCAGGAGAAGATTCGGTATGCCAGTTTCTTATTTTGGGGTGATGCCCGCATTTGGTGGGAATTGATGAAAGACACTCATGATGTTCCGGTGATGACCTAGGGTGAGTTTAGAGGATTATTTGAAGTTGAGTATAGAACGAAGGATCGAGTTCATGAGAAGGTCTAAGAATTTATCAGTTTACAACAGGGGTCTAGTACAGTGAAAGAGTATTCAGTGAGATCTTCATATTCTCTTAAAATAACTTTAATAAAAATTAACTAAGGGCTATAAAACATAATTTAAATCATGTACCTCCATGTTGGGCGTTACAAGGGATGAATGTAGTAGGTAGCAAATAGGTTTTTAAAACAAAATTGAACTATGATGGTACTTTTCAGAAGTATAAAGCCAGGCTAGTAGCCAAAGGCTTCCAGCAAACTCCTGGCCTGGACTACTTTGATACTTTCTCACGAATGGTCAAAGCAGCCATAATAAGAGTAATGTTGTCTTTAACAGTTCATCAAGGATGAGATATTCAATAGCTAAATGTGAACAATGCCTTTCTAAATGGTGAATTGACATAAACAATCTTTATGTTACCACCTGAAGGCTATATTGAATTTGAGCCACAACAGCACCATCCACAACGGGTTTGCAAATTACAAAAGGCCTTATATGGCCTTAAACAATGTCCCAAAGCTTGGTTTGATAAGCTCAAGTCTGTCTTACTTGCATGGGGTTTTGTTAACTCTATCTCTGATGTGAGTTTGTTTTACTATAAAAAAGATTTTGTTACAATGTATCTACTTGTATATGTAGATGACATTTTGGACATTGGAAATGATGATCAGCTCATTTCCAAGTTGGTTGCTGATTTGAATGCCAAATTTGTACTTAAAACTTTGGAAGCAGTTCAATATTTCCTAGGGTTTGAAGTTAGTAGAAATTCCTCTGATTTGCTTCTCACATAGCCAAGTATGCTCATGATTTATTAGTAAAGGCAGGTAAGGTAGATTCCAAGCCATGTTCTACACCTATGACCACTGGTCTTAATCTTGGCACAGAAGGGTGTAAGGTATTTGACCAACCTACGTTGTATAGAAGTATTATAAGTGGTTTACAATATCTGACTCTGTCAAGGCTAGACTTGGCTTTTGCTGTCAATAAATTGAGCCAGTTTTTGCAGCAGCCTAATGAGATTCACTGGACAGATGCAAACGCATTCTGAGGTATGTTAAAGGTACTTTAAATCATGGCATTTTGTTCACTAACAGGAAAGCTTTTGTTTTAGAAGCCTTTGCAAATGCTGATTGGGTTGGAGATGAGTTGGATATAAGATCCACTAGTGGGTATACTGTTTGTTTAGGAGGAAATTTGGTGCAATGGTCATCTAGGAAACAAAAGGTAGTCTCCTTGTCCTCAACTGAGGCTGAATACATGTCCCTAAGCCAAGCTGCCATTGAAGTAGTTTGGGTTCAAAATCTTTTCCAAGAACTTGGCATTCACACAAGTCACATTCCAGTAATTTGGTGTGATAATATGAGTGTTGAGGCACTCTCTTCTAATCCCGTTTTTCATGCAAGAACAAAGCACATTGAAATAGATGCGCACTTTGTTAGAGAGTTGGTGACTAGAAAGTTGTTGAATGTTCAATACATTTCTACAAAATTTCAGATGGCAGATGTGTTTACCAAGGCTCTACCAAGTTCTAGGTTTGTAATGCTTAGGGACAAACTGAATGTCATTGATACATTGCCAAATGAAGCTGCTCATACTAATCTTGACAAATCCAGTTCATGATACTAAGATGCTACAGTGCCTTACCAAGATATGTTATGTTTAGTTCACTTTGTTTGTTGGGAACTAGCTGGCCTGCTCAGTATAAAGAATGTCAATTTGTTATCTAGAACATGTTTTGCCCTCCTAAATTGGTGCCTTAAGTGAGGATGCTTATTAGTAAGTGTTACCTTATGAAAGTGAATGACAAAATGTCAAAAAAAATCAATGTCAAGATTAGTACACTGACAACTAAAGGTTGCATAAGTATAGTTGAGGAAGTCTTGCTTACGGGAAAATATTGATGTTTGTGTTTCTTTGTCTAGCTGAGGAAGTTTTGGTCACAGGAGAATATTGGTGTTAGCATCTTGGTTCACACAGGTTTTACCAGTTTAGTTTATGGGAGGATATTGAGTATGTTGAATATATTTTACAGGGTTGATTTTGTAAGCTTTTAGAAGTATGGAAAGGTTGTTTTTGTAAATATGTAAAGCAATATAAAAACGTCATCGTTTAGTGCTTATGTTTTTAGTATAGCAGTTTTGTCTGTCATATAAATCAATGTAACTACCTTTTACATTTAATAAAAAAGAAGCATTCTCTCTCTTCTGTCTAGCTAAAGTGTTCAGCTACTGTTTCCCTCCTTAATTTGCGTGTTCAATTTTGGTTCTGGACCTTTCTTGATTTTACTGCAAAAACCTTCACTATAAACCAATTAAGAAGATGTCAAATTTCTATTTACATCCTAAAAAAGGGTCATTTTATGATTATTCCAAGTAATAACTTTTTGGTTGTATGTACCAATGTTTTAATTTCATAAAATAACAGATAGCTACGTAGTGTATAAAACTATAATATAATTTATGATAAATAAAACATTGTTTCATTGATGGTATTATATAAAATATATCTTAAACATTTCCTATTTTTTAGGGTTAATTTGTTTACCTCCACTTATCCCCAGTATAATTTTAAAAAAGGGCATGGATGAAACCAGGAATTAATTTCCCTAGTGTAATTTTATAACAGGGTAAGAGCGAAACCAGAAATTAATTTTGGTAAGGGCTGACAAAAAATATTAAATATTTATTAAAACAATATAGCTCTTTCGAATGCGAGAAATTTGTGTTAGTAAACATAGTACATATTCAGTATACTGCAAAAATATATTTTATTTTAAAAGTGAAGAAAAATTGAACACAATACCCGTGTGAAAATTGAATTAACTAGGATCTTGTTGGGAAGAGAACAAATTACTTTTTAATCTAAGAATTTAAAAATAAGGGAAGAAGGGTATGGGAAAAAACTGGGAAAAATTATTATAAAATGAATTGATTCAAACCAAAAGTGTTCAAAATTAGAGAATTAAGAGATATTAAAAAAAAAAAAAAAATATCAAATAATAACTTATAAGTTTAAATTTAATTACAAATCTAAGTTTTGGAAATGTGACCCTAACCCTTGTGCGTTTGGCGTTTTTGTAGTGAACACCTACTAGTTTTGGAAATGCCACCCTAACCCTCATTTTTATTTTAGTTTAAAAGAAAAAAACGTTTTTACTATTCATCTAAATTCAATCAATCTAAATTTTAACATCCAAAATATATCAACAATGTTTAGAGATTAATATATTTTTTTAAAGTTAAATTGATGACATTATTGATAAATTTAAAGGTTGAATTAATAACATTTCCAAAACCAGTGAATACTCACTACAAAATGGTTAAACTCTTGCGAGTTAAGGTCACATTTTCAAAATCATTTCAAAAAGGTCAAACATAGAGGTTTTACTATAAAAAAAACCCTTTTAAAACACCTTCATAATTGAAGAACTCTCGCTAACCTCTTCGTTTAAGTACCACTGACATCCCTTAAGATTTTCTTAGTTATCGGTTGTTGATGCGTGATTTTAACACCAACTAATCGACACGTGCATAACGTTGATTGATCAAAGGACACACGTGATTATCGAGAGAATGTAGAGTAAATGCAAAGAGAGCTTTTTAAAGTGGTTCGGATGCTAAGGTAGCAAGTCCTACGTCCACTGATTTGTATTAGTATAGTGGGTCAGGTCGCAACAGCAGACTGACTTACCAATTATTAGGAAAAGTAAATTCAAAGTTTGCAAGAGAGAGAAGGAGAGTTCCAGTGTAAAAATGGTCGAATCCCCTTCATAAAGGGGTCTTCCTCTTTTTATAACGAGATGAATGCATGTAATCATCATTAAATCCATGGGTTAGTGTGAATGTCAGGATATAATCCGGCTTTACGTCACATTGTCCACGTCCTAAGCTGATTTCACGCGATTTGGAGCAGAAAAATGGACACGTGAGAGCTCCAGTGCGTCTGGTAGGCCTGACGTGCACTTACCGTTCTGACGGGAGCAGGCCACACTTTATCACGTGACTTCCCACGTCAGCCCTTGATTTCCCAGGCATAACATCCGTAACTTCCCTAATAAGGATTGGTTAGCAAAAATTAGAAAAAAAAACCTCAAGGAAGACCAAAGATACTTCCAAGAAAGATGAAGGGTGTTTAATTATGAAATCGTATAAAAAGTTCAAAACTCATTGGAGATTTAGCGAGATCAGCACCAAGAATTTTAAGTAAAACTGTCCTCACTCTATATTATTTAATGTTGCCGGCGAAATTGGATGGTGACCAGAAGTAGATAACACATGAGAGCGGTGAGTCAAAGTACACGTTCCTTTAACACATGGGTGAAGACAATTGTTTAATCTTCTGTAGATGGGTCCATAAGAATAATACTTCGCTTTCTTTTCTTTCTAGTTGCATCTTTCATATTGTTTGTTGATTTTGAGAATATAAATATCTTCTTATTCGATCCTAAAGTTCAGATACATGCATGAGAAAGAATGTAAATAAAAGACTTACATGTTTCGGGTTTATTTTAATCTCATTGACAATGAAGTTAGTGATAAAAGAGAATCAAGACCCTGCTATTAAGACAAATAAAAAGAGATTTATTAACAGTGTTAATCTGATAATGATATGACTAGTCATGGATTCGTAAGTCAAAACAACAATTAAATAATTAAATTAAATTAATTATTTAGTCGAAGAAGAAGAAGGTATCTATTAATTGTAGCACTTTTTATTTTGTTTTATTTTTTTTTTCCAATAGCAAGTGTAATGAAATTTAATAAGATAAATTCAAACCAAAATTTATAATTTATTCATCTTTTATATATTATTGAATCTTTCTAATTCATTGCACTAGATATTTTACTACCATTGTTGGAAAGCCATAAATATAGATATTATGATAATTTACTTCGTTCCAAATTCTGTGAAGCAGAAAGAAAACTGAATGCAGAAAGAAAAAAGAGAAAGACAGTTAAACTTACGCGATTGAAGACCATGAAACCGAGGTCTAAATTAATGGCATCGAAAGTGACAGTCTTCGCATGGCCGCCAAGGTAGTCTTCCTTCTCGTAAAGCACCACATCAACGCCTGCTTTTGCAAGAACAAACGCCGAAACAAGTCCACTAATCCCGCCGCCAACCACCGCCACTCTCATCTTCTTCGACATTTTGCTCGCACCTTCAAAACAAATTCAAACTTCATTAACCCCCTTGGAGGGTCATCAAGTCACAAGAAAGAAAAGAAAAGAAAAAAAAAACAAAAACAAAAACAAAAACCCTTTAGACTAGGTGATATAATATCACATTTTTCAAAAACTGAAAAACTGTCTCCTGAAATCTCTTTGTAAAACAATGGTTTGAATTAATGGTATTTGGATAAGATAAATCAAAAGAGCATAGAATTGAAGTTACCTGAAGGGACTGACGGTTGAAGTTCTGAGATATTTAAGGTGATCAATCAATTAAGCAATAAGTAATGGCATTGATATAGCTTCAAATTGGAATGCAGAGAGGGTGTGAAATGGAAGGATAAATGTCGGTGGCAATGATAGCAAAGAGAAATGTCCTCTTTGGCGCTGTTGAAGATAATAACAGTACTGGATAGAGATAAGCCTTCAAGGGAAGAGTGTGTCAATTATTATTTATTAATGGAATTTGGTAAACTTTTGTGGGTAAATTATAAGCAAATGTCTTGAAACAATTACGATTAATTATTATGATCATGAATTCTGTTTAATTTAATTGAATCTTATTCTTCCAAAAAATATATATTTAAATTTAGGTTTAATACGGTAAGATATAATTTTTAGGATACATTTTAACAAAACAAAGTATATAATATATGAATCTGAATGACAAAAAATGAATGCCGAGTGAAGTATAAATTTAAATACATTGTTTTACAGGTCAGTTATTTATTTATTTTTATTTTTATTATGATTGGGGGTGTTCGGACCAATTTACGTATACCTTAACTAATTTTTCAGAACCCAAGAACTATCAACATGGTAAAAGCTCTAATAGCTACCTTTATTAATAATCGTGAAGACCTGAACTCGGGAGACTAGACTAGTGAATTTATCTCTTGTGTTTCGATTTTAAAGTAAGGAATTGTGTTTAAATTTCATATATATCACACAAATCCCGTAATTAAAGTCAACATTAAACTATTTAAATTTATACCACGAATCTAATTTGAATTTGGAATATCGCTAAATTGATGCAAAAAAAATTATGAAAAAAAAAAATAAATGTGACCACCTAAATCTATGTTTATGATAGACATCCTTACCTACACATTTTGGCCGATATGTCTTAGCATATCGAATCTCCAAAAAAAAAAAAATTATGAAAAAAAAAAAAACACATATGACCACCTAAACCTATGTTTATGATAGACATCCTTACCTACACATTTTGGCCGATATGTCTTAACGTATCGAATCTAATTTGAATTTGGAATATCGCTAAATTGATGCAAAAAATTATGAAAAAAAAAAAACACACACGTGACCACCTAAACCTATGTTTATGATAGACATCTTTACCTACACATTTTGGCCGATATGTCTTAGCGTATCAAATCTAATTTGAATTTGGAATATCGCTAAATTGATGCAAAAAAATTAAAAAATTATGAAAAAAAAACATATGTGACCACCTAAATCTATGTTTATGATAGACATCCTTACCTACACATTTTGGCCAATATGTCTTAGCGTATCGAATCTATTTTGAATTTGGAATATCGCTAAATTGATGCAAAAAATTAAAAAAATTATGAAAGAAAAAAAAACACATGTGACAACCTAAATCTATATTACCTACACATTTTGGCCGATATGTCTTAGCGTATCGAATCTAATTTGAATTTGGAATATCGCTAAATTGACGCAAAAAATTAAAAAAATTATGAAAAAAAAAAAACTCATGTGACCACCTAAATCTATGTTTATGATAGATATCCTTACCTACACATTTTGGCCGATATGTCTTAGCTTATCGAATCTAATTTGAATTTGTAATATCGCTAAATTGATGCAAAAAATTAAAAAATTATGAAAAAAAAAAAACACATGTGACCACCTAAATCTATGTTTATGATAGACACCTACACATTTTGGCCGATATGTCTTAGTGTATCGAATCTAATTTAAATTTGTAATATCGCTAAATTGATGCAAAAAATTAAAAAATTATGAAAAAAAAAAAAAAAAAACGCATGTGACCACCTAAATCTATGTTTATGATAGACATCCTTACCTACACATTTTGGCTGATATGTCTTAGCGTATCGAATCTAATTTGAATTTGGACTATCACTAAATTGATGCAAAAAATTATGAAAAAAAAAAAAAAAACATATGTGACCACCTAAATCTATGTTTATGATAGACATCTTTACCTACACATTTTGGCCGATATGTCTTAGCTTATCGAATCTAATTTGAATTTGTAATATCGCTAAATTGATGTAAAAAATTAAAAAATTATGAAAAAAAAACACATGTAACCACCTAAATCTATGTTTATGATGGACATCCTTACCTACACATTTTGGCCGATATGTCTTAGTGTATCCACGTGTTTCTTTCCATGGTTCCAGCTCATTTGGTAGCAACGTGGCTCAATTACATACCCATAAATTTCTTCTATATGATGAAATTTCTATTCCATTTTCAAACATATGGGTCCTCCACTTTTCAATTTTCTTCTAACACGTTCCTTTCCTTTTTCTTATTATTTGAAGTAGAAAAGTCTTTTCATTTAAAAGCAAATTATTATCATAGTATTATTACATCTAAATAATATCAATTTTACAACCACCTTTTTTTTTGACAGTGTTAATTATATGTCATATCATACTTTAAAATAAAAGATTAATTAAATTGAATATATTTTAAGGGTTGTTATGTAAAATAATCGCATCCCTTCATGTTTGTTTTATTCACCATCGATGCTAGCCTTTGCAATTAATCTTGGTTCATGTTTTCCAAATGTTTAATCACATGTTAATTTTTTTTTTTTTAAATTTTCACCACCAACGTGTTAATTTCTTGATGCCATATATAGTTTATTATTTAGCATTGAGTTATATGTAATGCTAAATAATCTTGGGTGGCCAAAATGTTTATTGACCATTATGCCCTCACTTATAACGATTTTTGACCATCTTGTCCTTCATCACAACTAAAATTATTAACAAAATTATACTTTAAGTATTAAAGTGGCACTTTAAAAGTTTGAGGGTGGGAAGTTGTTTTTTTTTTTTTTTTTTTTTTTGGGGGAAAAAGTCGTTAACTCTTTAACATATAAGTTAAATATATACGATAAGATTTAGAGTAAATGGCTTTTTCCCACCCAAATAATGGCTTAATGACACTTTTCCATCGACAGCCTTTTAAAATGCCACTGTACTATGCAAATTTATATTCTATTTCCGATTTTGGCACCGTTGCAACCATACATCACTACCATTTTCTTCCCCAATCATCATTTACTAAAACCTTTAAAACCTACTCCTACTGACTCTATCAATCGCCGACAATCGAGTGATTAGGGTTTGCGTAGCTATCTCTCCCTTCCCAAGTCAAATTCCGATCAATCCCAATCACCAAAGTCCAATCTTCTACTATCAAAAGCTCGAACAGCTTGGACCGAGTTTGCTATTTGTTCGTTGTTGGAATGTAAATTTAAATAATAAAGTGATATTTTAAAAGTTTATGAGCGAAAAAGTATCATTAAATCATTATTTATGTAGAAAAAATCATTAACTCTAGGATATATAGATATAGTGTAAAATAAAAATATATTAAACTTTTACCAAATTCAATGGATATAAGATGTCTAAATACATTCATCTGTCATAGCATCAAACTGTGTAAACATGTGCAAGGTTCTTAAACATGGCAAACGATTATTAAAGCAGGGTCCACTTGAGGAAATAGAAAAATCCAACACTGTCATTTTCACAGGAAATGGGCACAAACTAAGGGTAGTACTCCAGGGAAAGAAGACTATGGTTTGTTATAAGACTAAGACAATACGATAACATCATTGCAAGGGTTATTGCTTTGGAATACAGCAATAGGCTCCATTAACCAAACCTTTCATTTTAACAAACAATTAAAAAAATTTAGAAAATAAAAAACTTTACATAATGCAGACAGGCAAAAATTAATTTCCTGAAAGCGGTAAGATTTATTTTAAGAAGTATGAAGGATCATACTTGCAAGCATATAGCTTTCAAACAAAGCAAGGCAGCTCATTCATCTCCTAAAGTAGTAACTTATTATAACAATTTTGAAAGGTTAGAATTCTATTGGGAAAGAGTGCAAAGATTAAGCAGAGCAAGCTTGCCCTCATCTTCATATCTTTCGTCTTTATTTAATGGAGTGAAAACTATTTAAGTTATTATGATGATAAACAAAATCAGAGATATTAATTCCCCTGCTCAGTAAGAAACTGCTAAAAACTGTAGACATTATCGGCCAAAGGAAGAGATTACCCGTTGCCAACTATTTTAGGTCTCTCAAAGCCAGTAAATATCACTTACATATATTTGGGAAACATCATTCCATTATTTTAATGAAAATCAAAATATTTCTTGGGCTTTGTCACAGACAGACACACGAAAAGTAGTGACTAAGATTAAAAATCTACCAAATGCATGTGTTTGTGGCATTCAATATTTAATGGTCAAGGTTAAGTGAATCTTTTATTTTATAAACATTTTCATGGGGATTATCCAATAGAACCCTGTAAGGCCAAGTGTCATGAGCCCGAGCCTCCCACTAATCTGAGCAAAGAGTTTCACTTGCCAACCAGAGTGAAAGACGAGTTGGTTTGAATGTTTGATAGCATTGGGAAGCTAAAAATACAACTACTCCTTATCTATTAGATGGGTCTCTTTATGTACATTTGGTAGAAGGAATGGTGTATTAATATGAATTTTTTATTAATAGAAAAATAGATTATTTTTAAAATTTCTAGAAATGTTTAAAAAAATATATTTAATTGGTTGTAATTAGACCTAGACATTTAGGATTGATCCTATAAAGCTGGGCCAAAAGACTGATCCTAGACATTTTAATTATTTATTATTTTATTTGTTGAAGTTTTTTATTTATTTCTTGCATAAATTATTTTTCGTTGGCGAAATTTTTTATCATTTCTTAAAGTTTTTTATGAATCCACCAATACATTAAGTGATATTTATTATCTTACGACTAATTTAGCGTTAGATATTTTACTTCAAATTTTTCAAACTTTTGCTAAATATAGATATAATGACATCTTAGTGGAAATTGTTTCAAAGATGAAAAAAATACGAGAAATATTGGTTAGATATTCTATTCTTATATGAATTAGGCCTTGTTGTAAATCTTATGTTTAAATTACACGTAGTTAATTGTATAGTTACTGAGATAGACCAACATTTAGGACATGATTATACGTATTATTTGATTAACTTTAAGCAAAAATTGGAAAGCCTTTTTTCTTTATATCAGAGCAGGTACAATGGAACTGGAACGTCCAGCAGAGATGACCAACAAGACCCTGATGAAGACAACTATCAAGAATCAAGCATGTAGACGTATATGGAACATCGCAGTGGAAGTAGTAGCTCCAGTGCATACATACATGGACCAAATGAGCTGAATCGCTACATACAAATAGACATGTTCTACATGACGAAGAAGGAGAAACGTGAAATGGATGTGATTAAATGGTGGAAACAACATCAAAGTCGATTCCCCATTGTAGCCTAAATGGCATGTGATATTTTATCTATGCCGGTTTCTACAATTGCATTTGAGTTAGCATTCTTAATGAGTGGCCGAATTGTTTAAGACAAAAGATGCTCTTTAACCAATGAGATTATTGAAGTGATAACGTGTTTATGGGATTGGACTCATGCTAAGAGAAGACTACAACAGCACTCTGAAGATCCTAAACTACTCGAATTCTTCAAGAACACAAATTTGAACAATGTAAATATCGTTGACGATGTATAATTTAATAAAAATAAATTTATTTAATTGTTTATTTGTGAAGTGTGAATGTATGATTGTGTGAATATTACATTTATGTTAAAATTAATTAATTAAATTATCTCTTTAAAGTTTAAATTTAAATCCCCATATTTATAAATTATTATAAATTATAATTACCCATTAATTATAAATTATAATTAACCATTAATTAATTAATTAATTTATTATTTTTTAAAATTAATTAAAAAATTTACTAATCTCTCGGATGGAAATAAATTTTCCAGGCCCCTAAAAATTACATGAAACCCCCTTACATAATTTTTTTGGCCCCTTAAATATAAAAACAATTGGGGGTGAAAAATTAAATTTCTAGGCCCATAAGACCCTTCCCAAGGACTGGTTTGAGAGGTTATTATAGAGAATAATTAAAATCAAACATGATAAATGATTAAACACTAAAAGATTATTGAAAGATTTAAGGAATTTTAACTTACAATAAAAGCTTTCTTTTTGGAGAGCTTTGAGAGGTTACATGAAAAGAGTGAGGGAGAAGAAAGTTTGAGAATTGACTTTTTAAAAGCTTGGTTTACAATGAATGAGTCCTCCAATTTATAGAAATCTTATCTTACTATAGCATAACATGAATATTATTGAAGGAATATTTTTTAATATTTTTAGAGCATCAAATGTCTCTTTTTGTAGGGAATCTTTGACTCTTCATTATTATGCCGGATATTCTCTGATTCGGATGTCGGTTCTTTGGCCATTCTTCTTTTTGAGAGAAGAGGCAATTTTGAACTGTGTAGAATAACTTAGATGATTCCATAACAGTCATCTTCATTGCTTTGGGCGAGATTGATTAAGGCACTGGAGCTTTGGTTAGATTCTTTGTCTTCTTCTTCATCTTCATCTTGGAGTTGTGAAAGAATAGTCTTGAGGTGGTTTTTAAGTTCTTGTTTTGTTTTGGCTCTTGCTAAGGATACTGATGTCACAATTTTTTCCGTTAAAAAATGGTGATTTCAAGGGTAAGTGCCTAAGTTGGATGAGGTAAATTTGAGAGACAAAGTTGAATTTTTTCTTTGGACACATGGGATGCATCATATTTATCCCACCACTTGACTTTAAATTTCTGGATCAAATTAGGGAGATTGCTAATATTTTGGACAATTTCACATTCCCATTGTAAAATCCACGAGAGGTGGAACTTTGCTGAGAAATGAAGTGATGGAGGGAAATTTGAATCTGCTTCGGAAACTTTGAATTTGAGCTTGAACTCATTGAATCCTTCATAGACAGTTGGGGGTGGGATTTCGGGAATTAATCCAAAATGATCCCACCATTGGGAAAACCAATTGGGAAATTTGAAAAAAGTGTTTCTTCTGAAATAGATCATCCATGAGTGCCTGTGATGACTATTTTGGAGAAAGAGTGATTTGTTCTAGGCCTACACAAACCAATCCAAAAAAAATCTTAATATTCTCCAAGAATACTCAATGTCAAAGAAAGAAATTAATCACGTTATCCTCCAGGAAGAAGTTAAAAGTAAAAGAATCGAATCTCAACTTCAACAGAATGATATCCGCTCAAAAATAAAACAAATACAAAAAAACTATTGAAATTCAAATCTACTCTTACCTACCTAATTCTTTTTGGGAAAGGAAAAAAACATATGGTCAGTTTGCCTTATGAAAAAGATTTTGATGAAAAAGAAATACCTACAAAAACCAGACCAATACAAATGCATAAAGAATTAGAAGAACATTGTAAATGGCTCTGAACCATTTACTATGTTCAAAATCATTGATACCAACCATTTATAGGATCCAATACAAAGTAATGCATTGTAAATGGTAATGCAATCTTTGATACTAGAACCATCGCTATAGCAACCATTTATCAGATCCAATACAAAGTAATGCAATCTGCTTTTGAAACTAGAGCCATTAATCATGACCAAAAGGGCCACATAATGTTGTTTCAAATTGATTTAACAAGATCAAACATAACAGTTCCTAAAACAATAAATTGGGACCACATAACTTTACTAGAGGATTGAGGATTAGCAAATGTAGTCATACCTTTAAAAATAAGAATTCCTAAACCTTTAACCCAACCAATCCGAAATTCAGAGATTGAAAACATAACTGAAAATTCTGATGGAAGTGTTCAGATTAGGTTAAGTAGGCCTCCAAGAATAAGTTTTGATGACTCACACTTATCCTCATCCAGATTAAATCCCAAAGAACCTCTTGAACAAAGAAGATTTTCTTGTTCAGTAAAAGACAAACCCCAAACCACCCCCCCCCTCTGCCCCCTGTCGGGACCTAGCCAAGTTAAAACAAATATTCAAGGAATATATAATTCATCAACAATACCACAACCTTATTATTCAGTTCAAACACCTTCCCAACAAGATGGGGAAGAGACATCACAAAGAATGTCTCCAACTTATTCCCAAATGACAAATTTGCCAGAATTAAACATGATTGAAAAATTTGAATTAGACAAAAACTTCTTAAGAAAGGATTTTTATTCAAAAGAAAATCAAGAATTAAGGGAAACATTCTTCAAAAACTTTAATAAAAAAGAGAGATATAATTCAACAAAATTTTTACAACTTTATGAAAACAAACCAAATTCTTATACCTTTCTTTCAATGGTTTGATAGTGAAAAAACAATCAATGTCCAAACAAAAGCAAAACAGTGGAAAATCACAAGAGGAAAAGATATTGAAGAAATAGAGTCAATTCATCCACCTTTAGTAGAAGTAACGATTCCCTATAAAGGAGTAGAAATTAAGGCTTTACCTTTTAAAGTCAAAGAAAATTTAAGTGAAATATCAGGAAATGATGTAAAAAAACTTTAACCAATGAAGAAGAATTTAAGCAAGAAATAAATAAAAAACTCCACCAAATAAAAGAAGAATTCTCTAGCATTGTCGCACTAGAAACCCCACAAACTTCCAGACATATAAATTTTATTGGCAAAACAAATTCATCAGAATCATCAGAAACTGATGATCAAAATACATCCTCAAGTGATAATTCTATTGAAATCAACAACATGAATTGGAATAAACCCCCAAAAATGTATTATCCAAGAGCTTCAGCTCAGATGTAGTTTGGGAAGAATCCTCTCAAATACAACAAAGAAAATACAATGCCAATTCTATCTATGAATGGAACATAGATGGAATGTCTGATTATAATATTATTATGGTCTTACAACAAATCACCATGGTCAGTAATGCCTATAGGACTAAACATAATTCAACAGACCAAGCCATAGTCCACTTGTTAGTAGCTGGTTTCATTGGCTCTCTCAAATCTTGGTGGGATAGCCACCTACAAGATCAAAACCAAAGTGAAATTCTTAACACAATCAAGATTGATGATAACGGAATACCAATTTTGGATAAAGATGGTAATGAAATTTAGGATGTTGTTAATACCTTAATTTTTGTAATAACTCCACTTTGTAGGAGATCCTGCAAACGTAAAAGACAAAAGTCAAGCTGCATTAATGAACTTAAATGCAAAACCCTTCATGATTATAGGTGGTATAAAGAAACATTCTTTTTTAGGGTTATGCAAATGTCTGGTAATAACAAAGCTTATTGGAAGGTTAAATTTTTAGCAGGATTACCCAACATCTTAGCTGAAAAGGTTAGAGAAAAAAATTAGGAAACAATATGATGGTATTTATACCATATGACAATTTAACTTATGGACAATTACATAGTTTTGTCCAGAAAGTTGGAATGAAAATTTGCAAAGATGAAAAACTTGCCTACCAAATGCAAAAAGAAAGAAAACAGTTAGGAAAAGAATTAGGAATTTTTTATCAACAATTTGACAATCATCACAAAAATTCTTTTAAAAGAAAGAAAACCAAAGAGACAATAACCTACAAAGGCCAATGTGATAAAACCATGAATAATCGTAATAAAACCATGAATAATTGTAAGAATTGTACATACAAACCCACATTTAGGAAAAAACCTTTTCAACAAAGCAACTTTTCTAAAACAGACAAATCTACAAAACAATTCACGTGCTTTAGGTGCATTCAACAGGGTCATATCGCTAAGTATTGCAAAATTAGTAAAAGAATTAGAGAATTAAGCCATGATTAAGAAATCATAAATAAAATTGAAATGTTAATACACAATCCTCTTATTCAGATTCAAGTGAAAAAGAAATGTCTGATGACAACCAAATTAATGAAATTGAAACCTGAAGTGAAAATGAAATAAATGTCTTAACCAAAGACCAAGAATTCCTCTTAGAAGCCGTTAATAAAATTGATGATCCTCTTTTGAGAAAATAGTATCTACAAAGACTAAAAAATACCTTTGAAAAAATAGATACGAAAATAGAAACCCATAAAGCCTATAGTTTTTAGAATATTATTGACAAATTCGAAAAGCAAGAAAAAAGAAATTAACACTTGAAGATTTAACAAAAAATATCCAACAAATAAAAATTGAAGTTAAAGAATTAAAAGAACAACAAAAACAACATTTGAAATTACTTGTTGCTAAAAAAAAAAGATAAATCTGAAGATGATGAAGATCATGATGAAGATTTTATAAATATGCTAACCCAAATAACTTATCAAAAATGGCATATTAAGATAAAACTCTTAATCAATGATGAATTTATCCTAGAAATAATTGCTCTATTTGATACTGGAGCATACTTCAATTGTATCCAAGAAGGATTAATTCCTACAAAATATTATGAAAAAACACTAGAATCTGCTAAGTTAGCCAATGGCTCAACCTTTTTTATCAATTACAAATTATCAGATGTTAAAGTCTGTAATCAAAATATTTGTTTAAAAACCTCTTTTTATTAGTAATTTTTTTTGAAAAGAAGTATAATATTAGGAACACCCTTCATTAATTTAATACAACCATTTAGTGTTGATGACTCAGGGATATCCACAAAAATAATGGGTGAAGTTCTTATCTTCAAATTTATACACAAACCAATCCAAAAAGACCTTAATATTCTCCAAGAACACTCATCGTCAAAGAAAGAAATTAATCACCTTATCCTAAACAAACAAAAACATATACACTTCCTCCAAGAAGAAGTTAAAACTAAAAGAATCGAATCTCAACTTCAACAGAATGATATCTGCTCAAAGATAAAACAAATACAAAAAACTATTGAAACTCAAATCCACTCTGACTTACCTAATGCTTTTTGGGAAAGGAAAAAACATATGGTCAGTTTGCCTTATGAAAAAGATTTTGATGAAAAAGAAATACCTACAAAAGCTAGACCAATACAAATGCATACAGAATTAGAAGAACATTGTAAAAAGGAAAATCAATGATCTTCTACAGAAAATATTAATTAGGAAAAGCAAGTCTCCTTGGAATTGCTCGGCCTTCTATGTTCAGAAAAATGCTGAACTTGAAAGAGGAGTTCCAAAACTTGTCATAAATAATAAACCTCTTAATATAGCCTTAAGATAGATGAGATACCCAATCCCAAAGAAAAACTATTTATTACAAAAACTATCCAATTCAAAAATCTTTTCCAAATTCGACATGAAATCTGGATTTTGGCAAATCCAAATTAAACCAAAAGATAGGTATAAAACCGCATTTACTGCACCATTTGGTCAATATGAATGGAATATAATGCCCTTTGGGTTAAAAAATGCCCCATCAGAATTCCAAAGAATAATGAATGATATATTCAATCCCTACTCTCAGTTTCTTATTATCTATATAGATGATGTTCTTATATTTTCATCTAGTATAGATCAACACTTTAAATATTTAAAAACATTTATTCACACCGTCAAAACAAATGATTTAGTTGTATCAAAAAAAATAAAAAATAAACTTTTTTCAAACAAGGATCTGATTTTCAGGTCAAATAATCTACAATGGTACAATCATACCTATTCAAAGATCCATTGAATTTGGTCAAAAATTCCCTGATGTCATCACCGATAAACTTAGTTACAAAGATTCTTAGGAAGTCTTAATTATGTAATGGATTTTTATCCTAAACCTAGTCAATTTACAAACCTTTATATGAAAGGTTAAAGAAGAATCCAAAACCATGGACAAGTCAACACACCAATATAATAGGCCAGATCAAAGCCCAAATTACCCATTTGCCATGTTTACATTTAGCAAACCCATTAGCCTTCAAAATTGTAGAAACAGATGCCTTAGATTTGGGATATGGAGGTATTCTCAAACACGTAAAAGATAACAAAGAACAAGTTGTCCAATATACTTCCAAATTTTGGAATGAAACTCAACAAAATACTCCACTATCAAAAAAGAATTTTATCTGTTGTCTTATGCATTTCTAAATTTCAAAGTGATTTACTCAATAAAAAATTTCTACTTCGTATTAGTTGCCAAATTGCTAAACATGTTTTACAAAAAGATGTTCAAAATATTGCATCAAAACAAATTTTTGCAATATGGTAAGCAATTTTATGTGTCTTTGATTTTGACATTGAATACATCAAAGGAGAAGCTAATTCCCTGCCTAACTTCCTCACCAAGGAATTCCTTCAGGGGAGGTAACCATCATGCCACCCAGAAAGACCAACCCTTTAATCACTAAAAAAAAATCGAAGGCTTCTTATGCCCAAAAGCCCACAAACACCAAATCATGGTATGAATTAGTATGTGAAGAAGAAGCCCAAGAAAAGGTCCAAAAATCAAAAGGAAAAGGCATAGCCTCAACAACCTTTTCTCAGGGCCCAACAAATACAGAGCAAACCTAGAATTGGATTAACTCTTTGCAGCAAAGTTCAGAAACAACTTTAGCCATGATTGGGCTGACACCAAATTTACCAAAAATGAAATTTTGAAATTTCAAGATCCTCAAACTCTTCCAAAAAGCTCCCAAGAGTTTTCCCAATGTGAAACAATTTCATTAAGTAAACTACAAAAGGCAGCTCAAATTGCTCTTTCAAAAAAGAAAGAACTTGTTCCTGCGGCTACACCATTAAAAGCCCTTAACCAGGACAAAAATATATTCAAAAAGGAATTGCTTCAAATCCTTTGGTTTTCGAAGAAGGATATGATTTTGAAAACCTTAAACAATTTGTTAAACAATTTTTTCCAAAAGATTTTCATTTTTTCCCTGAAAATTTAAGGAAAACTAAAAAAAATTATGAATTTATTCTTGTTGATTCTAACTCTTGTGACTTTAAACACCATGACGATAAAAACCAACTAGGATTTATCACTCATTCAACCTTTCATATCATGAGAATCCTTAGTCCTTCTGATTGGGGATCCAACCCTAACCAATTCAAAAAAAAATTCCCAAAATTTCGACCTGGCTGGATATAATTATTTAGACTATCAAAGGGCCTGGAACAGATCACTCTTTCTCCAAAATAGTCATCACAGGCACTCTTGGATGATTTATTTCAAAAGAAACACTTTATTCAAATTCCCCAATTGGTTTTCCCAATGGTGGGATCATTTTGGATTAATTCCCGAAATCATACCCCCAACTGTCCATGAAGGATTCGAGGAGTTCAAGCTCAAATTTAAAGTTTCCGAAGCAGATTCAAATTTCCCTCCATCACTTCATTTCTCAGCAAAGTTCCACCTCTTGTGGATTTTACAATGGGAATATGAAATTGTCCAAAATATTAGCAATCTCCCTAATTTGATCCAGAAATTTAAAGTCAAGTGGTGGGATAAATATGATGCATCCCATGTGTCCAAAGAAAAAATTCAACTTTGTCTCTCAAATTTGCCTCATCCAACTCAGGCAATTACCCCTGAAATCGCCAATTTTTTTTTTTACAGAAAAAGACTGTAGCATCAAATATCCTTAGCAGGAGCCAAAACAAAACAAGAACTTAAGGACAACCTCAAGACTATTCTTTCACAACTCCAAGATGAAGAAGAAGAAGACGAAGAATCTAACTGAAGCTCTAGTGCCTCAGTCAATCTCACCCAGAGCAATGAAGATGACTATTATGGAATCATCTAAGTTATTCAAAATTATAACCTCTTCTCTCAAAAAGAAGAATGGCCAAAGAACCGACATCCGAATTAGAGAATATCTGGCATAATAATGAAGAGTCAGAGATTCCCTGCAAAAAGAGACATTTGATGCTCTAAAAAAAATATAGAATATTCCCTCAATAGTATTCATGTGATGCTATAGTATGATAAGATTTCTATAAATTGGAGGACTCGTTCATTGTAAACCAAGCTTTTAGAAAGCCAATTCTCAAACTTTCTTCTCCCTCACTCTTTTCATGTAACTTCTCAAAGCTCTCCAAAAAGAAAGCTTTTATTGTAAGTTCAAATTCCTTAAATCTTTCAATAATCTTTTAATGTTTAATCATTTATCATGTTTGATTTTAATTATTCTCTACAGTTTACTCTTTCAGTTCGTTAATTTCTTTAATTTGTTTTAAGTATTCTTATTCATTTGTGTTCTTTGCTTCTTTAAATTTTTGTTCATCACTTAATCTGGTCCCAGTACGGCACTGTTGCCGTTACCTAGTTAAGAATTAATCTCACTTCTTAATACGATTTTAGTGCGGCTCTGCTGCCGTTATCTTATTAAGTTGTAAGATTATTTAAGTTAATGTTCATTTAAGTTTTTATTTAATCTATGCATATCTCCTCTTTGTGTGTAACGATCCTGTGATCCCTCTAGTATCAGAGCCATTTATTTATTTCAATTTTAGAAATGCATAAGACAACGGATAAAATTTCTTTTTTGATACTGGAGTATTTTTGTTGAGTTTCATTCCAAAATTTGGAAGTATATTGGACAACTTGTTCTTTGTTATCTTTTACTTGTTTGAGAATACCTCCATATCCCAAATCTGAGGCATCTGTTTCTACAATTTTGAAGGCTAATGTGTCTACTAAATGTAAACATGGCAAATGGGTAATTTGGCCTTTAATCTGGCCGATTATATTGGTGTGTTGACTTGTCCATGGTTTTTGATTTTTCTTCAACCTTTCATATAAAGGTTTGCAAATTTGACTAAGTTTAGGATAAAAATCCATTACATAATTAAGACTTCCTAAAAATCCATTACATAATTAAGACTTCCTAAAAATCCATTTATAGGTATCAAAGCCATAGGACCGGTCCTAGGACTGATTCGGGTCTTGAAATTTCTCATGAGCCTGGGACCGTTCCCATGCCCTAAGTGACTGATCCCAATCGGGCCCAGACCCGGGCCCGGTTGGGACCGATCCCTGTCGAAGTCTACATGTGATAGAGAGAAGAAAAAGAAGGAGAGAAGGCTGAGAGGAGTCTTGTGTGAGGAATATATAGAGAGACACATTTTGTAATATCACCATTAAAATTCAAACATTCAGAAAATTCACCTTCTTTATTTTTATTTTATTTTATTATATATAAACAATCCATACAGATTTAGATAACTATTACATCTGTTCTACAACATCACCTTAATATCATCTTTATGATAATTTATAATATGCTCATTTGGTGTCTTCAAAGATATTAATTTCTTATATATCTATTATCAGAGTTGATTTTTTCATATTCAATATACTTCATAATATAATCATCAAAACGTATGTCTAATGTGTCAAACACTTGTGCATACTGCATAGAGTGTCAAGAATTATAATAAAAGTATTGTCTATCATAGTCCATATATTCGACATTTATGTGATGAATTGAAAGAAATTATCATAATGTTAAAACACATATTATATAAACATGTATCATATGAATTTTTCTCCGTTTGAGACTTAATAAACACAAAATATTTTTATGTTGTAACGCCCCACTTGAGGTACGTAGATATTGCTTCTTCTTTTGCTCTTTTTTAGTCGGTTTATTAGTCGTATTGTTTGAATGGCCTTTGATTAAGTAATATGTTGAACACTTGCTTTGAAATTGGTTGAAAATAGAAGAAGTTTAGTGTTCCAGGCTTCGTCGGGGTGAAGAAGAATCTTCACCGCGGCGAATAGGTGTTGAAGCCCACGGGGAAGGCTGTTGGACAGTTTCGCCGCGGTGACAGAGCTTCTTCGCCGCGCGACGTGCCAACCAAAATGTTTGTTAAGTTTTAGATATTTTCTCCCCTAAGGGCAATTTGACCATTCTACCCCTAATTAGTAGGAAAAGTGGGGAGTAAAATGTAAGGAATTTTCATGGAGAATATGTTGTTATGGGGGGGTGTTTGTAATGAATCAAAGGATATAGAGGGAATTCCTAAGAAAGAGTAAGGACAAAATGGGAATGCTTGTGCATAAATTAAGTTAAAAGGAATTAAGTCATTGCAAACCCTTCATTCTTCTTCTCCATCGCCACTCTCCTTTCTTACTTCCTCTCAAATTCTCTTTCATTTGTTCAAGGATTTTTAGAGGGCTTTTGGAGTGATTTGGGGTAGAAAATCAATCTAAGGCATTCTAAGGTAAGGATACTTGCTTTGGATGTGAAGTCTTGTGAGATTTTGAGTATATTTGAATATTAAGGGTTTTTGGTTGAATTGTTTTAAGGGTAGAGAAAAGTCAACCAAACCAAGAGAAAATAAGTGCTAGTGAGATCTCTCCATAACAAGGTAAGTAAATCCCAACCTAAGTTGAGATTTGAGAATTTTCTTGATTAGAGTTTTAATAGCAATTATGTATGTATGTTATATACATGTTATATGTTGTGTTATTGAGTTTTAAATGGAGATTATTATTGCTTGTGGTTGTTCATACACTTCAATTGTGAGAAGTGAGATGTGGGTTGGAAATGTAGTTTGAGATGGAATTGAAGGATATTGAGAAAGCCTTTTTGGAAGTGCTATTCTATGGCAGGAATTATGGCTATGTGAGGGAGTTTTCTTCCATTTTGGATGGTTAGAGAAAGACATAGAATTATTGTTCTAGTAGAGTTTTGTTATGCACTTGAGTTGTTTGATGAAATGCCTAATAGAGGTTTGAGTATGAGTAGTGAACCTTAATTCTTGCAACATTGCATGTTGGCATTTCATAAGTGCATTAGTGGAGATGAACCATCCATAGGCATTAATTGTGCATTGAGAAGTGACTTAAGAAAGAGTAGAAAACTTTGTGTATGCACTTGCTCTATTAGTAGAGAACTTTGTGAATACAACTACTCTAAGGGTAGAGAGAATGAGAAGTGCTAGAATAGAGTGAAGGAGAAGAGCATTAGAAACGGGTTGATGCTTTGTGATCGTCACCCGGTTAGTTATTGAAAACGGGTTGATGTTTTGTGATCGTCACCTGGTTAGTTATTAGAAATGGGTTGATGCTTTGTGATCGTCACCCGAAAGTCATGAGGAGCGGGTTGGTGCTATGTGAACTCCACCCGATAGTTATGAAGAGTGAAATGGTGCTGTGTGAACGCCATCCGACCGTACCTCCGGTAAGATGAGGTCATGACGTTTAGTAGAAAACAATAGAAAGAAAGTGTGAGGAAAGAATTAAGAGAAATACATATGGGGATAGACAGATAGAGGGTTTACTTACTGAGCATTATTTTGTGCTCACCCCGTCATTTTCCTTTGTGGATGCAGGATCTAGGTGATGATGTAGTCGGAGGGGCGTCGGCAAGCGAGGAGCAATAGCTACATTGTTTCCCCTGTTTTTGTCTTTTTAAATGGCATTTTGTGAATAATGCTCTGTGTATAAAAGATTTATTACTTATAATAAAAAGAAAAGTTTTGGGCCAATTTTCTATTATTATTATGCATGCATTGTACTAGTTTACAGTAGTTGTTACATATGTACCCACCATTTTGTGGCCTGGTAGTAAAAGAGCAAATAAAGGTTCTATAAACTCTTGAGTTCGACTCTCCCCAGGTATTAATAGGAGTGGCCACTTGGGCATTTATCCACCGACAGTTCCAGAATCCTGAAAGATTAGTTGAGGTACGCAAAAACTGACTCGAACACCTTCTGTGAAAAAAAAAAAAAAATACATGTTTATGTGTCCAAAGAGTACCATATATTTATTTATGAAATTAGCGCTTAAGATGATGTAGTATTAAAATACCCTCTGAAAGTTAAAAATGGAAATATGTTTTTTATGTAATGAAGAAGAAAGTTTTGTTCGAAGTTGCTTACATAATTACCAAGAAAATAAATAGAACAAATAATAAACATATAAAACTTTGCATTGAATGCGAATTATAATCACCTATTAGTTTCTACAAATTTGTTTTTAGCTTTTAATTCAACTCCATTAATTGTGTTTACTTTTTATAAGTTGACTGTGAATTTAGATGTAAGTTAGCAGCAATATTTATAATTATTTATTTATTTTTATATTTTTAAGCATTCAATTCATCTACCACAAATTATGTTAGGGTAAAGCCTATTTCTGATAGGGTTAAAAAAGGAGCTTAATATTGTAAACAATGGTTAAAGCTTAATCCTTCCTACCCCATAAAAACCATTTCCCTTTCAACAATTTAATGTTTTGATGTTTATATATAATCCAATCCAAACTCACTTTGTTCTATCATTAACCCACCAAAGATTTTGCTGTTACAGGTAATTAATTAACACGTTCTGCTTTATTCTGAACATATGTTATGTTTAAACAATATTGCATTGCTCAATTGAATAGTGGCACTACAAGAAAAATGGCTTTTGGCATCTAGCAAAATTAGATGCTGAAAGTAAAATTTAGACTCAAAATATCTTGCGCGTCTAAATTTTGTAGTCGTCACATAGTTGTAAAATCGCTGTCGTAGAAAGTATGGGTGTCTAAATTGTTGGTTAGATGCGGAAAGTTTTGTTTTGGCGACTAGCAAATTAGTCGCTAATTGCTGGTGGAAATAGTCCCCCGCTTAGACGCTAATTGTTCAAGGGTAATTTGGTAAAATGGTATCATGACTAATCAATTAGTTGCAAAATGTACCTTTTAGTGTTTAATAATTTGTCACGAATGCCACAAAAATTAGACGCTGAAAGTGTAAGGGTAATTTCGTAAAAGGTTTTCGTAACTATTTTATTAGTGGACGAATGTATCTTTTGGTGACCAAAATTTGGTGGTTAATTCTAATACTTTTAGATGTTAAATGTGGAATCCAAAAAGTTTTCATGACTATTTTATTAGTAGACGAATGTATCTTTTAGTGACCAAAATTTGGCGGTTAATTCTAATAATTTTAGACGCTGAATGTGGAATTCAAAAGGTTTTCGCGACTCTTTTATTAGTGGACGAATATATCTTTTGGTGACCAAAATTTAGTGGTTAATTCTAATCATTTTAGACTCTGAATGTGGAATCCAAAAGGTTTTCACGACTATTTTATTAGTGGACGAATGCATCTTTTGGTGACCAAAATTTGATGGTTAATTCTAATAATTTTAGACGCTGAATGTGGAATGCAATTATGATAAAGTACTTTTTGCTACTAAAAACTTAGTTGCAGAATGTGTTTTTTTTTAGAAAATAATTAGTGGCAAAAGCATTTCGTATTGACCTAGTGTATACATTCAACATCAACAAAATAATTGACACAATATAAAAATCTGATCACTAACATCAAATATCATATTTTCATATATATATATATATATATATATATATATATATATATATATATATATTGATGTATGTATGTATGTATGTATGGTCCATACATGCATTTTTATGCATGATGAGCAATAAAAATCCAAAATGCACTATCACGTGTGCATAACCAAAAAAAAAAAAGCATGCACCCACATTTTCATCACTAGCTATCTATCTATGCATAACTAACAAAAAAATGCCTACCCCATGTACACCATCTAATAGATATATGCAAACAATCCTAAAAAGATGGTCCTACCCCCATGTCAAAATATCTACTACCCATACAACAAAAAACTAACCATCAATGTTGTTAGCATCTCAAGTGTCACCAATTGAGGTTTTTGAAATAGCTGTAGTTGATGAGAACGAGTCTTCATCAGTTGGAGATGGTGATGGCTGTCAAGTTGGAGTTTTACTAGATTGTTGTAGTTCAAGGGCTATAGTTAGCTGCTTCATCATCTCCAACAAAACAAATTGTTGATGTTCAAGGCTTTTTATTTTCTGTTTTTGTTGATCAAATAAAATGAGCTGCTCCTCTAACTATTTAATCGTATTTTCTTGTTGTTGCACTATGCACCTTAACTCTGCTTTTGCGGCAGTATCATGATGCTCAGTCTGTGAAAATGCAAAATTTTGGTTAAATCTGGAAGCTTTACCCATAACTTCCTCACATATTTCTGCTTCTGTTTTTTCACTTTCCCCTGGTTGTGTTTCATCTTGCAGCTCTATCATTTTTTCCTACCATCAGTTCAATGCATAATCAATAAGTCAACCAAGAAACTAAATAGCAACATAAAAGAAAGACTACTCAAAGTTCACAGAATATACTGCAGTACCAAACAAAAATAAAATTGATGGAGTAGAAAAGCAAGTATCTCACAGATTATCAATCTAAACTTCAATTCCCCAGTTTTAGTTTTTAAAGTTAAATATTTACATAAGTTTAAAAACAAGCTAACATAAATTAAACAGTTATGAAAAACTAACCTTTCCATACATAAACTCTTACTGAGATTGAAATTCCATCAAAGGGATAAGGTTTCACTCTTTTTATCACATCTTTACAGTGGAACTGCCCAAAATAAATAAAATAAAAGGCTGGTTTTTTACTACATAAACAGATAGGCGTGGCAAACAATGACCATTTTCATTCCAAAAGCCATTAATGTATACATCATCATATAAGGAAAACCTTCTATAGTGTCATCAAATCAGCTTGTGGCAAGGTGTGTCCTTAGATATAGTAGGCTATGATTTAGAGGAAGTGATTAGAGCAAAAAAAAAAATGAAAAGGCTGACGTTCAAAAAGAAGAAAAAAATTTGCAGCTCAATGTGTCTATACCCCTTGTGGACTAACCTTCTCTTCTATATGCAATATACTACAATTTCCACGCTAGTCTTCATACTAACAGAGATTCCTCTCATCAGAACATATAACACAAAGCAGAAGCATATTTATGTTTAGGAAAAAGCTACTCCTTTTCACTACTCCTGATCACAACACATAACATATAATAGAAGATACCTTATATCGATAATTGAAACATGATCAACTTACATATAGCTCTCTTGCTTGTTCATTAATCCACCCTTTCTCGGCGCTCCAACGAGTGTCATAAAATAATTGTATAGGACCGACAGATTCCCCAAGTTGGTTTGCCTTAACAGTTCATATGGTCATTGACCATAAATTGAAATAAAATTAGTAAACAGGAAAACAAAGTTGTATATTTGTATAGGTGAATAATATTAAATACACCTCATCTTCGACCGGTTCTCAGAATAAGTTTTTGACCGTGCCTAACACCACAAAATTTGATATTAAAATACAATACATATATAATAACATTAAAAGTCATGTTGACCTTACCTGAAACTTTTCATTAGAAAAAAGGTCACAAAGATATATCCAATCATCGGGATCTTTAATTTCTTCAGGTCTATTCTGTAATGCTTTCTCCTTAGTAGCATATGCTTGAATTTCTTGTGTAGGGCATTTCGAAAGTTGTTGAATCTCTTACACAGTTTGTGCTTCATCCATTTGAGTACATGGGGCTTCGTGACATTAATGTCAAACTTGGTCTAAATACAACAATAATGTACATGCATTAAACTTATATGGGTATTATATATTATTTTCATAGGGAAGTATGACAATATGGATAATGATATGAAAGACATTACCGTGATACGAGCAATCATTTGTTTTTCCACATCGTAGGGAACTTTCTTCCAAGTAAGCACTCTAACGGGGGCATAGTTCCTCGCAACTATTCATACCTCAGTACTCAACTTTGATGCATTTACTCCAGTAAGTACCCCACCTTCTTTTTGAAAGTCTACATGCAACTTCGACTTTGCTATTTGTATGAGTCTTTCACATCCAACTCCTCTAGTCTTCCCTCTCACGTTCTTTGCCACAATATTGCCTACAAAATCAAAATAATGCATCATTAGTAAATAATATGTTATCATAAGGACTGTTTACATGTTGGTAAAGTAAAATGGATTCTTAAATTTTAAACAAACATTGGAGACAATATCTAAAATCCAAGTATATATTTCAGTATGCTTATGTTAACCAATATCATCACTTTACCAGTGTTTGCAGCAATTTCAAGAGTTGGTACAACACTCTGATTCATTCGAACAACATTTGCAAATCTAGCTAGGGTCCTTCTTGTACCAGGAGCCATCTTCAGTATCTGGAAACATCAACATAAGAGAAAGGATACCAGGTAAGATTTAAGTCACTTTATACAATTAATCTCACGAAATTAGATCATTAACTATATTTAAACATACACAAAATCAGTAAATAGTACATATAAGCACACAATCATACCATCAAAAGTTGATCATTTTCATTATCAGTACAATAATCAATCTACATATCATCTTCTTCTTCAACATCAACATTGACATCATCTCCCACTACTTTAGCTCCAACATGTGTAATTGTTGCATCAACCAAGTCAGGTTCAACATCATTTCCAATGAAATGTCCCTTGTCAAACTCATCTTCTTGTACAGGAACAACATCCTCCTCTTCTTCATTTGTGTTATCCATCTCTTGTACATCCCATAGGTTTCTATGTTGAGCTTTTCGAACCACTTTCCAATTAATCCCAAGTTTGTAATCATCAACATAGAATACTTGTGTAGCTTGAATTGCAAGTATAAAATGATCATTTTCATACCACAATTTGCCAACATTAATACAAGTGAGATGATAATCTTTTTGTATCCTCTTCTTTTTTGCATCAGTGTCAAACCAGTTACACTTGAATAATATAACCCGAAACCCATTAACATAATTTCGCTCTAACACACCACTTAATACACCATAAAAATCAATTGGATCACCATCATGCTCCCCTAGCACCATCACTCCACGATTTTTTGTAACTCAACAATTTGATTAATCATTGTTATGGAAACGCACTCTATTGACAATACAATTGTTAAAAAAATTAACACGAAAATCAGGACCACAAGATAAGAAGTACAGTTCCTTAGTTGTATCATTGCACCTGTCAACATGGAATGTGTTCATCTACACAAAAACATCAGTTCCAAATCAATGAAATTACCTAAAACATATTAAACCTTGTTTTGTATGTTTCAGGTACGATTAAGGTATACTTACATGATCTGCAAACCATTTAGGAAATAAATCTTCTTGTGTTTTGAATATATTATCACAATTTTGGGCCTCTAACTCACTTAAGTGTTCTCTGTTTGTTACATGAATAAAAGAGACAATTATGGTTATAATGCTCAACTTATATACAATTGAAAATATTTGTTTCTCAACAGGTTTCAAACTAAACTTAAAAAGAGACTCACTCTAGAAAAGGTTGCAGTTCTTCACAATTGTTCAAGACGTACCAATGAGCCTTTTGCAATTCATCTAGTGGAAGTTTGATTATGTTCCTTGAACCCCATGGACGAGCCTTTTGACAAAAAACCGATAGTACTCCTTCTGGATGTCCATGCAAACTGTCATCATTTCTCTCTGCTCGGTTAAATCTAGTTTCAATTCCCCGCAGATACATTCAAAATGTTAATGCTTCATTCACAGTATAACCTTCCGCAATAGAGCCCTCCGGTCTAGCTTTGTTTATAACATATTTTTTCAATTTCCCCAAAAACCTTTCAATTGGATACATCCATCAATATCCAACTAGACCACCCAATTTAGCTTCCAGTGGAAGGTGTACAATCAAATGAACCATAATATCAAAAAATGCAGGAGACAAAACCATTTCAAGCTTACAAAGAATTATGACTATATCTTGTTCTAATCTATTTAGATCATTTACAGACAAAGTCCTAGCCCATATTTGTTGGAAGAAGTAGGACAACTCGACAAGTGCAGTACAAACGTCTTTACGCAAATATGGATGAATTCCTACGGGTAACAGTTGTTGTAGTAGGACATGAAAATCATGACTCTTTAACCCATGAACCTTGTCGTCTTTCACATTGACACATCGAGAGATATTACTTGCATACTCGTCTGGAAACTTCACTGATTTCAGGAACTGGCAAAATTGTCTTCTCTCATCTAATGTAAGAGTATAACATGCTTGTGGTTTCAAATATCTATCACCATGAGGCTGCAAATGTAACTCTTTGCGTATGTTCATATCAGCCAAATCAAGTCGAGCTTTATCAGTATCTTTTGATTTCCCTTCGATGTTCAATAGTGTGCCAATGATGTTGTCACATATGTTTTTTTCAATGTGCATCACATCAAGGTTATGTCTGATTTTAAGTTTACACCAGTATTCCAACTCAAAGAATATACTTTTCTTTGTCCAATTTGATTCACCACGACTATGTTTCCTTTTTCTACCTCTGTCAACTGATAATATATTTTTCCCGAAACGCACATCGTTCACATGAGATTGTTGTTCATGAATTTCATCCCCTGAATATAGTTTCGGCAAAGATCTAACTTCTCTATTCCCATCGAATTGCTTGCTTCGCCTCCACCGATGATCTGGAGACAAGAATCGTCGATGTCCTATGTAGCATATTTTACTTCTCAACAACTAGGATGAAGTATTCTCATTACATACAGGACAAGCCTTATAGCCTTTGGTTCTCCATCCAGACAAATTGCCTAAGGCGGGAAAATCATTAATTGACCACATAACAGCGACATGTAAATGAAAATATTCTTCCCGAGCTGTATCATAAGTCTGTACACCATCAACCCATAACTCTTTTAATTCTTCAATCAATGGACGCAAATATACATCAATATCTCTTCCAGGTGCTTTAGGCCTTGGAATGAGCAATGAAATCATAAAGTAAGGGTTTTTCATACATTTCCATGAAGGCAAATTGTAAGGGACAAGTACCACCGACCACATGCTATAAGATAGACTCATGTTCCCAAAAGGATTAAAACCATCAGTTGTAATACCCATCCGGACATTTTGGGCATCTTGTGCAAATGAAGGGTATATCTTGTCAAATTCCTTCCAAGATTGAAAATCAACAGGATGCCTTAACACATCTTTTATATTTAATCATTTTTCCTTATGCCACGTCATATCTTCAGTTGTGTGCCTTGACATGAAGAGTCGTTGGAGTCTAGGTTTCAATGGGAAGTAATGCAGAACCTTATGTGCAATTTTTTTACCTTTTCCATCATTAATCTTATATCTAGGTTCATCACATACAAGACATTTATCAGCATTCACATGCTCTTTCCAAAATAATGCACAATCAAACCTACATGCATGTACTGATTCATATCCTAAGCCTAATTGTCGCATAATTTTTCTAGCTTCGTAATAGGATTTAGGGAGATTGGATCCTTCAGGCAACACACTTTTTATCAATTGTATTATCAAGTCACACTTTTATATGCATCAATTTAACTATGAACTCTAGGACTAAGATGTTGGTGCACCCTGGATAAAATTCTTGTTGAGCATATGCAAACATGTCATCAAATTTCTCATAGTCTACACTCCTAAGATTCTGGGCTGTACTACCACCTACATTTGATGAATCCCCATCCACATGCATGTTTACTGGACCATGAGCATCATTCAGCATTTCCGTGATTTCATCATCATCTTCATATTCATTGTCCACTTCATCGCCAAACATAACGTCAAATATGGTTCCAAGATTCATGTATTCCCCGTGAAAAGTCCATACATCATAACTTCTTGAAAACCCATGTCTATACAAATGTAGCTGAATGGTGTATATATCATGTGATCTTGTATTCAAACAAGTTCTACATGGGCAGCGGGTCTTACCCTCACTATCCAAATGTTGTTTTGCAATGTCTATGAAAGAGTCAATTCCTTAAATATATTCATCGCACAACCTATTAGACAACCAAATCCATCTTCCATCCATTGTGACCTTCTAGGTTTGCAAATAAAACATAAATTCAGTATCATAAATATGTTCTATCACAAAGACAATACTCAACCCAATTAAACCACATTCATCCATACAAAGAATATAGTACTAGTGATAATGTAAATGAGTATAAACGATCAATAAATTAATTAAATATCAATTTACGTAACTTATAGCTTCTTTTTTATGGTTGTAGTAGCAGTGGTGTCCGCTCTCTTCTTAGCCTCGGTCTTCAAGTCAACTTTAAGATCCTCAAATACCTTAGTTAAAACAAAATAATTAGGTTATAATTTTATAATTTATCAAGAATATGTCATTTTCCTTATATGAAAAGAAATACCACACTCTAAATTTTAAGTGAATGCATTACAAGTCAATTAAGTACATTATGGTTCTGATAGAAACCTAAGGTTTCCTTGCAAGTTCACTCACAGACCATCACGCAATTCACTCTGAACTCCAATGCTCAGCAACTCAGAATTACCAATCACAGCAGAGCAAAGCAAATGAAATTTACACAATTGAATGACGTAATACATCAATAATTTCTATAATTGAATAACACTCAAGAACGCCACGTTCAAAAAAATGCAATCACTTAAGTACAATATCAATACCCTTAATTTCTATATTGAATAACACTCAGGAACGTCACTGTTCAAAAAATGCATCATCCACTAAAGTTAAGCATAATCAAATAGTAACATTAAGCCTGAATAATCAAACAGTAATGCCAAAATGTTCACTAAAGTTGGAATGGAAGAAAATGTTAGTAGCTCATCTCGCAGTTAAAACACGTCTTTCAAGATCTTACGATCCCAAAGTGAGGTTGGGGGTTGTCTCCACGTGACTTGAAAATATCTTGAAAACTTATAAGAATTAAGAACACATCAAATCTTTTCAAAATGAGGGGTAGGTGGAGTTCAGTAACTACTAAGGCTAATTTATCCCAAGCTTTACGTTTAACTTCTGGGTAAAAAAGTTTAAAAAAAAAAAAAAAAAAATTAAACGCAATTCTTGACCAAGACCCCATTTGTCCAGAATCTACATGGGCCTAGCAAAAGAAAGGTATTTTCTGTATGATAATGGTATTGATACAATAAAACAATATCAAAACAAGAAACATACAGATACTACTTTGAAGATATAAAACTATTTAAAGGGTAGTAAAAATCATAAAATTATAAAACGAAAATGAGATCAAGATTTGGGTAACTTAAAGAGTTAATCGTCTCCTGTTTTTGTCAGACTAATACAAACACAACTGATAGCTTTTAAAATTCCACTAAAACTTCCTTCCAAATTCACCAAATCACCAACAGACTTTGACAGCACATTTTGGCATAAAGAATAGACCCACAAAGATATTCAGCCTTAAACATTCTCTTTAAAAAATGTATGACTGATTTAATACTCCTCAACCTACCCCTCACTGTCACGTTTCTTTAGTCAAATCCATAACAAGGAAATTAAAGTGTAAGATGCCAATAAGACCTCTAAGTGAACAAAGAATATATCAGCACCAATTCACAAGTTATCTTGAAATCAATGCAATGTCAATACATGAAAATACATCAGCTTCTCAAAATTTGAAATCAGATTCAATGTTACCATGTGAGAGAACCAAAGAACCAAAATTTGTACTTACAGGAGGTTAGGGACTGCCTCGTATTGGATGAATGAAGGAAGCCAAGAAGATCAATTGAAAGATGAGGATGCGTGGAGAAGAGATGACGTGAGGTTCTGCATTTGGGAAATTCGAGCAAACACGATTAAGATGAAGACGCGTCTAGGTAAGGTTATGCATTTGGAAAATTTGGGGAAATAGCTAGGGATTTGCGTGGAGAAGAGATTAGGAATTTGGGGAAAGGCTTGCTTTATATAGGTTATGGTTTTCTGTAAATAACTTTAAAAAGTAAGGCTTTTAATTAGTTGTTTAATTTTTAAATATAATTATATTTTGCAAACAATTCAATTTGTAACTAAATATTTAGTTAGGAAAGAATTAGTCATAGTTGCCTATAATTTAAGTCTGGTGGGAACTAGTAATTTGGGGGACATGAATTTTTCAACTTAAATTGGCAACTAAATCGAATTTAGTTGCTGTATATAATTTTTTGCAACTATTGTTAATATGAACACAAACATTTGTTGCTAAAAATACCTTGGGGCCCTTGTAATTATTGTCCAAATATGAGATGTTTTGATAATTTCATTTTTCTGTAACTAATCATAATAGTTACTAATAAATTCTTAATTATTCGCAACTAATTTAACTACTAAAGGGTAGTTGCAAAAAATTATTTTTTGTAACCAATAATGTAGATGCAAAATATAATATTTTAGATGCAAATTGTCAAATTATGGAGGGAAAAAAAGTCCGCTAAAAATTGCAACTAAATTTATTAGTCACTAAAGCAACCTGTTCTGCGACTAACAAAATAGTCGCAAAACATTAACTTTAGACGCCACAAGTTGGAACATGTGGACCCTGAAATTTTAATCCTCTTTGCCCGACCAATGGCAATTTAGTTGGTAAATATAGAATTTCTGCAACTACAGTAATTCTGGTTAGTTGCTAAAAAATTGGTTGCAGAATGTATCTTGTAGTGTGGCCTTTTCCCAAAATCTGGCATCCCCACACACATGTCAGAGGCTTTATTTAATAGTCAAAATAATTTATAATTATACAATAGAACAATGCCACTCCTATATAATTTAATTCACAAAAATGTGAAGAAAAAGGAAAATAATATAAAATTCTAAATTGAAAATGATACTTGCAAAATTGAAGCTAAAATTAAATGATATTAAATTTCTTTTTTGAATAGAATCTTGAGTTAAACTTAATTCCAAGGCCAAAAAATCAATTTCATGCTACCAAACACAACCTAAGACTAGGGGAATATATTACCAAACTTAGGGCTGTTATCGAGCCGAGCCGAGTCGAGTCTTTGGCTTAACGAGCTCAGCCCGTGAAAGGGGAGAAGAAATCGAGTTCGAGCCAAGTCGAGCCGAGCTTCTGATTTTCTGGCTCGGTTCGGCTCGTGAAGGGAGGAGGGGAATTCGAGCTTGGTTCGCAAGCCGGCTTAACAAGCCGAGTTCGAGCCAGCTCACGAGCCAATCAAAAACAATTTTTTTTAAAAAAATAAGAGCAGATTTCAATATTTTTGAATTCAAAATACCCTTTGTTGTTTGTATGCATGTAGTCAACAAACCAATGGTCAATAAAATGCCTCTATCATATTGTCCCATTTGGCTTGAAACTCACGCAGGCTCACATTCCAATAACTTTTTCGTGCAAATTACTCATGCAGCTTTACAAATGTGAAATGTCACTTACTCACTTTTTTTAAACTAAAGTCTAAAACAGCCCTAACTCTATCAGATCTGCTAGCAATATCACACACACACCTTTACAAGCCAACACCTTTAGCAACCTTGACGGTGGCGACGGCGACAACGAGATGGGTTTGACAATGACGAAACAAAAGGAAAATATGAAGTGTCCAAATGTTAGTGAGATTTGAAGGGATAGATACAACAAGCATGCGATAACACAACGACGAAGCATATGGGTTTGAGTTGTTTGACGACGATGAGGAAAGACACCGGAGCGGCTGGAAAGTTGGTTGAAATTCTTTACTCGTTTTGGTTTTACAGCAAACAATGGTGCAGTCGCGTTTTTAGGGATTTCAAAATGGGGGGATCTTTCTCATTTTTGCAAACCTTTTTCTTTGAAAATTGTAGTTTAATCCTCCATACTGTAAAAAACCCCTAATATGCCTCTATGAATTCAAGTCGAATGCGGCTCGTGAGCCTAATGAGCCGAGCCTAGTCAGGCTCGAACTCAGCTCGTTTCCTCTCACAAATAGAGTCGAGACGAGCCTCTGATCGAGTCGAGCCGTTAATGAGCCAGACTCGAGTCGAGTCGAGCTGGCTCGCGAGCGGCTCGATTCGTTAAACAGTCCTAACCAAACTGGTTTGTGCCTCCCACAAAAGCTACTTTGGTCGTTTCACTAGCTAGCGGTCCTCACATTTTCTAATCTCTCATTCTACCCATATTGCCCTGCCGCAACCACAATACAAACCCACTTGCCCAGGGGGTTGATGCAAAGTTATTATAGACATTTAACTTCATTATCCAGTGGCTTGGGTTAGTGGGTTACATGGTAGGCCAGGCCTCCAGCCTGCCACTAGTTGGGATGGTGATGATATAGAAGATAGAAGAAGAAAGGAGTGAAATGTGATCACATGTAAGACACTACATCAAATGATGTAAAGTTAAATGCTTTATGTTCCCTTGATTCTCATCACCCAATCATGTGATTGCTTCAAGTTTACTTCTAGGTTTAAATTTTTTAATCAGATGGCATATATCAATTGATAAATGTCTATGCACGGGAACTTTGACATGAGATTCAGAGAAACATTAGTTGAGTTGTCTAATACATATCTTATTAGGATTAGACCTGGGAAGTTTTTTTTTTTTTCATTTCCCCCCCAATCCTACACTATAAATAATCCCTCACACTTCCAATTTTTTTCACACCAACTGTCAATCTCTCATTCTCTAAATCTCTCTACTCCAATCCAATTCTTATTCATATTTTCTTCAATTCAATTTATATTTATATTTATAATTTATTCACATAATTTATTTATATTATTCAATTTTTTCTATTTTTCAATATCATCTCTTATTCATATTATTATTTAATTATTTAATTTTAATTATTTATTATTTTAATATAAATTCATAATGGAAGGGTCAAATGAGTTCTACATTCCATCAACAAAAGAAATTGAAGGGTTTGATCAATTTTCACCCTTTCCAGAGGCAGTAGCTGCAATTCAATGACAACAACCACATTCAGTAGGGACGGGGTGCAGCCAAACACAAGCGAGATGTGATTCCAAGGCCCAACCCCCTCAATCATCAAAGAGGGTCGTGTCCGATGTATAGCGACACTTCACCAAATCAAAACGGGCAAATGAAAATGGGGAGGGGGAAGAATCGTACGGGGTATGTAATTTATGTGGAATCGTTATCGGCATTGAGAAAGGGACTTCGACGATACGACGACATTTGGAGAAGAAGCACCCCTAAATAATGCAGCTATCCAATTCATCTTCAACAGGACCAGGTAGGAAAATTCAAACTCAACTTAATTTTAATCCACAATCCTCGACTCTGTCAACATGGCAGTACAATGCACTTCAAGCATGAGAGGAAATAGCAAAATACATAGTTGCTACAGACTCTCCCCTTTCTTTATCTGAAAATCTTTTTTTTATTCACTTGATTAAAACTGCATTTTGTCCAGCACATACCCCTGTTAGTAGAAGTACAAGTAGAAGAGACATACTAAAACTTTATAACCAAATAAATATTCAACTTAAAAATGAATTTCAAAATTTTAGGAATATATCTATTACACTTACTTCAGATATATGGGCTTGTAGATCAAAAACATATTTTTTAACTGTCACGATACATTACTTAGATCATGGTTGGGGTTTACAACAAAAAATGACAGATTTTAGATCATTATATACTGCACATAATGCTGACACTATTTATTTACAATACTTGAAGTTTTGCAAGAATATGTATTAACTGATAGAGTTGTAGCGCTAACACTAGATAATGCAGATGCTAACACAACGACTATCTCTTTATTTGAAAAGAGATTGATCCGTGTGATGAAGGCAATTTTTTTCACCAGAGATGTGCTTGTCATCATCAATTTGATTGTCAAAGCGGTTTAGAAGCTATAAATTCAAAGATTGAAAGGGTGCGCACGGCTATCGGATTCATCGTCGATGGTAGCAACAAAAGATGGTAGAAGTACGTTAAATATTGTAAGCAAGAGGATCCACCGGTTCGACCTTTGAAGTTATGTATGGACATGCCTATCCGTTGGAACTCTACCTACTTGATGTTGGAAAAAGCTTTGCCAAACGTAAGACTAATTACAGATTTCGTCAACCAAAAGAATCTGCAGGAAGTTGTCAGCTATGATGATTGGACAGTTTGCGAACTTTTTTATTCATTTCTTAAAGTTTTTTATGAATCCACCAATACATTAAGTGGTATTTATTATCCTACTACTAATTTAGCGTTAGATATTTTACTTCAAATTTCTAAAACTTTTGCTAAATATAGATATAATGACATCTTAGTGGAAATTGTTTCAAAGATGGAAAAAAATATGAGAAATATTGGTTAGATATTCCATTCTTATATGGATTAGGCTTTGTTGTAGATCTTAGGTTTAAATTACACGTAGTTAATTGTATAGTTACTAAGATAGGGCAGCATTTAGGACATGATTATATGTATTATTTGATTAACTTTAAGCAAAAATTGGAAAGCCTTTTTTCTTTATAGAATAGCAGTTACAATGGAACTGGAACATCCAGCAGAGACGACCAAATAGGACCCTGATGAAGACAACTATCAAGAATCGAGCATGTGGATGTCTATGGAACATGGCGACAGGAGTAGTAGCTCTAGTGCGTACATACATGGACCAAATGAGCTGAATCGCTACTTACAAATGGATATGTCCTACATGACGGAAAAGGAGAAACGTGAGATAGATGTGCTTTAATGGTGGAAACAACATCAAAGTTGATTCCCCATTGTAGCCCAAATGGCACGTGACATTTTATCTGTGCCAGTTTCTACAATTGTATTCGAGTCAGCATTCTCAACGAGTGGCCGGATTGTTGAAGACAAAAGATGCTCTTTAACCAATGAGATGATTGAAGTGATAACGTGTTTACGAGATTGGACTCATGCAAAGAGAAGACTATAGTAGCACCCTGAAGATCCTGAACTACTCGAACTATTTAGGAACACAAATTTGAATGATGTAAATATTGTTGACGATGAATAATTTAATAAAATAAAATTTATTTAATTGTTTATTTGTGAAGTGTGAATGTATGATTGTGTGAATATTACATTTATGTTAAAATTAATTAATTAAATTATCTCTTTAAAGTTTAAATTTAAATCCCCATATTTATAAATTATTATTAATTATAATTAACCATTATTTTATTAATTTTTAAAATTAATTAAAAATTTACTAATCTCTTGGTGGAAATAAATTTTCTAGGCCCCTAAAAATTACATAAACCCCTCCTACATAATTTTTTTGGCCCCCTAAATATTAAAAAAAAAAAAAAAAAAATTGGGAGGGGGTGGTTTGTTGTGTTGAAGAATAATTTTTTGGGCCCATAGGACCGTCCAGGTCCTAAAATTTCTTATGGGCTTGGGACCGATCCCAAGCCCATGAGTGACTAGTCCTAATCAGGTCTGGCTAGGACCGGTCCTTGCCTAGGTCTAATTGGAATAAATTGATGAGTATGTTATATAAACAACTAAATTGCCCTCCTTTTTAAATATTAATATATTATTATTTTTTGAATCATATTTTTTAAGCCTTCTAAATTTGAGATTTTGCTAAAACACCACAGCCACATAAAAGTTTAATTTCTAACCAAATCACCTTGGCCCACCCTAAGCCACTGCGGTCGCCTGCCACCACCACGTTGGCAAGGGTGAAAATGGTGGGAACGGCGCACGACTGGTTGGAAATAGTCAGATCTACGACCATAATCTGGTCATTGTTCGTTGATGACAGCCAGAAGCCATAGATCTAGTCGTTTTTTGCCAGATCTACGCTGGAGGCTGACGACCGACGATGGTGGTTAGATTCGGCCACCAGTCTTAGGTAATTTTTTCAAGTTCAAGGGTATTTATGTCCTAAAAATTTTGTATATAAGGATAAAATAGTCTATAAATATATTTGTAAATTGTTTTAAAAATAAGAGATCATTATCCAAAAATTTAATATTTAAGGGTTAAATTGTAATAAAAAAAAATTCCAAGTAATCTTAAATATCTAAGAAAATGGAGATAATCAGATTACCTCATATATAACTAACAACAATTACTATTAGTTTTGGAAGATTATCGGAATCTTATATTACTTGACAAGTAAACATGATAAGCAAGTAATATAAGATAACATTATTATACCTGATTTAGTAAATAGATAATCTATTATCATCCACCTTTGATTCCTGAAAAGAGTAAATAATTCATTTAAAAAATGACCTCCAAAATAGGCTTTTTTTTTTTTTTAGAAAAATCACTTTCTTGAGCGTTGCCATGTTATGACCCCAACTTACTGTTCTGCACTACTACCCACCATCTAGCCTTTTTCACAGTCCAGTCCAAGCCACGGTTCAGAGTTAGCCATCCGGATCCAACTAACATTTTATCTGAGCCCCATACAAAAAAACTGGCACCAACAAACACAATTTGGGTGTCATTCAATTTATATATTTAAACCCAGCGTCATCGTCATGGAGTGATTGGAACTTTGTTGGAATCACAAAGTATGCCAGACTTACCTTTACCATTACGCCCGAGACAGATATTACACAAGTTCATTTGGGTGAGAAACCTTTCCATTTGTTTCAAACCATGGCAATCTTTTCATTAATATTACACAAGATCTTAATAAAAAAAACTAGCAACTCAGTGGAGTTGAAATAAATAAATTATGATGATGTGCTCGTCATGCTCTGAAATCATGGTTGGGAGAGAGAATACAGAGTTTTTAAGTTAAAAAAAATCCAATGCCGTGGCGATATCCAATATTCCAGACTTAATCTTATTGAATTTTATAATTTTAATGAACTCTTTTATATTCAAGAATTATTTGCAGGAAACAAAACATATTAATTAAACAAAATGAGTTGTGGAATTAAGGAGTTTGGAAGCTTATGTTTTAGCATTTCTGTATCAAATCTCTCCTAGATTTGATGCTTTTTCAAGTATGATCCAGCAGGTTACAGACAGACTGGTTTCTGTCAATCATTTGAACCAAACTCAACTATAAATTTGGAAATTTATAATCATAAAATGAAAAGTAACAAGATAACTACATAAACCTATAATTAGGCGAACCACCCACGTTTTGTTATGATGCTGATATGAATTATTAAATTCAACGAATAACAAATAAGTCAATACTAAATTTATAAATGGATCAAATATTTCAAAACATATCACCTGTCTGGTAGTGGTAGTTGTTGCTGGAATTTAATTTGTTCCTGCAAAAACAAATAATATTTTAATTAATAGAAACAACCAAACCAAAAGATTCACTTTCTCCCCTTCCAACATTCTGCCAAATGGAACCCAACATTATACCATATGTTATTATTAAATAAAAAAAAAAAAAAGAGTACTTGTGGGGAAAACAAAAATTTCAACAAATACTATTCATGGAGGTGGATTACCACCCAATGTTCCTCGAATTATACGCTTCTTAATTAACACATTAACGCTGTCATCTTAAAACCCACCACAAATCAAAATTCTCTCTCTCTCTGTATCTTTAATAATCATAGGGATGCACCCCTTCTCTTCACTGTCTCTCCCGCCAGAATTAGATATTATTGATACCTGACTCCACTTCTTCATAAATGACCCGCCGGGACTCTCCCTCCGGCCCGCTCGCCGGCCCGGCCACCGCTGACTCCGACCTCTTCTGGCCCTTCGGTAAACTCAACAACATTGACGCTGATGACATCCGTGAAACAGCCTACGAGGTCTTCTTCACTGCCTGCAGATCCTCTCCAGGTTCGTTCCCAATTAAACTTCAATTTTTTTTTTTTTAATGTAAAAAGAAGAGTTAAATGACATTTTTCCCGTGAGGTAACTGGTAAGACTAAATAACAAAACTCTTTCTTAAATTTTTAAGTGTAAGGTCGAATGAATTCATTTTGTTGTTTCAGAAACATGTGTTAAATGACGTAAAAGAAATTTTTTAATAATTTTTTTTTTTCATTTTATTTTTTATAAGGTTTTGGGGGAAGGAACGCGATAAATTTTTATTCTTCGAATGATCATAGTAATGGGGAAGGTGGAATCGGGTCAAGTTTAGGGTCGCCAAGCGCTGGGGGTCGCATTAATGGGGTGGTTCAGATGACGCCTACGAGTAGGATAAAGCGGGCTTTGGGGTTGAAGATGCTGAGGAGGTCGCCGTCGAGGAGAATGTCTCCCGTTGGAGGTGGAAACACGGGGCCGACCTCACCAGGAAATGGACATGGACATGGACATGGGCATGTGCATGGATTCGAGAGGACTAGCCCTGCAAATGGGCACAACACGGCTCCACCACCGGCGAGACCGAGGCGGCCGTTGACGTCGGCGGAGATCATGAGGCAACAGATGAAGGTGACGGAGCAGAGTGATAATAGGCTGAGGAAAACTCTCATGAGAACCCTCGTTGGCCAAGTACGTAAACCATCACATTCATAACAACAATAATAATAATAACATTTATATTCATGTTATTTGCTAATTTCATTAATTAATTTGCAATTTTGCATGACAAGGTATCTATAATTTGACATGAAATAGATTTAATTTTGGAAAAATATAAAATCACTCATATTATAATAAAATTATATCGACGTCTGATATTAATTTCTTTGGCTTTTCCGTCAACTTTGAAAGGTACAAATTAACAATGTAGTCAACATCCATAAGCGCTAAATTAATTATGAATGATTAGAATTAGAGTAAGTTAATATAGATTAATTAATATATGTTAATTATACGTGGATGCAGATGGGTAGACGAGCGGAGACGATAATACTGCCATTGGAGCTGATTCGTCATCTGAAACCATCAGAATTCAATGACTCTGACGAGTACCATTTTTGGCAAAGGCGGCTGCTGAAAATTCTAGAAGCCGGACTCCTCCTTCATCCCTCAGTTGCACTTGACAAATCAAACTCATTCGCCACGCGCCTCCGTGAGATTGTCCGCGCCAGTGAAACCAAACCGATAGACACCGGCAAAAACTCTGACACAATGAGAACGCTATGCAACACTGTAGTTTCCTTGTCCTGGAGAAGCCCTAACGGAACTCCGACTGACGTCTGTCACTGGGCTGACGGCTACCCGCTCAATGTCCACCTCTACATTTCTCTTCTTCAATCCATATTCGATACAAGAGACGAGACATTGGTTCTTGACGAGGTGGACGAGCTTCTGGAGCTTATAAAGAAGACATGGTCGACATTGGGGATCAACAGACAGATTCATAATCTGTGTTTCACATGGGTTTTGTTTAAGCAATACGTTGTGACTGCATTATCGGAGCCGGATCTTCTTTGTGCCGCGCATACGATGCTGGCGGAATTGGCGAATGATGCTAAGAAGTCTGATAGAGAGGCGCTGTATGTGAAGATGTTGTCTTCAATGTTGGGGTCAATGCAAGGGTGGGCGGAGAAGAGACTGCTGAGCTATCATGATTATTTCTATAGAGGAACAGTTAGTCAAATTGACAATCTTTTGCCTCTGGCTTTGTTGGCATCGAACATTATGGGAGAAGATGTTACACTCACTGATGGAGTAGGTAAAGAGAAAGGAGACACAAAGGTTGTGATGGATTCGACTGCGAATCGCGTTGATCACTATATCCGATCCTCGGTGAAAAATGCTTTTACGAAGATTATTGAGAATGGGAATATGACAGTAGATGTAGATGGGAAAGAGATGGGGGCAACAGAAGCTCTACTTCAGTTGGCAAAAGAGACGGAGGATTTGGCATTGAGAGAGAGGGAAAGTTTTAGTCCTGTGTTTAAGAAATGGCTCTGCATTGCAGCTGGGGTTGCGGCTGTGACACTTCACCAATGCTATGGAGCCGTTTTGAAACAATATTTAGCTAGAATGGGGACACTAAAAAACGAGACGGTTAGGGTGTTGCAGAGGGCTGGAAAGCTTGAAAAGGTTTTGGTTCAAATGGTGGTTGAAGATAGTGCTGACTGTGAAGATGGAGGCAAAGGCATTGTCAGAGAAATGATCCCGTACGAAGTGGATTCGATCATTTTAAGGCTCTTGAGACAATGGATTGATGAGAGGATAGCTAGAGGAAAAGAATGTTATCTCAGAGCAAAAGATTCAGAAGTATGTTTTTAATAGTCTGCTAAAATTTTTTAAAGATATCTTTGGTCTGTGATGATTAATTAGTTGATTGACTGCAATTTTTCAAATTGTAGACATGGAATCCCCAGTCGAAATCAGAGCCATATGCGCAGTCGGCTGTGGAACTAATGAAAATGGCAGAGGAAATTGTTGATGATTTCTTTGATATACCAATAGGAATTACAGATGATTTGGTTTATGATCTTGCAGATGGTTTACAGCTGCTCTTTAGAGAATACACTACCTTTGTTGCATCATGTGGTAAGATTTAAAAGCAAGAAATTGAGTTACTTCTGCTTTAAGTTTCATGATTTCATATATTTTTCAGGAGCAAGACAGAGCTATTTGCCCACGCTCCCTCCTCTTACACGATGCAACCGAGATTCAAAGTTCACCAAACTTTGGAAAAAGGCTAGCCCTTGTGCGGTTACTGTAGATGATACAAGTCAAGTTCAAGGAACAAATGAAGGTCTTCATCCACGCCCATCAACAAGCCGAGGAACACAACGCCTTTATGTTCGTCTCAACACCTTGCATTATCTTCTCTCCCATATCCAGTCCCTTGAAAAAACACTAACCCTTTCTCCAAGAGTTGTTCCTTCACCGCATAGTCGTTACGCTAACCAGAGGCGCCATAGTAGCTCTTCATACTTTGAACATGCAACAAATGCTATTCAATCAGCCTCCCAACATGTATCAGAAGTTGCAGCATATCGCCTCATCTTCCTCGACTCAAACTCTGTCTTCTACGAAAGTCTCTACCTTTATGATGTTGAGAATGCAAGAATTAGGCCTGCATTGCGCACTCTGAAACAAAATCTCACTCTTTTGAGTGCAATTCTCAATGACCGAGCACAGGCTTTAGCCATAAAAGAAGTTATGAGGGCGGCCTTTGAAGCGTACCTTATGGTTTTGCTTGCAGGGGGATCCTCGCGGGTGTTTTACCGGACTGATAATGAGATGATTACAGAGGATTTTGACAGCTTGAAGAAGGTATTTTGTACATGTGGAGAAGGATTGATATCTGAAGATGTGGTGGACCGAGAGGCGGAGACAGTTGAAGGGGTGGTAGCATTGATGGGTCAGCAAACTGAACAACTAATAGAAGATTTTAGCATTCTTTCCTGTGAAACAAGTGGTATAGGAGTTGTGGGTACAGGGGCCAAGCTACCAATGCCACCAACAACAGGAAGGTGGAATCGATCAGATCCAAACACAATACTCAGAATATTGTGCCACAGAAATGATCGAGCTGCAAATCAGTTCTTAAAGAAGTCGTTCCAGTTGGCGAAAAGGAGATGAAGATGATCCTTTCTTATATATTTCAAATAGAGGGATTATATACTTATTGTGCATTCTAGTACAGACTTTTAATCATGTTACCGGAAATGGAACTAGATGAATATAATATAGGCAGCACATTGTATCAAAATTCTGTTGACTCAAATTCTATATGAACATGTTACTGGGGGTTGAGAGACCATAAGGTAGAATTTCCCATCTTCATTCTTCATAGCTCTAGGCATTATTTAACTTAGTGCAAGTCTGGAAATATTTAATCAAACATACAGAACATAAGATGTTTGTAAAGTCAGGTTTTCTCTCTTTGTATATGCTGTCTAGGGCCATCAATTTTTTGAGAAATGATGATATACAACGCTTAACATTCTTGTCCATTGACCAAAACTATCCCTTTATATATTATCTATAATCTCCGATTCATTATTTTGTTCAAACCAATTCTGGTCGAGATTTGATTTTTCTTCTTAAATCTGAAAATTTCAAGGATTCACCATTGCATAAATGTGAAACCAGCAATGTGATTATATATATGGTTATGTTGTTGTTCAGCACCAATACTTGCAGGCCTTCATACAACTATACAACTATTACAATTTCTAGACTCTTTCCTCTATTTTTTTTTTTTTTTATATTTCAGGGCCAGAATATTTTTACTGACTGAGGTAAAGCAAACTTTAACACACACCCCAAATTAAACCATCCATTGAAGTTCTGTCAGCAGTCTGGTCAGAAAGTTTAGCTTCTTTTATATAAAATTATTACCAACATCTTCAACTTGCGTCTTGTTAGGATTTTTCTTCTCAGTGAATCATTCAATGTTCTTGTGTCCCAGACACTTCATGTCTTGATTCCCTTAATCTCATAACTTTCAATTCCTCTGTAAGCACCTCCATTGAATTCGAAACTTCAGCCTTGTACACATATGATCTTGACACAGCCAAGAAGAAAGCTAAGTTCAAGATGTTCAATATCGCGAAAAATGCATAGTAGTAGTCCAAATGAGAAGCATTTAGGTTGTTCAAGATCCATCCTTGGTGGGCATGCTCCTGAGTAATATGAGAAACCGTCGAAAGAAGAAAGCTACTCAAGAAATTTCCAATTCCTAAAGTAGTCATTGAATAAGAAGTTCCAAGACTCTTCATACTTTCCGGCGCCTGGTCATAGAAGAACTCAATCTTGGCCACCTCCAGGAATGCATCAGCTGTTCCCATAAGCACAAATTGAGGAAGTAGAACAAATATCGTTAAAGGAACTTTGCCTCCATTTTGAACTACTCCATGCTCCTTGGCAACACTTAGCCTATATCTCTCTGTTAGAGATGCAATTGTCATGATAAAGATATGCAGAACAAGGCCAATTCCCATTCTTTGAAGGAGAGTGATCCCTCTAGGATTTTTCGTCCACCGTCGCATAATCTTGACAAAGTATCGGTCGTACAAAACGACACAAACAAGCATTGAGATAGTCACAAATCCGGCTAAACTTGCAGGGGGAATCTTGAAGCTGCCAACAGCTCTATCAAGAGTAGTGCCTTGCTTGACAAAAAGGGTGTTGATCTGCGCAACCATTGTGCTCGGAACAAATGTGGCAATCAAGATTGGGATCATTCTCAACATTTGTTTAGTTTCCTCAACTTGTGTCACTGAGCACAGCAACCACGGATCAGTTGAGCCTGTTTTCACTGCAGCTTTGTTAAGGAACCTGCATACATGAATAAGCATACAATAAACATGATCTCATTAACATATAATCATAAGAAAACAAGGCTAATTATGATTGTTTCTTCAAGATGGACTGACCTCCAAGTTGGAGTGGAATCAATCCTGAACTTCCCTTTCTTTGCATATTCTTCCAAGTCAAGTTCATAGAGTTCTTTGGGGTCACTAGGCAGTTGCACATTCCATTTTCTCAATGCAGCAACAATCACTCTTGCCATTCTTGTAAATGGGCTCCCTGCTGGAATCCTGTGTCTGTAAAAGGGTGTGCCAGCCAAGAAAATCCCAATGGAAATCGCAAGCCCAAGAGTTGGAAGGGCATAACCCAATGTCCAGCCCACATTGTCTTGTATGTACACAAGAACTGTGTTGGCAAAGAGTGTCCCAAAGAAAATACTAAACATCCACCAGTTGAAGAAGGAAAGCTTATGGGCCTTCTCTTTGGGCTCAAAATCATCGAACTGGTCCGCACCGATCGTCGAGATATTCGGCTTAGTTCCACCGGTCCCTACAGCTAGAATATATAGTGCAACGAAGAAGACTACAACCTGTAACGTCGAGGCCTGTTTACAATCTGCTACATTAGCTTCATTGCAGGCAGGTGGCTTTAGCCCCGGTAGTGATACTGATAGTGTTAGTAAACACATCCCCTGCAAGTAAAAACAGGTCAAAAGACTTTAGAGACCGTTTGGCACATGTTCTTCCAGTAGAGCTTATTAGAGAAGAATTTTTGTAAAAAATATGTTTGTTATTTAGTTAAGAAAATGTAAAAGAACTTTCTAGTAATAATTTACCAGAAAGGGTTTTAATTTAAAAGAATAGAAAGTCAAATGTATAAAATATAATAGGGATAAGTTTAAAATTTTAACATTTTAAATAAGATCAAAAATAGCTTATAGGAAAAGTTCAAAATTTAACCACCGTTTGATGAGTTGATGGTAAAAGAGCAAAAACAGGTTTCATAAACTCTTGAGTTTGAATCTCCTCAGACACTAATAGGAGTGACTATTAAGACTCTTACCTGATCGACAGTTCCAAGACACTGAAGGGTTAGTTGAGGTGCACACAAGTTGATCCAAATACTTTCGATGATATAAAAACAAAAAAAAAAAAAAATCCAAATTTGAACTTTTTTTCTGAAGCCATAAAATAGTTAACTTAAAATGATAAAATCCTATAAACCCCTTTGAATGCTATCAACCTAATTAAAAAAATTTCAGATATACTGAAAACTTTAACTAAACTCTTTAAGTTGATAAATCTAACCAAGCATATTCTTGGTTTACCTTAAAATTTCAAGTCACATAGCACAAACCAAAAGTGGCTTTGATTATTAAGTATTGTAGCAAATTAATGGGCAAAAGGTATTCCTGATCTACACTAATATTTATGCATTTATATAATAAGCCAACTTGGTCTGAACTGTCTAACCTAAACCGATAGAGATGGTTGACTCGGGGTAAGTTTAAGAAATGCTGTTCGGAAATCGGACAGGACACTGACCAAGAACTGGAATACAATTTATATCTATCTTTCATGTGCTTGGTCTTGAAAATTACTATCAACTTGGAGATGTTTATGAATTATTATACCGATATTATTAGTATCAGACAACAAGCACTTAATATTATTGTAGAAAGGAGACAAACGACAGCTTCCTACCTTGCCTTATAAAACAGAAATGGTTGGTCAAACAATTCGTGCTAATTAACAAGTATATTTTCCATGCAGAAATGCAGGATTTTATTATTTGAAGTTATCAGCTACGGCTACCTACCTAGCTAGCTAGCTAGGATAGATAATTTTCAATTAAATAATTTCACACTTCCTATGATATTTAAACCCGTAACTCATGTGGTTGGTTTTGCTTTAGGTTTCATGAAAATACACGTACATGTTTTAGAAAACTATATTAAAGTTAAAAAAAAAAAAGTGCTAATCATACTATAACGATTTAAAATATTGACTTAAATCGAGACAAATTCTTGATCCTATATAGCTGTTTGCTTTTCTTTTTTAGATGCAAATGCTCTTGAATGATGTGTTAAATGTTATTATTATTACTATTATTATTATTTATGATTGAGGATGTTTGGGTCAGTTTATACATACCTTAACTAATCTTTCGAGATCTTGAAATTATCGATCAGATAAGAACTTTAGTGGTTATCTCTATTAGTAACCAATAAAAGATTTAAGTCAAAACCTCTTAAATAATACACTTAAGAGTTGAGTGGTCTGTATCCAACCACTCGATCACGCAGAAGTAATTCGTGTTAAATGTTATTGATGGACACTAAAACACACATATTTTGTCAAACTTTTATGCATTAAAAACTATTAATTTTTTGTCTTTCATTGTTAATTAGCACAAGTAAATGAAACTCCAAATTTTAAGAAATTCGAGTATTTACTCATGATATATATATATATGTCGATCAAGAAAGAAAATAAATTGGAAATCGAATATTAGCATGTTACCAATCTCGAAAACATGTTATCAACCACGTTACCAAACATGTTTACCATTTCTATTATAGTTCTGAGATTCCTTATTAATTAATATAAGTTTGATGCGAAATGTGTATTTTATGTAAAATACGAATATATGTAGAAGTATTAATGCATGGAGATACATAAATTAACTGTACATACCAAGAGATAAATAATAGAAGCGATGACGAAGGTCCAGTAGCGTCCAAGATGAGCATCTGCAAAATACGCACCCAAGATAGGAGTGACCCAGACCGTGCCTACCCAGTTGGTGACGTTATTAGCCGACTTCACCGTCCCCTGATGGAGCTTGTTTGTCATATACAGTACCAAATTTGACGATATTCCATAATACGCCATTCGTTCAAATACCTCATACACTGCAAATTTGTATTCATTTCCAGTCACAGTTAGCAGACCATTTTGGTAAAATTGAACTTTAGTTTTTGTAAATTGTCTTTAATCATTGAACTGGAAGTTGCTTTTAGCCTTTTACTGTTTAGAAACAGTTTAATGAAACCCAGTAGAACCCCAAATAACATGAATACACAAAGAGCTTCAAATTATATCATGATTTTTAAATTTATATCTAGATGGGCTGTATTAATTGTTATTGGCCGGCCATTGTCCAGGATCGAACCTGATCAGGAAGAGACAGCTGGAAGATGAGATTGGGTCTGTGCCAGCAATATAATGATAGCCACAGATCATCCATAATCATAAATGCTATTGATTATGATGAACATGTTTCTTTCTTTATAATTTTTTAACTTTTTTTCTTCTTCAAACTTTGAGTTTTGAACCATCCACTTCACAGATTCGAGAAAAGCTAGCTATATAGCTTTCATGTTTTTCACGACATATAGTTGCTTTTCTCGTGAAGTGCCCTTAGCTTTAGGTTACAGAAAGTCCTAAAAGAAATGAGCGGAAGGCTCAATCTCAAAACATGCCCAGCCAGTACTGAACAAAGACACACACACAGAGAAATAACACAAAGAGACAAATAATAGAGGAAGAGAGAGTGCAGAGAGAAATATATATACCAACAACAAAGGAGCAAGCTAGCCATCCGCCTCTCTTGGATCTGCGAACTGGGTTTCCTTTGAGGTCCACTGTACCATCTTGTGTGTAATCCGCAATGCCTTCTTCAATAGCCATGAATATTGAGCTAGTTCTGCTTAGTTAATTTCAGAACCTGATCCTAATACTTTTTTGTTTTGTTTCTTAATTTTCTCCTTCGTAAGCTGGAGAAAGTTTACCATACGATTATTTTCTTGTCCAATCTCAGTCCATCTATTGGACCTTTTTATAGACCGCAATTTATCTCTCCATTGGGACACTCCTAAGGCGTCAGGATAATTACCAATGCGCCATTATTCAACGCCTGTTAGCTTCCATTGACTTATACGAGTGTCCCACCTCATATTTTCTTAAGCTAACTTAGACAATTGGACTCGCAAGTGGGCAGCGTAAAGACATTTAAGTCGTCTTCTACTGCCAGTTTAATGGCGTATTTGACCATCTATATGTCGATCTTAGCTTAAAATAATATATATATATGGTTATAAACCTTTTTCACTAATTTTCTCTTACAAATACTATACAACAGTTTGTAATAAATCCTGATATTAAAATTTAATGAAGAAAAAAAAAAAGAATTTGGTAAGTAATACTTGACTTTTATCGCCCCGTTCAACCGTTTGATATTATTTTGGATTTTATGATTTGATAATTTTATGGTTGGTTTTGATTAGGTAAATCATGCATGTGGTATTTTATTGAATTTGTTCAAGGTATGTAACCTAATTAAATCTTGTATAAGGGTTTATTGATCTTTTTAAGTCACAAGTATGATATAATTATTATTGTTTTTAATTTTATTATAACGTATTACTAGGTAGGCAAATATTGATTTGGTTGACCAGAAAGGCTACGACCAATCTGTCTTTCTAGCATACGATTTAATACAATTGGACAGCAAACACAACCTTATAATCATGTTGAACTGTTGAAATATGATTATTAAACCTATTAAAAATAAATTAATTTTTTTTGTATCCTTTCAATAATTACAACATTATAGTTTAATCTTTTATAGAGTGATATATGTTTTTTTAAATTTAATATGATGGTGGAATATATCCCTTCCGAAATGAATGCTATCCGTCGATTTTAAATGGCTCCCAATTAACTCATTAGGACCACACTAGTTATCCTTTTACCAACTAGAATCTTCAGTATAATCCACTTTAAATTTGTAGGCAAGAACAATAAATTATATATATTATTCTTTTGGGGATCATTTTTAATTCATATAATATTTTACGTTATCTTTTCTTATTCATTCATGTGTCAAATTGCTAAATACTGTATAATTCAAAAAGATTAAGATCTGAGGAATAATTGAATTCATGTACCAAATCTATTTTTATTATGAATAAATAAAAAATACATTATTATATACAATTATAACAAATAAAATTTGATATTCTTAAAATAATTATATTGGGAATACTGAGATTTTTCAATGATAATAGTCGTAAAGCAACATTTGATTTGAGGAAGGGTCAAATTTTCACATGCTCGGCCCTGGAAGTCAAGGTTCTATCAAAACTTAAAAAGCTACGAATTAGAATCTAATTTGTAAATCATTTTTCATTCTATTTTTGACTTGGAAATTTACAAGCTTCTAGATGCATGAGACAAAATGGTAATTGTCTTTACTCACAAGATAAATTGAAAAATTTATTGATTTTATAAATTATCAAAAAAATCTCTTTAAATATATCATATTCCTTCAATTACTATACTTCTAAAATATCTCAAACAACCCCCCGGGGGGCCCACCAAATAGAGAGATATGTAACATTCATTTTTGAGAATATTCATCAAAAAAGGGAGGGGGAGGGGATAAAATTAACTCAATTCTTTTAAAAATATTTTAATAATATTTATTACTTTTTGTTTTTCATACAATTAAACCCTAATTAACTATCATTTTGTCGAAATTACAAGGATATATAATTAAAATAAAATTTAATATTGGGTTGATTCATTAAACAAAACGCTGACGTATGGAGGATATTAAGTTGTTGTTAGATTAAGGGTTGGAATTAGTTCGGGATGAAGTGTAATGAGGTTAGTACGAGTTTGAATGGGGTAATAAATAATCAAAAGGGCGCGCCGTTTGTGTGAATAAATGAAAAATAAATGACAAAGTGTACTATTTGGCAGGAATTAGGTTGATCATTTATTCTCCAACCCCCTCAAGGCACAATTTTTTATGCACAACATTTCAACTCTTTCCTTATACTATTAATTTATTATGATCTTGTAGTATAAATTAAGGTAAGTATATGATATCTATGTCTATTAATTTAGTTAAAAATAAACATAATGTATATATATATATATATATATATATATATATATATATATATATATATATATATATATAAAAGAAATAATTGATGCCCGATGCCATTAAAAAAATTAAATATATAGTTGAAGTTTGGTGTTTGTGAATTTAAGTCCATGCTCCACATAACATTAAGATATTTATTTAGAGCAGACAACCTGTTCCCACCAAGGTAAAGTGAAGTGACAAATTTTCACCATTGGTTTCATAAATTTTAAATTATCACCCATAAATAACACTATTAATAATTTTAGATGTTGACACAAATATAAATTTTGTTATTACCATATTACCCTTGATAAGTAAATTAAAAAAATATTTTTTACCCTCCAGATTATTAGAATAGAATTGTCATTTTCTGTTTGAATATTTAATTTGGGAATGACCATTTTATGTTTTTACTATTGTCTTAATCAATCGTCTGTTAATTTAACGGTGAAAATTAGAATTTATTACACAAGGGTGGGAACTTGCCATTTCACTTTACGTTGGGTGGGAACATGTGGTCTACTCTATTTATTTATATATGACAAGGACGTCTTACCTCCTTAGACGGACCAATAATTGAAATGGGAACGGAGGACTCACTAGAATTATGTCATCAATCATGCATTTGATACATTTTAATTACAGATCTTAATCGATTTGGTTTTACTAGTTTTTCGTCAATCTTATTGCATATGTCAAATGCTCAAATGTCAATATCATTTTCTTAAGAAAAGATTATATATATATATATATATATATATATATATATATATATATATATATATATTCTCTATCGAAAGGATGTCATTAAGACTTTAATTTAGGAATATGACAAAGTTATTTTAGAAAATATCTTCCAAGCCAAGAATATGACAATGCGATGTAAACTCCTAATTTTGAAATGATTTCCATTGACTAATTCTATTAGTGTCGGTCAAATAGATATTAAATAAGATCATGATAAAGACGATAATTTGAAGGGTAAACAACTTGATTTCCGATATCTTGCCGATTGTCGGCAACCGCAAAACTATAATTTCCTATTCTTAGCTGATTTTCGGCTGATTTCAACGTTTAATATTCAATCGGTCACCACCATCTTCCATTTTACAAAATCTCTCTTGCTCTGACTCCTGGTAACTCGCCAAACGCTATCTGATGAAATGAAGTGTATTTTGAGTATTAACGGAATATAAACTTTGAATGGAAAAGTTGTATTTTGAAACTTTTTGGATGGAAAAATGTCATTAAGGCAAACCGTGAGAGGGAAAAAGTCGTTCACTCTTATTTGAAATAACATATACTAACGTTTTCAAATCAAGAGGAGTTTATTGTTTTCACATCTAATGTTTGATTTTGCGACTTCAGATTAAAAATCAATATTATTAATCTATATATAAAAAATAATAAACATTTTGTTTGTTGTCTAAATATTGTTGTGTGTGATTTTTCCTTCAAGCTCGGAGAATTGCGAGGTTATAGCTCGACCCAAAACCAGCTCGACTCTACCGATTGTCTGACCCAATACAAGCTCGTCGAGTTATAGCTCGACCTAGCACAAGCTAGTCACGACCAATCCTTACAGTTGTTCAACCAATTCACAGATAACTTAGATCCCGGAGATCTCAGAAAGGATCAGATCGACAGCAATCTTTACGCAATCACATCTCTCAATCACGAAAATATCAGAGTTGCATTTCAAACTTATTTGTAATCTCTTTATTTTCGCTCTTTCCTTTGTACAAAATTTGTATATAAACCCCATCCACCGATGAGAAAAGGGTTAGAAAATTATTCTAGGACTGTCATTGTAAGCTCTCACAACAAATACAAAAACAGTGGACGTAGGTTCAAGAGTTTAACTCGTCGAACCACTTTAAAAACTTTCTTGCCATTTACTTTACTGCATTTTACCATTAATTAATTGCTGGTTACTTGTAATCACGCACACATCAATTCTTATCCCGTGAAGGTCGATCAGATCACTTTATTTGGTGTATTTTTGCATCAACATTTTGGCGTTAGAAGGAGGGCTCTGCCAAAATCTTAGAATTTTTGGTAAACAATCCTAGTGAACCGATCACTCCAAGCCCACAATGGTGCATAAAAGATCGAAAACCACAACAACTTGGAAACCACCCACTAGAAGGTGCAACAAGAAGTCGCTGGGTGTTGACCACCAATGCCGCCAACTCAACAGGCCGTGAATAACCAAGGAGCAAGGACGTCAAATCCCGAGAATGGCCAACTGGTGGAAATGATCAAAACAATAGTTGCATAGGCGGTGCAACAAAATGTGGCTAAGTTTAGAAATCAGCAACCAATTGCACAGAACCTTGACCAGCCATGTTTCACTAATATCACCTCGACAGGTCGAAATTCAGTCAAAGACTAGTCTGGTTCATCAACACCAATGGGCGACCGACTCCCCCGATGTCACAGAGTACACTCCGCTCACGAGTGTGAGTCTCGTGGGTAAACTAACCCTGGGAGGCAACCAAGAAAACAACCAATTGGGGAAAATGAAGGTAATGGTCGCCCACGAGATGCTCAACTTGCCTGGCAATATCCCCAGCATTAGCGTGCCGGTTTTAACCCACGCCTAAGGCAGGCCCAAACCTCGCAAGCTCGCGAGGCGAGTCATGTGTGCCAGGCTAACAATGATCAACGTTTTGGTTATAACCAACATCACGAGCAACGCATTGACGAGCATAATAGCACCTACCAGCCCAACCATCATGACTCAACCTCGTGCATCAATGCGCATAATGGAGGGGGCTCACAAGCAATAGATTTGTGAACTAACCTACTCAAGGTAAGGCTGAACAGAGCCAGCCAAAGCAATCCTCACACCGAATACTTAGATCGGGTACAGAAAATACTCAACGATCTAAGAGCCCACTAGAACAATGCAACAAAAGAGATAGTGAGCTCTCTCTTTATAAAGGAAGTTTGCCAAGCCCTGCTTCCCTAGGGATTCAAGGCACTAGAAAGTAAGTTCGATGGGAAAGGAGATCCCAGAGATCACCTCGACACTTTCAACAACCTAATGGAGCTGCATTAGGTTTGTGACTTGGTAAAGTGTCGATGCTTCGCGGTCACAGTGGTAGGGGATGCCAAGAGGTGGTACAAAAGATTTAAGGCAAACTCTATCAGTTTTTTGCAACATTTCTCCTCATTGTAGCTACAACAATTTCAAGCGAGGATACAGTTTGCAATACTGCTCAGCTACTTGAGCAACATTCGTTAGGAAAGTAACGAACCACTGATTGCGTATTTAACAAGGTTTCAGAACGAGCAACCAAAGGTCCTAGATGCACCCAAATGGTCAATCTTGTCTTTGCTAATTGCAAGCATCAGGCTGCAAATGAAGTTGTGGAAAGAGCTCAAAAGTGAAGATCATGTGAGCTTAGCAAAGTTTTACCGGATGGCTACAAAACACCAGCAAGTAGAAAGCTCGCTAGCAGCCTTAGCTAGAAGCTTGTCGCAAAGAGCCCTGGATAGGTGACAAGATCGCCCATCAGAAAAGCAGAAGGACCAAGACCGCAATGACAAGGATCGGAACAGGTCCCAAAAGAGATAGAGAACAGATAACTACGGGGATAGGCAACCTTTCCCACAATACGCTGAATACACCCCTCTCACGTAAGACATAGCTATATATATAAAGTCTCCCGTGAGGCTAAGAGACTGTCCGCTCTAAAAAGAATAAAGGGGGCTCCGTGCAGAAGAGATTGGTAGAAATATTGCCAATACCATAGAGATATCGGGCATAACACCACCAAGTGAAGGGCTTTAAAAGACGCCATCAAAGATCTGATCAGAATTGGCCACCTAAAAGAATTTGTTAAGGAGGCACCAGCTCGTGAAGGTACTAGCGAGTAGAATAACCAGATCCAACAAGCCCCGGTAAATGCCAACAATGATGTTCTGGTGGGCAAGATATACGGGGGTCCAAATATTGTAGGGAGCTCAAAGCACTCTCGCGAGTAATGTGCTTGAGAGGCCATGACAGACTCGATCCCCCGAGTAATGAGCTATAAATAAAAGCCGTTAAAGCGGCCTAAACAAGAAAGCGAAGTGGTAGGATTCATAATGGAAGAATGTGAAGAATCTCCTTGCCATAATCATGATGTGATTGTAATCGCAACTAGGATTAGCAACGCCAGAGTACTACAGGTGATGGTCTATAATGGAAATGTGGCAAACATCATTTTCTTAGGAGCTTTTCGAGAAATGAGGTTCACAGAGAAAGGTTTGAGGGCGTGCCCATCACCACTTTATGGATTCACCGGGGACAGCCTAGTCCCTAAGGGAATGATCGACCAACCCGTGACGGTAAAGGCAGAACCAAAAATCAGGACGGTTATAGCATAATTCTTAGTGGTGGACTACCTGACCACATACAATGTCATCCTTGGAAAGCTGATCTGGATGATCTGAGTGTAGTCACTTCAGTGCGCTACCAAGCAATGAGGTTTCCGACTTTAGGCTGGGTAGCGACGATAAGAAGCTCTAGGAAGGAATCTCGAGAATGTTACAACCGAGCCATTAATGTTGCACTAAAATGGCCGCTCCCAAGAACCATGGTCATTGTAGAGTCTAAGCCATACCCAGGACCTCTCGAGGATATCATAAATCCTCACATCCATAAGAAAGAGCCCATAGCAGGGCCAACATAAGAGCTATGAGAAATATCTATCAGCAAGGAAGACCAAACTCGCGTATTAAAGATCGGCAATAGTTTGAGCACAGAAATGGCCGACAATATGATAGAGTTTCTGAAGAAAAACCTCGACGTATTTGCATGGGTGCATACGGATATGGTGGGGATCAGCCCCGAGGTAATATGTCATAGGTTGAATATCGACCCAATAGCTCGACTAATCATATAAAAGAGAAGATCTATGGATGTAGAGCGCTCTGAAGCGCTCAAAGATGAAGTTGACAAACTCCTGAACATCAACTTCATCAGGGAGGTAAAGTATCCAAACTGGCTCGCTAACCCAATCCTCGTGAAAAAGTCGAATGGCAAGTGGCGGACTTACGTCAATTTCACAGATTTGAATAAAACGTATCCCAAAGACAGCTTTCCGCTGCCCCAAATTAACCAATTAGTAGATGCGACAGACGAGAACGTACTACTCAGCTTCATGGATACGTACTCGGGATATAATCAAATCCTGATGTATCAGCCTAATAAAGAACACACCTCATTTATTATTGACCAAGGTATTTATTGTTACATAATTATGTCATTTAGCCTGAACAATGTTGAGGCGACCTACCGCGTTTGGTGAACAAGATGTTCGCTCAGCAAATTGGCAAGACAATGGAAGTGTACATCGACGACATGCTCGTCAAATCAAAGGTCACCAAAAGCCACATTGAGCATCTAGGGAAATGTTTGATATCCTTAGAAAATACATAATGAAACTCAATCCTTTGAAGTGTGCTTTAGAGTAAGCTCAGGAAAGTTTTTGGGTTTCCTAGTCAATCAACAAGGTGTCAAAGCCAACCCAGAGAAGATTCAAGCTCTCTTGGACATGAAAAGCCCGACCAGAATAAGACAGGTATATAGCTTGACAGGGCATGTGGCCGCACTTAGCAGGTTTGTTTTCCAAGCCACAAACAAGTGCTTATCATTCTTTGAGACCCTGAAAGGGAAAAAAGGTTTCAAATGGACAGAGGAGTGCGAAAAAGTCTTTCAAGAATTGAAGAAACATCTGGGACAACCTCCTTTGTTATCAAAGCCCGTTTAGGGCGAGCCACTACTGTTATATTTATCGGTATCTAAGTCCGCGATCAACACGGATTTGGTACGCAAGGAAGGGGGAGTGTAGTGGCTGGTATATTATGTGAGCAAGAGATTGCTTGACGCAAAGGCAAGATATCCCGAGATGGAGAAGCTCATCTATGCACTTGTCATTGCCACTCAGAAGTTGCGACCCTATTTACAAGTGCACTCTATACATGTGCTAACTAACTTTTCGTTGAGGAAAATAATGTAGAAGCCCGAGGCGTCAGGCATATTGATCCAGTGGATGATATAAATGAGTCAGCATGATATCAAGTACATCTCGAGAACGGCAATAAAAGGTCAAGCTTTGGCAGACTACATCTCAAAATTATCCTATCAACCAAAAGGATAAGTAAGCCTACCAGGGGCAAGCAACCTAGTGGAAAGCGAACAACAGAAGCCAAAGTTTGACGACCTGTGGCAGTGGACTTTGTACATAGACAGGTCCTCAGATGAGAAAGGGGCAGGAGCTAGGCTCTTGCTTGAAAGTCCCGAAGGAAATCTGATCAGGGCCAGTAAGATTTTGGTTTGGCGCCTCCAACAACGAGGCTGATACGAGGCATTGCTCATAGGGATTCACCTCGCCAAGGAAATAAGGGCATAGTCCATCAAGATTTATAGCGACTTCCAGCTCGTAGTCCATCAGATCACCAGGGAATATCAGGCAAATGAGGACAAAATGGCATCATATCTCCAACAAGTGAAATCCGAGCTTGAACAGTTCAAATCCTGCACAATTCTTTAGACCCAATGGAGAAGAATTAGTTGCCGATGTTCTAGCTCACCTAGCTTTTGCAATGAGCCAAGAGAAGACCGATTCAATAACTGTTAAATTCCTCCCAAGTCCAAGCATCCCTCGCTCCGCAGAAACTAATCTTAGAAACAGACAGAGATACAGTTGGATGGATGCAATAATTGCCTATCTAAAAGATGGAACAGTGCTTGAAGGCAAACTATATAAGTGTGGGTATAATTCACCGCTCTTGTGATGTGTTGACCATGAAGACACAGACTATGTTTTGAGAGAGATTCATGAAGGCATTTGTGGAAACCATGCATGTGGCAAATCTCTAGAATACAAAGTGCTTTTTCAGGGCTATTACTAGTCATTAGTCTTTGATGATGCAATAGACTATGTGCACAGATGCGACAAATGCCAAAGATTCGCAGATGCTCCATGAGCTCCACTCCAAGAGTTAACTACTTTGACAAGCGCCTAGCCGTTCACAATTTGGGGCATTGACCTGATAGGTCATTTGCCTCAAGGAAAATGGGACATTAAGTTTGTAGTGGTTGTTGTAGACTATTTCACCAAATGGGTAGAAGCCAAGCCTTGAGCTACCATCACGTTGAACAAGCTGAAGGATTTCGTCTACAAAAACATCATTTGTAAGTTTGGAATCCCCACAGAATAATAACCAACAATAGAAAACAGTTCATCAGTGAGGACTTCAGATCTTTCTACGAATGGTTTGGTATCAAAAAGAGCTTCGTCGTTGTTTACCGCCCTCAAGCTAACGGTCAAATAGAGGTTGTGAACAAAGTGATCAAGTATACCATTAAGAAGAAGCTCGATGCCTTGAAGGAAAGATGGGTTGAGGAATTGCCCGAGACCTTGTGGTCTTACAGAACGACTGCCAGAAGCTCGACAGGAGAAACCCCATTCTCTCTATCATACGGGTGTGAAGCAATGGCCCCAGTTGAAGTGGAGATTAGTTCGTTCTGGAGGAAGTTTTCAACAAAGAAACAAACAAAGATCTTCTCCGCCTGAGGCTAGACCAAATCGAAGAACATCGGGTCAAGTCTCAGCTAAGGCTCACCTTATATCAACAGCAAGCCAGATGATACTTTAATACCAAAGTCAAGAACAATAATTTTGAAGTGGGCAACCTAGTCCTCAGAAAGTTTGTCCAGAGTACATAAAACCCGAACTTGGGGGTATTTGGGCTCAAATGGGAAGGTTCATTTAATATCTCTAAAAAGCTCACACTATGAACTTTCCACCTGGAACACCTCAATGGTAAAGTCATACTGCAAGCATGGAACATTGAGCATCTACGAAGGTATTACCAATAAGCAGCTCGATTTCCAATCATGTTTTATTTTCTTTCAGATGTCTATTGTAAAGTTGTTTATGGCCAAAAAATCCTATCAATAAAAAGACGTACTATTCATAAACTTTTCTTTGTTCGCCATTTTTTGGTTATTATTGTTTATTATTTATCCTTTATTGCTTCAAAAATCATGACCTACACGACCGCAACAAAAAACTTAGAGTCAAGAGTTCAGAAAAAGGTAGCTTAGCTCAATAAGCCATGCCAAAATCCAACTCATTAAGGGTAAAATTTCCCGAATCAATGAAGTTACACTTGGAAAAATCAAGTAAAACTCGTCGAAGGAAAATCGGTCATAAGCCAATGGCTAAAACTCGAGATGGGCAATCAGTCCAAACTCAGAGTTGTCGCACAAGATTTTCTTGTATGCATTGAAAAGTTCCTTAAAAAGCAAGCTATGCATAACTTGGAGCAAATTCAAAATATTCATGATAAGTTCGATTAGGACAACTAAAGCGACTCTGCAGAAACTAAAAATTGTTCGATAGACAAATGCAAAAAATATCTTTCATTGATTGTGAAATTTGGCTACAAACTAAACAAAAAAAACAAAACAAAACAAAACAAAAAAAATACAAAAATACAAAAATACAAAAAAAGAAAGGAAAATTATTAAGCAGTTGGAGGAATGGGGGCATCATCTCCAACAGGATCAGGGAGATCGTCGTCAATCTGAGCAAAGGGATCATCAATGGCAAGAGTCTTGGCAACCTCTTAGGGTTGGGAGCCAGGATATCCTTCAGAATCTCAATTGGAGGAAGGTCGGCAGCAATGGGCAGAAGTGTGGCCAGAGTAGGCGAATCCTCGACTTCCTACTTCACGCCGACATCCTCCTTGCCCTGATCATCGGGCTCAGAATCATCCGAGTATACATAGGCTATCTCTTAAGCCTTGGTTTTCATTTGATCGACCTCCTTCTGGTAAGCCTGCGAAAGAAAAAAGAAGTCGATTGAGGGATGAGCCTACCACAACTTTTGCACAAGGAAGATTGATGTCTCCCAAGCTCGATTAGTGACGGTCTCGTTCAGCTCCCTGATTTGAAGCCTAAGTTGCTTAGTTTCCGCCTCAGCTTTTTGTCAACCTTCCGCCTCCTAGGCAAGATCGAACGAGACTTGTTTGAAGTTTGCCTCCCAATCCAAGGCAATTTTTTGAGCCAAGGTGAGCTCGGAGTTCAGCTTATTATTGGCACCTCGCTGTTGTGTCAAACTCTTCTCAACCTTGACCACCTTGGCTTCAACCTTTGCTCAAGTGGCCTCGCTCACCTTAATTTTGTTAAGAAACTCCCTTTCCTTGACCCCAAAAGTCACCATTTCTTCCTTAAGCCGCTCAAGCTTGGCCTGTTTCGCGTCCCTCTCCTTTTCTGCTATCTCGGCCCTAGCCAAGGTATCCTCCTTAAGTGTTTCCACTTTTTGCCATCCTTGATGAGTGCCCTCCATTGTGAGGTAATACTCATCATAAAAGAGCCTACTTGCCTCGCAAGCTTAAAAAAAGGGAAAATGAAAGTCAGTGAGGAATAAACAAAGCATATATATATATATATATAAAAGAATGGGGCGAACTACTGGTACCTTTGCCATATAGTTGCACACTCAAGCTAGTAGCTGTGGGGGAGACAAATCCCTAACGCTTGCGAAAGTTCGCAGGGTGACGACATATCTCGCCGTCGTAGCCCCAATACTAATGTGCTCGGGGAATTGGTCGATTAATGCATCAATCGTAGCTCGAGCTGTCTTGTCCATCTTTGTGCCTCCTTGTTGAGGTGAGCTTGGTCTGCTTCCCATGAAATGACAGCTTCGGCTGTGGGAATAGATTTTTTCTTGGCCGCGGATTTCTTTGGGCCGTCAATTTACCCAACGATCTCTTTGCCTGAGCCACCCTACTGCTTAGCAACTTTTTATTTTCCCAAGCCCCCCTGAGGCTCGGTCGATTTCTTCTTGCCAAAGCCTTCATACTACTCCAAATTTTTTTTCTTGCCCGAGCCATCGTGTTGCCCGGGTGCTTTTTGTTTTCCCGAGCCTCTAGTTGGTTCGGATGCTTTCTTCGCTAGCCCCTTTTGGGGCTTCGAGGCACCTTTCCCATTGACTGCCTTGGAGGCAATTACAAGCTTCTTGGCACTTGGGCTTTCCCCAAGCTCACCCTCACTTTGCTTAAGGGCTGGATGTGAGGCAACCTACCCGACTGTTCCAGCAGCATCGGTAGGCTATCGGTGCAACCAGCGGCTTCTTGGCAACCTCGGAAGCTGTCACCTTCTTCTTCAAGCCCTTCGATTTCTCGGCCTACATTTCTATGAAAGGAAAAGCAAATAATCAATGACCTAGACAAAGGAAAAAAGCGCGAGCAAATAATTACTTTGCCTTTCTCAAGAAAGGTGTTGAAAGTGACTTTATCCTCGCAAAAGCTGTATGCCCTTAAGCGAGGAAGAGAGATGATCTCGTTGACGTTGCGCTCCCTGTCGGAGAGATCGCTAAAGCACTGAAGCCTCTGTAAGCTAGCTGCGAGGGGAAAATTCTTCTCGACATTAACTGCAAAGTAAAGAAGTTTGGTTAGTTCGACCATCGAGCTTGAAAACACTCTTTGCACACATTGGGGATCAAAGTCTTACTAGCTTCCGAAGCAAAAATGCTGGTCTCCTTAGCCTCATAAAAGAAAAACTAAGAGTCCCAATGCGGGACCTTCTTTAGAACGTCGACCAAACCATTAAAATTTTCCTTCCTCGCATTGGAAAGGTAGTACATTTGGTCTTGACCCTTAATCTATACCAATGGGCGAGCTCCTCAATAAATGGCTCACCTAGCTCGGCTATCTGGTATGCTATGTATAGGCCTATGATTATAACGTATGAGTTTGCGGACAATTGGAGAGGGATAATGTCGATTCATCTCAAAACGTTGTCAATGAAATGGTGAGGGGAAATAGACATCTCACACCTCAAAAGGGACTTAGAGATCGTCGCACAGGCTGTGGAAAGATTCTTTCGGGAGAAGCCTCCCGAAACCCTCAAGTTGAGTTGAGGCGCATAAGTGTCATTTATGCCCCTAAGATCCTCGGCATCAGTCAAGGATTTTGGTTCCTTCCGCAGCTTGTGAACTAGAGATATCCTTGGCTGAGCAACCTTCGCAAAGGCATGATCGAAGGAGCCTGCCTTGTCAGGGTTCGAGCTCCGTGCGACAACCTCCTCGGAAGCCTTAGGGATTATACCCCCAAGAACTGTTGAAACCCCTCAGAGAATCGAACATGCAATCAATGGTGTGGCTGCTTGACGAAGACGTGACTATAGCTCGTCTCTGGGTACTTGAAACAGAAGCGAACATATGTCAGAGCTCAAAAAACTCAGCGACCTATCTACACTTTGCTTTCAATTTAGACACCCAAGATAGCTCATGTCGGACAACTGATACACGCAACCTACTAGGGATTCTGACAGCCACTACGATAAACCTTCCTTAAACCCATGAACATCGAAAACACACTTAAACACCCTAGCAAACCCTAAAAAGCCCAATATGGCCATGACAATGGTCACCCTCAACCATAAAAATCATAAAAACAAGTAAAAGAAAGGAGAAGAAACCTTACCGGAGTAAAAGAAATGGATGAGCACGCCGGAAAAGCATTGTGAAATGAAGAAGCAACGACCAAACAAGCAAAAAGAGTCTACGATTTTTTGCAAAGTATGAAGCCTTCCTGACGAGTTCACCCAGTTTTGTAATGGTTTGCATGGGAGACGAAAGGGTAGGGTTCGATCGTAGCCATTGATCTATAATGAATCTCGGCCCCCCATTCGTCGAGCAATCTCAACCCTTGGACGTGGCCATGTGTCAATCATCGCGAGGGGCGATCAACCATCAAAGTGCCACAATCGTAATCGTCATCGTACGTTGCCTCAACTTCGCACGTGGACAGTTGTAGTCGGCCACGCGCGACATGATCACGTGGAATTTACACAAATACCCTTTCTTTTCAAATTCTGAGTTTGTCAAGAATGTCACGAAAGAGGAAAGTTCAAGTGTTGAGTACATCGACTGGGGATGAGTCCGACTCACAAAGCTCGATCGAATCTACATTTAATGTTTTACCAATAAATACCAAGCTTGACATCAAATCGGCCAGTAGTCTTCGAAGCTCGAAACTAGCACCAAACACTAGGGACAGATGTTGTGTGTGATTTTTCCTTCAAGCTCGGAGAATTGCAAGGTTATAGCTCAACCTAAAACCAGTCCGACTCTACCAATTGTCTGACCTAACATAAGCTCATCGAGTTATAGCTCGACCTAGCACAAGCTAGTCGCGACCAATCCTTACAGTTGTTCAACCAATTCACAGATAACTTTAGATCCCAGATATCTCAGAAAGGATCAGATCGATAGCAATTTTTATGCAATCACAACGCTCAATCGTGAGAATATCGGAGTTTCATTTCAAACTTATTTGTAATCCCTTTATTTTTGTTCTTTCCTTTGTACAAAATCTGTGTATAAACCCTCTCCAACGATGAGAAAGGGGTTAGAAAATTATTCTAGGACTGTTATTGTAAGCTATCACAACAAATACAAAAACAATGGACGTAAGCTCAAAAGTTTAACTCACCAAACCACTTTAAAAACTTTCTTGCCATTTACTTTACTGCATTTTACTATTAACTCATTGCTGGTTACTCGTAATCATGCACACATCAATTTCAATCCCTTCAAGGTCGATTGGATCACTCTAGTTGGTGTATTACATCAACAAATATAAAAAAAAAAATTTTGTAGTTTTCATTAGAAGATTTAAATACTCTTCTTTAAATTTTTGAAATTTTTATTTTTCACAATTAAATAATGTAATGAATACATAATAATTAATATCATTGTTGTTGTTGTACATGAGTACATTGTTATTATATAGGATACTAGGCTCACAAACGAATCTCACAAATTTTCTATCACAAATCCAACGTGATAGCGATAATTAATTTTTAATGAATTTTTCAGATGAGAAAATTCATCAAAAATCAATTATCAACTACCACGTTAGATTTATAAGAGAAAGTTTATGAGATTTGTTTGTCAACCTATCTTTCTTGTATTATATATTTACCTTTTCAAATAAGTTTTTTTTGTATTTGGATATATATATATATATAATGGTTGGTAACTGTTGAACAATAATATTGACCCATATTATGAAGACAAAATAAAAGTGTATTCGTAATGTTTTCTTGGGGGAAATTTAGGAAATAAACATAAAACCAATTTTGGTAAGGTATTCATAGATGTTATGATATATTTACCGTGTTTTGAAAATATATTGAATCAACTAATCTAATAAACATTCTATCAATTGCCGTGCCGCTATTACGAGTATATGTGAAAAGAAAGGTTGAAAAGGTGATGCGAGACTTTATAAGAGAAGCTGCTGGGATTCGGGATTTGAATTCCCATTAGAAAAGACGGGAGTCAGGGGTCATGTCCGGGTTATCCCCGTGTTGCATTAGCGAAAGCCTACTGCTATTGCCTATTGGTTTGGTTCACTTCGCGCCTGAACCTGTCGGTGAAGAAGTGGCTTTGAGCCCTTGGTATGTCTTTGGCATTGGCAAAGGACAGTTTAAATTAGTTTGACATAAATTCAACATGTTAATCAATTTATAGTTTGTCTTAAATTAAAAGTGCTTTAATATAAATCATTTTCAAAGGTTTCAATTAATACTAGAGTATTTTTGCTCAGCCCGCACCCTTTTGATCCCCATTTACAGCACAATTTTGTTTCCTTTGTTTTAAAACAAAAATAAAGAAATAAAGAGTGTATATAGGATTTTAAGTCTCAGAATTTACTATCACCACTTTTTTCAATTGTTTAAGTTAACTGATGGACTGTAATAGGGTGAGCAGTTCCTGGTACCAACCAAAATTGCTAGGAACCAAAACCAGATGATTCCTAGCGAAAGGAATCGGAACAAACTGGTTCAAGTTTCGGTTCTTGGAACCAAAACCTGAAATGCTGGTTCCGATTCTTCTTTCGGGTAACCTATAAAATTTAAATTGCCCCTATGAATTTAAAAATAACAAATACACCCTAAAAATTAAAATATACCCCCTATCAGTTCACAAAATTCACACATACACCCCTAGTTCATAAACCAGTTCCCAACAGGGTACCCGAATGTAGGTTTTGATTCAAGTTCCGATTCCGATTCCAACATTACAGGAACCGAACCTGGGAATTCCTAGTTCTAATTTTTTAGAACAGAACCTACCCTGTGAGGGCTAGTTCCGATTCTTACCCAGAACCGACGGTACGAGTATCCATCGTTCGAGTCTACCCTTTACCCATGCTCACTTCTAGTCTGTATAATTGATATTTTCATTTTTCAAGAAGTGTGTTAAAAAAAAAAAAACCAATTTTTTCTTTTCCTTTCCCTTGTTTTTTCTTTCTTTTTTTTTTCCTTTCCTTTTCTTCCTCCGGTATCATTGTCAGGCCAAATCGGCCTATAGTAGCATCACCAACTACTATAGGTCTCCAGGCCTCCAGAGGGTGCTGCAAGGTCATATCCTACTCCTACCTCTAGCGGTGTCGTGAGGTTGGCTTCAGCCTCTAATAGTGCCGTTGCTGACCTCGAAGGCCTTTTGCAATTGCCACGAGGCTAAGGAGGCCTCAAGTAATGCCATAAGGCCATAGAGACCATTTTGCTGCTCCCAGTGATAAGTCAAACTTCGATTTGGTTTTTTTGTTGTTCCAGGCGAGCAATTGTTAAAAACGTCATTTTAGCATATAACAAAGTTTTAATAACAGAATGAGGATTGGGATCCTATTTTTGAAATCAATAAGAATTAACACATACTTGAGATACCTAGGGTTTTCTGTAAATTATCTTTTAAAATGAGATGTATATATCTATGAAACCATGAAAAAAGTTAATGATTTTTATTTGTTAGTAGTACATTTTCTTATACATATGAAATTTATGTCCGAAAACAATATCCTCCAAATATGCTTTATGTTCATCACTAGATATACTTTTTTAGCCAGTTGTCCTTTCTAGTTCCTCTGTAAGCGCCTCGATTGAATCCGAAACTTCAGCCTTGTACACATATGACCTTGACACAGCCAAGAAGAAAGCAAAGTTCAAGATGTTCAATATCGCGAAAAACGCATAGTAGTAGTCCAAATGAGAAGCATTTAGGTTGTTCAAGATCCATCCTTGGTGGCCATCCTCCTGAGTAATATCAGAAACCGTCGAAAGAAGAAAGCTACTCAAGAAATTTCCAATTCCTAAAGTGGTTGTTGAATAAGAAGTTCCAAGACTCTTCATACTTTCCGGCGCCTGGTCATAGAAGAACTCCATCTTGGCCACTAGGAATGCATCAGCTGTTCCCATAAGCACAAACTGAGGAAGTAGAACGAATATCGTTAAAGGAACTTCGCCTCCATTTTGAACTACTCCATGCTTCTTGGCAACACTTAGCCTATATCTTTCTGTTAGAGATGCAATTGTCATGACAATGATATTCAGAACAAGGCCAATTCCCATTCTTTGAAGAAGAGTGATCCCTCTAGGATTTTTCGTCCACCATCGCATAATCTTGACAAAGTATCGGTCGTACAAAACGACACAAACAAGCATTGAGATAGTCACAAATCCGGCTAAACTTGCAGGGGGAATCTTGAAGCTGCCAACAGCTCTATCAAGAGTAGTGCCTTGCTTGACAAAAAGGGTGTTGATCTGCGCAATCATTGTGCTCGGAACAAATGTGGCAATCAAGATTGGGATCATTCTCAACATTTGTTTAGTTTCCTCCACTTGTGTCACTGAGCACAGCAACCAAGGATCAGTTGAGCCTGTTTTCACTGCAGCTTTGTTAAGGAACCTGCATACATGAATAAGCATATAATAAACATGATCTCATTAATATATAATCATAAGAAAACAAGGCTAATTATGATTGTCTCTTCAAGATGGACTGACCTCCAAGTTGGAGTGGAATCAATCCTGAACTTCCCTTTCTTTGCATATTCTTCCAAGTCAAGTTCATAGAGTTCTTTGGGGTCACTAGGCAGTCTCACATTCCATTTTCTCAATGCAGCAACAATCACTCTTGCCATTCTTGTAAATGGGCTCCCTGCTGGAATCTTGTGTCTGTAAAAGGGTGTGCCAGTCAAGAAAATCCCAATGGATATCGCAAGCCCGAGAGTTGGAAGGGCATAACCCAATGTCCAGCTCACATTGTCTTGTATGTACACAAGAACTGTATTGGCAAAGAGTGTCCCAAAGAAAATACTAAACATCCACCAGTTGAAGAAGGAAAGCTTATGGACCTTCTCCTTGGGCTCAAAATCATCGAACTGGTCCGCACCAATCGTCGAGATATTTGGCTTGGTTCCACCGGTCCCTAAAGCTAGAGTATATAGTGCAACGAAGAAGACTACTAACTGTAACCTCGAGGCCTCTTTACAATCCTCTACGTTAGCTTCATTGCAGGCAGGTGGCTTTAGCGCCGGTAGTGATACTGATAGTGTTAGTAAACACATGCCCTGTAAGTAAAAACAGGTAAAAAGTCTTTTAGAGACCGTTTAGTACATGTTCTGCAAGTAGAGCTTATTAGAGAAAAACTTTTGTGAAAAATTTATGTGTTGTTCAATTGGGAAAATGTAAAAGAACTTCTAATATTAATTTATTAAAAAGGGTTTTAATTTAAAAGAATAAAAAGTCAAATGTATAGAATAGAATAGGGGTAAGTTTGAAATTTTAACACTTTAAATAAGATCAAAAAGAGCTTATAAGAGAAACTCAAAATTTGAACTTTTTCTACATTAATAGTAAAATAGTTTATTTAAAATCTTATAAACGCTTTTGAACGCAATCAACCTAATTAAAAAAATTTCAAAAATATTATAACTTTAACTAAGCTCTTTAAGCTAATAAATGTAACCAAACATGCATCTAAAGACAATGAGGAAATCTAATGATGGAGGGAAGAATGTTTTCCGGAGGCAGATTTTGATGCGAAATGTGTGTTTATGTAGAATAAGAAAATAAGTAAAAGTATTGTTGGAGTCTCACATCGACTAGGTATACTCAAGCCTATTGGGTTATAAGAGAGGGTAATCCTCCCATTCAACAAGGCCTTATTGAGTGAGAAGTCAAGCTCACCTCAAATTCTAACATGATATCAGAGCCCACGTTCAATTGAGCTGAACGTTTGACCAACGGATAAGGAGTTAGAACCAGCAACTACCTCCAATAATAGGCATGACCCAACATATGGGCTTGACTATGAGGGAGAGTGTTAGAGTCCCACATCAACTAGGCACGTTCAAGCCTATTGGGTTATAAAAAGAGGTAATTCTCCCATTCAACAAGGTCTTATTGGGTGAGGAGTAAGACCCACCTCAAATTCTAACAAATATTAATGCATGGAGATACATAAATTAATTGTACATACCAAGAGATAAATAATAGAAGCGATGACAAAGGTCCAGTAGCGTCCAAGATGAGCATCTGCAAAATACGCACCCAAGATAGGAGTGACCCAGACGGTGCCAACCCAGTTGGTGACGTTATTAGCCGACTTCACTGTCCCCTGATGGAGCTTGTTTGTGAAGTACACTACCAAATTTGCCGATATTCCATAATACGCCATTCGTTCAAAAACCTCATACACTGCAAATTTTATTCATTTCCAGTCACAGTTAGCAGACCATTTTGGTAAAATTTACATCAAATGGGATCCTTGAACATTTTAGTTTTTGTAAATTGTCTCTAATCATTGAACTGAAATTTGCTTTTACTGTTTAGAAACAGTTTAATGAAACCCAGTAGAACCCTCAATAACATGAATATTCAAAGAGCTTCAAATTATATCATGATTTTTAAATTTATATTTAGATGGGTTGTATTAATTGTTATTGGCCGGCCACTGTCCAGGATCGAACCTGAACAGGAAGAGACAGCTGAGAGATGAGACGGCGTCTGTGCCAGCAATGATAGCCACAGATCATCCATAATCATTAATGCTAGTGATTATGATGAACATGTTTCTTTCTTTATAATCCTATCCTATCTATAGTTTTTCATAATAACATTTTTTCAAATATCCTATCAAACAGCTCTGAGTTTTAAAGTTTAAACCATCCACTTCACATATTTGAGGAAAGCTAGTTATATAGCTTTCAAGGACATATAGTTGCTTTTCTCGTGAAGTGTCCTTAGCTTTAGGGTACAGAAAGTCCTAAAAGAAATGAGCGGAAGGCTCAATCTCAATGCATGCAGAGTACTGAACAAAAACACATGCACAGAAATAACACAAAGAGATAAATAATAAAGGAAGAGAGAGTGCACAGAGAAATATATATACCAACAACAAAGGAAAAAGCTCGCCATCCGCCTCTCTTGGATCTGCGAACTGGGTTTCCTTTGAGGTCTACTGTACCATCCTGTGTGTAATCTTCAATGCCTTCTTCAATAGCCATGAATATTAAGCTAGTTCTGCTTAGTTAATTTCAGAACGAACCCGACACTTTTTTGTTGTGTTTCTTAATTTTCTCCTTCGTAAGCAGGAGAAAGTTTACTATACGATTATTTTCTTGTCCAATCTCAGTCCATCTATTGGACCGCAATTTATCTCTCCATGGGACACTCCTCAGGATAATTACCAATACGCCATTATTCAACGCCCGTTAGCTTCAACTGACTTATACGAGCACCGCACCTCACATTTTCTTAAGCTAACTCAGGCAATTAAGTCCGTCTTCTATAGCCAGTATAACGGCGTATCTGACCATCTAACGCCTGTTAGCTTCAATTGACTTGTATGAGTATCGCACCTCATATTTTCTTAAAAGCTAACTCAGACAATTAAGTAGTCTTCTACAGCCGGTTTAACGGCGTATTTGAACATCTATATGTTGATCTTATTTTAAAATAAAAATATATAAACTTATATCTGAGTTTGAAATTTAATGAAAAAAAATAATATGGTAAGTAATACTTGACCTTTATTGTCCTCTTCAACCGTTCAATATTACTCAGGATTTTAGAATTTGACAATTTTATGGTTGGTTTTGATTAGGTTAGTCGTGCATGCGTTATTTTCTTGAATTTGGCCAAGGTATCTTGTATAAGGGTATATTGATCTTTGTAATTCACAAGTATGATATAATTTTTTTTTTTTTTAATTTAATTTTATTATAATGTATAACTAGATGTGCAAAGATTGATTTGGTTGGCCAGAAAGGCTACGATCATTCTGTTTTTCTTGCACACGATTTAATACTATTTTATATTCTTTATCGAGAGGATGTCATTAAAACTTTAATTTAGGAATATGACAAAGTTATTTTTAGCAAATATCGTCGAAGAATATGACAATGTGATGTAATTAAACTCGTAATTTTGAAATGATTTCTATTGACTAATTGCCATTCACTATTTCTATTAGTGTCGGTCAAATAGCAGTTAAAGTGAGATCATAATACAGACGTTTATTCGAAGAGTAAACGACTTTTTCCCTCCCAAACACTTTTCCACTGAAACGGTTTTAAAATATCATTTCCAATCAAGGTTAATGTTTTGTTACTATCCAAAGCTGATTCCGGTAATAAAAATTTTATCTGTCAATACCATTTCAACTTTCAATCTCTTCTCTACAAAACTTCTCTCACTCCAACATCTAATTTCTCACTGATTAATTGTCGACTACCTCAAAATTATGGTTTCTTATTTTTAGTTGATTCCGACAATAAATTTCAATTAATCACCACCATTCAATCTACCAACATCCATTCTATTACCTTAGCTCCTGGTAACTCGTCAAACGTCGGGTAAGAAAGTGAAGTATGTTTTGAGTATTAACAGAATATAAACTTTGAGTGGGAAAGTGATCTTTTGAAACTTTTTTGGTGGAAAATATCGTTTTCTCTTATTTGAAATAAGACAATACTACACTTACAACCCAATCTTACAAACTTTCTCTCATAACCTCGACGTGACAGTTTACAATTGATCAACTCATAATGGGACAGATAGGACGCATTGTTGGCTAGTTTAAACCTATTACAAGCTGACTAATTACAAACTACCACATAAAGATTGTGAGAGAAAGTTTATGATTGAGAAATAACATGTATCAATGTTCAAATCAAGAGGAGTTTATTGTTTTCACGTCTAATGTTTGATTTTGCAACTTCAAAATAAAAATCAATTATATCAATCTATGCATAAAAAATAATAAAAAAATTTGTTTGTCTAAATATAAAAAATCTTATTAGTTTTCATTAGAAGAGTTCTTTAAATACTCTTCTTTAAATTTTTAAAATTTTTATTTATCACAATTAAATAATGTAATGAATACATAATAATTATTATTGTTGTTGCTGTACATAAGTACATTGTTGTTATATAGATGATTTGTAATATAAATTTTAGACATGTATAATATTTAATATGTATAAGGAAATTTATATTATAGAAATATCAAGATATATCGGAAAATAAAGAGATGGTTCACCCAAATAATTAATAATTTTTTATATTTTCATTATGACGAAAAAGACCTGTAATTTTAAATAGATTATGTTTCATAATATATGAGTACACATCTGATCATGCAGAAAACATTATCATATTGCTCCAGAGTATTACAAATCATGTAGATGAACATGCGTTAGTGGAACAACCAGAGCGTAAAGTAAGCTCCACAAGCAGGGGGAATTTAAAACAGCGAGGTGGAGAGCTCAGTGAGTAGATAATACATTTTATACGAAAAATAATCTTTAATCTTAAAACAATTGTGAAAACTTTTGGATGCCATGTAAGTATCATATCAACTCATATAGATAATGCAACAATCACTATACCAAATTTTCGGATGTCATGGAACATCATATCAAGCTCATGTTAATCAACGCAACAACCATCGCCACATCAGTACCGAGGGATCTATGTCATACCTCTCACATATAAGTCCCTAACACAAACAAACAACTAGGAAATCAACTAAGTCAATACCTTTCTAGTGATCCAACCTATGCTAATACCCGCCTGACAATCCCACCTAGACCAATACCTACCTGGTGTAATCCCACCCGGAGTTTGGCAGACATCTGTCTTTGCGATAGGATATCGTAATCTTTTGGTCAGATGAATCATCCCAAATGTGCACGTGGGGCTAAATATAAAATGCTAGTTGATGTCTAGAAGGGGAAGGGTACTATATAAAGGTGGTCTCAAATCCGGAAAAATCAAACACAGCTATACACATGCATCCGAATATCCAAACACAAAATGCATTATGAAAAGCCTTCATGCAAATACATATAATAGTATCATATAGTTCTCGTATAAATGTAACCATGAGTGCAATGCTCGTAACGTTATGAAATACATATTCATGTACAATCTCCATTTATGCCCCATAAAATGTATCTTCCTAAATAGTCCCAAATGTTTCAAAACCTTATAGTTAAGACCCTATCTGTGCTTCAAAGGTTGTAAAAATGACAAAATACCCCCTAAAATTCTTGCCGCGACATCGGCATTAAAAAATCTCGACCACACGGAGTGGCCTCGGGTCAGCTGCCCTTGGCCTTTATACTTACTTCTCCTCTCCTTCCAATTTTAATACCCAACACAATACAACCACACACACCTTTTGTAATACCCCACTTGAAATACGTAGCCACTGTGTACGGTATGGCCTAAAGAATTACTGAATTGCCCCTAAATGAGTTTATATATGATTCATGTTCTTTGGTTGAGTTTATGTTTTGGGGTTTGGTTGAGTGTGTACCTGGAATTGATCAAGACTTAGCAAATTTTGGAATTTCAGTCTTGGCAGGAGGAGAAGCTTACGCGGCGACGTTGGTTTTGTGTTGGCAGTGTTGGTTCTGGAATGTTTCGCCGGGGCGATAGGAAGTTCTTCGCCGCGGCGACGTTACGGCAGAAAAGTTCCTTGAGGTTTCTAGAGAATTCTTCTTTTGGGACACAATGACCATTCTACCCCTAATTAGTAGGAAAAGTAGGGAGTAAAATGTAAGGAAATTTCATGGAGAATAATGTTAAATGGGGGTGAGTTTGTAAAGAATTAAAGGATAAAGGTGGAATTTTCAAGAAAAAGTAAGGGCAAAATGGGAAAGAGTGGATATTATATGAGTTAATAAGGGTTGAGTTCTCTAAACCCATTCATTTTACCCATTTCCACCGCCTCTTCATCTCCCATTTTCTCTCAATTTCTCACTCAATTTTCTAAGGGATTTTTGAGAGTTTTGAGTTGGAATTTGACAAAGAAGTGATCCTAAGCAAGAAGAGGTAAGAATCCCTACTTTAGAGATGAATTTTATTCATGTAAGGGTTAAGTTCTTACTAAGTTTATGCTTAGGAAATAAGGGAAAGTTATGATCCAACAAGAGTAGAGAGCTTTAGTGGAGACTACTCAAGTATGAGGTAAGTAAATCCAACTCAAGCTAAAGTTTAAGAAATTCTTAAGTAGAGATTTATTTATGCATGTATATATGATGCTTATTGAGCAATTGAGTAGAGATGTATGTTTATTTGTTGAGAAATTGAGTTGAGAAGAGTATTTATATTATGTTTGTTGGATATTTCCTTTATGGAAAGTGTTTATGAGTAATAGATTGAGATGAAGTTGGAGGAGATTGAGTTTGTATTTTGGGAGTGTTTTTCTATGATAGGGTTTATGCCCATAGAAGGGAATTTACTTCCAATTTTGGATGGTTAAAAAGAGAAGGAGAGTTGTAGTTAATGAAGAGTTTTTGTATGCACATAAGTTGCTTGATGAAATGCCTAAGTGAAATCTGCCCTGTCACTGCCGTAACTTTCTAAGTGATTTTTGAGTATCTTACGGTTTGAACTGGGCCGAGATCAAAACAGAGAAGTTGTAGCCCTGTTTCTAAGCTTTAAAAAGAGACCAGAACCGTAGCAATCAGAGGTCTATAATGAAAGTTATGGTCTTTTTAGTGTGACCTGTGCAGAATGACTGTTTTGAGGAAATCTTGCATTTGGCATTTCAAAAGTGCATTATTAAGTATGAACCATCCATATGCATAATTTGTGCATTAAGAAGTAGTTTGAGAAAGAATATAGAATGTTGAGTATGAGCTATCTTGTGAGTACTAGTTTAAGAGTAAAGAATTTTGAAGATAAGCTATACTATAAGTAATAGCTTGAGTAAGAAAGAGTAGAGAATGTTGAGAATAGCAACCCTTAAGAGTAAAGAGAATGAGAATAGTCTGATAGTAAAGAGAAAAGTTGAGAAAGAGTAGAGAATTACTCTAAGAGTTAAGCTACATTATGATGAGTAGCTAGAGAAAGAATAGAGATCTTGTGCACAAGAGTTAAAGAAGAGAATAGAATAAGTTGTGCGATGGGGAACCTGTGAGTGACGAGTAGAGTCACGTAGAGTGGAACGCGAGGTTCCAGCCGTGCCTCCGGTCAGATGGGGCCATGACATTCAGAGAGAGAGAGATTGTACACTCACATGGCCAAGGGTTCCGAATCCATGCATAACTAGATCCGATCAGTAGCAAAATGAGCGGAAGTCACGTAGAGTGGTAGCGCCCAGCCGTGCCTCCGGTCAGATGAGGTCGTGACATTCCAATGAGTAAGAATGAGAAAGAATAGAGATGAGACAAGCTAAGAGTTAAGTTATATTATGACTACTAGTTTGAGAAAGAGATGAGCAAACATGAGAAAGAATAATAGAGAGATACGAGCATAGAGAGTAGGTTATGCGATGGGGAACCCGTGAGTAATGGGTAGAGTATTCCCGCATGTACGCCGCATTGAGAGCGGCATGAGTATCGATAGAGAAGTGGTGTAGCCCGTGAGAGTGCATGCGGATGAGGGCTATACCCAGTACCCGAGAGAGATTATACACTCACGTGGCCAAGGGTTCCGAATCCATGCATAACCAAGTTCGATCGGCTAGAATGAGTAGAAGTCACGTAGAGCGGGAGCGAGTCCTGGCCGTGCCTCCGGTAAGATAAGGCCGTGATTTCTAAAGAGAGTTATCAGAAAAGAGTTATGAGAAAGAAAGAAAGAAATGAGAATGAGATAATAGACAATTAAAGAATGAGAAAGCTTGAGAAAGCTTGAGAAAGAATGAGATAGAAAGAGAGAGTATGAGAAAGAATGCGAAAGTTTGAGTTAGTAAGACTAAAGAGTAGAAGAAAGAAACATGCAGTTCTTTTACATTAGTTGCATGTACGTCTCATATATGCATGTACCATGAGTTCTTCCATGGTTAGTGAGAGTATATCGAGAATGAGAAAGAGAACCATGATTTTCCTTCATGGTAAGTATGATGAGAATAAGAGAGAACCATGATTGTCCTTCATGGTGAGTAAGAATAAGAGAAAAAGAACAGAGAAAGAAAGAGTTAAGAGCGAATGAGTAAAGAGTATAACAAGATTAGAAAGAAAGAGAAAAACAGTGAGAAATAGAAATAGCAGAACAGTCGAGTAAGGGAAGAACCAAAGAGTGAGTTATGGGGACAAGTAGTAGATGATTTACTTACGAGCATTGTTGTGCTCACCCCAAAGTTGTTCTTCTACATTTTGCGAGAAATAGGAGACGCGGTCGGATGGACGTCGAGGAGCCGAGTATTGGCACCACTGTCCACCAGCTATAATATTTTATATTAATTAGAAAGTTTTTAATACATGGTATTTTGTATTTGTAAAGAAGTATATTTTTATGAGTAAAGAAAAATTTGAGCCACTATCTTTCATATTATATACATATCTATATTTTACATAGTACGTATTATAAGAATAGTACTAAAGAGGAGTTGTTACACCTTTTTTACCAACATTACACAAAACCAGATTCACACACTACAAGAAAAATGACATTTTGCAACCAATTTTTTAGCAACTAACCAGAATTAGTTGCAAAAAGGCTACATTTACCACCTAAATTGACATTAGTCGAGCAAAGAGGATTAACACTTTAGGGCCCACATGTTCCAACATTTGGCATCTAAAGTTATTTTTTTGCGACTATTTTGTTAGTCACAGAACCGGTTGCTTTAGTGACTAATAAATTTAGTTGCAATTTTTTTGGATGATTTTTTCCCTCCAAAATTTGATAATTTGCATCTAAAATATTATATTTTGCATCTACATTTTTTGTTACAAAAAAACACTTTTTTGCAACTACCCTTTAGTAGCTAAATTAGTTGCGAATAATTAGGAATTTATTAGTAACTATTATGATTAGTTGTAAAAAAATGAAATTACCAAAATATTCCATATTTGAACAGTAATTACAAGAGCCCCAAAGTATATACAACAACTAAATTTGATTTAGTTGCTAATTTAACTTAAAAAAATGCATATTCCCTCCAAATTATTTGTTCCCGCCAGACCTAAATTATAGGCAACTAACATTAATTCTTTACTGACTAAATTTTTAGTTACAAATTGACTTATTTGCATAATAGAATTATATTTCAAAATTAAATAACTAATTAGAACCCTTAGGTTTTTAAGTTATTTACAGAATACCCTAACCTATATAAAGCAAGCATTTTTGTCAATTTCATCTCTTCTCCACGCATGTTTGCCCTAGCTTTTTCCCCAAATTTCCCAAAGGCAAAACCCAAATTTCATATCTCTTCTGAATGCATGTTTGCCGTCGCTGTTGCCTGAATTTCCCAACTACAGAACCTGACTTCTCGAACTCCCAACGCATCTTCATCTCTTCGATCTAACGCTTTTTCATCTTAATCTCTGTTGGCCGAATTTCATTCTAACGCAACCCGACTTCATCTCTTCTCCACGCATCGCATCTTTCAATTGATCTTCTTGGCTTCCTTCATTCATCCAATACGAGGCGTCCCTAACCTCCTGTAAGTACAATTTTTGATTCTTTAGTTCTCTCACATGGTAATATTGAATCTGATTTCAAATTTTTAGAAGCTGATGTATTTTCGTTTATTGACATTGCATTGATTTTCGTTTATTATACTCGTCCTTTCTTTGTTCACTTAGAGTTGTTTGTGTGTTTGATAAGAAGATTGAAGTCTTGTGGTGTGATGATAGAAGTTGAAGTATTGGTGTGTTTAATTGCTACTGCAATATTGTTATTTTTGATAAGAAGTTGAAGGATTAAATTACTACTTTTTAGCAACTGGGTCAATCTTGATTTTGAAGACTGATGTCGTTCTTGTGTGTTTGTTTTGATTTTGGGTGCAAATAGTGTGTGCAAAGAAGTGGAATGTGGACGGCGAGATTGCCAACCTTCTATGAATAGCACTTTCTTTTATGAATGTGTTTGTGATCCTGGGTGGATGTAGACCACTTCAGATGACACTAATCAGTACAAGTTTCTTCCTTGCGTAATTCCTAACTATGAGCACTCTCGGTCACTCTCCCCCTTTATAGATAGACATGTTCAACTGTAAGCTAGTCCTATGTTTTCATTTTAATCTGCGCAAGGCAAATATCAATTTCTTATGTGTTTGCAATGTTTATTTATGAAGATTTGGAAACTTCTTCATATATTGTGATTGGTGATGCATATGAAGTATAATTGCTTCAATCTACTTTATGACTGTATAGAGATTTCCATTAAATTCGATGAATCATAGATAAATAAATCCCTATCAATTGGTGGACTAGATCCTTTGCCAATAGGACGCACAAGTTTGAAGTTGGCGATGCCAATATCTTGCGGGGGCAAGTAAAATGGAGTCAAATCCTACCTAAAAGGAAAGTATATAATAATAGTTTTTTTTTTTTTTTTAATTCATGTTTGTGGTGCATGTTAATCACAGCCTAATTTTGTTAAGGACCTGAATATGTTTAGATTTGGTCTAATATCTTAAAATGAGATGTAGAAACACTTAGAAGGTTTGATGCAAATATCGTATCAAAGTTAAAGATTGTGACTTTTTATTTTTTTAATGCCGCGTGCTTGGACTTATGATATGATCAATTGCCATTCTTATTTACGTTTAATAGCAAGAAAATTAGTTTATGGTTTTTTGTTGATGCTGATAATTTTACTGCATTTCTTCACAAAAAACTGCAACAACATGTTTCACAAAAACTGCAGTCAATCAACTGCTCCACACACTTTGCACAAATCGCTTCACACAATTCACGCATTTCTTCACAAAAACTGCAATCCAATTAAGCTCCACACACACAAACTGCATTTCTTCACGCAACAACATGTTTCATAAAAACTGATCAATCAAGCCCCACACACCTGCACAAATCAACACACAATTCACAAAACGCATTTCTTCACAAAAACTGCGATAATTGATTGCTACACACCTGCACAAAGCGCATTTCTTCACGCATTTCTTCAGAAAATTGCATCAAAATGTTTCACAAAAACTGCAGTCAATCAACTGCTCCACACACTGCACAAACTGCATTTCTACAAAAAAATTGCAGTCAATTAACAGCTTCACACATTGCACAAACTGCATTTCTGCAGAAAAAAAAAAACTAAATTCAATTAACAAAAAAAAACGCACCTCACAAACTACATTTCTACAAGAACTACAATCAATCAACAGCTTAACACCTTGCACAAACTGCAATTCTGCACTTCACAACCTGCATTTATTTATTGCATTTATAAGGGGTTATATCTATTAAGATTTCAGGGCAAGAAATGTGATTTCCAGATTTCTTTTGTTTCTTTAATATTTTTAAATTTCATGTATGCTTTACCAATAGTGCTTCTTGAGGTAGTATTTGGGAAGGTGTGAGTTAAAGTATTGTTAGTTTGAATGTTACATTTATGCTGATTGGGCAAAGGTGCTTGCTACAAACAACTTCAGTTAGTTTGTCAATCATTTGGATATGGGTGATAAATTCAGGAACTAAGCACTTTAAAGGACTTTAAAACTAGGTAGCAGGAACATGGGGATCAATCAAAAGCAATTTTCATTCATTTATTGCCCTGTTTGTTGCTTTCTTATTCATAGCTGTGGTTTTTCTAAGCCAAAACAACATGCAGTTCATGATTGCATCTCATGCCAATTTAAGTCTTATCAATGACAGATACATCACTTTGATACAACTATCATTGGGCATTTCATTACTTTGTTGCTTGTTTTGAGGCTACCTTTGAATTTAATTTTAGCCATTGCTAGCTGATTCATTTAATTTTGAGTGTGGTATTTCTTTTCATATAAGGAAAATGACATATTCTTGATAAATTATAAAATTATAACCTAATTATTTTGTTGTAAAAGGTATTTGAGGATCTTAAAGTTGACTTGAAGACCGAGGCTAAGAAGACTGCGGGCACCACTGCTACTACAACCATAACAAAAAGGTATAAGTTACGTAAATTGATATTTAATTAATTTATTGATTGTTTATACCCATTTACATTATCACTAGTACTATATTCTTTTGAATGTGGTTTATTTGGGTTGAGTATTGTCTTTGTGATAGAACATATTTATGATACTGAATTTATGTTTTGTTTGCGAACCTAGAAGGTCACAATGGATAGAAGATGGATTTGGTTGTCTAATAGGTTGTGCGATGAATATATTCAAGGAATTGACTCTTTCATAGACATTGCAAAACAACATTTGGATACTGAGGGTAAGACCATGCCCGCCCATGTAGATCTTGTTTGAATACAAGATCACATGATATATACACCATTCAGCTACATTTGTATAGACATGGGTTTTCAAGAAGTTATGATGTATGGACTTTTCACGGGGAACACTTGAATGTTGGAACCATATTTGATGTCGGTGGTGCAGCGCGAAGTCGACAATGAATATGAAGATGATGATGACATCATGGACATGCTTAATGATGCTCGTGGTCCAGTAAACATGCATATGGATGGGGATTCATCAAATGTAGGTGGTAGTACAACCCATAATTTTAGGACTATAGACTATGAGAAATTTGATGACATGTTTGCATATGCTCAACAAGAATTGTATCCAGGGTGCACCAACATGTCAATCCTAGAGTTCATAGTTAAATTGTTGCATATAAAAGTCATTACTCACATGACTGATAAATCATGTGACTTGATAATACAATTGATAAAAAGTGTGTTGCCTAAAGGATCCAATCTCCCCGAATCCTACTATGAAGCTAGAAAAATTATGCAACAATTAGGCTTAGGCTATGAATCAATACATGCATGTAGGTTTGATTGTGCATTATTTTGGAAGGAGCATGTGAATGTCGATAAATGTCCTGTATGTGATGAACCTAGATATAAGATTAATGATGGAAAGGGCAAAAAAATTGCACATAAGGTTTTGCGTTACTTCCCACTGAAACCTAGACTCCAACGACTCTTCATGTCAAGGCACACAGCTGAAGATATGGTGTGGCATAAGGAAAAATGATTAAATACAGAAGATATGTTGAGGCATCCTGCTGATTCTGAATCTTGGAAAGAATTTGACAAGATATACCCTTCATTTGCACAAGATGCCCGAAATGTCCGGATGGGTATTGCAACTGATGATTTTAATCCTTTTGGGAACATGAGTCTATCTTATAGCATGTGGCCAGTGGTACTTGTCTCGTACAATTTGCCTCCATGAAAGTGTATGAAAGACCCTTACTGTATGATGTCATTGCTCATTCCAAGGCCTAAAGCACCTGGAAGAGATATTGATGTGTATTTGCGTCCATTGATTGAAGAATTAAAAGAGTTATGGGTTGATGGTGTAGAGACTTATGATACACTCGGGAGAACATTTTCGTTTACACGCCGCTGTGATGTGGTCAATTAATGATTTTCCCGCCTTAGGCAATTTGTCTGGATGGAGAACCAAAGACTATAAGGCTTGTCTTGTTTGTAATGAGAATACTTCATCCCAATTGTTGCAAAGTAAAATATGCTACATGGGACATCGGCGATTCTTGTCTCCAGATCATCGGTGGAGGCGAAGCAAGCAATTCGATGGGAAAAGAGAAATTAGATCTCCGCCAAAACTATATTCAGGGGATGAAATTCATGAACAACAATCTCATGTGAATGATGTGCGTTTCGGGAAAAATTTATTATCAGTTGACAGAGGTAGAAAAAGGAAAGAGTCTGGTGCATCAAATTGGACAAAGAAAAGTATATTCTTTGAGTTGGAATACTGGTGTAAACTTAAAATCAGACATAACCTTGATGTGATGCACATTGAAAAAAATATATGTGACAACATCATTGGTACATTATTGAACATGGAAGGGAAATCAAAAGATACTGATAAAGCTAGACTGGATTTGGCTGATATGAACATACGCACAGAGTTACATTTGCAACCTGATGGTGATAGATATTTGAAACCACAAGCATGTTATACTCTTACATTAGATGAGAGAAGACAATTTTGCCAGTTCCTGAAATCAGTGAAGTTTCCAGATGGTTATGCAAGTAATATCTCCCGATGTGTCAATGTGAAAGACGGCAAGGTTCATGGGTTAAAGAGTCATGATTGTCATGTCCCTGCTACAACAACGCGCCCGTTGGAATACGTCCATTTTTGCGTCAAGACGTTTGTACTGCACTTGTTGAGTTGTCCTACTTTTTCCAACAACTATGTGCTAGGACGTTGTCTGTAAATGATCTAAATAGATTGGAACAAGATATAGTCCTAATTCTTTGTAAGCTTGAAATGGTTTTCCCTCCTGCATTTTTTGATATTATGGTTCATTTGGCTATACACCTTCCATTGGAAGCTAAATTGGGTGGTCCAGTTGGATATCGGTGGATGTATCCAATTGAAAGGTTTTTGGAAAAATTGAAAAAATATGTTAGAAACAAAGCTAGACCGGAGGACTCTATTGCGAAGGGTTATTTGGTGAATGAAGCACTAACATTTTGTTCAATGTATCTGTGGGGAATTGAAACTAGATTTAATCGAGTAGAGAGAAATGATGACAGTTTGCATGGACAACCAGAAGGAGTATTATCAAGTTTTCTGTCAAAAGGCTCGTCCATGGGGTTCAAGGAAGTTAATCGAACTTCCACCAGATGAATTGCAAAAGGCTCATTGGTACGTCTTGAACAATTGTGAAGAACTGCAACCTTTTCTAGAGTGAGTCCCTTTTTAAGTTTAGTTGAAACCTGTTGACAAACAAATGTTTTAAACTGTATATAACTTGAGCATTATAACCATAATTGTCTCTTTTCTTTATGTAACAAACAGAGAACACTTAAAAGAGTTGGAGGCCCTAAATTGTGATAACATATTCAAAACACAAGAACAGTTATTTCCTAAATGGTTTGCAGATCGTGTAAGTATGCCTTAATCGTTTATAAAACATACAAAACAAGGTTTAATATGTTTTAGGTTATGCTTAATGATTTGGAATTGATGTTTTTGTGTAAATGAACACCTTGCATGTTGACAGGTGCAATGATACAACTAAGGAACTGTACTTCTTATCTTGTGGTCCTGATTTTCGTGTTAAATGTTATAACAATTGTATTGTCAATGGAGTGCGTTTCCATAACAATGATCAATCAAATTGTCGAGTTACACAAAATTGTGGAGTGATGGTGATCCAATTGATTTTTATGGTGAATTAAGTGGTGTGTTAGAGCTAAATTATGTTAATGGGTTTCGGGTTATGTTATTCAAGTGTAATTGGTTTGACACTGATGCAAAAAAAAAGAGGATACAAAAAGATTATCATCTCACTTGTATTAATGTTGGGAAATTGTGGTATGAAAATGAGCCTTTTATACTTGCCATTCAAGCTCAACAAGTATTCTATGTTGATGATTACAAACTCGGGACAAATTGGAAAGTGGTTCGAAAAGCTCAACATAGAAACCTATGGGATGTACCAGAGATGGATAACACAAATGAAGAAGAGGAGGATATTGTTCCTGTTTAGGAAGATGAGTTTGACAAGGGACATTTCATTAGACAGGATATTGATCCTAACTTGGTTGATGCAACAATTACACATGTTAGAGCTGAAGTGGTGGGAGATGATGCCAATCAAGCCGATGTTGAAGAAGAAAATGATACATTGATTGTTATGCTGATTATTGAAGTTGATGCCAATGCTGATGTTGAAGAAGAAAATGATACATTGATTGATTATTGTACTGATAATGAATATGATTTAATGAGTGATTCTGATAACAACTTCTAATGGTATGCTTGTATGATTATATGTACTCTTTACTCTTTTCTGAATATGTAAATATAGTTAATGATCTAATGTCGTGAGATTAATTGTATAAATTGACATATATCTTACCTGGTACAGTTTCTCTTATGTTAATGTTTGCAGATTCCGAAGATGGCTTTGGTAGAAGAAGGACCATAGCTAGACGTGCAAATGTTGTTAAAGAGAATTGTAGTCTTGTACCGACACCTGAAATTGCTACAATCACTAGTAAAGTTATGATATTGGTCCATATAAGCATACTGAAATATATACTTGGATTTTAGATATCGAGTACAATGTTTGTTTAAAATTTAAGAATACATTTTACTTTACCAACATGTAAACCGTCCTTGTGATAACATAGTATTAACTGTTGATGCATTATTTTGATTTTGTAGAGAATATAGTGGCAAAGAACGTGAGAGGGAAGACTAGAGGAGTTGGATGTGAAAGACTCCTACAAAGCATGATCAAAGTTGCATGTAGACTTTCAGAAAGAAGATGGAGTACCTACTGGAGTAAATGCATCAAAGTTGAGTACTGAGGTAGGAATAGTTGCAAGGAACTATGCCCCCGTAAGAGTGCTTACTTGGAAGAAAGTTCCGTACGATGTCGAAAAACAAATGATTGCTCGGATACGGTAATGTAGTTTAATATCATTATCCATATTGTCATACTTCCTTACGAAAATAATATATAATACCCATATAAGTTTAATGCATGTACATTATTGATGAATTTAGACCAAGTTTGACATTGATGTCACGGAGCCCCATGTACTGAAATGGCTGAAGCACAAATTGTGTAAGAGATTCAACAGCTTCAGTGCCCTACACAAGAAATTCAAAGCATATGCTACTAAGGAGGAAGCATTACAATAGACCAGGAAGAAATTAAAGATCCCGATGATTGGATATATCTTTGTGACCTTTTTTCGAGTGAAAAGTTTCGTAAGGTCAACATGACTTTTAATGTTTGTTATATATGTATTGTATTTTAATTTCATGATTTTGTGGTGTTAGGCACGGTCAAAAACTTACTCTGAGAACCGGTCGAAGATGAGGTGTAACCACCGCGGTGGTTCCAAGAACTTTATCTAGCACAAAAAGGAGAAGGTATTTAATATGATTCACCTATACAAATATACAACATTGTTGTCCTGTTTACTAAATTTATTTCAATTTATGGTCAATGACGATATGAATTGTTAAGGCGCAACAAGTTGGGGAATCTGTCGGTCCTATACAATTATTTCATGACACTCGTTGGAGCGCGGAGAAAGGGTGGATTAATGAACAAGCAAGAGAGCTATATGTAAGTTGATCATTTTTCGTAACTGTTCCATATTGCCATCTTTGGATTTGTTTTTTATTTGAGTCTCATTGCATTTCTGTCATCTTTTGATCACCTGTAATTATGTTGCTGCTTATGCGTTTGTTTGATATTGGCATTTAGTTTTCCTGAGTGTTACCAAACTTTTATAACTTTGCTGTGGTTGGCTAGTAGGAAAAACTTGTATCATGGTTTATAACTTTGTTGGGTGGTTAGGAAAAACTTGTATCATGGCTAGGAAAAACTTGTATCATGGCTAGTAGGAAAAACTTGTATCATGGTTTATAACTTTCTTGTGGTTGGCTACTAGGAAAAACTTGTATCATGGCTAGTAGGAAAATACTTGTATCCACTTTTAGTATGATTTTTCGAGTTCACTACAGGTCAGAAACATAGATACATGAGGAGTTTTATGAAGTAGTGCAAAAAATTAAAAAGATAAAATTATGAAGTAATTTTAAGATCATTCGCAACAATAAAAATGAGATGCCTCCAAAGAATCTAATATCCTTTACAGAGCATTAATTTGATTAAGTTGTCTCTCAATTTACATGCTACAGCTAAAACCTAGATCCATACAGAGATATCAATCTCTATGTTTCTCATCTCAATGCTGCATGTAGGCAGTTGTACATACATAGAATTTACGTATTATAATTATAATGTGTTGTTAGGCTATGCATTTTGAATCGAACTTTTGATATGAAGAATCCATTAACTTATTTTGTAATAGAGAACGAATGAGAATTGGAAAGCAATTAGATGAAATAAATACCATTGATCCATCAATTTGATGGTATGATGGTAACATAATTGACAATACATTAAACAAAACACCTTTTGACACCTAAACAATTTTTTACCACGGTACTCTTTTATTTATAAACAATATAATTTCATTTGTAGGACTCCAATTATGCCTAGTAGAACTGATATATTAGACTTTAACCTCCAATTAGTAAAAAAGAATCCATCTATACATTCCATAGAATCTTGTTAAGTTTTTCCTCAAGATCCATCAAATCAAATTTTCAGAATAGCCATTCCAAACTTTTTGTTCAACACAATTACCATGTTTGCATGTCATAGAAGTGCACGGCTGAAACATATACAAGTAAATCTATTGCTTATATGTGTATAAGAAAAACTTTATGTCAGAAATTTCCTTTTAGTATTAGATTGATAATGTTTGAGATACTTGCTTCTCTACTCCATCAGACTTATTTTTCTTTGCTGCTGTTGTATTCTTTTATGTTGCTATTTAGTTTGTTGGTTGACTTATTGATTATGCATTCAATTGATGGTAGGAAAAAATGATAGAGCGCAAGAGGAAACACAAGCGGGAAAGTGAAAAAAGCAGTTTGAGATATGTGAGGAAGTTCTGGGTAAAGCTTCCGGATTTAACAAGAATTTTGCATTTTCACATATTGAGCATCAATCCACTGCAGCAGAAGTTGAGTTAAGGTGCATTGTGTAACAACAAGAAAATAAGATTAAACAGTTGGAAGACCAGTTAATCTTATTTGATCAAGAAAAAGAGAAAATAGAAAGCCTTGAACACCAACAATTCATCCCTGTTAGAGATGATGAAGCACTAACTATAGCCCTTGAACTAGAGAAATCTGATAAAGCTCCAACTCGACAACACTTGCCTTCTCAAAGTGATGATGACTCGTCCTCATCAGCTACAGCTATTTCAAATACCGGAAGTGGTGACACTTGACATGCTAACGGTATTGAAGGTTTTTTTTGTTTTGTATGGACAAAAGATATTTTGACATGGGGGTAGAACCATCTTTTTAGGATTGTTTGCATATATGTGTTAGATGGTGTACATGGGTGGGCATTTTTTTGTTAGTTATGCACAGATAGATAGGTAGAGAAAGGAAAATATGGGTGCATGTTGTTCTTTTGGGTTATGCACATGTGATAGTGCATTTTGGATTTTTATTGCTCATCATGCATAAAAATCCATGTACGGACTATATATATATGTATGAAAATATGATTTTTGATTTAGTGATTAGATTTTTATATTGTGTCTATTATTTTGTTCATGTTGAATGTATAATGTAAGTCAATACGAAATGCTGAAAAAAAAACACATTCTGCAACTAATTTTTTAGTAGCAAAAAGTCATTTAGCATAATTGCATTCCGTTGGACGTCAATATGAAATGCTAAAAAAAACACATTCTGTAACTAATGTTTTAGTAGCAAAAAGTAATTTAGTATAATTGATTCATATTCAGCGTCTAAAAAATAGTCGCGATAACATTTTGGATTTCACATTCAGCGTCTAAAATGATAACAATTAACCACTAAATTTTTGTCACTAAAAGATACATTCGGCCACTAATAAAATAGTCACAAAAACTTATTGGATTTCACATTCAGCGTCTAAAATGATAACAATTAACCACTAAATTTTTGTCACTAAAAGATACATTCGGCCACTAATAAAATAGTCACAAAAACTTATTGGATTTCACATTCAGCGTCTAAAATGACTATAATTAACTACTAAATTTTAGTCATCAAAAGATATATTCGGCCACTAATAAAATAGTCGCGAAAACCTATTGGATTCCACATTCAGCATCTAAAATTACTATAATTAACAACTAAATTTTAGTCACCAAACGATACCTTCGGCCACTAATATAATAGTCGCGAAAACCGTTTGGATTCTACATTCAGCATCTAAAAGAGTTACAATTAGCCACTAAAGTTTGGTTACAAAAAGATACATTCGTCGACTAATAAAATAGTTGCGCAAGCCTTTGCGGAATTACCCTTACACCTTTGGCGTCTAATTTGTGTGGGATTCGCGACAAATTATTAGACACTAAAACTAACATTTTGCAACTAATTGATTAGTCACTATACAATTTTACCAAATTACCCTTCAACTTTTAGCGTCTAAGTGGGGGGACTATTTTGAACAACATTTTCCAACTATTTTGATAGTCGCCAAAAAAAAACTTTTTGCGTCTAAACCACAATATAAACGCGCTATGAATCTGCGACCAGCCTACTGCAACTAAGGGGGCAACAACCGAATTTAGACGCTAAAAATGGCTTAGCGTCTAAATGTGACTTTCTGCGTCTAATTTTGTTAGACGCAGAATGCCAGTTTTCTTGTAGTGACATTTACAAGTCAAATTCCCAAAGGCCACATACAAAACAACCATGCACCTTTTACAAACATCACTCTACACCAACTCCACATCAATTTGCAACATCAAATTTCCCAATTTCACATCCATACAATCAACAAGAGTTTAATAAATAAGTAAAAAGAATCCAGAATTTTATTTAATTTAACAACAAATCTATAACCATTCACCTTACACTTCAAATATCTACTTCTCCATTCAATTTCAAGCCCACCAGCCCTTCCCATAATCAGTTGGATTTCTACATCAATAACAAATTTCCATATTTGCAATTTCTCATATTTAAAACCTACTCACCAATAATATGTATATGCATGATTATACACGTGCATGCCAAAATTAACCAATATGTAAAGTCCATAATTTCATACTCTTCATTTCGACCACATGCATGAAATTAATCCAAGAATAAGAAGAATTTACTTCTAAAGCTAGAAATAACTCAAATTAAACACCCATGCATATACATAACAGTCAAAATTTAATGAAAATCATATTTTTAGTGCAACATGTACTATTCTACTCACGAATTCCTTCCTTCCTAGCTCAAGTGTTCAATTCTTGGTTCCTCCACCCCTATTGTTACAAATTTTCCAAAATGAATGCATGGATATTGATTTTACCTCCGCCACCAAAACACTAAATTTTCTTCCTCTTCTTCTATACATCTGTCAGCACTCTCCGCTCAATCTCTCAAATTTGCTTCTTCTTTCAATTTGCAACAAAATATCTCTCCTCTTTCCTTTTCTTCTTCTTCTTCTTCATTCTCTCGCCCTTTTACTAACAAAACTCTTTTAAAAGTTTGTCAAAAACCGTGGGCTAGAAACCGTGTGCTATAACCTCCGAAATTTTCCTTTAATCCACCTTAATATGGCAAATTTTACATGTACCCCTACGTTTCGATTATCATGCTTCAAACCCCAAAATCATATAAAAAAAGCTTTGATAAGTTACAAGTCACTCCCTGGAAAACTCTGCATGCACCCCTGGAAAGTTTTCATGCACCTTTATTTGGCCAACTATCATATAAGTCCCTAAACTTTTTATACATTTTAGTCATCGTATACTTGTCATTGCCATAAATAGTCCATAAACTTTACATTCTTACACTTAGATCCCTAAAGTATACTTTAAAACTAACACATAGGCCTCCTTTCATACCAAATTTGGCCTACTAGTTTTTTTCTTTACAACAACACCCCCAAGAAGTTTTAAATTCTAACAATTTACCCCCATACAAATCAAATTATTAACTCCAATAATACCCCCAATACAAATCAGATTCTATATTGCCAACATGACAGAGTACCTATGGGTCATACACAAAAGAAGGTTGAATTCCAAAGGTTAATGCTTTAGGGGTTTATGGAGTGAATTGTCTTATGTCTGGAATTTTAGATATCATATATGGAATTGGTAAAGACAATTTTGATCTCTTTAATAAATCAATTCTAGAGAGATGATTTAGGGTTTTCAAGTGAAAATGACGTTTTGGTAATTTTACCATAAGGGGCATTTTTGTAATTTTATAGAGTAATTGAGTATAAATTACCCATTTAATCTAGGGTTGCCACCCATTACAGTTCCTTTTGGGAAAAGGTTTTAAAATTACTTTATAAAACCCTAACCCTAATTGGAAAAATCTAATCTTCAAAATTCACAAATCAATCTAGCAATGGATCCTTTGGTGCCTCCGTGTGGACGAGTTCGTGCAATCCTATGCTAAGAAATGATTTTCTTTACATAATTAGGAATGAGAATAATCCACATATTCTCATTCCATGTCCAGATGATATGTGTATTAATGTCACATATTTTCTTCCTATATTTGCATGTCAACACTCCCTCTCAAGTTCGTGGTTTGTATAAGTCATAAACTCCAAGCTTGCGTGGTGGATGCGAATATTTGTTTGCCATTAGATTAGGGTGGATTGATTAGCGGAAGCTTGATTATGGAAGAAGTTATCTAACCCGAGTGCCTATGTATCTTGCAAGTTGAAGCAGAACTTGAGGCTAGAGTGGGTTGATTAACGGAACAACTCAATAACCCAGGATAGTAGTGAGAGCTGAAAATGATTCAATATACACTAAGAAAATTCCTAGGAAACACTAGAAGAGTCACAAATGGTCCCACTTAAAACCCAACCTCTTTAGACATTTATCGCCTTATTGACATAATTTTCTTAGACATACAAATATCCATATAAATAGTTACTCACAGTCCTAAACCTGGCTCCGATACCATGTCAGAATTGAGAGTGCAAGAGAGGCAATTTGAAGAGAGCTAGAGTATGCTCAAGAGGTATCTTTGAGAGGGCAAGTGAGGCAATTAAAGAGAGCTAGAGTATGCCCGAAAGGTATCTTTGAAAGGGCAAGAATTGTACTTAATTGAATTGAATTGTTTGAATTTAATTATTTTGAATTGTGAATACATCATCTCTTTATACAAAAGTTTAGCTATACAATAAAGAAACAAAATAATGTAATTAACTCAATCAAGGAATTGATTCATTAAGCGATTTGGGTGATTGTCGATTACAATAATATAATTACACTCAATCAAGGAATTGATTGATTAAGTGATTTTGGGTGATTGGCATAATCTTAGTGATTAGCCACAATCATGGCATTCATATTTTATCACTCCCCATCAAGTGATCCAAAACCTCCATGAAAATTCAACAAACAACCAAGAACTCACATGCATAGATTCGGCCAAACAAGACCCTTCACAACTCTCATGCACGATTTCACCAAACAAAGGGATTTCAACTCCAAATCATACAAAAACACAACACAAGACACACCAACCAAATTTGGACAAAGCTAAAAACAACCACAAGGATTTCAGCCAAGGTAGAAAAAGAACACAAAACAACTTACTTGAAAGTAAAAGATAGAGACAAGAAAGGCCCTTCAAGCATAAAAGATTTCTCCACAAACTTGAAGTTGAATCACCACCAAATCCCTTGTCAAGACTTGGATAAAGATTTCAAAACAAAAAGAAAATCATTCATCTCAAGTGTTTAATTTTCATTTCATTGTTCAACCTTACAATATGAGGCAGAGTTTGTTTATATAGTGGCATTACAAAGAAATTAACTAGGTTAAGTAAAGTAAACATGTCACCTAAGATGATTAACTAAAACATAATAAAAGTAAACATGCCACCTAGGATGTCTAACTAAAACATAACAAAAGTAATTAAATCCTACTAATAAGAGTACATGAGTTTAGTCTTTGGAATTCATTGAAGTGGGCGCAAAATGAAATAGCATGGGAATGCTCTTTGGGCTTAGATAATGGACTGTTTTAGACTTCTTGAATACTTGGGCATTTTCTTTGTTGGACTTGGACTTCACTTGATGAATAAGTGCTTGAACGGGCTTGGGCCGAGATGTCTCCTTTTCCTTGCACAATTTGGGCTAATTCCTTTCCTTGAGCTTGGGCTATATCTGAATTGTCTTCTTGCACAACTTGGGTTGGTTCCTTTCCTTAGGCTTGGGCTGACGTACCATCCTTAAGATCCACATGTCATGTATCAAGTGTTTTAGGACTTAGAATTGCTTCTTTTGATACAACCGAATTTACAAGTGTGTTATGACTTGCAATTACAAGTGTTTTAGGACTTGTAAACGGATCATCAAGCTTGTGGTTTATAGATGCAAATGTTGGTGATTATGTCAAATTTTGAGCTTTGATTGTTTGCCATTAGAAAATCTAACTGAGTATCTGTTTGAATTGCAGGGACAAAAAAAAGAGGTTAGCTGATCGAGCGGAAGTTGATTCAACCTAAAAGCTCTAATACCATATCAGAATTAAGAGGGCAAGAGAGGCAATTTGAAGAGAACCAGAGTATACCCAAGATATGAGTATGTCTGAAAGATATCTTTGAGAGGGCAAGAGAGGCAATTTGAAGAGAACTAGAGTATACCCAAGATATGCGTATGTCTGAAAGATATTTTTGAGAGGGCAAGAGAGGCAATTGAAGAAAGTTAGATTATGCCTTATCTTTGAGAGCGCAAGAATTATACTCAATTGAATTGAATTGTTTATATTGAATTATTTTGAATTGTCAATACATCACATATTTATACAAAAATTTAGTTATACAATAAGGAAACAAAATAATGTAATTAACTCAATCAAGGAATTGATTGATTGAGTGATTTTGGGTGATTGGCATAATCTTAGTGATTAGTGACATTCATATTTCAAATGAAACATTGGGTTTGTTGGATAAAAAATAGCATTCTTCATCATTGCGTCTTTCTAAATTTAAAACAATGCTCAGACAATGGATTTAGTAGTTTTAATTTTTAAAATTTGTTCTTTTAAATGCAACATTGAAAATATATTTGTCTTTATTTTTTGAGAATTTGTAGCTATATGTCAATGTACGTTAATTATGTGAGGTTTAAACCCGAAATTTGAGAGAAAATGGTTTTGGAATTCAATTCTCTTTCTCATCTTTTTGCTAGGTTTGTCCTTGTCTATGTTTATCTCCTTATTCTCCGTTTCCATGTATGGCTTCTAATTTGGGGCTTGGACACCTAGTTAAACAAACTTTGGGCCTGGGTTAGTATGCTAACCAATAATTATAATGGGCTTAGACCAAGCCTCAGCCCGCACCCTTTTATCCCCATCTACAGCACAATTTTGTTTCCTTTACAATAAACAAAAATAAAGAAATAAAGAGTGTATATAGGATTTTAAGTCTAGAAGTTACTGTCACCACTTTTTTCAACTGTTTAAGTTAACTGATGGACTGTATAGTTGATATTTCCATTTTTCAAGAAGTGTGTTTTTTACTAGATTTTTTTATAGAAAAATGAAACTTCAAATTTATGCAGTCAAAACAGTACACAATCCATCAAATCTGATTGGTCGTGTGTTAATCTGGCCGTAAAATGGCCAAAAATTGAATGTACATAATGGCAAAAAATATCGAGAGAATAATGTTGTTTTGCACTCCAAAACTCATTTGTTATATATTATTCAAACTAGAACTTCACCAAGGAAGGAGAAGGCAATTTATGACATTGAACTGCAAAAAATTGGATTTAAATACTGAGAGAAATAAATGGTATACCTAGATTTAGCCGTAAAAAGTCTTATTTTGTTGTAAATTGTTCATTGAAATTGACTTATGGGTTTCTTTTTTTTCCTTTTTGTTAACAAATTTCTGGTTTTGTTAAATTACAACTGATTTTCAGTTATCAAAGGAAACAAAATAGATAATAATCAATTAATTATTTGGTATATATAGATATAAGAACTTAAATATATTACCTATTATTAATGGATTATTATCTGTGTTTTCCTTTTATAACTAAAAATCAGTTGTATTTTGACAAGACCATAATTTTTTTCACATGAGACAATTTCAAAAAACAATTTACGACTAAATAAGTCTTTCACAGCTAAATCTTGGTATATCAGTTGTTTCTATCTCAGTATTTAAATCCAACCTTTTGCAAATTTAAAGTACAATTATTTCGATTAATCCTTTGATTAGTCTCCCTGTGTAGTGAATGACTTTCAGGCTTTGAAGAAAATGAGGTTTGGACTGAAAAACAACCTTACTCTCTTGCTCTTGTCATTATGTACAAGCCTTTTCGCAGGTTTGTCTCTTTAACAAGAACTAGAACTCCAGTTTTGTTTTCTCTAACCTTGTTGTGATCAATATTTGATCTCGTTAGTATCTCTTAATACATGGATTGATCTCTAAATTCTTGGTGTCATTTAACATGGATTCTTTTGAACATCACATGCTTAGGCTGTCTGTCGACAATTATTATCTTTGCTTTGGTTGCAGGATTTGAAGCTAGTGTTTTATATGATTACACAGCTAGCATTGAGGTACGCTTTCCCATAATTTAATTGTCCATAATTTTATAAACTGTCAATCCTATAATTCTAAGGTTGAAAACCGTCCTCACCTCCTAAATTTTACTTCAATAACTTGACTGTCACTATTCTTTTAAGGGTTGACCATTGAATTAATGGCTTATTTTTCCTACTTTTGCCATCCAATCCCAGTGCCTAGAAAATCCCCATAAACCTCAATATGATGGAGGGATCATCACAAACCCGGATTTGAATCTCGGACTGGAAGGATGGTCAATATTTGGAAACGCAAAAATGGAACATAGACAATTAGGAGGCAACAAATTTCTGGTGTGCCATAGCAGAAATCAAGCACATGATAGTATCTCACAAAAGCTTTACCTGCAGAAGGACATGCAATACACTTTCTCAGGTATTTATTAGTAACTATTTCTTATGCATGAACTAATCCTTAATTATTAATTACCAAACTAAAATCCCTCTAGTAAAATAACCTAACCGTCGCTTTTTGATTGTTCGTATTTTTGTGAGTATTTTTAACTTACTATCGTGTAAACGATAATTAATGCAGCCTGGTTCCAAGTGAGTGAAGGAGAAGTTCCAGTAAGAGCATTTATCAAAACAAGTAGTGGCTCCAAATTTGTTGGTGCTGTTGTAGCTGAGTCCAAGTGTTGGTCCATGCTTAAGGGTGGCTTCACAGCCGATGAGTCAACGCCAGCTGAGCTTTTCCTTTGAGGTTTTTACTTTTTTTAATCAAAACTCTGTTGAATGCTCAACAAATATTTCACCTCACATTCTCTTTTACTTTTTTTCTTCTATTTTCTCTTCAAGCACTAGACGTTTAATCCCTTCTCTAATTTCTATCAGATTTTAAGAAAATAATTATATTTATAATTTGATAACACTGGCCATAAATTATTATAATTTTTTACAAAAAAAAAAAAAAAAAAGAAAGAAATATTATGAGTAAAAATTATATTTATCATGTAAACTTCCGATACAATTTAAAACATTTTAAGTTTGTTCAATTAATCTTTAATCTGTATGACTTCTGCAGAGCAATCACACATCAATTGAAATATGGGTTGATAGTGTCTCATTACAACCATTCACCCAAGAAGAGTGGAACTCCCATCAAGATCAAAGCATTGAGAAGGTAAATTGCCTTAGTATCTTTCCTTTTCCTTTTAACCTGAAAACTATGATGTGATAACTATATGTATAAGACTAGAAGCAGAACTTTCATACAACTGATATGGTATAAATTTTTATCCTTTAAATTACCTTAAATATATATTTCATCTTTTCAAATATCTTCTGGGATGAATTTTCTCAATGAATTAGCTGGAGCGGGAACCCTCTAATTACATCTCTAATAATTTAACATTTGGCAGAAACATAAGAGAAGAGTAATGCTTCAGGCAGTGGATTCACGAGGAAATCCTTTGACTAATGCAAAACTTTCCATTGAGCAAAAGGTTTCGTCAAGAATGCCGATTGGATGTGCTACAAACAAGAACATACTCAACAACAAGAAGTATCAAGACTGGTTTACTTCAAGATTCGGTTTAACAACGTTTGAAAATGAAATGAAGTGGTATAGCACTGAACCTTCCCAAGGAAAGGAGGACTATTCAGTAGCTGACACCATGCTTCAATTCATGAAAAAAAACCGTATTGCAGTTCGTGGTCACAACATCTTTTGGGATGATCCCAAATATCAACCCGGTTGGCTCTATTCACTCTCATCATCAGCACTTCGTTTAGCTGCTGAGAAAAGGGCAAAATCCATAGTTACAAGATATAAAGGCCAACTTATTGCTTGGGACGTTATTAACGAAAACTTGCATTTTTCTTTCTTTGAAAACAAGATGGGAGCAGATGCATCCATAATGGCTTTCAAGTATGCTAATCAATATGATCCATCAACTTTAATGTTTATGAACGATTATAATACAATAGAGGAGATGGGAGATCAGGTATCATCTCCTGCTAATTACCTTAAAAAGCTAAGAGAGATCCAAAGTTCTCTCAGTAAAGGTGCACGTGTGGCTATTGGACTGGAGTCTCATTTTAGGGTGCCAAACATCCCTTACATGAGAGCTTCTATTGATAAGCTTGCTGCTGCAGGAGTTCCAATTTGGCTTACAGAAGTGGATGTCGAAAAAGGCCCCAATCAGGTAAAAACTTAATTACTTAACACTTCATAATTGCGTTAAACAACTAACATTTATCATCGTCCCCAAAACCCAAACACAAACAAAAAGAAGAAAGTAGAAATTAAAATAAAATTGTGATTAGACATTGTGCTGACATGTTCTTATATTTCTTGGATGACTTATATGGGCAGGCATTGTTCCTAGAGCAAGTATTAAGGGAAGGGCATAGTCACCCTAAAGTCAGTGGAATAGTGATATGGGGTGCATGGTCACCTCAAGGTTGTTACCGTATGTGTTTAACTGATAATAATTTTAACAATTTACCTACCGGGAATGTTGTAGACAAACTATTGAATGAATGGGGCAGAAGAAAGCTTCAGGCTACAACAGATGATAATGGCTTCTTTGAGGCCTCACTTTCCCATGGAGATTACGAAGTGAAGGTAAATCACCCGACTATAAAAAATCCTTCCTTGGTTCACACCTTGAGTATCGTGCCCTCAAGAAACTCTTCAACGGTTCTTCTTCGAGATTCTCCATGAAATTACATTGTTTTCTTTGATTTGACACTAATATTGTTGTACTTCTGTAATAATTGAAGAATTATAAGGTTTACCTCCGATCAGATTTTAAAAGTCTTATGCTATATACTCCCTTCGTTTCTTTATAATTGACGTTTTAAGGTTATTAGCTCTTTATAAAATAAATAACATTACCAACTCAACCCTCTCTCTCTTGCTCGACATTTGCCCTTGTCTTTTCTTTTTTGCTGTTTCTCTGACCCACATCTCCTTTCTTTCTTTCTCTATTCTGCCCCTAATCTCCTCTCTTCCACGAACAGAATTAAAGAAATGGAAATAAGCAACGAACAGAATAAAAGAAATGGAAGTAAGTCAATAGGAGAGAGAAAATGATAATATATACATATTAAATTATTTTAGTATTTTACACATGTGTATGTAGCGGGAAAAACAAAATTTTCGCACTTGCAATATCAAAGAAAGAAGTTAGTAAGAGGAGTGATAAAATTGATTTATTAAAAAGTGTACAAAACCTTAAAACGTCAATTATAAAGAAACGGAAGGAGTAACTTTTTATATCTATGTATATAAGATTTATTTTATTTATTTATTCATAGATCCTAAATCCTAATATTTCATTTCACTCAAATAAAATAAATTCAAGAAAAGATTTCCAAAAAAGACTTTCAATAATTATTCTCTCGTTGTTTGTAGATTTATAATGTGTTAGATTAGGAGTCTTTTTCTAATGGGATATTAACTCCTAATAGGATGAATCTTTGTTCTTATGATTCTTTTTCACCTAGGATTAGGTTGACTTATTATCTTATTTACATTAGATTTTTTATTCTTTATGTATACACATTTATTTAGAAATCATATTCCTTGAAGATTTTTGGTTCCTAAAGTCTTTGAATTAAAGTATCATAAATAGGTGATGTATTAGAAGAGAGATCTTTATTATTGGTATTTGTCTTTTATTCTAGTGAAATTAATATTTCTGTATTGTTTTGAATTAAAGTTTTTATTAGTTATTGTTTCTTCTTTGAGTGTTCTAGTTAAAACCTATTGGTTGTGTGTTTGACCAAACATGAAGACCCAAATTTGCCAATAATGGAGAAGTAATTAAAATGGAACTTGACCTCACCTAATTGGTGAGAGCATTGGATCGTTGATTTCCACGGCTTATAGTAGTTTGTATGGTAAATGGACAAGCAATTTTAGACCGTTCAATTCTCTTTCTCATCTTTTTGCTAGGTTTGTCCTTTGTCTATATTTAATCTCCTTATTATCATACCTTTTCTCCCTTTCCATGTATGGCTTCAAATTTGGGGCTTGGAGACATAGTTAAACTAACTTTGGGCCTGGGTTTGTATGCTAACAAATCATTATAATGGGCTTAGACCAAGCCCCTTCAATTAATACTCGAGCTATTTTTGCTCACCCCGCACCCTTATTTTTTTGTAATAATATTATATTTACAAAAAAATCTTACAAATATTTACATACAAAGTAAGGTGGCAAAAAATAGATGGAAGAGTGAAACATAAAGTCAAACTCATTAAATTCACTCTTCCACTTTGTATGGAAATCTTTATAAAATTTCAAGTGTAGATTACTCTTCCAAAAATAAAGAAATAAAGAGTTATGGGATTTTAAGCCTCAGAATTTATTGTCACCACTTTTTCAATTATTTAAGTTAATTGATGGACTTCCATAGGGTGAGCAGTTTCGATACCCCCTAGGAATTGCTAAGAACCAGAACCGGTCAGTTCCTAACAAAAGGAACCCGAATTGGAACCGACTAGTTCCAGTTTCGGTTCCTTTCCCAAGTATCCTATAAAATTTCAATCACCCCCTATTAATTTAAAAATGACAAATACACCTTAAAAAATTACAATACACCTCTGGTAGTTCACAAAATTTACACATACACCCCTAGTTCCTAAACCAGTTCCCAACAGGGTACCTGAATGTAGATTCTAGTTCCGATTCCTAGTTCAAGCATTACAGGAATTGGAATCAGAACCAGAACCAAGATTTCTCAGTCCTAATTTACTCAAAATTGATGATTCAAATACCCGTAAATTCTAGGTATACCTTTTACCCATGCTCACCTTATAGTGTATAATTGATATTTTCATTTCAAGAAGTGTGTTTTTTACTAGATTTAAAAAAAAAAAAAAAACCAAAATTTATTCTTTTCCTTCCCCTTGTTTTTTCTTTTTTTCCTTTCCTTTTCTTCTTCCGTTATGATTGTCGGGCCAAATTGGCCTACAGTAGCATCACCGACTACTATAGGTCTCCAGGGCCTCCGGAGGGTGCTGCAAGGTCATATCCTACTCCTACCTCTAGCGGTGTCGTGAGGTTGGCTTCAGCCTCTAATAGTGCCTCAAGTAATGCCATAAGGCCACTAGAGACCATGTCGCTACTCCCAGTGACAAGTCAACTTCGATTTGGTTTTTTTGTGGTTTCAGGCCAGCAATTGTTAAAAAATGTCATTTTAGCATATAACAAAGTTTTAATAATGGAATCAGAATTGAAATTTTCAATAATTTCAAGAAAAAATTGTGGTTTATGAGAGATTTGAGTACTCTTTTTAAGTTTTACACGAGTGTTCAAAGGTACATGAAATTGATGATTCATCATTCAACGTTTATCAGTTATCACATCATCCAGGGGCAAATTCAGGCCCTTTGAGGATAGGCCTACCTCATATTTGAAAAAAAATTTATTAACATCCCATAAAAAATTGTTAATTAACATATATATCTAGATCCACTTTCAGATTTTTAAAAAATAAGAACTATTATATATACTATATATCTAGGTCTACAAAAAAATTTATTATATATATATATATATATATATATATATATATATATTCCAAACTCACATCATATTAAAAGTTTAAAACTCTTTTCATTGTTTTTTCTGCAGTCTAAACAGCTTTACCTATTTTTTATGATTTTATCCCCAAATTATTTACCCTCTTTTTCTCTTTCTCATGTTATTCGCTCTTAAAATTTTTGAAGACTGAAATTGTTAAATTTTCACTACTCAAGATGTCATAATTAGCTCCGTTTTCTATTTTATCGATTTTAGGTATGTGTATTATTTATTTTAATTTAGTTTATTTAAGGATTGAATCATTCTTTTTCTTTTTTCATTCTAATTTGAGAGAAAAAGATATTAATCTTGTGAGTTTATTTTGTATTTTCTGTCTAAGAATGAATTTGCTTTCTCAAATTAAAACCTTAACTATATTTTAAAGGACGTTATTCTCCACCCTTCACCCATCACTTTTCTACATTTTAAACGTCACCGTTCAGTTGTTCAAAATTATTAAAGAAATTTGAGTTACTATCTATATTTATACTAAAAAAAATTTCTCTCTTTTATTAATTCATATTAAAAGTTAACGTAACGTTGACTTGATTTAAGTTTTGATTGACTTTAGTTTAATTAGGTTAGGTTTGATCAACGCTATGAAAATTTATATTGTAATATTTGAAAACAAAAAATAAAAATATTAAAAAAAGATTTTATTTAAGGTTTACTCAATATTTTTACTCAAAATTTTACTTTTCATAAATTTATTCAAGTAAGAAAATATTTTGGGTGCGTTTGGTTTAGTATTTTGGATAGGATTTTAGGGATAGTATTGGGTTATTGGATAGGGGAGTATTACGAGGTAAATTTTAAAAATTTGTGAAAAAACCCTTAGGTTTACTAATTTAACTAATGACCCTAACATATAAAATGACAAAAACACCCCCACCCTGTGTCGTTACCATTACCATTAGGAATCCGCCGCCAGCTCGTTGCAGCGCAGCGTCGGATCTATCACTGTCTTCACGTCGATTATGGCCTTTTGGCCGATCCATGGTGGATCGGCCGAAAAGGCCGATCTGATACGTAATGGCCGTCGATGGCCGAAAAAGGCCAAAGATGTGGCCGTCGTTTTCGGTCAACGACGGCCATTTCTTTGGCCATCGCTGACGGCTAGATCTGGCCTTTTCCGGCCGACCCGTGGGCAACGGCCATTTCTTTGGCCATCGTTGGCGGCCGGATCGCCTTTAGGCCGGATCCGTGGTGGATCCTGGCCAGAAAAAGGCCACAACGGTGAACTTTCGGCTATTTACGGTCGGAAGTTAGGCCGTTGTACAGATTCCGGCTATCACCAGCGGTGGTTGCCGAAATCGACAAGTTGGGTTGATGGGGGTGTTTTTGTTAATTTTTAAACTTTTTTTTAGGGGGTATTTAGTGAAATTAATAACCTTATGGGGTTTAAATGTAATTAAAAAAATAGGGTAATATTTCTGGAATAATGTGTTAAACATTATTTAGAGAATAGGATCCAGAATAAAGATAAAAATATTAAGCCAAACATGCAGTTTGTTATTATATATTTTTTTTTTAGATTCTTAATATTTTATTATTTTTTAATTAAAATTTAGTAATTTTTTAATATAGCCACTGACATCATCCACACTGTTGTGATTTGTGATGGAAGAAAATTTAAAAATGAATTCAAACTCTTGAATAATTCCGACAAAACACGTGTCAGTTACAATATAATATTATTAATAAGCGGATTAAATCTCCTTCTTCGTCTCCTATCTTTCTACTTGAAAGCATCGGCAGCCGCACCACTTTGAGAAAGAATCTGTTTCGAAATGGAAGGAGAAACGAGCAAGTCGAGCATAACAAAAAGCCTTCTAGCCGTGAAGCAGCAATCGGGGAAGTCTTACAGTCAGATAGCAGAAGAAACAGGGCTGACCAACGTCTACGTGGCCCAGCTCTTCAGACGCCAAGCTCAACTCAACCCCGACACATCCTCTAAGCTACAGGCGGCCGTGCCCAACATCCCTGTCGAGCTTCTCCATGAGATGATGAAACCCCCCATGAGGTCCTACGACCCCAACTTGATCCAGGAGCCCGCCGTTTACAGGTTTATAAATATTTATATTCAATTTGACGGAGTTTTATATTCATAATTTATATTTATTTTTAATAAAAATTTCATGAATTTGTGTAGATTAAATGAAGCGGTGATGCATTTTGGAGAGAGTATTAAGGAAATTATCAATGAGGAGTTTGGTGATGGGATGTAAGTTGTGATCAATCTATGGTTTTATTCCGTTTCAGTATTAGAATATGGTTGTATTTTTGTTTGTGTAGTGGAAAAATATTGATAAACCTTATTAATTTTGCAATTTTTCTGGGAAAATATGCTGCATTTGGTTCTTGGAAATGTGGGGATAGATGTTCAGTCATTTTTGTTTCAGTTGTGGTTGCTTTTTTGCTGATACGAAGTTGAAGTTTATTTAATTTGGTGGTTAGTCTTCCTGTTGCAGAGTCATTTTAGCACCGCCATTGAAAAGAAACCTTTTTGAGGTTATTGAAATTTAGGCCATTTTTTTGAAGCTTGTCTCTTGAGACTTTCATTAGCACTTAGAAACATGTATTCAGATTACAGATTCGAACTAATTTTCACTTGTCTTCTTTTGTTTTCTTAGAGATTGGAGTGAAAGAGGGAAAATTAACACTTTTCTACACAGTTTAATTCAATAAGTTTTGGAAAATTACTATAGGCTAAGATGAACTATTATGCATTCATGAGCTAAAGTTGGCACCTAGCCAAGACAATTTGAGGTCAGTCATTGAGAAGGTTCCATCTTTTGTGATGAATAATGATTAAATGTGGCAGTGTAGAGTATTGGAGTTCTTGAAGTTTTAGTCAAATGTACTCAAAATAACACTCAGTCATTTCTCCAAATTAAACATTGTTGACTTCCCGCCTAATTGTTCATCTTTCTTGTTTTCTTTGCTGGGTTAGTATGTTTGTAGACATCTCATTCTGTATTCAGCTTTTTATTTATTGTCTTTCTTATCTTTGTTGGTCAGTATGTCAGCAATAGATTTCTACTGCTCTGTTGACAAAGTTAAGGGTGTGGATGGGAAAGATCGCGCAGTGGTCACATTTGATGGAAAATATTTGCCTTATTCTGAGCAGGTCAGTTTTCTTTAATGCTCTATGGGAGCTTGAATTGAAGCTCGCCTGATTTTTTGTTGCAACTAAATAAAATTGAATGATCTTTAAGGAAAAAAAAAAGCTCAAACGTACCTAGCTGTAGAGTCTTGAAGTTCAATTTTCTCATCTTGATTAAATATGGATAGTTTATCATTCAGCTAATGCCAATATCTAACTAAACCTTGCAATTGAGTTATCTTAAGTCATTTCTTAGAAAGTGAAAGCTAGTTGTTGCTTGTGGATTATGAAAGAATATTTCTTTAAATTTCTGGGCTTGTGCCTGTTAGAGGTTAATGACTTAATTGACTGTTTCCCATAAATCAAACCCGAGGTCTGCTGTGGAGGGTGGCCTTGTTGAAACTCATTAGCATTTTCTTTTAAGTTTTTAAATGCGTTGAAGAGAATTGTTGATTTAATGAGTCACTTGTGTCAAGTGTTTTTCACCTCACTAAGGCACTCACTCAGGTTTCAAATATAAGCACCTAATCACCTAACTGACAATGTTTCTGTTCTAGGGCACTTTTTCATTGTCCCTGGACAAAACTTGATGATGTCTTATTGATGGAAGGGCATTCTTTTCATGTGCTTCAAAATTTCTCTTGGGTGGGTGGAGAAGTTTTTAATCTCATCAAAAAATAAGTAGTGTATCAGCCGCTAGCTTAAATATGGAGGAAATAAATAAGAATAGGATACAGAAAAGTATTCAAAGAAAAAAAAATCCTGAGTGCTCTACTCTTAACTGCTGAATAACTCTGCTACTATATGTCTATGCATAGAATATTATGTGTCAAATAGTATGCCCGTATCATGTCAGTTTGAGTTATAGTTTTCAACTATCATTCTTAACAAACATACTTAAATCTCTGTTTATCTCCTACAGAAGTCGGAGCACATGGTTTCAAGACTACAACGGCAGTGAAGTTGATGAATACAGAATAATCATGCCGGTGCTTTGTTTGAACAATATGAAGTAATTTTCTCCATTTCTTAAATTGGCGAACGGAACATAGCGAGACAAATCAGTACCATAGCCATTATATAGTTGTTTGTGCACTCATAAATCCTTACAAAGATCTTTTTAAGAATCTATAATTTGTAAAGAGTTCTTGATGAATCTATGGCAGAGATAACTCCCACTTATGTTGTTGTTGTGGACTCATAAATCTTTACAAAGATATGCGTTTATGAATCTGATCTTTTACACACAGTTCTTGATGAATCAGTTCTTGATGAATCTATGGCAGAGATAACTCCCACTTATGTTGTTGTTGTGGACTCATAAATCTTTACAAAGATATGCTTTTATGAATCTGATCTTTTACACACAGTTCTTGATGAATCTATGGATATATCAAAACTGAATGGATTGGTTAGCCATGATTGGATTTGGGACTTGGGAGACCTGGATTTTTATCTAAAAGTTAATTTATTTTTTATTAATTAACATCAATAATACTATGCTTACTCACGATTTCACTAACCATCTTACTATCCTGTGTAAATATAAAGCATAGTACGGGTACCATAAACATAGTATGGATGCCATAAGCATAGTACGAGTACCATATGTAATTTTAACAAAGAATAATAAGATGGTTAGTAAGATTGTGAGTAAGCATAGCATTACTCAATTAAGATAAGCTATACGACTTTGTAATTTTACCTTTTTATAGTCTTAATTTAACATTTAACATATTTAGTATATATACTATGAGAAAACGTTTCAATGGGGATGTAGGATGAAAAAAACACTATGTATACATAGGTTGATTGTTAATGATTTATAGTTTTTTTTTGTTGTAAAATAATGGTGGACATCCACGCCTTAACTTTGAGGCAGTGAATGGAGGAGGGGGCGTTGGTTATAAAAAGCCCCCCTCCCCTTCATTTTACTATTACAATGAAGTGAAAAGAAAAGAAAATTTACAGCTCCTTTCAGCTTTACTTTCTTAAATATTTTGTCTTCCTTAATCTATTACAGTTATACCACTAAGATTATAACACGATATCAGCATGAACAGCTTAACAAGTGTAACAGTGCACGCCTACTAAAAGTGCGTATTTTCAACCTTACAAATGTTATTTAATCCCTGTTTCTACCTTTATGGAATTCTGCGTATTTTTAATCACATATGTGTTCCTTAATCTCTGTTTCCACCTCCATAGTCGGATTTATTTTTTACTATTGAATTCCACCTCCATGGTCGGATTTATTTATTACTGTTTAATTCTGCCTTCATGGTCGGATTTATTTATTACTGTTGAATTCCACCTCCATGGTTGAATTTATTTATTATTGTTAAATTCCACCTTTATGGTTAGATCTACTTACTATTGTTAAATTTCGCCTCTATGGTCGGATCTACTTATTATTGTTAAAATCTGCTTTTATGACTAGATCTATTTATTATTGCTGAATACCGCCTTCATGGTCAGATCTATTTATTCTTGTTAAATACAATCTTTACAGTTAGATTTGTTTTTATTATATTTTCGATAACCAATGTTAGCAATTGTGCTTCCATATTATATTTGATAAATGAACTTGAAGTTCCATAAATAAATATCGTTTTAGAACTTGAAGTTTTAAATACTAATTACAAACATGAAGTTTGTAAAACAGAGACATCCTTACTAATGTAAATTTTTTTTAAGAATCGACTTCAAAACTGAGACATTGATATCCAGTAATAGTGGAGACATTTGTATAGTATACAGTGCAACAACACATACCATCCTTCGGGATAGAAAATATTTCTCAGGTTTAACCTTTACTAAGGCTAAAATAAATACCACATCAGGATCTGCAAACATAATTGAGGGCTTCGGAAGAGCAACACTCGTGTTACCAAGCGGAATTAAATTAAGTATCCGTGATGCTTTATATTCTAGCAAATCCAGAAGAAATTTGCTTAGTTTCAAAGATATACGACTCAATGGATATCACATTGAAACTCTAAGTGAAAATGATGGAGAGTTTCTAGGCATCACTGCTAATATTTCATGCCAGAAGCATGTTCTAGAGAAACTCCCTGTTTTCTCATCAAGGTTATATCATACATTCCTTAAAAATGTTGAAGTCTATGCAGTTATGAACTAGAAGTTCACTGATCCTAAACTTTTTAAAATTTGGCATGACTGTCTTAGTCACCCAGGATCTACTATGATGCATAGGATCATAGAAAACTCACATGAGCACCCATTAAAGAACCTGAAGATTCTATCACCTAATGAGAGTGCTTTTATTGCTTGCTCACAAGGCAAATTAGCACTTAAGTCATTCATCATTAAAGTTGGTATAGAATCCCCATCATTTTTACAAAAAATTCAAGGGGACATATGTGGACCTATTCATCAACCAAGTGGACCTTTTCGCTACTTTATGGTACTGATTGATGCATCGACATAATAGTCACATGTTTGTCTACTATTTACCCATAATGTTGCATTTGCTAGATTGCTAGCACACTTTCCAGATTACCCAATTAAAGCAATCCGTTGGACAATGCTAGTGAGTTTACCTCAAAGACATTTGATGATTATTGTACAGCAATGAGAATTGATGTTGAACACCCAATACCACATGTACATACCCAGAATGGCATGGCAGAATCATTTATAAAGCGTATCCAATTAATTGCAAAAACTTTGCTATTACGTATACAATTACTGACTTCTGCCCGGGCTCATGTTGCGGCGTTAATTCGCCTAAGACCCACTACATATCATCAATAATTCCAATACAACTTGTATTTGGGTATCAGCCTAATTTGTTCCATTTAAGAACTTTTGGTTGTGCTGTGCAAGTTCCAATTGCACCCCCTTAATGCACCAAAATAAGACCCCAACATCGTTTGGGAATATATGTTGGCTATGACTCACCATTTATCATCAGATATCTTGAGCCCTTGACGGGCGATATGTTTATCGCACGTTTTGCGGATTGCCATTTTGATAAGACAACATTCCCAACTTTAGGGAAAAAGGTAAAGCCTCCTGAAGTAAGGCCTAAACTTTCCTGGAAAGTGAATTCTATGTCTCATTTAGATCCTCACACATCTCAACTTGAAATTGAAAAGCAAACAATAACACATTTGCAAAATTTTGCCAACCAAATACCTAATGCATTTATAGATGCAACAAAGATAACAAGATCATACATTCCTGCTATCAATACACCGATAAGGATTGATGTTACCATTGAATAATCCATACAAGCAGCGATCAATTCATCTGTTACACGCTAGAAGCGTGGTAGGCCTGTTGGAGCCAGGAAAGTGAATTCTATGTCTCATTTAGATCCTCACACATCTTAATCTGAAATTGAAGTGCAAAGAATAATACATTTGCAAAATTTTGCCAACCAAATGCCTAATGCATTTACAGATGCAACAAAGATAACAAGATCATACATTCCTGCTATCAATACACCGGCAAGGATTGATGTTACCATTGAATAATCCATACGGGCAGCGATCAATTCATCTGTTACAACTGGAAGCATGGTAGGCCTGTTGGAGCTAAGGATATTATTCCTAGGAAACGAAATGTACGAAATCAAATAGGTGCCAATATTGACAATACTAGAATAATTGACAATTCCACATTTTCTAAACTAACTTCAGAAGAGTTAACAGTCCTTGAAAGGACACAAGCCCTTAAAGAGGAAAAAATCCCTAAAGGAATACAAGAACATAGAAATGAAGAAATTTTTATAAACTATACTCACTCTAGAGAAATGTGGAATCGTGAGACAACTATTGTCGATAACATATTCTCATACGCAGGAGCTACTGAAATTATGAATGATAAGTTTGAGCCACATTTTGTTGATGAATGTCAATAAAGACATGATTTGCCAAAATGGGAAAATGCAATTCAAGTAGAATTAACCTCCCTAGCAAAACATAATGTATTTGGACTTGTAGTCCAAACGCTTGAAAATGTGAAACTTGTAGGATACAAGTGGGTATTCAAAAGGAAACGAAATGAGAAAAATGAGAATACTAGGTATAAGGCCAGACTAATGGCTCAAGGTTTCTTGCAGAAACCTAGAATTGACTTTGATGAGACATATTCACCAGTGATGGATGCTATTGCATTTCGATACTTGATTAGTTTATCCATCTCAAAAGGACTTGATATGTGTCTCATGGACGTTGTCACTGCGTATTTTTATGATACACTGGATATTGATATTTATATGAAAATCCTTGAAGGATTCAAAGTGCCAAAAGCAAATGAAAGGAACATGTATTCAATAAAATTGCAAAGATCGTTATATGGGCTGAAACAATGAGAACAAATATGGCATAATCGTCTCAGTGAATATCTGATGAAGGAAGGATACATCAATGATCCTGTATGCCCGTGTGTCTTTATAAAAAGGTCGGAATCAAGATTTGCAATTGTGGCAATATATGTCGATGACATAAACTTAATAGGGACTTCTGAAGAGGTCACAAAAGCTACTGAGTACTTAAAAAGAGAATTTGAAATAAAGGTTCTCGGGAAAGCAAAATATTGTCTCAGCTTGCAGATCAAGCATTGTTCAAATGGAGTTTTACTCCATCAATCAAATTATACTAAAAAGATCCTAAAGTGATTTAATATGGATAAATCTTACCCTTTGAGTGTCCCAATGGTTGTTCGGTCTCTTGATCCTAAAAATGATTCATTTTGTCCTAAAGAAGATGACGAAAAGATACTTGGTCCTGAAGTACTGTATCTAAATGCAATAGGTGCATCATTATATTTGGCACAAGGTACAAGACTAGACATAGCATTTGCAGTGAATCTGTTGGCAAGATTTAGCTCTACACCAACTTGCCGACATTAAAATAGGATCAAACATGTCTTTCGTTAACTTAGTGGAACAAAAGATTTTGGATTATTTTATCCAAGGAAATTTGTTAATGATCCTAAATTAGTTGGCTATATAGATACTGGGTACCTTTCTGATCCTCACAAAGCCCGCTATCAAACGGGATATGTTTTCACTCATAATGGTATTACAATATCATGGTGCTCTACAAAACAAACATTGGTTGCTACTTCTTCCAACCACTCCGAGATTCTTGCGCTTTATGAAGCCAGCTAAGAATGTGTATGGTTAAGACTTAAGATCTATCATCCATCACATTGAAAGTACATGCAAATTGCCACGTACCTCAGATGCTCCCACAATTATAAATGAAGACAATACAGCATGTATTGCTCAAGTTAGGGGAAAATATATCAAAGGAGACAAAACCAAGCATATTTCACTGAAATTCTTTTACACTCACGAACTCCAGCAAAATTGTGAGATTGATGTCAAACAAATACGCTCTAGTGATAATCTTGCAAAATTATTCACTAAGGCTTTACTGACATCAACATTTGAAAAGTTAGTGTATAACATCGGTATGCGGCGGCTCAATAAGTTACTAAGTTACTGTTACCATTATGAGAAGGAGTATTGATCAAGAGGAGCATCGATTAGGGATAGTTTTTAGACAAGTATATTCTACTGTTTATTGTAATGGACATATCTTCACTGTACTCTTTTTTCCTTGATCAGGTTTTGTTCTATTGGGTTTTCCTGACAAGGGTTTTTAATGAGGCAGTATGAAGCACGTTCAACTTCACGTTACAGTTGTATTTCTTTACTTAGGTTTTTTCCCATACGGTTTTTCTTGAGTAAAGATAAATACACTTATCTGTAAGCAATGAATGTCCAAGGGGGAGTGTTGTAAAATAATGGTGGACATCCACCGCCTTAACTTTGAGGCGGTGAATGGAAGAGGAGGTGTTGGCTATAAAAAGCCCCCCTTCATTTTACTATTACAATGAAGTGAAAAGAAAATAAAATTTACAACCCCCTTCGACTTTACTTTCTTAAACATTTTGTCTTCCTTAATCTATTACAGTTATACCACTAAGATTATAACATTTTTTTTTTTTTTTTGGCATAAGCCTATTTTTTTCAATAGATATAGTTAAAATGTTTTGGTCAAACTTCATTGGTTAACACATGTATAATGAAATAAGAAGAGAATTCAAAAACTATTATGGTTTTGTTCTTTGGTGAATAAAACATATTACACTCTTAACACAAGCACTATTGATACAATGATTTATATATAAAATAAAGAAATTAACAACTCTGCATTATTTACAGAAGAACTCTATTGCTAAACGAAATGCACCTGGACTTGAATTTGATATGATGCATTATTTTCGAATGTTCGACGAATCCGATAGTGTTGGTCATTCATATGTGATCTTCTCATCTTGTTGGACTATCTTTTTGGTTTGAATTAGTTGACCCCAAGTCTTCTTGATCACTCAAATTTTCTCCACTGATTTTGAGATCATTTTGAGGATTTTCATCCTTATCACTCCAAGATTTCTAGGGCTCCTTATCCCTCCTTTGATCTTCAACGATTTTGGTGCCAAGCTATAAGATATTGCTAATAATCTCCTGCAAACTGTGTCAGGGCTGAAGGCACAGTTTGGTCCAAAAGAAATTAAGAGCTGCTTTAGACATTGGTTTAGTGAAGAGGTCAGCAACTTGGTGACCAACAGAAATCTTTCGAGTGATAAGCTACTCGAGGGCAACGCGTTCACGCACAAAATGATAATCCAACTCGATATGTTTACTACGAGCATGAAAAACCAAATTAATAGTGTTAGTAAACGGTCCCGTATACGCAGCGGAAACAAAAATTAATATAACAGGATCGTTTACATGAGCCAAGATCAAGGGTATAATTTTACAATTCATGTTAAAGCAAGAATCTGCAGAAATCAATAATCTGTGTTTAGAAACAATACGCACGTTTGGAGGCTCCACCAATATTGTCTCTGAACGTGTTTGCTACCGATCCAAGTGTAGGATCGAACCATAGAGGTCCACACGAAGACAATCAACAAGATCCAAGGAGGGATTTGCTAAATCGTCCTTGGCCTTAAGAAATCAAGAAGAACAAACCAAAGAAGAACTTTGATTCTTTGCAAAAGCAAAAGTGGCGTGAGAGTGAGAGTGTTTAGGGCTGGAGGTTTTCTCTTTTCAATGAAACAGTAAATAATAAAATAACACTTCTTTTTTCAACTAAAACCTTTTTTCTTTTATAGTGGTATTTCAATTGCCCTACTCCCATATGGAATGGGCTTGGGCTCCAACCCAAACACCCCAAATTTGCCAAACACTCCCATTTAGATATTTATTTAATTCATCATTATCTTCAATTAAAATCAATTAATATTTAATTAACATTTAACAATAATGATGGTTTAATTAAATATGTGCGAACACATATTTAACCGTAATTTCACTTATTTAATTTTTCTAACAAATTAAATAAAGGCTACGACCTCAGCAAATTTAATTACACTGTGAAATTACCAAAATACCATTTTGCCTTAAAAGACAAAAACGCCCTTCTTTTTTCTTGGATCTTAAATTATCTTCTATGTGTGTGACCCATAGGCTCCTCATCATACCGGCAGTGTATAATATCGCGATTAACACCAATTAATCATCTCACTAATACACAGACCAAGATTGGCCCCTAGCAAGGCATCATGGCCACCCGATAGATTCGGATTCAGCAAAGTAGCTACCTATCAACGATATGGTTACCGTGCAATTCGATCCTTTCATCATACGTTATCTCGAAGAGACAAAGGCATAGAAATAGTGTTAACCTTCGGTTACTCTCGATATTATTTATTCAGTTTCTGGACCAATGACCTGTATTATAAACTGGATAGAGCAACAACTCAATCCCAATGTGGCCACAGTTTTAGTGTCATTGCCATATATTGAATTGCGCCATGAGATAACTTTCTTCCCATACCCGGGAGTGATGAATCATCTGTCAATCCACCATAGTCTTGATACACTCCTTGATGTAGCCAATGACCACCGTATTGACAGCTCTGAAAAGAACTGCGTTAGGCTAGTGTCAAACTACATCAATCGGTGCATAAGGCACTCTGGTGATCTCAAGTCTAAGGATCACATGCACCACCATTCGTTAGAGGATTTGTTCCATAGACACTAGGGTTACCATCCATATGGAATCCTCTAGTGGGTCAGTCCAGTGAACTTGCTGCGGTATAATCGCCTGCTGCAAGCACCCATGTGTTGCACCAGGTTGTCACCAAACAACCTTGACAAGTGAGATCAGTCACTGCCTTTCGCCAAGGTCGTTCAACACTATGATAGTCTTACCGTATTATCTGTGCCCTTACTTTAGAATAATATTGGGGCTACGGACGTTTTTAGAATGGCCACCATATGTGCTCATAGGGTTCTCACTATCAAGATTTGAAACACTTGATACCCTCGTCACGGTTCTACCATTCTAAGGACATATATCAATACATATTGCAATAATAATGATTTACGCGATATAGAATAAAATGCCTTTTATTTACTAATGAACATTATTACAAAGAGTCAATTCTACAATAATTGATTGGCTCTAGGGCATCTACTCTAACAATCTCCCACTTGCACTATAGCCAATCATTCATGTATTTAATACCAAATGATCTCAAGTGTCTGTCATGCTTCTGCTGCGACAGAGGCTTTGTTAGTGGATCTGCGAGATTGTCGCGCATGCACTTTACTAATCGCACGTCTTTCCTCTCAACTATCTCTCTGATGAGATGGAATCGTCTGAGTATGTGTTTGGATTTCTGATGAGACCGTGGTTCCCTGGCTTGAGCAATTGCTCCATTGTTGTCACAATAGATGTCTATAGGATCAACAATCGTAGGAACCACACCAAGTTCAGTAATGAACTTCTTAATCTAGACTGCCTCCTTGGCCGCATCCGACAATGCAATATACTCAACCTCCATTGTAGAATCTGCTATAGTGCTTTCCTTAGAGCTTTTCCAACTCACTGCACCCCTATTGAGACAAAATACAAACCCTGATTGCTATCGATAATCATCTTTGTCCGTTTGGAAACTAGCATCACTGTATCCTTTTACAGTGAGCTCATCTTCCCCTCCATAAAGCAAGAACATATCCTTAGTCCTCTTCAAGTACTTAAGAATATTCTTGACAGCCATCCAGTGACGCTCACCTGGATCCGATTGATATCTACTACAAATGCTCAAAGCACATGAGACATCAATCCGAGTACATAGCATGGCATACATGATGGATCCAATTGCTGATGCATATGGGATCCTCTTCATTTTATCTCTCTCATCTTGTGTTTTAGGACACAATTCCTTAGAGAGATAAACAACATGTGACATCGGAAGAAATCCCTTCTTGGATTCTTCCATACTGAATCTTTTCAGTATTTTGTCAATATATGTACTCTGACTTAGGCCAAGCAACCTACGCGATCTACCACGATAGATTTTATACCAAGGATGTAGGCTGCTTCACCTAAGTCCTTCATGGAGAAGCACTTGGATAACCAAGTCTTTACCGACTGCAAGTTCGGGCAACCAACCGTGCTTTATAAGTATGCACGTTGCCATCCATGTCAGTCTTCTTCTTGAAGACTCATTTACACCCTATGGATTTTACCCCTTCAGGTGGTTCCACCAGAGACCACACTTGATTCTGGTACATGGAGTCTATCTCAGATTTCATGGCTTCAAGCTATTTAATGGAATCTGGATCCGATATAGCGTCTTCATAGGTTCTGGGTTCATCGTCTTGGTAGACCAGTACGTCACCATGTTGACTCACAAGATAACCGTATCTCTCGGGCTCATGCGTACTCTCTCAGATCTACGTAGCTCCTATGCTACCTGAAGTTGTTCACTTTGATCCACAAGTTGTGGAGTAACCTTCTCATGATGCTCAACCACTTCCTATGGCACATCATCCCGTCCTTCGTCAAGTATATCTTGTGGTTCTAGAACTTTATCAAGTTCTACTTTTCTCTCACTAGTATTTCTTAGAAAATATTCCTTTTCTAGGAAGACACCAGTTCGAGCAACAAAAATTTTGCGCTCTTCTGGGTGGTAGAAATAGTATCCTTTGGTCTCCTTTGGATACCCCACAAATATACATTTACAGGATTTTAGGCCCAGCTTGTTCAAAGTCAATTTCTTAACATAAGCTTCACAACCCCAAATCCTTGATAAGACAAGTTGGGCTTTCGCCCACTCCATAGCTCATATGGAGTCTTATCTACAGACTTTGACGGCACACGGTTCAAAACGTGAGTCGCAGTCTCTAGAGCATAACCCCAGAACGATGTAGGTAAATCACTAAAACTCATCATGGACCTAACCATGTCAAGTAAGGTCATATTCCTCCTTTCTGACACTCTATTGTGTTAGGGTGTATAAGGAGGGGTGAGTTGTGATACTATCCCACATTCCTTCAAGTACTTTGAAAACCCTGAGCTTAAGTATTCACCTCCTCGATCCGACCGAAGAGCTTTAATACTTTTGCCCAACATATTCTGTACTTCATTTCTGAATTCCTTGAATTTATCAAAGGCTTCAGATTTATGTCTCATAAGGTAGACATAACCATATCTACTGAAATCATCTGTAAATGTGATGAAGTATGAATATCCACCTCGGCTTCAATGTTAGTGGACCACATACATGACTATGGATGATGCCTAATGACTCATAGCCCTTCTTTCACCTTGTCCCTGTGAAAGGAGACTTGGTCATCTTACCTAACAGGCATGACTCGCATACCTCAAATGACTGAAAGTCAAAAGGGTCCAAAACTCCATCCCTTTGAAGTTTTGCAATGCGGGTCTTATTAACATGACACAATCTACTGTGTTAGAGATATGTCTGGTTTTGACTGATATGTTTAGCTCTCTTGGTTTCAATATTGAGAATATCTTTATTGTTTAAATCAAGAACATATAATCCATTATATAACCTTGCAATTCCAAATAGAATACCATTCAAACTAAAGGACAACAATCCATTAGATATCTAAAAATGATACCCCATATCATCCAAAGCGGATACTGAAATAATATTTCTAGAAATAAAAGGTACATGATAACAATTATGTAGTTCCAATAATAAGCCCGTAGGCAAAGATAAACAATAAGTCCCTACAGCTAATGCAGCCACATGTGCTCTATTTCCAACTCGTAGGTCCACCTCTCCCTTGGCGAGCACTCTACTCTGCCTTAGTCCCTGCATATCAGTACAAATGTGAGTGCCACATCCTGTGTCAATGACCCAAGATGTTGAGAGAGAGAAGTTAATCTCAATCATAAAAATACCTGAAGTCGTAGCCTCTGACTTCTTCTTGCTTCCGAGGAAAGCCTTGCAGTGTTTCCTCCGGTGGCGAGCTTGCCACAAAAGCCTGAGACTATCTTACCCTTCCCTCTATGCCACTCGTGGGCCCAAGAGCAACCTGTCCTTTGGGCTTGGGCTTGGGCTTGGGCTTGGGTTTGGCCTTAGCCTTACCCTTCTTGTCAGAATTCCTTTTGGTTTAACCTTTTCCTTTACATGGCAACCAAGAAAATAGGCTTGGACTTTTTCAAGTCCTGCTCTGTAGTCCTAAGCATGTTCAGAAGTTCTGACAAGGTTTTCTCCATCGTGTTCATATTGAAATTCATTATGAACGGAGCATAAGAGTCAGACAAGGATTGCAGAATTAAATCCATTTGTAATTCTGCATCCAAGCCACATCCCAAAGTCTCAAGCCTCTCTATGTGCTCGATCATCTTGAGCATATGAGGACCAACTTAGGCTCCCTCAGTCCGCCGACTCCCAAACAGTGCTTTAGACACCTTGTACCTCTCCTGTCGAGCATTTGTTTCGTAAAGCTCTTTGAGGTGTAGAATGATGGAAGAAGCATCCATATTCTCATGTTGCTTTTGCAGCATAGGTGTCATCGATGCTAACATCAAGCATTGAACGCTATCAGCATCATCAAGGAACTTTTGATAAGTATCCTTAATTTCTGAGTGGCATCGATCGAGGCTCACCATGTATGGCTTTTCAAGGATATACAATTTCTTTTCTGACTTGAGTATAATCCGAAGATTACGATACCAGTCTGAGAAATTGGATCCATCCAACCTGTTTTCTTTCTTGATTATCGGTCGCAGGTTCATGATGCTCATTTTGGTGAATCTACAATTGCAGAAAAGATAAAGTTATTATAAAGTTCATTATTATTTAATATGGTCTTTTATTAAACAATGCTCCCACTATTTTACTCAAGCCAATAGCCCTCACTGTTAACTCGGGAAAGCCCGTTGGCTTTCCTAGTGGACCGAGATCCCATCCTGCCCATTTCAAACCTTCGTTTTGGCGAACAAGCAAAAATTAGTTGATTAGGTAGGCCAACAAACTTAATCCACACCAGTTGATAGCTCCCACTATTAACCTCAAATGCGAAAAAACCAACAAGCCAATCACACAATTCAATGGCTTCAACCATTGTCCTCAAGTATGATTCTCAGTATCAATAGAGTGGACACTACATGTCACCACGTACACATAATATGTGTACTGCTCTACTATGCCTATGACGCGTTTATCAACCTTCGCTTTGGCGAACAAGCAAAACCGTTATTTTAAGTCGACCCATCACCATTAAGGAAAACTCCAATGTATTTTAACCTCCCACTAGTAGAAGTGTACCATTTGCTTTGGCGAACAAGGTTTCGATGAACAGTGGTTTGATTAAAACCATGGTGATGGAAGGCTTACGTGACTTAATATGACTCAGTTGAGGGGTTTGTTATTTAATGTCTCATCAGATTATTATCTTTGTTAGAATGACATTGTTTGGCATGTTATCAAACATTCAACCTTAGCATGCATTCTAAACAAAAATTAAAACGTGCCGGTACATGGCCTAACTAAAACCGATCTCCTCGAGCCTAAAGGAATCGGTGGGTCACCTAGGGGTCCTATAATAAACATCTTGAGTCCTCAAGTATGGTTGCCTCGTCCTTTGCTCCGACTCCAAGTACATTTCAAAAACATCATTCTAAATTTACGATAAAATTAATATTAAACTAATTTTACATCAACAAATTTAGAAACCTTGATTTACATTCGAGGGGAATGAGATGAGAAAAGAATGTACATCAAGAAGATGGGAGAAGGCAGGACACGCAAGCCCTATTTGAAAAATATTACAGCCATACATACCCAAAATAATTTAAAACATTCACCCTTAGGTCTAAGGCTCATGTACCGGGCACCATGCAATATACAAACAAGTACAAAGCATACATTTAAAAAATAATCAATTTTTGAATTGGGTGGGTTTATTAATTAATTACCCTCTTAAATGTGCAGAATGTACATTGGCTTTATGAGTTATTAAAAAGCTGCAGTTAGACCCTTTGCACCCTTTGCAAAAAAATACAGAATTGGGAAAGCTACAGGCTTCGCCGCGGCGAAACTTTCCAAAGGCAACTCGCCGCCATAGACTTCGCCGCTGCGAAGGTTTTATCTTAGCCGTGGCGAAACTTCCCAGAGGCACCTTGCCGCAACGAAGCTAAAGCTTCGCCGCGGTGAGACCTAGAAATCCCTCAATTCGTACAGCTCGCGTTTTTGTAGTTTTTGTGTATAAACATGAATCCAAATCAAATCAAACGCACATACGTTCAACCAGGATATTAAAAACCAATATGGCATTCATCAACACATAATTAAACCAGTTTATCATTTGAATCGTTCATCCATAAACAGATTTTGCAGATTTTTCAAAAACAACATGTTATTAACCAAATACATGTTATAAATCATACAATAAACTGTAAAATTTAGTACCCTAGGCTCGATACCACCGTTAGTAAATGGTCCCGTATACGCAGCGGAAACCAAAAATTAATATAACAGGATCGTTTACATGAGCCAAGATCAAGGGTATAATTTTACAATTAATATTAAAGCAAGAATCTGCATAAATTAATAATTTGTGTTTAGAAACAATAAGCACGTTTGGAGGCTCCACCAATATTGTCTCTGAACGTGTTTGCTACCGATCCAAGTGTAGGATCGAATCATAGAGGTCCACACGAAGACAATTAATAAGAACCAATGAGGGATTTGCTAAATCGTCCTTGGCCTTAAGAAATCAAGAAGAACAAACCAAAGAAGAACTTTGATTCTTTGCAAAAGCAAAAGTGGCGTACGAGTGAGAGTGTTTAGGGCTGGAGGTTTTCTCTTTTCAATGAAACAGTAAATAATAAAATAACACTTCTTTTTTCAACTAAAACCTTTTTTCTTTTATAGTGGTATTTCAATTGCCCTACTCCCATATGGAATGGGCTTGGGCTCCAACCCAAACACCCCAAATTTGCCAAACACTCCCATTTAGATATTTATTTAATTCATCATTATCTTCAATTAAAATCAATTAATATTTAATTAACAGTTAACAATAATGATGGTTTAATTAAATATGTGCGAACACATATTTAACCGTAATTTCACTTATTTAATTTTTCTAATAAATTAAATAAAGGCTACGACCTTAGCAAATTTAATTGCACTGTGAAATTACCAAAATACCCTTTTGCCTTAAAAGACGAAAACGCCCTTCTTTCTTCTTGGATCTTAAATTATCTTCTATGTGTGTGACCCATAGGCTCCTCATCATACCGGCAGTGTATAGTATCGCGATTAACACCAATTAATCATCTCACTAATACACGCACCAAGATTGGCCCCTAGCAAGGCATCATGGCCACCCGATAGATTCGGATTCAGCAAAGTAGCTACCTATCAACGATATGGTTACCGTGCAATTCGATCCTTTCATCATACGTTATCTCGAAGAGACAAAGGCATAGAAATAGTGTTAACCTTCGGTTACTCTCGATATTATTTATTCAGTTTCTGGACCAATGACCCGTATCATAAACTGGATAGAGCAACAACTCAATCCCAATGTGGCCACAGTTTTAGTGTCATTGCCATATATTGAATTGCGCCATGAGATAACTTTCTCCCATACCCGGGAGTGATGAATCATCTGTCAATCCACCATAGTCTTGATACACTCCTTGATGTAGCCAATGACCACCGTATTGTGACTCACGAAAAGAAGCTGCGTTAGGCTAGTGTCAAACTACACCAATCGGTGCACAAGGCACTCTGGTGATCTCAAGTCTAAGGATCACATGCACCACCATTCGTTAGAGGATTTGTTCCATAGACACTAGGGTTACCATCCATATGGAATCCTCTAGTGGGTCAGGCTAGTGAACTTGCTGCGGTGTAATCGCCTGAAGCAAGTACCCATGTGTTACACCAGGTTGTCACCAAACAACCTTGACAAGTGAGATCAGTCATTGCCTTTCGACAGGGTCGTTCAACATATGATAGCCTTACCGTATTATCTGTGCCCTTACTTCAGAATAATTCTGGGGCTACGGACATTTCTAGAATGGCCACCATATGTGCTCATAGGGTTCTCACTATCAAGATTTGATACCCTCGTCACGGTTCTACCATTCTAAGGACATATATCAATACATATTGCAATAATAATGATTTACGCGATATAGAATAAAATGCCTTTTATTGATTAATGAACATTATTACAAAGAGTCAATTCTACAATAATTGATTGGCTCTAGGGCATCTATTCTAACAAATAGTCATATGTAAAGCACCAAGATTGTCACAGTATAAAATCAGAGGAGTAGATATTGAAATTTTGAGATCTAGCTAAATGAATGTTAACCATGTCAATTCAGTCGCAGTATGCTCCAAGCTTGATACTCCGCTTCGATACTGGATCGGGAGACAATTTGTTGTTTCTTTACACACCAAGAGATGAGATTTTGCCCAAGGAAAGTGCAATAACCGATGGTGGAATGTCTAGTAGTAGTACATCCCGCCCAATCAGCATTTGAAAATGCACATAGATCAAGTGTAGTATTTGAAGAAAAATGTAATCCCAAGTGAATAGTTCCTTTTACATATCGAAGAATACGTCTAACCATTTTAAAATGAACTACAATGGGAGCATGCATAAATTGAGATATATAATTAACACTAAATGTGAGATCTGGACGTGTAAGAGTGAGTACTGTAATGCTCCGACAATGTTTCTAAAATAACTTTGGTCTTCCAGAAGCATGTCCTCATGAGAATATTTCGTTTTTGCCTCTAGAGATGTACTCATAGGCTTACAGTCAACCATGTATGTTTCCTCAAGTATGGTAAGAGTATAATGAGCTTGAGAAAGATGAAGACCATCAGGTGTTTGAGAAATTTCGATGCTGAGAAAATGATGGACAGGCCCTAAGTTTTTCATTGCAAACTCACTACTAAAAAGCTAAATGAAAAAGGCGACAAGCTCATCAGTTGATCCTGTAAGAAGCATATCATCCACATAAAGAAGCAAAATTAGTGAACCATGATCAGAATGATAAATAAACAAGGATGTATCGGCTAAACTGCAAAAATATCCACATTGAAGAAGAAATGAACTAAAGCGATCAAACCAAGCATGAGGCGCCTCTTTTAGCCCGTAGAGAGCTCGTTCGAGTTTACAAACATAAGTTGGATGTTATAGATCAGACAATCCTAGTGGTTGTGCCAAGTATATTTCTTCAAAAATAACACCATGCAAAAAAGCATTTTTGACATCGAGTTGTCGAATAGACCATTGTTGGACAAGAGCCACAAATAGAACCAATCGTATAGTCCCCGGTTTGATGACTGGAGAAAACATTTCAATGTAGTTGATTCCGTCAGTTTGATGATTCCCTTGTGCAACTAAGTGGGCCTTGAGACGATCCAATGACCCATCAGGTTTGAGTTTTGACTTGAACACCCAATGTGATTTAATAACATGCATAGATGCTAACCGTGGAACAAGTTGCCAAGTTTTATTTTTTTGTAATGTTGCAAGCTCTTCTTCCATAGCAGCTTTCCAGCCGAGATGAGCCAATGTTGATCTTACGTTACGAGGCTCACGAGGAACCGTTGAAGACATGACTATTATTGCATACTTTGGATTAGGTTTAATGACACCAAGTCAAGAGCAAGTGACTATGGAATGAGAAGGTTGCACAACTTCATTATTCTGTGGGAAACTCGTGAGTTGTGAAGATGAGACATTTGATAACGGTAGGTATGTAAGATCATTGAAAGAAAGCATTCTTGAACTGGTATCTGCAGGTGGAATGATTGAAGAAGGTGGACTGGAGATAGGAGTTGATTATGATACATTAGAGTTGTCAGAACTGTCACCACTTAGCATGTCTAAAGTGAAGGATACAACATAAGGTAAAGGACTTAAGCAAGGTGGCGTATAAGATGTTGTACCTGTAGAATAATCAATGTTAGGTTTCAAAAGCCAAGTGTCAAAAATACTAATAGCATGAGATGAATCAGGAGTGAGTGTTGTGGAACAAGAGTTCTTATAAGGAAAAAACAATTCATAAAAAACAACATGTAGAGAAACAAAAAAAAATTCTACTAGTAGGATGAAAACACTTATATCCTTTATATGTATCACTGTAGCCAACAAAAATACATGGAATAGATTTAAGATCAAGCTTATGATGTCGTGTGTCTCGTGTATATGGAAAGCATTTAGAACCGAAAACTCTAAATGAATAATACACAGGATGAGTTCCATGCAATAAAAAAAATAGTTTCAAAATTAATCGTCGATGACAATAACTGATTGATCAGATAGACAACCATAATGAAAGCTTCTACCCACAGAAATAAGGGAGCACCACAATGAAAAAGCATGGTCATTCCTAATTCTCAAATAATTCTATGACGTTGTTCAACTATACCTATTTACTTAGGAGTATGAGAACGGGATATTTGATGAACTATCCTTGTTGTCAAAAAATGAGATGTCAATCTAGAATTAAGAAACTCACCTCCACTATCTAAATGAAAAATTTTGATTTGTTTGTTGAACTATCTTGCCTAGGGGTGAGCAGTTCTGGGTACCCTGCATTTTTCGGAAAAACCAAAACCGAAACCACACAACGTAGGTTCCCAAAAAAAAGGAACCGAAACCAACAAGTTCTGGTTCTTAAATTCAAGGAATCGGAACCTGAAATGCAGGTTTAGGTTCAAGTTCCGGTTCTGGTTCCTTACCCAAGTACCCTATAAAAAATCAATTACCCCCTATTAGTTTAAAAATTGATAAAAATACCTTAAAAGTTTACAAATACACCCCTAACAAATTAAGAAAACCTACATGTAGTAATTTTTAACTTTTGATTTCTCATTCATTTGTGTCCAATGTGACTCATAAATCCTCTAATCTCTAGGCAACACTTGAATTCAATCAATTCATCAAAATTCACATAAAATTTCCTAATTAAAACCAAAACACAAACAGGCTCCAAGCCAGGTACCCGCTTCAGGTTCTTTTCCCAAGTTTCGGTTCTAGTTCTAGTTCCGGTTCCTAATCCGGAACCAGAACCTCACAATGTCGGTTCCAATAAAATGGAACCAGAACCTACCCAAACAGTGTCGGTTCTGGGTAGATTCTGACTACGGTTCTACCCGCAGGTTTCGGTTCTACTCGTTACCCATGCTCAACCCTAGTCTCGTTCTCACCACATATTTTTCAAAAACTAAATATGCATCAAAAAAATCAGAGGAATAATCCATGTATATTTAGAAAAATCATCTGTTAAACAAGCATAATATTTAAATTTTGCAATAGATAAAACTGGAGCAGGATCCCACAAATCACAATGAATTTTATCAAAGACAACAGTACTTGAATGTGTAGAACAAGAAAACGGTAATTTGCTAAACTTTCCTAATTCACAACTATCACAAAGATGTTTAACTTTGATAGCTCCTATAACTTCAATTAACCACTTATTTTTTAATAATTGTAACGCTAAAGATTATGGATGCCTTAAACGTTGATGCCAAATTTCTGCCGAGCCAGATTTAAAACGATGAGAGAAATCAATTCCGGCGAGTTGGAGAGAACACAAAGATCGCCCTTGCATCTCTCTTTTATCATCAGTTGTCTTGTTTCCCGTTCCTTAACACAAAAATCAACATCAAAAAATTCACAATTGACAGGAAATTGAGTAGATAATTGTCTAACATATAGTAAATTCTTAGTAAAATTTGACACTAATAGTACATTTTGAAGAGGTAAAGTAGCCGTATTTTGTTTTATACTTGTATCACCAACTCCAGCAATAGGCAATGAAGATCCGTCTCTAATAATCACTTAATCAAATCCCAAATATTTGTGACTATTAGACAACATACCTGACTTACTAGTTATGTGATTAGAAGCTCCAGTGTTAGATGTCCACCATATATCAAAAACAGCATTGTCTAAGGTAAAAGCTGCAAGAGCTTGAGGAATCTCCTCATTCTAATGAGACTTTTTGGGTATCCACCAGCAGATCTTGGTAATATGACCCACTTTCCCATAGTATTGGCATTACTCTTCACAATATAGATTTCTTTCAGCAGAAGTCATGCAACATTCACCTGGCGGTGGAGGACAACGTTGTTGAGTGGAAAAAGTAGGGTTATCTGAGAAATTCTTATTTTGGTTCCTTGGTTGTTGTGCTTGGAATCCACGTCTAGCGGATGTGAACTACTGTGAGTTGCCATGGTATCCTGAGAAAGGTTGTTGTGTGCATTGTTGCTGTTGGCCATAAAATGTCAAATGAGGAGTGAATTGTGAAGTTGGAACATCTACACAGTTAGAGAACCAACTGTGTCGCTGATCAAAGTTTTGAAGTTGTGAGACCAGTTCAAAGTATGATGGTGTGGAGGCTTCAGCTTGGTAGTTGTGAAGGTTTCATACTGAGGGTCGAGATTAGTGAGAAGGCAAAAAACTTTGTCTTTGTCAAGAACAGTTTTCCTAATGGTTGCAAGGCTATCACATAGTCTTTTGAAGGTACGAAGGTGTTCCCCAATGGTGTTGTAATCTTCTTTGCGTAGATATGTTACCTGTTGACGTAATGCGAATTCGCATTCTTGCTAATCTTAAGCATATTTGCTTTTGAGTGCTTCCCATACTGCATGGGTTGTGTCTAAGCTGACAACGAGTCCAAGAGTTTCTTCTAAGAGTATTCTAATGATCCACCCACAAAGGAGAAAACCAGAATTTCTCCAAGCAATGAAGTTATCTATTAGTTTTGGTATAAAATTTTCTGCATTTAGAGTGTTGGTTGGATCAGGTGTGGTGTATTTGGTGGGAGTAAGGTTTTCATTAGTGAGATGGCCAACCAATTCTTGGCTTTCTGCAAGAGCCAAGGCTTGTTCACTAACAGGTAAGTCTGATTGTGATAAAGTTGCCAACATTAAGAGATAGTGAAGTCATGGTGGAAGAGAAGAGTGTGTTGTGTTATGCCGAGTGCTCACAATGGCTCTGATACCAAAAAGAGAATTAAAAAACTATGTGGTTTTGTTCTTTGTTGAATGAAACATATTACACTCTTAACATGAGCATTGTTGATACAATGATTTATATATAAAATAAAGAAATTAACAACTTGCATTATTTACATAAGAACTCTATTGCTGAATAGAATGCACCTGGACTTGAATTTGATCTGATGCGTTATTTTCGAAGGATCCGATAGTGCCGGTGATTCATGCATGATCTTCTCATCTTGTTGGACTATATTTTTGGTTTGAATTCGTTGACCCCAAGTCTTCTTGATCACTCAAATTTTCTCCACAGATTTTGAGATCATTGCAAGGATTTTCATCCTTATCACTCCAAGATTTCTCCATTGATTTTGAGATCACTGTGAGGATTTTCATCCTTATCACTCCAAGATTTCTGGGACTTCTTATCACTCCTTTGATCCGCAACAATTTTGGTGCCAAGCTGTAAGATATTGCTAATAAAATAAAGCTCATTCAATCTTGGCAATGTCCAAGTTCAAGTCTCTACCATGACAGGGTCTTTGGTAGAGCTGTGACTCGAACCGACTTGCGAGTTGGTCGAGCTGGAGCTTGAGCTACTTGAGTTCCAGTTCGAGTTGAGCCCGAGTCACCCATTACTTGGCTGGAGCGGCTCGCAAGCCTATAAGAGCTCAAAAGGGAGGTTTATGCAACTATGAGGGAGGTTTATGTAATTTTTCATTTTCCCAAATGTAAAATCCAAATTCTATCGATTGAACCTTAAACGAAATTCAATTTCAATTCTCAAATCGCGACAGACAAACCCTTTCTCGATTCACCGCAATCATTGTGACTCCAATAATTGAGATTCTTAACTGAATTCGCAAACCCGATGACGCATGTCCTTCAATTTTTGCGTGCTCTCTTTTTTCTTCTCTTGATTCCCGAACTCTACATGTTGTGTATTTGTTGTATATTACTATATTTGTTGTTTATTTGTTGTAAGATTGCTATTTGTTGTTAAAGTAAAGATTGATTACTGGAAAAGAGATATTTTTATGTTTGAAAAAAGGCCATACTCAACTGCTCACCACCCGTTTGTCAAAAGGCCTTACATGTTCTTAAAGTAATGAGATAAGATTTTTATAATTAATATAAAAATTATGATTTTTTCTATCAAGTTCAAGCTCGAGCCCCATTTTTTCTATCGAGCTCAAGCTCCACACCTAGAGTTCGGTCGAGCTCGTGCTATTCCTATTTGTGACGAGTCAAGCTCAAGCTTCTGAAAGCTCAACTCGGCTCAGCTCGATAACACCCTTACTCTTTGGGGGCAGGATGGCATAGGGGGTTCAAAATCATTTATCAAACAAACATAATTTGATATGAAACAAAAGTTTATAGTAAATGGGGAAGTTGGATTTGTAGTTTAGAGTTTATGGTCAATAAAAATATAAAATAAAAATGTACAAAAAAGAAATGTTATTTCTTATAATGATTTTTTATTTAAAGGTAAAATTGTCCAAACAATAAAATTCTAGGGGTGGTTAAATAGCAGCCACTAAAATAAAAGGTGTGTCTAAAAATCATTTTCCATAACAAAATTCAAAAGACAAAAATTGGAAGTGTAAAGTAGCCTCAAGTATGTATGTGTTTTGTCGTCTTGGCAAGCCCAAGCCCAATTCACAGCCCAAACCAAAAGCCTATCACAAAGACCTTAAACAAAAAAAAAAGATAGATACCCTATGTACCTTACGAAAACCCTCATCTTCGTTCTTCTCTCCAAAACACTCGTTTCTATCTCACTCTGTGCAACAAACAATGGCTCAAACCCTAACACGCGCTATCACCGCCCTCTCCACGCGCCACTCCAAAGTCACTTTCTTACTTTCCAAGCGCCTCCACTCCACTGTTACCATCACCGCTCCTCCGCCCCTTCCTTCTCTCCTCTTCAGCCGTCGCTCTCTCGCTCCTCTCGCCCACGCTGTCCAAAGAATCTCACCCTCCACATGCTTCTCCCAAATACGATGCCGTGTCAACCGCTCCGGAAGCTCCGCCTACTCGCCTCTCAACTCCGGTTCCAACTTTAGCGACCGGCCTCCCACTGAAATGGCGCCACTGTTTCCGGGCTGTGACTACGAGCACTGGCTGATTGTGATGGACAAGCCCGGTGGTGAAGGCGCAACTAAACAGCAGATGATTGATTGTTACATTCAAACCCTAGCTAAAGTTCTTGGAAGGTAATCGTTGAATTTTATTACTCCAAAGATTGGGGATGTTACTCGTTTCATTTTTTTTGTCCGTTTTATGTTTGATTACATACTTGCTGTTTGCGTATCAGTGAAGAGGAAGCAAAGAAGAAGATCTACAATGTTTCATGCGAAAGATATTTTGGATTTGGCTGTGAGATTGATGAGGAGACCTCAAATAAGCTTGAAGGTATATTTGAATTTGCTCCAGTTCATCTGGTGATTTTTTTTTTTTTTTTTTTTTGATGTTTTGTTGCTTATTTAACGTATTATTAAACCTGTAAATGTATTTGATTTGTTTGTAAACAGGCTTGCCTGGTGTCCTGTTTGTGCTTCCGGACTCTTACGTTGATCCTGAAAACAAAGATTATGGCGGTAAGATAATTTGAGATTTACTCTTTGCTGATGTTGTTTTATTATAACTTTGCTCATTTTGCATCTAAATTAGTATTTTTATGTGTAGTTGAAAGGTTTTATGAATTGCATACATATGATGATGGTGGTTTGTTAAATGTTCGTACGGAAATGATTAAGTCCATCTTGGCAAAGCTAAGGTGTCTTAGCAGACAATGTTTGGCTTTGAATGCTAATGGACTTAAATCAAATATCCCTCTTGACTGTTCTGTGCTTTCTGTATTTCATGGAGCTGTTGATCAGAAGGGGAGAAACATGATGTTGCAAATAGATTACATTATACCATTCTCTCTTTCTTGCTATTTATCCATCTGTAATTGGGATAGAAGATGAGTTCTGCAGTCTCCCTATCATTGACAATCATGTTTAAAAGATAAATCCAACAATGGTGTTTTGACGCTTCAATTGAAATGATTTGTCACTGATGACAGTGTATGCACATTTCATTTAAAGTCCATCTTGGCAAAGCTAAATGGTCTTATCGAACAATGTTTAGCTTTGAATGCTAATGGACTTAAATCAAATATCTCTCTTAATTGTTCTGTACTTCCTATATTTCATGGAGCTGTAGATCAGTAGAGATGAAAAATGATATATGGTATTTGAATCACACACTGACAGATACGGAAATCTTTTCAGTGACATAAACCACACACTCACTGATACGTAAATTTTTTCAGTGAGATAACCTATACACATACCACTGTCCCATGCTGACACTATGAAGATAATTATAAAAAACTTAATTTTGTGCTTATCAATTGCAAGGGTTGAAGTGCTAATTATTTTCAAATAACATGCAGTGTCAAATAACTTGTATTGTTCTTTTTTCATCCCCAGTCCATCTTGGCAAAGCTAATAGCCTCAAATGGGTGATGCCTGGCTTTGAATGCTAATGGACTAATATCAAATTGCCCTCATTGTTTATTCTGTGCTTTACATGTAGAGTTTCAGAATCATTGGAGATGATACATATATTTTGATTGTGTTCAGCGAAATTCTTGTTTAGGCATCAATCATTAAACATCGAACTGCAAGTTGCCCAAATTTTTTTCAGCATGATACCTGAGTTTTCTTTTGTTTAGCTTTCTATGTATCATTAAAACGTTGAAATGTTTAAATCTTTAATTCGGAAGAGGTTTGAGTTCTTATTTTGTTGCACTGCTTCTAGTATGCTTAAAATGTGATCACAAGGTGGTATATTTTGTCTGGTTTGTTCAGGTGTTACTTTCACGATTATGATTTTCATGTCTGCCTACTTGTGTTGCAGCGGAGTTGTTTGTGAATGGAGAGATAGTTCAAAGATCACCTGACAGACAGAGGAGGGTGGAACCACAGCCCCAGAGAGCACAGGACAGACCAAGATACAATGACAGAACCCGATATGTGCGTCGCAGAGAAAACATGCGTTGAAACACAAAATAGGGAAGCTGGCTGTATAGAGTAATCTTGGAGTTGGAGGCAACAAGGGAGTGGGAGCTTTTCTATTGGGTTTATGGTTGAGAGAAGACTTGATCCTTTTCAGGAGTTGGAACTTCAAATATGGATTAATTATTTAATGTTTGTAGTTTGAACACTTACAAATTATCGGATGCTATCTTCCTGAACTCTTCTGAGGTTATTGTTAAACATGTCATTTGGGATGCCTGAATGGGTATTTTGATAAACGATCAACTACTATTTGCTAGTTTGTTGGCTCTTGATGCTGTAGTGCACCTGGATTGATATTAATATAATCAGTTAGAAATTTCAGTAGTAATTTGGAATGTTCATCAATAACTTTTACTTCCACCATTTTAAAATCTTTAAGAATAATTGACATTAACAAATATGAAGGGGGAGAAAAGAGAGAGAAAAATTCAGGTTACGAATTTCTTATTGTGAGCAATTCTATGAATTTATCATTAACTTAAGATTTTTCTTTTAACTCTTTACTAAATTATTTATAGGATTTTTCAATCTACTTATTCTAATGAGCTTTTAATACAGACGATTATATTTTAAATTAATAATACTAATAGGCATATAATCTGAGTGAAACTTATATGTTAGAGCATCTTTAATTACTTTTTATTTTAAATAACATCTTGTATATAAATAAGAGCTGTTCTTTATTTTAAAGAGTATATTTTAAAAAATAAAGAACATCTTTATTAATTTTTAAATATAACGAACAAAATTTTATTCAAATCCAATATATTCTCTAGATGTGGAGAGTAGGAGTGGAAAAAAAAAATCGAAAACCATACCGAATCGTAAAACCCGTAGCAGACCGAAACAGGTCCGAAAATTTTTTCGGGTTTCGATTTGCCATATTTTGTAAACCGAATATTCTGTTTGGTTTCGGTTTTTTGAAACAACAAAAATGGTTAACCGAACCGGATTTTTAAACCGGTTTAATGAATAAAAAAATAATTTTATATTTTGCGCATTTTTTAAAAAAAATTATCCCTAGGTCTTCACTAATGTTATTTTAAATTATTAATACTTGATGTACATTAAAATTATATGAATTCAAATTATTCAATTACAATAGATATAACTTTAATTCAAGTTAAAAAAAACTGGAAAAGAAAAAATGGGTCAAAGTGGAGGGTTTGACCGAATTGGGTCGAACAAATGCAGTCTATCATAATTAATCGGTTAACCGAACTGAATTGGATAAACTTTTTATAATAAAGAGTTTGAGTTATATAAAAAGTCATTTGAAGATGTTCTTATTTACGTAAATTTAGCAAATCCACGTAAAACCAAAATATAAATGATTTATTTGAGTTTTTAAGTATTTTATAATAAATTTCTTTATTAAATGTTAAAACAAATTTGACTTTGCCCCATATGTAAACAGGAGTGGGTGAGTTCGGATACCAGCCTTTTTTTCAAGAAATTAGAACCGGTCGGTTCTGGTTTCTTAATAACTGGTTCACGTTCCAGTTTCGGTCTCGAGTACTCGGGAAAATTACGAAATAGTTTTTAAAATAACAAATAAACCCTTGGAAATATCAAATACACCTTTGTCTATTTACAGAAATTACAAATATACTCTGCAATCAGATTACAAAAATAACAAATGTTCCAACTTGCAAGTGTTGTTCCAGAAATTAGAATTACATAACATTTGAAATATAAAAATTGAGGCCTGACTTCCTATTTTTTTACTTTCACCCAATCATATCACTTTTGAATTAAATAATTTTAATTGCTAATTGTTTATATTTTACATTAGATTATATTATATGTTCAGTGTTTTTTTTCTTTTTTTTGAAAAAAAATTTCATACTTTTTAAATTTATTTGTTGAATTTCGAAGCATACATTAAAAATTACATAATGGAACTGTGTAAAACTCAGTTGAGGGAAAAAACTTTTTTCTTTTTTTAATTTATTTTAATATTCTATCTAGGAAAAAAAATGTGGTGTTAAATTGTAAATAAAAGCATATGACATGTCAAGCAACCGAGTGCAAAGTATCTACAAAAGTGACCGACGGGTAACAATAGCCCAAAACCTTTCTCTTGGAAGATATCTGTTTTTGCAGTTCTAGGTTTCGTCTGTGCTTTCATCGTTCATTTGGAAACTGGAGAGTCTCAGTACATCTCTTCATTGGCATTTACGAGGTACTACTTTACTTGCAGTAACTCTTTCTTTATTTATTTTCAATTCCATATTCTTCAATACACGTCTGTATAAGTATTCATCAACGTATAGGAGCTGATTTTTGTGATTGCTTTTAGAAAATTTTTATTTTAATTTTTCCGCCTGCTGAGTTTTTTCTGTTTCGTTTCCTGGAAAATGGAGCAAAATAAAGTATAAAGAAAAAAAAAAAAACAATTTTCTATGTGGTACTGAATAGAAGTAAAATTTGAAGTTAAGGATGAGTTTTGTGATCGTATTTAGTTTTCCCTGGGTGAGTTGTATGAGTCCCTTATGTTGAAAATTTGGATAAGTCTCTTAACAATAAGGTTTAGGTTGTAATATGTAGTTTCTTAGTGGATGTAGTAATTTAGCAAATAATTTGTAGTATAAAATGTATTATGGATTCTTGAAACTTCTAAGTAATTGAGTTTGTTGGATTCAATATTGTTCAAATTAGAGTAGATCAGATAACCCTAGGTTTCTAATCAAGCAAGAACACAACAATCAATTATGAGTAATCAAAGAACATAAAGAGAAATAGAGAACACACACAGATTTACAGTGGTTCGGTAATCAAATGTGATTACCTACATCCACTCTTCAGGGCAGTAAAGAAATTGCACTAACAGTAGAAATCTTACAGAGTTTAATTGCTCCTGTTTACATGAAGATCTCCAGGAAAACCCCTCTGTGATACACCCGAAAAAGACCCAAATATGCCTCACCTCTCATACATTTAAAAGCCAAAAAATCAACAGCCATTTATACACAAAGAAAGGAATAAAAGAGTAACAAACTAGACTCACCATCACCGTTTGATTTTATCCAGCGATCTTCAAAGCTCCAACTCAACCATTTTTGTAACAACCTTTCTCTCTCTGTAACCAAGAGAGAATAATCGCGAAAGAACAAAAATGGGCAGAAGCAATTAGGTCTAACAAGAATCCCAATTGGGAAATTCCAGAAATGTCCCTGCCTGTCTCCAAAAATGGCCTTTGACCAAACATATTAGAGGTTGACCTTCCACATAGGCACAAAACAGGTGCCACATCACCACAGAGTTTTTCAAAATTTTGATACAATGGCCATGACATGAATACATAATAGGAGTGTAGTGCACTATTGTTTATTTTTGTTGTCTTGAATTTATTATTATTGACTGTGAAAGTTGGACTCAGGTCCCCTAGTTTGACATACATACGATAAATATACTATTATATCTAACTATTATGATGGTGTTAAAGATTATGATTTCGCCCTTTTCCTGCCTGTTACCTGATTTCACTGTTTTGACTATCTTCTTCGATGTTGCATTCAGAGAGGCTGCAAAATTGTTAAAAACAGGTAGATCACTTGTTAAAGTGATTGATACTCGTGACCAAAGGCACCTCTCTTTCCCTGTGGGTGCAGTGATATTCAGACAGAGGCAGTCTGTAAAAATTCAAGGCTTTATTGGCAAATCTCTGTGTTAAACTGTCCTCCTTCACTTTTGTCTTTAATGCCTTCTATGCTTGACTACTAATAGTTGGTGCACTGGCCAAGATGAGTAGATCTGGTCGGAAAAAAGAAAAACATGGAAGAAGTGGTGACCTTTCCTTAGATAACTGCAATGATGGAACTGCTGCTCGAACAAGGCCTCTCAGTTTTGATGAGATAATAATTATGAGGAAAAACAAGAAATCGCCTGAAGAAGTTAAAGAGGGAGCTACAGGAGCAGGGAATATATCAGGGGATTGTACTATTGAGAATGTTTCTAATCATCGTGAATCTGAAAGGCATCACAGACACAATAAAGATTCTTCCCATGGTGTTGACAAGCACATGTCACAGGAATTTGTGAAGCTCGGTTCCCGGGGAAAAGACGATGGCATTCCCCCTAATGATAGCAACTCAGTGAGAAGGAGAGAGAGAGAAAGCCGTGAATCAGAAAACAAACTTAGGGATGACAGTTTAGCTAAACCTAAACATAGAGAAACTCTTCGATCAGAAATCAGATTGAAGGATGGGAGTCTAGCGAAGGAAAACAATACTGGAGAAAGTCGTAGATCAGAAATCAAGTTGAAGGCTGAAATGAAAGAGAAATTCACCAAAGATAAAGGCAAGGTTGACACAAAAATTCTTGGCCTGGGAAAAATTTATGAGCAGTTGAGTGAAAATTCCAAAGATGAAGCTATAAAGAAGCATTCAAGAGATTTAACAGGAAAGAATAGACATGAGGGCAGAAGTGAAGAGAAGTCTGAAAGAGAAAGCAAGAGAAAACATCGAAGTGGAGATGATGAGAAAAATGGAGATAGAAATGCTGTGAAGAAACAGGAGCTAGGTAAACGGCGTGATTCAGATATTTCAGAGAGAAAGGAAAGGAAGGAATCTCCAAAATCTCGTTATGGGGAATCAAGGTTGAAAAGGAGGCGATCAAGGAGTCGAGAGCATGAGGAAAGAAATAGACGGTCTATTTCTGTCTCACCAAAGGCACATAAACATACATCTTATCATGGACGAGAGCATGAAGAACTCTCTGCACATTCTTCTAAAGGCAGGTCTGAAAGACATCATTCTGATATTGACAGGAGCAAAGGAACCAGTAATGGATCGAATAGTCACTATAGGCGGCATGGTGGATCCACAAGTGGCCTTGGTGGTTATTCGCCGAGGAAGAGAAGAACTGACGCTGCTGTAAAGACTCCCTCCCCCGTTAATCGCTCACCAGAAAAGAAAAGTGCCAAGTGGGATGTCGCACCAACAGAAACAAACACTATTTCTGATTCAGTTCCATCTACTTTCCAGATGTCAAACCAAAATGCATCTTCAAATGAACATGAAGTGGTCAGAGCTACTCCTGTCACTTCAACTGCAGTGAAGCCTCTCGATGTGGCTTCAGTTACTGCTTCTTTGACAAAGCAAAATATCTCTATTGACTCTCTTCAGCTAACACAAGCTACCCGGCCTTTGAGGAGCCTTTATGTAGATAATGTACCAGCTTCAGTCTCTGAGAAAGCTGTGATCGAATGTCTTAATAATTTCTTGCTTTCATCTGGTGTTAATCAGACTCGTGGATCACAACCTTGTATTAGCTGTGTTGTAAGTGTTGAATATATTATTTGGGGATGTACTTGTTATTTTTGAAATGTACATTATTACACATTGCAATCTGATTTGGCTCATAATCTTTCTAATCCCTGATACAGAAAGACAAAGGTCAAGCTCTTATAGAATTTCTTACACCTGAGGATGCTACAGCAGCACTTTCTTGTGACGGCAGTTCCTTCTTTGGCTCCATACTCAAAATCAGGCGCCCCAAAGACTTTGTTGAAGTTGCAGTAAGAATGATAATTTTTATCAACTTATTATTCTTCTATTTTTTTTTTTTTGGTTTTATTGGCTCAATACCCATTCTCTTTTTTCTATTTTTTGTTTGATCAGAAGCAAGACACCATTTTGATTTATTCTTGTGCATTATCGAATTTGATTACATTTTACACATAAATATATTTGGGGGGGCCATATGATGACAAATTGATTTAAGCTGTCAGCAATTGTTTCTGTAGTTATCTGTTTGATTGCTTGTAATTATTGCACATACATATACCTGTTATCTCTTTGAATTAATTAAGAAGTTGCTCTTTCTTTTTTATTCGGTTGGGAGGGCAGGGGAACTTAACAGATTTTCGCTCACCTGTGAAAGTGGTCTAGATAAAGTTGGGGTTTGTCACATTATTAATAGGCCTTTTTGTTGTTAATTACTGTTGGATAGTACTGTCACAGGCATAATGAGGTGCAGGTCCGTACCAAAACTTATTTTAATGGGTTCAAGGAATCAGAAAGCAATATAAAAAGCCTAGTTCACCTTTAATTTACCAAAGGGTGGTGCTCAGGTGCCAAAGCCAGGCTCAACCTAAGCTACAGAATTGTTGGAATGGGCTATAAGGCAAGGCTTTGAAATTAAATATTTTAAACTGAGCTAGATAGACTTGCCTGCACTGCAGGAACAGTGGCAGTGTGAAGAAAAAATAATTAGTGTACTAATCACGCTATCTTTGACATTTGACTTAGCAAAAAGATAAAATATTCAATATATGCTCCTGTAGTTCATGCACTTTATAGTGAAATATGCTGCCTGGTCTGTCTGTTTGGTGCATGAGTAAAGAGCATATGTTATAAATTTCATTTATTTATGTTTGATTTTATTGTGCTTCGTACTAATCCCACTAGAATCTTTTTTTGTTAAAATCTCTTTTATAGATAGAGTTTGTGGTAGAAAGTATAGTTGATAACACAATCTAACTACAATTTACATGGAACTAATAATGCTAAGCAAGTATCTTTATGTCACTTTGATGCAACCATCAATTAGAAATGTGGCCTTCATCCATTATTGTGATTTTTTCCTTTGATCAGCTTTCAAGTGGAAGTGGTGATGTAGGACAACCTAGAGATATTAGGGATCTATTGTAATCTCTAGGTTTTGTTTTTATTTCTTTCCAGGTTTAAATAAAATAAAACTTTCTTGTTTGTGTTGATCATCTCTCCTATTAGGGGGAGATTTTATTTCCTCCTATAATGTTATTTTATTTACTACTTATTTGTTTCATTTATCTAATTTATGATTTGGCTCTATAAATGAAGGCCAAAATTATTATTGTAGGATGATTTGAAAATATGAAATGATAATAACTATGCTTCCTCCCCCAATTTCTATCTTCTCCCCCTTCCTTCAAAGCCTTCAAAGTTCCTTCCTCCCAGCCCGGCAGGCCCTACGAACCCCCAACCCCCAATTTTTGCCCCCTGACCCCCTCTGTTCTTATTAGTTCTCACCTTTCTTGCTTTCTCTCCCTCAAGTCTATCCTTTCTGTGAAGAAATATTTTCTTGTATATTCATAATGAGATGTACAATGAATTTATAGCAAAAACAAAAAACTAATCTAGGAAGAAGATAATTACATTCCTAATATAATTGATCTGATTCCTAACCTAATGTAGAGAATAATCTTATTTCCTATTTTACACTTCACCTATTTTACACTTCACTCCCCTCAAGTTGGAGCATATAAGTCATATGCACCAAGCTTGTTACAAATAAAATCAACACAAGAACCCTTGAGAGACTTAGTGAGGATGTCTGCTAACTGGTCGTTGGAACTGACATAACTAGTTGCAATATCCCCTGATAGAACTTTCTCTCGAACAAAGTGACAATCCATCTCTATGTGTTTAGTCCTCTCATGAAACACTGAATTTGAAGCAATATGAAGGGCAGCCTGGTTATCACAGAGTAACTTCATTTGTGATACTTCGACAAATCTCAACTCTTGAATTAGTTGTTTTAACCAAACAAGCTCACAAGTGGCCACGGCCAATGCACGATACTCGTCAAAGACTTGACCTTGCAACAACCGCTTGTTTCTTACTTTTTCCATGAAACTAGGTTTCCTCCAACAAAGACACAAAAACCTGAGGTAGAACGTCTATCAGATGGAGATCCTGCCCAATCAGCATCTGAATATCCGATAATATGTGAATGGCCCTTATTTTCATACAGTAAGCCTCTACCTGGTGCTCCCTTGATATACCTTAAAATCCGGACAACTGCATCCCAATGACTATCACATGGAGTTTGAAGGAACTGACTTACAACACTGACAAAAAAGGAAATATCAGGTCGGGTGATAGTAAGATAGTTAAGTTTTCCAACAAGTCTTTGATACCTTCCAGGATCAGCAAGAGGTTCCCCCTGTCCAGGTGAGAGTTTCAAATTAGGATCCATAGGAGAATCTATTTGTCTGCAATCTGACATCCCTGTTTCCTCTAGAATATCCAGTGCATACTTCCTCTGAGATATAACAATACCAGATTTGGACCGAGCGATTTTTATGCCAAGAAAGTATTTGAGTAGACCTAAGTCTTTCGTCTAAAAGTGTTTGAACAAGTGTTGCTTCAACTGTCCAATGCCATCTTGATCACTCCCTGTAATGACAATATCATCGACATAGACAACCAGATAGATACATTGCTCTGGTGATGTATGTCTATAGAAACAGAGTGATCAGACTCACATCGAATCATACCAAACTCTTGAATAACTGTACTAAATCGTCCAAACCAAGCACGAGGAGACTGTTTGAGGCCATATAGAGAACAACGAAGTTTACATACCAAACCAGACTCCCCCTGAGCAACAAAACCAGGAGGTTGCTCCATATAAATATCTTCCTGAAGTTCACCATGAAGAAAAGCATTCTTAATATCCAATTGATGCATAAGCCAGTGTCGAATGGCAGCCATAGCAAAGAACAACCGGACGGAAGACATCTTAGCAACAGGGAAAAAAGTGTCAAAATAATATGTCCCATAGATCTGAGTGTATTCTTTGGCCACTAAACGAGCTTTCAGCCGATCAACCTTACCATCTAGACCAACCTTGACAGTATAAATCCACCGACAACCAACAGTCGAATGACCAGGAGGTAAGGAAACTAACTCCCAAGTATGATTATGATGCAAAGCCGACATTTCATCAACTATTGCCTGACGCCACCCAGGGTGAGAAAGTGCCTCATGAACAGTGCAAGGAACAGAAACAGAAGATAGGGTGGATACAAAGGCATAATATGAAGGATATAAACGATGATAACTCAAAAAATTGTAGATGAGATGAGGGTGGCGTGTAGACCGCATACCTTTACGAATAGCAATGGGAAACTGATCTGCTGGAGACAGGACCATGGCATTGGAGGAATCGGGCACAGGACTTGCAGTGACATGGATCTTAGGAACGGCAGCGGGAATATCAAGATCACTTGTAAAAGAACAAGACTATTGTCGACAAGAAGAGTGGTATTAGTAGTAGACTGAGGTATCGAAACAGATGAAGGTGGGATAGCAACGTATGGAATTGGTAGAACATCTACTATCGGATCAGACTCCACTGGAGGATGAAGAAAAAATTGAGAAGACTCAAAGAACGTAACATCAGTAGAGATGAAGTAACGATGTGTGGCGGGAGAATAACACTTGTAGCCTTTCTGAAGACTTGAATACCCTAAGAAAATACATTTCGTAGACTTGGCTGACAATTTATCCTGACCAGGAGAAAAAATGTGAACAAAATAGGTGCTCCCAAAGACACGCGGGGGAAGAGAAAATAATGGAGTATCAGGGAATAATATGGAGTGTGGAACCTGGTCTTGTAAGACAGAAGAAGGCATGCGATTTATTAAGTAACAGGCGGTTAGAACCGCGTTAGCCCAAAACCGGAAAGGGACGTGGCTATGTAAAAGAAGAGTGCGAGCAGTTTCAATGAGGTGTCCATTTTTACGCTCAACAATGCCATTCTGTTGGGGACTATAAGCATAAGAAGACTTCTGAAGAATTCCCTGAGATGTCATGAATTTGGTAAAGGAATCAGAGAAATATTCACGAGCAGTATCACTTCGTAATTTACGAATAGTAGTATTATGTTGAGTCTTAATTTCAGCACAAAATGATGAAAATACGGAAAATAATTCAGAATGAGAGCGCATAAGAAATAACCAAGTGCACCGGGAATAGTCATCAATAAATGTAACAAAATATTTAAATCCCAAAGTAGAGTTAACACGACAAGGACCCCACACATTTGAATGCACTAACTCAAAGGGGGACGCAGCCTGTTAATTGACATGCTTTGGAAAAGAACTACGAGTATGCTTTCCAAGCTGACACGACTCATAACTCAAGGACAATAATTTAGATAGACTTGGGATCATTGTCTGAAGTTTGGAAAGACTAGGATGACCCAAACGATTATGAAGGAGATCCGGAGACTCGGAGACAATGCATGCTATAGATGGGATATGGAGATGATAGAGACCCTATGACTCACGTCCTGTGCCAATCATCCGTCTCGTGTCGCGATCCTGTATAACAACAGAGTCAGTATCAAAACGAATAGAGCAATTTAAGGAGCGGGTAAGTTTCTTGTGACCACGAGATTAAATGGACATTTGGGAATATAAAGCACAGAGTCTAATGCTAAGGAAGGGAGGGGTTTTGCACATCCAATAGTTTGAACATCGGCTTTAGACCCATTGGCTAAAGTAACAATGAGGTAAAGATACAGGATTTGTAATCTGAGTAAGTAAACGAGGGTTACCAGAAATATGATCCGAGGCACCTGAATCTAGGACCCAAGGTCCTAAAGCGGAAGACTGAGAAAGGCAAGCAACTGAATTACCCGTTTGAGCGACGGAGGCAATGGATGAAGAAGACTGCTTACTGGCCTGATACGTAAGTATTCATCATAATCAGTACTTGTGAAAGTTAAGGATTGTTGAGTTGGCACTGTAGAGGACTCAGAATGAAGCTCAGAGTGATTAGCCTGAGCAATATTAGCAGCTCGGGTAGGTCGACCATGTAACTTAAAACATTTCTCTCTGGTATGCCCCCACCGATGACAGTAACTACACTTGGGCCGATTTCCTCTGCCACTTCGATCGTCCTGTTCTCGAAAAGTGTGGGACTGAGAAACAAAGACCGAAGAGTCACCTGGGGAATGCACAGGAGTAGTGGAGGAAACTTGAAGTAATCTGGCAAACACTTCATCAAGGGAAGGCACAGTGGATCCAGAAAGAATTTGATCTCGAACATGTGTAAGATTTGGACCTAGAGCTGCAAGTGTTAGTTATTCTCCTCAGCTAAGAAAAACTTGATTCCTGGCAAGTAGACTGGAGAAGTAGCTCAATCAAGCGAATGTTGCCAATTAGACGAGAAAAAACCAAAATTGATCTTGAATGGTCATTTGAAAGAGATTACTTCATGTAAAATCTTGAAATTGCATTCTAAATTAAGTTAAGAGAGTTGCATTTTATAGAAAGTCAAGGGGTTTTATTTATTTATTTATTTTTTAATATTCGAAGCAAAATTGAGATTGGGCTTTGATATCAAATGATGGGGATTAGGAAAGCGAGAGTAAAGCAAGAAAAGGAAGAAATAATAGAAAAGATAGACTTGAGGGAGAGAAAGCAAGAAAGGGGGAAGTAATAGAAGAATAGAAAGACTGAAAAGGAAGGGAAGAAGATAGAAATTGGGAGAGAGGCATCTTTATCATCAATTTATATTTTCAAGTCATCCTACAATAATAATTTTGGCCTTATTAATAACATTAGGAAACAAATAAATAGTAAATGAAATAACTCTAAAGGAGGAAATAAAATCTCTCCCTAATAGGAAAGAAGATCAACCCAAACAAGGAAGTTTTCGTTTATCTAAACTTGGAAAGAAAATAAAAACAAATCCTAGAGATTACAATAGATCTCTAATATCTCTAGGTTGTCCTACATCAAGTGGTCTACAATATGGTTTTGATTGACTCACGTAGTATTTTTTAGGTGGGAGCTGTATATAGACTGTTTGCAAAAGATTACTGGCAATACCTAAAGTTAAATTAAAATTGAGAGATATGATATCCATCTGATAGGATTAGTTGATTAACAAGGTTATAATGTTAATTGTCACATTACTTTTATTGATGGCCTTTTCCTCTTACCCTCTCTTCTTTTTCAAGTTTTTGAGCTCTAAAATTTATTACAAATTTGAATTTCATGAGACAACTTTTTGATTCTTAAATTATGTTATATACAATTGTAATTTTTTGAGATTTCTGGTTAGAATCTTCGGAAGTCATTTCGAGGCTTTGACTGATTGGATCTTGAAAATGTTTTAATCAATTGTAGAGTCTAGCCACATATGTTTGACCACCCTGTTCCAGAAGTCCTTGTTATGCTAGGGCAATTTCAGCATTTTGAAAGTCGAAAACAATATATGTATTGAAGCTTACAAACTTCATTTTGTTCTGAACGTTCTTGGTTGCTTGGGTGATGGATTTCAACTCTGAGTCCGTCTACTTACATGTTTGAAATTGTAGAATATGGAAGTGGCTTGGTTATAGTCCTCAAATTTAGAAGCCAATCTTGATTGATTCTCAAACTTCAAGCTGGGATCTTTTGCTGGTAGCTTAATAAGCTTTCTACTGCACATAGAATAATCTGTTTGTCCCGCTATGTGAGATGTTTCTGACTGGCATGTTGGAATCTCTTAAATAGGGTGTTTATGTTGGGTGTGTCGTAATTCACGTCTGGATGGTGATGAAGCTGTATCCTAAATAAGAAGATTCCCTGGTGTAATGACAAATTTGCACTTCAAGCTTATTTTCTAGCAATGATTTTGGGTCATTGATCTAGGCTGTTCAACAGTAACTTTTTTAAATGATATGTGGTACAGTATCTGCTTTATTTGATGTTGAACTTTTAAATTGATCTTGAGAGGTTTTTTTTTTTAATGACTGTTGATTCTTTGGCTGTTGTCTGAATGCCAATGTTTTTTATTATATGATTCAATATTTGCTGGACAGATATAACAATTACTATTTTGCATTCATTATTTATCCTGTTGACACTTGCATGTGGTTACTCCAACTTTTTTTAAGTTAACCCCCATCCTTAAATATCTTTAATATTAGGTTTTCTAAGGGTGTCTTTTCTGTGTGTTGATCTCTTGTCAGAAGGCTATGTATTACAGTTTTTCTCCTTAGCGCATTTTATATAAAATTACCACGTTATATAAAGAAAGAGAAAGAGGAAAAATGACTGTAACGGGGGAGATCTATGGGGTCTGGAGGGAAACTATTTCCTGTTTCATATTTTTGCTTCATGATAATTTCCTTTAGATTGTTTATTTTAACATAATAATTGGGTTTAAAATAAGTTCATGGAAGTCATCCAAAATTCGAAATATAGAGTGTCTTATCCTTGTCGTTGTGCAGCTAGCTGAACATTTATAGAATTAACTATCCACTGAGATCAAAATTATAATATCTTTGATGTTAACGAACTTTAGAGTATTTTCCTTACATGGGTTGTTCGATCATGTGATGAAAATTTAATGCAATTCATAATTGTTCAAAATTTCACTTACTCTTACACCTCTTTCTCTTGAGTTGTCATTAAACCTTAATGATTTATATGCTATGTTTAGGTCTTTCTATTTCATTATAAAAGTTGAATAATTTCATTATAAAAGTATTTCATTCAACTAGTACTTTCTACTGCTGCTTTGCAGTTTCTGAGGTATATTGTGGTTACTATCCATGTAGCAGGTTTTCAGACAGTTGCTATTTTCATGCAGAATGGTGAAGCTGAGAAATCAGTGGCAGCAGTTGATGTAATAAGTGATACCGTGAAGGATTCACCTCACAAGGTATGCATTTGAAGTAGCATAAGTTAGATTCGATGTTGGGAATTCATATGTACTGTATTTATGCAGTGGAGGTTCCTAAATCTCACAGTCATAAATTGGTTTTATTTATTTTCCTTTAAATGTGGCTAGACCGTCTGTCTTTTTTGCTGGGATAATAGCTTCCTTCGGCATTAATGAAGAATTAATATTCATTGTACTATTTCCTTTTTTCTCTTTTCTGTAGTCATTTCTGATACTTCAGTGGTAAGACATTTACTATTTGTTTCTTTGAACAATACTTTATTAATTTGTTCTACTTGTGAAGAAAAAAAATTTTGGATTACATTGTTTTGCCTGTTGTTAATGAAAAACAATAATTTTGGTGTCAATGTAATTATTTATTGGAGCACCTTATTTTCTTTTTCTACTAGAAAACTATTGTTGAGTTGATGATGACATGGAAGGAGGCTAAAATCTGAAAAAATAAAAGTGAACCAAAAACTTAGTTAATGAAATGCTTGAACAGGAAATCTTATATTTCAGGCAATGAATAAAAGATGGCCCAGACACAGAAAATCTAATTAAAATATGTTAGTTCTAGGACAGCTATTTTGTCTTACAGCATGTTAAAGGACCCCAAGTATCTAAAGCTTTGAGCTGGCATTAGATTGGAGTTTTTGGGAGCATACCATAAAATCACACTGGGCTTTTATCAGGTTTCCATAAGGTGGATATCCTAATCTAATAAAAATGTCATGAGAAGCGCAAGAGTGGATGTGGAGAAAGGGAGCAAGAAAAGTTTATATGTTATTTACCTAGTCGCCTAATGCATTTGTATTTTGGGGTGGTGGTTTGAACAGATTCCTTTACTTGTTATGTGAAGGTGGGACATGCTGCTGGTTAAATTCATCTCCCAGATAAATATAGGTCACCAAGTATTGCTAAGTCACTGTAGTTCCTGAGATATTATTGATTCATTGAACTTCCTTGGAATTTTAAGAGGAAGCTAATATGTACTATGTTGTCTGTTTGAGCCCGTACCACTTGTTAAATGTTGTTAATGTTATACTGTCTAATCAAATATTTGGCATCTTTTACTGACTTTTTTTTCTTTTGCATTGTCGGTGCAGATCTTCATTGGTGGAATTTCGAAAACTTTTTCATCTAAAATGGTAATATGATTTCAAAGTTTTTGATACTTTCTAGGTGATATTGCCTTCACAATGACTTACATTCCCATTACTGTGCTCCCTCTTGCTCTCACTTCAAACCCTTTCCTGTTCTCTCCTTTTTGCCTCCTTTTCTCTTTTTGTTAACATTTTCCTATTATTAATCCCTTGAATTAATGTCAACTCATATGATGCTTTTCTAGATTATGGAGATTGCTTCTGCTTTTGGACCTTTGAAAGCGTATCACTTTGAGATCAATGAGGATCGTGATGAACCATGTGCTTTTCTGGAGGTAATAGAGCATGTTGGTGCTTATGTTTTTCATTTGTTTTTGAGAATGAATTCACTAACAGGTAAAATTTGTGTAGTTAATTTGATAGTTTTATCTGTTTCCAGATAGTACTTTAAATGATCAGGTTTCGCCTATATTTAGTTCATACAGTAATAGGGATCAGATTTGCCTCATTTTGAATTTGGTATTAGCTATTCTTGGAGGGAGCTAATTTTAAGTGTCTTGTACACTGATTAGTTGCATAGTCCATGTGCTCTTCTGATGTTCATTGGCTTTCTGAGAGATATTGTTTTTCAATTAACTCATTAAGCTAGTCAGTCTGATTCTGGTTGATTGCTTCCATTGTATGGTCTTAATCTGTTAAATCTACTGTCTGCCATGAATTTGTTTGTTTGTCTTTATATATATCATCACTTCTTTATCCCTAAACCCTTTTTTAACTTTTGCAATAAATCTCCGTTCTCCTCTGACATTGGGAGTTGTGGTCTATGACACAGTATGTGGACCAATCAGTTACTCACAAAGCTTGTGCGGGTCTCAATGGCATGAAGTTGGGAGGGCAAGTACTGACTGTAGTTCAAGCTTTTCCAGATGGATCATCCTTGGTACTTTTTTAATATCCGTTATTATAAATTTTGAGTGGGGACTGCAATCAGTTCTCTTTCATTATTTATTATTTTTCATGTGAAACGTGTTCTAATTATAAGGAGCAACACATACTAGGAAAATAATGGAAATTTACCATTCTGTGGGATCCCTGAGCATGCGATTCCACTGCTTGAGAAGCCCACTCAAGTCCGTGAAGCTTAAAAACGTGGTATGTTATTGAATATATATGTTGTTTATTTTGACTATTTGTACTGTTTGTTCCTTCCCAAATCTGATATTCTTTTATTCATGATTAATTTACTCAATATTCTTCTAATAAAATTTTGTGTTTTATTTTTTTCAATGTTGATTAGTTCAAGACAGAAGGCCTTTCATCTTTATCTGAATTGGAAGTTGAAGAAGTACTGGAAGATGTGCGGTTAGAGTTTGCAAGGTGTGTTGAATAACATTTTTCCATTTGAATTTTCATCCACGGTTTTATAAGCCAAATGATTGATATGGAAGTCATATTTGTAAATTAATGCTGCAGGTTTGGTACTGTTAAATCTGTTAATGTTGTCAAGTATGGAGATATTCAGATTGATAACCCAAACATTTGTGAAATCAGTGACAATGTGGCATCTGCCAGAGTCGAGCAAAACTTAAGATGTGTCGAAACAAATGAGAAAGCAGAAAGCTTGGAAGAAGCTATTTGCGATCAATCTGAAGGAATTAAGGGATTAGAGTCTCTACATGATGCCAGAGTTAAGGAAATTGAGGAGGGAAACAGAGTTAATGATGATAACCTTGTGGGTGGCTTAGTGGTGGATGAGCCATGCCCACTGGATAGGCTTGACAATAACATGGCTGCTGAAGGCCTGGCCCCAGAGAGCCTGTCTAAATCACTTTCTCAAGAAGTCTCTGAGCAACCAAGCACCTTGAAGGATGATTCATGCTGTCATGAGGACAGAGTTGCTTGTAGTATTGAAACGGACAACATCAGTTTGGAAAACAAACCATCAGCTGAAGTGGAATTGAATCTTGATGAAGTCAACAGAAACTTGCAGGAAGCTTCTGCGGGATTGGATGAAAGTGTGGAAACACATTCAGATTCTATTAAGAATGGTGGCAAAGAGAAACAGGATAATAATCTTGCACGCATATTCGAGCAAGGCTCTGTTTTTGTGGAATATCGGAGAACAGAAGCGTCATGCATGGCAGCACATTGTTTGCATGGACGGTTATTTGATGACCGGATTGTGACAGTGGAATATGTCCCTCTGGATCTTTACAAGAAAAGGTTTACAAAATGAACCCATTTGGGAAAATTGCAGTCAGAGATAGGAGATAGAATTGGTTGGCTTAATTTCATCCTTAGGTGCCATCGACTACAGTATTTAAAGTTTGCCAAAATTTGACCCTTTCCCGGATGATCTTTATGGGATACCAACTTGAATAGCTTGGATTTTGAATCCTTCAAAAGGGATGGTTGGCTTCATCTGGCAAAGTGGAGCATCTTTACGTAAAATGGCTGATGTCAATGGTTGCATGAAGTATGTATGAAAGTGGAGGTGAGGTGAGTAGATGCAGTGTTAGTTTGATTTAGGTTATGGACATTCCATGTATTAACTTTATTTGTGAGGTTGTTTTAATTTTGATTCATTTGTATTTTATAGATGTTGTATCTTTTACTATTGGTCTGGTTACACAGTTAACAGCATAATCTTAAAGATGAAAGCTGGTTTCTTTTTTGTTATTGCGTTTGCGGTTAATGCTTGAATTCTTGTTTGTAACTTATTGGATTTTACCCAAAAAAAAAAAAACGAGAATGCTTTATGAAGCCATAGTAACCTCATTATTGATGTTTTAATAACCAACCCGTGGTGAAACTCGACAAAGTGGTTGGGTCTCGGGTAGATCAATTAAACTGGTTTGATCGGTGGGTCAAACTGACCGGTCTAGCTGATGTCCAAAGGTTTGAAATTCAATGAAAATACTTTTGAAAATTACACATAAATTCCTATAGGTTTGAAAACTTGAAAAAACATTCCAAACAATATCGTCGACATCAATGACCCAGGCCAAATAGGTACGGTTTCCAGCAATGACAACACTCCTCATCACTATAAAAACACTCTCTTAGTCTCATGTCCCAAAACTCATCTCACCCTTTCCTTCATTCACTTCGCCAATCGTCAACAACATGCCGTTGTTTTGGTTGATTGTTTTTTGCCTTTTTTGGTTGATTCACTCACCAGAAATCACTCGCTTCACCACCTTTAGACTCAGTGGCACTCCCACTCCAAAAGCCTCAACATAATTGTCGATCATCGTCCATAATCCTAGAGTTTATGGTGAATAGTTAAAAGTGATAATCCACGATTACCTGTCCGACGAAGGCTCCAAGTCCCGGTTGAACGGGTTCAACCAGTCAGGCTTGACCAGGTTTCAAAACACTTCTTGTTATAACATTTTCTTAAGCAACAAACAATAAATTAAAACTTTAGAGACTAAAAATTTGAGACATGCCGTTATAACTTATAATCCAAAGATAGCTTTTGAAATAAATATATTTCATTGATTTGTTCGATATTAGAGATTTGATGAAACAGAGAAACCACGTTTTCAAAATCATTTTCTATTTGTTAGTGCACAAATTTTATCTATACGCTTTTTGGTTATTAAGCCATTAGAATTTGATAGTTTAGAAATTGTTAAGTTGATATTAAAACTAATTATCTCTTTTCTTAATTCTACTCGATTGTACAAGATCAATAACCTCAAATTTATATTATAAATTTGTTAATTTGTGCTATAAATAAAAATCTAACTCATCTTAAAAATATTTTCTTATTATTCTATAAATTTATTTGCTTTTAACAAATATTGAAGCTTAAAAAAACGGCCCACAAAGATGATCCAGCCCAAGTGTAAACTTATACTGTAACTGTAAGGACCAATTTTTATATTTTACACTTCTCAAAGAAATGAAAAACAGGAGATGATTCACTGAAAACTCCATATCATTATCCTACCACACACTCTCTCTACTTCTGCAAAACACCAAACGGATAACACAAACTGTTCTCTTTTTTAAAACTCTTGCCCAAAACAATGGCAACATTGGCAACACCCGGAGTGTTGCTCGGAAACACTTCTAAGTTATGCTTTCGCCGCCCACCGCATCTTTCTCCTAAACTTAAGTCAGTCTCTTCGGAGCTGGGTTTTGTTACTTCACAATTAAGTGGCATCAAAATTTCGTACAAGCTCCCTGACGTGGCAAAGCCCAACCCCATTTCCTTCCCTTTTGCTCCGGCTCTTCAACCCGTTGCACGTAATTCTCTGTTTCTGGGTTTCTTTGCTTTTGTTTTGATATATTATTGTTTGTATTTCTATTTCTATTTTTAAAGTTCAAATATGCATTCGCCATTACTCTTTTGTGAGTTAAACATTGAGGAAATAAAGCAATAATTATATTTTGTAATCTTGAGATTATGTTAACTTAGCTTGGACCTTTTTTTGTGGTTTAACAAGTTGATGTTTTTGGACTTTGGTTGTGCTAATATTAAGTGGGTATATTCAGATTAAGTGGAATTTGAGGAGATAAGATGAGCTTTGTTGTAAAATTTCTCAATTTATAGGACCTATTGAAAGGATTTGAGACTTTGTATGTGCATATTTATTTATTGGTTCTCTTGGTTTTTGAGGGCACGTATTAAGGAAGTATTTGCTGGAACTCTTAAAAGTATAACACTTTTCATTGCATCAGTATGCCTTTCAATGCATCCCATGTAATCAAAATTTTGTCATTATATGATTTTTGCCGTTGAGTGATTTCTTTAAGATGTGTTCTTAAGGCATACATTAACATAATCCAGGGGTTAATTAGAGGCTAAGGGATTATGACAGAGCTGAAAATCAAGTTGTATAGATGGTTATAAAATTTAGATGAGTGTAATGAGGAAAACGAATTCTACTAGTTTACTCTCATTCATCATCTGTGTCATCCTTTTTATTCTTCTCAGGGGACCAGTGTTTCAGTGGTAAATAAGCAATTTTTATTAACATAATGATATTTTTGTTTTTGCTATTTGTTTCTGAATATCATTGGAGGGCATTGAAAGCTAAGTAGATTGACATGGTTGCCTCTGTTTTTTTATTAACATAGTGATTTGTTCTTCTTGCCATTTGTTTCTGAATTTCATTGGAGGGCATTTAAAGCTTAGTAGATTGACATGTCCTCCCTTTTTTATTGTATTGGACAATTAATGTATGTATCATCAAATTTAACACGCTGGGTATGTTTATTGGGAACATCATTTACATTCTATATTGTTCTTAATTCGCTTTCTGAATTGCTAATAATTCTTATTTATTTTTAATAAGAACAATTAGCTGAAGGTGTGATATTTTTTGTTGGAAATGTTATTATGAAGTATCATATGGAATAATATTCACTAGACTGCATTTTCACTGGTTGTGCAATCTACTTATCTAGCTTTGTGTTTTTCTTAATGATTTTCTGAAACCATTTTGTTTGCCTATATCTGACAAATTCAATGAATTTGTGGTACATGAATTACCAATTATAATATAATTCATCTTTCCAGGGAGAATTTGTCCCTTCACTGGGAAGAAAGCAAACAGGGCCAACAAAGTTTCCTTCTCAAACCACAAAACAAAGAAGTTGCAGTTTGTGAACCTACAGTACAAGAAGGTTTGGTGGGAAGCTGGTAAGCGCTATGTGAAACTGCGTTTATCAACCAAGGCTTTGAAGACGATAGAGAAAAATGGATTAGATGCTGTTGCTAAGAAAGCTGGGATAGATCTTCGAAAGGAATAATAGATGGTTTCAGTTGGTAAAGCCTGTCTGCTTACTGTTTCCCCTGTATTTTAATCTTTTCTCACGATTTATTGTTTTATTTTTGTTGGATTCTTCCATTCAAATGAGGAAAATTAATCTTTAAGCCTACAGGTTTTTTAAGTTTGTTTTTTGCATTTTCTCGTCAGGATTTGGATCCCTGGTTTTATCAGTAAAATGTTAAACATGAAAATGTGCAGATATGATTGTCCGGATGCCTTCGATTTCAAAGGAGTTGCATTCTAAAATGAACATATATTGTATTATCGAACATCGGAACATGAGCTCGTAAATAATTGACCAATTAAAGAAGCAAAATAGCATTTCAGTGGATGGCTTATAAACATGTCATGTTCTCTTCTTCATCTGAGAATAAGATGCATAATATATAGGATTCGGACTTTACTTGATGATCATTGAAGGGATTGAATGTGATGCAGAATGAAGACTGGAACTACCTTGGAATGCATTCTGCATTTGAAGGGAGGGAAATTGTAACCTTAGGTTTTGTGAGTAAGTAATTTGGCATAATTTCCACATTGAAACATGCATCAGGTACTTGGATTTTATTCCCCTCAGCCAATGGACATGAACAGAAGGTTTATATCATTGTTCTTAGACTAAAAAAAATTAGGCTAAAAAAATTTTCCATATGGAAAAAGGGCCAAGCTTCACATCAGTTCCACTTGCTTGCATAAATGGCCAGTCCTTTGTATGCCTGAGGAGATCATGCATGATGGTATTTGGAATATTCAGCGTCTTTGTTTGCAAGATATACGTGACCAGAAGAGTTCATAACAATAAGCTAATTGCGCATCAAAATTGAAAATGTTCTCAGTATCACATTCCCATACATTTGCAGTACCAAAATTTCTAGATATATTTTCAGCTTATAACTACCTGTATATCATCAAATATTTCAATGGAACTTTGCATTGGGATGAAGCTATTTTCCTCTGTCCTATAAACAACGGGGTTTTACTGGCCAAAACTTATGCAAACTTTAAAACCTATTTCTGTGTACTTAGTAAGAGGGAAAACAAAATTCAATTTCCTGACTTTGCTTTTTAAGTAACCAGTATGGTTGTTAGTTGTCACCATGGACGCAATATAACCTAGAATGTTGGACCAATAAAAAAAAAAAAAGAATTTATTGCACTTCTATCAGTAATGTATACTTTGTAAATCATCCGAGCATCAATTATCCCTAACACACGGTAACTATCTTGATTTAAACTGTTGGTCAGCATTACCAAGTTCTGACCAATCAAATATTGTTACATGACAGTAAAACAAGAGGAGTTCTAAGAACAATCAAATATGTTGATGTCAGCTTTCTGTGAGAGTTGAGATACATCACCAACAATCACCTTCAGAAATATATATATATATATAAAAGACTCAGGAGTGGGGTCGATTACCCAATACAGAGTCAAATTTTTTTACATCCCCAATTGAACTAGCCCCTTTTGAAACAAAATTCAGAAAGCATGTTATTTACTGGGAACTTCAGTTCTGGATAGCAAAACATTACTATTTTAAGCTTTGCTAGATCCCAAGTGAAAGTTGGACAATCATATGTGCACAAAGATGTTTTGTCTTTCACATTTTCTTGCAAAGGAGGGAATCCAAAAGCATAAATTGGCTATTCCCAGTAACTATTCCATACAAACTTAAAACTACTCCAGCAAGTGTTACCATTCTAGTTTCCAGAAACAAGGCTTGTGACACAATTTGTAAGATTAAAGTTATTCTAAACCTAACCTTAGGTCTTTATACTCAACCATGTTCAAATGCAAGTACTATGCCAGTGGACAGCAAAAATAGTTATTGTACAATTAAATATTAAATCAAAGATAAATCATGGTTTGACTAAGAAAAACTAACTTTCAAGAACTGGATTTCTGTTATCCAGCAAAATCATCAGCAGGGTAATAATCAGCAATGAGCCGATAAATGTATGAGGGCTTGTATCCTCCTCTGTGAAGAAATGAAAAATATCAGAACAACACAATATGAGAAACAATTTAATAATATAATCATTTTGATTCATGTATTTTTAGAGATTGGAAAAAGGAAACTATAAAAAAAAAAATTAAAATACAATGTTTGATCAGACTTTTCAATATTGGATATAAAAAAAGGGCGCCTGGAGCCGGAAGGTAGGATCAAAGTCAGTGGTTATAGTTTGTGACTAAGAGTAGGCATAAAAGCAGAAAGATAGTCTTACACATCAGTAACAAAAAGAGTGACTAGCTCCGGAGAAACATAATCAAATGAAGGATTGACAACATGAAGTAGTGGAGGACCACAGCCAATTCCATAGTCCATACAGTCTGAGAATTCCTCAAACTGCAACAGCCCGGAAGGAGATCTTAGTTCATTAAGTACAACCTCCGGATTGTGCAGATTTAATGAGCACAACTGCCAAAGAAGTAAGAAGGCATGAACAAAAATTAATATGCATTCAGTAATACGACCTAACAACCAAAAAAAAAGAGAACAGAATATTTTTTTTATCAACCAGCATAGTCATAAGCACCCACAAATTTTAGAAAAAAACAAAAAAGTTTTTATAGGTATCTGTAGTGGCATTAAACATTATGTGGATTCTAATGTATAAAAAACCAAAAAAGTAAGGAGATTGAATATAATGTGACTCAAGCTCGTTCTCACTAAAAATGCAACACACGTGTAACTGTAATATCTTATTAAACATGTGCGTTTTAATTGCTTTATATAAAGAACAGCTATAATACGATGGGAGATTAGATCATATACGAGTATCACAGTAATAGAGTTCGACGGCATAATAGTACTTTTAGTACAAGGATTGATGGAATTGATTTTCTGCCTACATACCTCATGTATACCAGCAACCACAACAAATGAAACAGCATGCTTTTGCGGCAACCATGTTCAACCCAACTGGTGCTACCACACCACCACTGCCCATCACAGCATGAACTCTGACTATAACCTTCTGGAAAAGTTTCAAGTTAAGAAACTAATCTTATCCGAAATGTCCATGGATTTGAATTCAACAAGAAAAGAAACCAAAGTTAATTTTACCATGTTCACTCGAGAAATCATTGCAAAATGGCTGAATCAGTTATCAGAGTAGTATTTAAACCTTTTTCACTCAATTTTTTGCAAGATCATGACCCTGATACCTGCTCAAAGACAAAGGAGCAAGGAATTATTAGAAAACAAAGAATGAAAGTAATTTCTCCAAAATATAAAAAGGGGCTACTTTGTAGTGTCATGTACTTACCGGGGGGTGCCCTCCACAATAAAATCATCAAAAAATCGTCCTTTTGCCTTCGCAGCACTCAAAGATTCCATCACAAATCTTGAATGACCAAAAGTCAATATCACCTCACTGAAAGACAGTGAACTAGTCAAAACTATTTAAACGATGAGCAATTTTATAGGTTAGTACATTTTTAGGAAGAACAAGACATGAAAGGATAATGGAAAAATATTAACAGATGCAATAAGAATCAAGGAATCAACATGCTCCTTTGAAGATTTTCCTTAGGAGTACTTTTAGACAGTGCAGTTGGCCTATTAATTTTACTCTGGTCCAGAGTTGCACTGTCATATCTGATGCATTGTTTATTAATTCTGGAACACCAGACCAACTCATAATTTGTGCTGGTTAATTGAGAACGCTTTGATATAAAGCAAATCAAATAGAATTTTTGGAGTGTGTATAATCCTGCATCCAGTAGTAACTTAACATACAAGTTCACCAGTTAAGAGTTAAGTTTCTAAAACATTCAGCCAAGTCTGATTCTAGATTGACTTCAATACTAAAGCAATGACTTCTCATATATTTTACCATGTGAAGAAACTTAATTGAGAAAATGAAAGTGAGTGTTAATTGTAAATACTTATGATGAATAAGCTCCACTGCTTGTTCTGCAATTTGTTCATGGCAGGTATCTATATCTTCATGAGTTCATTAACAGCCTTTATTACCTCATGCTTTAGTTTCCCACTCCTTGCACTTTAATCACCTGCTGCAAAGGATAACATATCATTCAATAATGAAATAGAGAAAGCATATTAGCTTACTCTTATTAAAGAAAACAGTATTACTTAGTGGCAAAAGCCAAATTCATATTTAAAACGTATTATTGTAATACTAACTATAAAAATAAAACAAAAAAAATGAAGCTCTAAGCTTATAGTCAATATGAAATAAAAATTAAAAAAACAGTTTCCAGTGATATCTACACAAAACCTCTATAGTAGTTTACATTTGCCTTTTCCTTCAACGCCATCCCCTAAAGCAGAAGTCTGGCAGAGTGTTGCTGATTTAGATAAGCTATCAAGAATGGCACAAAACGAAGGTGGATGTGACAAGCGCATAACAGGAATAGCAGCAGCAGACAGGTCTCGGTTATTTTCTCCATCAATGATATCCTGAGCACCGATTTCAGCTGATAATTTCAACCCACCAACAGCATTTGCCAGCGGTGAAGAATCCTCCTCCCTTATAATATGCAACACACGCCTTACAGTGTTCCCAACTGCAAGTTCTGCAATCCCATTCGGTTGTATGTTACTACTTACTGATGAGCTGCATTAGACTGTGCTTTAACACCAATTTAATTTTAAACATCAACCAGCATTATCACCACCAATCTTTTTAAATCCTAATTGAAAGCCAAACTTTGATTTTGAAAATACTTTTCACGAAGCTAGGCAGTGATAAATGGAACTTTAGACCTAGCCTAATCAATTTTTACCGCTCAATCAAATAAGAGAGCACAATCGCTCTGCAGTCCAAACATCATTTCAAAAATTAAGATATGGTTAGAGGTTTTCTAAAACAATTTACGTGCAATCTTGCAAAGAACAAAAATACAATGTTTTTTAATTTTAACCTAATCTTTAAATTGTACCTGAATGGTGTCAATTAACACTGGTACAATACATAATCGAGAAGTTTGAATCATGTTCTAAAAATATAATAGTTTTTTCAATAAGTGCTCATGAGCATTTAGTGATCATGTTTTGACAAATCTAGTGTTAATTGACAACGAACTGATAGATAAGTTTCTGATTACAAGTTCATTATAGTTAAACCACGAGTTGCTTCCAGAACAAGTTTCAAGTTCACCCGTTGAGCAAAAATATCCAAAACCAAATTGTACCTGAAAAACATACCAACGGGATTAGCATCAATCAGCAGCTCACCAACACTCCTCACCGCTTCAATCAGAGCCACCGCTGCGTTCGTTGACGGCTCCCTGTGCTGTGATATCACTGATTGTAGCAACTCCACCGTCACCCTAGCAGTTGCTTGTGAACCCTCAATTTTTCTGACACCACAATTAATTAACTTAAAATACGAAAAAAAATTAATTAATTACAACAAAAGTAAGAACAATCTCACATTATGCGTGTGAATAGTACAATAAACTCACCGTTTTTTAAGAATGTCTAGCATTTTTGAAGCCGAAACAAATTTTCTGAAAATATATTTGAAATCACTGAGGTTAAAAACAACTGATTCACACTGGTTAGTTGTCATCCTTTTTACTAGAAAAAAAAAACTTTATAATTGTTTTAATTATTCTGTTCGTTCTTCAAATCTTGGTTCTTTCTGTAAATTAACAAAAGGGACAATAAATAGTGAGAAATTACTTGAAATAACCAGATCTCCAGATGGAAAAAAGGGTAAAACGGTAAAAAATCAGAATTGAAAATATATTTATTATCATTTCCTTAAAAATAAGGTAATTTCATCCTCACGAGATCAATAAATAAATTAATTAGGCTAAATGATTTTGGAGCAAATGATTAAATCCATTCAAATAGAGCAAACCACAACAAAACATTTTATATTTTTCACTCTTTTTTTTTTTCTATCATCAAACTACTTTATAAACCCTATAGAATTTAACATACCCATAATTAATTTACATTCATAAATGGCTGAGATTGCTGTAGTTACATGCAGAATTTGTCATCTAAAGGGTTCAACTGGTGCAGTTTCTTCAAGAAGAGCAGCAGCCTCAAAGCATTCGACTGCTTCCAGCGTTGATGCGCCAACATCAGCCTTGTACAGCAGCCCAAGATTGTACCATGCTGCAGGGTTTGTCCGGTCAAGTCGAAGGGCATCAGTGAGGAAGCTTCTCACGGTCACCATTGATTCACCGCCAATCCGTCTAAGGATGCAAGCGATGGAGATTAAGCTTGGGACGTGGGTGGGATCAGCATCTAAAGCCTTTCTGAACGATTTCAGAGCTTCTTGGTGAAGACCCTTTGCTTCATTTAGTAAACCTAACCAAAAAAAAAAATCAAAAACAAAACAATTTAAGCTAAGTGTTTAAGAGATTTTAATCAAAATAAAGTTCGTTTAGGTCAAGCAATATATATTTAACGAAGCAATAGCCAGACACTCTCCAGAAGTCACAAAAAGGCCTATAGTGGAGGCTGAAATCTGTTTATGTTAAAAAGGCAAATTTGTCATTCTCACTTTAGAAGTTTAAATACATTCAGGAAAAGGACGGCAAATGTAACTTGACTGATTAAATTAAGGAAGCATATTTTCAATATGAGATTAAGGAATACTGAGTAGGATGTCAATGAAAACCTTCATATAAACAGTAAAGAAAAGAAGCATAAATGCAAGAGTCAAGACTGCGAATGAAATATTTTATACCTGTGGAGTGCCATCCAGGAGCAGAATACGGACTGATAGCCTTGGATTTTGAAAGACAGATCTCAGCATCCCGCCACTGAGACATGCTTGTGTACGCATTAGCTAGATCATGCCATGTTTCCATTTCCAAACTTCTATCATGATTGCCCCTTTTCTGCAAGAAGAAATCATATGAAGAAAGTAATCAATCTAGCAATTGTCCAATCAAGCTTTTTCCAACGTTATTTGCATGTTGGGCTCAAGTTAATCTTTAAAAAAAAGTCTCACTCCAATAAGCTGTCAGCTAGATGCAATGTCAAATATGGTAACATGACTTATAATTACAGGCCATATATCCATATCAAATTGATAAAATACCTTAAGAAGATTCTTCCCAGCACCAAAGCTTTTCATCTGAACTTGGAGAACAGCAAGCAGATGTGTATATGTTTCTATGGCATTTTTTAGTTGGCCCTGTGCAATCTGGAGTTTAGCTTTAGTTCGCAATAGTTCTCCTTGATCCCACTTCCCTGTCTGATCCAGGGCAACATTAATTACAGTCTCCGCATCAAAAAATCGTTTTTGAGCTGACAATATTCGAGCCAAAAGGATATATCCTTTAAAATTAGAACCAGCCTCAACCTTCAACAGTTGTTTTGCGTAATAAAGTGCAACATCCAACTTCCTCTGCTCAGAATTTTCTAAACAAAGATGCAATACAATATATGGATCTCGTTCTCTCATCATTCTCGCAGCAGTTTCCAGTGCCTCAAGAGCCTCAAACTGCTTCAAAGTTCTCTCAGAATCAGAAACAACAAACCTTGATTGAGCTGACAGTAAAACACCCAGTAAACAGTTTGCAATGCTAGCTATCTGGTCACATCTCCCATGAAACTTGGAAAGTGCTTTGCGAGCATAACTTATTCCTTCCTCAATGCATACCCTATTCTCTGCACAAATCTTTGAAGCCAGCAATAATTCCATTATGCAGTCTGAATTTCCTCTGTGGTTCAATAAGTTCTTCAAAAGATTCAAAGCAACAATGTGTTCCCCTTCTCCATAATAACAAAGGGCGAGAGTACAATATTGTTCTTTTCTTTCCATGACCCCGGGAAGTAACTCTTCAACCTGATGAACCAGCGCCCATAAATCCCCTGAAATAGACAGGGCGAATGCAAGGTGATCTATGATTGATGGGTCCCATCCAATTCTTCCAAGAACAAATTTTCTCAGTAAAATCAGTAGCAAGAGAACAGCCTCTTCTATGTTGTTTCTTGGCACAAAAGAGTCTTCCATCTGTGAACGTAGATTCGGAGGGCTTGCATCAGTACCACTGTATAAAAGAAAAACTGCAAATTCCTTTTCTATCTTTGTCATGGTTTCAATGTCAAGATTCCAACAATAGAGGAGAGCCCGCCTGTATGACAAAATAGCTTCTTGGAGTGACCCAGCAAGTTTCCATAGTTCTGGAAGCAATTCAACAGCTTTGTTTAGAATCTCTTGCAATTTACAATCTACAGAGTAGTTTTCCGGAAAGCCTTCGGGTAATGCATGTTCAACAGTATCCAAGACAACTTGACATGATTGAGCAGCCTCTACAAAAGTAAAAAACAAAAAAAAAAAGGCCAGGAAGAAAAATTAGGCATGCCTTGATTATAACAAAATTGTTCCATCTAAAAGGCAATTATTTTTCACGATCTTTCTTTTGTTTATGTGTGCCTATATACTGATGTGAGACGGGAGGAAGAAAGAGAATCACAGAAACATACGAAAACTCCTGCTACGTGAATTCCACAAAAACTAACACATACTACTCAATGATTATGAAAAGATACATAAATTCGAAACTTGTAGAAGGAAATGGTGAGAATATTATTACTTAATGTTTTGAATGTCAAATTCATCACAATTCTACTGGAAAGAAAACTTTCCAACTAAAACAATCTCATGACTAGAAAACATATAAGACAAAATGGGCAATAACTTAAAAACTAAAATTTGATGGAAAGATAACCATAATTGAAAGGGAGAATAAGATGAACAACAAACCTTCAAATCTTCCAAGACCCTGCAATGATTTTGCTTTAAGAAAAATAGCTTCAAGGAGTAAACTAACAGCATGCATAGACATCGGTGGAGCAGCATCACTTTGAGAACGGCGCCGGTTTTGTTCCCATCTTTTTGAAAGGGAAACTTTCATCTTGGAAGTCACAGATGCAACATCTATTCCTTCAAATACATGAAGTGCAGCTTCTATGTTTCCTTTCTGAAACTCAAGCCTTCCCAGTAATGCTCTAGCTTCCTAAAATCAAGATGATTGCTTAGCTTTACCACATGCCGTGAAGATTTTACATTACATTTAAACAAATCATGAGGCACCATGGAACATGGGCATATCATCAACCTCCCAAACAATATGGAAACGGAGCCATTTGCCAAAATCCAATAATGTACCATTTTAACTGACTTCAATAGTATATGTTTTGATCAAACAACCAACAATCATTCATTAACAATAAACCAAAATAGTATATGTTTTGACACAGTTGAACAAATAGGCTTCATGAAATAGTTCCAATATACATCATTCAAAATCTCATGTAAAACTTAGTCAAATAATTGAATTATCTGCATGAATAGCGAGTCATCAACCAAAAATAACTAAATAAATAAGCCACTAACATGCAACATCAATAAAAGATTTCAGTAGTTGCATGCCTAACCATTTTTGGTAATTCATTGAATATAAAACTCCCACAATAAAATGCTGAACCGAAGGGTTTTGTGCAATAATGAACAAGTATTGCAAAACATATAAAGTACTATGATAATTTGAAGGGGACGAAAACACAATGAACTTGCTTAACTAATAAGCAGACTTACATCAAGCTGCATGGAAGATCATCAGAAGTAAACAGTCCTTCCATAATTTTCCATGTAACTTCCGCTTTGAGTGGTGTAAGGAAAGGAATTGCATAGTGTTCTTTACCATTAAAGATAATAAAATTCCAAATAGGATGAATTACCCAAGCATTGGATTAATTAATACGGTTATGATCTTTGCAAAAAAAAAAAAACCATGGGCAAAAATGGTATCCAGAAAGAAAAAAAGGGGGCTTGAAACAAGCTGTCCCCTTCTATCATTCCCATTATCTTGGCTAATACCACCTTAAAACGACATTGCAGAATTATATAGACAGTAAAAAATGGATAAACTTCACTCAGACTGTCAGAAACTTGTTTTTATGATCCATTGGAGTGCTGCCACTATTGAGGAATTGTCTTTCACATAAAAAGTATTCATCAAGAAGATATGTTCACCACACAAAAGTACCACCATATTGGGTATTAGGATATCGTAACTATGATCTAATTCATTCAGCTAACCAAAATTCCAGCAGAAATGACAATCAAAATAAGAGCAAAAGCAATCTACTGAAAATGCAACAGACACAAATTTTTAAGTAAAACTAACCTCATAGTTCAGATAACCACTTTCACGAAGAGAAGACTCTGCTTCTTCGATGTTGCTATTATCAACCTTTGAATCCATCTCACCAGGTCGAGATGAATATCCACTTGCAGAATAGTCCCGAGTTGCCAGGGACTCTGATGAAGAAACTAATTCATCTACTCTTAATTGTCGATCCCCTGAACAAATGCATTTTATCATCTTCCTCAACCTCGATTGGACTCCAAATTTCTTATTGAACCAATACTTAATTCTCATTATGTTTCATCACACTTGAAATTCTCCTAAAATAGCATCAACAACAAAAATAAAATGAAATAAAATACAGCATTAGAACTAGTCAAAAGACTTGAATAGCATAACCACAAGCTGATGGAGGGGAAAAGATTAAAACAGATGGATAATAGAGAATTAAATCTAGGGAGGCTCACGAAACTAAATCCTAAACAACCTCAACATCAAATTCTAATAATCCTAATCCTCAAAAGATAAGGGCAAATGAAATAATAAAACAATTAAATAAAAGACTAAACAAGCTAAAACACTCGATTCATAAAAGATAAGTACTAAATAAATTTAAATTAATTATATTCTTCCTACATCATAAGCACAATTCAATGTTTATAGATTCTTCAAATCATGAACAAACACTTGAATTCTAAACACCGGCAAAGTAAAGTTAATTTGTATGGCCCAAAAAATGGGAAGCAAAATATGAGAGGCTTTAAACCGAAAATACAAAAAGTCAACAAGCTTTCTTCTTTCTCTTTAACTACTAAAACCAACAATCATGCCTAAGATTGAGACGATTTCACTTGTCAAAACAACAAAACAGAAACACCAACCTTGAAAAGCGAAACAAGTCATGAAGAAAAAGAAAAGAAACGACAACCCAGAAAGGAAATCCAGCTAAACCCAGATACATGAGGTGCTTATTTCCACACCACAAAACAGTAGACGTAATCATTTGAAGGAAAAAGTTGACAGTAAAAATTAGTGAAACAGACTCATTACAGCATGATGAAGAAAAAGAGCATTAAGCAAAGAAAGATCAAACAAGCTTAAAAAGAAAAGTACCTTTTCATGGTAAAAAAGCATTGACCGAGCCCACAATTCACCACCAACTTGACGGTGCATCTCTCACTCTACAATATTTAACAGAGGGAAAAAGTCCCTTAATTTTCTCTCGTTAAGCAAGAATCCAAAGCATCATCATCATCTTTCTCTTTCTTTCTAGTAGTCGTTTGATTTGATTTGATTATTTATTGGTTTGTTGAGATGTTTGAAAGAGTGAGACTATGAGTTGAGAGAGAGTTTTGAATTCAAGTGCATTAAATTATGAAATCTAACACTGGCGAGAAAAGTATGAACAGAGAATTAAAAAAAATGCGGGGCCCAGTTTGAAAAATACTCCTTCATCTGCCGGCCACGTTGGAGCTCTCTTCTCACACAAGTTTCCTCTGACACTTTGACTAACTTGTTAATTGTTATTATTATATTGGAAAAGCATAGATTAAGGAATCTTTAAGAAAAGGAAAGTGAATAGTATAAAATCAAACACACCCCAAAGGTATGAAAAATTATCCAATACCTCCCTTCATTTGTCTTAATTGATAGATTATCTATGTTTGGTCTACTTCATTTACCCCCTATGAGATCAATTAATGTCACACTCATTCATTTTGTTTTAAAAGTATTTAAAAAGTCCTTATTGTTAATGATAATATGTTATGGTTCCATCCCGTTTTTATATTAAAAGTCTATTTTACCCTTTTAATTAATGAGACTAATAATGTTGTTAAACTAATTATGTCGTGGTGACCTTTACGTAGTTGTTAAAATTGGGAATTATACCTTGCAGTGTAATTTTGCCAAGGCAATAGCAGTATCCCTTCATATATCGGTTAATAACGATTAATCTTTGCCCTTAGTCTTGCAAAACTAACAGGCATATCATATTTGACACTTTTTGTCATAACCACTCCCATAATCCCATTATTCCAAAAATACATACAAACAAACCACCATTTTTCTTAACTCCGTAAATGAAGTAACGGCACGCAGGAAAACAATGTAAGGGGTAGTTTGTGATACGCTGATACTTACCCATTAATCTTTAGTTGCCATCCAAAAATCCAATAAACCCATGTAGTTTCAAATATTTACATAAAGCCCTATCCTGTGCAATATTTCTTTTTTTTTTTTTTTTTTTTTTGAAGGAAAGTATCGTTTTTAAATAAAGCCCTTTAATTTGTACTTTGTGAGGTAATTTTGTTATTTTCAAAATCTATAAGCTTAATAGTTATTTATCTTCTATTTATGCAACTTACATGGAGAGTTGATGATTTCTTTTAGGCCAAAACACAGTTCCCACCCTAGATTTAGCAAATCTATGTTAGTATTCCTGATTTCGGAAACTATCAGCGTTCCACCCATATTTTAAATTCAGCCGTTAAAACTAACAGCAAAAGGATAATAATGTAATTTATCACCTTATATAAAAATAAGAAAACAAACAAAATTAATCCAACTTAATAACTTATAATCTAAAAATTCTCAACACTGATGTTGTTTCCCAAACTAAAACCATTACAAAAAACAAAACAAAACAAAACTCTAATGCCAGTGATTGACCCACGCAACCCCACCGTGGCCTGGCTAGCAGCAATTATCGGACTGATGTGTGGTCAGCCAATGAGGCCAAGCGGTGGCGCTACGCCGCAGATAAATGTTTTAATTTCCAGCACCTCCTGGCTCTGCAACTCCTTTTCTTGTGTTTTCCATCATGGGATTGTGATTGACTTTAGGTTTTTATTAATCTGATATTAATTCTTGATTTAGCTAGAATTTATATATAATTTTATTTAATTTGGTATTAATATTTTTAATAGGATTTTGATTAATTTTTTTTTTTTTTTTACATAAGTGGAGATTTATTATTAAATTTGTGATATTTTATTTTTTAATTTTATTATTTGGAAATTATTAATAAAAGTAAAAGTGACATTTCATGGTCAAAACTCAAAAGCAGTGAAAATGCAATTTCCGTGGTCTGACATTATCAAAGGTTGGAATGTTGATAGTTTCTGAAATCAGGGGTACTAACAGTAGATTTGCTAAACCTAGGTGGGAACAGGTATTTCGACCTTCTTTTAACATTAAATGTGGAATTTGACTTTTGATTTAATAATGAAATATTGGTCAATCTAATAAGTTCTTCATCTAATTTTGCTCTTAAAAAAAAGGTGGTTGATAACCATATGAAAACAACACCACAAAGTGTTATTATTTTAATTAGTTGTTTTTCATACTAATTTTAATATTCAATACTCAATAAGTTTTTATACATTTTAATCTCATTTTTAATTATATTATTTTAGTTAATTTAGTTGGCTACTAATTTTATTGTATTTAGAAAGAATTATTGGCACCTCTTCAAAATTGATAGAATTTAAGGAAGGTTTGACTCTTCACCCAACAAGGTCTTGTTGAATGGGAGGATTACCATCTCTTATAAACCAATAAGCTTGAGTGTGCCTAGACGGTGTGAGACTCCAATACTCCCCCTCACGGTCAAATTCATATGTTGGGTCATGCCTGTTATTGGAGGTAGTTGTCGGCTCTAACTCCTCACTCGCTGGTCAAGCACTCAACTCAACTGAAGCTGACTCTGATACCATGTAGAATTTGAGGTGGGTCTAACTCCTCACCCAGTAAAGCCTTGTTGAATAGGAGAATTATCTCTTCTTATAAACTAATAGGCTTGAGCGTGTCTAATCGGTGTGGGACCCTAACAAAAATTATCATGTCAATTCCTACATGTCTTCACTCTTCAACTCTTTTTTTTTTTTTTTTTTGAAAATTAAATTATTATTAATATTTTTTAATATGAGAAAATTAAAAAGAAGTTATTGTGTGTTTTTAGAAACAAATAGTGATAAATGGTGGATATTTTGGATTGGACCTACAGAAAATTAGGTTATCAAAGTATATTAGTTATGGTACACTCATTTTAAAGACTGAAAGGAGCATTTATTTTTGCCATCACATCACGGCCACTGTGAGCTTGTAATTAATGGTGATTTTATCTCTTTCTTGGGCAAGTTTAGCTCAACAAAAATTAGCCCTAATTTTATAATTACCATTTCTACTGAGTAAAGTTATTTGGGTGGTATCAACAGAATTTTAAATAAATTAATATGTTTAAGTTATTTCAGATTTTGTTCTATTTTGTTGAACAACAAGCTATGTATAAAGGAAACACAGTATTATGAAATAATAGATGTCCACTCAAACTCTTATCCAATCAATAATTCCAAGGTCTGAAGAATTAGCTAAGGATATATAAAATGCTCCAGATGCCCCGTCATGAAAATAATAATAATAATAATGCATGGATGGATTCCTTATGTTAATGTTTGAGCAATCCAAACCAGCTGAGCCAACTTTCAAAATACTCCCAATCTCTGCTTTTCAAACCTCAACTACTAAACCCATTTTATTGTATACTCTGATTTTATTTATATTATTAATATTTAATTTGCTCTTGCTGGAAACATATTAAAAAAAAAACTTTATATTGCGGTAAAGAAGGTAACATATTACATTATAATATGAACTAATTATTACTAATATAAAATGTTTCATCAAATTCAAATAAAACCACTAATAAACTTTAGGATAATAATATTAATGGTTCACGTTACTACTCTCCTGCATGCATGCAACGTGATACTTAGTGGTGTCCAATTCCACCACCCCCACCCCCCCCCCCCCCCCCCCCACCGCCTCCAAATCCACCCCCACCACCTCCTCCTGCTCCACCTCCACCACCAAACCCTCCTCCACCTCCTGCTCCACCACCACCTCCTATTCCTCCTCCAAATCCTCCACCTTTTCCGAATCCACCACCAGAGCCTCCTCCAACACCGCCACCTTTACCTATCCCTCCTCCAAATCCTCCACCTTTTCCGAATCCACCACCAGAGCCTCCTCCAACACCGCCACCTTTACCTATCCCACCTCCAATGCCTCCACCTTTTCCGAATCCACCACCAGAGCCTCCTCCAACACCGCCACCTTTACCTATCCCACCTCCAATGCCTCCACCTTTTCCGATTCCGCCACCACCACCAATACCACCCCCACCGCCTTTACCGATGCCCCCTCCCAGTCCACCACCTTTGCCACCTCCAGCACCACCACCTATGCCACCACCTTTTCCAATTCCCCCACCTACTCCTCCACCTTTACCAAACCCTCCACCAGCACCACCACCTTTTCCAATTCCTCCACCTATACCACCGCCTTTGCCACCACCAGCTCCTCCGCCAAATCCACCGCCTTTTCCAATTCCTCCACCTATACCACCGCCTTTGCCACCACCAGCTCCTCCGCCAAATCCACCTCCTTTACCGATGCCTCCACCTTTGCCACCCCCACCACCAATGCCTCCTCCCTTACCAATGCCACCACCCTTTCCTCCACCGGCACCACCACCAACACCATGTCCACCTCCTAATCCTCCACCGCCACCTGCTCCACCACCCACTCCATGTCCACCTCCTAATCCTCCACCGCCACCTGCTCCACCACCCACTCCATGGCCACCTCCTAATCCTCCACCGCCACCTGCTCCACCTCCTAATCCTCCACCTCCTCCAGCTCCACCACCCGCACCACCACCTCCTCCAAATCCACCACCAAACCCTCCACCAGCACCACCACCAAAGCCCCCACCTGCCCCACCACCAGCACCTCCACCTGCTCCTCCACCTCCACCAAAGCCACCTCCGAATCCTCCTCCCTTCCCTGAACCTATGAACGCTTTCTCCTCATCATCCTTGCTTACACTCACTACATTCCTCGCAACCACATTCGCTACCAAAACACAAAGGCAAAACAAAGATAACAAAGCAACTTTCCTAGTTCCACGTACCATTTTCCTACTATAGTATACAAAAGGAGCGAACTCTCAGTTGATGAAAATTTCATAACTCCACGAGGGTTTTTATAAGCCCTTTATTTTCATTAAATTTTCACAACTACTAACCGTCCACTTCGTCTATTTCATAAATGCTCTTATAATTATGGCCACACTTTTTTTTTTCTTCCCTGGATTCGCAGGCCATAAGCTAAATTACAAATAGTTTCATTGGACCAGATCTGGCAGTACTGACACCCATTTACATGCACCCACATGGCTTATAATTTTCAGTTTGCTTTATATACTTTAGAGGAGAATGAAACTTTTTTTGCTTCGAAAGCACTAGAGAGTTTCTTTACTTGTGTAAGGTATTGTGTAAACCAACGGCTCAGAAACTTGGTTCCAATTTACTAGCAGATCCTAGAGAAAGTTGTCAGGATATTCCGGTTCAATCCGTCAATCCCATCCCATCTCGACGATTACTGTTACTGATGTCATTGCTAGTACTACTATTATTTACTATCAATGTCTTTACCTAAAATCACAATTGACATTTACGTCCAAAAAATGTTACTGTGATACATTCACGTAGAAAAGAAAGTACTTAACTAGGAAAAAGCTGGCTAGCAAGTAGAAACAGGTTCATGTATTTCGTTACACATTAATTGATTCTTGGGAAGGCTACTATAGCTTCACATAATCATACATATAGACATATATATGTATTTAGAATGATCTAATTTTCGGTCTATCTTGTCAAATCCATACAGTTAGAGACGTATCCGAAATTGGACATGTTTACTTGACTTGGTTCTTCACCACTAACCACTTTCAAAGAACCTCTAAGAGACGAATAAGCCACATCCTATTATTTTTTTGAGAAGTCTTATGTGTGTTTATATATATGGCAAAAAAAATTAACCATGATTAAAATCTCTTTCCAAAGTTGCGACAGAAATCATGGATTCTTTATTCAATAGATTATTGCATGTCGAGACCAAAACCAAGACATCGGTAAAAGTCCTAAAAACTTATTAAAAAGAAGAAGATTGTCAATGAAGAATTATGGGCGTACATTCACAACATGTTTATTAATATTCTAAATCTTGATAAATTAATATTTGAAGAGTATTGCACATGGTCCGCACATTAAGTTAAAACAAGAGAAAGAGGAAAACTTCTTGCATCACTCCCGTGTGCATGGTAGATGAAGAATTCATTGCATCATGTAGAAAAAAATCTTTCTCTTTTAGAAGACATTAACTCCCCCATCAAACATTCAATTATTGAGTTTGAACGTAGCTCCATTTCATATATAGAACGAACATGTGATGTTCCTTGTTCGTGATAATCTTCAAAGTCACCATCGAAATCGATCATTTTCAAATATATACAGATAAATCTCTGACCAAACCCAGAGACTTACTAGTACCGACGTTCTAATGGTGTCATTGGCCTGCTGGCTAGCTGGATTTTTTTTTTTTTTAGTAATTAAGCTTTAAATAAAAAAATTTATGATATAGACGGCCAACCTATCACAGGACAAACCACTGGGATAGGACCAAAAACAAAAATCTAACTAATACAAAAGAGTTACACAAAACACTATCTCTCAATGTACATCTTACCACAGGATAAACCCTGGGTTAGGATGAAAACAAAAGTCTATATAAGACCATCTCCAAAACATACATAAGACAACCATCACTAAAACAAAACCAACCAACAAAAATTCACCATTTAAAAAAACACATTGGTAACCCCTAATCCAGAGCAAGACTCCTATTACTAATGGTTCTCTTCATCTTCCTAATTCATTAATAGAGAATTGACATGTAAGAAATGCAATTAAGAAACTTAATGAAAAGATTGCTTCTATGAGAGCTGATAATGCAGGGATCTTGTTCACAGATGTGTCATAGACTCATAGTTCTGTAACAGTCCAAAGCTAGAGAGGATATTACAAATGAGGTTAGATTACTCCATATGTATACATATTAAATGTAATTGTGGCAATTAACTTAAACAACCTATAATGAAACATGCTAAATGCAATTAAATTAAGGAGATTATAATGGTGTAAGAGCTGTTAAGACAATAACAGCAAAGCAAATTATTCCCTTTAAATGTGATCCTCTTTTATATATATAATATTTTGGATAATTTAATCATGGGTGAACTAATTAATAAGACAAGTCTTTGTTGATTTAATACGTATGATCTCATGTCATAATCTTAGTTTAGACGATAAAGTCCAAATTGGTCCCATGCACCGTTTTCTTTCCCAGACATATCTTTTCGTTGATTAATTGGATATTGAATTTGGAAGGTGAGCTATTAATCTGACAAGTAACACTCATCTCAGCTACTAAATTAATGAAACAATTAAATTTATTAACCTCCTAGTAATTAATTCCACCTAACTTACGTAGTTTTTTTTTTTTTTTTTTTTTAACAAAGAATTAGAAACATCCAAATAAGTACTTCAACATATATGTATCTGACCATTTGTATATACAAATTTTAAGTTTCAAATTCGTTTGTATTTCAATTGTAATGAAAAAAACCGTTTAGTACCACAGAAATTTCAATTCAAGGATCGCGCATTAGGCCATCTCCTGATTGCTACCTGTCAAACATTTGTTCAAGAGTTACTTACGGAGGCCACGGAAAGAATATTCCAGGACAGTGATAATGAAGACAGACATTAATGGAATTATTGATCCAGAAGGTTGGATAGAATGGAATGAGAGTAAACTTGGACTTAGCACTTGTTATTATGCAGAGTATTTAAATACAGGGGGATGGTGCCTCTACTACAGATGGAGTGAAATGGCCTGGTTTTCATGTAATTACTAGTTCCCGGGAACCTGAAAATTTTACTGTGACTAAGGTCTAAGTTCATTCAGGGGGAGACATGGATCCCTGAGACTGGTGTGCCATTTTGGCCTAGACTTTAAAAGGGATTCTGCACTACTGCTTTGTATCAGACAACATGCATATGTTATGTAATAATGGCTCTATTTTCTGAGTTGCGACTAAATCCCATAAGTTTTTTTCTAGTTAACTGATGGGAACATTTGAACATTTGAATGGAATAGTCTACTTTGTATCTGACATTTTCTATATACTAGTTCCGATGTCATATTATTTAAACCATAATTCTCTAAGGTTTGTGGTGTTTTGAGGTTGTATGGTGGTGTGTTGGATGCTGGTTTGAAGGCTTTGAAGCGTGGTTGGAGAGGTTTTCAGTTGGGTGTTTTGGTCTTTTGGGGGTGTGTTGGTAGTTGGATCCTGTTGTCTTTGAAGCTGCCCAGTTCGCCAAGTTTTCAACCTGCTGCATCCTGTGATTGGAGTGCTGCACAGTCACTGCCGTTTTCATTTGGGCTGGTATTCCTTGAGCTTTCTGCATAGCTGGTGACTGCTGGTCCGGGTTGGTGATGGTGGCTTGCTGGCTAGTTTTTGTTTTAGATTTTTCTGCTGGTTGTGAGCTGTTTTAGGCTCGTTTTGGTTTTTTTTGGTTTGTTTCGGTGCGTGCTGGCCTGTTATGGCTTGTCCCTCTTTTGTTTTCTTTGATGGTTGCTGTGTTTTTCACCTCTTGCTTGTTTCAAAGGTGCTTGTTCGGGGTTCTTACTGTTATTTGGTGACATTCTTTATTCTTTATAAAATTACCTCATTTACTAATAAAAAAAAAAATAAAAAAGGTCTTGAATATGAGAAGAAAAATATGATAAAAAATAGTATTATATAATTAGGGAATACATGAAATTTATAGAGATATTTTTAAAATAGAAAATGAGGCAAGTCCTTGGACATTTTGTATATTCAAATAAAAAAAAAAACAATATTGAACTTTTCATTGGACAAGCAGTATTAGTTTTAAAAGCTAGCATATTAAATAACCCTATTAATTATATACCAAACTTGGGAAAACATTTATATAGTTCTTATGTATAAATTAATTTTACATAAAATATCCAATATTGCTAATACTTAAATTGATGGAGCCATAACCGGATAGAAATAGAATCAATTGAAATATCAGTTGAATTTTTTTTTTTTTTTTTTTTAAAATACATTTTGACTAATGATTTTTTTTCATTTTAGAATATGTTCATTTCACATTGCTAGATTTTCGTTTTTGAAAAGGATAATAATATGAAAAATATAAATGAAGACAATTTATATTCAATAAATATATAAGTTAAAGACATATACCCCTAAGGCAGGGGCGGACCCAGGCCTGCCCTCAACTTTAAAAAAAAATTTGAGAAGTTTTTTTAAAAGGTAAAAAAAAAAGAAAAAAGTTAGGTTTTGCCTTTTTTATATTCAAGTTTTTCTTTCCCAATTCCCAATTTCCCTTCCCTTTTACACGCATATCTGGATTTGGAGTGATTGTAATCCATATTTTTGTAAACCTTTGTGTATTTTACTTTTATTAGAGTTGTGATTGAATTCTAAATTTATGTAGAATATTTTTGGTGAATTTGTGGTTATTGTAAATGATAATCCTATTTTTCCCTATGATTTTGTATTGAATTTCGATAGGATTTAGGATACTTCTCATACAAATTGGGTCATAATTGCTACCTAATTCTATTAATTTGTCTTTGTAGGCCTAAACGATGATTTTGAGTATAAATGACAGTTTTGAGCGTAAATTACGTAACTTGAGCTTGGAAACTCAGAATGACCTGATTTTAGAAGCTTTCGAAAGCTAAGAAGCAGAGCTACAACTTTCATGTTTTGGGTTTTTCCTAATTCTGACTGAACAAGGGTGAAAACTTGGCTTGAAGTTGTGAACAGTACATTAGAAACTGAAGGAAAACGTCTTTGGATGTGCTTCAGTATTTCTTCCATAACTTGAGACGTAGACCTCGGATTGTTCTGATTCTTGAACGAGTAGAAACATAATTTAAAGGGCTACAATTCATATTTTTAACACTTTTCCATATTAAGACTTTTTCATGCTCAAATTTGGCTCGAAAGATTCTCTCCGAGGCAAGGAAAAAGCTTCGCTGCGGCGAAACTGCGTCAGATGTGAAAAATAAAACGACGCGTTTTGGCTTGCTAGGGTTTGGTCTTTAAGTGAAAGGGGTATAAATTAGCACGAAAACGAAAGAAAAATGGCCTTGGTTCGTCATTTGGAAGGCAGTTTTTGGAATGAGAAGATTATTGAAGATTTGGGCTTCAAATTAGAGAAGATTTCTCAATCTTTTGCTTATTTTTCAATGATGAATCTTGATTCAGTTTGTTTTTGTTATTTTATTTTGTTTTTGAGTATGAACTGAGTTGTTTAGCTGAGGTTTGATTTAACCTTGATACAATGATTCAAATTTATATGAATTGATTTACTTTGAGTTTTAATTTCATGATTGAGTGTTTATGTCTTTGCTTAAGAACTTTTGGATGCTTGATCACCATTTAAATGTATGTTGTTCACAATGAGATTGAGAAATGATTTGTGATTGTGCCTCTTGAGATAAATACCGTAGATTAAGCAAACACTAGAGATAGGTTTAGCGATTTATGAGAGATAGGTTTAGCAATTTATGAGAGATAGGTTTAGCAATTTATGAAATCTAGATAGAATTCCATAAAGCTTAAAAGACTTTGAGCTATTAATCTTCATTAAGCTTAAAAGACTTTAAACTATTAATCTTTATTTTGTTAGGTGCGGAAGCTTAATAGGGATAACTAGGAAAATATAGCCTGAGATGTATGTTTTACAACTTAGGGAATTAGATTTTCAATCAAAGAATTAGAAATTGGATAATAGATTCTATGATTTGGGTTAACATATCTACGTGAAATCAACACCCTAGCATTTTTTTTAGCATTTTGTTTAATTAGTTAAGTTGTTGGGTTTCGCTTTAATTTCATTATCATTCATTTATATTTTCTTAAATTGTATTTAGTTAGTTAATTTTCTATCAATCCAATTTATTGTTGCTTCAATTAGGACTTAAATTAGAGAAATCGGTACTTAGTAACACTATCCTCGTGGGAACGATACTCTACTTATCACTTTATTACTTTTTGCGACTAGTGTACTTGCTATATTTGCATGTTTGTCAAAAATATGCATCAGTAAACTCTTTTGATTATATTGGATTTAAGTGGATCGTTAGATTATATTCCCGTGGTTTTTTTATCTCTTCACATCGAAAAGGTTTTTCCACGTAACAATTTTCTTGTGTTTCCTTGTGAATTGGATGTTATTTTCTTATGTTTTCACTAGTTGATTGGCAAACAGTGGCGGAGCGAGGGCCCCCCTGGGCAAAAATCCTAGGTCCGCCACTGTCCTAAGGTATGATATAATAACAACAATTTCTCGAGGTTTTTAAAATAACAAAACTCCCCTTGTCATTAGTGAACCTTTAATAAGCTGTTAGAATTTACACTTTTATTAGTGGATAAAACGATAAAGGGATTTCTATTATTTTCGAAGATTTTTATTGTTTTATCAAATCTTGGGAGGTTCATGTAATTAACTCTAAATACATAGAGGGACCAAAATGGTCAAATAAATTTTATGGCAACGTGCAAAACATGGTGTGGATGTCGGACAGGAGGAGCAGGGGACCTTGGATCCCCTCAAATTTTTGATGATTTTTTTTATTTTTTTTTTGTGACTCACAGGGCCGTCTCTAGAACATTTATGACCCTAGGCAGGAGTTACTTTAGGGGCCTCTAATAATATAAGCATATATTAAAAAAAATATTATTTATTTATTTATTTATTTTTTTTTGCCTTTTGAGATGAAAAATCACTAGAAGAGGTGGACAAGAACCGGCAGGCTAACAAGGTTAGGTTGGTGGGGGGTTTTGGAGAGTAGATGTTGGAGAAGTGATAAGTGGTGAAATGGGTGATTTCCAATGTCAAGATTGATAAGAAAATGCTTGAGAAGTCATTGCCCAAAAGGTATCGATGGCTAGCGATTGGCAGAGTAAACAGATAAGGTATGATAGGGGTTTTGGTGAGAGGGCTGAGGGGAGGAAGATGGTGGTGTTGGGGAAGGCCAACAATGTCGAGTACATGCCAAAAAAGCTGAAAATGGCTATCGTGTGGTGGAGTTGGGTTGCGAAATTCATAAAAAATTAGTCAAATCGAGGGCTATCAAGGTTGGGAAATGATAAAATGATGATTTTGGTGAGAAAATCGACCGGAACCAAAATTGACCGAAATCAACTCCAAACCACTGGCAGCAGAAGAGGGTTGGAGATGATTTATGTGAATGTCAAATTTTGGGATTGAATTAGGGGTGAGTAATTTGAGATATGTAAATAACTATTTTAGTTTTCCATTGTTAAAAGAGATTCAATGTGTTAATTTGGGGGTATAAACTAGAATATATAAAACTAGAGGTACAAACTTGCTATTTTGTTAAACTTTGGGTGGGAATATATATAAAAAGTTTATAATAAATTTGGGCTTTTTTTGGGGGGCCCTTAGCTTAGATAAGAAATTATAAACCATTTTCATTTATGTAAGATATTCAAAAAAAAAAAAAAAAAAATTTATAAAAAATTTGGGCCCCCATTTTTTTGGGGCCCTAGGCAGGTGCCTCACCTGCCTACCCCTTAAGCCGGCCCTGGTGACTCATAAACAGTATTTAGTTTTAAAGAAGATATTAAAATCTATAAATAATTTTAATTATATACCCAATTTATGTTTTAAATTGTGGCGAAATTTTGTGTTACAAACTAATATTAAATATTTAACGTCCACCTTAACTCTAACGAAGACAGGCAAGTCATTCTATGGTAGATTATTTTATTTATGGATTTGGATGAGATTTATCTATCATTAATTCATTATCGGGAAAATGACAAGTTAGTTCCTGAAGTTTGGCCTAAGTACCCTTAGGTCTAAAGATACTTTTGTCTTACTAAATGTCTAAAACACATTCTATTAGACCATCTCCAACCCATTGTACCAAATTGATGTAAATTTTGGTGTAAAATACTATTCTATCTCCAACCCACTGCACCAAATATTATACCAAAAAGAATATTCTTTAGAATATTCTTTTTATTTTTCTTTTATTGTAATAATCAACAATTAATCTATTTCACTCATTATTTTTGTATATATTAATTAAATATTGGGATTGATTTTTTTTATTAAATAATAATTATTTTAAAAATTATACTAATTTAATAAAATTAAGCATTTATTTAATCAAATAAACCTTATATTTAATATAGAAAACATTACTTCTAATATAAAATGATACCAAAAAAACATGTATTGTCCATTCAAGTTTTTGAGATTTGTGGTTTATTCAAAAAGATGTATTGTCCATTCAAACTTTTGAGATTTGTGGCTTATTCAAAATTATAAAATCCAAATGAAAAAATTGGCTTTGGCAGAATATCGAGAAGATAACAAAATTTTATTCAAAGATTTGAATTCTATAACCGATCCAAGCCTACGTGAATTTTTTCAAAATGAGCAATCAAGAATTATGTAAAAAAAAGCTCAATAACAAATTCAAGGATCTCAAAATAACTCTAGTTCTTTTCAATATTTTGATATCTTACTAGATCCGGAACTAATCTATCGGAATACTAAATTGTTATTTTAGTTTATGTTGTATTTTCTTTTAATTTTAGTGTTTCTAAATTAGTGTTAATTTTTATTTTGAGTTATTGTAGTTTAATATTTGCATTGAATAAAATTTTATTTTTAATTTTTCACCATTTTTTGAATTATATCATTATTATGAATTTATTATTATATATAGTAATCAAATTTGGTGTGATTTTTGGTATCAAATTTAATACTCAAATTAACTTAACAAAATAAAAAAAACAAAAAAGAAAAAAAAATTAATAGGCTACAGTGCCACGCCATTTTGGTGTGGCGCTACAGTGCTGCACCAAATTATTTTAATCTTAGTGGTGCAGCACTGTAGCGTCACACCAAAATGGCGTGGCGCTTTGGCGTGGGAAGATTAAAATAATACTTACGCCAAAGCCTCAGGGACGAAATTGTAATTCTCCTCTTTATCTAAAAGTGTTAAATCTTATCAAAAGCTACTTAAGTGTCAAATAGCAATACACTAAACCTATCCTATATTATAATTATACAGTATTAATACTATTATGTATATGTGATAAAACATAGAATAAAATATTATGATGTATTGTACAGATATGATTTGTATTTTGAAAAGTCATTTATGAATCATCAATGATAAGACGATCTTTTTTATTATTTATACAAAAAGTATTCCATCTTATCAAAACGATTTTTTAAGTATCAATCTATTTAAACATTATACAATCATACTATCATAATGCATCAACTTTATGATAAGAGTGAATATTACCCAAACCTTTAATATGTTAGTATTTTATAAATAAAGCATACCAAAACCCATCTTTAAATTTAACTAGGGATATAATTTTAATAAAATAAAATTTTCAACTTATTGAAAACAAAACATGCAGTATCACGATTTCTTATTCAAGAAATTTGTGATACTCATACCTTAAAACTTGTACAATCAAATAATCAATTTTAAATCTCATCTTGACAAAAGAAAAATCTGGTTTCATTCTTATTAAAACGAAACATCCAATATCACAAATTTTTATTAAGAAATATGTGATACATAGTTTGATTGATTTTGTCTATGTTTTATTATAAATTTTTATTGATTTAAATTTACTTTTAATTTTGATAACTGTAAATATAAAGCTTTGAAGCGAAAAAAAAGGGATGAATAAGAAATTTTTTTTTTTGTTACAATTATATCCCCAGTTAAACTTGAAAATGGCGGCTAAAGACAAAAATAGTAGGGGTAAAAATCAAGTATTGTTTATTCATAATTAATGAGTGTTTTAACTTATTGAAAATAACAAACTGAAGTTGCTCCATCTCAAGCCCACCATGTTCATATTCAAATTGGGCTTATATTTTTAATCGGGTCTCCAAAACAAATACTAAGATATATTTTCAGATTTTGATATATTTTTTTATGATTGTATTTGTAAATAATATTTTGAGTGGTGTTGTTTAAGTCCCATCCAAACCCTTTATATGCCCCCGAATCAATTTAAATAATAATAATAATAATAAATTTTAATTTATTCCAAAATTACCCCTTTCCTGATCTTTTTTAATTTCTCTAATTTCTTTTTTTTTTTTTAAATAAAAAATAAAGAAAGGGAAAATTTTCAAGGAGCAATTATTTTTGAGCAAATATGTAGTTTATTTTGTTGCTTATTAATCATGATTAAGTAAATGAGAAATGTAAAGGATTAAAAAAGAAGATAAATAAAAAAGATTAGGAGAGTAAAGAAGTTAAAATAATAATAATAATAATGTTAGGCCCACAACTCAATCTCACAACATTCTCTTACAACTCCGAACATGACAGGTCATAATTGATCAGCACACAAATAAGTCTCGTCTGCCCACTTGCTAGCTACCACGTCGAGGGTTGTAAGCGAAGGTTGTGATATTAAGTTGTTGACCTAACATTGCTGTAAAAAAAAAAAAAAAAATTAGAAAAAGGTTAATTTTAGAATAAAATAAAATATATTTAAATTTAATTGATTTTGGGACTTAAATAACACAACTCTAATATATTTTTAAATTAAAAAATGCTATTTAAAATAAATTTCCAATTCACTATGCATGATTACATTAAAAGGACTTGCTTAAAAAAAATGGTGATATTGTAAAGTAAAAACACATATAGGCCCAATCCAAGAATTACAAAAGGAATTAATTGTTTGATACCAAATTAAAGTTTGAAGAATTTTTATTTTTTTTTGTTAGGTAACTGAATTATCGAGGCCGACATCAAAGCATGTCAAGAATTTCAAGATTTCCATTTGAGTGTGACTTATAGTTTATCCTTGTTTGGTATTTAATTTAATGGGAAAGTATAGGTTAATTTTACAAGATATTTTTTTTATGGTAGCTCTCACAAAGTCAAAAAAAAAAAAAAAAAGAAAAAAAAGAAGGCGCAAAAGATAAGATAGTGGGGGACCGAATATACTTGCAATATAGGGAAAGGATGTAGACGGCCTAACCCATTATATTCACCATATATTTCTATGTTTTATCTTGTGGGGATTGAATTTCCAATTGAATCACGCAATTTTCATCAACCCATCAATCTATACTTCCATTAATGCCATCACCTTTTTATCTTATTTATAATTTATTATTAAGTTCCAATATTATTACAAACATAGCTTATGCTACTAATTTTCGAATTGTGTATGTAATATGAGTTGTTACAAATATAAATATATAAAAAAAATATTTGACAGAGTTCAAAATTTATGGAATTAAAAATTCATAAAGGATGAGAGAGTAGCATTATAAATTAATTTAATGTAGATAGTGCCAATGTGCCATGGTGTACTTAAAATATATTATATCATCATACCGCCCAACTTAATTTCCCCAATCTTTTATTCCAATTCCAATGTTTAGAAGCAATATAAAATATTAGTCATAACCGCCTAAATCTTTGATATAATATCTTAAGAGTTAATGACTTTTTTTTTTTTTTTTTTTGGGTGTTGAAGTTAACAACAGATAAGTTTTAAGTGGGTACCCCTTATTAGTAGTTATGGGGATTCAAATTCTGGACCTTTTGAATAATACACCCAAGAGTCTTAAGTAAACCACCAAGCTAGTTAGAGGTAATTGAGTTAATGACTTTTTTCCACCTAAATAATGATATGACACTTTCAAACTCACAGATTTAAAAAATATCACTTTATTATTCAAATTTATATTTTGATAGCGAACAGAGAGCAAACTCAGTCCAGGTTGTTGGGTTTTTTTTTAAGAAGGAGGACCGATGAGTCTTTTGGCGGGGGAATGTTTAATTTTGGTGATTGTGATTGATCAAAATTTAACTTGGGAATAGCAGTTGCGTAAAGTCTAATCGCTCAATTGCCGACGATTGGTGGGGTCGGCGGGAGTACAGTTTGAGGAGTTTTGATAATTGATTATCGGAGAAGAGAATGGTGGTAGTGTGAGGTTGTAACGATGTTGGAATCAGAAACAAAATATAAATTTGGATAGTAAAATAGTATTTTAAAAGTATGTGGGTGGATGAGAAAGTGTCATGAAGTCATTATTTGAGTGGGAAAATGTCGTTTACTCACTATCTGAATTATAACATGTTTAATGTTTCCCCCATTACTCAAATATATATTATAACAGCAACATTAAATATAATCGCAATCAATAAATTGAAATATACACCTATCTATTTTGTTTAATTTTTTTTTTTAATTTGCATCCTTTATATTAATAGTTTATTTATTATATCATTAATAAAATTTGTATTAAAAAAAAAATTCTCTTATTCATACACTTACTTTTTTTATTTTGTTGGATATAAAAAACATATTATTTTTGAAAAATATTTTTGAATTTTTTATATTTCTTATTTCTAATTATTATTTTGTTTATTTCTCTTATAGTCAAACAATACAAGGATTTTTTGTGTCTTTTTGTCAGATTTTGTAGGTTACATAACAGATTAGGCTAACGACAATTATCTTTTAGAAGAAAATGTCATTATATTATAACATTTAGGCTTGTATTATCACTTGTTTAAATCTTTGGGTCTAACACTTTACTTACACTAAACGTGAAGGGTGTTTATGTTTTAAATAGCATTTTTAGTTTTTTAGATAAAAAAAGGGTGAATTTGTCATTTTTTAAAATTTGTGGTGTATTGAACTTAACCCATATCTCATAGGTGAATCTGTTTTAATCTGTAAAATAAAATGTGTTAAAACTTTTAAAAGATAATAATTTTTATGAAAAGGGAATATAATACAAAAAAGAATATGCCTGAATTCGGACAATATAAACCAAAAAGAAAGTGAATATGTGTTCAAATTAAGAATGAATAAAAAAGTTTCCATAAAATATTCCCCGTCCAATAAAATTTAGCATCTTAGAAAATAAATTAAAGTATGAATGGTTGGATGAAGAGCATAGGATCAATCAATATCACAATCATGAAAAAGGAAGGGCCACTGTTATCCGGACAATATATAATATAATGTGAAGAATAAGCTATCATCAAAATAATGAAAGTTACTTTATGCCCTCTTTAATTGCTTAACATATTATATGACCCATTGAGTGAAGTTTTGAAAGGATTGTGAAAGCTCATTATTACTTGGAAAAGCTTCTTCATCAATTTATAAATTTATAATAATGTATGTTTCAATGACTCATTATTATTATTATTATTATTTTGGATAATCAGGATTTTAGGCTAGTTTGCGTATACCTTAATTAATCTTCGAGGTTCATTAAACATCTTACAAGTCCAAAGGACTAGGTAAGTCACAATGTTATTGTAGTAGGTGATCCCAAAATTTAAACACAAGAACTTAAAGAAGTAAACAAACCTCTTTGGTTGTCTAGATAACCCCTTCGGGTTTTAATGACTCATTAACGATTCACCATCAACCATCCATGGGTGGTCAAGTTGTTGAACAAATATTCTTGAGTATATTACTGAAAATGTCTTGAATTGAAGTTATTTCGGTTGCTATTAAGGATGACTATTGGAAGGTATACTCGATTATTAACTTCAAAGTTTCGGAAGACTAGTCGAGGTGTGCTTAAATGGCTCGGACACTCTCGATTACAAATAAAAACTGATTCACCATCAAGAAGGGATATTTGTTATTTAAGAAATTGTAAGGGGATAGTTGTTAGTACATCTAACATCATGTGGATGTGGTATGTTAAATCAATAAAGTTTTGTTACACAAAATGATTTAGATCTTTTATTGATTCGAACTTCTTGGAGTTCTCACAAATATTATAACCCATAATGCACATGGTTAAGTATATAATTTTTTTTTTTTTTTCATAAACATCTGATTACAATTTTATGTTTTGCTCATATAATGACATTTTATTATATTATGTTAAATTTAATACACAAATAATGACATTATATTGATGGGGCCAATAAGTATCGAGTGTAACACACACGTTATGTGTCTCCTTAATTACGTTGAGACACGTGCTTGACTTGTTCCATCCTGATTAATTGATTATACGGGGCAGAGAGGAGTTTTCCTTTCGTAGGAGCAACACGTGCCTTGATGCCATTAGCAACTCCTTCATATTGTACCCAGACGAACCGTTCTGCAAGCAGAAATTGTTCAGTTTAGCAACGAAGTATACATGATCTGTATACATCAAGATAGAGGGTTGAGATTTACCCAAGTGTCCTTACTTTGTTTTTAACGGAGATCGAAAAAAGGACCGACATTGCTTCAACACCGTCTCAGGATTCCCTCCTTCTTCTTCTTCTCCACACACGCACACATCCTACTTGAGCTCCTAAATTACCAAACTATCCCTGAAAAGATTTTATAAATTCAAATCTTATCATGGTTAATTTTTATGGTCTTCTCATAAGTCATAAATAATAGGTTTTTATTAGACAACACGAGTAATTAAACTTTCTTATGGTATTTAATGTGAATTAGTAAAAATTAAGACGTATTAATTGGTTCATAAAATAATGCACATGTAGGATTTTATTTGGGTTAAAATTACATCAAATCCTTCAGCCCAAAAGGCCTTCTATTCATTAACCATAAGATTATAATTTAATTAGTTTACTTTTAATTAAGTTGAATATAAATGTAAAATTCTCTTATGATTCTAAAAATATTTTAAAAGTATTCTAAAGGAATTATTTTATCTTTTATTTATTTCTTCACGGATAGAGAATCTCAACCCCACAAAAATATCTGTATAAATATCAATTATATTAAAATATCGTGTTAGTCTTTTCTTAATCTTCGATGACATTAGAAATCACATGTGTAATTTATAATGTTACATTTACAGCATTAAACTTCATTTTCCTTATATTATATTATTTCATGAGTTAAATATTTAATATTACAAACATACTATTATTAGTATTATATGTTTTACTGTCTATTTACATCAACCACTGGATTAACTCATGAATAATTAATTAGTTAAATAAATAAAATAAACTCATTTATTTGATTCCTACCAACCATTTTCAAGCTTAAAAATGATTTGGCAGAAGAAAAATGGTAAAAGTAAAGTTGTCTAATCATAGAATTATTTATTAAAATCAATTTTATTTTAAATATTTTATATTTCCAGAAACAGCCTCTTGGTATTGGCCAAGAACAACGACCTCAATTCAATATGGACCCCAATAACTACTCCTCCGGCCCCTTCCGGTCCGTTTTCAGCAACAATCTAAAAGAGATGAAAGCAATCCAGGGCAATACAGAAATTTCGTATCAAACCCTATCTGAAACTCCACGAGAGACCAATAGAACTTAAAGAAAAACGTTACCAACTGATTAAGTTACCAAAAAAGGGGAGGATATTTTCGACATTCACAAGTTGATGGTATTCTCGATATTATATCAAACATAAGGGGACGTTTCAAGTCTCCTACATATATAAATTAACTGACTCCGCCTCTCTCTCATTCTCTCCCCTTCCTCCTCTAGTTTTTACATTTCAATCTCTGTCTCTCTCTCTATCTCTCCAATCTTTCAATTCCTCTCAACGCCGTCTATATCAGGCCGCGCCGCCTCTCGACCTCTGTCCGTACACCAAGATCCGGTAATATTTTCCGATTTCCGGTAATCTGTTTCCGGATCCATATTTAACCTCGGAAGTCCCAAACCTAATCACTCCTCCTGTTCTCCTCATCTGTCTCTTTCGTTTTTCATTTTTAACATTTAAAATATTTTAGTTCATTTTGTTGCTTTTTGTTTGATTTTTAAATGTTTTAAAATGCCCTCCGGCTGTTTTACGTTCTTACCCTTCACCTTGACGGTGTTTACTTTTGCCATTTACTTTAACGAAATTAGCTAGGGAGTCTGTCATAAACACGTGTAGGCATTTTAGTTCACTGCTCGATGAAACCTGATTTTACACTTTTACCCTTGGAGAAAGTTCAAATTTCTTATTCCACAGTTGTGCCCAAAAATTTAAACCTTCGGTTTTACTTTGATATCCCTGTGAAACAGAAAAAGTTTAAAAAAGTTTTAGTCTGACGTGGCATGTTTGAGATGAGTCACCACCCACGAAGGATTTTGACACCTGGGGCGTCGAGAAAGCGAAAAGAGAGAGAAGTATTTTACTCATTGAAGCAGTCGGCTTCAACTCAAGCCGCGGCTAATGCAACACATGCTAAAGCGGTTTCCTCGGAGCCGGTTTGTTCTAATCGGCTATTAGCCGGGTACATGGCTTATGAGTTCTTAACGAAGGGGACTTTATTCGGTCAGAAGTTCGATCCAGCTCGAACTGAAGCTGTGGCGTTGGTGGGGTCGGCAGTGGAGTCGAAGAGGGTGAAGGCGGAAGTACAAGAGCAGGCGAACGTGGTCAAGGAGCACAAAAGTTATGCTGATGTGGCAAGCATATTGAAGACGGATGGGGCCCACATCCCAGGGATAGTTAATCCTACTCAACTGGCTCGGTGGATCCAGATGTAACCTGTTTGGGATTACGTGGCTAAATTCCATTGGCCAGAAAACTTCGTGTCCACGTACACGAATGTCTATCTCTCTCGGGCTCTCCGTCTGTCGAGGTGGTGAGTGAGTTTGTCTCGTGAGCATGAGGATTGAATGGGCGGAATTCATGGAATTGGAATCTCTCTATATATCTCATTTAGTAGTAGTGATCTGAATGATCATTTGTGTGTTGTGGAATACTTTTGTTCTTGACTTGTTTAATTGTAGGACGTGATATATCCTAGTTAATTTACGTATGGTTTTCATGCTCGTGGTTATCTATAATTTGCATGCATGCATGTTTTGGTGTTAACATTGATCATAGCATGTGTTCATACATATTCATATATCTGCATGCAGACGGTAGATATCTTAACGAAGATACAAGACTAATTAATTACAGTTATTGGCTTGATTTGTGTTTTTAGTTCTAAACCATTACTGATAAGACTTAGTTTGCATGGTGATTATGATGCATCAGTATTTTTGCCAATTGGTTTTGATTCATTTTTCTTGGCTGGTCACTGAATTTGATGTGTAAATGCGATTATCCGTTCGAAGTAGATTTATATATGTGATTTCTCGTTGATGAGAGTTTATTAGAGAAGATGTTATATATAATTCTTTATAATGGTATAAAAATGGTTGTTCATGGCGTACAGAAACGAGTCTTGGAGCTCTTGGTTCATTTAGATTTGTATGATATCAGTGATAAAGATGATAACTAGGCCAACCTGCTTTCTTTTCGGCTGCCTCCACTATTCGTCTGGAAATGGAAAAACAAAAGAAAAAAAAAAACCATGTAAATTTTAAAATGTTTATTGCTTGTTTCTTTCGAGAAAGAAACTTGTATGTGGTCGGTATAAAATCTAGTTAGCCTGATCTTGAAGATACTCAAATCCCTTCCAGGGATTTCATTAAGACACGTTATTGAAAACTTTTCTTAAACTGCTAGAAATAAAATGAGAAAAGAAACTTGTGTAAAATCTGATATCCTTGATCTGTTAAAACTTATGTAGGACAAAATTGTTTAATCTGTCAGCATTTAAAATCATGTTACTGGCGCAAGAGTTAAATTGATTACTTGAAATTGCATCTGATATTACTGTAATAATCTGCAAAGACTGTCAGAGCTTATCTCTTCTGTGTAATTAGAAGATGTTCCTTTAATGCATGGAGCAGTCACACCTCAATTTGATTTTTAAATTTGATATTATATCATATGGTTTGGTTAATGTCTTGTAGGAAAAGGGTGTCATCGAATGAGTATTTAGGTGTAGGAAAGTAAGTTTGACAAACAAGCTATAGGCTTTTCTTATATTAAGGAAACTGTCTTTCTTCAGGAAACCCAATGAAGAAGTTTTCGAGAATATATGAATTTTAAGGAAATTTCGTATTACTCCCCAACATCTTTTTATTTCACACTTTTAACATTCTTATTTCTTAGTAAATAATTATTATTATTTACTTCTTTTTTAAAATATAATAAATAAAAATATATCTACTGTTGCTTTTATTTTTAATTTTTATTTCTTTTTTATCATCGGGATGTCCAAGTCAATTTATGTACACCTTAACTAATCTCTTCGAGTTTTGGAATTGTCGACTGGATAAAAACCCCAGTGTCTATCTTTCGGGATCCTGAAACCACCGACCGGGTAAGAGTCTCTGTGGCCATCTCTATTAGTGGCTGAGGAAACTCAAACTCAAGAGTTTATAAAATATCTTTTTACTCTTTTACCATTAGGTTATCCAGTGACGGTTACTGTTGTCTTTATTTCTTTCTCTCACAAATCATGTCTTTTAAGTTTTAAGTAGACTGATGGTTGGACTGATACCTAATGTAATTTCGTGATCGTCGATCAAATAGTTGGTTTGATTAAAAAATATTTATCTTAGCAGTGAGATGAGATGTATTTTACCCAATACCAGTATGTTTATTCTATGCAAAAGTTAATTTTTATTTATTTATGTACTAATAAAGTAGTGTTGTTCTTTTCTACTTGCCCCTTCCTTTTCATTTCCGATGTCATTGACATTTTTGTCCCCATTCCGTCAGAAATTGGCTTCTCAGCTTCTTTAATTTGTCTTGTTATAATTTCAGTACTTTTCTAATTACCAATTTAATGTTGAGATTAAGTGTAATAATAATAATAATTTGAAACAAGTCACCGTTGGAGAAAATATTTTATCTAATTTGACATAAATTTCTATTTGAAGTGTAAATATAATTTTAACTTTATAATATGATTATGTAATTGGAACTGAATATAATAATTTTTTATTGAAGAGATGAGAGAGGCTAATCAGTATCATTAGGTTGAAGAAAAGGAGCTGATACATAAATAACACCTATAATAAGTTTGGGTCACACTATAGTAAATTAAAAATTTGAAATTCAAAGTTAAATATAGCCTAACCCAGTAATAAACCAATTAATTACTGCAGCTGTTGGCAAATTGGAGGAGTTATTAGTGTCATTTTGGTAAGGGTTTAAATGGAAGGAGAACAAATATGTTGATGTGGCATAAAAATGTCAACAGCTTAGGTTGCGTGACATAAATTTTCATTGATTATGGCAGATTAATGGGCGTAAGACATTGATGTTTGATTATGACTTTTAACGCTTCACAATAGTTCAATACCATAACAATTGGAGAAATAGGATGATCATTTTATTTTCACTATGACGCAATTAATAATATTATACTAAAAAAGTAATCAAATCTGTATATATCTATATATAAACTTGTGCATTATTATCATGCTTTCATAAATTAGTATGAACAATTAACTAATGTTTAATCCCAAGGGATTGGTCTAGTAATCAAAAAGGTTTGTTCTTTTTATTGATTTTTTAAGTTCAAATTACCTTGAAGTCATTTACCATATTTATGATTTACCTCGAATATTGAACTTATAAGGTATTCTATGAGCCTTAGGGATCAATTGATGTAAGCTAGACCGAACATTCCAATTAACAAAAAAAAAAAAAAAAAAATATTTAACTAGTGTTCCCCCATGGGACCCTAATCACCTCATTTAGACCCCTTAAACAGTTGACTGTCTAAATTTGTAAATGTAATTTCAATAATACAATTCTGTCATGCTCAATTGAGGTTTTTTTTTTTTTTTAACTTTTTACGGTAAATAACATTTTAACCCTCAATATATCACAAAAGGACATTTCCCCCTTGGTTTTGGAACCAGCCAACCTTACCCCCATATTTCGAACGAAGGTTTAAAACGTAACCGTATAAGGGTAGTCTTATCAATTCATAATTTAGATAAAGTTTTCTGTCACCATAATGTTATATGTGTGAGATTAATTGATAAGATTGCCCTTTCATGGTTAAGATTTAAATTTTTAACGTCTGAATTCAAACACAAGATTAATCTTCCACGACACCATAGTAGTTGGCATGTTAACATCAACAAAATTCTCTACTCTTATTATAAATGATAACAATTCATTCAACTAAGTTAATTATGCAATGACATAATATTTGAGAAGTTTTTCCACTGAATAAGAGTCCTAAACACAAAGAACACATAAATAAAACGAAACGAAACGAAACACTTCCTCCTCCCTCTAGTCCTTCTTGATTGCAACAGATCTTGCTTTCAAATTGAGGAAGATAGACCTGGAGTTGACAGGTAGATAAAACGTGTGTTGCAACGAAAGAAAATTGTGCATCATTACATTAAGAGTGCTAGATAGCGAAGATGTACGTGCGTGCAATGTTATCATATCTTTTCAGCATGCATCAGATTATTCAACTTTCATATTGGGGAAAAAACTTCAGTAGAATTTCAAATTGTATGATTAAGAGAGCTGAGAGTAGAAAAACCAAGATACTTTCAAAGACGTATATGCAGAAGTGAAACTATAATGACAAATTCAACGTATATGCATGCAGCAATACAGTAGTTGCAAGTAGGCTTATTAGTGGTTTCAGCACCGAATGAAATGTTCCAATTTCTAAAATCAGTTTCGTTTTATTAATCATTAATCTGCCAGGGAAAAATTATGTACATAACCCCAGACCACTTATCCTTCCAAGCGAGAGAAACAAATTAGCATGTGTTGATAGAGGGGTGAATTGATTACAGAAGAAAGGAATCTAAGCAGAAGGACATAGAATACGCACCAGCATGAAGCAACAAAGCTAATAAATAAGACGCGGAACTGCAGTGGGACATATCGGTGGTTTATCCAACCAATTATAGGCGAAATCTGCAAGTCATAAGCATCATGATTTATTACATTTGCATGCCAGACATCAATTGCTTTGTATGTGATATGAAAATTTTTTATCTTTGATTTTGTACCTTCCAGGCAGTAAATTGAACAGAAGGGTAGTCCTTCCGAACTTTATTCCTGACTAGACCCCATGGTCTCCCTGCAATATGGATAAGAACTTTAACATACAAACAAGTAGTTGATTACATTAACAAAAATTAATGCGCTGTTTTCAAGAACGAAGTTACTTTCATCCAACATCCTACGACATAGGCATTCTTATGAGGTACTAAATTGGTTAAAAGCAATTGGTTAGGCTTTTAATAATGAGCACAAAAATTTGTGTCAATGCCTACAGAGCATGCAATGATATAGAGAACTTTGGGCAAACTGTTTGCAGGACAAAATAAAATTGAGCATGACAAACTAAATGTGAAAATTTTCAAAAACATGTGAGATTTGACAATCCAATGACATTGGCAAAGATATCCACAAATAGTAGGAGAGAATAATCTGATTCTCTATTGTTGGTCAGTAAACCACAACAGAAAAAGTAAGTTAAGAGCGTTTGCATTCAAACTTTTCAGCAAATCTGAGCATCAGATTCTCAAACACTAAAGTGATCCCACTCACTAACCGCTTTGTCCCATCTTAGAAGATGAACACATTCTCAAAACAGTTGAAGTCATGTTTTCTTTTGGGCAAACATTTGGTCAGGTTTTTTATACCAAAACAAATTGTGAGTTCAGAAATGTGGAGGATAATTTTCTAGCAAAAAACAGAAATATTTTTGGAGAACAAAGCCATATCCAAAGAATCAAACATTTTCTTATCTTTTAATGGCAAAATGTAATTCCACCTTATGTTACTCTTCCTAGTCCTTGCATTTCTTTTCTTTTCCTCTTTTGAGAATCCAAGTTCTGAATTTATTAGTAAGCAGGATTTCAGTTTTCAATTTGAAAGTTAAAGAAAACTTCTGTTAATTCACTTAAGCAAAATCTGGTTGACAATCAACCATAGATAGTTTGCAATCAAATGATTATAATCTGTTCCCTAAATTTGAATTACAATCAGGACCAGCTAAATAAGTACTAAACAACCAAATCAAATTTAAAAATCCTACTAATTATATTTCATCCACTTTTAAGAAGAAGACCTGAAAACAAAACTTTGGGACTTCTAATTTTGTAAATATTAAAGACCTAAACTTGTTCAGCAAATCATTATTCAATCTATGATTGGTAAGAAGACAAACAGCTGATGCATACATTTCATCTTATTGGCCTCAAAAGAACACACTCAACTACAACTGTGCAATTCAAAATAATTTTTTATTGATGGCTAAGTTCAAAACCACAAACACATGTGGTTCTTAGGACGTTTTGAAACTTGCAGTTAAGGAATTGATGATTAACTTCCACCTCAACTACAATCGTGGCTAATTTCTTTAAAAAGATAGCAAAGTGGAATTAGGGAAAGTCAACAGTTTCAGTAGTATGGAATTCGGAACAAATGACCCTGTTCACTTCTTCATAAATCAAAGTAATCAACAATTTTGAAAATAGGTCAAAACAAAAACCAATTGCAACAACAGCCAAAATGAGAAGAACAGCAACAACTAAAGAGCAGCAACAAAGATACTACAGATGGGAATGTTGTAACATCACAAAAAATAAAGCGTCAACTCCAACACCCTGAATAAAAGCAAAGCTCATGCGTTACAGAGATGGAAAGTAGAAATGATTACACTTATGCAATCAAATTTTGTAGATACAGAAGCAATGATAAACACATCAGGGATGAAACATGTTATGGCAAGAATGAATTTTCATAAGCACTTACCTTCAACGAACAAGCCAATGTACATCATGAAAAGAAAGTTGTTCCAAGGAGAAATAGTTACTTGTTCCAATAACACCTAATCAGTCAAAATTTAAATTTTCAGAACTTAATTTAGAAAATTGTTGAGAGGCATATAATGGGAACGAGTACAAAAAGACCATATCAAACACTGAAACAACATGAAATAGTCATGGAAAAGTATAGATTTTCAAACAAAGGAAATACCTTTTTGGCAACAGTTTTGTTATCCTTCTTTCCCTTGAAAAGAATATCCAACAATTTGTGAAAGAAATGCCCAAATGGTCCTCCATATGCAAATCCATAAAACTGCAAAACCAATTTTTTGATCACCGCTCAACAAGATCATTATTAAATCTGACCCTCAAAGTTACAACTAATTCAACAATCAAAATATCAGAAAATTAATTTTCCTTCATTTTCTTGGCAGCCAAACGGAGGGTATTCAAAGTCAACGTACCATAAGGAGAAGCATTCGTCTCAGTTGAAGCTTCTTGATCCCAGAAATCTTCTGGGCAACTGCATCGCTACACCCAGCTAAAATACCAGCTGTAATAGCCTGAAAACCCAACAAAAATCAATTCAACCCCATTAAAACCCCCAAACACAAAGATATAAAACAACAAGATATCGAAAACCAACTTCAAAATAAACCCCCCGATAAATGAAAAAAAAAATCAATAAACAAAAACTCAAAAATAAAAAAAAACATGGGTATTGATGAGGATCAAGAATAGAATAAAACCTTGGTCCTCAGTGGGTGTACTTGGAGTTGTATAAGATATTTTCTCCAGGCTTCTTTAGCTAAATCAGACATGGTTGGTTAAAGGGGCGTGAAGTGTGATCAACCTTCCTACTCAAGGACCCTTAACTGTTTCTCTCCAAAACTTTGGAAAGGCGAAATCTTGAGAGAGAGAAGGAAGATTGGAAAGAGAGTCAGAAATGTTGTTTCATTTAAAGTAATGAGAAGAAGGTGGTAAGTGGCGGAGACGAAGACATTGAAACATAGTTTATTATAATGCTGCAGAGCTGCAGAGGCATCATATTCTTCGTCAAAGTCTTGCTACAGCCTACATCAAATCATTAATGTGTTTTAAAACATTCAGTTTCTATCACGTTGATTTTTCTTTGGAATTTTGCTGTGTACGTATGTGATGTCGTATATCTTTTTTTAATAATTTTAATTTACAATAAATTCGTGTTTAATATTTTAATTGCAATATTTCATTTAGGTAACTAAAAGAAAATAAAATTCAAGAACAGCTAATTAAATATTCCAATTAAAGCTGGGTATGAGCGGTATCTGTATTTATAATTTTTTTTTTGAGTTTTCTTAATTCTTTCGAATATTGAAACCAAATTGAGTTTATTAGTGATATAATTGTTTAGTTGACCTAAAAATAGTATAAAAATTACTGTTATCTAATAATAATTAACACAGATCTTATTTATCAAATAAAATTCTTATTTAGTTATCGAGATGGGTGTCCATCCAGCTCAAGTCATGTGGCATTTGGTTATATTTACTCATTCTTTATGTGTCAAAAACAGAAAACTTCCAAAAAAAAAAAAAATATATATAATTAAAGTAGAAAAAAAATCAAAGAAAAAAATTAATTAGGTTTGAGTTTATTAAAAAAAAAATTGTACATAAAATTTGTGTGTACGATATTACTCATTCATTTGTAATTTATATGGTGAACCAGAAAATGGTCGATATATAATATAGTTAGATGAAGTGGTAGAAAATGACAAAAATATCCCACAAAATAAAGAGGAGATAAAAAACGTGATTACACGAAAAGCATATCAAATGGAACAAGCAGTTGTGGCTTGTGAAACACATTTCTGTCGAAAAGGACAGCTCAACTGACTAGTCAACAGTCAACGCCCGCCTTTGCCACCTTTGACTTTGAGGTTAATTTTAAAAAAGAAGAAAGGCGCATAATTTTTGAAATACAACCCTAACACTTTTATAATTTATAGTTTTAAATCATAGGCGGACCAAGTTATAATGACCGGGGGTTGAAACCCTAAGAGATTAGCGTGGGCCATGGTGGTAAAGAAAGTTTACTCAATTTCTTAAATTCTTAGGATCATCTACCATAATAACATTGTGATTTATCTAATCTTTTAGATTTGTAGGGTGTTTAATAAACCTTAAAGATTAGTTGAGGAATACGTAAGCTGACCCGAACACCCTAAGTATAAAAAAAAAAAAAAAAAAGTGGGGGTTGATAACCTTACTCAAAAAATTTTCTTTCATTAATTTAGCTGATTTTTTCTTTAACCCCCTTTTATTTGTATTAATATTTTTAGATTTAATCTCCCTCATTTACTTTTTCTCTGTTTTATAATATATAATTTGCCACCTTTAACATTAATTCCTGGTCTGCCGTTGCTTAGACTCTTGCATCTGAATGATGTTTGTGAAAGGTAACTATTATAAGGGTAATACAATAAAAAAAAAACAAGTTTTCTATTCCCCAATTGTTTTATCAAATTGTTAAAATTTAATATTTTTAAATTATTTAATATTTTAACCATGTGTCTAATGTCAGTTATTAATTTCTTTTTAATGTAGTAGAAAAACAAAATAAGTGTATATTAGTCAATATATCAAGTTTTCTTTATTGCATTGTTTATTTTACTTTTATACGAGTTATTTTTCACAAACATCATTCAATTACAAGGGTATAAGTTTTCATTATGAAACCTGTGGATCTCTTTGTTGTTTCACTAAACCTTAGGGGTGTCCAAATAAAAACCTCTTTAAAAACCAACTCTCTGTTAACTTCTTAATTATAAGAGAGAATACTTGATATCTAATAAATTTAATTCTATTAATTTTCATGTTAAAAAAATGATTTTAGAATTATAGGGATTCAATTTTTTTTTTTTTTTTTAAGTACTTGATCATCAATCAATTAGATAATCAATTTTCTCAACAATAAGTTGCAGGAAGCACTTACTGCAACAAAACATAAAGAATGGGTAGGTAGAATAGCAAGTATGAAAGCAATCAAGCGTGAAGCGAATAAAACAAAGCAGAAATTGGAAACCCCTTTGCAATCTTATATATATAATATAATCATCTAGTTTACACGTATCTCAACTATTTTTCTTAAGGTCTTAGAACTATTGGCCAAATAAAAACTCCAATAATTATCCTTATTAATATTTAGAAAAACTCAAACTCAAGAATTCATATAATTTCTTTTACTTTCTTTTACTTTTTTATCATCAGATCATCTAATAATGATTAATAAAGTATATTTTTACACTTTAGTGTTTGACATAGCTTTTACTCCTTATTTGAATAAACATTTTTTACTCTTTTTTTTTTTTTTTTTTCCCTACACTCTAGTGTTTGGAATAACTTACGTTTTATTTTGCAGTGCAAATATCCTCTTTGATAGCATTTGCCTCTAAGGAATCTCTTTCCTACGCCATAATGGTAAGTCTTTTTTATCTCTCTAGAAGTATCAACAAATCCAAAAACTTAAACCAATAAATGGTGAAGGAATTCGAACAATTCAAAGTTTGACACAGTTCCCCAACTGAAAAAATTGTCATCTAATTCTGGTCATCTGCTCTGGTTTTAACAATCACAACAGGACACTCAGCATGCTTCAAGCAATATTCATTTATGCTAATGCTACTACGCACATTACGCCTAAAAACCCTGCAAAAAATATCACATCAACAATGTTTAATTCATATATTATATAAATATTATATTTTAATTTATATAATAGATATATACCTTTGAAAATAACCAAGTTTTGGAGTAGTTCCCATGACAAGGAGATCCGGATTGACTCGTTTCACTTCATTGCATATCTCTGTTTTAGGATCATGCCCAAGTCTGATCTCTGAGCTGGAACCAACCTAAGAGCAATAACTATTTCGAATTAAATCTATATCAATAAAACAAAAAAATAAAAATAAAAGTAGGATTTGAATGATAATAAATCCATTAATTACCGAAATCATCTGACATCTGCAGCCAAAATATTCCATCATTTTATCCGCTTGGTAATCCTTTGTATATGCTGTCCAAAAATTCATTTTACCAAATAATTATCAGATTGTGTTTAATTAATTATGGAATTGACTTGAGAAATTTAATTACTTTAATTATACAGAACAGAATAATTAAGACCAATTTTACTTAATTAAATAATTCAAAAGAAGACTTTAATTTCTAATGAATTTCTTGATTATCCGTCTAAAACGCAGAATAAAGATTATGTAACAATTTTGTTTCCATTTAATTTCTTGGAAAGTTGTATAAATTCAAGATTTAACTACTTTTCTCCATTTTCTAGAGAATCAAACAGATAAATTCCATTTTCTCGGGAAACAAACAGAAAGTTATCAAAAATAGAAATAAGGAAGAGAAAGAGATTATAAAGTACGTACGAGAATCTGGACTGTGGACATTGAGGAATTGAAGGTCGAAACGAGTAACGTTAGTGCGAACGATGTTCTGCAGAATCCACTCGAACACTGCTCTGCTGCTTTCCGAGGCGTACGGGTAGCCTTCGCCACTGGACTGAGTCAGTTTCACCGCCACCAATATCCGAGTCTTCTGGTTCTCCATATCGAATTAACTCACTCAGTAAATGAGTAACGGAGTCACCGAGTGAGTCAACTCGCGCGCTCTCTCTCTCTCTCTCTCTCTCTCTTCTTCTTAATTTTCTTGCTCAGGTTTGATATTAATGCTTCTTGATTGCTCTAGAAATTAATGAAGAAGCAATGATTTATATAGGGGCGTGCTGAGAGTAACTGTGATTATATGGTGGTGTTTGCTATCGTGAGCCGCCTAATTAGTTATGTGTTCAGCGTCCACGGCCAGACCGCCAACTTCAGTTTCAGAAATAATGGGTGCACAGGGCCCATCTTCGGGTTATTGGTAAATTTCCCAGAATAGCTTTCTTCGTCATCATAGAGATATTATACAAACAAAGCTTAGGCGGTCTGCAGCCTTCAACAAAATTGGCAAAAGTAAAAATTATTTAAAAGTAATTATCTCTAATTCTTTATTTGAAGTGACTTGATATAAGGTAGGATTTATATTAAATTTCAACAAGGTTTTGTAGATACAAATTCCATATTCCTTATAGCCATGAAGATGATATGCAGAGTATCTAACCAACAGTATTTAAATTTAAGACCATGCTTTTTAACCACACATCTCAATACTCATTCTACCGTTTAACTATTCAATAGTGAGTATATATCAACATCATATTGTTTATAAAAAAATAAATTATTATATATCAATACATATAAAACTAACACATATGAAACACTCATAATATTTAATAATATGCTCTGAGTTAAGAATTAAATACATGAGACAAAATTAATATACAAAGACAGGAAAGACATACCCAAGTAAAGACTAGTTTTTTGTGAAGAGCCTCCGTTAATCTTTTTGTGCTATTTGTGCCTTTTTGGCTTTTCTTCTTAATTGGATAGATACATTTGTCTTAGTTGTTTTGCTACATCAATAATTGTTGGCCCTTCTTCTGACGATATACAGACACATTTAAATGCAAGATCTATAAAGCTTCCAATTGCTTCTCCTTTGCATCTCCAACAATTAAGGGATCTAAAATCTACTTAACCCTATTATTTACAAAGTATTTCTTCACATCATAAACTAAATAAAACTTATTACCCTTTTCACAACGCAAATAATCAGTTATTTCTTGTCCTGTCAAAAGCACAAATAGCAATACATCAAAGCAAAACACATCACACTTCTCATTGAAACAACCCCGGGTAGTCACATACTCAGGAGCAACAAATCCCATTGTTCCTCTTCCGACGTCTTTTATGTGAGTCTCGCCTTTAGGAATAGACACAGATAGCGAAAAATCAAATAATTTAACAATATTTTGTTTGTCGATTAAGATATTCCATGGTTTTATAATTCTGAAAAGAATGGGTTTGGCGAATCTAAAGTGAAGATATGCAATAGCATTAGCTATTTCTACTGCTATCTTTAACCTATTTGTAAATAGTAAAGGCTTGAAACAGGGATGAGAGGGACGATGATTACGATCAGCAAGAGTTTCGTACTCTATTGATTCAAAAACTAATATAGGAATTTGAGTCTCTAGACAACATCTGATCAACTTCAAAATACTTTTGTGATTCAATTGTGATGCAAATAAGACGTTGAGACAATACATTTATGTTTCAAAGAAGTCGTCAAATTTCATCACAGAAACTTGGCGGTCCCGTAAAAACCCATCATACAATCTATAGCCAAATCCATTGAATATAATTTTCCCCTCATGGAAGTTATTTGTGGCTCTCTTGAGATCTTCAATGGAGACAACACGAAAAGGATTAAACCTACCGTTACCAACGGCAATTACCTTTTCTACCAAGATTTTCCCATTCTTCATTAAAAATGCCTTCTTCTCTGCCTTTTGCTGATACTTTTTTGTTTTAAAGCACCAAATCATCTTTAACCTATACACAGAATCACAACAACCACTTTCACTTTATGGACCATGAAGAGGAATACTTCTAGGAAACATAAAAGTAATAAGGAAATGATAGGACTATTATCTCTGCCCTCCCTAGAGGTTTAAGGAAATATAAACTAAACCCCAATAGTATTAGAAATCATCTGCCACCTCCCTTTGCATTTCATAACATTATCACTTACCCTCCTCTAACCATGTTGATTTTGACTGCTAGATTTCATGGTTAAAAGGAGATAAGTGATGGTTTTGCCAAATCTGAGAGAAGGTTATGGATGATGAGAACATTTCTCATATAGGATCTTGCTGATGTTTTCTGAACTTCAAGGGAGGTCAGGGATAATAACCCTAAAGGATATTTTAAACAGTTAAACTGATTAATAATAATACTATTTTTCTAGAGTTGAATATTTATGAATATTATTCAAAAATTTTATTAACAATATTTCTAAAAGTTCCGTAAGTTCAATAGGAGCAAACTATGCAGACGAAGATCAGTCCCTAGTGTGAAAGTAAGAACATAGTTTTACTGTATATATGCACAATTTCTCTAAATCTAGAGATAAATTGTTAATAAGCTAACTGATAAGAGATTTAATTTATATGTAGCAATGGAAGAAAATATACAAACGACATGATCAATTCTATCTAAATGGAAAAAAAAAAAAAAAAGCAGCGGCTAACAAGAATGCACCTGTACTTGATGGCCAGTTCAGGTGTTAAGAGTACAAGAAAAACGACGGAGGCCTGAGAAAAGATGGAGCTCTGCAACTGGGACCTGAACAAGAACAAATAGAAGAGACATACAAGAAACTTGAATACTTCAAGTCTAGATATTGGAAGGTCAACAATTAATTGTAAAAGCAATTAATTTAGCACTCTTCAGTCTTCACTTAGAATCACAAGAATAAAGCTAGTATTAGCTGTCAAAGTTTCCTTAGTTTTTACTCTATGAGAGAGTTCAACAAGTCAACTAAAAAGAGTCAACCGTCAACCTACTCCAAGGTCAATACCGGTAGGAGACTTTCAGGAATCAGATTGAAATTTAAAAAAATAAAAATAAAAGTATTTATTATTAATAAAATAGAACCTTAAAAGAAATTACTCTATACCTAGCGAAACTGAAAAGAACAACGATCAAAACATCAATTTAAATAAACAAAAACAAAAACAAAAATAATAATTAACGTACCAAGTGTTATATAAGGAATTTAACCAACTCCAAGGGAATACCAATAGGGGACTTAATGCTTATTAATTGTTAAATACCGTATCTCAAACCTTGCAAACTTGAAAGACAGAATGTACCCTTTTTTTTTGGTTTAAATGGCTGTAAAATAAATAAATAAAAAAGTGAATAAAAAATTCTCCAGATGGCAACCAATCTTATTGAAGCAAATAATCAATGGTATCAACATTTGGAGATATATAGATAAAAGTTTTCAGCTAAGAAATCTGACATTAAGACATTTGCTCATCCAAAATTCAAATTGTAAATCTATGTTTAATTTTATGTACAAAAAGTATGCAGAATATGCATCTTTTCAGTTGTGTAAAAACAATGTGAACGAAAGCCCTTCTCATTTCCAATGAGCCAACAGGAGGTGCTAGGAAGATAGCTGAACCTATTTCTTCAATTTGAGCTGACTAGGCTTTCTTTTATCGTTGATGAGGTAGAAAAATGGTGCCCTGTCAGAGAAAATTCTTGAACCATCTTGGGTTGTAGACTCATACTTCCAGGCCGGTCCAAGAAGCCATGACATTGCAGTTCCACCAAGCAAGCCCCCTAGCTGAAATATTAGATGTCACATATGCATTCATACACATGCATAAATAAATTGTATCAAATATAGAATAATGAAGGATCGCTAAATGAAAATCTCTATGACAATATTAATATAAGATGATCACACGAGAATAAATTGTTTGAAGGGATTTAACAAATTACATTTATTCCACAACTATTTAAAAATTTGGACCATCAATATACCATGTATTAATATCTTAATGGCTTACATGGCATCAGGATATCACATAAGCATCTATTAGAGCACTCCACAAGCTGCCATATGAGGATTCAACACAAGAGGGAAGAAACCTCATACATAGGAACTCAGCAACATGTTAAATGTCCCCAGTTGGAAGTAGCCAAGAAGGGCATAGGGAGACACATGATTGACGATTCTAAAGGATTGCTTGAAGAGTCTTTGATTTAATACTAACAACTAAGTATATCTAGGGGCTTTTGATGTGCTTCCAAGAACATTACATCCTAAATGTTATTTACATTTGCAAGTCACTTTTTGTCCTAAATGAATCAACGAAACATCAAGTTGCTGGTTATAACTCATCATAAACCACAGATATTCTTAATGGTTGTGAGACATTTGAAACACAAAATAGCTAACGATTCATCTCCATGATATTCCACACTCTCTTGAATTGTCTCTATTCATTCTCTCACTCTCAATTCATACTTTCGACCATGTAAGTCCTCAATCTAAGTACAGAACACTAAGCCCTCAATCTAACTGTAGAACCACAAAAAACAATAGCGATTTTGCAACTCCCTGAAGTAAAAAAGGTAACATGACTTAATCAGATCTAAATCTACCAAAGTCCACTGGATGTCTCCTATAACTTATAGAATATCCAATGTTTGTACCATATTATGAAATAAGTCAGCATATGCTTCAATATATAAAATGTCCAAACAAATACAGAAAGGTTTGGAGGAAAAAGCAGCCAATATGGATGGCCCTTACCCCATAAAGTTAAGGCATCTCTAAGATGTTAACCAGTCACAGTCCATTCTCATATTTGTATGGAAGAAATTTCACATAAACACAAAGCAAGAGAAAGAGAGAATCATATACTTACATGTCCCCAGTTATCAATGCCTTTGAATTGAAGCCCAATCACCTGCATCAAATGCTCAATACCTCTTAGTAACACAGGCACATGAAATTTCATATAGATTACTTAAATGGATTTTTAAGAATTGCAAATATTGACCAAGTCACTGTTTGACCCCTTTCCTGAAAACGTCATAAAGATCCAGATCATACCATATTAAGGAAAATCAGTTGTGCTATGTGTTGTAGATCTTCTCTACCACGTCCACTGATACCTCTATGCCTCGTAACAAACACAGCAAGAGATCCAACCTATATCAAACATAAAAAATATCAGCAGATGAGAAAAGAATCAATTACCTTCGAATCATGCGATAAATCTAAGGTACGAGAACCTTGAGATTCACAGGTCCAAAACTATATTTTATAATTTTAAGGTTAAATATTCTGCAGAATCCGTTAGTTTTTATTGCGGTTTGTAAAGGAGGGAATGAGTTTCAATATAATACAATTTGTTTACAAATTCTTGCGAAGCAAATTTAAATAATAAATCAAGATTAAAATATCACATATCTGAAATTTTAGTAAACACTTCTACTGTTCATTAGTTCAAAATAGGTCAATCTAGGAGCAAATTTAAGCTGTAACATATATGAGATTGACCTTACTTTTTGAGATTGTAATGCCAGTGAGTTCCAATAGATTACAAAGTTCATTTATACATCCTTGCCAAAGCGTATGTTAGATAAAAAAAAACCTGAAGTCAGACTACATATAGTAATAAAGATGAATACAAGGATAGATAACATAGCATAAAAAAAAAAGGACATAATTCATGTAGAGCCATAGATGTTTCCAGGTTCATAAAAGGTGAAATTCTCCGGAGAAATATTAATCTTGAAAATATATAGTGGTGAACCTTATTTGGTCAGATTATTTGCTCTCTTAAGGTTCAACATAGTACTTGTGCACCTAAAAGGATAACTTCTTTTTTTTTTTTTTTTTTTTAAATAACTAAATAAAAGTTCAAAATGATTTACCAATCCAAAGATTGCTCCTGAAGCACCAACTGCAGGGGGCTTACTGAACCAGTAACTCATCGCTGAACCTGATTTCTTCAAACAACTGAGTCAGAACAACGAGTAAACAATTTCATTGCTTCTTGTAGTGAGTTTAGGAGATGTTACTTGCAATTGCTGAGGAGAAGTACACTGCAAGATATCTCCTAGGACCGCAAATACTCTCCATGGTCGGACCGATGGAATTCAAAGAATAAGAATTAACCTGTACCACATAAACTTTAATATCAACATACAAAAACTAGCACTAACAAGAGAAAAATTCCAAGCCATAAGCTTCAAAACATACCATAAGATGCACAACATTCGCATGCAAGAAGGAAGACGTAACAAGCCTCCAGAACTCTCCTTTGTTGATAAGACTATTAATCTGCGTACGAAACCAAAAATCAAAACTTCAATGATGAACACAAAATATTTCTAAACTTTCTTCAAGATCCCAAACATCTCACCTTAGCCCCCCACAACATCAACTTGCCCTTACTCGCCATTTGTGCAATATAAATTCTAGACAACAAAAACAAAGAGAAACCCGTTACACAGCATTCTTTATGCATATGAAAAATCACATTAACAAGCAATAACAACACTTGATTCTCACAACACATTAACTGCAAGGAGGGCATTAGTCCACTGCCTTCCGTTCCACAAATTACTCGTGGACGTCATCGATTGCGATATCCCCTCATTTCCAGAGTTGCTTCTAGAATCTCCTCCACTGAAGAAACATAAGCAAGGTAACCATTGGGAAGGATACGCACCGTTTCTGAATCGGAAAAAATCGGTTCCATTGAATTGAAAGGACGTTGAGCATAAATCCTTGAGTCGCGGCACATTACAGAGACGAGAGAGCTTCTGTTAAAGTGAAGCATATATATAAATTTCAATAAAACACGTTATTTCAGCATTTTTCCAAAGAAATTATATATTTAAAATGCTGCAAAATTGTAAATAAATTTTCTAGATTAAATGTATTGGTGATTTTAAATTAGAGAGAATGATTGGAATTGGAACCCTAGAAATTGGTGTGAAGTAAATTGAATTACCTTGAAGGAGGAACGAAGGCGAAAGTGATGAGCGAGGCGGAGACAAAGAAACGGCGTCGTTGTGGTAGTCAAATTTGTGGGTAAGAACAAAGGGTGATGATGAGAAAATGAAAATCCTCTTCCTGAATCCATCTTCTTCTTGCCCCAAAGCAAAACCAACTGAGATTTTGCCTTTGTCCTTTTGTTTCTTTTTTATTATAGAATATTCTTATAAACCAAAATTATTATTAAAAACCAAGCATATAGTAGGAATAAGAATAACAGCCAGTAGGTAGTGTAAGTGTTGGGATAACCATATTCATACCTGCCTGTGAAGCAATTTTTTCAACAACATAAACACACAGAATTGCATACAATACATCATATTTTGATCCTTGTGGTTGTTGTCTTTCATAAATTGCTATAGAATCAGCCAAGAGCGCCACCATGAGCCACCTATTTACTTCAAAACTTTGGCAGTTAAAACAAAAATTATTCATGATATATATACTCAATTTGGTAACTACATTCTATAAATTCTACCTATTTACTTCACAGTTAAAACAAAAATCATTCATGATATATATACTCAATCTTGTGAATATATTCTATAAATTTTAACGTGAGATTAAATGTGAGTATCTGATTACTGACTTTACAATTCTAAAATAAAAATCTGGCGATCGAATACTCACTTTTAATCCATACATTAGAAGTTTCAAAATATCTATATTTAATAATTTCCAAGTATATATATAGGGTTAACTAATTCTGATTATTTTTTATCGACCTTTTATATGATTTGACTTAATTATAAGCTAATATGTTTGATATAGAAAATAATTATTCGGATTTTCTAAAATTCAAAAAGAAAGTTTTCAATATTTTATACTAGTTTATGATGATTATTAAGTAATATTGTTGATGCAAGATTCTGTATAGACTATTAATAATAGATGTTATAATAATGTATAACAATGTTATTTATAATGTATAACAAGTCCTTGATGGAGGAAAGATACATATAATTAATTATTCCAAGCAGCCTTGGACTTGGATATAACAAATGAAATACTGAAAAACGATTATTAATTCGCAACCCATGGATTGGTAGGTATCTAATGAACCATCTTTGGTAGACACTCATAGACATTCAACAATGGCGTTAAGCCTTCATGAAAGCACTGCTACTTAAGCTGCTTGGAGGGTGGCATTTGTTGCTGCGGAGGAGCAGTTGGTGGCCCAATCCAACCTGTAAAATTACATTAATAATATGCTCTTAATTATAGTTGATACTTGATACCACCTTTGGAGGGGTCCAGTCCTCTTATGTTTGAGTTCAGCATATTCTTGGCAAAGAGCGCAAGGTTCACAGCAATCGTTACAAGAATCACCTGGCAATCCGAATTTGTTTCGTAGTCTTTTTCTGTAAGCGCATGAGATCGCAGCTAGTGGCATGAACATATTGATAACATCCCATATGCAAAACCTTCAGCCATGCAAGCTTATACAAACACACACACACACACACACAGTTTTGCCTTCACCTAATACTTCTGCAATTCGGCCAAAGGTCACACAAGGGAGCAAGCATGTAATGCAACCTGCAGTCAGAATTAACGTTCATTATTTTCCTTAATGCAAAATACTCTTTTAAGTTTCAACTTAAAAAGTACTGCATATATCTTTGTGATTTTGAAGGCCGGCTGGTCGAAGGTTCCTAGGTAATATAAATAGATATAAATGATCAATATCAAATATATGATGAATGTATTTTTTCACTGGAATTGACGTCCCTTGTGATTACAATAATGTTCATGTTCTTGAACATTCTTTGTTTTTATAGACAGCTAAGAAAAACTGGAAATCAACTTAGATTATCGGATGTGCCTTAATTTGGCCATGCTCCAATGCATGCAAAATTTGTCATTATCATAATTAATTAGTGAATTAAAATAATATAGAGATTAGATATTAATGTTGTAAACCACCCTTGGATGACTTGATGGTAAAAGAGCAAAAGATGATTTAAGTTTATATGATCTCTTGAGTTTGAGTCCTTATGACATTTAATAGAGATGGTCATTGGAATTTTTACCTGATCGATAGTTCTAGGATCCCAAAAAAATAATTAAAATACGTGCAAGTTAGCGTGACACCTCAGTTATTTAAAATAAAAAAAAAAAAGATATTAGTGGTGTATAATGGACATCCATCATTCTTATGGGCTTTTAGCGTCGGGTGAAGAAAAAATTCAAGAGACAGATGGGTTGGTGGCTGGGCCGAAAGAGATGGGTCGGCCATGCTGGTTCCGGCCAATTCTTATTGTAATTTTTTTGGTTAATAAAATAGAATAAATGAAAAAAAAAAAAGAGAAAGAATTGGTTTGTGAAAAGATTCCTCAAAAAAAGGAATACTTGAGAAACTGAATTCATTAATATATTTTATAGTGGTCCTTTTTATATTTTTAAAGCTGAAAAACAGTTAGTTATCATTTTAAGAATAATAATTCTTCATCACAAATTATGAGTTAAGAGTAATATATATAGTTAACCTTTGGAGAGATGGAGTCCTCTGTGTTTGAGTTCTGCATATAATTGGCAAAGAGCGCAAGGCTCACAGCAACAGCGAAGGATGCAATCGTCGCAAACATTACCAGGCAATTCGAGTTTCTTTTCTTAGTTTTTCTCTATGAACCCATAAGAGCAGCCAGCGATAACAACCCGTATACCAAACCTTCAACCATGCAAGCTACGATAATTAAGAACCCACAAAAATTAAGTTTACATTATTAATTAACCAAAATTCTGGTTATAAGTTTTAAAATTCAATAATACTAAATGTACAAAGAAATCTTTATACGATTTCTATACAAAGAGACATGACAAAAAATGAGTGAAATGATGAATACAAAATATTAAACTCATTATATTCATATTTTCATTCATTTTTTATTACATCATTTTTGCATAGAAATTTTCATAAGATTTATTTGTATATGTAGTATTATTCTTTAAAATTATATACACGTTTACAGCTTTGACTTTCATCCATTACTTTTGCAATTCGGCCATAAGTCACATATGACAGCAGGCATATTAATGGTACACTACGTGATAATATTACATGATACCATTAACATTGCAAAATCTACATAAAAATAAGTACGTTACTAGTTCATTATCATGATGTATTGCAGCTATATATTATTGTTCATTAATTATACATATATTAATTTGTGGCATATTAATGCATATGGAACGGAAACTTACATGTATGCGAGTCGTCTCCATAGGCACAAAATTCAGTCGACCATTTGGCCCTCAATAAAAAATTTGCTACGTCGAGGTTCCAAGGTTAAATAATGTTTATCTTTGTAAAATCCTAAATAACATTAAGTTTTAATTTTATTATTGAATATGTTGTGGTTTGGAATTTGGCTATACTCCAATGCAAAGAATATTTGCATTACCAAAATTTTATCATTGAATTAAAATCTTATAGAGCTTATGTAGCCATATAGCTATATTAATATTATACTAATGAAATTTCTTTTCAAGTTGTGTTTGTTTATATAATATTTTAATGGGTAATGTTATGCGTACTAACGGATTTTACTAATCAGTGTACTAACTTTTGTTAAAATTACATATGATACCCGTACTATACGTATGATATCCATATTATGCTTTAGGTTAGTACACTAGTTAGTAAAATCCGTTAGTACTCAAAGTATTATTGTATTTTAATAATGTAAATTTTTATTCTAAAGTTATTAGTTAATACGTCAAATGAACGAGAATTTCGTGTAAACTTACATGAGTGACACACTTTGAAAATAACATAAGTCGAAGTTGTTCGGTGAAAAGAAAAAAAGTTTGTATGAAAGACTTGAGCTGGGCTGGGCCGAAAAATTACTGTCTAGGGTCATATGGTCATGTGGGTGATAAAAGAAACTGGATGATTGAATGAAAATCCAGTTTATCTCTATCTATTTCTAATAGTAACTCTCTCAACACTATACTGTAGCAGGGTCATAAAATGACTCAGCTACAAAGTTATATATGTGAGTGCCTCATATGATGATTGTCACAACTAAATAATTATATATGTTATACAGTTTTCCAGTACAATGTACATAGAAGGATGTTTGCAAGGTTTATTCATAATTCCCATTTCCCACTGGCTTATTTGAATGTATGGATCGCCGTCAGCTTTACTTATTAAAAATGCGAGTGGATCAAGTGGATTGTCGCCTCAATGCTCAACTTGGTTAATCAATGAATTAATAAGTCATTTTGATTGTGAGGATATATACCATCATTTAGTTAAATGCTACAGAAGAGTACACTCATTTCTAATCCTTTAACAAGAAAAAAATAATCTTTTTATTATCATGGAAAAAATCCTATTTTCTGGTTTTTTTGGGAAATGATAAATATGTATAAAGAAAGAAAAATATACAAAAAAAAAAAAAAAAAAGAAGAGTATACCCTAAGAAAAGGTCAAAACTGATCAAAACGGATGTAACCATCTTTTTTGACATGCAAGGCAAAAAGATAGGCACAACCGCTAAAAAAAAGAGCATGCAAACTTTATAAAAAAAAAAAAAAAAAATAATAATAGAGAGAGGGGGCACAACACAAGCACTTTAAGGGAGCGCACATGCTCCATACAAAAGAGGCATGGGCACAAGCGCCCTAAGGAGCACACAGGCTCTAGAGACACAAAAAAAAAAAACAAAGCAAAATCAGTATGACAAGCACCAAATAGCTCTAAGTTGAGGAAGAATATCATACTTAGAGGCCAAGTTGCAGGCTCTATCTGGAACTAAGGTGAAAATCTCATCAATGACAATACGTTGAGTCTTGCTCTCTGTTATGCCAAAGGAAATAAAGGGCTGACGTGGGAAAAGTCACGTGAAGGGTGACCTGCTCCCGTCAGAGCAGCGCGCACACGTCAGACCTGCCAAGTGATGTGGAGCCCACACGCGTCCTTTTCCCTGCAACAAGTCATGGGATGTCAGCTTGGAAAAAGGGAAATGGGACGTAAAGCCAGATTATATACTGACAATCACACCAAACCACGGATTTAGTGATGATTATACGCTTCGATTCAGTATAAAATGGGGAAGACCCCTTCATTAAGAGGATTCGGCCATTTTTTACATAAAGCAACAGAAATCACTCTCTCTCTCTCTTTTGTAAACTTCTCTTTGACTTTTTCGTCTGATGTAAGTCAGCTCGCGACCGCGACCTGACACCCACTAATATCAATGCAAATCAGTGGACGTAGGACTTGCTATCTTAGCGTCCGAACCACTTAAAAACTCCCTCAATAGTTATTTTACTTTTCGTACATTCCATTTTGACGTGCATCGAACAGCCAATCGGCATTATACACGTAAAAATTCGTTGGTGTAAAATTGAGCATCAACACTCTCATAATTAAACACTCAGTTATTCTGTTTCCATTGTACATGCATTTTAATTAATTACATATCATTACCTTAATCTTTTATCAAATATGTAACAGTTAGATGTTGTGCTAACTATCTACAGTTAAATTCTTTGCTTAAACTTATGCTTTGTAGTTAAAATGTAACTCAACTTTATTGGCCAATGTTTATAGTCTCAAATATGTCAAATTAATTAATAATGAACATTATTACTTGGTTAGTTTAGAGAACTATAAACGTTCAGCACTTGTAAACGAGCCTTCATACTTTTACAGTTATGTGATGTGAAGGTCAGTCGAATGGAAGATTACTCTTGTCTTGCTGACTTCAGGCAAATCGAAGTTCTTCCATATTAGAGCAAGCTTCTTACATTGGTCCATTTGGTTTATTTGGCTTCCCTAGAATAAAAAGCTAGGATAAGATATATAGTTGACTTAATTTTACATCAAGGAACAGTTGATAGTTTCATGATGTTTCTCCAATAATACTTCATTATTCTCCAATGAAGATTGCTTTTAGTGTTTTTTAGCATGTCCCCAGTGGAAACATTTAATGGCTTCTTATCACACTCTTACGTGATAATTACTTCTTTGGTATAGGATACATAGAGTCACAAAGAGAATCTAACAGAGTTTTTGCTATTTAATTCCTTTAGTGCTCTTCTTTGAAGGCACAATTCATCTGCGATTAAAATAAGTGAATTTTCCTTTCCATTTTCCGGGAAAAGTTATAATTTATGATTACATATAGCTCAGATGGTCATAAATTACTGGAGAGTTCATGGTATCTATTAATTTATAATTATATTATAAAGATCCAGTTTTGTGGTCCTTAGTCTTTGCATTCGTTTTACTCATTACATATAAGACCTTTGAAATGAATATTAGCTAATACTTTGAGTTGTGTGGCTCCGGAGATGCCATAATCGAAATGGAACAGTTGTTTCTTTCATATATTCCAACAAACCCACCAACTCCAACTCCAACTCCCCAGTCTCTCCTCCTTCAAGAAGCCGCTAATATTTATAATTAAAGAACGAAGAATTAATTCTCTTAGTCTATCAATTACTTTCTGGAGTTGAAGATGATGATCATGTATTGTACATTGTTATGCCTAAAAAATCAGGGCTGACGTTAGCTTATGTCAGCAAGCACCAATCAGAGTTTAAGAAGACTTTGCGTTGTCCAGGAATTGCCACGTTCCTCCATGACAGAAAGAATATGGTTGTCATCAATTTAGTAGATTTATGTTTTGTTTATGAGTAACTGAGGACCGCACACCTGTCTAAGTCCCAAATAATTTGAGGATATTTCCTAAGTTATCAGCCAATGGAAAGTAAGGAAGGATTTGCACAACACCTACCCCTTACAGATTTGTAATCATTACCTTAAATTTCTCTACTATAAATAGAGGATCCCCCCTCTCATTTTCGGGATTCTGATACTGAACCTTCATTCTGATTATAATCTGTATTTTTAGAGTAAAGATAACTGACTTGATATTCTCTCTGAATACTCAGTCATTGTACCTCTGTTCGCTGTTACTATACGCGACCTCATGTAATCTCTCATATATAAAAGAAACAGTGGACGTAGGATTCGCTTTAAGTATCTGAACTACTTTAAAAATTATATCTCTAATTTATTATTCAATCTTTGTATGTGATTACAATCATTCACGTGTAATTTCTAAGTCTAACTTAACACTTTGCACGTGCGAGTTATTGGTATTAAAATCACGTATTAACATATATCAAGAGTCATGACAGCATATTCATCACGTCAATTTAGTATTTTTGGTGATTCCATATGTTTTACAAAAATAGAATAAAATGCTACATTACATGCCTCGTATTTATATTCCAAGCTTCTCTATCATTGCGAAACTATTCTCTGATACTTTCATATATATTGATTCAATGTTTAAAGAATGCCCTACGGCAGTTTCTTCACAATCATGCATTCCGTTGACTGCCTAACACAATTAATTTAGATATATAACTATAATTTAGGTCATGATCCAGAGAATAATTTTAAATAAATTAAATTATGATTGAAATACAATCTCATATTCAAACCTGTAAAACATGGGATAGTATATCTAGAATTTTATTTTATAGAAAAACGTGATATTGTTTTTTTTTTTTTTAAATCTTTATTTAACATGTTATTTAGAATTTCATCTATCTTTATATATATTGCTAAAAATCTATTGTTAATATATACACAGCATAATCTTAATTTATGAATTTTTTTTTTTTTTTTTTTTTGTATGAATTGATTTTAATGCTTGTTTCTGTTCCCCCGTGAACCATCTATATGTTAGGCTTTCTATTGTTTAAACAACTGTATCAGAATTTCATATGAAACATGTCCTCAAGAACCCTACTTTTTTTTTTTTTTTTATATACAGTATTTTTATTTAATTTGATCGGAATATTTAAGTGCTTACACCGTATAGTAGTATTATATAAAGTCCTAGTCCTTGATGGGAGTTCACACGTTATTCCTCTAGTGTGTGTATATATACATATAGCCTTAAAAACAGCAATAGAAATTGTATAGAGACAGATCCAACGGTACAGGCAAGATATAACATTAATTACTTAATTTGTATAACCTAAATTTCAATCATGTTTCTTTTAAAAGGACTTTTTCATGAATCAAATCTTTAATGACATCTTTGCACTCGATCTCACATCAAATAATTGGGTGAGCTTTCCAAATCTCTCATCATGACCAATATTAAAGGTTTAACCTAAATTTTTATGCCATTACATCACATCTCACTGTAGGCAGGGGCCGCCATGATGCTTGTTCTTAGTTAAAATGTTCTGAAATTAGATCTTGGAGAGAGCTTAGTGTTTTGATAGACCCACCAATATTTTTAATTTTCTTGCTAAAAGATTTAGTGGTTGTGTCTCTATCATTGTTTTATAAAGCCTCCACTAATGTTTTACTGATGAGTGGCCTTGGCTTTTCCTTATTAGTCTTAATATTATTGCATTTCAAAGGTTTCCCACTCAAAGTTTAGACACCTAATTATCTCTCTTTCCTTTACCCTAATTGGTTCCAGCTTTTGAAGATTAATTTTTTTTCAATTCTGATGATAGCACCTGTTACAACATATAGTCGATATCCTCCATATATTTCTTGATAATGAAGGACCACTTCGAATAAGATATTAACATATATATATATAACTCTTAACTTTCATTCAGGTCATCATTCTTAACTATTCCATTTGCCTCTCCCTGAAATGATTTATATCTCCCTGAAATGATTTATGTGTGGGTGAACCAAATTGGTTTGGCCTTTGAAATTGACACCAGCTAAAATTGATCATGATCCATTTATGCAATAAGTTTTTTTTTTTTTTTCCATTTTGGTTGCGGTTACATATAAGATAACAGGATTTTCGTATGATAACAAGTGTGAATATCAGGGAAAAATGAAAAGAAAAGAAGAAGAAACAAGCAAGTGGAAGGGCTGCTACTAGACATGGATTTAGGTTGGCTTGAATGTGTTTCCATGATGCTTGGACAAGAATTGACGACGTACGAATTAATGGCTCTCAAGTACAGTAATGAAGAGACGCCGAAGGGGACTTTAATGGTGGAATGTCAGCGGTCTTTGTCAATCTAAAAGTAGATATGTGTGACCCTTTTTTTGATTTGTCAATAGCTTCAAACCACCAAAGACGAAATATATACAGATTGCTTCTACTTTATTAAACGCCAAAACTTATAGTCAAACTATGGCCACCTATAACCAGCAGGTGATCTTTTGTACAATGTATATCGAGTACTTAAACAACTTTAGTGAAGGAATCTCCATCTTCTTTTCGTCTCTTTTCTTTTTCTTTTTTGGTTTTTTGTTTGTCCCTATTTCCTCAACTTTGTGCACTTTTGTGGCGAATATAAACTCATATTACTTGGCTCCTAAGAAGTCGATCCACTAGGACCATTACAATGTTTAATCAAGCATATGCTTCCATTAAGAGAAGCAAGGGAATGTGAAATGCCAGTAATGGGGCCTTCAGCTCGACGAGTCTACTACATTTGCAGTTCCTTTAATGAATGATTTTTAAAGTGATTATTGTCTTTAATGCCGACACCCAGCTAGCAATTACTTCGTCCTAATGGTTAAAATTATTGGAAATTCAAGTTGTGAACGGAATAATATGTCTAATAATAATCCATGTTATGGAAATAATGTCACTATTACATATAAACAGCTACATGATTCAATCATGAAGCAAGTGAGTTAATTAAGGGCTTCAATCAACATTAAGATATTAATTTCAAAACAGTTTTATTTTAAGTTTCCCAATTTTGAAAGGAGTAAACGACTTTTTTTCCACCCAAATAATAGCTTAATCACACTTTCTCCCTTATAGACTTTTAAATTATCATTTTATTACCCAAATTTATATTCCATTTCTGATTTTAGCATCATTGTGATCTCACATCACCACCGTTCTCTTTCTCGGTCATCACTTACCAAAACCTCTCAAACCCTATTTTCGCCGACCCTGTCAATTGTTGGCAATCAAACGATTAGGGTTTCCTCCCAAGTCAAATTACGATCAATCACAAATACTAAATCCAACATTCCACCATCAAAAGTCTCATCAACCTCCTCTCTTTAAAAACCCCAAACATTCTGGACCAAGTTTGCTCTTTGTTTGTAGTCGAAATATAAATTTGAATAATAAAGTGGTATTTTAAAAGTTTGTGGGTGAAAAAATGTCATTAAATCATTATTTGGGTGGGAAAAAGTCGTTAACTATTTTGAAAGCTCCTCAAAATTTGCAGGTTACACAATAATTGTTCTGAATATTATTGTACCAACGAATGAAATAGTTGTTCCTTTCTTTTAAGATGAAGAGTGTATCAAGATCTAGGATATTGTAACAGCGCTTTCATTATTTGGCTAAAATAAATATAATTTTTCCTTCAAAAGTTGAAGTAAGAGTCGTAGTTTCAAGTGCAAGTAGCCAGCTAGCATGTTTCCCTGAAAAGAGTTAGCACTGGACACTTTCCTTCATATTGGGGTATATATGACAGTCCAAACGACAAAAACACTTTTCTATCATTCATTCAGATTCATGATCTCTTTCTCACACAATCAGAAACTCACAAACAAACACAGATTCATGATTACATTTATGAACTTGCTGACGGCTCAAATGCATTCCTGTCTTGTCCATATGTAGCTTTCGGTTTTGGTCTCGCAAAACTGCCAGCTATCTAACTCGTTTTTCATGTTTTATGTAAGCTTGCTAATTAATCAGAATTTATTTGGTCAATATATAATTATACATGTAACACGTGAAGAAATTAATATAATATAATAGTATTAGAAACAGCTCTTCTAAATTCAACTCAATCCCCAAAATAAAACTCCACAACTAATTCTTTCATTTATTTTTCTTTTTCTTTACTTTTCCTCATATTTTCCTTTTGTTCTTCCTTTTCTTTGCGCTAAGAAACAAATAACTCCGCCATACGTATACTTTTTCCTATTCTTTTCCCACTGGTAATCATACTCATCTAATTTTTGTCTCCTTCAACTCCAATAGAAATGTTAAAGTCAAAAGAATTAGATAACAGGGAGATCAATTGAAGATTGTGGACAGATAATTGATTTGTCATGCACTTCATATTTTTCCATTATAGAATCTTAAATCACTTTCAATTAGACTTAATAACTAAACGGGCCAAAGATTCCTCACTTAATAAGAAAGACGCCATTACCAATGTAGATCATTCGCGTAACCTTACCAGTTACCACTGTAATCCAATGGAAACTATAAATAAATTTGGTATTGATTCATTAATTGCTGTTCTATTTCGTGGAATGCCGTGTAGCCCACCATACCATGTCGATAACTAGATATATATTACGTAATTGGGATTGGTGGAGCACGCAAATGCGCCATCATGAATAAATTAATATTTCTGTACTATGATATTTGGAAGGGACGAATTAGATTCCCAAAGAATGAAGCAAATCAGAAGAATGAGCTAAAGTTTACACTTCTGATGGAGCATTTAGGTCAAATACTACTATTTTGTACCAAAGTTATTTATCTATTAGATAAACATATAGAGGAGATATGCTTTTGATCAGTAAATTTTGTTGTCTTAACCTTTTTCAGAAAGAAGTTGGGCATGGGGCACTCCCCCCATAACTAAGGCACTTTGCCTGTACCCAAAAAAGGAAGAAGATCAAGTTGTATATTTTAGCACTGTACTTTGAATGTAGTTGGTGATCTGACCTTCAAACGAGAGTTCTTTGTCTTGTTATAAAACCAGTGGAGGGCACTATCTGTTTCTTTTATTTATGGTAGATTATCTGTTTCTTTTATTTATGGTAGATTGTTACCTTCTGTTTTTTGTTTTTTTTACTGATCAAAGGTATTCAAATCAGTTTACGTGTACCTCAACTAATTCTTTGAAACTTTGGTCTATCGGTCGAGTAAGAGCTTTGATAACTACCCTATTAGTAAACGAAGAGAGACTCAAGCTCATGACCTCTTGAGCAATACACCCAAGAATTACTATCGAATCACTACTTCTCTTTTAACCTACATCTCTTAAAAGGTTGCGATTATAATATAATTACTTAGAAGTGTATATTATGAGGTTTACGTTCTCGATTTACAAATTTTATATTGATGTATTCTTAACAAAATCTCTTTTAGCATACTAGAATTACGTATTAACCCTGTTGTACCACCATAAATTCTATTGTTTCCATACGAGTTCATAATTAATCAATCTATTGAGGATCAAACACAGTTACATAAATTAATCATCAATGACGTAACGAAGGGCCACTCTCCCTTTAAATATACTCACATTTAAAATAGTCAATAGTGGCTTCATAATATGATTATGCAGTTTCCAAATTCGCTATATATCTAATCTAATCATAGGATGAAAAATTAGTACCTTTTACGAAGACATTTAATATAATAACACGATTGTGTGATACAGAGAGATAAGAGTTACAGAGAAAATTGTAATTTAAAATCCACTAGCCAATGTCCGTGCAACTTTTTATGTAATTAATTATAGTGGAATACACACAATTACGTGACAGTAATTTTTCTAAAACAATATATCCATTAAACGTTAAAATAATCACAAAAAGGTTAGATGAAAGAGAACGAAATTAGAAATAAGGCACCACCATTAATAAAAAAAGAAAGAACCAAAAAGTCAGATTTGAGCATTAGTTTAGTGGGATATGCTTTCTTCTTATTTTTTTGTTGAAAAAAAGTACACTTGAATGAAAGGTGACAAAGAAAGGCCTTCACATACTTACATGAATTGATATTGTTCTATCCTTTGGAGAAAAGCGAACGCTAAACCATGAATTCAAAGAGAAAACATAATTAGTTATGGTTTTTCCTTTGTTTCTGTGGTTTAGCTGGGGAGGTGTTAACTGGTATCTCTTATTATTATTCTAATTATGTCTAGGGTTGTCTTAAATTTTAATGTTCCTAAATACAATCCTTTTTGCCCTTATCGCGCTCTCTTTTTTGGGTTTAAACCATAATTATTTTCTAAGGATTATTTTGTGCTGAACATATACGCTAAGTAATTTTAAATATAAGAAAACTCATACTAGTTTTAGTTCTTAAAAAAAAAAAATTAGTTGAAGGGGGAGAAGAATAGTTCATAACTTGCAGTTAGAGAAATAATTAGGAAGGTGTACTTACATAGTATAATAATTTTCAAATTTGTGATAGGGGTACACTTAAAACTATATTAATTTAGAAATTAATAAAAAATATAATTGTGCATAAAATTAAACCGGAAATAATGGAGCTTGGACTTATTCCTTCCAAATATTATGGGTTGTACTTTAAAATCTTCCCTTTATGATCTAAAAGATGCCCGAAGTACATTCCCATTTGATTCCTTTTCCACCACCTTCAGGGGGAATAAAAGAGACCCTTTTAAACCCATATATTGTCCCTTAACTCTAAAGCATATCTTCTTCGCTCTTGAGCCTTTGACTTGACGTTTGATTCAATTTAAGGACAGACTTTTTAATGAGAACCACGTTTGAGCAGCCTCTTCGAAGGTCCCTGGAGTTGTTTTTCTGTTCTAGCTCTTCTTGTATTGTTTATTCCTTTTAGTTTTTTTTTCCCCCCGCAATTTCCTTTTTCAATAGGGTTCGATCCCCACAAGATCCCACTAAGCAAACGATCGAATGTGGGGGGCTTTTGTTTTAGTGGAAGAACACAAAAAAGGGTCCATTTTACGTCATGCACACTCAGATAAAAAAGTATTGGCAAACTTGGCTCCCGTTCCACATTTTTATTCATCATCAATGCCCACTAAAACCAGAGATTTGTCCCCTAATTACACTGTACAAAACAACTTGTTCACAGTCGTCTCAGATCCTCTAGAGTCCCTGTCCTCCTCGTTGGCAACTCACTGCATATTCTGGCAACGAATCTATACACGTGTTTCCACGCACAGAAAGACTCTCCACTTCTCTCAACTCTCTGATGTGTACAAAAACCCTAATCCCGAAATATTAGTTATTAATCTCCCTCATACTCCGCGCGGCTCCCATTGATTACTACTCTACTATAATTTAAAGCATTTTCATTCATATTAATCACATGCCTTAAGGGATGTGACAGATTTTAATTTTTGTCATTCAGATAAGATAGATTCAATTACACTTAACTATTAATCGGAGCAAAAAGCATGGTTTAACTGGTCAAAATATTAAATTTAATGAAAGGAAAAGCATATGGTGACTAGGTACGTAATAATTTAAAGAAGTCAGTGTTGAATAATGTTATAATTTCTGAATTTTTTTCATTGTTTATGGGAAAGGAAAACGCACTTACATATAATGAAGTTGATCGTACTGTTATTTTTGCTGTGAATTGTGGAAGATGAGTTAGCAGTGCAGAAGCAATAACAATGGGGGCCGCGACGTGCATGAGGTTCCAACTTAAACTTGATTTATTAGCAGATGTATTTGTAAGTGCTTTTTCCACTCTATTATGTTACACTAATTTTATTTCTTTATCAGGAATATTCTCTGAGTAGATACCTTACACTAAATTTAATCCATTTTTTAGGTGTTTAATAAGGAGAGAAGATCTGGGAATGAAAAGAACAGTCACTTTCATACTTAATTAAAAGAGCTAACAGTATGGTGATTTAAGTTTATATTTAATTGGACTAATAAAATTGTAACAGCTAGGTCATAATCCTTTTCAATTAATCTCTTACCACAAAAATGTTAGGTATGATATGTCATAACCTTAACACTCGTAACCTGAGATTGCTTGTGAAGTCTTCAAAATATCAAGTGAAAATAATTAAAAAAAAAAAGCCCCATATCTTCGTTTGCATGGCCAATTACTGGCCATATATAAATTTGCTGAAAGTTAAAAAAAAGATTCGCAAGTCAGCAAGTGCTTTGGCCATCAAACACTTTCAAGAAAGTTTTAATTTATTATTTTCATATAGACCATCAATTCAAATTAGAAAAGGTAAACACATATTTCATAGGCTATATTTCATGAAGAATATAGGGAATTTTTTTATTTATTTATTTCACCAATTTGGTCAATGGAATGGATAGATATAAAGCATCATAAAGTAATTATAAAAAATAAAACAAACGAAGAGCTAATTCCATTTAGAGTTTTCTTGCTTTAAGTCTACTCAAGAAATGGAGGATATGCACACGCACGTAATTCAGTTTAGAAAAATGGTATATTTTGAAACACTTTAATTATCTTATCATTTAGTTTTTAGCCCCAGTACCATAGAGCCAACCTTGCAGCATTACCGTCAGGTTATTTTTTATTCGCAGATAATTGATTAATAAAATACCACTCACTCCCTGTCTTCGATTAGTTTAACCATGTTATAACTCAGAGCGCAATAACATTATGCATTGTTAATTAATTATTATCCCCCACAAAGCCTCTGGTTTTTATTAATTCGTTTGTTTTGGAAGTGCTTTTTTAGGAATTGTTTTTGAGTACGTGATCAGGCTTGTTTCAATTGCGGTTTTGAGTATAAATTAAGTTTTTTCTCTTTAAAATAATTTTTTTTGGTTCTATGTATTTTAGTTAAACATTATATAATTAAAGTCAATGCATATCTGATTTTTGTTTCCCCACCTTCTCAATCCATACGCTTAGTTAGAACTTAGAAGCCGTCATTCAAATTTATCACATATTTTAGCAGGCATCCACATCAAAATTGTTGGAGAAAACAATCACTATAGATTAAAATCCGTTTTATTAATTTTTTTTTGAGTAATTAAGCTTTAAATAGAAAGAGAAAAAAAATGTATAAAGAGGCCTATAAAAACAACTAATCTACCACAGGACAAACTGTTGGAATTGGATAAAAAGTAAAAATCTAACAAAGATAAAAAAGTTATACAAAACACTATCTCCTAATGCGCATCCTACCACAGGATAAACCTTAAGGTAGGACGAAAACAAAAGCCAACCAACAAAAATTAACCCTTTAAAAATGCACATTGGTAAGCCCCACCTATTACTAATGGTTCTCTTCATCTTCCTAAGAATCCGCTTTATTTAATTGCCATTTGATAAATGAACTTTATGAAGATTTTGTAAAATCTTGTTGCATAACGTATTCCTTGTTACTTGAATTCCTCAAAAAATGTTTAATTGTTTTTAGTGTTTCTGCTTTATCGAGTCAAATTTGTATAATTAAATTAAAGGGCATGATAAGAACTTAATTTGGTGACGATTTTGAAAAATTGTGTTTCAGAACGTGTTCCTTATTTTAATTTATCTTAATCTAATCAAGCAAATAAGAGGAAACCCCTCTTAGAAATTTGTTTATCTTTGATGCTTTAGACAAATGTGATTGGGTAGATTTATTTATTTATTTATATATATAATTTATAAAATAATGATGGTGGGGTTGGTGACTTTGCTTTGACATGAAGGGGAAATATAATTATAATGTGATTCATAATATATTAATTTATTTGCTATCTGTTAGTCATCATAAGTCATAACAGAAAACATATATATATATATATATATTTTTTTTTCCACGAACAAATTCGGAATTCCGAATAAGAGAGCACTATTTCGGAAACTGCACGCTTTAGCAGCATGTTGCATGGCACGTGTATTACATAATTAATTTAATTATTGAAAATTAAATTAAAGTATGTATTAAGAAAAATATAGCTTAGCCATACATATATTATATATTACAATAATAAAGCATGATAGCGCAAAATATAGGTTTTAGGTGGTATGAAGGATTGATATCTGATGTATCTGATCATTAATTTTCTCATTTAATCATAAGAATACCAAAATCTTCTATTTATTTATTTTTAATTTTCTATAAGCATGCTTTAATATGATTCCATTCCAAATTAATTCGTTTAAACAATCCGCAAAAGTTCTTCAAGTGAAAATAAATGTCATAAATACCAGGTGGAGGCAAATCCTTATAATTTTTTTTTATTTTTTTATTTTTTTTGATGACTGAGTGTATTTAGGTCAGTTTGCACACATCTCAATTAATCATTAGGGACTCTGAAACTATTGGTCGGATAAGAACTCTAGTACCCACCCCTATTAGCAACCGTGAGGACTCGAACTTGGATGACCATGTTAGATCCTCATTTTGCTCTTTTATTCTCAAGTAGACTTGAAGTTAGAAGATCATATTAGATCTTTCTCTTGGCAAACCATATTAGATTATTCTCTTGCTTTTTTATTATTAAAAGAGACCATATTATATTCTCCTTTACTCTTTTATGATCGGTGTTAGTCTTCTTCTAAATATTTCCCTTGGTTTAAACTAGTTATGTTGCTCAATTACCCTTCAAAGTTGAGTCAATTATACAAGAAATCCCGCGTAAAGCAAAACAACAAAAAATAGAGAATAAAAAGGGAAGTCCACACATAAACATAAGGACACTCTCAGATCACCCTTTTTCTATTTTATTACACAAATTCAAAGTATAATAATTGTCAATCTTAATTCAATTTCCAAAATGCCATTATCTAATTTCTGCTTTAATGGATGCAAGCAAAATGGCAAATGATATGTTCAAAAAAGAAAAAGAAAATAAAAAAATGTATATCAATAGCAAGAAGCAAAGTCTCTTCACTTCTCCACACGTCTCTCTCTCTCTCTCTCTCTCTCTCTCTCTATATATATTTATATATATATATATAAACCCTCTCTTATCCCTCTCGTCTTCATTTATTTCTCCTCCTTCACTCTTTTACAGCTAGCTTCACCTAGCTCCTTCTCCTTCTCAAACCCAACAACAATGGTGAAGTTCTCAAAGGAGCTCGAAGCTCAACTCATACCCGAATGGAAAGACGCCTTCGTTAACTACTGGCAACTCAAGAAACATATCAAGAAGATCAAGCTCGCCAGAAAAAATCACAAACCCCATGACCACCTCAACCCCGACTTCGGTCGCTCCATTTTCGATCCCATTCGCTTCATCGCCAACCAATTCTCAAACAATCTCTTCGGTCAAGACAACAGAGCCAGTATCATTCAGGTAAGAAAATTACACTGAGCAATATTATGCATGCATTTCTCATCATTACGGTGTCGTTTTTTGGGTATTAAAACCAGCGAGATTAGACAAGCTTTTGGGGAATTCACACTAAGCAAATATTTATTTGTTTATGTAAATAGGCCAATAGTGTGAGAGCAAAGTGGCATCGTTTTCAGGCAAAAGTGTATTGTTTGGCCGATTTTTTAAAACTGAATCTCCGACATTTCGGTCTCTTGAGTCTTAAATTTCCTCTTTGGGGACGTTTTCTTGAAATTTGTTCCTCGTCCATTCTGTTCTTTAATTTGCTTACGTACCACCGTACCAGAATACTCCTTTTTTCTATCTGGTGAGTTTTGCTTTTGTTGCTGCAAAAGAATGTTTACGCTTCGTCGCCGTTCGATCAAGTGGGTCCCAACTCTTTTAACTGTAAATCACCCACCACAAGATTAATTAAGTGGGTCGAAACTCATGGGATAAATGTCAATATGCAGATACATATCCCCATCTATATTATTCAATTAATTAATTACAATTAATTCCAAAGTTTAAGTTTTTTTGGTAATTAATAATATATAACTATTTATGTTAAGAATGGCTTTGTAAATTTGGTCATGAAAGCAAATGAAACGGTTTCAAGGGCAATTATTTATCACGAAACCATCGTGACTTATAACAAAAAGGAAGGCGACCCACATACAGAAAATAAATGAAAATGAACATTAAATGAAGGAGGTTGTTGTTGAAGTAATTTATATATTTTCATTATTCTTCTGTTGCAGGTGAAGAGCAAAGTAATGGAAGACGGAGATGAAGAAGTATACCAGACTGAGCTTGCTCAATTGTTCTCTGAAGAAGATGAGGTTTATATAATAAACAATTTTGTTTTTTTTGTTTAATGTTTGAATGTAAGGTTATATATATATATGTGTGTGTGTGTGTTTCTTATGATTATTGTAGGTGAAGGCGTTTTTTGAGAGATTGGATGAAGAGCTAAACAAGGTGAACCAATTTTACAGGACAAAAGAGACTGAATTTTTGGAGAGGGGAGACATTCTCAACAAGCAACTGGAAATACTTGTAGACCTCAAACGAGTTCTCGGCGACTGGCGGCGGAAGCCTACTAATGGAATTCTTCCTCGTTCGTGGTCGTCTTCTCCTCGGAACTCTGATTTTTCTGGTCAGTTTGCTTTATTTAAAACTATCAAAATCAGTTCTTTAAAAATGAAACAAACAAATTTATGTATGCGTTACAAAAAGGGTTTTGGTCAATTTCATGAGATTGAGGGTAATATAGTCATTTTAAAATTAGAACTTACATGACATGGCAAGTTATTATTGGCCTAATATATATATATATATATATATATATAACTGAAGTACAATTTGTCTGTATATTGTCACTTTAACACGTGCCACCACAGAAACCCAAATTATTTCAATGACCATTTAATAAGTTAATTAAATTTACAAAATCATTTGTTTGGTCTTCATTCAATTATTGTTAAAACACTGGAATTAACCCGTGGAATCTTTGAGACTATAATTGAAAAAGTGATGAACCCATCATAATAAATGTTTGTTCTGGTTTCATTTATAATTCAAAGCAGCCTTTGGCCCACCAAAACTCTTCCAGAAATGAGGAGATGTTGAGTAATAACCCAGAAAGGTGTTTATTTTAGTTAATATTTATTGAAAAATTTATTCATCTGTATTACAAAGAGAAGGTGGTGCTTGGTCAGTGTTCATATTCGAAGGTTAATGGATAGACATGTAGCAAGAAACAAATTGATAAAAGCAATATTAATTAATGCTGTCCACCTTATGTATAACTTTCTTCAGGTTTTTATTCTTTTTCAAACACCTGTCCATGGACAGCTTGAGGAAAGTTGCGTGAAAAAATTCGCGATTGACTGTTTATGAGACTTTCTCCTACATATGATCTGTCAACGCTGAATAAAAATCATTATATAATCTTGATCATTAAGGAAACTTAGTGCAATTAATCTTTCCGCAAATTGGCGTCTTTTCGTTTTATTATCTTAACTAACTATACGTAATGTTATTCTGATGCAGAGAGCCAAGCTTCATTGAGTGATGCTCCCACTGAATCAACACAAACGGATGATGTGATAGCAGCACTAGAGAGAAATGGTGTGAGTTTTATTAATGCTACAACGAGGTCAAAAGCAAAAAAGGGGAAGCCTAAAATGGCGATGAGGGTTGACATTCCAGCTGAAACACCAACACGAACAATTTCAGCTGTTACATCCGTGCTATGGGAAGATTTAGTCAATAACCCTAAAAAAGAAGGGCCGGGAGATATCATTACTAGGAAGAAGATCCAGTGTGCTGAGAAGAAGATTAGAGGAGCTTTTGTGGAGCTCTATAGAGGTCTTGGCCTTCTCAAAACTTACAGGTAATATTTTGTTTTACTTTATTCTTTTAACGATAGTGAAAATAGTACTGTTCATTGTTAATTTTTTTTTTTAAAAAATATTGATGGAAATTTAATTATATACAAAGGTTGCTCATGGATTGCAACATCAACAAATATTGCTTTGAATTTACGTAATATTGAAGTATGATTTCAGACGATATATATTTTCAAATTTGGTCTAAATTGATGAGTGAATTCTAATCTTGTTTAACTAATTTTTGCAGCTCGCTCAATATGGTGGCATTTACAAAAATACTGAAGAAATTCGACAAGGTAAGGCGGTCATATGCCAGCCTCATCACGCATGCACGGTATCTATACATAGAGAGAAACAAAAAAAAAAAAAAAAAAAAAAGGAACAAAAACAAAACAAAACAAAACCCAGATTACACACAGATAAATTGGTCATGTTGTTCACACTTTTGGTAAAAATTTTGCTTTAACTTTGCACTTCAGATTTTTTTTTTTGGAAGGGAGCACTTTAGGTCATATTAGTGAGCTTAGTGATTGAGCTTTTTTCCTACTATCATAAAAATTTAAAAGAAGTAAAGTTGAATAGATGGTACAAAAATAAATGATGAAGCACGAGGCAAATGTATATAGATATTGAATAGGAATTATATTTTGTTTAATGAAAGCAACTTTGGTAAAGAAATGTGAAAGCTTAATCGATTTTCTTTGAGAAGTAGAAAAACATATAACAAGACAAAATGAGAGAACACATGGATAATGCTTGCATTTGGTATCTTGAACGAACAAAATCGTGTAGAAAACAATTAATAATATTGATGTATCTCACATGAGATATGTGATCCTCTGCGAGACCCTACAACTATATATATATATATCTGCCCATAACACTTAACCAAACAGCTGAATCTAATTTTTCAACCCAGAAAATGACTTGTAAGAGTAACAGGGTATGTATATTGTATGATAATTTATACTTTGTACAATTTGATAAGGAAAACACAAAGGAGAAATTGAATTTTACATACTGTTAACAGTTAAGAACTGTGTGTTTAACAACATATATATTGAACAAGTTATTTCTCATGTGAACAGGTATCAAACCAGAAGGCATCCGCAAGTTATCTACAAGTAGTAAAGAGGTCTTATTTCATTAGTTCCGATAAGGTAAGGCATTGAAAAGTTGATAAGTTTAAGTTCAACACGTAAAAGTATACTCCTTTTATATATTTAGGTTTATATCTCCACCCACAACTTCCTTTCTCAAGCTCAAAATGTTTTCAGTACGTTTTTACATATGTTGATTTGATTACCAGCTAAAAAATGTTATTGATGTGATACCATAGTTGATTAAGTGCATATATATATATATATATATATATATATATATATATATATATATATACTTGGAAAATGAGCTATATTTTTTTTTTTAAGTAGATGCTATAATAAGTGAAATATTATATTTGGTCTGATAAGGTGGTTAGACTAATGGATGAAGTGGAGTCCATATTCACAAAGCACTTCGCCAACAATGACAGGAAAAAGGCAATGAAATTCTTGAGACCCCAACAACAGAAGGACTCTCACATGGTCACCTTTTTTGTTGGTAATAAGCTCTCCCACTTTCTCTTTCTATTGCCATTACAAAATTTCCAAAAAAAAAAAAAAAAAAATGGCCGATAGTCACGAATCATGCATCGATCTTGCCTTTCATTTCATCAATGCTTGACAAACAATCATATCGTTGCTTAATTAATCAGGTGTTCATCATAAAAGTAGGATTAGTGCAATGGTATAAAGCCATTTAAAGAGATTTCCCACTTCCTACTATTGACAAAGAAAAAGCAAAGAAAAGGAGTGTTCAAACACTGCCTCCCGTCTATGGCTGGTCCAGTGAACATAGATAAAAAAACTAGTTCAATAAATTAATCATGTAATGTCATTTCTTTTTCACTTTATAAGATAATGAAATATCGAGTTTGATTGATGTTAGTCTCTTGGTCTGCCTTTGATTTTCAATTTGATACGAAACCTGGCAGCTGCTACCCACTAATCCCCCCACTCGTGGAAACAATTTTATTTGGTTCACATTGAGAAAAATATGTGCACAAAATTAGGCCACGCTACCAGCTTTCCGGCAGATGATGTGCAGTAAATTCTATTTTCATGGTAACTGAGTTTTCTTCTTGTCGTTTTTGCAGGGTTGTTTACCGGTTGTTTTGTATCACTATTTACCGTATACGCAATATTGGCTCATTTGTCTGGTATTTTTTCCGCTAGCACAGAAGTGGCCTACATGGAAACAGTCTACCCAGTTTTCAGGTAAATTTATTAACTAAAGAAAAGCACTCTTTCGCTTTTACACTGATTGGTATATGAAATATGGACAGCTAGATGGGCCTGAGTCCTCTCAGTTACATGAGTAGGCTTACATGAAGCCCACTTATTATCATTATACTAAGAGGGAAATTAATTTATGAACTTCTTTAAACTTTAGAATATGAAATACTAATGGTAAATTTATGGGGTTATGCAGTGTGTTTGCATTGTTATGCTTGCACTTGTTTATGTATGGATGCAACTTGTTCATGTGGAAGAGTACGAGGATCAACTGCAACTTCATTTTCGAATTTTCACCAAGCACTGCACTCAAAAACAGAGATGCATTTCTCCTTTGCACCACTTTCATGACTGCTGTGGTTGGGGCAATGGTTGTTCATCTTCTCTTACGAGCTAGCGGCTTTTCACCGAGCCAAGTTGATGCCATTCCTGGAATTCTCCTTCTGGTTAGTGCTATTATTCATTTGAGGTGCAACAATTTTATACATTTTTGAGTTTTGAATAACTAATTCTCAATCTTTTGCATCCATGCCCAGATTTCATGTTGCCTGCTCGTATGTCCATTTGACATTTTCTATCGCCCCACACGCTATTGTTTCCTTCGAATTATGCGTAACATAATCTGCTCACCATTTTATAAGGTACATTATAAATGCACTGGCAACATTGAGATGGGGTTAATTTGATTTGAAGATTTAGAATTAGCCACTAAAGCATCATGTTCATGTATGCAGGTTTTGATGGTAGACTTTTTCATGGCTGACCAACTCACTAGCCAGGTAATCACTCTAGTCAATAATCAATAGAAGGGAAATTTCATTAAACCTCTCACTATTTGTCCTCTCTGATCATCAACAACAATTGTTTCTTATTACAGATTCCATTGTTGAGACACTTGGAATCCACAGCATGCTACTTTCTTGCTGGAAGTTTCAAGACACACGAATATGAAACCTGCAATAATGGAAGACTATACAGGGAACTAGCTTATGTCATATCGTTTTTGCCATATTATTGGCGTGCAATGCAGGTAAACTCAAACATCTCCTTTCACATTGTGAATATCTTTTATACACATTTAACGAATCTTTCCGTGCTTATTACTAATTCATGGCCTTTCGATGTTACTAATTAGTGTGCACGGCGATGGGTCGATGAAAGTGATGTTAACCATTTAGCTAACCTGGGGAAGTACGTTTCAGCCATGGTGGCAGCCGGTGCCAGGATAACCTACAATAGGCAGAGCAACCACCTATGGTTTGGCATAGTCTTGGTGACTTCAGTGGTGGCTACAATTTATCAATTATACTGGGATTTTGTCAAGGATTGGGGACTCTTGAACCCAAAATCCAAGAACCTTTGGCTCAGAGATGACTTGATTCTCAAGAACAAAAGCATCTACTATATGTCCATTGTGAGTCATCCTTCTCGTAGTAAATTAATTATGCTTGATTATATTATGAAAAAGGGTCCTAACAGAGTGAAAAATTTTGGATTAATTATAGGGCTTGAATGTGGTTCTAAGAATTGTTTGGGTGGAGACTGTGATACGTTTCCGTATTAGCAATGTTGAGGGGCGCATGCTAGATTTTTTCATGGCTTCATTAGAAGTTATTCGACGAGGGCATTGGAATTTTTACAGGTACTCATTCATTCTCTAGTGCATTAGTGAGGTTAATTCTTGATTTATGGCTCATTTTTACAATTAATGTACTGATAATTCCTAATGAAACAGGTTGGAGAATGAACATCTGGGCAATGTTGGGAAGTTCAGGGCAGTGAAGGCAGTTCCTTTACCATTTCGCGAGACAGATTCGGACAGCTGATGAGCTGTCTTATTAATAAATGTATAGAAGAACTTAATGGCTGACACACCAGGGAGGTTATATTTTGCAAGAGGGATCCACATTTTATTATAACAATGTGGGAGATCTCTCTGCCATTCATCAAAATCATCACAGATTCGATCGGCTCCATTGTCAATTGTAAAGCTCCAAGTGTAGCAAATAAATTAAGCAGCATATACGCTTGTAAATTTGGCCCTGTAACTTGGATATAATCGTCAACATCCCACATCATAATTGGGGTTGATTTCTAAGAATCAAATATTATAAGAGCATCAGATTACTAGATTGCTTTTCACAATTACTGTAACTGAGAAATGATCATCAAATCACTTTGAATTCATAGTTATTGAGCAACTGATTTAAAACCATTCACCATAGTCATGTTGACTCTAACTATGCTCTTGAAAATCTTCTGAATCTCATAGCCTCTTATTGAATCTTCTTCGAAGGGCGTTTTTGAGTTTTACTTTATTGTTCAAATTTTGTAGTAAATTCAGATTTCTTTTGCTTCCCACCTCTGGAAGATTTACTTACTTACTGGAGAAGTTTTATTCTCACTGAGATATAGTAATCTGTCATGCTTGATCATCTAATTCCGCCTTCCTATATGTATCTTTATATCTTATCAAGTATGTATGTATTTATATTGTTAATTGTCATTATTGGTTTCAGAGTGTCTGCTATTTCCTCAATTTGTGCTTTCCATTATGTCACCTCACATGGATTAGAAAGTCGCCATCTCCATGAATGTTCTTGTATGATATTTGGTTCTATGACAGTGTGTAGAATACACGCATCAACAGATCAAAGTTTAAAAAGATAATCGAAATCGTTTTTCTATTTAGTACAGATAATCCAGAATACTTGAACTCCATATCCACGCTGCCACAATGTATAAACTGCATTTACTGTTTCCATCACAACAGAGGCAACTCCGCCTGCTAAATCATCTCTACATTACAGGTCCTTGTTGAACTTTATTCAGTCCGAAAAAACCTGAAGTAGGAACTAGTAAACTTAAGATGACTGTTCTTTCTTTAAAGATTCTGCGATCTTCTTTGAGAGACAGTAAGCAGTGGACTGGATGGTGATCATGGGATTAACTCCAACAGCACTTGGAAGAACACTGGCATCACAAACAAATAGCCCTTCTGCTTCCCAACTCTCACCATTCTCATCAACTGCGCCCTCTTTTTCATTAATCCCCATTCTGCAGCTCCCCATTTGATGGGCAGAGCCGTACAGCGTCCACTTCTCCTCTTGTGACATTGCCCCTTCTGCCGGATAAACCGTGTCCAGAAATTCCTCCAGTTCCTTTTTACTAATTCCTTTACATTTGATTCTCTGCCCATCACTCCGATGGGTGCCAACCTCAACGGCTCCTGCTGCTACTAAAATTCTCAATGCCTGCCTCAACCCTGCCTTCAAGTTTTCTTTGTCCAATGGACTTAATTTGTGGCTTATCCGTCCCTCTACCTTAACTTCTCCAGCTCCCCGATCTCTAACTATTGTTATGAGGTGAGCAGTTCTTGCATACTTCAACATCCTTTGCTTCATATCAAATGCAGATTCCCAAGGGCATAGTACTCCATATTTAGCTGGCGATAATTCAGGAGTTTCAATGAGGGCTCTTACATTGGAATATCCTGAAACCACCTTATGAGCTGATGTGATTATGCCTCCCTCATAGGCATTTCCCTTGAATTCTGAGTTTGAGTCCGGAAAGTATCCCCACGCCATCAACACCGGATGGAGATGAAGGTTTTCGCCAATGTTCGGATTCTTCAATCCACTAGAGATCAGTAAAGGGGGTGTCAAAAGAGCCCCACACGCCGAGATGGTTGCTTTCGCTTCAATTTGCAGTTTCATTGTGATGTTATTACTTAAAGCTTTTACTATCACACCTGAGCATTTCTTCTCCCTCACACTTCCATTCTTGTTCCTTTCCAATATTAATCTTTCAGCTTTGCATCCTGTTAAAATGACTGCCCCATGATTTACAGCATCAACCAACCATGTTCTATCAGTCCCCTTTTTGTCTCCTTTTCTGCAACCATAACTGCAAGATCCACAGTAATGATTCTCTGAAGAATTCCGCGCCACCCTTTCAACTTCAAGGCCAAGATTTTCACACCCTTTCCGAAGAATTTGATTCTGAAACCCCTCCTGCACACAATTCTCCGTAACACCAATTCTTTCACACACAGTATCCATGGCCGAGAGATACTCATGGCTTCCAAAGAGAGTGAGCTTGTGGTACTCAGCCCATTCCTTAAGCAAAGACTTTGGTGTCTTAATGCACACCGACCAGTTGACAGCCGAGCCACCACCAACGGTTGATCCTGCCAGAATCGTCACTTTCCCATCAACGGTTGTAAGAATTCCTCCTGATTCATACAGTTGATCAAGTGAGGGACCATCAAGGAGAGAATAATCTGAAGGTGTAAAGTAGTTCCCTTTCTCAACAACAATGACCTTCTGCCCGGAACTTGCCAGAACAGCGGCTGCAACTCCTCCGCCGCAACCGGAGCCGATGATTACAACATCACAGTTGACTTTGAGGACATGCTGTTCGGAATGTTGTGCAACTCTGAGACCTTTCTGGGTGAATGAAAGGAGAAGGGTTTTGTCAGTTTCATACATAGTTTCGATGATTCCCTTCTGAAGTGGCCTCTCTTTTCGAGAATGGCACACATTCTCATCAATGTCTACGTGATAGTTAATGGCTTCCCACGCTGGGTTGTTGCCATTTTCGTCAACCTGTAAAAAAAAAAAATGGTGAATTTGATTATTTTAAAAAATGGTGTAGTATTTCATTTATATTAATTATTCTAATTATTTAATTACTTCAACATTGTAGTTTAAAATTTAAATAATTTATTGATTTTTAGTAATATTAATTAAAAAAAATTGAGTATGTTTGATATAGAATTTAAATACAATTTTTTGTTTTTGAAAACAAGAGATACAAAGATACAACAAATGTTATGAAAAATGTTTTTAGTATAAATAAGTTAAAATACTTTTGGTATCTGTTTTCGAATTTAATTCTAAAAGTTAATGTAAAATTATAAAACAATTAAAAGTCATTTTCACAGTTTTCTGTAATTTTTAATTCTTAAATTTTTTTTAAATATTATGTCAAACTTATTTTCAAATATTAAAAATATTAAGATACAACTAAAAAATGTGAATTATATATAATTTTCTGAAAATTATTTTTGGATAAAAAATAAATGGATTTTCTTTCGTAAATTTTTTATATTCTTTATTTTAGTAAATGATTTTTAACATCTTTTAGTTTCTTCTCTGTAATGTTTTTAATAATTACATAAAAAAAAAAAGTTTTTAAATGATATGAGTATGAGAGTATGAGACCCCAAAGGCCCAAATCGTAAGCCGTACCGGCTCTGTAACGATACAGTAGCAAAGTTTTGAGGCCCTAGAATTGGGCCTTGTATAGTTTTGAGTCCTGCAAAGTTTGTATTTATTGATTATAGCTTCAGCTGAAACTAAATTTATGTATATAATAAAGAATATGACACTACGTACTTCAAATCTGTCAGAAAAAATAAATTTCTCTTTAAATGAATTGAATAGAAATTTAAAGTATGAGAAAGCTGTTTGGTTGGAAGTAAAATCTCTCTTGAATCTTTCCTAATTTAGTGTTATTCAACTAACAAAATTTAAAAAGATAATGATATTTCAACCAATGATATTATTCTTTTCTACTTAACTCTTTCATAATTTAGTGTTATTCAACTAATACAATTTAAAAAGACAATGACATTTCAACAGATGATATTATTCTTTTCTACTTAACTTGTGGCCACAATTTTTTGTAACCTGAAGATCTTTTTGTCCTTTATTCATATAAAATTTAATATTTTTTATACAACATATACAAACTTTTTATACAAATTCATTTATACTATTGTAATGTAATTGGATGATTTTGAATTAAGATTAAACTAAACAAATAGAGTAGATAATATGTCAAATGTCAGTTTGTATATGTAACATTGCTCTTTAAAAAATACCATATAACCGGACTCTTTGTACGTTCAACCTACGTTTTGAACAAAATTAGTTATTAAAATATTGATTAATTTTACCCTAAATAAACATAAACAAATTGTGTTGATTTAAAAGGTATTAGTGAAAAATGATGGAATAATATACTAAGAACAATAAAAGAAAATTTCAAAAACTTTAAAGAATGAAACTTGTGTTTTGATGTAGCTTCTCCACAACCTAGACAATGCTATCTTTATATTTTTCAAATTGGATCGAATTTTTTAAAATTTGCAATTACGTTCATTTTCTTCCTTCTTGCTAAAAATTAAGACTAATCCCAAACATCATCTCTAATCTAATCACAGTTGTGCAAGTCTTAATTGCATGACCCTCTCAGAGTTTTCCACGTAACCATCATCACTTAATTCCTATTTAATTGATAAGATGAGACTAATCCACAAATTTATGGAATACCTTAGTTTAGTCCTCTAGTAGATTCCTTCATTTTATTATGAAAGCAACAGTATGGGATAAAATAGATATTTAACCAACTCTTAGGTGATCAGACGATCAACTTGGATGCTTAGGTGTATTACTTATAAGTTTGACTCCCCTCGATTGATAATAAGGATGATCATTAAAAGATTATCCGATTATTAACTTTAAGACTCTAGAGGATTAGTTGAGGTGCATATAAACTAACCCAAACATCTCTGGTTATATATTATATAAAGAAAGAAAGAAAGAAAAACTGATTTAACATTATGAATTGTCGGTATGTGATAGATTGGGGTGAAAATCATTAAGCCTATATTATAAAGTAAAATGTATTGTAGTCGGAACAAAACTATCTGAATTAATTTTTTACTATATGTTTCTGTTCCCCTGCCGTATGTCTTGCCCAGAATTAATGAAAGAAAACAAATAAGGACCTGTTTGGGTGTCCCAAGAAAAACGAAAAACTTAACTGAAATGTTAATTTAATTATAAATTAATTCTGACCGCTTATAATAGCGTTAGGTTTTGCATCAGAATTATGGAAATATTTAATGAAAATGCATCTGATTGAAATGTATTGAGCTATCAAGAAAGCTTTAAATATAGTATATAATAAAATCAATAAAATTCAGCTAGTGATAATGAAGAGTAGAATTACCCGGGATAAGAAAACGAAGAGGCATAGAGCCTTTATGTACATAAATGCAACTCGAACGGGCGTCAGAAACCAATGTTTGAACCATTTTTGTAGAACCTTCTCCCGATTCTCGAATGACATACACGAAAATCTGTTGATGAAAGGCCATTTTTTGCTCAAACAAAGCGACCCACAAAGCAAAAACGTGCCCAACTTTGTGGAAAGGATCATCAATATTACTCTAATCAAGATCCCCGCTTCTATTAGACCTCTTTTCACTAAAATTTCAGCAACCTGCATCAATTAATTAATAATTAGTGTTCTTCTCAAGTTTTCAAGCATTAATAAGAGTTGGTGAAACAGTGAATTACCTCGTCAGGGATGGGAGCTTGAGAACCAGAAGCTTTGTAAAAATATTCCAAAGCCTTATTGCCTGCAGGATGGTCTTGTTTTTCCTCCAAGGGAATTGAAGGTAAAATGGTGTCGCAAATGGTTGCCAGTGTTTGCATCTCTGCTGAAGAGAAGCCATGGCTGTAGTTGCTTCTTGCTTTTCTCCTCCCGCTCAACAAAGGGTGGCATTCTTTTCCCATCTCTGGATTATCTTCTCCACTTCAAACTCTTATACAATAATATTATTTTGCTTCTTCACTTGAAATTAAACAAATATGGCTTGTCCGTCACCCTTTATATACATTGAATAAACGAGGGGAGTACAGTAACTGTATATACTGTTTTTGTGGAGGAATTTAATGACATGTATCACGTACTATATACGCCTAAAAATATATAAATAATAAACTTTTTCATGTACCATATATATACACGTGACACAAACTTTTTTTTCTCTATCAATTTAATGCTTTACGTGACACAAACTTTTTTTTTTCTCTATCAATTTATTGCTTTTCTTTTTCTCTCTCAACTCTCGATTAATTAACTTGCTCCAATGAGAACCACTCGTTATTTCTTATTCATTCTACCTTTCATTGGATGGGACAGCGCCCACTGGACCTGAAATTCCAGTTGTTTCCATAGTCCTAACCCCAATTCCATCAATGTCGAAATTAAAACCTTTCAAACCATAATTTCTCTCTCTCTCTCTCTCTCTCTGTATATAAATTTTTCTATCGTTCATCCAATAGTCTCTCAGCCAGTATTTCATATATTATCTGCTCTATCTAAACCTAATAAATCACATGCTTGTATAGATCGAGCTAGAGAACATTTTGCGATAGAGAAATAATTGATGGGATTAATGTTTGTATAGGGTTACGTGTTTTATTTAGGTCCAGGTTTTAAGAAAAATTAAAAATTAGGTGGAGTAAATTCGTGATTATATTTAATCATTAATTACTTAATTTCTTAAAACCTGTACTAACTTCAAAAATTCGGAAAGCCAGGTGGGCTTGCTTGTCTACTTGTACAAGTCATCTTGATCTAGATTCCGCCATGCTAGAGATGTCTCCTGAATCATCTTTTTTTGTTGGTTTTCTGGTTACTTTTTCATAGATTTGGTTAGAAATTGTTATATTTCAAATGCGTTTTAGGTAAAGTTTAGATCGTTTTGATTAGTCATAATCTGCTGCTTACCATATCAAGCCAATAAAACTATTTTGATAATTTATCATATTTATTATGCTCAATAAATTAGGGTTTATCTTTTTGGGAAAGAGATAGCTGGATTTACAAAGTAAAGAATTCATATGATTAAAGTGAGGAGGTTGAAAATAGATTAAAAAGAAATGGTTCAAATTCAAAGTAGAAATTTTTTATCATTAATTTTTTCTACCTTTTATAGGAATAGAAAGAAAACGAATAAATCAACTTAACTATCTCTAGATGGTCGAACGGTTCGATAGAGACTATTGAGTGTATTACTGAAGAGGTCTTGAGTTTGAGTCTCTCATCAAATGCTAATAGAGGTAACCACTGAAGTTTTTATTCGACCAATAATTTTAAAGTCTCGAAAGTTTAGTTGAGATGCACATAAGATGGTCCGAACATCTCCGGTCATCAAAGAAAAAAAAAATGATTCAACCTAATTTTATGTAGTTAAGCTTCCATTATTTTCCATAATTCTATATGATTAGGTTAATTATATTATATGCCTTATATCGAAGGGAATTTGAAAGAAAAAATGGGTCATACTCATGCCCCTCAAATTAAATGTGCATAATTTAAAGAAAACTTTTACGGGTATAAGTTGACGATCTTCATTAATATGTGTGCCCTTGTATTTCCGTTCCCTTTCATTTAATCACATTGATTGGATGGTTTCCTGATGAAATCAAATCCAATCGATAAGTTCAAACGTATCTCATATCTAAATCATGGCCGTCCATGATCACACAACATATTCAGCTGGCAATATAATTCAGAACCAATACATATTAAATCTATTTTTTAATTAACAAATCTTTAATCTTTATATCTTTTATCTTGCGATCTGGTAGCTAGCACATGGACAGAATTCCCTTCATAATATATTATAAAGTAAACGACAATTTCCCACCCAAGGTTTGACAGATTTACAAGTTTTCACCTGGTTTCATAAATTATAGATTCTTACATTTAAATTAATAAAAAATTGTTTAATTTAACTGTTAAAATGATAAAAATTTTAAAATAACCCTTCACATTTCAAATTTATCCTATCGGAAAATTTCTCGCGTCTTCAACGCCTCCAAATACCACCATTACAAATTCCTCAACCCCCACATCAAAACCCCTAACCTTCTTGCTTGATTGAACCCCCCAATCGCTGGCAGCTGCCCTTAGTTTTAGTCGACGTTTCATTCAAATTATGGTAGATCCCGACACCGAAAACCACCTCCAACACCACCAATAGCATCACTAGCCTCCCCCCACTAAAACCCCCAACATCGCTGATCGCAATTGACCGTCGATCACTGTTGTCTCTCCCTTAGGTTTTCGTGTTTTGTCACGCCTTTCCAACCAAATTCTAGCACCTCATCGATGTGCAATTGGATGGAAAAGTTAGGGGTTTTGGTGAGGAGGATAAGGGGATGCTAACGGTGGTGTCAGGGAAGTCCAATGGTGTTGGAATCAGACCAGACTTTTGGCTTAGCAGGGATCTCCTTTGGGGGTTATTTGAGAGAAATTTGAGATATGAAGATTATTTTTAGAGAAAAATAACGGTGTTAATTTAAGGGTGGGAAATGCAATTTATGAAACCAGGGGTGGGCACTACAGATTCGCCAAACCTTGGGTGGGAAAATGTTCGTTTACTCCGTATTATAATATATATGTATATATCATATATGAACAAAATGTAACCTTCTTTTCATGTATAGCGTATGAAATTTAATTACCTATTTCTGTTTCTCACGTAATCCTCTGTTAATTCATTATTATTACGTTAATAGTAACTAATTAAGAAAGGTAATTAAATGGTTGAGGTTTTTTTTTTTTTTTTCCACCTAATTAATTTCCAGGAGTTTCCTTTCCTATTCTTCTTCCTTCTTCTTCACTAATCACTGCTTGACAAATTCGATGACGAACAATAGCCCGAAAATTCTATATTTGCGGTACTTTAAAAAATTTAATTAATGTTGATTCGATTTATAATCTATATTTAGGTGTTGAAAAAGAAAGAAAAGAGAAAAATTAGATTTATTAAATTATTAATTGGTTTTGCTTCAATTTTTCCTATTTCTAATTTTCGGTCCTTTTGTAGTCCTTTAATTAGATTTATTAAATTATTTTGTTTCAATAAACATAATTATAGAATTTATTTTTTTAACATTAATATTGTACATTTGTACTCTTATAATTAGTTGGAAACTTGGAATACATGTGAGTTTATCTTCTAAACCGTACCATATAAATATGAACATGACACTATAATTCAATGAGTTATAATTAAAATTTCTGATTTTTTTTTTTTTAATTCTTTGTTTTCTCCTTCATTTGCCCAGCGATAATGTTAACCAAGTTGACTTTTTTTTTCTTTTTCTTTTTTTTAATTGTGAGGACAAATTATAAACCCACTTGCCTTTACCCCAAAATACAATAACCTCCCTGTAGTTTTAAAATTACAAAATGCCCACAAAAGTATAAAATTCATTGGTATACTTTATGGGTATTTTGAGCTATACACGAGATTAATTATCCAAATTTTTCAGTTGACTACCATCTTTGAAGAAAAAATGTGGAAATTTCTAATGAGAATTATTATTTTTCCCACCCAAGGTTTGCCTTAATAACACTTTTCCACCCAAAAAGTTTCAAAATAGCACTTTCCCACCCAAAGTTTATATTCCGCTAATATCCAAAATACACTTCACTTTCTTAGTTGGCGTTCAACAAGTCATCAGGAGCTAAGGTAAGAGGAGTTTTGTAGAGTAGAGACCGGTGGATCGAATGATGATGACTGATTGAATATTCGTCATGGAAATCAGCTAAGAACAAGAACACCTAGCTTTGCAGTGACCGAAAATTAGCAGAAATCAAATGCCGCGGGGAGAGATGTTTAGTAGAGAGGAGACCGAAGGTTCAAGTGGTGGTGACGGAGATAATTTTTGTTGCTGAAATCGGCTTTGGATAGTAACAGAATATTAACTTTAGGTGAAAAATGGTATTTTGAAACTTTTTAAGTGAAAAAATGTCATTAAGGAAAACCCTAGGTGGGAAAAAGTTTGTTTACTCTCCTAATATTAAGTATGATGTGACATTATAAAATATTGTTGATTTATAAATAGTGAGGATTAAGATAATTCAACATAATGAACAACAAAGGATATAACTAGACACCCTTGAGGTTTAGCACCGAAAAATAGACCCACAGGTTTTAAAATAAAACACTTACACTTTTGTAATTGAATGATGTTTATGAAAAGTATCATATATGTGACAAATATCAGATATTAGATTCTTTATATTGTATGAGAAAAGAAAAAAACAAGGGTATATTAGTAATTTTATTAAGGTTTTGTGTGTCTGAATTAACATTTCAAAAAATATCTGTTATTAAGGATTTAAGTGTTTTATTCTGAAATCTATGTTTCTTTTTTGTTCTACTAAACTTTAGGCGTATTCAATTGAAAACCTCCCAAGTAAGGTATTGCATGAATCCTGTGGTTGAGTTAAGCTTTGCAACTTCACCGCTGAGTATTGAACGTAGTTTTCTTCATATTGCCCTACATGAAAAGACATATGATATGATTTAACTCCTTTCTTTTTTTCCCAACGACTTGTGTACATCAGTCTGCTGCGTCTAGCATCAAAACAACTACCTCAGTTAAAAGACTTATCCAGATATTGAATCTTGTATTTATTTCAGATTTTTACTCTTAAACTAATATTGTTATGAATTATTGAAGGTAATTAAAAACGGTGAGTGAGATCGACAAATAAAGATATCATTTTTATAGAGAAGGTTGTGGAGAGTTTAATGATAGTCTCGAAAGTGGTTTTGGATTTCGGAATCGACCATAAGAGACCAAAAACTACTGATTTGGACACTCCTAACGTAAGCTATTTTTTACTAATATAAGCTCATTTTCTACCAATGAAAACATCGACGAACTTTAACGTATATCGAGTTACAATAAAAATTTGAGAATCTATTAAAGTAAAGTAAACAATATTATTTTAAAGGTGAGAATCTGAAATAAATGCAATTAAAGATATCAACTTTGAATTTTGCTAAACCTGGGTGAGAGTATGGTTTACTTCAATTAAAAATACAATTATTATAAGATAAAGATTTGTTGTCCTTCGTGGGGTCGAAGTGACGTAAATCTAGTTGTCAATGAAGTTTTAGATAAAAATAAATGATAAGATGATATTTGAGTAAATACAACAAACTACCAATAGTACATGTTTTAAGGGTTCATTAATAGTCTACCTAGTCATGTTTTGTCAAATTTCATAATGTTTGATTTCTATTTGATAAATATTTTTTCATTCAATCTTTTCATATTAATTAGTAATTAAAGTCCCAACTGCCTTCCTGCCGGTCTTCAAAAGGAACAAAATGCATTAATCAAATTTTAGGATAAGGCTGAATGACATTCATTTTCCAACCGAAAAGTTTGGCAAATGTTCGTTTTCCTACCTTTATCTTTGAAAAGATATTGTCCCACCCAACGTTACTCTTCGTCCATCCAAACTGGCATTTGACTTACTTTGGCGTTTGACATGTCAACCTTACCCCTATTAATAATTAATCAATTAACTCAAAACTAATATTAATATTCACGATAATAGAAAATTATGGTTGTGTTATTTTTTTTCAATGGACATGTGCGTTCATTGAGGTGAAGCTTCCTCGAGAAGCTTTGCCACATTTATCAGAAATTATATTTTAATTATTTAATATTTAAGATTTGAGTGAATTTACCTTATTGTTCTTCTCCTGTTAAAGTTAACGGTTTACGTTGGATGACAGGTAGAAAAATGTTCGTTTCAAAAATCAGGAATGAGAAAATTTATACTCGCCAAACTATGAGTAGGAAAAGTCATTAACTTTAAGGGGGCGTTTGGTTTAGGAAATGTTGGATTACTAGAAAGTTAGATTACTTTGAAAATTACTAGGACTCTTTAGGAAAATATGCTTGGTTAATTGGTGGGTATGTTATATTAATATGTTTGGTTGGGAGGAATAAATTGGTGAGTATGTTATTTAAATTATTGAATTGTCCTCTAATTAAATATTATTATTATATTATTTTTTAATATTGATTATTATTTGGATTATATAGCCCCCCTACATTTAAAAACTTAGCAAAAACAACCCTATAATAAAAGTTTGGAAAATCAACAAAGCATCCCCACCAACCCAGCCACTGTCGGCCGCGGCAACCACCGCAGGTCGCCGGCAACCTAATGGCCCATGGAGGCCATTTCCTGCCTTTTGTGCACCGTTCCAATGGCGACTGGCCGCGGTGGTAATTGCCAACGGTAGGTGGGTAGGGGTGGTGACTTGGGTGGGCTGCAATTTGTTTTGAATTCAAGGGTAATTTTGTCAAAAAAGTTAATTAATTGGGGTGAAATAGTAAAAGTCATATTCATGTAAATAAATTAAAAAATAAGGGCACTATTGCCCTAAAATTTTATTAATTAGAGGTAGAATTGTAAAAAAAAAAGATTACCTTGGTAATCTTAGAATACCTAAGAAAATAGAAGTAATGAGATTGCCTCCAATATTACCAACAGTTACTATTACTAGTATTTGAAGATTACCGGAATCTTATATTACTTAACAACCAAACGTGGTAATCAAGTAACATAAGATGACATAACTCTAGTAATCCCACATTACCCCCAACCAAACGCCCCCTAAAAGTTAAAATAATAACATAACCTTTTATTTTAATTAGTAGTAACATAATTACAGTGTAGGTAAGAGTGCTTAACGAACCTAGCCGCTCGCGAGTTGGCTCAGCTCGGCTCGACTCATGAGATAGAACGAGCCGAGTTCGAGTCATGCTCAGCTTGTTAGGCTCGCGAGCCGAGGCTGGCTAGAAAAATCGGGGGGTTTTTTGAAGTAATGGGATTGAATTGAAAATTATGCAACAAAGTTTTAAAAAATAACAAAATGGCCCCCGTTATTAAAATCCCCAAATCGTCGATTTTCGTCGACAAATGAACACTTGCCATAAAACTAATCCCAAAGTCACAATTTTTGTCGCAGTCATCAGCACAACTTCCAGTCGGATTTTCGTCATCAGATTTAGACACTGTCTTCTTTGTCAGATTTTCATCACATTTCTCTATTCGTTGTGATTTCTTTGCATTTCTCTATTCGCTGTGAAACGAATCTGCAACGCCGTCGACTGTCGATTTCTTGGGGTAAGGTTGTTTGTTTTGGCTTTGTTCTTCGGTTGTTGTTGCTTGTGAAACCCATATGTGATTGATTTTTGTGAACAATGTCAATGAAATTTTAAGTTAGTTTTTCGTGAATTCTTTGTTTGTAACAGCGGGCTTTTTTCGGTGAAACAATTCAAGGAAGAGCAGTCTACCGTGTTGTGGTTGTTGACTATCGTGGTGTTGCTGTGAAACCCATACAAGAATCGTTGAGCCCTTGATCTGGTATCCTGGATTCCTGGATAATGTTTATGTACTGTTTGTGAAGAGCAGTCTGCCGTGTAAATTGCCAGTCTGCTTCATTGTTTGTTTAAATTGCTTTACTGAATTTTTTATTGTTTGTGGTTGTGGTTGTGTTGTGCTGTGGACTTGTGGGACAAAATTGAAATTGCAAAGGAGTTTGTTAATTTGTTTGTGGAGTGTGGTTGTGGTTGTGGTTATGGTTATGGACTTCTACTTGTGGGAATTTGTTTTATAGTAAATAGTAGAATGGAAATTTATAAATTTGTTTGTCGTTGTGGTTCTGCATTGGTGGTGGGGACTGGGAGCTTTGTTATATATTAAATTGCAAAAGGGTCAAGGGCAATGATGCTTAAATTGCAAAAGGGTAAAGGGCATTGTAATGCAAAATGGCAAAAGGGTAAAGGGCAATGTAATGTAAAATGGCAAAACGGTAAATGACAGTGTAATATCATGGATGATAATGTTTAGAATGAAAAAGAAAGTTTTCTGGTGCTCTTGGAAAGTGTTCGAAAGGATAGTTTGAAAAGTATAACAATAAAATATAAAATTATTTGGCATATTAGGCGGAGAAATCTTGGACTAAAAAGTTGGAAATAGATTTATAAATCTGATGGTTTATAAATCTCTTTCCAACTAACTTAGGTTTATAAATCTCTAAAGAATCTTTTCAAAGGTGGGTCTAGTAATCATGTTAGTCCTCCTTAGACTAACCAGAGTTGAGGAATTAAAATTGCTGAATGGTAAAGGGCAGTGAAGAGTAAATTGCATAAAGGTATAGGGTAGTGAAGAGTATATTGCAAAAGGGTAAAGGGGCTTTGTTATATATTAAATTGCAAAAGGGTAAAGGGTAGTGAAGACTAAATTGTGTTTGGTGGTGGGGACTAGGGGCTTTGTGCGTTTTGAAGAAATCTTTAATTTGGTAGAATAAATAGGCATAAGACATATAATTCTAAATTGTATTAAAGACATTATGATTTATGTAGTAGAATAAATAGGCACATATAATTCTACAAAGTCATTTAAAAAATAAATAGGTTTGCATGAATAAATAGAGCATTTAATTCTTCAACCAACATCTCTAATTAAAGAATAAATGAATGTTGGGATGTATTTGTGACAATTAATATTGGTGTGCAATGTATAATGTATTGGTTTGATGTGTGTGCAATGTAATAGTTTTACATTATTTCATATTGGTTTTGCATTAAATTGCTGATTTTTTTTTTACCATTTATAGGTTTGTAAATGGAGGATAATTCCTCAAGTACCTCTACAATACAAGATACAATAACCAATACACTTGGCGGTAACCTTAACTTGAATGCAACCACAATAAATACAGAGCAAAGTATTAGTAGCCCAAATAATGGTGATGAAAATGAAAATCCAATTCAGAAGAAAAAAAGAGCGAAGACATCAATGGTATGGACGGAGTTCAAGGAGGTGGTGCTCCCTAATGACACCAAAAAGGCAGAGTGTATCCATTGCAAAGTAAAGTTGTGTATTAATGTCACCGTAAGCACCACCCATTTTAATAGACATTTAAGTCGGTGTTTTCGGAGAAAAGCTTCCATGAGGTAACAACATATTAGTTTTCCGAGTGCCGGTAATGATGTTGCAACTACTATTTTGCCAGCTTTAAGTGGGAAGTTTGACATGTTGAAAATGAGGGAATTGATTGCCCATTGGGTGCTCATGCATGAGCATCCATTTACAGTTGTGGAGGAAGAGGGCTTGAACAATATGATGAGTATGGGATTCCTGGATGGACTCCGATTTCCTGCTATACTTGTAAAAAAGATTGTATGAAGGTATATGAAAGTGAGAAGGCCAAATTGAAGACTTTGTTGAAGAATGTGACAAAAATCAGTTTGACTACAGACTTATGGAATTCAGGGAATCATAAGATGGAGTATATGATGTTGACCGGGCATTGGACATATAGTACTTGGAGGTTGAATAGACGAATCCTCAACTTTGTTCGTCTACCTCCTCCTCGGACTGGTATTGCGATTGCGGACGACATTTTCAACTGCCTAATGGGATGGGGAATTGAAAATAAGGTATATACTATTTTTGCAGATAATGCTTCAAGTAATGATGTTGCGATTAAGGTTTTGAAGAAAAATTTTTGAAGTTTCGGCGAAACTCCTTTGTGGAGGTAAACTGTTTCATGTGAGATGTTGTGCACACATCTTGAATCTGATTGTTCAAGATGGACTTTATCAAATTAGGCACATCACTGACGACATCCATGAGAGTGTGTTGTATATCAGCAGTTCAAAAAGTAAGCTTAAGGTATTTTCTGAGATTGTTCAACAACTTAAATTGTTGTATTGGAAACTTATTCTCCATTGTAAAACAAGGTGAAATTCTACCTATGAAATGTTGGCAACCACAATTAAGTTCAAAAAGGTTTTTCCAAGATTGAAAGAGAGGGATATCAATTATCATAATAATCCGAGTGACAAGGATTGAGAAAAAGTGGAGAAAGTCTGTGAAATTTTAAAAGTATTAAGTGGTTCAACCAAACTCATTTCAGGAAGTGATTATCCGATGTCTAATTTATTCATGAAGGAGGTGTGTGTAGTGAAATGTATGTTGGATAGTAAAAGTGAATCTGAAGATGATTTTATTAGAGTAATGGTTAGGAAAATGAAAGAGAAGTTTGATAAAAATTGGGGGGAATGTAATGTGTTGATGTCTGTGGCTGCTGTATTGGATCCTCAGTTGAAAATGAGAGTTATTCAGTGGGTATTCCCTAAGATGTATTCTGAGGCAGAAGCGCGGCCAAATATGATGACGGTCCGCGATGCATTGTATGAGTTATATGAGGAGTATGTTCAAGCTAATCAAGGTGTGACTATCGCTCGTGCTTCTACATCACAAGGGGATGGACATAGAGCCATTGGTGATGTGGTTGCGGTTGAGGGAGCCGAGGCCTAGGATGATTTTGCAGTTTTCTAGACGTGGTTGAAACTGTTGAGCCTAGTAAGTCTAAGTTGGACTGTTATCTGGGAGAGGGATGCCATAAGTGTGTGGGGGATCATGACTTATTTGATGGCTTACAGTGGTGGAAGGCAAATTCAACCAACTATCCTATATTGTCTACGATGGCTCGTGAGATACTAGCCATCCTAATCACTACGGTTGCTTAGGAGTCTGCATTCAATGCTGAGAGCAGGGTTATTGATAGCTACCGAGCTTTTTTGTCACCAGCTATGGTAGAGATGTTGTTATGTGGATGTGACTAGTGTCGCACTTTGAATGGAGTGAAGAAATGGTGCAAAGTAAGTTCCATTGATTACATGTTTTGTTTAATTCAATATTTAAAATTACTTTATTCTAACCTACAGATTATTTTTATCTCTTTTTCATTTTAGAAAGAGGAGGATCACTTGAAGATTCAGCTTCATGTTCTGTTAGGTGATGGGAGTCAGCAGCTTGGTTTATTCACCCATGAGTTATTGGCTGTGGCAGTAGGATTCTGCAGGTCTATATTTATTAGTTTTGTGTTCAGGTTTGCATTTTCATCTGTACGGTTTATATAAGATGACAATTGTACTTAATGCGTTTCACATTAATTTGTTTGTAGGAAGAGTGGGGCTATAATGGACATACAACCAATTATCTTTTGCTGTTATATATATTTTTTGATGGATGGGGATGTCACTTGATGTATAGTTATGCTAACCCACCATTTTGTTTTGATGAAAACTTAATTAAGTCAAGTGAACTAAACAAAAAACTTTTAGTTCACTTAACTTAATTTGTGGTACATACAGTATGTTGAATGATAAATTGTTAATAGCAGTAGCATTTCATTTAATGTTTATTTTAAGTAGGTTTAATTGTTGGGTGATGTATGAGGACATGAGAAGAAAAAAATTACAATCTGTAGAATTTAGAAGTTGTTTGAGGATGGCGAAAAATGAAAATGAATCATGAAAATTTAACAAAAAGCATCAGACATTCAAACCTGCATGCTGCCCAGGAAATTTAAAAAAAAAAAATTGAATTTTTTGGAGTTGGCTCGCGAGCAGGCTCGAAATATTCCTAAATCCTTCACGAGCTGAGCCGAGCCATAAAATCTGCAGCTCGGCTCTGCTTGATTATTAATCCCCTTTCACGAGCCGAGCTTGTTAAGCCAAAAATTCGGCTCGTGAACACCCCTAAGTGTAAAGATGGGCACGGGGCTAGGGGCCCCTATCTCCAGACCTGGCCCAAGGGGATTCCTCGAGCTCGACCCATCCTCGGGACGAGGATGTAGGGGAATCCCCAAGCCTGGCCTGCGGGGAAGTGGGGACTCCCATCCCTGACCCGCCTCGCCTCGCCTTCAAATATAAGATATATATATATTTTTTAAATTAACTTAATCTCACACTATCTTTCAGGGTTTGTCATCTCTTTGGCACTCATATTAATAGTTTGGTTTAATTTTCAACATGATTAGTCAATAGAAAAGAAAGAAAAGCCTATGAATCTCTTCCATTTTTTTCCTTATTCATCTTTGTCACTACTGGTAGATTAATTTTTAAAAAATCCCAATTAATTTTGATTATAATAAGAAGATATAAAATGTTGAATATATAAACAAGTAAATATTTTCTAAATTAATATCAACTTTCCTAAGCTCTATCATCTCAAGAAAGGGAAAAAAAGCTAATTATGGTGAATTAATTAAACCATGGAGGCAAAACAAATATAGTTGTGGAATATATATATATATATATATATATATATATATATATATATATATATATATATATATATATATATATATAAGGAAAAAAATATTATTAAGGTTGTAAGAATTAAGTAATAGTTAGTTTTAATAGAAAGATTTAAAAAAAAATTAAGCATAATAGTTTGACATGACCACCTCTGTCCCCGGCCCATCCCATCCCTGAGGCCGGGGAATGTCATTGGGCCTTGGCCCGGGCCCGTCTCCACCTTGGACAGTTTTGGGGAATCTTTACTCCCTTTCAGGCCAATCCCTAATGGGGTGAGGAAAATGCCTATCCCTATCGCATTGGAAAGGTATGATCCCTGTAGATTTTCATCAAAATTAGTAGTTAGTATGAGTCGATTAAATGTTGTAGATTTTTCAGTGTGTTTTTTTTTTTTTTTTGTTAATTAATTCTTTTGTTATTATTTGACTAATCTCTCTTTGTAACTAATTAATTAGTTATTACAGTAAAATCTCTCTATAGTGATACTCTATATAAGAATAATCTTCTTGTAATCATAAAAAATTATGGTCCCAACTTAGACCAGTTATAAATAAGAATAAATTTCACATTGTAATAAGTTATAATTTTTCTAGGTCCCATCTTGAAGAACTTGCCTCTGCATTATATGTATATTGTAAAAAATATATGCTATGTTACCTTAAAAGTTTAAGATGAAATAAAATATATATCTAAAGTTGTTTAAGACAATGATTTATGCTTTAAAGTTGTTACTATATTTTTTATCTTGCGGATACGTAATAAGCCGTCAGCATGGACACAATCTTGTTAAAACCAAAATATTTCAAATTCTCAATCATGTTTAGAGCTTCTTGGCATGAAATTTTTGGTATTTTCATACTATCATCCTCAAGATTATCTTCTTCCTTTTTTTGTCTAATTCAAGTAATGATTTTTTCTTCAGTTAAAACATACACGACTTGTTGCTCATTTGGATAACTGAGGAAGATATTAATATCCATTTAATTAGTATAATGAAGTTATCGAATCTGATCACTCAATTTTACAATGACTTTTTAATATTCATTTCCATACTATCCTAATACTACTAAAACATGATTTATAAAATAAAAAATCAAAATAATAATTCTTATACCTTCACCTCTATTAAATTATATCATCTTTATAATAATAAATTTAATTAGTCACAATATTATGAATATATAAAACCTTTGAGGTTCTATTGTAGTTGCATTGACAATAAAGATTATTTATTTCGACTCTAATAATTTATGAAACCTGTAAATTTCACATTGATGGGCAGTTTAAATTTTGCATTATGAGTTATTGGAGGTTAATGCAATTTTAAAATATTAATTCTAAAATGTTGGTGAACTTTATTTTTAAAATTATAGTGCTTTTCAAGAATTTTATATATGGGTTTGTGAATTTTTTTTTTTTTTTTGTTTGAATTTGATTTTCAAACTACTATTACATATATAATGACCAAAAAAAATAATTTAAAGTTATAAAACAATATTTTGATAAATACTTAATAAAAATAATTTGAAGCAAATAAAAGTAATTATAATTATTATTAATTAATAATTTTTTAGAAAAATTAAGAAATGATCTGTTGATCAGTGGTTGAATTAAGCCAGTTATATTAAATGACTTAATTATTAAATTAATGTTTAATATAAAAACATTTTGTAATTCCTATTATCATAATCAAATTTATTTAAAGGTAACATTATAAAATTAATAATTTAAAAGACAGTGATGCTAACTATTCATTCTAAGGTCAAAAGAGGTGGGCTTAAAATTTTAATTCCAATTCCAAACCAACCACCAACACAACATTATGAAGACTTTTCATTAAGCTCTGATTTCAGTCAGGCCGCCTTTAATCCCTACAGAGGATGAACAGAAAAAGCAAGAAGAAGGCTTCTTTGGATCCTTTGCAAAACTTTTTGTCAACACTGAATCATTTGCTATGGAAATTTTGAGAGGAATATTTCCAGGTTTTAGGAAGAAGCCATTGAACCATCAATATCAAAGCCTATACCAACACCCTCAACAGCAAAAGTACTCAACTGCTTAGCCTGTACAAGACAGCTTTGTGATCCCAAATGAGGACGAGCCACCTTCCATTGATACAAGAACTCCCACTCCACGAAAAACTTATGCTTTCATGTCCAAGGATGCAGAAAAGATCCAGCAACTGCGACAAAGTCGAGCTAATGATAATAATAATAATAATAATAATAATGTATTCTTATCTTAATCAGTGTTGAGTATAGAGATGTACAGGTCCATATGCATATCTACATGCATTTACTTAAAAGTCTGATTAGTTAAAAGTCGTGGGCAGTCATTAGATGATCAGAGGAGAAGAAGAAGAAGAAGAAGAAGAAGAAGAAGAGAAGCGAAAGTGTAGAAGTTGAACAGTTTTTTTTTTTTTTAAAGTATGGATGCCCGTCCAAACATAAGGGACGGGCGTCCATTCATAATGGACGAGCGTCCCAAATGTTTATAAAAAATTTTATTGTATTTTATTTATGGATGGACGTCCTTTACATAGAAATGCCCGTCCCTTGTATATGGACGTCCGTCCATATAATATGGACGGACGTCCATGTGAGTGAACGGCCGTCCAAATTTGATGGACGGTCATTCACTAGAAAAAAATTAGAAACGTATTATATATAGACCGATACAAAATTTCGATACAGGATTTTCGGTGTCCTAGCATTATTGTTCATGAAAATCTTTCTCTATTTATTTGCATTTATCAAATTCATTCATCAATAAAGATTGCCATTTGCCACTCACAATCTTCCCAGATGAAGACAAACAGTGATATTTAATTGGCCATTAATACTTCTACCAGACGTCAAATTTGAGAATCAGAATACTGGAAACAGTGCGAATGCCATTTTAAAAAGTGTGCTGTTCCTCTCACCAAACCGACCTTTGATTATAAATGTCGACAATTTGTTGGATGCCTATAAATCTTGTCAACAGAAAAATTTAAAGACACATTAATTATGCACAGTATCATTAAAATTTTAAAGCTTTCATCCGTCCTTTCCGAATATGCCAAGAGCTAAGGATTAGAACAATTTTCCAAATCAAGCAGCTGGAAGCACTGCTTCTATCACATAAATTCACTTTTAATGTTTACAAAAGCATGCAATAAATAACAAAACATTAGAAGAACACATAGTCATGCTTATAGTTCTATGCAGGGACATTATAAGAACAATTTAAAAGCATGTATCATACCTAAAATAAGTGCCTCCATGATGCCGGGCGATCTCTAGATATTAGAAGAACTCGAGATGCTAGGTAATCGAAAGAAGGGGCATACAAATCATCTGGGCCAATAATTTCTCTGACTTTTTGGTTACCGTTGAACTCATTTGTGAAGGATTGCAATCCATCATCCACCAGTGCATCAAAAACAAACAGTCCAAGCCCAGAAACACCCATGACCAGATTCGAATTTCCCCAAACTTGTGTTATTGCTGAGTGACTTGGGTGAGCACTCGATTCTGGCAGGGAGTAAGTGCTAAATAGCCTTTGTTTCCGCAATGAGAATTGCTGCACCTGTGAAGAGGACTGCTTTTTTCCTGCTGACCTTATGTTACTGCAACCAAGAAAGACTGAATCCCCACGAGAATAAACTGACTGCACATTGATACCAAATTTCGGAATCTTAAGGCCAACACCGGTGGGATGGCGGAAGTCCAAGATGTTAATGGAATCATGAGTGCAGAAAACACCATCATTTCCTTCAGCTTCCGCAGACGTTACTCTGTATTCCAAAAAATAATTATTTTAGAAGCAACAAAGCATATTACATTATAGCTTCTCGATATGTTCATCCAATTTTTACATTAACTACTACATTCATTTACTTAGCGATGGCAGTATTATCTCCTACAAGTGGCATGATAAGTAGGAGGGAAAAAAATAAAAAATTGAGGTGAGACAAGAAAGCATAATCAGAAAATAAATAATAGAAACCCATCAATCATGCATAAAAGAATATGCGGGAAAGAGCATCTGAGAGAGCAGTAAGCGAACAAACAAATCCAGAAATATAACATGAAAATTGATACAACTAGTGAAAGCACGGAGTAAAGTCTCACCTTTGTCGAACCCCTCCACCCAATTCAGCATCAGTATTGTTAACATGAAGAGCTGAGATTTTTCGGCCAGAAGAAACAGATAGTAATGGTTCAGGATTTAGAGAGTTAACATCCCACAAGGATATTGATTCAGATTCAGCTATAACCACTTTCTCTCTGTTTCTCCATTGCAAAGGGCTAGAATAATCCATTGTTAACACAGGCTTTTGAACCTCCCATTTCATTATTTGCTCACCGTCTCGGATGTCATTGATTTTGACAACCCTCTGAGAGCTGGCAGTTGAGACAATAAGAGGCCCACATGGTTTATACCACCATTGCTGACTTTCTGGTGGCAAAACACTGGACAAAGCATTTCTACTATACACATTGTTATTAGGTAAAGGAGCAAGAACTGTTCTTGAAGTGGTTGTTCCTCCATCTTCAACATGGAAAGCTCGGACATCTTTGGTGTAAAAATCCCATGAACAAAATCCTGAATCTAGAGTATTACCAGCAGATGCAGCCACAACATATCTTCCTGAGCAGCCATCTGCACTAGCTGCACGAATTATCCAACAATCTCTCCAGATTGAAAGTGAAACTCCTGCTGGGGGCTTGTACACAGCCTTATCCTGAAACAGTGATGGATCATCATTAAAGACATCCAAGGTGCTATTCCATTAGTTAGTTTACATCCATGAAAACATTATTTACATAAAAACTTATGGATTTCTGCCTGTCTAACTGTGGTACAAACATGCTTTGGCTTGAAGAGTTAAGAGTCCAGAAAACTGGGAAAATTAATTAAAATACCATTTCAAGTTTGGAATAAACTGAATAACCATGAAGTTTCAAACTCTTTACTAAATAACCATTCGCTTAAGCAATGTAAGCTTATCGCTTAAACGATATAGGCTTATCTCTTAAGCGATGTGTGTTAAATCGTTTAAACGATAAAGTTTATAGCTATTTAATTTATTCCAAACTTGAGATGGTGTTTTAATAGTCAGCCCGCAGACAACTATTATGATATACATTCAGATATATTATAAGGAAGCATTAGTAAAATCTGCAAATTCTTTAGGAAAGTAGCATGCAACAGTTCTGATTAAAGTGAACATTCCATTTACCAGAAATGTTAGCAACTTGATAATATTAACAAAGAGACTCATATGAACATCCTTAAACACAGACAAGATTATGTACCTCACAGTTAGCTATATCATAGAAGGAGCACGAGCCATCATTATGAGCAAGAAGAACTGACTCTCCTTCTGAGACAAACCATCCTCCTGTTGAAGTCTTTAGGCCTATTTCATTCAGCTGATAAATGCAACTATCTTCAGTCTCCTCCCCAGTTATATTTCCTGGTACATTCTCCTGATCTTCAAACTCATCAAACCTTTCATCAGTTGTAAGAATGAGGTCTGCATTACCTTTACCATTGAACATGTTTGACAAACCTTGTTCTCCTGAATTTGCAGCCTCATCTGTTTCAAGAACTTCACAACACTCTAAGTCCAAACCACCCTGTCCATCAGTTGAGGTAACTGCAATTTGATCCTTATCCAATGAAGCCAAAAATTCTAAAGCTATTGGGTTGTCCTCAACAGGACTCAACAACGTCTCCACCTTTAAGTTGTTACTGGGTCCAACAGTGTTGGGTTCAAGACTTTGAGAGCTCCCTGATGATGATTTCAGCAGGATTCGATTTCTGAGCAACTTATGATGGGGGAACAACCTAGCCTCCAATTCCTCACTCTTCAATTCATTACCCAAACTGTTCACACTTTCCATTCTTTTACATTTACTCTTCTCAGCAATGTTGCTACCTGCATTATCATTTCCCACATTTTTCACCCCAGCAATTTTACCCTCAGAATCACCTGCGGCACTACCCATTGCCTTCTCAATCCCCGATATCTTTTCCTGAATATCAGAAAGAATCACCTTTGTGGCATCCGGGTTATTCATATCCAACATTTCTTTAGTCCTCTTGATATCTGAAGCAATTCTCTTCACCTTTCCTTCTAAGAAGGTAAGCTTCTCATGAAGCTTACTAGGATATTTGATTCCAACCAGAGCACTTGAACCTTCTTCATTGACACCCTTCTCTTTAAAAGTCTCCAAAACCTTGGAATCACTAAAAGATTTCTGATCAGATTCCTTTAAACCCAAATCAACACAAGCATCAATCTTTTCAACCTTATTATCACGTTTCAAGCTAAAATCTTTATCACAAATCTCAACTTTGGAACATAAATATGAACGACCCTTTTCATCATACCTCTCAGTGTTTCCATTAACACTAATAACTCCATTTGATTTCTCCAAAGTTGAGGTCAAAGTAACGTCTTTTTTACAACTACTACCTAAAACCCTAACCCCACTTGAATTCATCTCTTTTTCACACTTTTTCTCCATCTTAAAACCAATCCCATTATTTTCTTTGAAATCACTAAAACGCCTTTTCTCATGACTACCCAATTCAGTCCTTTTCGCATTCAAATCCCTAGACCCTTTTTTCTCAACAGAAACCCTAGAAACCTTATCCTTCTTCATATCACTAAAAACCCTAATAAATTCAGATGGACTCTGGCTCCTACCTCTTGGGGCCGATGAAGTGGACCACCGAACGCGTGAATCGCTGTTTTCTCCAGCCGATTTCTCAACACGTGGCACTGAGCGCATCGTGGGTTTCTGAGGCCGAAGAGCAGGCCTAGGGTTTTCTTTTCCTGAGGAAGATTTCTTGAGAGCTGAATTAGAGTTCTTGTTGGAGATTGAATTTGGGGTTAGGGGTTTGGTTCCACCGCCGCGGTCCCTTTGCCGGTGAGAAGGTAAAGAAGACATGGGTATTTTGGTAAATTAGTTGATAGATGGCAAGAAAATAATTTAAGAATATGAAATGATTTTGTATGCGTTTTGAGTTTAAAATATAAATGGGTGGGAGAATGGGCGGGAAAATGGATGTCATTTTGAGTTTCAAACTTTTTGCGAGGGTTATTTTATTGACTTCTTGGATTGGGCTTTACTCATTTCAAATTACATTGGGCCTTTTTGTTAGACGATCCTTCGTTGGGCTTTGTGGTGGGCCTTAGTTGGGCTTAGTGGTGGGCCATAATTGGGCTTTGGATGGGCCTGTCCAGTGGATAATAAATCTAAACATTACCCAATCAAATTATTTGAGAAGACTGTAATGATAAAAGTTCACTTCTTTTATATAAAAATAATGTTATTAATGTTATACTTATAATTGAGTCTTACACTTTTGTTATATGTCTAGTTATATATATGATTCAATGGTAAGCATATCATTATTCTTCATATAATCTTGCTAAAACAACTTTTTTTTCTTTTTTAATGACCAGGGGTGTCTAGACCAATTTACGTACAGTTTAATTAATTTTTCAGGATCCTGAAACTACAAGTTGGATAAAAGCTGCAGCTGCTAGTGGCTATCCCTATTAACGGCTAATGAATACATCTTTGATAATATACCTAAAAATCTCACCGAGTCACTCGATCACCCAAAAGTAGTTAAATGCTAACACAATGTTCATAATGCATGATTCTTGGGATTTATCATTCAAAGCTGGCATTTAGTCATCTTTATTAGAAGTACGTCAATAACTACTTCATTCTATCTTTAATTTGTGTCGATCTATCTTAAATCTTGAACAAGGATGTCTCATCATTCATTTTATTTAATATTTATTGAAAATTCACCCTCAATTGATATTAAGAGTGGAAAAATTAAATAAAAAGAAAAAAAAGGGGCTTTCCGGTATTGTAACAATACCCTTTAATTGAGCAGTAATAAAAGGTTGCTGGGCGGGTATCAAAATAAGCATTAGAATTTAGAAGATTCTACGGAGAGAAAGAAGAAGCAGAAACATGACAAAAGTAGATCAGTTTTCTTCATGTGATTGGTTCCTGTCTCTCCTTTCACTTCTTTTACAACCCAGCACCCACACCACACACACGCTCTGGAACAACAACAATATTTTGCAAAACCAAATTTTTATTTTTCTAGTGTTTGCATAGTACCCAAAACCCTTAAACCGACATGGCTTCTCTAACATCTGTCTTTCATTCTCCAACCTTAATTTCTTGCTCTTCATCATCTTCTTCTTTTCCTTCTCCTTCCTCCACCAAATGTATTGTGCCCACCAAAACTCTCTCTTTTCAATCTTCAAAACGGCGTGGTTTACTTCTTAATGATAAACAGTTTGAAAATGGAAGAACAAGTCTTGTTTTGAGGTCAGCCCTTGATGAAATCTCTGTTGTTGATCCTCCTCCTCCTGAATCTGAAGATGTCAACACTGAACTCATTGCTTCCTTGAAGCTCAAGTTGCTGGTAACCTTCTGTTTGGCTTAGTATTTTTTTTTTTTTTTTTAATTACTAACCGGATGAACCTATCATTTCCTCAACTGCGTACTTCTTCTTTTATTCATTCTCGATTAAGAAATAGAAATGATGTGTTTTTGGTTTTTACTGATAATATTTTTAATTGGGTACTGCTAAAGTTGTAGGTCGCTTTATATTTAGGGATATAATTAGGTTTCAAAATTAGCTGCTCAATTCCATAACAGAAACAATAACTTGAGTAACTCTTTGTCTCATTACTTGGGGTCATGCTTATTGTGCAATTGATGGTTTTAATTGTTTAATTTAGATGAAAACACCCCAAGTTAGTTAATGAGGCAGAATTGTTTATGTTTGGTTGAACTGTTTACAAGATTTTTAGGCCATGACTCTGAGGTGGAGGAGGCTTAAGAGTTGAATAGTGGGAGCTGATTAATTTTTTTTTTTTGTTTTTGATTAACCTCTGAATCTTTGAAAGTGTAGAGAAAATTTGAATGAGTAACCTCTGAATCTTTTATGTTTCTGACTCAAATCTCCATCAGTTAAATTTTAAGTGTGGACATGGTTACAAGTAAATTTGATTGCCTATCAAGAAGTAGATTTTTAATTTATGTTGTATATTGGTAGCCTATTAACACGTAAAGGTTGATCAAATACAGAGTGCTGTGTCTGGGCTAAATAGAGGTCTTGCTGCAAGCACAGATGATCTGCAAAAGGCTGATGCTGCTGCCAAGGAGCTTGAAGCTGCTGGAGGACCTTTAGATCTCTCAACCGAACTTGATAAACTGCAAGGGCGTTGGAGATTGCTGTACAGCAGCGCATTTTCATCTCGTACTCTAGGTGGGAGTCGCCCTGGACCTCCCACCGGGAGGTTGCTTCCCATTACTCTAGGCCAGGTCTGCCATTTTATGATAATATGATTTTTCATTATCTATTTTGGTATATTGGTCTGTTTGATAATTAGTAGCAGTGTTTGAAGGTGGAAAGGCAGTGACTTTACCTGAGTGTTGGGCCCAAAAAAAAAAGTATTATATACGTAACTATAAAAGCACTTCACCTGTAGACATGGCACTTGGGTAAAATGGCAAATAACCAGCCATAAGACTCCTAGGATGTTATCAATGCCAATTCTGATGCTCTGAAACCATTTAATTTGAAGATTCGGCAGTTAATTTAAGAGAAAATACAAGCCATCTGGTAACAAGTTGATCAACTTAGATGCTCCATAACCATCTGCTTTAAGCAAGCCATGTGCGCAAATTACTTTCTGTCTATAAAGTCATGAATTTTCTAAGATCTAAATGAACATTGTTGTGTTTTCAGGTCTTTCAACGAATTGATGTCTTAAGTAAAGATTTTGATAATGTAGTTGAACTTGAATTGGGTGCTCCATGGCCTCTGCCTCCTGTTGAAGTAACAGCCACATTAGCCCACAAATTTGAACTTATAGGTTGGTGCTTCTTGGATCTCATTTCTAATTTTCTAGATTATTTTGCATCTATTGCATAGTATTCTCTGTTGTGAGAGAGATAGCTCTTCTGATAAACCTTTCCTTTTGGTGAGAATAGGATCTGCAAAGATTAAAATAATATATGAGAAAACAACTGTGAAGACAACCGGAAACCTATCACAACTGCCACCTCTGGAGATCCCTCGTCTTCCAGATGCATTAAGGCCTCCATCTAATCCAGGAAGTGGTGACTTTGAAGTTACCTACCTTGACAATGCTACCCGCATAACCAGAGGAGACAGAGGCGAGCTTAGAGTTTTTGTGATCTCTTGATGTTTTTTGCATGTGCAGAGTCTATTCCATTCCATCCCTCGAAAACTCCAGCTTCTATGCCCCATTGTATGTTCTCCTCTTTTTCTTCCTAGTCTCCATCATTGTTTTATTTTAGTTTTACTTCTGATCGACATATACACGAAGTAGTACAAGGAATCTAAATGTAAAGCAGTTTTTCCAGAAACAAGTAAACCATTATGTAACTGTATACTCTTAACATTATACATGTACTCTTTCATCACTTCATGTACTATATTGTATTTCAGCCTAATGTCTAGGGATTGCTTGATTAATTTCACAACAAACAGGCAGCATCTAACACATTTCAGCTCTTGAATTATGAAAGGGTGTTTTGCAATCATCTTGTTCATTTAAATTAAATGGAAGCTGAAGTTGAACCTATTATCCTTATCCTATAACCTTTCTGTCTGCTACGATCATGCCAGATTCACATTTTTCTCCTTTGTTGTGACGAGGTTTCATTTATTAGTCGTTTTAATAACAAGTAGGAAGGAAATTAAAGGCAAAGCTGCACTGTTATAATGGAATGGGCCGGAGAGCAGTCGTTTTGGCCCATAACAGATTGGACCGGTCTTGAATCTATCAAGGAGATTCTAATTTTTATTAATTTTGTATGTGTAACAATATTCTATTATAAATATATATATATATATATTTTTTTCCATAAAAATGATGTTAAATGTATTTTAAAGTGTAATCACATTAAATTTCAAATTAAAATTGTCCTTATTCTTCATTAAAAAAAAAAAAAAAATGACAAACAACATTTTAACAGATTTTGATATCAATTTCAGTTAATATAAATTCTTAAAGGGTCAGCATATTATAATACAATTTTTTTTAGCAAATTTATAAAATAAAATTTGCTAATTCATTCATTACATTTAAGTTCAATTGTACATAAGTTGATGAGTTGACATTAATGATCAATAATTAGTGTTATAATTTTATAACTTCACTCAAGTTTACTAAATTATACTTGGATTAATATCTAATAGTTTGTATTATAAATTTGTGTTAAAAGTAACTTATTATTAAAATTTAAAAAAAAAAAAAAGTGGTGGGAAAGAGAAATAAGATATTTGTAAGCTAGCGTCTAACGTGCTCTTTTTTATAGTAAAAGAGCATAAGGAGGATCTAACATGATTTCTCAAATTTGAGTTATTTTGAAGTAAAAGAGCAAGAGGATCTAATATGATCTTTCAAGTTTGAGTCTCCATAGTTGCTAATAAGGGTGACCATTGAAGCTTGTATCAACTCCAATAGTTCCTAGATTTCAAAGGGTAAGTTGGTCCAAACATCCATAATCATATTAAAAAAAGAAAAAGAAAAAAGAGAGATATTTGTAAATAAATTATAATAATTGAATTATGGAAAATTCTCTTTATTGTTGTAGTAGTGCAGTTATAAGTAAAATGAAAGTTGATATTTTGTTTTTAAAAGTGAGGACCGAGTAAAATCTAATTGGTTGTAAAATACAATCAAAAGAAGACACGTAGGTGGTGTATTTAAATTAGACATAGGTGAGTCACGAGATAAACCAAATACCACATTACCCCTCAAAAGCGTCCAACGCCAGAGAGACGTTAGACATTGTAACGGCTATATTTCATTTAAACTTCAAAACAATTATTTTCATCTCTTTCCATTTCAAGAACACCATTACAGCTCTCTCTCTCTTTCTCCTCTCAAGTCTGAACTCTGCTTTTTCGAAAGGTTCTCTTTCAATCTCTTAAACTCAGTTGAAATTTTAATTCAATCTTGAATCATCTTACTCTTTGGTATATACCCAATCAATCTTGAAGTTTTCCTTCAAAAACCCTTGAAACAAATTCTTGCTCTCACCAAAAATGGCTCCAACACCGTCATCTTCAAAAGCAAACCAAACCCAATTCAAAACCCCGCAGTCAAAACACCGCCTTAACTTCACTTCAGCGAGAACCACAGCACACCCATCTCCAAACCCTAACTCTATAGCCAAAGAAGCCCCACCACAAGAACACCCTATAGAAGTTATTGGAAGAATACGAAACTTTCCCATTAACAACACCAAAGAAAAAGAAAAACCCGTTTCATTCTTGCAAATCAACCCAGATAAACAAACCGTGAGATTGAAGGCTGATATTGGGTACAGAGATTTTACTCTTGATGGGGTTTCTTTATCCGAAGAAGAGGATCTTGATTGCTTTTACAAGAAGTTTGTAGAGTCAAGAATCAAAGGAGTGAAAATGGGGGATAAATGTACAATAATGATGTACGGACCAACTGGTTCTGGCAAGAGTCACACAATGTTTGGGTGTGCTAAGCAAGCAGGGATTGTGTACAGGGCTTTGAGGGATATTTTGGGGGATGAAAAGGAAGGCAGTAGTGATGAGAATGGAGAGAGATTTGGGTTTGGGACATTTGTTCAAGTAACTGTTTTGGAGATTTATAATGAGGAGATTTATGATCTTCTGTCAAGTAATGGTGGGGGTGGATTGGGGATTGGGTGGCCTAAAGGCAGTGGATCTAAGGTAATTTTGTGATAATTTTTTTTTTTCAAATACTTGATTATGAATTTTTTCTTGAATATAAATGTGTTTCTGTACGAATGTGTTGTTTTTGTTGATAGTGTTTCTATGATTTCTTGTTTTCAGAGTGATATTGCATTTATCTCATTTTTGTGAAATACTTCAAATATTGTTAATACATTTTATAATTTTTCGGAAATTGCTGTTGGATGATTATTAATTTCCTTAGAGAAGACGATCCTTGTTATTTTTAGGATAATATGACACGGTTGTTTGAGTTATATGAAACAGAAACTTTCTTTGTTTATTGGAGATACTGTTTGGAATTTAAGTTTGAGTATTAAGTTAAATAAGCTTTTGAATTGATTGATTTCTTTTTTTTACTGAGTTATTGATGAAATTGCATTACATTAAAGTTCAGATGGCAGAGTTGGTCCGTGCAGGCTCTTCTTATAATTTGAATTAAGTCTAGGATCGTTATCAATTTGTGTCAAAAGTACAAAAAAATTCTGGCTTTTTTGGGTTCCACCCAAGGCCTAAAGTTCAACCATAATTGGTTTAGAAGATTCAATAAGTTCTTCATCCCTTGGTGTCTTTTAAATTTTATTGCAAACTAATATGGAGCAAGATGCTGTCTAATCAGGATCTACCCATAATTCAGGTCAAAATTGTATCAACATGTATTTTGGAACTTTAAACCCACTTAATCTTTATTCAATGCGGTGCTGTTGGCCACATACTAGCTTTTAATTATATCACTGATACAGTTCATCTGCATATTTGATTTCATATCTTTTATTTGTTGATATAAATGATACCAACTCTTTCCTTACAGGCCACTAATTATAAGCATTATTTTTTGTTTTGTACAATAAATTTTAGGTAAGGCTTGAAGTAATGGGGAAAAAGGCAAAGAATGCAACCTTCATATCTGGAACTGAAGCCGGAAAGATTTCCAAGGAGATTCAGAAAGTGGAGAAAAGAAGAATTGTAAAAAGCACGCAATGTAATGAGAGAAGTTCACGAAGCCACTGCATGGTATAATGCTTGCTGAACTTGTCTACAATATTGCCACAATTTTACTTGTTGAAATTTATTCAGGTCTTACAAAGTTTTTTGATGTTTGAGAATAACTTGACACACATATATATATATATCCACAGATAATTCTTGATGTCCCAACAGTGGGAGGACGGCTGATGCTTGTTGACATGGCTGGTTCTGAAAACATTGATCAAGCTGGTCAAACTGGATTTGAGGCGAAAATGCAGGTACTCTATCAAGACTATCTGTGAATTGCATCTTCCTGGCCTTTTTCAATTTTTGTACTTAAAAAAAATCATCTCACAGTAATTTACTGCCAACTCTAGATTGCCTGAGTTTTTTTGTTTTTAAACTTTTTCTATCAATTAACATTGATCTATGCTTCCCTGGAAATCGCAGACAGCAAAGATCAACCAAGGAAATATAGCATTAAAGAGAGTGGTTGAATCCATTGCAAATGGTGATTCTCATGTTCCTTTCAGAGATAGCAAATTAACAATGCTTCTACAGGTGGGTTCCACTAATAATTCTGCAACTTTTCACAAGGTTTTTCTGCCATTTTTGTTTGATGAGTTTTTCCCTTTTTCTTCAGGATTCTTTTGAGGACGATAAATCAAAAATCTTAATGATTCTGTGTGCAAGCCCGGATCCAAAGGAAATACACAAGACTGTCTGTACCCTTGAGTATGGTGCAAAGGCAAAATGTATCATTCGTGGGCCTCATACACCAATCAAGGATAAATTTGGCACTGAAGATTCTTCATCTGCAGTCATTTTGGGATCCAGGATTGCTGCCATGGACCAGTTTATCTATAAGCTGCAACTAGAGAACAAGCTCAGAGAGAAAGAGCGCAATGAAGCACATGAAAAGCTCTTAAAGAAAGAAGAAGAAGTTGCTCGGTTGAGAGAAAAACTCCAAGTTGTGGAAGGGAAGGAACCTGAAGTAAGTGAACAAGAGATCAACCTGAAGGTAACAGAACGAACTCAGGATCTCAAACGTGAGCTGGAGAAGAAATTGGAGGAGTGTCAGAGAATGGCTGAGGAGTTTGTTGAAATGGAGAGGAGAAGAATGGAAGAAAGGATACTGCAACAGCAGCAGGAAGTTGAAATGCTGAGAAGGAGGTTAGAGGAGATTGAGTTTGAGCTTCGCCATTCAAGGGATCAAGAGGTTCGTGGTTCAAGGGACTTAGATGGAAGCAGCTTTGCCAGAAGGCTAATGGGCATTTATGCAGACGAGGACCCAGGGATGGTAAAATCAATGGACCTAGACATGGGTGATGAGCCATCTACTCGTGAAGTGAAATATGTATATGGGAATTTTAATCAAGTTGATAGTACCAATATCCAAGGCTTTAACAATTATCCTCATTCAAAAACTGCTGCTGAGGTTTTAGATCCCAATGTTTTTACATCTAAATATGGTGACAAAGTTGTGTTTTTGAGCACTGTATATGAGGAGGAAGAAGTAGAAGAGGAGGAGGAACATAAAGAGAATGTGGAGGATGAAGAAGTGGAGAAGGTTATAATAGAGGAAAAGAAGGTGTGTTCGAGCAGGATGGTTGACGAAAGTAGCCCTGGTATTAGTATTACTGCTGGCTCCTTGGCATCTTCTCCTCAAAAACTTTATTTGACATCTGGTGAGCCTGATAATTCGAAGGATGCAGTGTCCTCCAGAAGAGTAAGAATTCAAAATATATTTACCCTTTGTGGAAACAACAGGGAGCTCTGTCAACAGACAAGAACTCCAGTGCTTGCAAAATGGAGTACTGAAAACATTGATCCTCTTGCATCTCCAATTGGGGAGTTTTCTTCGGTAAGACTTTGGACTGAAACTCACTATACATATTCACAATTTTACTATTACATCTTCACAATTTTGTTTATGCTTTGTATATGAAGTTCTAATGGGGTTCACTTGCAATTTATGCAGGATCCTACTACAGCTCTAGTCCTGAAAGAGAAAGAAACATCAACACTGGCTACCAAACTTCCATTCGGAAACCTGTCAAATGGCCAGCTTGCTCCACTGCCATTAAGTCCAATTCAGAACACACTGCCTCTCACACCAAAGCAAAGTGATTGTCAATCTCCCAAGGTAGCTCCACATCTAAGTCCAACACCATTCATTACTCTTAGAAAAAATAAGGTTTGATGCTGAGTGATGAATATGCACATTTCTATTCAGCTGATGTGTTGAATGAAGTGCAGTTTTATATATTGACATTTGTACTTGGTGCTAAAATGTTGTTTTGTTGATATAATGGGAACAACAAGCTTGTATACCAATTATATAGATAGCTTGCTTTTGATGGTATATCAATGTCAACTTTTTTATGTTTACTCAGTTTCAGTTGGTTACTTGGTTATTTATATTGATAATTTTTAGTTTTGAATGCAACTTATTACCTAGCTTGAAGGATTACCAAAAAAAAAAAAGAAGTTTCCAGTGGAATGTTGTCGGATAATCTGGGATGGGAACTGTATGCAGAATTATTCTTTATATAATATAGAGGGGGTAATTTTAGAGGTGTAATTTGCTTAGTTGATGGTAAATTAGGATGTGCTTAATGGTTGCAAACATCTAGGGTACAATTTAGTTACATGATAAAAACTTCTTATTGCTGATTCAGCCTTCTGGTTCTGTAGAACTTGCCACATGAGATTGAGCTAGAATCAGGAATGTCAAATACTCAAATGATCTAGTGAATTATCTTATTATTTGACAACACAAAAAATTAGGCCGCTTACAATAGGTTTCGTAAAAATAATTCCATTCTTTTGAAGGCATCAATGAAGTATATATGAAACCATAGGCACTTGTCTGTGAAGAGTAATTCTTTTCATTTCGTTTATCATAATCTTGTTCAAAAGAGTATGATATGTTCGTTTTTCAAATTAGGAAAAACAAAATGTGTTACAACCTGGCTTTTAGAGATGGACTTGGGATCGAGTGAAGGGGCGAGTTGGTGGTTGAGTGGGTTTGGGTTTCTTCTTTGGTCGACCAATGAGATGATATTGGTAGGATTGTTAAAGGGATCCAATCCCTGCTGTACACAGCTTTTTTGGAGATAAATTAATTCTATATATGCCTTGCATTCATTCATTCTCCTTTTTATAGACTCTAATACAACTGACTCAACTACTAGCACTTTGCCCACTAAACGGACGTGGGTTACTTGTTAAAGACTAGGAATTAAACTGACTCAACACCATCCTAACAAATTGGTTCGTAACAAAATGTCTTAAGAATCTTTAACACAAAGCAAATCTTTTACAACAGACTAGACATTGCTCAACCGCTTCTCCATGTGTATCTGGGGCAGCAGCATTGCTGAGGAAAAGAAACTTCATCCATTAGCTAGTACCGCATGGATGCAATTAGTACCATGGCCTGTTCAAGTATGGATGCGACTACAATCAACAAAATATTTACATTAATATTCCCAGGAGCTAAACATCATATTCAACATTTCATAAAATCCTTTTACAAGTGACAAATAAAACTCCATCCAATCCAGTAGGCATATAAAAAAGATGGGCAAAGAAGAGAGCAAACATGAGATAAAAGAAATGTGTAAGATGATCCCATGACCATTTCAAGAAAGGAAATGAAAATGCAACATAAATCTTGAGAAGGAAAAAGTGATTACATCATATATCTTAGGTCTTACTTTTGACTTTTAAAAACAGTAATACCTCCACCAAATAAGCTTTCATGATGCATGAAATGGCGAAAGTAGATGTATGAAGTTTCTGCAAACCACAAATCTGATCTCAAAAAGTGATGGATTCTACAGGGGGGGAGGGAATCTATCAACCAAATATAGTTATGGACAGACAGCAAAATCCCACCAGTATAAGAGATCTTGATAGTCTGGGCTCTGATCCTCTGAACAATAGTTTGGTTGTCCTGCTTCATTAACTTTGCATGCAGTTAACAAAACAAGGACATTCCTCTTTTATCTATTCTTGTGATCCCAGAAATGCCAAACAATTCATATTTTCGTATTTGAATATAGGCCTATCCATACTTCGGTTAAAATAGTCTTTTGAGATTTATTTACCATTACATAGTCAAATGACATCTCTAAAATGACTCTCAATATTATACCATACAAGATCACTCAATTTAGTACATAGTACAATAAAAAAACAATACTAGGTTGAGCTAAATTTTTGTGAAAATAATTTTAATATAATTTTTATCCAAAATCATGTGACAACATTCCAATAGAAGCTTATTGGTAATTGTAATTTTCCCTAATACATTACAAATGAACCAGCAACATTCAACTGTAATATGATGGTAAAATGGGATCCCCGTTTTGGCATTACTATCAAGCATAGAATCTCTTTTAAATTACACAAGGATTAAAACGGGAACCATGTTTCGACATTATCGTCACGGATAGAATCTCTTATAGATTTATACACAATGCTTATGCCGTGCATTCAAATGATACAACTTAAATAATAATATATGTGCGCGCTCTATAACTATTTTGCATTGTGATTTACAATCAGAATGACAAATTTTACAGCTGAAATGACCCTCAATATTATTTCAAATGCATGATCGTATCAATATAATTCCACTCAATAGCACATCATATCAAGAAAAAACACCATTCGACTCAATCATCTCTAATCTAATCCCAGTCCAATCCATCCCAAAATATTATCTAGTCTTATTGACATTCCACTCAAAGGTGTCTAACCATTACAGCAAGGTTACTACAGTAGAGTTTACATTCAGAACCGGAAAATGGCCATCAATATAAATAACTGAAGCAGCTGAAACTTAAGATAAAAAAAAAATGAGTTGCTTCAAGGAAATTGATATACCATCAAAAGAAACATTATTATCTACGTACTGCATATACCATCAAAAGAAACATTATTACCTACGTACTCCATATACAGCTGCAATACAACTTGCACTTGCTCCCGCAATGAACAAAAAAAGCATTTAAGTACAGAGTAAAAATTTGTATATACTGAAAATTCCATCCACTTCATTCACACAGACCTTTTATCTTCTCAGAGTAACAAGGGCTGTACAACTAAGATGTGGAGTTACCTTGGGGAATAGACAATCACCTTGAATTGGGATGAGAAGCAGTTTGTTTTTCGGGGAAGACAGGGCAATGCAAGATTTAGCACAGACATTCATCCCATGTCTACGCCTACCCACATATATTATAATTTGATATTCACAATAAGTTTCACTCACTAACCACATTATTTATTAAAGAAAACATTTTCAGTAAAAAGCCGTTTTTGTTAAAAAAAAAAAAAAAAAAAATTTCAAGTCAACAATCAGGAGAAGGGTATAAGATCCAGGAAGATACGAGAGTTACTAGTTGCAGATGTTATCTTCTATGTCTATCCGCTAGGCACTTAGAGTAGAAGTTAGTAAAAAGTTATGTATGTTGAACAACATCAACAAGTTGATTACTTGAATCGCTACTGATGGAGAGAACATTCAAACCTGAAACCACTACCCAGAATGCTTAAATATCCATTGATTTCCAGTTGACAAGGCAGCACCAATCACATTTAAATTGCTCATAGAAAAGAGTGTGAACTGAATTTTTGCCAACGCTTGACCAATTGTTTTGCATTAAGGATTGACATTTAACACAAAGGAATTACCAAAATTGTTAGATCGACCTGAGCATGTTCTATGGAATCTGACAATGTTATTATAGTCTAAGATGAGAGTTCTAAACGAGCATAATATTGTAGAAACAAAAAATTCTTACTTCTAGTAAAAATATATCCTGGAAAAAGAGCAGGATGAAAAGAATATCATCTATGAATCTGACCTTCGGTATTAACAAATTGATCAATCTCAAGCATTCTGAAAATTAAGGTCCAAGTCCAGCCATCATGAGAAAACATATCCATTCGAAACTATAGCACAATGGAAAGTCGATTAATTAGGTGCATTTAAAGTCAAGTGTTTAAAGCATTCAAAGTTCAATCTCAGAGCTTTCTGGAAAATGAAAACAACATCAACAGCACATATTCATTCCAAACCATGGCATAATTGAAACACCATGCCATACAGGCACTCTGGACTGCTCAACATCAACTAGTTTAAGCATTCAAAGTAGGTGACTGTAGCGACTTACACATGAAAAAAAAAATGCATTAATGCGCACATGATACTACCAAATCCAGAAGTTTTAATATGGTAGAATAAGTGACGCATGACCTATAGCAGAAATATTCAACAAAAAGATAAGATTGCAAGAACCTGTCTTATCAGGATCTTCACATTTATTGGATGACTCATTATAGCAGTTGCTTTATAAGCCTTCTTCAGCTCATCTTGATTTGCATTTTCAAGACACCGAGAAGCCCACAATACTAGGTGTTGCGACTCTTCCTTGGTCCATGATAGAATAACATCGAGGCCAGCAAAATAAATTCCGCTAATCCACAAAGACAAATACAAAGTCAGGAACTGGTGAATAAACACATATGCCCAACTGGTATTGTATATTACCATGCATATTGATCCTCGGAAAACTTGTAGAGAAATTTGATGTTGAATTTACGGGTATTGCTAGCACAACAAAAGCCTTTTGTTTTGTCATTTCTGATTTCGTGAAAGAAAATTATAAGGTAAAATCACAGATTATTTTGCGCAAAAGAGCATATTAAAAATGCAATAATCAAGCCCCAAAAGAATTATTGAATAAACAAGCTTCATAAATTAATGACTCGAGTAAAGCTGGGAGATTAATGGTTTGTAAGTAGCTTGGTACACTTTTAGCTTCTTTGTCTTCCAATTTCCCAAAATATAAATATCGAACGAGAACCTAAATTAAAAGCTTCAAATCAATACAAAAACCTGTATTTTAGTCTCAAAACTCGAGTATGGAACCTATATTAAGATTGTTTGTGGATATTTGTTCTTTTACTTGCTTTCTTCTTTGGGAAACAGAGTATGGAACTGTTCGACCTTTCGACTTTCTTCACGAAAAAGTATATTTTATTTATACTTATTTTCTTAGTTCGTTGTGTGGGGCAAGAGCTGGTTGTACGTATGCACTTGTTTTATGGGTCCGTAATTAGTTTTAGTGATCCATTAGTTTTATGGATCCATCATACATTGGTCCCTGACCTGATGGATTGGTGGGTGGTTTCGCGGAAACTTCAGCAAAAGTTAAGTTTAGTTTTCCAAGACTCTCCCTAAACAGTAAACACATCTTATATATAAACTCCCTTTGGCTCTCTTTTACTCACAGTCACACTCCCCTCTTTTACTTTGCAGGTTTGTTAAGAGATAGTGACCCGGGTTTGTTCTGTCAGATCTTGATCAGAACTTTGTTTGAAGTTTGTCAGAGCTTGACCAGAAGAATTTGATGATGTGTGAAAGATGATTTTGTTTTGTCAGATATTGACAAGAACTTCGTTTGAAGTTTGACAGAAGAATTCCCGGGACCACCAACCCCCAACAAAGGGTGGGTGGTTTTGGATACCCTATATTTTTTTTGGTTTGAGAAATCAGAATCACAACCGTATAGTACAAGTTTCCAAAAAAAGGAATCAAAATCAGAACCACAATGTAGGTTCTTAAATTCAAGGAATCGAAATCTAAAATTCAGGTTTCGATTCCTTTCCTGGGTATCCTGTAAAAATCAAGTACCCCTCTATTAGTTTAAAAAATGACAAAAATACCTTAAAAGTTTACAAATACACCCCTAACAAATTTTGATTACTCATTTATTTGTGTCCAATGTGACTCATGAATCCTTTAGTCTCTAGGCAACACTTGAATTCAATCAATTCATTACAATTCACATAAAATTCCTCAATCAAAACCAAAACACAAATAATTAATTAAACAATCATACTATAAATATATAATTTAATATTATAATTAATTAAATTTCTAATCATTTAATTAAATATTGTTCTAATGTTTATAATAGAATATTATAATTAATTAAGTAATCATACTATAAATCTATAATATAATGTTATAATTAATTAAATTTTTAATCATTCAATTAAGTAATGTATTAATGTAGTAAATTACTAATGTTTATAATATAATTTATAAATTTATAATTAATCAAGTAATCATTTAACTATATAATGTTATAATTAATTAAGTGATTATAATATAATTTAATGTTTTAATTAATTAAGTAATCATTTGTTTCAAACGTAATGTTATAATTAATTAAGTAATCATACGATAAATTTATAATGTGATGCTATAATTAATTAAATTTCTAATCATTTAATTAAGTATGGAAATTACTAATTTTTATAATACAATGTCATAATTAATTAAGTAATCATTTAATTATGTAATGTTATAATTAATTACGTGATCAAACTATAATGTAATGTTATAATAAATTAAGTAATCATACTATAAATATTTAATGTAATATTATAATTAATTAAATTTGTTATCATTTAATTAAATATTGTACTAATGTTTATAATGGAGTGTTATAATTAATTAAGTAACCATTTGTTTATAACGTAATGCTATAATTAATTAAATAATCATACTATAAATTTATAATGTAATGTTATAATTAATTAAATTTTTAATCATTTAATTAAGTATTGTGCTAATGTAGTAAATTACTAATGTTTATAATATAATGTCATAATTAATTAAGTAATCATTTAATTATATGATCATAATAATAATGTAATGTTATAATGAATTAAATAATCATACTATAAATCTTTAATATAATATTATAATTAATTAAATTTCTAATCATTTAATTAAGTATTGTACTAATGTTTATAATAAAATGTTATAATTAATTAAGTAATCATTTAATTAAGTAATAATTTATTTATAATGTAATGTTATAATTAATTAAGTAATTATACTATAAATCTATAATGTAATGTTATAATTAATTAAAATTTTAATTATTTAATTAAGTAATGTACTAAATTACTAATATAATGTTATAAACTTATAATTAATTAAGTAATCATTTAACTATAATATAATGATATACTTAGAACTTGATAATTAAAGTAAATAACTAACTATTATATTATTATTCAATCAAATATACTATTTTATTAAAAAATAATTCTTTTAATAACATTAAAACACTTTTAATTGGTCATAATTTCAATTATACACTTAATTAATCAACTTTAATACTAATATATTAATTTTTTTTATATGGTGTAGTTTATATGTAATAAGTATAATTGTATATTTATTTAATTAGGTTATTGTAAAAATTTAACTTTTTCCATTTAAATTTTTTTTATTTGTAAAATTACAATAGACCCCTCATTCTTCATAGATATTTAACTTCAGCCTAGGTTCCAAAACAGGGTACCCGCAGCAGGTTCCAAGCTGGGTACCAACTGCAGGTTCTTTTTTCATGGTTCCGGTTCCTTCAGATGTAGGAACTAGAATTAGAACCGCACAGTATTGATTCCAAAAAAATGGAACTGGAACCTACTCGCACAATGTCGGTTCGGTTCCAATTCTACCTGCTAAATATTATATTATTATTCAATCAAATATACTATTTTATTCAAAAATAATTTTTTTAATAACATTAAAACACTTTTAATTGGTCTTAGTTCCAATTATACACTTAATTAATCAAAACTTTAATACTAATATATTAAAGTTTTTTATATGGTGTAGTTTATATGGAATAAGTATAATTGTATATTTATTTAATTAGGTTATTGTAAAATTTTAACTTTTTCCATTTAAAATTTTTTTATTTGTAAAATTACAATAGATCCCCCATTCTTCACAGATATTTATTTCAGCCTAGGTTCCAAAACAGGGTACCCGCTGCAGGTTCTTTTTTCTAGGTTCCGGTTTCGATGCACAGTATCGGTTCCAAAAAAATAGAATCGGAACCTACCAAAGCATAGTGACGGTTCTAGTTCCAGTTCTTACCCCCCTTCTCTCTCTCTTTTTTCCTTAACAAATTTATAACCATGCATTTCTCCATTGATTTGAGGCTTTTTCTGCCACCGTTGGTAAATATTTTTATTTTCTTTCTATTAATGAAACCCCAAGCTGAAAACATTATTCGATATCCATTTTTGTTTATCCTATTATTGATTCTTGCTCTTCTTTTACTTCTAGCTTTTCTCTTTACACCTATCACACTCTCTCTTAGTACAAGTTGTCCCATCTTTTTGCGTCTTGGAAAATTTTCTCTTCTTTAAGCTCTTTCAATCCTAGCGTCATTCGTTTTACCACCGTCACATTTCTTCGTAGCCTATATTCATTATCACATCTCCATCGTATGCACTGTTATGGAGTCTGATTGAATGCTTATTCAATTACCTTATTCATACTACTGCAATCACTTCCTACCATTGACATCACACCGCACTTGCACGAAGAGATATCTGAGCATGATCTGTAGCATTCTTATTATCACATCTCCATCGTATGCACGTATGAGTCGATTGAATGCTTATTCAATTGCCTTATTCATACTCTACAATCACTTCCTACCATTGACATCACCTGGATTAACCAAAACCACCAAGAACCAGCTCTTGCTACAGTTGAAGAGATTTAAGGACTTGAAGTAGGAGATAACCTAATCGAGCATGATCTAGAGCATTCATTATCACATCTCCATCGTATGCACTGTTATGGAGTCTGATTGAATGCTTATTCAATTGCCTTATTCATACTCTACAATCACTTCCTACCATTGACATCACCTGGATTAACCAAAACCACCAAGAACCAGCTCTTGCTACAGTTGAAGAGATTTAAGGACTTGAAGTAGGAGATAACCTAATCGAGCATGATCTAGAGCAAATTGAGATTCATAGATAGGTTGTTAGAGTCTCTATAGAGATAGGGTGATGGTTAATTTGTCATCTTGCTATATTGAGAATCTAATTCGTGATTTTGCCTTTAGTACATGTGATACAAAGGTTGGAACTGTTAGTTATTTTGAGTTATTGTTATTGTTGTAGTAATTCTGTAAGTTATGATAGTTGGTTATTTGTCAATTTGATTTTGTAGTGACTACTTGTAATAGTTCAGTGAGTTATTAATGTATACGAGAAAAGAATTGTTTTTACATGTTTATCATCCAAGTCGATCTGATCCCGTTCGATTTTGATATATTTTATCTTGGTCAAAAAGAAAAAATCTATATTCACCGTTGGATTGCAACTGTCCAAAGAAAATAAAAAATTGGAACATGTATAAATATCATAGTTCCATCCTCTGTTTCCAAAACTATAAAGCAAGTAAAAGAACAAATCTCACATTCTGTTTCAGCTTGCTCTCTCTCTCTGCCGGTGATACCCGTTTACTCTCAGCTCTTCAGCTGGTTCCTTGACAATTTGCTTAGAAACTTGATATATCTGAGGATGTTAACAGATGTTTCTCTCATTTTCAGGATTCCATCACATAAATCTTTTATCCAGAATTTTTCAAACATTACTGTATACAGTATGATCACATTTGCAATCAACTACGGAGCTACCTGTCCACATACAGATAAATTCACAAGTACTTAAATTTATTGTTTCCTTTGGCACTAATATAATTGAAGTTATTGGATAATGTACTACATTAACTTTAGATTTGGAAAGAAAGGGCAAAATAGAGATGTAAAAACCCTAGGTCCGGGCCGGGTTTGCCTGGTCCAGGTTTGGGTTTATTATAAAAGTAAAAATGCAAGTCCGGACCTGGGAAAAAGCCCGGGTTAGTAAAACCTGGGCTGGGCTTTAAGCCCAGGCTAGGTTATTTAAGAAGGGGTTTTGGAAATTTTGTTTAATCAGTAGAGGCTGTAGCCTGTAGGTAATTTTACATGATGAAAAGGTATTGGATCTAACGTTTAGGGGGTTTCATAATTTGTGGGGAGCTTCTGTAATTTTATATGGAAGGTTTTCTGTAATTTTACGTAGGGGTGAGTGGTACCTGCATTTTTGGGGGCCAGGCCGGAACCACACAATGCAGGTTCCCAAAAAAAGGAACCGAAACTGAAACCGTACAGTGCATATTCTTCAATTCAAGGAACCGGAACCTAAAATGCAGGTTCCGGTTCCTTTCCAAGGTACCCTATAAAAAATCAATTACCCCCCTATTAGTTTAAAAAATAACAAAAACACCTTATAAGTTTACAAATACACCCCTAACAAATTTTCATTATTCATTCATTTGTGTCCAATGTAACTCATAACCTGTAATCTCTAAGCAACACTTGAATTCAGTCAATTCATCACAATTCACATAAAATTCGTCAATCAAAACCAAAACACAAACAATTATTTATCACAATTCACATAAAATAAATTATTAATATTTATAAATTTATTAATTTAATGTTATAATTGGTCAATTGGGTATTTATAATATACCAAATATAATTTAGTAAATTTAATATTAGAAACTAGTAATGTTGTAATTAAATAAGTGATCATACTACAATGTAAATTGTAATGTTATAATTAATTAAGTGATCATACTACAATGTAAATTGTAATTTTATAATTAATTAAGTAATATACTATTTAATTATAATGTAATATTATAATTAATTAAATTGTTAATCATTTAATTAAGTATTGTAATATTGTTTACAATAGAATGTTATAATTAATTAAATAATCATACCATAAATTTATGATATAATGTTATAATTAATAAAATTATAATAATTTGATTAAGTATTGTGTAAATTAGTAAATTACTAATGTTTATAATATAATGTCATAATCAATTAAGTAATCATTTAATTATGTAATGTTATATTAATTATATGATCATACTATAATAGTATAATGTAATGTTATAATGAATTAAGTAATCATACTATAAATCTATAATGTAATATTATAATTAATTAAATTTCAAATCATTCAATTAATATACTAATGTTTATAATGAAATGTTATAATTGATTAAGTAATTATATTATAAATATATAAGGTAATGTTATAATTAATTAAATTTTTAATCGTTTAATTAAGTAATGTAATAATATAGTACATTACTAATGTTTATAATGTAATGTTATAAATTCATAATTAATTAAATAATTATGTAATCATTTAACTATGTAATGCTATAATTAAGTAAGTGATCATAATATATAATGTAATATAATAATATTATAATTTAATTGAGTAATTATTTAACTATAATGTAATGTTTAATTAATGTTTATAATGAAATGTTATAATTAATTAAATTTCTTATCATTTAATTAAGTATTGTGCTAATGTTTATGTAGTAAATTAGTAATTACTAATGTTTAAAAGGTAATATCATAACTCATAATCAATTAAGTAATCATTTAATTATATAATGTTATATTAATTATATGATCATACTATAATAGTATAATGTAATGTTATAATGAATTAAGTAATCATGCTATAAATCTATAATTTAATATTATAATTAATTAAATTTCAAATCATTTAATTAATATACTAATGTTTATAATGGAATGTTATAATTAATTAAGTAATCATATTATAAATATATAAGGTAATGTTATAATTAATTAAATTTTTAATCGTTTAATTAAGTAATGTAATAATATAGTAAATTAGTAAATTACTAATATTTATAACGTAATGTTATAAATTCATAACTAATTATGTAATTATGTAATCATTTAATTATGTAATGTTATAATTAAGTAAGTGATCATAATATATAATGTAATATAATAATATTATAATTTAATTGAGTAATTATTTAACTATAATGAAATGCTTAATTAATGTTTATAATAAAATGTTTATAAGGTAATGTTATAATTAATTAAATTTCTTATCATTTAATTAAGTATTATGCTAATGTTTATGTAGTAAATTAGTAATTACTAATATTTATAATATCATGACATAATCAATTAAGTAATTATTTAATTATGTAATGTTATAATTAATTATATAATCATACTATAATGTAATGTTATAGTGAATTAACTATTAAGTAATCATACTATAAATTTTTAATGTAATATTATAATTAATTAAATTTTTAATCATTTAATTAAGTTTGTACTAATGTTTATAATAAAATGTTATAATTGATTAAGTAATTATATTATAAATCTATACCGTAATGCTATAATTAATTAAATTTCTAATTATAAGTCAATTAATTAACTATTTAATTATGTTATAACTTATAAGTCAATTAATTAAGTAGTAATCAATTAATGTAATGTTATAATTAATTATACTATAAATCAATTAAGTATTGTTATAAAATTATAATTAATTAAGCAATCATCTAACTATAATGTAATGTTATAATTGATTAAGTATGATATTTAACTAGTAATTAAATTTATTAATGTTTATCAATTTATCATATATAATTAATTAATTACTAATTTATTATAGATATACTTAGAACTTGAAAATTGAAGTAAATAACTAAATATATTATTACTCAATCAAATATACTATTTTATTCAAAAATAATTCTTTTAATAACATTAAAAATGTAAAACACTTTTAATTGGATCATAATTCCAATTATTCACTTAATTGATCAAAACTTTAATATTAATGTATTATAATATATTAAAGCTTTTAATATGATGTAATTTATATGTAATAAGTATAATTGTATTCGTATATTTATTTAATTAGGTTATTCTAAAAATTTAACTTTTTATATTTTAAACTTTTTTATATGTAAAATAATAGAAACTCCCCTATTATTTACATTTCACAAATATTTCATTATAGTCCAGGTTCCAAAATAGGTTCTAAACAGGTTTCAAAAACAGGTTCAAAAACAGGTTCCAAACAGGTTCCAAACTACCCCTACGAGGTTCCTTTACCCTTTTTGCTTCCGGCCGGTTCCTCCACATGCAAGAACCGGAAACCGGAACCGGAACCGCACAGTAGCGATTCCAAAAAATTGGAACCAGAACCTACCCGCACAATGCAGGTTCTGGGTAGGTTCCAGTTCCGGTTCCGGTTCTACCCGCTACCCGTGCTCACTCCTATTTTACGTATTTTCATATAATATCTTCATGGAATTAGTATAAATGTTAAGGATTAACACTCAAGATGTTTTAATAGTATGATGTATTATTTTATTACCTGACTAAAATGAAATTAATTATAATAAAAAATATGTTTAATTTATGCTAAAATAAATTGTCTAGATAAAATAATTGTAATTATAGTTTTCTTTAAAATTCAAAATGTTTTTAGATAAAATACAAGTTATCATCGATAAGGGAATAAATATCATATCTAAGAGTATATCATTAATAGGCTTATATCATTAAGTTTTTTTTAAAAGTGGTAAAAGAGCTCTTTTTCTTTAAAAAAAAAAAAATGTTTATAAAGTATTATACGATTGAACCTTTGAAATTAGTAAATTGCATATAATTAATTAAAAGAAATAAAGATAAAACCGGATTTTCAAAGGTCAATCTGAAAAAGGAAAAAAAATACATTTTAAGGACATTAAAAAAGATAGGTGTGTAAGAAGCCTACAAAAAAAAAAAAAAAAAAAATGGGGTTAGCTGGATTTTAGAATACAATGACGTGTTAAACATACAAATTCTCAACTTCGTATGTTTAACACGATTTGATTTATGATGTGAATTTTAAAGCGATGTTTTAAAACTCGGCTGGTTTAACCAGTTCAACCAGGATCCGAAAGCTTCACTGGGCTGGGTTTATATTTTTCCTATTCACCAAAAATCCTAGAATTTGGGATGATGATCGACGAACAATTGAAGGCCGGGATGTTGGAGCTTTTGAAGAGAGTGCTGGTGAGTGCAATGGTGGCGACGTAGTTGATTTCCGATGAGTAAATCGGGCGAAAATTGAAAAAAATGGTGGTGGCAACAACCGGCTTTTGCCGATGATTGGCGAGGGTAACAGGGGTGGGGTGAGGTGGGTTTTGGTTGGGAGGAAGAGAGGAGTCTTTTCAGGGTGATGGGGGAGGGTTGTCAACGTCGGCGACGGTGAGATCTGGCGTGGAATGTCAACGCTGGCGTTAGTGAGATCTAGCCGAAATCGAATCGATATTGGCCAAATTTTGGATAGATTTTCAGGAGAATGGTCTCAAGGGACGATTGCAGTTGCATTTGGGGTGTCGTCATTGGCTAATTTGTATTTGGGGTGTGTTAGCTAAATTTCAAACCTATAGGGACTTACATGTAATTTTTAATGGTGTATTTGCTGAATTTTAAAAGTTTTTATCAGTCGGTTTGACCGTCGATCAAATTTGTTAAACCTGTCAACCCGAGACCCAGTAACTTTGCCTAGTTTCGCCCCGGGTTGAGCTTTAAAACATTGTTTTAAAGTATTTGGTGCGGGGTTTCCGACACTACAAGAAAAATGTCTTTTGGCGTCTAGCAAAATTAGACGCAGAAAGTAAAATTTAGACGCTAAAGCATATTTCGCGTCTAAATTCCATAGTCGCCATGTAGTTGCGTAATTGCTGTCGTAGAAAGTATGCGCGTCTAAATTTTTGGTTAGACGCGGAAAGTTTTTTTTTAGCGACTAGCAAATTAGTCGCTAATTGCTGGTTAAAATAATCCACCCGCTTAGACGCTAATTGTTCAAGGGTAATTTGGTAAAATGGTATCGCGACTAATCAATTAGTTGCAGAATGTACCTTTTAGTGTCTAAATAATTTGCGTGAATGCCACAAAAATTTAACGCTAAAGGTGTAAGGGTAATTTCGTAAAAGGTTTTTGCAACTATTTTATTAGTCGACGAATGTATCTTTTGGTGACCAAAATTTGGTGGTTAATTGTAATTCTTTTAGACGCTGAATGTAGAATCCAAAAGGTTTTCGCGACTATTTTATTAGTGGTCGAATGTATATTTTGGTTACCAAAATTTAGTGGTTAATTATAGCCATTTTAGACGCTAAATATGAAATCCAAAAGGTTTTCGCGACTCTTTTATTAGTGGACGAATGTATCTTTTGGTGACCAAAATTTAGTGGTTAATTCTAATCATTTTAGACGCTGAATGTGAAATCCAAAAGGTTTTCGTGACTATTTTATTAGTGGACGAATGTATCTTTTGGTGACCAAAATTTGGTGGTTAATTCTAATCACTTTAGACGCTGAACGTGGAATGCAATTATGCTAAATTACTTTTTGCTACTAAAAAATTAGTTGCAAAATGTGTTTTTTTTTTTTTGAGAAAATAATTAGTGACAAAAGCATTTCGTATTGACCTCTAGTTTATGCATTCAACATCAACAAAATAATTGACACAATATAAAACAATACACTGGGAACTTCATCAATTGAAAAAATGAAACATTAGTGTAGTGCTCAAGTGTGGTTTTGTAAGAGCAAGAATGCATAAATGAGTGAAGCATTAGCAAAATCAGTAATGATATTCTTGTGGTTTGTTAGAGCAAGGACACATATATTGAAACATTAAAAAAATAAGTTCAATAATGATATTTGGTTGGCTCACATGACGCAACATACAACAGAAATGATGACTCCGTTTGGTTCGTTATTTTACACTTTTGAGAATAGTTTTCTAAAAAAGGTTGGGTTGGGTTGAGTTGAATTGAGTTGTATTTAATAGTTTTCTGAAAAAAGTGTTTGCATTTAAAAATGTTGTTTATTTATTAGAATTATCTAATGTCGTGCGCCTGCGCCTAGTGTTGTGTATTACCTTTATGAACTCCCACATCACTCACGCCATCAGTAAGTTAGCTGAACGCAAGGGTATTTTTGGTAATTCAGGTGAAATATCTATTCAAATCACTTGTTCAGTTTGGTTAATTATTTGAATTAAATAAATTAATGAATAATTGTTTTATGTATTTTTTTAAAAAGGATTTTAAGATAATATTTTGATACATTTTATTTCAAATTTATATTATTTGATTATTGAACTTTTCAATTCACATTTAAATAATATTAATTAGTTGTTTGGTAATTTTTTAAGGGCTTAATTAAAAACAATTTTTCCATAATAAGTTCGACTACTAATATATCATTTAAAAACACGACATTGATACATATCTAAATTAATAATACGAAGCTACTAATAATCATCCCTCAAAATTCTTTGTACCCTAATATTCAGTTACCAATACGAGCTGGACTCATGTTCTGCCCACAGAGCATAGTTATGTTATCCCTCACCCTTCCCATGTCGTCTGTATTATGCTAAGTTAGTTGATTCGAACCCATCCCATTTCCTTCCTCACAAACTCCATTCCCATTAAACCTTTGAAAGATAGGGTCGTTCGTATCGAACCTTTTGATAAAATTATGAATTACACAACATGTCATAACAATGTTAGCTTGCTTCTGCAACGGGTAATTATTCATGCCATCAAGAATGCAGAACCTTTTTTTAAAAACACCAAAGGTCTTCACCACAACATTCCGAAGCGATGCATGTCTGTAATTAAACAACTCCATAGGTCCAGAAAGGTTACGACACGCATCGGGAACATGATAAGGAACCCGTCTATGTGGGGCGAGGAACCCACCTCTGTTCGCATAACCCGCATCTACTAAGTAATATTTGCCTATAATGAATAACTGAATGTTATTTGAAGAATCATAAAAAAAATGTTTATAGTTTAGCTACAGTACATAAACAAGTTAGTTATACCTGGAGGAAAATGCGAGAAACCCTGAATCAGGATCATCTAGAATTGAATTTAGAATTCTTGCGTCATGGGCAGATCCTTCCCAGCCAGTGACGACGTATGTGAACAACATATTGAAGTTGCGGACGGCCATCACATTCTGCGACAATGCCCCTTTACGATTTCGATACGTATCAGCTACCTCAACTGGCGTCGAACCACGTATATGTGTATCGTCAATCGCTCCAAGACAATCTTGTTGACAAATTGCATTTTAGTAATATGTGAAGACGAACAACAATTATGAAACAATAAACTTAACTATCAACTAATTAAAAATAATTAAGTACCTTAAAGAATGGGTAGAAGTTTTGGTTGGTCGATATCTACATCAGTGAAGTCAGGTGGCTTGATAAAGACTGGCGTCAACTCCAATATCGCATCACAAACTGCATGAACATATCTACAGATTGTCTCACCGGAATGCTGGTAATCCTCCCCACAATCACGATTTTACGCATTTTTCCCAATTGCTGTAAAAAATATCATTATTTGTTCTTCAATACTCGTGTCTGGTTATTTGTAGTTTGCCTCGTTGTGCCAATATATAACATAAGGTTTGAAAACATCTTTTGCTCATGCGACACTTATTGTATTTTCTTCTAGGATGACCATTTAGTAGTTCCACCATATAATTGTGACCATTTAATGAAGATGTATTTATAGGTTGGAGTGGTTGCATGCTAAACTCCATTTCATATGTAATAGCCCCACACAATGCGACTACAACATATATATATATAATTTTACTTCCTCGCTCTCATTATCTTGATTATGGTTTGTATGGCTAGACACCGCCATCTAAACCTGTTCATTGTAATAATTGCTTCCATTAGTTCATACTTTTTTAATACTAACCAAAATATAAATAACATTCAATTTTAAATATATGAATCATTGCACAACAACAGATGGTGTATCGATTCTTAGAACAAAGCAAGTTAAGTCTGTAATACGAAGAAGTATATATAAAATATCTCAGATGTCAACAGAATCAATAAAGACTAACAAGAGAAAACAAGATCAACAAGGAAGTCCTAAACCGTCATCTACGTACCACGGATATCATTATAAACCCAAAATTCCCTGTTCGCATGTGACATATTCACCATAAGCTGACGCCACTCTGGGTTGGCAATTAAATACTTCAAAGCATCCAAATATACTTGCGGTGGAAGTTGCATACTTTCCAAAATTGCCTGACAATTTTCCAGGGAATATCGATCCATCCTAGCACTTGTGTTCTCTTGGGTCCCATCACCGCCACTGCGAGTTGATGCCGCAGATCCCATAGTCTTATTGGAAATAGCTTCTGCCAACTGAGTCATCACACCCAAAAATGGGTTTCCCTCCCCGTCTCTCCTTCTCCTCCTCCTATTTACGGATCTGCTATCTCCAGACCTATTAGATTGTTTTTCTCCAGTTGATCTATCTGGATCAGGATCGAAGTCATCTTGATTCATGTCTGCCTCGATAGGATCGGAAAAACACATGGTGGATGCCGCAGGTTCAGATGCAGATGTGAAAGCAAATCTGCCAGTTGCATTTTGCTTCTGGAATATGACCTCATATAACTCTCTATCAACAAGTCCTTTATGTAGGAATTGCTGGGCACCAGGGTTTTGCTGTTATTGAAAAACAAACATACATTAATTTATATTTTCCCAAAACAAAAAGTGCATACCGACTACTGCGTTATAAGAATTGGAAAAAAGAAAATGTTGTTTACCTTTATATATTCTTCCCATATCTCTTTAGGACATGTTGGAGTTTGGGACTCATGATCCCAACCAAACCCCGTATGTTCTATTAGCATACACCAAGACCTGTATGTTGATCGCAAGCGTTGGTACTTAGAAGCCAACTGTTGCACTTCCAGTTTCTTCTGCGCTACATTTTGTAATTGTTCACTAATCCTCCTATGGTCAGAAGCTCTTATTGCAGTATCGTGGGTTGTTTTCACCCGCCTCAGCCAACAGTTCTAAAAACCTATGGGTGAGTTTAGCAGTCCATTGAACGGACTCACTCATCTAATAATAGTAGGGTGAGAACAACAATCATGATTGAAATATTGTAACAATTAGGATACATATCAATATGAACATATGCAACATATAACATTATAAACAAAACATACAGAAAATATTACCTCATTTGACCCAACACTGCTTTCAACGGAAAGTACGGGGGGCACGACGGTCAAGGTAGACCAACAAGGTCTTCTGTGTACCCCAATTCCGAATAAACGTCGAACTGTCTTCTGGCGTCAAAGTAATGATCAATTCTGCGATGGTGGGCTGAGTGACACGTACATTTGTTCATGGCATTGTAAGTAGCTATTGCGAAAAACTTGCAGTCATCAACCTACAAAATGATTAATACATAAGTTAGACAAATCATCACCTCTTCAAACCATTGATTAGTTTGCTGGAATGAATAAGAAAATAGTGCATGATGGGGGGTGAATAGAGCTTCATCAAGCAATGGAAAATCTAGACCAGTTCCTTGTCCCACATTTATGATCTAATTGCAAGGCCACCTCATATCAAAAAAATGCAGCATGAATGATCTAAAAATGTTTTGAGACAGATAGTAATATTTCATAGTAAACATCAATAAATTGCAGCATGAAGGATTTCATCCATAGAAAACTTGAAGAAAGCATCATTAACAGAGATTAGTTACTCCTCCAAAGATATCCATGCAAACTAACCATGTTGTAGGTATATAGCTGACAAGAGCATGCTAACTTAAAAAGTAACGAGTTCAAATTAGGCAGCAAAAATAGTACCTAGTATTAAATAACAATTTCAGTGAGTAAACAAAGCAAAGTACAAAATTCAAACCAACTACTGATAATGTAAATTGAGTTTTTCCTCAGGCTATATATCAACTTCGCCATAGCTAATTAATAATCTCTTAAATGAAGCTTTCATTGACTCAACCAACATGGTCCAAATGCATTTTATGTAGTAATTCTATGCATCATAAACAATAAAAACTGTCTCAATTTCACCAATATAAAAAATTACAAAAATAATCTAAATATATTCCATAGGCTCACACACACATAGCAAAGTCCGACCCCTACCCCCACTGCATCCTAATTAATTTTCACCCTAGCTATAAAGTAATTAGTTCAAGCAAAAAATACTGTCCATTGCCTCAGTTAATTAATTCTTCAATGGCAGAAATTCAAAGAACTGATAAGGTGTCAAGTTCGCATCAAATGGGAGATATGAACTGGTCAACTTATAAAGACTATTACTGATTGGAAAGAGAGACAGAGATGAGAAACTGCGGTAAAAAAATAAAGAGATCACTAACTCGAAGAAGAAGCGAAAGATTTTCAATTAGGTCCAAATACCGAATCGAGGTGTTGACACGAAATGGGAGATATGAGCTAAGTTGTATCGGATCTCAAAGGAAAGGAACCTGGAAACGTAGCAACGATTCTTGACTTACAGTCCGGAGAAAGTGTTCTATGGGTTTGGGTTGAGTCTGAAACTTTGTTGTCTGATCTGAAATTTTCAGTGAAGAAGGAGAAGAAGAAAAATGGGTGCTTTGTGCTTGGTTGATGGACTGAGAGAGGGGAAGGGATTCACGGCTCTGCTTTGGTGGAGAATAGTGGAGTAAATGAAGAGAATAAGGAAATGAAAAGCTCAGTGGCAGTTGGGCGAGAAGGAGGAAAAGTTATTTCAGTGTGTTTTGTGCTTGGTTGATGGACTGAGTGAGAGGAAGTCACGGGTGTGTGCAGTAAATAAAAAGAAGAAGATGCATTAAAGATGTCAGTTGTTGTTGGGAGAAATAATAGCGAAAAATTCACAAACGGTCAAAAAAATACTGAGTAATATTGAGAATCTTTTGATGGATATGTGAACCAAACGCAACTTTTACTGTTACCTTTATTGAGAAAAGCATTGATAGTTTTTTAAAGACTGAACCAAACGGAGCCGATATTTTTATGCACTGATAAAGGTGACCTGCAACTTGAATAATTTCCAATGCTATATACAGCATTTCCTCTATCACAACACTTTTAAAAGATATCCAAAAATAACAATATTTTAATTTATACACAGCATTATATATAACAATATAATAATTTATCCTCAGTCAATCATGCAACTAGCACTAAACTTGCTATAACTTTAACTATTCTAATTAAACAAAAACATTTCAGTTAATGCTGATAAGATTAGCTAATAACAATAGTAATAATAAAAAGCAAAAATCTATGCTAATTAGTAGTTGCATAATGTCTCACCCTTGTCTTCAATATCTTTTTGAGCTGGTTATTGCAAGATTCACAGCATAGTCTCACCTTCAGATCAATTATACGCTGAACAACAGATTATAAAATCATAGTAAGTCATAAAAATGTCATCTAATCAAGGAAGGCTCACTAAACATGACTAAGACTCACAACTCTGAAACACCATAATTACATCCAGACTCATCAAATGCCTCACATGACAACATGCTGCCAATGCGTTGAAGGTAAAGAGAATGCAATAGAAGAGTCCAATACAACTGAAATAGAAGCTAAAGCTCACAAGAAGAGGAAAAAAAGGCACCAAATTGAGGTACTCTCTCATCACAATGTAAAAATAACACCTTTTGCCACCTCAATAAAGTATAATTTTTGTGCACCTTATCTTAAGAGCTAGAATACATATACTTTCTATAGAAGGAAATTCACTGATCAAGTGAACCACATAAAAGCAATTAAGCAGAGGCCATATTAGTTAAAGGCTTATAATGCACATAAGTTTAGCATATACAATTCAAATTCGCTACCTCTTGCGTTTTCTCACTCAGCATATCATTCTCATCTTGCGACCGTATTCGATTCTTCCATTTTGTTTCAGTTCCCTTTTTCTCATATCTATCCTCTAGCATCTTAGCCAAAGGAAAATGTAGTTCTAACTTTGTTTCAGTTCCCTTTATCCAATGTTAATCAGTTAGCAAAGTTTGCAATACAAACAAATTTATGCTAATTTATAATTGACTGAGGACAAAACTCTAGCTAATTTATGCTATCTTGATTCTACTCATACAGCAAATTTAACCCATAAGATACAAGTACTGACAACTTCCCAACAAAAGTTCTTGAATTCACCACACAAACAATGAGAAAGAATGAAAAAGCCAACCTGAATAAACTATTCCAATACGGGTTGTGGAAGATTCCTATATGCAACAAGGAAGAAAAAAAATTAGATTTTGAAGGGATAATATATAAAGATCTGAGCTTTATGAGTAAGAAACTATTTAAACAAAAAACCCATGAACATACAAGCACCTCGGGAAGAAGATTTAGATGGCTGGCATCACCATCGACAGGCTGAAGAGAAAAAATGAAGAAAGATTGAAACTTTAATATCTTATCTTGTTTGAAAGACAAGGGGTGAAAAAGGAAAGTTGAAAAAACTTACAAAAGCTGAAAGATCTTCAAGAAATTGGTTTCTAGTTGCAAAAACGAAACAAACCCAGAAAAATGTTAATTGAGGAAGAAGAAACAAGGTATGAAATTGAGATAGGAAAATAAATTAATTGACGAAGAAGAAGAGAACATACAAGAAGAAGCTTTGAAAGAGGCAGAGAATCTATCAGTATAAAGAACAATAGGAGCTATAACCGTAACACATAACATCAGCAACACCAAATTCCTGGTCTTCATTTTGGTTTAAGAAGCAAAGAAGCACTTTTTGGATCTTTCTTCTTGAAGAAATCAGCCTTTGTTGGTTTTAATAGAAACGAAATTTCATCAACAACAACATTATTGTATAATACACACTCCAACTTTAAGATTCATCACCTATTTTTAATATCTAAAAACTCTCTGCCTTCTTTTTCTGGGTTCAGAAGTAAAGCAGTAGGGTTTTGTAATGTTTTATATGTGGTGTGGAAAAATGGAGAAGAAGATGCGAAAGGAGTGGAGAAGTGGAGAGTGTTTGCGTTTTAGGGTAAAATTAGTTTGGGGATTTTGTATGAGTGGGTTTACTATCTTTTTAATTTTTTTTTAATTTTAAGTTTCAAAAATTTTTGTGCAAAATTGCTTACTTTTTTCTTTTTTTTTTTTTTTCTTTTTTTTCTTTTTTTTATGTTACCCTAAACCCGGGTTTGGGGTTTTGTTTTTCTTTAATTGTAAGGATTTAGGGACTTTTCAATTTGTTTACTTTTTAAATTTTAAGGAAAAATTGTTTACTTTTAATTTTTGTTTTTTAAAATTGGAAATTCAGTTTTTTGTATTTTTGTGGACCACAATCGAAGGGTTTCCCATGTAAACGAAAAATTGGTTCAGTTCTCGGTTAGGTTCAGTTTCTATATTTTTCTAAACATCGCTACATTTGGGTGTTCGGGATACGCCTTGCCAAAACTTACCGAAGTTAACAATCTTCGTCGAAATAGGCACGAAATAAGCATTAGAGTCAGTGAGCGAGTCGTTGTCTACTGAACGAGAGTGGTAGAAGCTAGAATTGTTGTTCCAATGCCGGAAGGATGTCAACTATGAGGGTTTGTACAAATGAGTGAAATAGCGGTTAAGCAAAAGTTTTAGGGAAAAATGGTAATGTTAGATGAAAAGAAGACAAAAATAAAATCAAACACTATTCGTTTATTAGTAACAATAAACGAATTTAAAGCACTCATTACAATTATAATAACCATTGTAATGTCAGATGAAAGAGAAGACAAAAATAAAATCACCCATTACGAAGTTAAAGCCACCCGTTTAGGAACGTCACTAACAACAGATGCTTAAACAAATTAAAGCAAATGTTGTGAAGAAATGGATTGAAAATCAAATAATAAAATTGAAATACCATATATAAAAGAATGAGCTTTGACATAAAAATAAAAAAAAAAAGTTACCTTCAATGGGGTAATATAGGCGGCAAAAGTAGAATCAAACAATAAAATTGATTTTGGTTACTAATAGTATATATTATTTTTAATAAACAATATCTAGTGGCTAACATTTTGGTTGCAAAAAAATCATATTAACAACTATAACTTTAGTTGCCAAATAACATACCAAAAATTTCAATTTATTTCAAGCGGGAAGGATGCTCAAAATTTACCATACATTTGGCAACTAAAATCTTAGTTGCCAAAAGAAGATAATTTATTTCAAGCAGGAACTTAGGGCACTCAAAATTTACCATACATTTGACAACTAAAATTTTAGTTGTCAAAAGAAGATAATTTGTAACTAACTAATTAGTTACACAACAGTAATTTTAGTCACAAATTAAAATAATATTTTTTCATTTTATCGGTAAAGTTGGATTCAAAAAAATTCATCAACTTTTAGTGACTAAATACATTTTAGTTGCTATACATGAGTTTTTGCAACTAATTGCAATATGCACAAAATAATTAGTTGCCGAATGTACCATGGGCCCTTTGTAATTATTGTCAAAAGCTTGGATATTTCGGTAATTGTATTATTTTGTAACTAATAAAAATAGTTACAAATTAATTAATAAATATTTGCATCTAATTTAGCAGCTATTCAGTAATTGCAAATAATTGTTTTTTGTAACCATAATTTTAGTTGTAGAATCCCTTGTTGTAGTTGCCAATTGTGTTCATGCAAGAATTGATAACCAAATAAATTAGTTGCTAATGTGATATTTTGAGCAACAAATCACATTAGTTGCAAAATATTAATTTTAGACGCTAAAGGTAGGAATAAATGGGTCCTAAAATTTTATTCCCTTTGGCCGACTAATTGGAATTTAGTTACTAAATGTGGGGTATCTGCAACTATTTTTGCCTAGTTGCAAAAAAATTGGTTGCAAAAAGTATTTTTTCTTTTAGTGTGATATGAGTTTTAAAACATATGGTGCATGACTTGGTTTCCAACTTTATATGTTTAACATATTAAAAAAAATTGTCTACATAAAATAATTGAAATTATAAATATCATACTCAAAGTAAACTGTTAATATGTTCATATTATTAACTTCTTATTGAGTTAGAAAGTGATAAAAGAGCTCTCTCCCCCTCTCTCTTTTTTTAAGTATGTTCATAAGTATTATACGACTGTACCTTTGAAAATTTGAAATTACCTATAATTAATTAAAAGAAATAAAGATAAAATTGAATTTTTAAAGGTCAATTTGGAAAAGGAAAAAAAAAAAAATTGGGTTAGGTGGATTTTAGGATACAATAATGTGTCAAACATACAAACTACCAAGTTGAGAATAAAATTGTGATCTCAATTTTGTATGTTTAACATGGTTTGATTTGTGATGTGAATTTTAAAATATGTATGGGTTCATTAATTAATTAATTGAGTAATAAAATATTAATTAATTAATTTCTTTTTTGTCCTACGTAGGCTCTTTTACATACAGCAATGGTTTATTAATTAATTAATTAATCAATTAATTATCATTAAAAATTAATAGTTTCACAAGTCACAACTCAACTCCCTCCACTTGAATATTTTAGTAGAACTAAAACTATATGTATAAGCAGCGCAACCGAAATTCCAAACTCAGGGTTTATTCAATTATGTTTACCCTCTTTGCGGCCTTCTAGTTCTATATAAACTCCCCTTTGCTCTCTTTTACTCAACACATGTTCTACGTAAATTCTACCCCCCACAAACATTTACAACCATGTATTTGGCCATTGATTTGAGACTTTTTTTCCCACCCCTAATCAATATTTTCATTTTCTTTCAATTAATGAAACCTCAAGCTGCAAACATTCTTCGTTATCCATATCTATTTATCCTATTATTAATTTTTGCTCTTCTTTTACTACTAGCTTCCCTCTTTACACCCATCACACTCCCTCTTAGTATGAGTCATCCCATCTTCTTGCGTCCTAGAAAATTTTCTCTTCTCCTAGCTCTGTCAATCCTAGCGTCATTCATTTTATCGCCCTCACATTTCTTACTAGCCTATTTGTTTCTCATTATCACATCTCTATGGTATGCATTGCTATGGAGTCTAATTAAACGCTTCTTTAACTGCCTTCTTCACACTCTACCATCACTTCCTATAATCTTCATCACTTGGATCAACCAAAACCAAGAAAACCCAGAACCAACTCTTGCTATAGTTGAAGAGATTGAAAGACTTGAAGTAGGAGGTAAACTAATCGAGCATGATCTGGAGCAAATTGAGATTCACAGATAGGTAGTTTGTGTCTCTGCAGAGACAGGGTGATGGATTGATGGTTAATTTGTCATATTGCTATGTTAAGAAACTAATAGGTGACTTTGCAATTAGTACATGTGTGGAACTGCTAGTTATTTTAAGTTACCGTTCTTGTTTTAGTAATTCAATAAGTTATGACAATTGGTTATTTGTCAGTTAGTTTGATCTTATAGTGACCACTATATGTATTTTCTGTTTCTTTTACTACATTAATATGTCCAAGAAATGAATTGTTTTTACTTGTTTATCATCCAACTCGATTGGATAAAGCTTATGGTTACCCGAAGCTATCTTTGCCGTTGGATTTTGATACATTATGTCTTGGTTAAAAAAAGAAAAAAAGAAAAAAAAAGAAAGAAGGTGAAATGCACTCTTTTAATAATATAATAAGAAAAGAAGCATAAATAAAATATACTTTATCTCGTGGAGTAAGTCCAAAGGTCGCACAGTTCCATACTCTGTTTCCCAAACTAGAATGCAAGTAAAAGAACATCACAATCTGTTTTAGGTTGCTCTCTCTCTTTGATGGTGATACCCGTTTACTCTTTCTGGTTTTATTTTAGTTGTAGTGTTGTTGCCTTTTCGATCCGGATGCTCTGACTGGTTTCATTTGGCCGTGATTCCAAACTTGGAGTGTGAGTTCTCTTTTCTCCCTTTTTCTTCTAGTTTGTTTTTGTGTTCAAGATTTGGGTCATCGTAGTTGTAGAAATTGTGAGTTAAATTGAAAAGATGCCTGGTAAAAACATCCCTTGTTTGTTTTATAATATTCTCAAAGAATGATGAATTTTCAATGTGCTTTGTGAGAGAGTTTATGGACGATTCAAAGTCTCCCTCTTAAACTTTCCTCTTTAGTTACTCTCTTCTCTATCTAATGCTTTCTAAATATAAGTATATCTTTGATCTATGGAAGTTACATCCTTTTATTTGAGGGATTATGTTAATTTGGTTCAAGTTTTGAGACTAAAATATAGGTTTTGTATGTTAGAGTAAATGCCCTAGAGCCAATCAATTATTGTAGAATTGACTCTTTGTAAAAATGCTCATCGATCAATAAAAGGCATTTTATTCTATATCACGTAAATCATCATTGTATGTATTGATATATGTCCTTAGAATGGTAGAACTATGACTAGGGTATCAAATGTTTCAAATCTTGATAGTGAGAACCCTATGAGCACATATGATGGCCATTCTAGAAACGTCCGTAGCCCTACTATTGTTTTGAAGTGAGGGCATAGACAATACGGTAAGGCTATCATAGTGTTGAACGACTTTGTCGAAAGAAAGTGACTGATCTCACTTGTCAAGGTTGTTTGGTGACAACCTGATGCAACACATGGTTGCTTGCTGTAGGCAAGTTCACTAGACTGACCTACCAAAGGAATCCATATGGATGGTAACCCTAGTGTCTATGGAACTGTTAGAGTAGATGCCCTAGAACCAATCAATTATTGTAGAACTGACTCTTTGAAATAATGTTCATTAATCAATAATAAAAGACATTTTATTCTATATCGCGTAAATCATTATTATTACAATATGTATTGATATATGTCCTTAGAATGGTAGAACCGTGATGAGGGTATCAAGTGTTTCAAATCTTGATAGTGAGAACCCTATGAGCACATATGGTGGCCATTCTAGAAACGTCCGTAGCCCCAGTATTATTCTAAAGTAAGGGCATAGAAGTACGGTAAGGCTATCATAGTGTTGAACGACCTTGTCGAAAGGCAGTGATTGATCTCACTTGTCAAGTTTGTTTGGTGACAACCTGGTGCAACACATGGGTGCTTGCTGTAGGCGGATATACCACGGCAAGTTCATTGGCTGACCCACCAAGAGGATTCCATATGGATGGTAACCCCGTGTCTATGGAACAAATCCTCTAACGAATGGTGGTGTATGTGATCCTTAGACTTGAGATCACCGGAGTGCCTTGTGCACCAATTGGTGTAGTTTGACACTAGCCTAATGCAGTTCTATTCAGAGCTGTCAATACGGTGGTGATTGGCTGCATCAAGGAGTGTATCAAGACTATGGTGGATTGACAGAGGATTCATCACTCTCGGGTATGGGAGAAGTTATCTCACAGCGCAATTCAGTATATGGCAATGACACTAAAACTATGGCCACAGTGGGATTGAGTTGTTCCTCTATCCGGTTTATAATACAGGTCATTGGTCTAGAAACTGAATACATAATATTGAGAGTAACAGAAGGTTGACACTATTTCTATGCCTTCGTCTCGTCGAGATAACGAATGATGAAAGGATTGAATTGTACGGTAACCATATCGTTGACAGGTAGCTACGTTGCTGAATCCGAATCTATCGGGTGACCATGATGCTTTGCTAGGGGCCAATCTTGGTTTGTGTATTAGTGAGACGATTAATTGGTGTTAATCGCGATACTATACACTGTTGATATGATGAGAAGCCTATGGGTCACACACATAGAAGATAATTTAAGAGCCAGAAAGAAAAAATGGCGTTTTCGTCTTTTTGGGGAAAGGGTATTTTGGTAATTTCACAGTGCAATTAAATTTGCTGAGGTCGTAGCCTTTATTTAATTTATTAGAAAAATTAAATAAATGAAATTACATTTAAATATGTGTTCGCATATATTTAAATAAATTATCATTATTGTTAAATGTTAATATATATATTAATTGATTTTAATTGAAGATAATGATGAATTAAAATAAATATCTAATTGGGAGTGTTTGGAAGCATGGGGTGTTTGGGTTGGAGCCCAAGCCTATTTCATAAGGGAAAAGGGCAACTAAAATATGACTATAAAAGAAAAAGGTGTGTGTGATTTTTGATTGAGAAAGAAAACACACAACTCTAAAAACACTCTCTCCCACGCCACATTGCTTATTTTCTTTGAAATCAAATTCTTTTGATTTTTCTTCTTTGTTCTTAAGGCTAAAGAGGATCTAGCAAATCCCTCTTTAGTTCCTTGCGATTGTTTTCGTGTGGACTTCATCGGTTCGATCCTACATTTGGGTCGGTAGCAAAACACGTTCAGAGATAAAATTGGAGGAGCCTCCAACATGGGTAAGGTTCCTAAACTTCAAACTAATTTTCTGCAGATTTTTTTTATAATGTATAAACTGTAATTTCTATGCCCTGATTTTGGGTTCTAAGGAACGATCCATTGTTGTAAATTTTTGTTTTCCGCTGCGTAACTAGATAGCTTCTTAATAGGAACAAATCCTCTGATGAATGGTGGTACATGTGATTCTTAGACTTGAGAGCACCGGAGTGCCTTGTGCACCAATTGGTGTAGTTTGACACTAGCCTAACGCAGTTCTATTCAGAGTTGTCAATACGGTGGTGATTGGCTGCATCAATGAGTGTATCAAGACTATGGTGGATAGACAGAGGATTCATCATTCCCGTGTACGGGAGAAGTTATCTTACGACGTAATTCAGTAAATGGCAATGACACTAAAACTGTGGCCGCAGTGGGATTGAGTTGTTGCTCTATCCAGTTTATAATTCAGGTCATTGGTCCAATAACTGAATACATAATATCAAGAGTAATCGAGGTTGACACTATTTCTATGCCTCGGTCTCGTCGAGATAACGTTTGATGAAAGGATTAGATTGTACGGTAACCATATCATTGACAGGTAGCTGCTAATAATCGAATCTATCAGGTGGCCATGATGCCTTGCTAGGGGCCAATCTTGGTCTGTGTGTAGTGAGACGATTAATTGGTGTTAGTCGCGATACTACACACTACCGGTATGATAAGGAGCCTACGGGTCACACACAAAGAAGATAATTTAAGAACCAGTTTGTAAGAAGGGCATTTTCATCTTTTTAAGGGAAATGGTATTTTGGTAATTTCACAGTGCAATTAAATTTGCTGAGGTCGTAGCCTTTATTTAATTTGTTAATTAAATTAAATAAGTGAAATTATATTTAAATATGTGTTCGCATATATTTAAATGAATTATTGTTATTGTTAAATGTTAATATATGAAATATATATATTAATTGAATTTAACTGAAATAACAATAATAATTAAAACTAAAATATCTTGAAGGAGCTGTTTGGGTTGGAGCCCAAGCCCATTCCATGATGGAATAAGGTGAAGTATGCACTATATAAGTGCAACACTTAGTGAACTGTTTAATTAATTCATTCATTCATTGAAAACAAATATTCCAGCCCCTTTTTCTTCTCTCACACACCAGATTTCTTTTGCTTGAAGAAAATATTTCATTTGATTTTCATCTTGGTTCTTAAAGGCTAAAGAGGATCTAGCAAATTCCTCTTTAGTTCCTTGAGGTTGTCTTCGTGTGGACTACATTGGTTCGATCCTACACTTGGGTCGGTAGCGAAATCCATTATGAGACAAATTGGAGGAGTCTCCAAACGTTGGTATGGTTTCTTAACCTTGAACTGTTTTATTGCAGATTTTAATATATTGTATAAACTGTAAATTTGTGCACTGATCTTGGTTTTAAGGAACGATCTATAATGTTTAAATAATTTTTGTTTCCGCTGCCATGTATGATCGGTTCCTAACAGTGGTATCAGAGCCATGCGTACCAAATTTTACAGTTTATTGTATGATTTATAACATGTATTTGATTGATAACATTTATTTTTGTTAAATCTGCAAAATCTACTGTTGAATGAATGATTCAATTGATAAATTGGTTTAATAATGTGTTGATGAATGTTATATTGGTTGGTTGGTTCGAATTTTTGTGCATTCGATTTGATTTGGATTCGTGTTATTACATGAAAAACTGCAAAAACGCAAACTGTGCATTTGGGATTTCCAGAATTCACTGCGGCGAAGTACTTGCTGGAATTATTCGCGCGGCGAAATAAAAACTTCGCCGCGGTGACGAGGCTGTTGTCCTAATTCTGTATTTTTCACAAAGGGATCAAACTGCAGTTTTTAATAACCTATAAAGCCAATAATCATTCTGCACATATAAGAGGGTAATTAATTAATAAACCCACCCAATTCAAAAATTGATTGTTTTTGAAATGTATGCTATGTACTTGTTTGTATATTGCATGGTACTCGGTACATGAGCCCTATGACCTATGGTGAATGTTTTAAATTATTTTGGGTATGTATAGTTGTAAGTTTTTAAAATAGGGCCTGGGTGTCCTGTCTTCCTTCCCCTTCTTGATGTACATTCTCTTCTCATCTCATTCCTTTCGAATGTAAATCGAGGTTTCTAAATTTATTGATGTAAAATTACTTTAAGATTAATTTTATTGTAAATTTAGTATGATGTTTTTGTAATGTACTTGAGGCGGAGCAAAGGAAGAGGCAATCGTACTTGAAGACTCAAGACATTCATTACAAGACCCCTAGGTGACCTACCGATTCCTCTAGGCTCGAGAAAATCGGTTTTAGTTGAGCCATGTGCTGACACATTTTAATATTTTGTTTAGAATGCATGCTAAGGTTGAATGTTCAAAACATGCCAAACAATGTCATTCTAACAAAGATAATAAACTGGTGAGACATTAAATAATAAACCCTCAATTAAAGTATATTAATTCACATATTCCTTCCATCACCATGGTTTTAATCAAACCACTGTTCATCGGAACCTTGTTCTCCAAAGCGAAGGGTACACTTCTACCAGTGGGAGATTAAAATTCATTGGAGATTTTCCTTAATGGTGATGGGTTGACTTAAAATGACGGTTTTACTTGTTCGCCAAAGCGAAGGTTGATAAACGCGTCATAGGCATAGTAGAGAAGTACACATATTGTGTGTATGTGGTGGCATGTAGTGTCCACTCTACCGATACTAAGAATCACACTTGAGGACGATGGTTGGGGCCATTGGATTGTGTGATTGGCTTGTTGGCTTCTTCACATTTGAGGTTGATAGTAGGAGCTATCAACTGGTGTGGATTAAGTTTGTTGGCCTACCTAATCAACTCATTTTCGCTTTTTCGCCAAAGCGATGGTTTGAAATGGGCCCGATGGGATCTCAGTCAACTAGGAAAGCCAACGGGCTTTCCCGAGTTAATAGTGAGGGCTATTGACTTGAGTAAAATAGTGGGAGCATCGTTTAATAAAAGACCATATTAAATAATAATGAACTTTATAATAACTTTATCTTTTCTGCAATTGTAGATTCACCAAAATGAGCATAATGAACCTGCGACCGATAATCGAGAAAGAAAACAGGTTGGATGGATCCAATTTCTCAGATTGGTATCGTAATCTTCGGATTATACTCAAGTCAGAAAAGAAATTGTATATCCTTGAAAAGCCATACATGGTTGAGCCTGATCCTGATGCCACTTAGGAAGTAAAGGATACTTATCAAAAGTTCTTTGATGATGCTGATGGCGTTCAATGCTTGATGTTAGCATCGATGACACTAGTGCTACAAAAGCAGCATAAGAATATGGAAACTGATGCCATCATTCTACACCTCAAGGAGCTTTTCGAAGGAAATGATCGACATGAGAGGTACAAGGTGTCGAAAGCACTGTTTGGGAGTCGTCTGACTGAGGGAGCCCAAGTTGGTCCTCATATGCACAAGATGATCAAGCACATAGAGAGGCTTGAGACTTTGGGATTTGAGTTGGATGCATAATTACAAATGGATTTGATTCTGCAATCCTTCCCTGACTCTTATGCACCGTTCATAAGGAACTTCAATATGAACATGATGGTGAAAACCCTGTCGGAGCTTTTGAACATGTTAAGGACTGCAGAGCAAGACTTGAAGAAGTCCAAGTCTATTTTACTGGTTGCTGCCAGTAAAGGAAAGGGTAACGGCAAGGTAAGGCCAAGCCCAAGCCCAAGCCCAAGCCCAAGCCCAAAGGACAGGTTGCTCTTAGGCTTAAGAGTGGCATAGGAAAAGGCAAAGTAGTCTACTTCTTTTGTGGCAAGCCTGACCACTGGAGACAACACTGCAAGGCTTTCCTCGCAAGCAAGAAGAAGTCAGAAGCTACGACTTCAGGTATGTTTATGATTGAGACTAACTTCTCTCCCTCAACATCTTGGGTCTTTGACACAGGATGTGGTACTCACATTTGTACTGATGTGCAAGGACTAAGGCAGAGTAGAGTGCTTGCCAAGGGAGAGGTGGACCTACGAGTTGGAAATGGAGCACATGTGGCTGCATTGGCTGTAGGGACTTACTGTTTATGTTTGCCTACGGGCTTGTTGTTGGAACTACATAACTGTTATCACATAACTTCTATTTCTAGAAATATTATTTCAGTATCCGCTTTGGGTAATGTAGGGTATCATTTTGAGATATCTAATGGATTGTTGTCCTTTAGTTTGAATGGTATTCTATTTGGAATTGCAAGGTTATATAATGGATTATATGTTCTTGATTTAAACAATAAAGATATTCTCAATGTTGAAACAAAGAAAGCTAAACATAGCGATCAAAACCTGACACTGTAGATTGGGTCATGTTAATAAGACCCGCATTGACCGCATTGCAAAACTTCAAAAGGATGGAGTTTTGGACCCTTTTGACTTTCAGTCATTTGAGGTATGTGAGTCATGCCTGTTAGGCAAGATGACCAAGTCTTCTTTCACAAGACAAGGTGAAAGGGCTACTGAGCTATTAGGCATCATCCATAGTGATGTATGCGGTCCACTAACAGTTGAGGCCAAAGGTGGATATTCATACTTCATCACATTTACTGATGATTTCAGTAGATATGGTTATGTCCACCTTATGAGACATAAATCTACAGCCATTGATAAATTCAAGGAATTCAGGAATGAAGTATAGAATATGTTGGGCAAAAGTATTAAAGCTCTTCGGTCGGATCGAGAAGGTGAATACTTAAGCTCAGGGTTTTCTGAATACTTGAAGGAATGTGGGATAGTATCACAACTCACCCTCCGTGTACACCCTAACACAATGGAGTGTCTGAAAGGAGGAATAGGACCTTACTTGATATGGTTAGGTCCATGATGAGTTTTAGTGATTTACCTACATTGTTCTGGGGTTATGCCCTAGAGACTGTGACTTATGTTTTGAACAGTATGTTGTTAAAGTCTGTAGATAAGACTCCATATGAGCTATGGAGTGGGTGAAAGCCCAACTTGTCTTATCTAAGGATTTGGGGTTGCGAAGCTTATGTTAAGAAATTGACTTTGAACAAGCTGAGCCCAAAATCCTGTAACTGTATATTTGTGGGGTATCCAGAGGAGACCAAAGGATACTATTTCTACCACCCAAAAGAGCGCAAAATTTTTGTTGCTCGTTCTGGTGTCTTCTTAGAAAAGGAATTTTTTCTAAGAAGTACTAGTGGGAGAAAAGTAGAACCACAAATTATACTAGACGAAGGACGAGATGATGTGCCACAGGAAGTGGTTGAACATTATGAGGAGGTTACTCAACAACTTGTGGATCAAAGTGAGCCACCTCAAGTAGCACAAGAGCTACGTAGATTTGAGAGAGTACGTCATGAGCCCGAGAGATATGATTATCTCGTGACTCAACATGGTGACGTACTAATCTACCAAGACGATGAACCCAGAACCTATGAAGACGTTATATCGGATCCAGATTTCGTTAAATGGCTTGAAGCCATGAAATCTGAGATGGACTCCATGTACCAGAACCAAGTATGGTCTTTGGTGGAACCACCTGAAGGGGTAAAACCCATAGGGTGTAAATGGGTCTTCAAGAAGAAGACTGACATGAATGGCAAGGTGCATACTTATAAGGCACGACTAGTTGCCAAAGGTTTCAAACAAATTCATGGTATTAACTATGAAGAAACCTTTTCACCGGTTGCCATGATTAAATCCATCCGGATTATGCTTACGATTGCTACATATCATGACTATGAGATTTGGCAAATGGATGTCAAAACAGCTTTCCTAAACGGAAACCTTAAAGAGGATGTGTATATGACACAACCTGATGGTTTCGTTCTTGATGGGCAAGCTGATATGGTATGCAAGTTGCAGAGATCCATATATGGACTCAAGCAAGCTTCTAGGAGCTGGAACATTCGTTTTGGTGAGGCCATAAAAGAATTCGGATTTATCAAGAATGAAGATGAGCCTTGTGTTTACAAGAAAGTGAGTGGGAGCGCAGTGACATTCCTAGTATTCTATGTCAATGACATACTTCTGATCAGGAATGATATACCGAACTTGCAGTTGGTAAAAACTTGGTTATCCAAGTGCTTCTCCATGAAGGACTTAGAGGAAATAGCCTACATCCTTGGAATAAAGATCTATCTTGATAGATCGCGTAGGTTGCTTGGCTTAAGTCAGAGTGCATATATTGACAAAGTACTGAAAAGATTCAGTATGGAAGAATCCAAGAAGGGATTTCTTCTGATGTCACATGGTGTTTATCTCTGTAAGGAAATGTGTCATAGAACACAAGATGAGAGAGATAGGATGAAGAGGATCCTATATGCATCAGCAATTAGATCCATCATGTATGCCATGCTATGTACTCGGATTGATGTCTCATATGCTTTGAGCACTTATTGTAGATATCAATCAGATCCAGGTGAGCATCACTGGATGGCTGTCAAGAACATTCTTAAGTACCTGAAGAGGACTAAGGATATATTTTTGGTTTATGGAGGGGAAGATGAGCTCACTGTAAGAGGATATAGTGATGCTAGTTTCCAAATGGACAAAGATGATTATCGATCGCAATCAGAGTTTGTATTTTGTCTCAACGGGGGTGCAGTGAGTTGGAAAAGCTCCAAGCAAAGCACCGTAGCGGACTTTACAATAGAGGCTGAGTATATTGCATTATCAGATGCGGCCAAAGAGGCTGTCTGGATTAAGAAGTTCGTCATCGAACTTGGTGTGGTTTCCATGATTGTTGATCCAATAGACATCTATTGTGACAACAATGGAGCAATATCTCAGGCCAGGGAACCACGGTCTCATCAGAAGTCCAAACACATACTCAGACGATTCCACCTCATTAGAGAAATAGTTGAGAGGAAAGATGTGCAGATCAGTAAAGTGCATACTGACGACAATCTCATAGATTCATTGAGAAAGCCTCTGTCACAGTCGAAGCATGAAAGACACTTGAGATCATTTGGTATTAAATACATGAATGATTGGCTGTTGTGCAAGTGGGAGATTATTAGAGTAAATGCCCTAGAGCCAATCAATTATTGTAGAATTGACTCTTTGTAATAATGCTCATTGATCAATAAAAGGCATTTTATTTTATATTGCGTAAATCATCATTGTATGTATTGATATATGTCCTTAGAATGGTAGAACCGTGACGAGGGTATCAAGTGTTTCAAATCTTGATAGTGAGAACCCTATGAGCACATATGGTGGCCATTCTAGAAACGTCTGTAGCCCTAGTATTGTTCTGAAGTGAGGACACAGACAATACGGTAAGATTATCATAGTGTTGAACGACTCTGTTGAAAGGCAGTGAGTGATCTCACTTGTCAAGGTTGTTTGGTGACAACCTGATGAAACACATGGGTGCTTGCTATAGGCAAGTTCACTGGACTGACCCACCAGAGGATTCCATATGGATGGTAACCGTAGTGTCTATGGAACAAACCCTCTAACGAATGGTGATACATGTGATCCTTAGACTTGAGATCACCAGAGCACCTTATGCACCGATTGGTGTATTTTAACACTAGCCTAACGCAGTTCTATTTAGAGTTGTCAATACGGTGGTGATTGGCTGCATCAATGAGTGTATCAAGACTATGGTGGATAGACAAAGGATTCATCACTCCCGGGTACAGGAGAAGTTATCTCACTAGGCGCACTCAGAAATGGCAATGACACTAAACGTGGCCACAAAGGTGGGATTGAGTTGTTGCTCTATCCAGTTTATAATTCAGATCATTGGTCCAGTAATTGAATACATAATATCGAGAGTAACCAAGGTTGACACTATTTATATGCCTCGGTCTCGTCGAGATAACGTTTGATGAAATGATTAGATTGTATGGTAACCATATCGTTGAGGTAGGTGCTTCGCTGGATCCGAATCTATTGGGTGGCCATGATGCCTTGCTAGGGGCCAATCTTGGTACGTGTGTAGTGAGCGATTAATTGGTGTTAATCGCGATACTACACACTACCGGTATGATAAGGAGCCTACGGGTCACACACATAGAAGATAATTTAAGAACCAGTTTGTAAGAAGGGTGTTTTCGTCTTTTTAGGGGAAATAGTATTTTGGTAATTTCACAGCGCAATTAAATTTGCTGAGGTCGTAACTTTTATTTAATTTATTAATTAAATTAAATAATTGAAATTATATTTAAATATGTGTTCGCATATATTTAAATGAATTATTGTTATTGTTAAATGTTAATAAATGAAATATATATATTAATTGAATTTAACTGAAATAACAATAATAATTAAAATTAAAATATCTTAAAGGGGCTGTTTGGATACAAGGGGTGTTTGGGTTGGAGCCCAAGCCCATTCCATGATGGAAAAGGGCAAAGTGTACATTGTATAAGTGCAACACTTAGTGAATTGTTTAATTAATTCATTCATTCATTGAAAACAAATATTCTAGCCCCTTTTTCTTATCTCTCACGCTAGATTTCTTTTGCTTGAAGAAAATATTTCATTTGATTTTCATCTAGGTTCTTAAAGGCTAAAGAGGATCTAGCAAATCCCTCTTTAGTTCCTTGAGGTTGTCTTCGTGTGGACTACATTGATTCGATCCTACACTTGGGTCGGTAGCAAAATCCATTTCGAGACAAATTGGAGGAGCCTCCAAACGTGGGTATGGTTTCTTAACCTTGAACTATTTTATTGCAGATTTTAATATATTGTATAAACTGTAGATTTGTGCCCTGATCTTGGTTCTAAGGAAAGATCTATAATGTTTAAATAATTTTTATTTCCGCTGCCATGTATGTGTTAGGAAACGATCCATATAAGCAGCGGAAAACAAAAATCATAATGCAAGGATCGTTCCAAAGAGCCAAGATCAAAGGTATAATTTTACAGTTTATATTAAAGTAGAAATCTGCAGAAAAATTAATCATGAGTTTAGAAAACATACGCACGTTTGGAGGCTCCTCTAAATTTGTCTTTGAACGTTTTTGCTATCGACCTAAGTGTAGGATCGAAACGACGTAGTCTACACGAAGACAATCACAAAGAACTAAAGAGGGATTTGCTAGATCATCTTTAGCTTTGAGATTAAAGAAGAAAAGAAATGTTTTGTTTTATCAAAAACAAATCTGTTGTGGGAGAGAATGTATGGGGTTGTGTCTTTTGTTTTTCAAAGAAAAGGTGAATAAATGAATTAACTCTTCCCTTTTACAAATAACCATTTTCTTTTATATTGAAAACTTAGTTGCCCTATTCCCATATGGAATAGGCTTGGGCTCCAACCCAAACACCCTAGGTTACCAAACACTCCCAATTAGATATTTATTTTAATTCATCATTATCTCAATTAATATATATATTTAATCTATATATTAACATTTAACAATAATGATAATTTATTTAAATATATGTGAACACATATTTAAACGTAATTTCACTTATTTAATTTTTCTAATAAATTAAATAAAGGCTACAACCTCAGCAAATTTAATTGCACTATGAAATTACCAAAATACCCTTTCACCTAAAAAGACGAAAACGCTCTTCTTTCTTCTTGGCTCTTAAATTATCTTCTATGTGTGTGATTCATAGACTCCTCACCATACCGGAGTGTATAATATCGTGATTAGCACCAATTAATCGTCTCACTATATACATACCAATATTGGCCCCTAGCAAGGCGTCATGGCCACCCGATAGATTCGGATTCAGCAAAGTAGCTACCTGTCAACGATATGGTTACCGTACAATTCGATCCTTTCATCATACATTATCTCCGACGAGACGAAGGCATAGAAATAGTGTCAACCTTCGGTTACTCTCGATATTATGTATTCACTGACCAATGACCTGTATTATAAACTGGATAGAGCAACAACTCAATCCCACTGTAGCCACAGTTTTAGTGTCATTGCCATATACTGAATTGTGTCGTGAGATAACTTCTCCCATACCCGGGAGTGATGAATCCTATGTCTATCCACCATAGTCTTGATACACTCCTCGATACAGCCAATCACTACCGTACTAACAGCTCTAAATAGAACTGCGTTAGGCTAGTGTCAAACTGCACCAATCAGTGCACAAGGCGCTCCAGTGATCTCAAGTCTAAGGATCACATGCACCACCATTCGTTAGAGGATTTTTTTGATAGACACTAGGGTTACCATCCATATGGAATCCTCTAGTGGGTCTATCTAGTGAACTTGTTGTGGTGTCTTCGCCTATAGCAAGCACCCATGTGTTGCACCAGGTTGTCACCAAACAACCTTGACAAGTGAGATCAGTCACTGCCTTTCGACAGGGTCGTTCAACACTATGATAGCCTTACCGTATTATTTGTGCCCTTACTTCAGAAAAATACTAGGGCTACAGACGTTTCTAGAATGGCCACCATATGTGCTCATAGGGTTCTCACTATCAAGATTTGAAACACTTGATACCCTCGTCATGGTTTTACCATTCTAAGGACATATATCAATACATATTGCAATAATAATGATTTACGCGATATAGAATGAAATGCCTTTTATTATTGATTAATTAACATTATTACAAAGAGTCAATTCTACAATAATTGATTGGCTCTAGGGCATCTATTCTAACAATCTCCCACTTGCAATATAGCCAATCATTAATGTATTTAATACCAAATGATCTAAAGTTCCTTTCATGCTTCTGCTGTGACAGAGGCTTTGTTAGTGGATCTGTGAGATTGTTGTCAGTATGTACTTTACTAATCTGCACGTCTTTTCTCTCAACTATCTCTCTGATGAGATGGAAACGTCTGAGTATGTGTTTGGATTTTTGATGAGACTGTGGTTCCCTGGCTTGAGCAATTGCTCCATTGTTGTCACAATAGATGTCATAGGATCAACAATCGTGGGAACCACACCAAGTTCAGTAATGAACTTCTTAATCCAGACAGCCTTCTTGGCCGCATCTGATAATGCAATATACTCAGCCTCCATTGTAGAGTCTACTACAGTGCTTTGCTTGGAGCTCTTCCAGCTCACTGCACCGCCATTGAGACAAAATACAAACCCTGATTATGATAGAGAATCATCTTTGTCCGTTTGGAAATAGCGTCACTGTATCCTCTTACAGTGAGCTCATATTCCCCTCCATAAATCAAGAACATATCCTTAGTCCTCTTCAAGTACTTAAGAATATTCTTGACAGCCATCCAGTGACGCTCACCTAGATCTAATTGATATTTACTACAAGTGCTTAAAGCACATGAGACATCAATCCGAGTACATAGCATGACATACATGATGGATCCAATTGCTGATGCATATGGGATCCTCTTCATCTTATCTCTTTCATCTTGTGTTCTAGGACACAATTCCTTAGAGAGATAAACACCATGTGACATTGGAAGAAATCCCTTCTTGGATTCTTCTATATTGAATCTTTTCAGTACCTTGTCAATATATGCACTCTGACTTAAGCCAAGCAACCTACGTGATCTATCACGATAGATCTTTATTCCAAAGATGTAGGCTATTTCCTCTAAGTCCTTCATTGAGAAGCACTTGGATAACCAAGTTTTTACATACTGCAAGTCCGGTATATCATTCTCGATCAGAAGTATGTCATCGACATATAACACTAGGAATACTACTGCGCTCCCACTCACTTTCTTATAAACACAGGGCTCATCTTCGTTCTTGATAAAATCAAATTCTTTTACGGCTTCATTAAAACGAATGTTCTAGCTCCTTGAAGTTTGCTTGAGTCTGTAAATGGATCTTTGCAACTTGCATACCTTATTAGCTTGACTATCAAGAACGACACCATTAGGTTGTGTCATATATATATCCTCCTCAAGGTTTCCGTTCAGGAAAGCAGTTTTGACATCCATTTGTCAAATCTCATAGTCATGATATGCAGCAATCGCAAGCATAATCCGGATGGATTTAATCATGGCAACCGGCGAAAAGGTTTCTTCATAGTCAATGCCATGAATTTGTTTGAAACCTTTGGCAACCAGTTGTGCTTTATAAGTATGCACGTTGCCATCCATGTCAGGCTTCTTCTTAAAGACCCATTTACACCCTATGGGTTTTACCCTTTTAGGTGGTTCCACCAAAGACCACACTTGGTTCTGGTACATGTAGTCCATCTCAGATTTCATGGCTTCAAGCCATTTAATAGAATTTGGATATGATATAGCGTCTTCGTAGGTTCTAGGTTCATCGTCTTGGTGGACTAGTACGTCACCATGTTGAGTCACGAGATAACCGTATCTCTCGGGCTCATGGTGTACTCTCCCAGATCTACGTAGCTCTTGTGCTACCTGAGGTGGCTTACTTTGATCCACAAGTTGTGGAGTAACCTCCTCATGATGCTCAACCACTTCTTGTGGCATATCATCCCGCCCTTTGTCTAGTATATCTTGTGGTTCTAGAACTTCATCGAGTTCTACTTTTCTCCCACTAGTACTTCTTAGAAAATATTCATTTTCTAAGAAGACACCAGATCAAACAACAAAATTTTTACGCTCTTCTGAGTGGTAGAAGTAGTATCCTTTGGTCTCCTTTGGATACCCTACAAATATACATTTACAGGATTTTAGGCCTAGCTTGTTCGAAGTCAATTTCTTAACCTAAGCTTCGTAACCCCAAATCCTTAGATAAGACAAGTTGGGCTTTCACCCACTCCATAGCTCATATGGAGTCTTATCTACAGACTTTGATGGCACACGGTTCAAAACATGAGTCGCAGTCTCTAGGGCATAACCCCAGAACGATGCAGGTAAATCACTAAAACTCATTATGGACCTAACCATGTCAAGTAAGGTCCTGTTCCTCCTTTCAGACACTCCATTGTGTTGGGGTGTATAAGGAGGGGTGAGTTGTGATACTATCCCACATTCCTTCTAAAAACCTTGAGCTTAAGTATTCACCTCCTCGATCCGACCGAAGAGCTTTAATACTTTTGCCCAACATATTCTGTACTTCTTTCCTGAATTGCTTGAATTTATCAAAGGCTTCAGATTTATGTCTCATGAGGTAGACATAACCATATCTACTGAAATCATCAGTAAATGTGATGAAGTATGAATATCCACCTCTAGCCTCAACTGTTATTGGACCATATACATTACTATGGATGATGCCTAACAGTTCAGTAGCCCTTTCACCTTGTTCTATGAAAGGAGACTTGGTCATCTTGCCTAACAGGCATGACTCGCATACCTCAAATGACTAAAAGTCAAAAGGGTCCAAAACTCCATCCCTTTAAAGTTTTGCAATACGAGTCTTATTAACATGACACAATCTACAGTGCCAGAGCTATGTCTGGTTTTGATCGCTATGTTTAGCTTTCTTGGTTTCAATATTGAGAATTTCTTTATTGTTTAAATCAAGAACATATAATCCATTATATAACCTTGCAATTCCAAATAGAATACCATTTAAACTAAAGGACAACAATCCATTAGATATCTCAAAATGATACCCTATATTATCCAAAGCGGATACTGAAATAATATTTCTAGAAATAGAAGGTACGTGATAAGAGTTATGTAGTTCTAATAACAAGCCCGTAGGCAAAGATAAACAGTAAGTCCCTACAGCCAATGCAGCCACATGTGCTCCATTTCCAACTCGTAGGTCCATCTTTCCCTTGGCGAGCACTCTACTCTGCCTTAATCCCTGCACATCAGTACAAATGTGAGTACCACATCCTGTGTTAGTGACCCAAGATGTTGAGGGAGAGAAATTAATCTCAATCATAGAAATACCTGAAGTCGTAGCATCTGACTTCTTCTTGCTTGCGAGGAAAGCCTTGCAGTGTTTTCTCTAATGGTCAGGCTTGCCACAAAAGAAGCAGATTACCTTGCCCTTCCCTATGCCACTCTTAGGACCAAGAGCAACCTGTCATTTGGGCTTGGGCTTGGGCTTGGGCTTGGGCTTACCCTTGCCGTTACCCTTTGCTTTACTGGCAGTAACTAGTAAAACAGGCTTGGACTTTTTCAAGTCCTGCTCTGCAGTCCTCAGCATGTTCAAAAGTTATGACAAGGTTTTCTCTATGGTGTTCATATTGAAATTCATTATGAACGGAGCATAAAAGTCAAACAAGGTTTGTAGAATTAAATCCATTTGTAATTCTGCATCCAAGCCACATCCCAAAGTCTCAAGCCTCTCTATGTGCTCGATCATCTTGAGCACATGAGGACCAACTTGGGCACCTTTAGTTAGATGACTCCCAAATAGTGCTTTCGACACCTTGTGCCTCTTATGTCGAGCATTTGTTTCAAAAAGCTCCTTGAGGTGTAGAATAATAGAAGAAGTGTCCATATTCTCATGCTGCTTTTGCAGCATAGGTGTCATCGATGCTAACATTAAGCATTGAATGCTATCAGCATCATTAAGGAACTTTTGATAAGTATCATTTACTTCCTAAGTGGCATCAGGATCAGGTTCAACCATGTATGGCTTTTCAAGGATATACAATTTCTTTTGTGACTTGAGTATAATCTGAAGATTACGATACCAGTCTAAGAAATTGGACCCATCCAACCTGTTTTCTTTCTCGATTATCGATCGCAGGTTCATAATGCTCATTTTTTGGTGAATCTACAATTGCAGAAAAATAAAGTCATTATAAAGTTCATTATTATTTAATATGGTCTTTTATTAAATGATGCTCCCACTGTTTTACTCAAGTCAATAGCCCTCACTATTAACTTGGGAAAGCCCGTTGACTTTCCTAGTGGACCGAGATCCCATCCTTCCCATTTCAAACATTCGCTTTGGCGAACAAGCCAAAATGAGTTGATTAGGTAGGCCAACAAACTTAATCCACACCAGTTGATAGCTCATACTATCAACCTCAAATGTGAAAAAGCCAACAAGCCAATCACACAATCCAATGGCTCCAACCATTGTCCTCAAGTGTGATTCTCAGTATCAGTAGAGTGGACACTACATGTGCGTACGCACGTATATGTGTCTTGCTCTCTTATGCCTATGACGTGTTTATCAACCTTCGCTTTGGCGAACAAGCAAAACCGTCATTTTAAGTGTACCCATCACCATTAAGGAAAACTCCAATGCATTTTAACCTCCCACTGGTAGAAGTGTACCCTTCGCTTTGGCGAACAAGGTTTCGACGAACAGTGTTTTGATTAAAACCATGGTGATGGGAGGCATACGTGACTTAATATACTTTAATTGAGGGTTTGTTATTTAATGTCTCATCAGATTATTATCTTTGTTAGAATGACATTGTTTGGCATGTTATTCAACATTCAACCTTAGCATGCATTCTAAACACAATATTAAAACGTGCCGGTACATGGCCTAACTAAAAACCGATTTCCTCGAGCCTAGAGGAATTGGTGGGTCACCTAGGGGTCCTGTAATAAATATCTTGAGTCTTCAAGTATGGTTGCCTCGTCATTTGCTCTGTCTTTAAGTACATTACAAAAAAATATCATTCTAAATTTACAATAAAATAATTATACAAATTCTTTACATCAATAAATTTATAAACCTCGATTTACATTCGAGGGGAATGAGATGAGAAGAGGAGAGAGGCAGGACAAGCAGGCTCTATTTAATAAATTTACAACCATACATACCCAAAAATTTTAAAACATTCACCCTTAGGTCTAAGGCTCATGTACCAGGCACCATGCAATATACAAACAACTAAAAATCATACATTTAAAAAACAATCAATTTTTGAAATTTGTGGGTTAATTAATTTACCCCTTAACAATTTACAGATCTGTAATTTGGTCCAATAGTTTTGAAACATTACATTTTAGCCCCTGCACACTTGGAAGTGCGCTCGCTGTGGCGATGAGTTAGATCGCCGCGGCGTGCGTTGGTTATGCTGATGTCCACGCTCTAAGGATGATCGTCGCGACGATGGGTTGGATCCCCGCAGCGAGCGCTGTTTTTGTACAACGCTCATCCAAAGGACAATCGTCGCGACGATGCTTTATATTGTCGCGACCAGCGCTGGTTTCGTCACCAGCATGAGCGAGAATAACACTCGCTGTGGCGATGGGTTATATCGCCTGCAGTGCTGCATACGATCGTAGTCTGGACTGCTTCATATAGTAACCATATACATTCCAAACGGATTTTCAATCAATCATACACGTTGATTTCAACAAAAAATCCATCAACCATTATTCCAAACTTGCAGATCATCAACAAATTAAAATTAATCGATTAATAGATTTCTTAAAACATGCTTTTAAGGCAGATTCTATAAGGCAACATGATATCATCAAATACATGTTATCAACCATCGACATAAAAATTGTAAAATTTGGTACCCTAGGCTCTGATACCACTGTTAGGAAATGATCCATATACGCAGTGGAAAACAAAAATCATAATACAAGGATCGTTCCAAAGAGCCAAGATCAAAGGTATAATTTTACAGTTTATATTAAAGTAGAAATCTGCAGAAAAATTAATCATGAGTTTAGAAAACATACGCACATTTAGAGGCTCCTCCAAATTTGTCTTTGAACGTTTTTGCTACCGACCCGAGTATAGGATCGAACCGACGTAGTCCACACGAAGACAATCACAAAGAACTAAAGAGGGATTTGTTAGATCATCTTTAGCTTTGAGATTAAAGAAGAAAAGAAATGTTTTGTTTTATCAAAAACAAATCTGCCATGGGAGAGAATGTATGGGGTTGTGTCTTTTGTTTTTCAAAGAAAAGGTGAATAAATGAATTAACTCTTCCCTTTTACAAATAACCCTTTTCTTTTATATTGAAAACTTAGTTGCCCTATTCCCATATGGAATAGGCTTGGGCTCCAACCCAAACACCCCAGGTTACCAAACACTCCCAATTAGATATTTATTTTAATTCATCATTATCTCAATTAATATATATATTCAATATATATATTAACATTTAACAATAATGATAATTTATTTAAATATATGTGAACACATATTTAAACGTAATTTCACTTATTTAATTTTTCTAATAAATTAAAAAAAGGCTACAACCTCAGCAAATTTAATTGTACTATGAAATTATCAAAATACCCTTTCACCTAAAAAGACGAAAACTTTCTTCTTTCTTTTTGGCTCTTAAATTATCTTCTATGTGTGTGATCCTTAGACTCCTCATCATACCGGCAGTGTATAATATCGTGATTAGCACCAATTAATCGTCTCACTATACATAGACCAAGATTGGCCCCTAGCAAGGCATCATGGCCACCTGATAGATTCAGATTCAGCAAAGTAGCTACCTGTCAATGATATGGTTACCGTACAATTCGATCCTTTCATCATACATTATCTCGACGAGACGAAGACATAGAAATAGTGTCAACCTTCGGTTACTCGATATTATGTATTCGTTTAGGACCAATGACTGTATTATAAAGTGGATAGAGCAACAACTCAATCTCACTGTGGCCACAGTTTTAGTGTCATTGCCATATACTGAATTGTGTTGTGAGATAACTTCTCTCATACCCGGGAGTGATGAATCGTCTGTTTATCCACCATAGTCTTGATACACTCCTCGATACAGCCAATCACTACCGTACTGACAGCTCTAAATAGAACTGCGTTAAGCTAGTGTCAAAGCTGCAATCAGGTGCAGAGCGCTCCGAGTGATCTCAAGTCTAAGGATCACATGCATCACCATTCGTTAGAGGATTTGTTCGATAGACACTAGGGTTACCATCCATATGGAATCCTCTGGTGGGTCTGTCTAGTGAACTTGCTGTGGTGTCTTCGCCTACAGCAAGCACCCATGTGTTGCACCAGGTTGTCACCAAACAACCTTGATAAGTGAGATCGATCCACCGCCTTTCGGCGAGGGTCGTTCAACACCTATGATAGCCTTACCGTATTATTTGTGCCCTTACTTCAGAAAAATACTAGGGCTATGGACATTTCTAGAATGGCCACCATATGTGCTCATAGGGTTCTCACTATTAAGATTTGCAATACTTGATACCCTCGTCATGGTTCTACCATTCTAAGGACATAAATTAATACATATTGCAATAATAATGGTTTACGTGATATAGAAAGAAATGCCTTTTATTATTGATTAATGAACATTATTACAAACAGTCAATTCTACAATAATTGATTGGCTCTATGGCATCTACTCTAATAGTATGATCTTTTCCTAACATTGTATTGGCAAAAAATCATCTTGGGCCTGACGAGGCCCAATAACGAAATAAATATGTCATGGCCCAATGCTTTAGCACCATTCCAGTTGGGCCTACGCTTAAAGTTACCTTATGAACTGCCTACTTTATGAGTTGGGCTACCCTACAAGTTAAGCTGAACTGGGTTCCAGCCTATTAGCCTACAACAGTCCATAAATAGGAAATCAAAATCATATTCTATTTCCTCTTCTACTAAGATTCTGAATCTTACTCAAACTAGTAAACTTAATCTGATAAAGACAAGAAATCCTATCTCTTTCCTGATAGTGATTATCTCCTAAAGTAGGACTCAGTGTCCTACTAAGATTCTAACCCTTGGGTTCACTATATAAATAGAGGCATGCCCTCTCACAATGGATTCAATCTCCAATATTTAATCTCCAATACTCAATCTCGACTACTCAAAAATCACCTCCTTACTCCTAAATTCTTGCTCCCGAGAATTCTATACTTTTGCCGTGGTCTTGGCCTCTGACAAGACTCCTGGTAATCTTTCTTTCCCTTAATTTCATTAAATCGTCTCTTTTAGCCTTGCTAACTTAAGTGTCGGAGTACCTACGACAAACACCATCTTGGTGTTTTCCATAAGCTTCACGCTTATCTTTTCATGTGTATAGGTCCAGAGGATTGTCAGTGGCCTCAACCTCATGGGATCAGACCCTATTTTTGTAATGGTAGATTTTTTACATCTACAGTTTGGCACCGGAGCCCTGACAATCATCTGTTAATGGTGACTTACAACATGAGAGGAGGCACGTAACTCCCTCCGACTGACATCGCTAATCAGAAAGTTTTATCACGATAAGAAAATTTTTCTTTACTTTTCTTCATTTGTTTTATCTATTCACCTGTCATATTATATCTATTCAGCACGTGATATGATACCTTGAAGCATCAAAACACATCCCTCATATTCATAATTTGTTCCATGCATTAGTTGGAATATTTCTCACTTTTTGTATGTGTTTAATTTATTTCCGGAGGGTATTTCGTGTTCTAAAAACACTTACATCTCTTGGGCATGTTTTTGGGTATTTAAAAACCCATCTTCCTCTCATTCTCTTGACCTGCAAATTCTCCAACCACAACAAATGGTTCAGAACATTAACGTTGCCTCCGTGTCGAATTACTAAAATCCCAAAAACCTTGAATCGATCCCCTCAATCTCACGACTGAATAAAATTCAACAACAACATTCTGGATATACTGTTTTAAGTCAGCAAGCTTTGTATGATCAAGTGAATTTCGGTCAACGGAATCAGTAGCAAATCCAACAAAAGACCGCCCTTCCTAAACAACTAAACCAATTTCTTCCAAAACTCTCCTATCCAACAACAAAACCCAACCCTTGTTCTATCCAAACACCAAAAAAACAAGACAAAATCCAAAACCTGTCCGTCTTGCTTCCTTAGATGAGTGCTAATCCGCCTAGATTTCACCAATATAGTTTCACCTTGTGAAGTTTCCTCTGAAATACAAATCCCAAGCATGAATGCCAAAGCCAAAGCCTAAATACTAAAGAGCCTTAAAAAAAAAAAAAAACACTCATCCCATCTTCCACCCAGCATCCGCCAAAAAACTACTCAAAAGAATGCCAAAATTATCTCCAAAATTATCTTTGGCAAACTCAAAATCCGTATTCAAGACAAACCCAATTTTTTTTTCTCTTCGAAAGTCAACAAAAATAGCTTTAGATTCATCCAAAGAATAGCCTAGAAGGTTCTGAGAACGCAAAAAGAATAGAGAAAAACAAAATAAAAGAATCAAGAGAAGTTACTATGGAGTCTCTGGAGAAATCACCCACTCCCTCGGCTGGAAAGAATAAAAACTTAAAAGGAGAAGAGAAGAAAAAGTTCCAGGTTGTGAATGGATGCCAAACATTATTTTTATGCCATTTAATGCACCTTGTTCCCAAAACGCCACGTGTCAAATTTTTTGGAAAGGTAAGCTTTCTATTCCACCTCCTGCACAATAAGATTTTGATATTCCTTATTCCATAAAAGTTTTATTTGGAATGCTTTGATTTTCTTTTCACTTGCTGAATTGAGTCAATGTCCCCTACCGAGTGGGCATTAATTAAGCAACATAAGAATATTAATCTCAATTGGCTCTTAAAGTTCCACTCGGCCTACCAAGTGGATTCAGGCAAGGACCTATTCGTCTCGTCTAAGACATTTTCATGCTATTATTTCCATTCAACCTCATGCTTTCAATGCAAATGAGCCCCATTTGGCCAAACTTGTCCCATTCGGTACTTTGCAACTTCATCCGGCCGCTTGCATCTCCATCTGGCCAAACACCTTCATTCGGCCTCGTGCATCTCCATCCGGCCAAACACCTCCATTCGGCTTTCTCACACTACGCTCTACTTACCCGGCATGAAAGGCTACGTTGACACTGTCGTCAGTGCCCAGTCTTGCTACTTCAGGACTGACAAGGTGAGTCAGCGACTCAAATTCGTCTACCCCGTCATACTTGTTGGGCTCGACATAGACTCAATCACACCACCATAGGAACTCTCTTCACTCGGCTTGGCTATTCTTGGGAAGTTACTAACAGCTAAGGCTATTCCTACCACTCTATCCTGCCGAAATTTAATAACACAGCAAAACCACTCGGTCTAATCACCAGGCAAACAAGAAGAATTAAAGAGACTTGGAGCAGGTCCCTAGTCTTCAATCTCCATTTGGCTCGGTCTTCTAGCAAGAGGACCACCTGGTGTAGTCAGCCAAACAAAGCTGAAGCAAGCCTTTGCTGCCACTTAGCTCAGTCTGTCCCAAACTGATTGAGACCACTTGGCCCGACTTGGTAGCTCCCCTCAAAGGATAATTCCTACTTCCCATTCGGCTCTGCCGACGAGACCGAGTGGAGTCTGATGGACTATGTAAATAGCAGAACTCCACCCTCAGAGGCGTAAATTACAATCTACCCTTCCTAGACACTAACCCTTTTCCAAACACCAACCCTTTTCCAAACACCAGCAAAAAGAACCACCAGCCATCAATATATTCTGGTCGCCTGTGCTGAAGCCCAATGAAAGCAACCACTCGGTCAAGTGACTCACAAGATGAAGAAGGATGTGGTGCCAGTAGATCAAGATTGAGAAGAAGGAAAGCAAATTTCAACTTCAAGAATTCAAGCGTCAAGACAGAAATGTATCTTGGTTTCCAAAGCAGAGTTCTTCCACACCATTGTATCAGTGACATTCCACTCTGAAAAATTATGATCGGGACTTAAGGAATCTTATAGGTTCTCTAGCCGAAAAGTTTGAGAAGTATAACGAGTCCAGGCTTGCTGTTTCCACTTGTTTCCAGCGTGTTGACTGACTACTTGATAATGTTCGGTTTCAAAAGTTTTCCGCAACAGATTCGGTGTTGACATCCGCCTTAAAACACATTTTATCTCCTAACTTTGCCAGTATATGTGGAATGGAATAGGGCATCAGAACCCAATGCAATAATATTCAGGCGAGGCTATGCAATCGAGAGGCAGAATGGCCTATTAGTTAAGAAGGAATCGGATTACATACAATCCAAACTTTGGCAGAAGACCTTTATCTCAAGACCATTAAATAAAGTTGGCAGATGAATAAGTGAGGCACGCCTCCATTCGGTTTGTTGCTTAAAACATGCATGCCATGCATGTCTTTTCTCCAGTTAAAGCTTATTCTTCCCTTGGTCTTGCAATACTTCTCCATTTGGCTTCCTTTTCATTTGATTTATTGTACATGCACGCCATGCATATTACTTCTCCCTTTGGCTTATTCAAATTGTTGACACGCATGCCATGCATAGCAGCATGTGATCATTGGTTATTTCTCCATTTGGCCTCTTCTTTTCCATTCGATGACTACACATGAGGATTATCTAGAGCTAAACGATGGTGATCATTCTAGTGGGACTACAACTCTTACTCTCTCTGGAACATCTACATTCAGGGTTGGGGCTATTTCTTCATTCTGGCTGTGTGAGCTTTTCTGAATGGGTCTACTCAAGCTCACCCTCATACAACTCTTGCTCGAGTACGACTGATTCGATGCATCTAAAGAGCCACCAGCCTGTAGACTAATGGTACTTTCGTATCACCTCCTCAAAAGTCAAATCAAATACTCCACTCGGTTCAGCAAGCATGGGTGGCAACACTTGAATGGGAAAGGTATGTGTTATTATCTCCTTTTAACTAACACTTTATTTGGTTAAATCTTTCTTTATTCGGCCCATTACTTAAATAAATGCAGCCCATTTTTCCATTTAGCTCACTCTTCATTCAGTCCATAACATATGCATATCATGCATATTGACTCTCTATTCGGCTCTTTGCTTAAAACATGCATGCCATGCATGTCACTTCTCTAGCTTCAATCAAATGTTTTCAACTACAAAGTCGGTCACGCCCGACTAGGCCACATAGTCCTCAAAGGTTTTCAGCTACAAAGTCGATCACGTTGATTGGGCTACATAGCTCTCAAAAGTTTTCAACTACAAAGTCGGTCAAGCCGATTGGGCCACATAGCCCTCAAAGGTTTTCAACTACAAAGTCGGTAATGTTGATTGGGCCACATAGCCCTCAAAGCTTTTCAACTACAAAGTCGATCATGCCGATTGAGCCACACAGCCCTCATATGTTTTCAACTATAAAGTTGGTCACACCGACTGGGCCACATAGCCCTTAAATGTTTTCAACAACAAAGTCAGTTACGCCAACTAGGCCACAAGGCCTAATACATTGATTTTCATGTAACGACTACTTTCTACTCGTATTCTCATAAAATATGCATAGTAAAATACATGTAAAATAGCATAAAAGTTGGGCCCAAATTTTTCTTTTATTAAACATATACATTTTTTATACAAAAGCTGTATCATGTACAAAAATATCAAAAGCAGGGTGGATAGTGTAGCCATTTCCCTTCACTTGCCGACGCCTATCCGACTGTGTCCTCACTTAGGTCTTACAAAAACATAGAAAACAACGGGGTGAGCACAACTAAGGCTTAGTAAGTAAATCCTCTACTCATCTATCCTCGTAACTCTCTCTCTGATTCTTTCCTTACAATTCTCATTTACTCCCTCTCTTATAATCTCTCTATTTTCTCTTTCTCGTAACTCTTTTCTACTAACTCTCTGTAGTAAGTCACGACCCCATCTGACCGAAGGCACGGCTTGGACTCATTCCCATTCTACGTGACTTGTACTCATTTTAGCCGATCAGATTCGGTTATGCATGGATTCGGAACCTTTGGCCATGTGAGTATATAATCTATCTCTCGGGTACTCTCGGGTATAGCCCTCATCCACATGCACTCTCACGGGCTACACCACTTCTCTCTCTTATACTCATGCCGCTCTCTCAATGTGGCGTACATGCGGGAATACTCTACCCTTACTCACAGGTTCCCCATCGCACAACCTATTCTATTCTCTTGATTAGCACTACTTTCTCTTTGTTCTCTAGTGCTCAATTTCTCTTTCTCTTTACTAATAGAGAAGCTTATTCTCAACATTCTCTACTCTTTCTCAAACTAATACTCATAGTGTAACTTATACTCAAAAATCTCTACTCTCTCTCTTAAGCTATTACTCACTCTCTCAAGCTATTACTCAATGTACAACTAATGCACATGGGTGGTTTATGCTTATTGATGCACTTAGGAAATGCTAATATGCAATGTTACAAGAATTAAGGTTCACAATTCATGCTCATATTTCTCTTAGGCATTTCATCAAACAATTCATGTGCATACAAAATCTCTACTATAATTACTACTCTACTACATTCTCTAACCATCCAAAATTGGGAGAAAACTCCCTCAAACTACCATGAACCATGTCAAGGAAAACACTTCCAAATAGGTTTACACAACATCTCCCAAACTTCAACTAAATTTCCACTTCTCAATACACATTCAAACACTTCTCATACATGAAGTATATCAAATCACCACAAAATAGAATCTCATCTCAACTCAATTTTTCAACAAGCATAATACATTCTCATACATGCATATATCTCTTCTCAATTTCTACTCAAAAACTTATTCAAATCTCAACTTGGTTGAATTTACTTACCTTGTGAAAAAGTGACTTTTCTAGCACTTTTCCTTTCCCTTGTTGTCTTGTCTTCTCTCTACAACTCAAAACAACAACAATAGCAACAACAACCATATAAGACTTCAATAGAACTATAAGCAAACTCACATCTAAAGCAAGAATCCTTACCTTAGGATGCTTTAGATGAAATCTCTACTCAAAATTACTCAAAAGCTCTCTTAAATCCCTTAGAAATCTTGGAACAATTGAAAGCAAAATGAAGAGAATTGAGAGAATGGATATGGCGGTGGAGAAGAATGAAATGAAGGGTTTATTACACTTAGCCCTTTTTAGCTCATGAGAAAAACAACACTTCTGAACTTTGCCCTTGATCTTCTTTGAAAATTCCATCTATATCCTTTGATTCATTACACTCACACCCCCATACTAAACCATTCTCCAAGAAATTTCCTTGCATTTTACTCCCCACTTTTCCTGCTAATTAGGGGTAGAATAGTCATTTGACCCTTATGGAAAAATATCTAGAAATCTCAATACACATTTTTTGTCAACTGCCGCCGCGAAGAAACTTCCGTGCTCGCGAGAAAGAGAGCCTACACCGCCTTACTCAAAGCCAACGTCGCCGCGACGAAGACTATTCTTCGCCTTGGCGAAGATTGCAAATCTAACTTTCCTCAAATCTCAACCAATTTCAAGGCAAACACTCAACCAACTCAACATACAAACTCAATTAAAGCTGAATCAATAACATTTAAGCAAAACAACAAATCTTAAGTACGTACCTCAAGTGGGGCGTTACATTTCAATTACAAGTCGATCACGCCAACTCGGTCTCAAGGCCTAATACATTGATTTTCAACTACAAGTCGGTCACACCGACTTGGCCACAAGCTCCATACAAGCTCCACTTGACATACATCGTCTACTAATCAACATGAGTCGAGTTGAGTGGGAGGTATACATCACCTTCTTAAAGTGACTTCATAATACTTCACCTAAGTCCACACCTAGACAAATCAAGTCGAACTGACTCGACTCTTAAAGGGCCATGATGCACACATTCTTACATCTACGAAAGGAACAACATACTCTCCAAGATACATAATACCCCCAACTTAGGTTGGTCAAGCAAACATCTCCTAACTTAGGTTGGTCGAGTGAGCTTCCATATTTCTTCCAACCCCGGTTGGTTGAGCATTCACCTTCCAACTCAGGGTGGTCGAGCAAATTTCTCTCAGGGTGGTTGAGCAAAATCCTCCCAACTGGGGTTGGTCGAGCGAACTTTCTCCAAACAACGGTCTATTTGACCTAACGAGCTACTAGCACTGATCTGCTATGTCTGCACTCATTTGATTAAATATACTCTCTAAGCTAAATACCCTTTAACTTAGAGAGTGGGGGGCTAACTGTATAGGCAAAAAATTATCTTGGGCCTGATAAGGCCCAATAAGGAAATAAACATGTCACAGTCTAACGCTTTAGCACAATTCCGGTTGGGCCTACACTTAAAATCACCTTGTGAACTGCCCACTTTATGAGTTGGGTTATCCTACAAGTTAAGCTAAACTAGGTTCTAGCCCATTAGCTTACAATAGTCCATAAATAGGAAATCAGAATCATATTCTATTTCTTCTTCTGCTGAGATTCTGAATCTTACTCAAATTAGTAAACTTAATCTGATAAAGACAAGAAATCCTATCTCTTTCCTAATAGTGATTATCTCCCAAAGTAGGACTCATTGTCCTACTAAGATTCTAACCCCTTGGGTTCACTATATAAACAGAGGCCTGCCCTCTCAGAATGGACTCAATCTCCAATACTCAATCCCCAATATTCAATCTCCAATACTCAATCTCCAATATTCAATCTTCAATATTCAATCTCCAATATTCAATCTCCAATACTCAATCTCGACTACTAAAAAATCACCTCCTTACTCCTAAATTCTTGCTCCCGAGAATTCTACCCCTTTGCTGTGGTCCTAGCCTCCGACAAGACTCCTGGTAATCTTTCTTTCCCTAAATCTCATTAAATCGTTTCTTTTAGCCTTGCTGACTTGAGCGTCGAAGTGCCTACGGAAAACATCACCCTAGTGTTTTCTGTAAGCTTCACGCTTGTCTTTTATGTGTGCAGGTCTAGTAGATTGTCAGTAGCCTCAACCTCACAGGATCAGGCCCTATTTCCGTAACGGTAGATTTTTTGCATCTACAGGTTTTTGTATTGATTTGAAGCTCTTAATTTAGGTTCTCGTTCATTATTTATATTTTGGGAAATTGGCAGACAAAGAAGCTAAAAGTGTACCAAACTACTTACAAACCATTAATCTCCCAGTTTTACTCAAGTCATTAATTTTTTAAGCTTGTTTATTCAATAATTCTTTTAGGGGCTTGATTATATATTCTTCATGGATTTAGTATTATTTTTCAACTAAACAATTATTTTTCAACTAAAATTACATTCTTCATGGATTAAGTATAAATGTTAAGGATTAACACTCGAGATATTTTATTAGTATGATTTATTATTTTGTTATGTGATTAAAATGAAATTTATTATAATAAAATGTATTTTTAATTCATGGTAAAATAAATTGTCTACAAAAAATAATTGAAATTATAACCCCTGTTTGTTACGCTATTTTGGATCATTATTTTGTTATCCTATTTGGATTAAAAAATAGGATATGTGCTTGTTTACGTATTGGGCCAATCCAATCTGAAAATTAATTCAATTCAAATAAGGTTTTTTGCCTAAAAATGAAAAGATGGTGGGACTTATTTTCAAATTATCCAACTCTATTCAACTAAATTTTTTTTTCTTTCCCTCATTCCTCTACTATACCGGCCAAGTTGGCCGGCGGTGGTTGCTGGCAGGTGGTGGTGGTTTTGTCTAAAAATTAAAAGAGGGTGGGACTTATTTTCAGATTATCCGACTCTATCCAACCAAAAACAATTTTCTTTCTCTCATTCCTCTATTGTTCTCTCTCTCATTTTTCTCTCCTTCCAATCTAAAAGTTAATCCAACTAAGACCACCATTGCCTGCCAGCAACCACCGCTGGTCGTTGGCCACTGCCAGCTGATGTGGCTGGAACGGGGCATGATCAATCGGATCTGGCCGGTCATGCGTCGATCTGACCATTTCCAGCCAAATATGCGGCTAGAGATCTGGCCATTGACGAACAGATTCTAGCTGAGATTTGACTATAAACGGCCATATCAACGCACGATCGGCCAGATCCATCTGGTCGCATCATTCGGATGACTATTGACTACCGTTCGAGGGTGGTGGCTGGCGTTTGGTTGTCTTCTTGGGTGGCTGGGGTGCTTTAGTTAATTTTTAAACTTTTATTGTGGGGGTGTTTTGCTAAATTAACAAATGCAGGGGTTAAAAAAATAATCTAAATATTTTCAGAAATTGTATCAAACAACTCTTCGGTCTTAAAAACCTTTTTAAAAAAATATACCAAACAACTATTCGACATTTTATTAAACTCTGATGTACTTTCAGATATTTCACCAGACACATTTTCAGAATCTGATCCAATTCGATTTAATTCAACTCAACTCAACTTAAAACACTTTTTCTAAATAACATTTTTCAAATAGTCTACCAAACATGCCCATAGTTTTCTTTAAAATTCAAATGTTTTTAGATAAAATACAAGTTATCATCGATAAGGGAATAAATATCATATCTCAAAGTAAATCGTCAATAGACTTATATATATGATTAACTTTAATTGAAAGTGGTAAAAGAGCTTTTTTTCCCCTCTAAATATGTTCATAAATATTATATGTAGAGATGGCAATGGGCCGGGTCGGGCTGAGACCGGGTACCCCTTGGCCTAGGGTCAGGCCCAACCCCATGACTCTGGCCTGGGCCCATTACAGGGATGTCGGGCAATTCCCAGGCCCGGCCCAACAAGCTTTTTGTGACTCTCAGTCCCAGCCTATGTTAATTTCTATAATTTATTTTCTCATGGGCAAACTTTGTTATATTTTTCTTTGTCATTCATATTAACTAAACTAATAGTATCTTTTGCTTTAATAACCATATTCTTGTGTGTTTATAGATTAATCTGGTGGACAAGAAATCTTGGGTTTGACTAAAATCGCAATTGATTGTTATCATAAATTCATTTCAAAATCATAATCAAATAAAATAAAATTTTAATTTTTTTTAAATGATAAAAACTCGGGTCGGGCTAGGCCAGGTGATAGTTGTCTTAAGCCCGGCCTGTACCCAGGGATGGGCTCTAAAACCATACCAAGGCCCGTGCTCATCCCCACAAACAGCGGGTCGGGCTGAGCCAATTACCCAAAAATCTGGGTACAATTGCCATCTCTAATTATACGATTGTACCATTGAAATTACCTAGAATTAATTAAAAGAAATAAAGATAAAACTGGATTTTAAAGGTCAATCTGAGAAAGGATATTGGAATGTGATCCTTTTTGGTAATTCATCTTCTAAGCTTGTTCTTCATTTTCTTACTCCTCATTTCTTCTACAACTTTAGCCTTCCACACGTAGTGTTGGCTTTTTTTTTTTTTTTTTTTTTTTTCAGCCTATTGTTGGCTTCTTCTTCTTCAATCCCATGTTGGCTTCTTCTTCTCTCCAACCTGTGTTGGCTTCTTCTCTCCAACCTGTGTTGAAGTCTCTTCTTTTCTTCCTCGGGTTCATCTTCTGAAGAATCTTCTTCCTACTCGATGTGAGAATTTTGGAGTTGACCACCCCATCTACCTTCTTCTGCTTCAAGCACTCGGTGTGACACTCTCTCCCACCCAAATCCAATGACACCTTTGTCGTCGTGGCCACCTTGCCTACCTCTCCCTTGAGGCGCTTGGCATGAGTCTGGTCGAGGATAGTTTGACTTTGATAGGTCCCAAGTTTCATCTCCCACAGGTCCTTTAAGAATATAAGTTGTGATACCATGTTAGTATTTGAGGTGGGCCTGATTCCTCACCTAATAAGGTTTTGTTGAATGAAGAGTTAGGCCCACCTCAAATTCTATCTTGGTATCAGTCAGGTTCAGTTGAGCTGAGCGCTTGACCAGCGGGTAAGGAGTTAGAGCCAGCAGTTACCTCCATCAACAAGCATAACCCAACATATGGGCTTGACCGTGAGAGGGAGTGTTAAAGTCCCATACCGACTAGGCACGCTCAAGCCTATTGGGTTATAAGAGAGGGTAATCTTTCTATTCAACAAAACCTTATTGGATGAGAAATCAGACCCACCTCAAATTCTATCAAAGGAAAAAAAAATTATTTTAAGGACATTAAAAAAGAAAGGAGGGGTGGAAGAAGCCCACAAAAAAAAAAAAAAAAATTGGGTTAAGTAGATTTTAGAATACAATGAGGTGTTAAACATACAAAGTTGGGATCTCAACTTTGTATGTTTAACACGGTTTGATTTATGATGTGAAATTTAAAATATTTGGCGTGAGGTTTCTGATATGAATTTTAAAACATATGGTGCATGAACTTTATATGTTTAACACGGTTTGATTTGTGATGTGAATTTTAAAACATATGGTGCATGACTTGGTTCCTAATTGTTGACTCTAAATAACCGGCAACAGCAAGTTAACTAGTTAAGCCGAAATAAGATCAAGAGTGTGTAACTAAATCAGACTCTATTACCATCAGAGCAAGGGCAGAGGCTTATTTGCGAAGTGCGAACTTAACCCAATTGCCAGTTTCTCCGTGAAAATTGTTCAAATGTTGTGGACATGGAGTCGGCCACTCTAATAACCAGACCTTGACAGTAAACCAGTTAAACAGAAATAAGAACAGCTAAGTCAGTTCTTTTTCGGTGTCCTAAGAATTAAGTCCTATAATCAATGAAATCTTTTAGAAACTTCTATTTCTACATTATTTTAATTCTTCAACCATTAATCCATCTTAATAGAAGTCAGTAAAATGTTTTAACTCGTTTGTTCTTTCAAACTTAATGAAAATTGTGGAGAAACATTCTGAAAATATAAATATTAAAACTAAAATTTTTGGAATTGCATTAAATGTACAGTTTAAGTAAACAAATTTTTGTGTACAAAATGATATGATATATAATTCTTTTATTTTCAAATCATTTATTCATATAATAAGTATTTATCGAATATTTTTTGTAATCCTGCTATTGGAAATTAACACGTTCCACCCTCTTTATCCATATAAATCATCAATACCTAATTTGACCCTTAATATTCATTATTTTCCCAATTAATAACCATTAAAACCATAATCAATTTAAAGTTAAAATCCCAAATTAATCCATTAATCAAATTAAATCACAAATTAATCAATTAATATATTATGATCTAGATAAATCAATTAATAAAAATAAAATCCCAAATTAGGAAAAATTAACGATAAAAAATCTCACATGAATCAAAATACAATATAAGTATATATATAACATCTGAACCTAATTAAACTACACAAAATCACATATCATCATCCTCATTTAATCAAAATATTCATCAAATGCTTCCTTTCAACAAATTAGAATCATAAACCCATACACGCCCATACTCAAAAGCTACAAAAACTTCGTAAATGCATAATGAAAATTCAAAGTCATTTCCAACAACCACACAAGCGACATAGCCTGGTCACGGCTAAGGGCACCGCAGCTTGGCCAGCTCATGGCTAGGCTGAACTCTGAAGCGGCCTGGCATTTGCAAATAGGCCAGGACTACCCGTTGCGGACCATTGCTTTATTTTGAATGGATTTGCTTTGCCATGGTTGAATCTTAATTCGCAGAATGCTTAAATTGACCAAGTTGTTAATACCAAAGGTCAGATCCATAAATGTTATCTTTCCAACCTAAAATTTGTCTGCCTTTTTTCTCCAGGATATAATCTTACTAGAATTAAGAACCTTTTTTTTTTTTTTTTTTATGTTCTTTTATTGATTTTTCAGCTTTATCTAATTATAACTTAGTGAAACCTGGAAACCTTTTTTTTTTTTTTTTCCTTGTGTTTTTCTTAAGTAATTTTTGACGTCCAAAAACAGAATCATGAAAATAATGTGTTGATGCAAAAATACACCAACTAGAGCGATTTGATCGACTTTGACGGGATTGAAACTAATGTGTGCATGATTATATGTAACCAACAATGAATAAACAATAAATGCAGTAAAAAAAAGGATAAGAAAGTTTTTAAAGTGGTTCGGCGAGTTGCACTCTTGAGCCTACGTCCACTGTTTTTGTGAGCTTATAATAATAATCCTAGAATAATTTGCTAACCTCTTTCTCATCGTTGGAGGGGGTTTATCTACAAATTTTGTACAAAGGAAAGAGTGAAAATAAAAGGATTACAAATAAGTTGGAAATGCTACTCCGATATTCTTGTAATTGAGCGCTGTGATTGTGCAAAGATTACCGTCGATTTGATCATTTATGAGATACCCGGGATCTGAAGTTATCTGTGAATTGGTCGAACAATTGTAAGGATTGGTCACGACTAGCTTGTGCTAGGTCGAGCTATAACTCGATGAGCTTATATTAGCCAGGTCGAACAATCGGTTGAGTCGAGCTGATTCTGGATCGAGCTATAACCTCGCAATTCTTTGAGCTTGAAGGAAAAATCACACACAACATCTGCCCCTTAGTGTTCAGTGCTCATTTCGAGCTTCGAAGACTTTTGCTCAATTTGATATCAAGCTCGGTATTCATCGGTAGGGCACTGAATGCAGATTCGGTCGAGCTTCATGAGTTGGACTCATCCCCAGCCGATGTACTCAACACTTGACCTTTTCCCTTCTGTGATATTCTTGACAAACTCAGAATTTGAAAAGAAAGGGTATTTGTGTAAATTCCACGCGGTTATGTCGCATTAAATGTGGCAGCCTTTGGTAGTTACTTTTCGTCGCGCGTGGGTGACTAAAGCTGTCCACACGCAAAGTTGAGGCGATGTGCGACGACGGTTATGATTATGGCAGTTTGACGATTGATCGCCCCTCACGAATGATTGACACGTGGCCACATCTAAGGGCCGAGATTGCTCGATGAATGGAGGGCCAAGATTCACTATAGATCGATAGCTACTATCGAACCTTGCCCTTTCGTCTCCCATGCAAACCACTATAAAAGAGGGTGAACTCGTTAGAAAGCCTTCACACTTTGCAAAAGTTCTCAAGCTTTCTTGTTTATTCCGTCACTACTCCTTCATCTTCACTGTGCTTTTCCGGCAAGTTCATCCCATCTTTCAGTTTGGTAATATTTCTTTTCCCTCATTTGCTTGTTTTCATAACTTTCGCGGTTAGGGTGGCCATTGCCGTGGCCACATTGAGCTTTTTAGGGCTTTGCTAGGGTTTTTAAGTGTGTCTTCGGTAGTCCTGGGTTTAAGGAAGGTTGATGGTGGTGACCGCCGGAATCCTGGTAGGTCGTGTATGTCTGTTGTCCGACGCGAGCTACCTTGGGTACTTGAACTGAAAGCAAAGTGTGGATTGGTCGCCAAGTTTTTTGAGTTCTGACACATGTTTGCTTCTGTTTTAGGTACCCAAAGGCAAGCTATCATCATGTCTTCGTCAGGCAACCATACCATTGATCGTATGTTTGATTCTCCAGTGGGTTCGACAATTCTTGAGAACATAGTCCTTGAGGCTTTCGAGGAGGTCGTCGCACAAAGCTCGGACCCCCATGTGGCGAGCTCTTCTGACAATGCCTTTACAGAGGTCACTTAGTTGAATAAGTCTCTAGCTCATAGGCCGCGTAGGAACCACAATCCTTGATTGATGCCGAGGATCTCATAAATGAAACTTATGCACCTCAACTCAACTTGAGGGTTTCGGGAGGCTTATCTTGGAAGAATCCCCCTATAGGCTGTGTGATAGTATATGAGTCCCTCTTGAGGTGTGGGCTGTCTATCCCCACCTACCATTTCATTGATAGTGTTTTAAGACGGTTCGATATCGTCCCTCTCCAACTGTTCGCAAATTCGTTCATTATAATTGTAGGTATGTACATGGCATACCAGACAGTCGAGTTGGCGAGCCATCTGTTAAGGAGCTCGTCCATTTGTGTAGGTTAAAAAATGGTCAATACCAGATGTACTACCTCTCCAAGGCGAGAAAGGTACATTTTAACGGTCTGGTCAACGTTCCAAAGAAGGTCCTGCATTGGGATTCTCAGTTTTTCTTTTATAAGGCCGGGGAGACTGACTTTTTTACTTTAAAAGCTAGTAAGACTTTGACCCATGCATGTGTGAAAAGTGTTTTCAAGATCGACTGCCGGGCTGATTGAATTTCTTTTGTTTTGCAGTAAATGTTGAGCAAAATTTTCTCCCTGCAGCGAACTTACAACAACTTCAGCACTTCAGCAATCTCTCTGATAGGGAGAGCAACGTTAACGATATTATCTCACTTTCTCGGGTGAGGTCATATAGCTTTTGCGTGGACAAAGTCAATTCCAACACCTTCCTTGAAAAAGGTAAAGTGTTTACTTGCTCGAGTTTTTTTTTTTTTTTTTTTTGTGTAGGTTGCTGATTGTTTGCTTCTCATTTCATAGAAATGTGGGTCGAGAAACCAAAGGGCTTGAAGAAGAAGGCGGTGGTTTCTATGGTCGCCAAGAAGTCGTCGATTGCTCTAGTGAAGAAGCAACCTATTAATGCTGCTAGAATGGCCGGGGCAAGGTGCCTCACATCCAACCCTTAAGCGAAGTGGTGGCGAGCTTAGGGAAGGCCTAAGTGCCAAGAAGCCTACGATTGCCTCTAAGGCAGCCGGAGGGAAATGTGCCATTGAGCCCCAAAAGAGGCCAGCAAAGAAGACTTTCGAGCCAACTAGAGGCTTGAGAAAGCAGAAGGTGCCTAAGCAGCATGACAGCTCAAGCAAGAAAAAGTCAACCAAGCCGTAGGGGGCTCGGGAAAATAGAAGGTCGTCAAGCAGCAAGGTGGCTTGAACAACGAGGCTGTAGGACAAACTGGCTACCCAAAGAAGTATGTGGCCAAGGACTCGTCTAAGAAGAAGTTCATTCCCACGGGTGAAGTTGTCATTCCTATGGGAAGAAAATCAAGCTTGCCTCAACAGGGGGGCAAAATTACGGACGAGGCAGCTCGAGTTGTACTTGACGTAATAATCGACCAACTACTTGAACACATCAACATTGGGGGCTCGGTGGTTAGGGACACCATCGCCCCATGAACCTATGCGAGCATTAGGGATTCGTTTGCTCCACATCTGTTGGCTTGGGTATGTAGCTACGTGACAAAGGTATCAGTTGTTCGCCCCCTTCTCCCTTTTTTATATACGTTTTTCTTTATTCCTCGCTTGCTTTCATTTTTTCTTTTTTAGGTTTGCATGGCGAGCAGACTTCACTATGATGAGTGTTACCCAACATTGATGGGCACTCACCAGGGGTGGTGGTAGGAAGCGGAGACGCTTAAGGAGGATGCCCTGACTAGGGCTGAAGTGGCAGAGAAAAAGAAAGACTCAAAGTAGGTCGAGCTTGAGCGGTTTAAGGAGGAAATGGCAGCCTTCGGGGTCAAGGAAAGGGAATTCCTTGACAAAATTCAGGCGAGTGAGGCCACTTGAGCAAAGGCTGAAGCCAAAACGGTCAAGGTTGAGAAGAGTTTGGCACAGTATTGAGGTGCCAACAATAAGCTGAACTTAGAGCTCACCTCGACTAAAAAAACAACCTCAGATTGGGAGGTAAAGTTTAAACAGGTCTCACTCGATCTTGCTTAGGAGGCGGAGGGTCGACAAAAGGCCGAGGCTGAAATTGAGCAGCTTAGGCTCGAAGTCGGGGAGTTGAACGCTACCGTCATGAATTGAGCTTGGGAGATGTTGGTCTTCCTTGTGCAGAAGTAGTGGGAAGCTCATCCCTCGATTGACTTCTCATTTCTTTCGTAGGCTTATCAGAAGGAGGTTGGCTCAAGGGATGGCCTATGTTTACTCGGACGACTCTAAGCCTGACGGTGAGGGTGATGAGGAAGTCAAGGATGGAGAGGAGGATGCAGGCATTAAGTAGGAGGTCGAGGATCTAGCTCCCCTAGCTACGCTCATGCCTATTACCGCCGACCTTCCTTCGGTCGAGACTCTGAAGGACATCCCGACTTTCAACCCTAAAGAGGCTGCTAAGACTCCTACTGTCGATGATCCCTCTACCCAGATTGGCGACAATCTCCCTAATTCTATTGGCGATGATGTCCTCGCTAATCCAACTACTTAGAAATTTTTCTCTTTTTTGTATCTTTTTTTTTTTTTTTTTTTTTTTTTTTCAATTTAGTTTGTAACCAAACTTTGCAACCAATGAAAGACATTTTTTGCATATATCTGTTGATCAATTTTCAATTTCTGCAGAGTCATTTCAAATTTGTTCCAAGTTATGCGTAACTCACTTCTTGAGGAGCTTTTCGAATATATATAAGAAAATCTTGTGCGGCAACTCTAAGTTTAGACTAGCTATCCGTCTCAAGTTTTAGCCGTTGGCTTATGATCGATTTTCCTTCAACGTGTTTTACATGAACTTTTTCAAGTGTAACTTCGTCAATCTGGGGAATTTCACCCTTAATGAGTTGGATTTTAGTGTGGCTTATTGAGTTAAGTTGCCTTTTTCCAAACTCTTGACTCTGAGTTTTTGGATGCGATAGCGTGGGTTGCGATTTTTGAAACACAAGATAATAAATGACGAACAAGATATTGATAAACATAAAATAACGAACAAAGTAAAGTTTATGAATAATACATATTTTTATTGATAATATTTTGGCCGTAAATGACCTTACAATGAATATAGGGGAGAAAATAAAACATGATTGGAACCCGAGCTACTCATTGGTAATACCTTTGTAGATGCTCGACGTTCCATGCTCACAGTATGGCTTTGCCATTGAAGCGTTCTAGGTGGAAGGTTCCTGGTATGAGCTTTTCGGAGATCTTGAATAGACCTTCCCATTTCGGCCCAAGTGCCCCTAAGTTTGGGTTTTGTGTCCCTTAGATAGCCTTTCTAAGGACTAGGTCGCCCACTTCAAAGTCCCTATTTTGACTTCAAAGTCCCTGTTCTTGACTTTGGTATTGAAGTATCGTCTGACTCGCTGTTGGTACGAGGAGAGCCTTAGCTAATACTTGGCTCAATGTTCCCCGATTAGGTCTAGCCTTATCTACAAATGATGTTTTTATAGATGAAATCTTTCAGCTTGTTTGACGTGATGGTAGATAAAGGCTCGGCTTCTACCCACTTAATAAAGTAATCTACTACGACCACTGCGAACTTAACACCTCCATTTCCTTGAGGGAAAGCGCCAATTAGATCGATCCCTCAGGTTGCAAACGACCAAGGACTTGTCAAGGTGGTTAACTCTTGAGGTGGAGCTCGCAGAACATCTGCAAATCTTTGGCATTTTTTGCATCTGCACACATAGTCTATTGCATCGTAAAAAACTGTTGGCCAGTAGTAGCCCTGACGAAGCACCTTGTATGCTAGAGATCTGCCCCCTACATGGTTCCCACAAATGCCTTTGTGGATTTCTCTCAGAACATAGTTCACGTCTTCATGGTCAACACACCGTAGAAGTAGTGAATTGTACCCATACTTATATAATCTGTCATTGATGAGCATGTATCGACCTGATTTTGCTCGGAGTGTCCTAGCTTCATTTCTTCTTTCAGGCACTGTTCCATCTATTAGGTAGGCAATTATTGCATCCATCCAACTGTATCTCTGGCTGTTACTAAGACTGGTTCCTGTGGAGCGAGGATGCTTGGACTTGGAAGGAATTTAATAGGTATCGAGTCAGTTTTCTCTTGGTTCATTGTAAAAGCTAGGCGAGCTAGAGTGTCGACCACTGAATTCTTCTCCTCGAGATGTGAAGAATAATGAAGGATTTGAACTGCTCAAGCTTGAATTTCACTTGTCGGAGATAAAATGCCATTCTATCCTCATTTACTTGACATTCCTCAGAAATCTGATGGACTACGAGCTAAGAGTCGCTGTAAATCTTGATGGACTCTGCCCCCATTTCTTTGGCGAGGCCGATCCCTGCGAGCATTGCTTTGTACTCTACCTTGTTGTTGGAGATAGCAAACCCGAATCTGACTACAGCTCTGATCGGGTTCCCTTCAAGACTTTCAAGCAAAATCCCAGCTCCTACCTTTTTCTCATTCAAGGACCCGTCTACATATAGAGTCCATTGCCATAGATCGTCAAGCTTTGGTTCCTAATGTTTGCTTACCTCTGAGGTGCTTGTCCCTAGCGTGCTTACTTCTCCCTTAGGTTGATAAGAAAATTTTGAAATGAAGTTTGCCAAAACCTGACCTTTTATTGCTGTTCTGGGGATGTACTTGATGTCATGCTGACTCATTTCCATCGTCCACTAGATCAATCTGCCCAATGCCTTCGGCTTCTACATTATTTTTCTCAACGGAAAGTTTGTTAGCACATGTATGGAGTGTGCCTAGAAATAAGGCCACAACTTTCGAGTGGTGATGACAAGGGCATAGGCGAACTTCTCCATTTCGGGGTATCTTGTCTCAGAGTCAAGCAACCTCTTGCTCACATAGTACACCAGCCATTACACTCCCCCTTCTTCATGTACCAAAGTTGCACTGATTGCGGACTTAGATATCGATAAATATAGCAATAGTGGCTCGCCCTGGATGGGCTTTGATGGCAAAGAAGGCTGCCCCAAATGCTTCTTCAATTCCTAGAATGCTTTCTCGCACTCCTCTGTTCATTTGAAACCTTTATTTCTCTTCAGAGTTTCGAAGAATGGTAGGCACACGTCTGTGCACTACAAGAAAAACTACATTCTGCAACCAATTTTTTAGCAACTAACCAGAATTAGTTGCAAAAAGGCTACATTTACCAACTAAATTGCCATTGGTCTAGCAAAGAGCAACTCAATTTCGGGGTCCACATGTTTCAACTTTTGGCGTCTAAAGTTAATGTTTTGCGACTATTTTGTTAGTTGCAGAACAAGTTGCTTTAGTGACTAATAAATTTAGTTGCAATTTTTGGTGGGCCATTTTTCCCTCCATAATTTGACAATTTGCATCTAAAATATTTTATTTTGCATCTACATTATTGGTTACAAAAAACATTTTTTTGCAACTACTCATTAGTAGCTAAATTAGTTGCGATTAATTAAGAATGTATTAGTAACTATTATGATTAATTACAGAAAAATTAAATTACCAAAATATCCCATATTTGGACAATAATTACAAAGGCCCCAAGGCATTTTTAGCAACAAATGTTTGTGTTCTTGTTAACAATGGTTGCAAAAAATTATATACAGCAACTAAATTCGGTTTAGTTGCCAATTTAAGTTGAAAAATTCATCTTCCCCCCAAATTATTTGTTCCCACCAGACTTGCAACTATAACTAATTCTTTCTTGACTAAAAATTTAGTTGCAAATTGATTTGTTTGCAAAATATAATTATATTTAAAAATTAAACAACTAATTACAAGCCTTACTTTTTAAAGTTATTTACAGAAAACCCTAACCTATATAAAGCAAGCCTTTCCCCAAATCCCCAATCTTCTCCACGCAAATCCCTGGTGATTACCCCAATAGAAGAAGTTCCAGTTGGTGCTCATTTGATGGATTGATGGACCACGTCAGACTTGGTATGTATTGTGTTAGGAACGGTAATGTACAATATTTATAGGTGATTTTGAGAAAGATGATGTTTCTCCTCATACCGTTTTCTTGTTTACAGTAATTTGTGTTGTTGATTAGTAAATTACGTTTTTATATTTGATGGAATAGATTTGATTTCTAATGGAAAACCCATCCTGTTTTGACAGAATATTTGGAGTTTCTCAATCTATCTTGAAGCAGTTGCCATCTTGCCCCATCTGGTATCACTGCAAAGGTCAAGCAATATTGACAATCTAAGACTTTGTTTTCCTTCTTGGGTAAGCCATTACATGTTCCCAAAGCTGCATACTTTCTTTCATCCTATTGATCATATTGTTCCATTTTTTTCCAATTACTGTTCAGTCCTCAAAATTGTATGTAGATGAATGTTTCTGTGAGAACTGCGCTGGCTATAAAGTGTCTTAACTTTCTGTTAGTGTCTTAACTTTCAAGGATTTCATTCCCGAGTTTCCTTGAGAGTGGAGTATGAACAGAGTGCCAAATAGTAAAAAGATTTTGAGAAGTTATTATAGAAGATAAATGATATTAAGAGGTGAGGACTGTAACATCATTCAATCACTAATGAATTTGTAACTTGATGAGATGAGCAGATGAACACTTAAAACTGAAGTAGAACATAATATTAGAAGTTAACTATATCTCTGGTATGCAACAACATTCGTAAAACCTAAATTATAGTTAGACAACTCAAAACTACTACATATCATTGATGCATTCCTATGAAATAATAGAAACTCATCGGACAATTTGATATATACTAGAAAATTATTATGAGCCTGAGCAGATGAGATTTCAGCTATGTTGGGTTCTAAATCTTTGTACATTCTGTGCGCAAAATACAAAGTCCCTTTTGTAGTTTATTTAATTTCTTCTATGAATATCCCCAATTTATTTTATTAAGAGGTAGCGTAGACATTACAAATGAACTGGGAGGCAGCTCTTCATTTTCTTACTTTGTAGAACACTATTTTGGGGTTCTGACTTTTAGAAGTTGGTGTCCTGTGGCCTAAAGTGTTAGATATTAGCCGTGAGACCATATTTCCAGGAAGAATAACAAGAAACATTTTCTCTAAAATTGCTCCTACAATAAAAGAAAAGCCAGGGAAGACTGCCAATTTCAAACTTTGTTGAGTACATTAGACCCAGAGTTTACCACGCATGTGCTAATGACTTGATAATATTTAAAGACCAGGAAATTGAACATGAAGGAAATTAATAATATTTGTTGAAGAATTAAAGTAAATCCTCCTATGGCTATAGTCTTATGGCTCTCAAAATGTTGTATGATACAAAGGAGAGGATATTCAGAAAAGTGGTTAAGGTTTGGGAAGGGAGGTGACTGACCCTCGAAGCTTAGTTTTATGGTTACTGGATTTTCTTATTTGTACATAGTGTTATTCTACTGTGAGTCTTGTTTGTTGGTGACTGACTGAACATGGTCTAGACATGCTATTTCTGGATGTAATGTTCTGTTGATATCAATATAGAGAATTAATTCATTTTGGTTCTGGATTTGATTGTGGATTGTTGGATAGATTCTTGCTGTGTTGAGTAATTTGTAGGTCAGGTTCCATCAGAATGTGAATGTGATGGAACTTGACCATTTTTTTAATTTTCTTTTTATAAAGTTTTAAAAACACTATTGGGATCAACATTAAAAATAATTTTAATTGATGTTACCACGTCCAAAAATGCAAAATGGAGGAAGAACATGTTGCGCGAGGCTTCAACATGAGTGAGAACGGTGCAAGTGTAGTTATGATCTGTACAAGCAAGCAACCCATAATGTTTGCTACAAAATATCTGGATATATAAAAAACATACAAAATAAGAAATTTGTTAATAAAGTCCCTGCCAAAATAAGAAATTTCTCAATATTCAAATATTAATTTATAACCATTTTAATCATCTATAAAAGATCCATGTGACTAATTTAAGGTTTGAAAAACCATGCAAATTGTTGATGCTAGATTTTGACACCAACGACTCGTACGTGCAAAGTGCTAATAGCTCTTAGAAATTATACGTGAATAAATATGACAATCTAATGCAAAGACTGAATAATAAATGATGCAAAGTGCTAAGTAGCTCTTAAAAATTACATGTGAATAAATATGACAATCTAATGCAAAGACCGAATAATAAATGAAATATGATTTTTAAAGTGGTTTGGATGCTTAAAGCGAATCCTACATCCACTGCTATTTTATATATGAGAGATTACAAGAGATCACATACTTGAATAGCAAAGGCGAAGATACAGATGGCGAATATTCAGGTTGAATATTAAATTAGTCTCTTTCTCTTATATTGTCTTTGCTCTGAAAATAAAGATTACTATCAGAATGAAGGTTTTTGTCTGAGAATCCCGAAAATGAAAGGGGGAGTCCTCTATTTATAGTAGAGGAATTCAAGGTAATAATTACAAATCTGCAAGTGGGTAGGTTCCGCGGAAGTCCTTCCTTGCGTCCCATTGGCCAATAACTTGGGTAATATCCTCAAATTACCTGGGGCTTGGACAGGTGTGTAGCCCTTATTCACTCATAGGCAAGACTTGAGTTTGCCAAGTTGGTGACAGCCATACTTTTTTTGTCATAGAGTGACGTGGCAACTCCTGGATAGTGCAAAGCTTCATTGAACTCTAATTGGTGATTACTAACGTAAGCTGACGTCAGCCCTGACTTTTTAGGCATAACAAAAGCTCCCCAGTTCTTAAGGTTCAAGGATTGAATCTTGAGAACTTCATGATTATGTCACAACCTGACTTGTTACGAGTAGTGTTTGCCCGAGCCATCATTTGAGAACAATCACATTATTATGAACGATAGGGGGCTAATAGCTTTACTTGACCAATGAACTGGAAAAAACCGCAACTGGTGACACTTGACATGCTAATGGTATTGATGGTTATTTTTTTGTTGTATGGGCAGTAGATATTTTGACATGGGGGTAGAACCATCTTTTTAGGATTGTTTGCATATATATGTTAAATGGTGTACATGGGGTGGGCATTTTATTGTTAGTTATGCACAGATAGATAGGTAGTGGGGAAAATGTGGGTGCATGCTGTTTTTTTTTTTTTTTTGTTATGCACATGTGATAGTGCATTTTGGATTTTTATTGCTCATCATGCTTAAAAATCCATGTATGGACATTTGATTTAGTGATCAGATTTTTATATTGTGTCAATTATTTTGTTGATGTTGAATGTATAATGTAGGTCAATACGAAATGCTCTAAAAAAAAAAAAAAACACATTCTGTAACTAATTTTTTAGTAGCAAAAAGTAATTTAGCATAATTGCATTTTGCTGAAGGTCAATACGAAATGCTTTAAAAAAACACATTCTACAACTAATGTTTTAGTAGCACAAAGTAATGTAGTATAATTGCTTCCACATTCAGCGTCTAAAAAATAGTTGCGAAAACCTTTTGGATTTTACATTCAGCGTCTTAAATGATTACAATTAACCACTAAATTTTGGTCACCAAACGATATATTTGTCCACTAATAAAATAGTTGCGAAAACTTATTGGATTCCACATTCAGCATCTAAAATGACTATAATTAACCACTAAATTTTGGTCACCAAAAGATACATTCAGCCACTAATAAAATAGTCATGAAAACCTATTGGATTTCACATTCAGCGTCTAAAATGACTATAATTAACTACTAAATTTTGATCACCAAAAGATACATTCGGCTACTAATAAAATAGTCGCGAAAACCTATTGGATTCCACATTCAGTGTCTAAAATAACTATAATTAATTAATTTTGGTCACCAAAAGATACATTCGACTACTAATAAAATAGTCGCAAAAACCGTTTGGATTCTACATTTAGCGTCTAAAAGTATTACAATTAACCACAAAATTTTGGTCACCAAAAGATACATTCGTCGACTAATAAAATAGTTGCGAAAACCTTTTACGAAATTACCCTTACACCTTTGGCGTCTAATTTTTGTGGCATTCGCCACAAATTATTAGACACTAAAAGGTACATTTTGCAACTAATTGATTAGTCGCTATACAATTTTACCAAATTACCCTTGAACTATTAGCGTCTAAGCTGGGGGACTATTTTGACCAGCAATTAACGACTAATATGCTAGTCGCTAAAAAAAAACTTTCTGCATCTAAACAAAAATTTAGACACACAAACAATCTACAACAGCGATACTACAACTAAGGGGCGACTACAAAATTTAGACGCGAAAAATGGCTTAGCATCTAAATGTTACTTTCTGCGTCTAATTTTGCTAGACGCCGAAAGGCATTTTTCTTGTAGTGGTGGCTCCGGAAACAAATCCGTTGAGTGCGGCCACACGCCCTGTCAAGCTCTGAACCTGCCTTATGTTGGTCAGACTTTTCATGTCTATGAGAGCTTGAATCTTTTTTGGGTTGGCTTTGACACCTCACTGATTTACTAGAAAGCTTTGAAACTTTCCCGAGCTTACTCCGAAAGCACACTTCAGAGGATTGACCTCATTCTGTATTTTCTAAGGATGTCAAACATTTTCCCCAATTGCTCAACGTGGCTTTCAATGACCTTTGATTTGGCGAGCATGTCGTCGATACACCTCCATTGTTTTGCCGATTTGCTTAGTGAACATCTTGTTCACCAAACACTGATAGGTCGCCCCAGCATTCTTCAAGCCAAACGACATAACCCTATAATAGTAAATACTCCGGTCAGTAATACATGAGGTGTGTTTTTCATCAGGCTGATACATCGGGATTTGGTTTTATCTCGAGTATGCATCCATGAAGTTGAGCAGTGCATTCCCTGCTGTCGCATCTACTAATTGGTCGATCCAAGGTAGCGAAAAACTGTCTTTGAGACAAGCTTTGTTCAAGTCTGTGAGGTCGACGGAAGTCCACCACTTTCCATTCAACTTTTTCACCAAGACTGGGTTAGCGAGCCAATCTGGGTATTTCATTTTCCTGATGAAGTTGATGTTCAGGAGTTTACCAACTTCATCCATGAGTGCTTTAGAGTGCTCTGCATCCATAGATCTTCTCTTTTGTCTGATTGGTCGAGCTGTTGGGTTGACATTTGATCTGTGGCACATTACCTCAAGGCTAATCCCTACCACATCCGCGTGTACCCATGCAAATACGTCGATATTTTTCTTTAGAAACCCCACTAGACTATCGGCCATTACTTTGCTCAAATTGCTACCAATCTTTAACATGCGAGTAGGGTCTTCCTCACTGACAAATATTTCTGCAGTTCTTTTATTGGCCCTGTTACAGGCTCTTCTTTATGGATGTGAGGATATATAGTAACCTCAAAAGGTTCAGGGTTTGGCTTAGACTCTACAATGACCATGGTTCTCGGGAGCGGCCATTTTAGTGCAACATTGATGACTCGGTTGTAACATTCCTAAGATTCTTATCTGTAGCTTCTAATTATAGCGACCCCGACTAGAGTTGGAAACCTCATTTCTTGGCAGCACACTGAAGCGATTACACTCAGATCATCCAGGATTGGACTTCTAAGGATGATATTGTATGTGGTCAGACAGCCCACCACTAAGATTATGCCATCACAGTCTTGATCTTTGATTCTTCCGATAGGGTCACGGGCAGGTCAATTGTTCTCTTGGTGACAAGGCTGTCCCTAGTGAATCCATAGAGCGGTGAGGGACACGTCCTTAGATCTCACTCGATGAACATCATTTCTCGGAAAGCTCCCAAGAAAATGATGTTTGTTACACTGCCGTTATCAACCATTACCCTAAATACTTGAGCGTGCTGATCCTTGCTGTGATCACGATGGCGTCATGATTGTGGCGAGGAGATTCTTCACATTTATCCACTATGAATCCTATCACCTCACTTTGCTGCCTGGGTCGCTTCGACGGCTTCTGTTCACACAATACTCAAGGGACCGAGTCTATTCTGGCCTTTTGAGCATATTGCTCACGAGAGCGCCTTGAGCTCCTTACAATGTTGGGTCCCCTGTAGATCATGTTTACTAGGACATCATTGTTGGCACTGACCAAGGCTTGCTGGATTTGGTTATTCTACTCGCTTGTATTCTCGCGAGCTGGTGCCTCCTTAACAAATTCTTTTAGGTGGTCCATTTAGATCAGATCTTCGATGACGTCCTTTAAAGCTTGACACTCGTTGGTATTGTGCCCAATGTCCCGGTGATACCGACAATATTTCTGCTGATCTCTTCTGCTTGGAGCCCCCCTCATTCTTTATGGAGCGAGCAGTCTCTTAGCCTCATGGGAGACTTCATATATATGAGCTATGCCTTGTGTGAGGAGGGTGTATTCCGTATACTGAGGGAAATGCTGCCTTTCCCCACGATTTTCTGTCTTCTGCCTCTTGTGGAACCTGTTTTGGTCCCAATCATTGCGGTCTTGGCTACTTTGTTATCTGATGGGCGATCTTGTCGCTTGTTAGGGGCTCTTCGCGACTAGCTTTTGGCTAGGGTGACTAGCGAGCTTTCTATTCGCTGATGCTTGGCAACCATCTGGTAAAACTTTGTCAGGCTCACATGATCTTCACTTTGGAGCTCTTTCCACATCTCTGTTTGCAGCCTGATGCCTAATTAGCAAAGTCTAGATTGATTCTTCGAGTGCATTCGCGACCTTCGCTTGCTCATTCTGAAACTTTGTCAGATACGAGGTTAGTGTTTTGTCTCTCTCTTAACGAATATTGCTCAGGTAGATGAGCGGCATTGCGAACTGTCTCCTCGCTTGGAATTATTGTAAGTACAGTGAGGAGAATTGTTGCCAAGAACCAATGGACTTCGCCTTGAGCCTTTTGTACAACCTCTTGGCATGCCCTACTTATGTGACCGCGGAGCAGCAACATTTTGGCAAGTCATAGATCTAGTGTAGCTCCATCAGGTCGTTGAAAGTGTCGAGGTGGTCTCTAGGATCTCATTTTCTATCGAACTTACTTTTTGGCGCCTTGAATCCTTGGGGAAGCAGGGCTTGGCGAACTTCCTCTGTGAAGGGAGAGCTCACTATCCCTTCTGCTCATGGTTTTGGCAGGCTTTTAGATCGTTGAGCATTTTTTGCACCTGATCCAAATCTTTGTTGTGAGGATTGCCCTCGCTAGCTTTGTTCAGCCTTACCTCGAGCAGGTGAGTTTGCAAATTTGTTGCTTATGAATCTCCTCCATTATGCGCAATGATGCGCGAGGTTGAGTCATGATGGTTTGGTTGGTAAGTGCTATCATACTCATTATTGTGTTGCTCCCAACGTTGGTTATAACCAAACGTCGATCATTGTCAGATTGGCGCACATGGCTCATCTCACGAGCTTGCGAGGTCTGAGCCTGCCTTAGGCGTGGGTTAAAACCAACATGCTGACATTGGGGATACCGTTGGGCAGGTCGAGCATCTTGTGGGTGACCATTACCTTCATTTTCCCCCATTGGCTATTTTCCTAATCGCCTCTCGGGGTTAGTTTGCCCGTAGGACTCACGTTCGTGAGTAGAACGTACTCTGCGACATCGGGGATGCCAGTCACCCCCTAGTGTCAATGGACCAAATTGTTCATCGACGGAGATCTAACCTATCGGGTTGATATCTGTGAAGCATGGCTGGTCAAGGTCCTGCGTGGTTGGTTGTTGATTTCTTAACTCAGCCACATTTTGTTGCACTATCTCTGCAATCATTGCTCTGATTATTTCCACCAGTTGGCCTTTCTCGGGATATGATTGTTAGAGTAAATGCCCTAGAGCCAATCAATTATTATAGAATTGACTCTTTGTAATAATGTTCATTGATTAATTGAAGGCATTTTATTCTATATCGCGTAAATCATCATTGTATGTATTGATATATGTCCTTAGAATGGTAGAACCGTGACGAGGGTATCAAGTGTTTCAAATCTTGACAGTGAGAACCCTACGAGCACATATGGTGGCCATTCTAGAAACGTCCGTAGCCCCAGTATTGCTCTAAAGTGAGGACACAGACAATATGGTAAGGCTATCATAGTGTTGAACGACTCTCGAAAGGCAGTGACTGATCTCACTTGTCAGGGTTGTTTGGTGACAACCTGGTGCAACACATGGGTGCTTGCTGTAGGCAAGTTCACTGGACTAACCCACCAGAGGATTCCATATGGATGTTAACCACAGTGTTTATGGAACAAATCCTTTAACGAATGGTGGTACATGTGATCCTTAGACTTGAGATCATTGGAGCGCCTTGTGCACCGATTGGTGTAGTTTGACACTAGCCTAACGTAGTTCTATTCAGATTTGTCAATATGGTGGTGATTGGCTGTATCAATGAGTGTATCAAGACTATGGTGGATAGACAGAGGATTCATCACTCCCAGGTATGAGCGAAGTTATCTCACGACGCAATTCAGTAAATGGCAGTGACACTAAAACTGTGACCAAAGTGGGATTGAGTTGTTGCTCTATCCAGATTATTATTCAGGTCATTGGTCTAGTAACTGAATACATACATATCGAGAGTAACCGAGGTTTACACTATTTCTATGCCTCGGTCTCGTCGAGATAACATTGGATGAAAGGATTAGATTGTATAGCAACCATATCGTTGACAGGTAGCTGCTTCGCTGAATCCAAATCTATCGGGTGGCCATGATGCCTTGCTAAGGGCCAATCTTGGTCTATGTGTAGTGAGACGATTAATTGGTGTTAATCGCAATACTACACATTGTCGGTATGATAAGGAGCTTACGGGTCACACACATAGAAGATAATTTAAGAACCAGTTTGTAAGAAGGGCGTTTTCGTCTTTTTAGGGAAAATGGTATTTTGGTAATTTCACAGTGCAATTAAATTTGCTGAGGCCGTAGCCTTTATTTAATTTGTTAATTAAATTAAATAACAGAAATTATATTTAAATATGTGTTTGCATATATTTAAATGAATTATTGTTATTGTTAAATGTTAATATATGAAATATATATATTAATTGAATTTAATTGAAATAACAATAACAATAAAAATTAAAATATCTTAAAGCGGTTGTTTGGATACAAGGGGTGTTTGGGTTGGAGCCGAAGCCCATTCCATGGTGGAATAGGGCAAAGTGTGCACTATATAAGTGCAACACTTTGTGAATTGTTTAATTAATTAATTCATTCATTGAAAACAAATATTCCAGCCCCTTTTTCTTCTCTGTCACGCCATATTTCTTTTGCTTGAAGAAAATATTTCATTTGTTTTTCATCTTGGTTCTTAAAGGCTATAGAGGATCTAACAAATCCCTCTTTAGTTCCTTGAGGTTGTCTTCGTGTAGACTACATTGGTTCGATCCTACACGTGGGTCAGAAGTGAAATCCATTCCGAGACAAATTGGAGGAGCCTCCAAACGTGGGTATGGTTTCTTAACCTTGAACTATTTTATTGCAGATTTTAATATGTTGTATAAACTGTAAATTTGTGCCCTGATCTTGGTTCTAAAGAAACGCTGATCTTGGTTCTAAGGAACGATCTATAATGTTTAAATAATTTTGTTTCCGCTGCCATGTATGATCGTTTCCTAACAATGATGTCTGTACTCCCTTGTTATTCGTGGCTGGTTATGTTGGTAGCAGTGGTGGTCGACGCCCAGCGGCATCTTGGTGCTCCTCTTGGTGGGTGGTTTCCACGTTGTTGTGGTTTCCAATGGTGGTTTTTGATCTTGTACTCACCATTTTGGGCCTTGAGTGATTGGATCACTGTGGTTGTTTGCCAAAAATTTTGAGATTTTGGCGGAGGCCCTCATTCCAGCGCCAAAATGTTGATGCAAAAATACACTAACTAGAGCGATCCGATCGACCTTGATGGGATTGGAACTGATATGTGCGTGATTACAGGTAACTAGCAATGAATAAATAATAAATGCAGTAAAGAAAATGACAAGAAAGCTTTTAAAGTGGTTTGGCGAGTTGCACTCTTGAGCCTACATCCACTGTTTTCGTATTTGCTATTAGAGCTTATAATAACAATCCTAGAATAATTTGCTAACCCCTTTCTCATTATTGGAGGGGGTTTATATACTTATTTTTTACAAAGGAAAGAGCTAAAATGAAGGGATTACAAATAAGTTTGAAATGCAACTCCGATATTCTCGCGATTGAGCGCTATGATTGTGCAAAGATTATTGTTGATCTGATCCTTTCTGAGATACCCAAGATCTGAAGTTATCTATGAATTGGTTGAACAACTATAAGGATTGGTTGCGACTAGCTTGTGCTAGGTCGAGCTACAACTCGACAACCTTATGCTAGGTTGGACAATCGGTTGAGTTGAGCTTGTAATGACTCCATTCTACTCATATTCTTTTACAAAATGCATAGTAAAAATACATGTAAAATAGCATAAAAGTTGGGCCCAAATTTTTATTTTATTAAACATATATACTCTTTGTACAAAAAGTAGTATCATGTACAAAAACATCAAACAGTGTGGACAGTGTAGGCAGTTCTCTTCGCTTGATGACGTCCATCTGACTGTGTCCTCACCTAGATCTTGCAAAAACATAGAGAACAACGGGTTGAGCACAAAACAATGCTCAGTAAGTAAATCCTCTACTCATAAATCCCCGTAACTCTTTCTAATTCTTTCCCTACAAATCTCATTTACTCTCTCTGTTTTCTCTTTCTCGTAACTCTTTTCTACTAACTCTCTTTAGTAAGTCACGGCCGGGACTCGCCTCTGCTCTCCGTGACTTCTACTCGTTCTTAGCCGATCAGACTCGGTTATGCATGGATTCGGAACCCTTGGCCATGTGAGTGTATAAACTCTCTCTCGGGTACTCTCGGGTATAGCCCTCATCCGCATGCACTCTCACGGGCTACACCACTTCTCTCTTTTATACTCATGCCGCTCTCTCAATGCGGCGTACATGCGGGAATACTCTACCTTTACTCATAGGTTCCCCATCGCACAACCTACTCTATTCTCTTGATTAGCACTACTTTCTCTTTGTTCTCTAGTGCTCAATTTATCTTTCTCTTTACTAATAGAGAAGCTTATTCTCAACATTCTCTACTCTTTCTCAAACTAACACTCATAGTGTAATTTATACTCAAAAATCTCTACTCTCTCTGAAGCTATTACTCAATGCACAACTAAGGCACATGGGTGGTTTATGCTCATTGATGCACTTAGGAAATGCCAATATGCAATGTTACAAGAATTAAGGTTCACAATTCATGCTCACATTTCTCTTAGGCATTTCATCAAACAATTCATGTGCATACAAAATCTCTACTATAATTACTACTCTACTACATTCTCTAGCAATCCAAATTGGGAGAAAACTCCCTCAAACAACCATAAACCCTGTCAAGGAAAACACTTCCAAATAGGTTTACACAACATCTCCCAAACTTCAACTCAATTTCCATTTCTCAATACACATTCAAACACTCCTCATACATGAAGTATATCCAACCACCACAAAATAGAATCTCATCTCAACTCAATTTTTCAACAAGCATAATACATACTCATACATGCATATATCTCTACTCAATTTCTACTCAAAAACTTATTCAAATCTCAACTTGGTTGAATTTACTTTGTGGGGAAATAGCTTCTTTAACACTTCTCCTTTCCTTTGGGAGCTTGATTTCTCTCTACAACTTCAAATAACAACCACAACATAAGACTTTAACCAAAACATACTAAAACTCTCATCTAAAGCAAGAATCCTTACCTTAGGATGCTTTAGATTAAAACTCTACTAAAAACTACCCAAAAAGTCCTTTGAAATCCTTGGAAGATTGAAAGAAATTTGAGAGAAAATAGAGAATGGAAGAGGCGGTGGAAATGGATGAAATGAAGGGTTCTCTACACTTAACCCCTTTTTAGCTCAACTTATACACAAGGATTCCCATAGTGCCCTTACTCTTTCTTGAAAATTCCATTCATATCCTTTGATTCCTTACAATCACACCCCCATACTAACATATTCTCCATGAAATTTCCTTACAATTTACTTTCCACTTTTCCTGCTAATTAGGGGTAGGATGGTCAAATAGCCCATAGGGAAGAAAATATCTAAAACTTAACAAACATTTTGGTCGACATGTCACCGCAGCGAAGAAGCTTCTGTCGCCGCGGCGAAACTGTCCAGCAGCTTCCCTGTGGGCTTCAACACCTCTTCGCCCCGGCGAAGCCTGGAACACTAAACTTCTTCTATTTTCAACCAATTCAAGGCAAGTATTCAACATACCACTCAATCAAAGGCCAACCAAACAATAATACTAATAAACCGACTCAAATAAGAGCAAGAGAAGAAACATTAGCTACGTACCTCAAGTGGGGCGTTACAGAGCTGATTTTGGATCTAGCTATAACCTCGCAATTCTCCAAGCTTGAAGGCAAAATCACACACAACATAATGGAATAGAGTTTTTATGGTTTCTACAATATTTTGCCCATTTAGAACTCTCTTCTTGGACTAACAACATTGTCAGATTCCATATTAAATGTCAGTTCGACCAAACAGTTTTGCCATTTCCTTTGTGTTGAATGCAAATCCGTAATACAAATATCTGGTCAAGCCTTGGCGTAAGCTCAGTTCACACGATTTTGTAGGAGCAATTTAAATGTGATCAGTGCTGCCTTGTCAACTGGAAATGAATGGGTTTTAAAGCATTCTGGTGAGTGGTTTGGGTTTGAATGTTCTCTCCATAAGTGGAGACTCAAGTAATCAACTTGTTGATGTTGTTCAACATACACAACTTCTTACTAACTTCTACTCTGAGTACCTAGCGGATACATAGAGATGAGAATATTTGCAACTAGTAACTCTAGTTCTTCCCGGATCTTATTGCCTTTTCCTGAAGTTGACTTGAAATTTTTTTTTTTTTTTTTTTCACAAAGATGGCTTTTTACAGAAAATATTTTCTTTAATAAATAATCTGTTTGGCTAGTGAAACTTATTGTGCATATCAAATTAAATTGTGGGTGGGCTTAGACATGGGATGAATGTCTGTGGTAAATCTTGCTTTGCTTTCCCTCTATAACTCTTATTAGGTTTTTTCTATTATGAATCAGTTCTAGGAATTAATTCATACTTAATTATGTGGTTCTTGGCGTTTATTAATTTTGGGGAAACATTTGATAATGATATTTAGGGGAAACATTTGACAATGACATTTGGGAAACTTTTGATGATGACATTTGGGGGAAACATTTGATAATGACATTCGGGAAACATTTGATATTGACATTAGGGGGAAACTTTCCCCTCATAATCAAATGTTTCCCCCAAATGTCATTATCAAAAGTTTCCCAAATGTCATTGTCAAATGTTTCCCCTAAATGACATTTCAAAGTCTTGCATTTAGTCTACACTATGTAAATGAATTTGATAATGACACTATATTTACGAAGTAGCCTATTTATCCATATCACATTATCAAAGTCTTGCATTTAGTCTCATTGTCAAAGTCTTGCATTTGATACTACAATATATAAATGAATTTGATAATCAAATATCATTATCAAATGTTTCCCCTAAATGTCGTAAATGTGATCCTTTACACATTTAGGACATTTACGACACTTAGGACATCATTTATACACTTAAAGCATTCAAAGTAGGTGAAACATTGACCATTGCCCTAAATACTCGAGCGTTGCTGATCCTTGTTGCGATCACAATGGCTCCATAATTGTGGCGAGAAGATTCTTCACATTCATCCATTGTGAATCCTATCACCTCGCTCTCCTGTTGGGCCACTTCGGCGGCTTCTATTCACAGCTCATTACTCGGAGGACCAAGTCTGTTCTGGCCTCTCGAGCATATTGCTCATGAGAGCGCCTTGAGCTCCCTGCAATGTCGCATCCCCTGTAGATCATGCCTACCAGGACATCATTGTTGGCACTGGCGAGTGCTTGCTAGATTTGGTTATTCTGCTCACCTGTATTCTCGCAAGCTGATGCCTCCTTAACAAATTCTTTTAGGTGCCCCATTCGGATCAGATCTTCGATGACGTCCTTTAAAGCCTGACACTCGTTGGTGTTGTGCCCAATGTCCCGGTGATATCGACAATATTTCTGCTGATTTCTTTTGCCCGGAGCCTCCCTCATTCTTTTTGGAGCGGGCAGGCTCTTAGCCTCACGAGAGACTTCATATATATGAACTATGTCTTGTGCGATGATGACATTTGGGGGAAACATTTGATATTGACATTAGGGGGAAACTTTCCCCTCATAATCAAATGTTTCCTCCAAATGTCATTATCAAAAGTTTCCCGAATGTCATTGTCAAATGTTTCCCCTAAATGACATTTCAAAGTCTTGCATTTAGTCTACACTATAAAAATGAATTTGATATTGACACTATATTTGCGAAGTAGCCTATTTATCCATATCACATTATCAAAGTCTTGCATTTGATACTACACTATATAAATGAATTTGATAATCAAATGCCATTATCAAATGTTTCCCCTAAATGTCGTAAATGTGATCCTTTACACATTTAGGACACTTAGGACATCATCTATACACTTCAAGCATTCAAAGTAGGTGAAACATTGACGAAGGGAGCAACATGTTTTCCATTTACGGAGAATCCAAGACTCTTCCTAAACACATCTTCTATATAAACTCCCTTTTGCTCTCTTTTACTCAAAATACATCTTCTAAACCTTTCTACTTTTTTAGCGTACTTTGTAAAGTCTTGAAATTCTCCCACAAACATTTACAACCATACATTTCTCCATTGATTTGAGGCTTTTTTTCCCACCCTTGCTAAATATTTTCATTTTCTTTCTATCAGTGAAACTCCAAACTGAAAACATTATTCTATATCTATTTCTATTTATCATGTTATTTATTCTTGCTCTTCTTTTACTACTAGCTTTCCTCTTCACACCCATCATACTCCCTCTTAGTATTAGTCATCCCATCTTCTTGTGCCCGGGAAAGTTCTCTCTTCTCTTGGCTCTATCAGCCATATTCTCATTCATTTTGGGACCCTTACATATCTTACTAGCTTATTTGTTTCTCATAGTTGTATCTCCATGGTATGCACTGATATGGAGTCTAATTGAATGCTTTTTCAATTGCCTTCTTCACACTTTACCATCATTTCCTACAATCTTCATCACTTGGGTTAACCAAAACTAAGAAAACCTAGAATCAGCTCTCACTACAATTGAAGAGATTGAAGGACTTGAAGTAAGAGATAACTTAATTGAGCACCATCTGGAGCAAATTGAGATTCACAGATAGGTAGTTAGTGTCTCTGTAGAGACAAGATGATGATTAATTTGTCATGTTGCTATATTGAGAATCTAATTTGTGACTTTGCAATTAGTAAACGTGGTACAAAGGTTGGAACTGCCAGTGATTTGGAGTTATTGTTCTTATTGTAGTAATTCAATAAATTATGAAGTTGGTTATTTGTAAGTTGGATTTTGCACTGATGTATTTTCTTTTTTTTTTTACTTTATTAATATATCCAAGAAAGGAATTTTTTTTACATGTTTATCATTCAACTCCATTGGATTAGTTTATGGTTACCGAAAGCTATCTTTCCCGTTGAATTTTGATATAATATATCTTGGTAAAAAAAAAAAAAAAAAATCTATATTCACCGGTGGATTGCACCTATCTAAATTAAAAGAAAATCTAGAAAATAAAAAATTGATCATGGGCAGTGAAAAAGAAAAGAAAAATGCACTATTTTAATAATAAATAAATAAAATATACTTTTTCGTGAAGTAAGTGGCAACTGGAAAGGTCGCACAGACTCACAGTTCCATACTCTGTTTCCAATTCCAAAACGAGAAAGCTAGTAAAAGAACAAATAATCACAATCTGTTTCAGCTTTGCTTTCTCTCTCTGATGGTGATACCCGTTTACTCTTTCTGGTTTTATTTTAGTCGTAGTGTTGTTACCTTTTTGATCTGGTTTCATTTGGCCGGGATTCCAAACTTGGAGTGTTACTTCTCTTTCCTCCCTTTTTCTTCTAGTTTGTTTTTGTGTTCAAGATTTGGGTCATCGTAGTTGCGGAAATTGTGAGTTAAATTGAAAAGATGCCTGGGAAAAACCACCCCTGTTTGTTTTATAATATTCTCAAAGAGGGATGAATTTTCACTGTGCTCTGTGAAGAGAGATTTTATGGGCGATTCAAATTCTCCCTCTTAAGCTTTCCTCGCTAATTACTCTCTTCTCTATCTATAGGCGTTCTAATCATGAGTGTCTCTTTGATCTATAGAAATTTACATCTTTTTATTTGAGGGATTATGTTAATGTACTTTGTATTGATTTGAAGCTCTTAATTTAGGTTCTTGTTCGTTATTTATATTTTGGGAAATTGGACAAAGAAGCTAAAAGTGTACCAAACTACTTACAAACCATTAATCTCCCAGCTTTACTCGATTCATTAATTTATGAAGCTTGTTTATTCAATAATTCTTTTTGGGGCTTGATTATTGCATTTTTAATATACTCTTTTGCGCAAAATAATCTGTGATTTTACCTTATAATTTGTTTCTAGGAAATCAGAAATGACAAAACAAAAGGCTTTTGTTATGCCACCAAAACCCGGAAATTCAACATCAAATTTCTCTAGAAGTTCTCCGAGGATCAATATGCATGGTAATATACAATTCCAGTTGGGCATATGTGTCTATTCACCAGTTCCTGACTTTGTATTGGTCTTTGTGGATTAGCAGAATTTATTTTGCTGGCCTCAATGTTATTCTATCATGGACCAAGGAAGAGACACAACACCTAGTATTGTGGGATTCTTGGTATCTTGAAATTTGAAAATGCAAATCAAGATGAACTGCAGAAGACTTATAAAAGAACTGCTATAATGAGTCATCCAACAAATGTGAAGATCCTGAAAAGACGGGTTCTTGCAATCTTATCTTTTTGTTGAATATTATGCTATAGGCTATGCGTCACTTATTCTACCCTGTTAAAACTTCTGGATTTGGTAGTATCATGTGTGTATTAATGCATTTTTTTTCATGTATAAGTCGCTACAGTTACCTACTTTGAATGCTTAAACTAGTTGATGTTGAGCAGTCCAGAGTGCCTTGTATGGCATGGTGTTCCAATTATGCCATGGTTTGGAATGAATATATGCTGTTGAGGTTGTTTTTCATTTTCCAGAAAGCTCTGAGATTGAACTTTGAATGCTTAAACACTTGACTTTAAATGCACCTAATTAATCGAGTCTCCATTGTGCTATAGTTTTGAATGGATTTGTTTTCTAATGATGGTCGGATCTTAATTTTCAGAATGGTTGAGATTGATCAATTTGTTAATACCAAAGGTCAGATTCATTGATGATATTCTTTCCATCCTAAAAATTTTTATTTGCTTGTTTTCCAGGATCTATTTTTACTAGAATTAAGAATTTTTTTGTTTCTATAATATTATGCCCTTTTAGAACTCTTATCTTGGACTATAATAACATTGTCAGATTCCATTGAAAATGCTCAGGTCTTTCTAACAATTTTGGTAATTCCTTTGTGTTAAATGTCAATCCTTAATACAAAATACAACTTGGTCAAGCATTGGCAAAAATTCAGTTCACACTCTTTTCTATGAGCAATTTCAATGTGATCAGTGCTGCCTTGTCAACTGGAAATGAATGGATATTTAAGCATTCTGGTGAGTGGTTTCTGTTTTTAATGTTCTCTCCATCAGTCGGGATTCAAGTAATCAACTTGTTGATGTTGTTCAACATACAGAACTTTTTACTTGAAAATTTTGTTTCGCAAAAAGGGCTTTTTACTGAAAATGTTTTCTTTAATAAATAATCTGTTTAGTGAGTGAAACTTATTGTGCATATCAAATTATAATGTGTGAGTGAGCATAGAGATGGGATGAATTTCTGTTCTATGTCTTGCATTTCTCTCCCTTTTTAACTCTTATTAGGTGTTTGTATTATGAATCAATTCTAAGAGTTCACTCAAACTTATATGGTTCTTAGCGGTTATTAATTTATGATCAATGTGGTGAAGGTTCATTTAGAGAAAGAAAGGAAGAGCTAGGATCTTTCCTAATCCTTTTAATATGTTTCACTCGTCGGTATATACAAACCAAAATTAAAAAATCTCAATGCTGTATGGTAAAACTCAATTAAACGATGTCTTCAAAATTTGGGTTTTGTTTGTATGAATTTCTAATGGAGTTTACCTGTTGTTTTATGGAGGACCCTATTGGAGCTCAGTCCTGAAAGGAAAAAGAAGCAACACTACTGGCTAAGAAACTTACACTTTGTAACCAAGTCATTCCCCTCCAACCCAATGCCATTGTCTTTCCCAAAAAACAAACTGCTTCTCACCAAGGTAACTGTTGATTTTAATGAGCAGCTTAGTTCTTATATTATTTTTACTGCAGTTTAGTCAAGTTAATTGTTTAGTTAGTTTGATTAACTTGAGTTAAAACATGTGATTTTGGAGAAACCACTTCTTGGCTTAGCTTTGTGCCTTAAGAAAATATATAAGGCTGTGTGTTTTACTTTTTAAGTAGACGAAAAAAAAAGGAAAAGAAAAAAGTGCAGAAACGGAAAATCAAAAGACCAGCAAATAAAGCTAGAACTTCTCCACAAATCTTCTTCTTTAATTTCTCAAATTGTTCCTCTGTGTTCAGTTTCTAGACAACTTTTCAGATTGTTTTCTTCAGGTCTTGATCTCCACTCCACTCTCTTTTCCTGGAAATTGTTTGTGTATTTGTGTTGTGAAGTTGCTGAACAAATCAGCCAATAGTAACTGCGCATCTTGGTTCTACAGCCCTAATTACTCTTGAGAAGAAATAAGGTCTGGTGTCAATGAAGTGGATGGAATCTTCAGTATATACATATGCTTACTTTTTGCTTAAAATGCTGTTTTGTTCATTGCGGGCGCTAGTTGTATTTGAAGCTGTATAGGCAGTACATAGATAATATAATTTTTCTTTTGATGGTATATCAATTTCCTTGAAGCAACTCATTTCATCTTAATTTAAAGTTTCAGCTACTTGAATTATTTATATTGATGGCAATTTTCTGGTTCTGAATGCAAACTCTTCTATTTTGGTTACTCTGTAGTAACCTTGCTGTAAGGGTTAGACCGAAATAATAATAACCTTTGATTGGATAGTCAATAAGACTGTATAATTATTTGGGATTGGGATTGGGATTGGGAGCGTAGATTAGATATGATATGATCGAGTTGTATGGAGTACTTTCTTTATATTATGATGCGCTATTGAATGGAATTATAATGATATGGTCATTTATTTGATATAATATGAGGATCCTGTTGGCTGTATTATTTGCTTATCTAATGGTGAATCAGTAAATCACAATGCAAAATTGTTGTAGAGCACAGACATGTATTTGTAACAAGAAGTTGAACTACAAACCTCAAATGCAAGTAGTAGTTTTATTTCATACAAAATATTCGTGTTGTGTCATCGAATCACTTGTTCCAAGCTGCGCTCGTTTTGGTACAGGTTAAATTGAGGTGTTTCTGAGACTTGTTGATTTTGGTTGATGATGGAGATAAACATGGTGGTAGTAGAACTCGTAATAGCAGAATGGAAAGGATAAAAAAGTATGGAAAGGATAAAATTGGAATAGAAGAAGCTGCATAGAACCATCCCAAGACTTTTTCACATTGGATTTGGCTAACAGTAGAAAGAAGATGATAAAATTTACCGCGGGGGGAGGAGAGAGGAAAGAATCCTCAAAATATTATAAGAATACCATTGTTTATTATTGAATTAAAATATTTTTTTAAATATATTTAAGCTTTTGATATAAAAATTACATTATTATTATTTTTGGAATTGGAATTGTAATTAAATGAAATTAAAAGACAAAATGCATAAAAGATCTTGTTATGTTATTGGAGCAAAGTTACTTAGGTACTGGTATAAGATAACCCTTTCTCCGATTTGATATAAAAACCATGTGCCAACCAGACTACAGAAAAACTAATACACAGAGAGAGATAAAGGCAGTCAGACAAAGACATTTCACAAAACACATCGCTGTCTCAACCTCTCTTCATGCCCTTTTCTTCTTCTTTCTAACTCAAACAGGACCCAACGCCTCCTCTCCCTCCGTCCAATTCTTTCGGGGCTGACTGCCCCGACCTGCCACTCATTCGGATCCTACATTCCTACTCCTCACTGTACTCCGCGATGGTTGCTAGCACTCCTCTTGAATGATAAATACCAGGTGCCTTTTATACAAGCGAGCACAGTGACTGAGAAATACCATCTGCTCCCGCACCCATCGGCCCACAACAATTTAATAAATAAATGTGAACAGTGGTCATCTTTTAGCTCACAATTTAACGTAAGTGACCAATGTGAAAGTGTCAATCACGTTATATTAGTCATAAACTTTTTATAAGTGGCAAACTCTGACTTTAAGCAGAGTTGGTAACATAATAAAAGAGTTAAAAGACTTATTCCCACCCAAATAATGGGCTTAAAATCACTTTTTCACCCTAGGCTGTTGGAGTTTTTGAAGATGGGAGGCCGATGAGAATTTTGGTGGTGAAAGGATAGATTTTGGTGATTGAGATTGATCAGAATTTGATTTAGGAGGGCGGTTAAAAAGCCCTAATTGCTCGATTGCGACGATTTAACATAGTTGGTGGGAGTAGATTTTGAGAAGTTTTGGTAAATGATGATCGGGGAAGAGAATGTTGATGGTTTGAGGTCGCAATAATGTCGGAATCGAAAACGGAATATAAATTTGGATAATAAAGTGATATTTTAAAAGTCCATGGTTAAGAAAGTGTAATTAAGTCATTATTTGGGTTGGGAAAAAGTCGTCTCCTTGATAAAATCTAACGCTTTAAATCGATGTTAGAATTAGAAGTTGGACGAATGTTGCTTACAGAGTGTAGCCGCAAGAGGATTCTAAATTAAACCCCACCTCAAGACATCAACTTCTCTCATAGTGAAGAAGAGACTTTTAATATTGTTCTTATTAAGTGTGTCCAACCCGCTTCTCACGAACTTTCTTAGCCGATTCTTCCATTTTGTCCCCTGCCATTCCTACTTGTATATATAATGAAGCCCAAAGCAACAGACTTACTAAAGATCAAGCAAAAATTTATCCAATTACAATTTAAAAAACATGAACTTTTCTATTGATTTGCGGCTCTTTTTCTCATTACTGCTAAACCTTTTCATCTTCTTTCTATTACTCAAATCGCACAGAGAAGACGATGGGAAATTGGACCAAGTTGTTGTTATGTAGATTCTACAATATCCAGTACTGTTTATATTGTTAATAGTTCATGTACTTCTGATACTATTACTCTTCCTCTTTACACCCATCTTACTGCCTTTCAGTCTCAGCGCGAGCTCTCTCATTATCACACACAGTAGAGATTTCCATTTCCTTTTGTCTCTGTTAATCCTAACCTCAACCATTTTGCAACCCTATTTATTGATGTATTGATTGTAATCAGTAGTCACTAGCTTAAGTTCAGTTGTTAAGCTAGTTAAATAAGTCTAAGCAGGTGTTTGTATACAGCTCATTCAACTGGAATAGTTACCAAGTAATTTGGGTTAAAGTAAGGTTAAAGTAATATCATGGTTTAGTTAAAGTTTAGTTTAGTTATTAAAAGGAGTTAACGATTGTAAGTAAAAGAGTGAATAAAAAATCATGCTTGAATAGATTCAGAAAACTCTTTTCTCTCTGTTCTGTTCTGCTACATTCCTTTTTTTCATTTTGTTACATGGTATCAGAGCAATAGGTTCGAATGTCTTCACCAATCAAGCAAATCAGAAGTAGAAGCTAATCACTGGAGGTCGTTTGAGAACACGTTAGTTCTACCTCAGTCTACGATTTTTTCTTTCGATTTGAATTTGTCAAGATTTTGCAGTAGCTAGTAAGAATGGAGAATGTCCACGGAGAATCAACAATCACTACAATAGATTCAAATTCACCACTCTATATTCATCCTTCAGATACACCTAGTTCAGTTTTGGTCCCAGAACAGTTAATTGGTGCTGAGAATTATGGAATTTGGAGTTGAGCCATAATGGTTTCACTGCGAGCAAAGAATAAGTTAGGGTTCGTGGATGGTACTTGTAAAAAGTCTGGTTTTAACTCTCTTCTACATGCACAATGGGAACGATGTAATTCGCTAGTCTTGGCTTGGATTTTTAACCCGTTTTCAAAGGAGATTTTCAATGGGATTGTGTATTCAACAAATGCTTCTCAAGTGTGGCAAGATCTATAGGAGCAATATAACAAAGTAAGTGGAACAAGAGTTTATGCTATTCATAGAGAAATTGCAAATCTGGTTCAAGGAACAAATACAATTGTTGTCTATTATAATAAACTCAAGTCATTGTGGGATGAATTGAGTTCATTAGTTTGCTTGCCTCATCCAAATAGCAACTCTGCGAAGGCTTATCTTGATCACCTTAACCAGAAAAAATTGCTACAATTCTTGACGGGGTTAAATGACTCTTATTCTATGGTACGGAGTCAAATACTGCTTATGTCTCCTCTTCCCTCTGTGAAACAAGCTTATCTGTGGTGAATCAGGATGAAAGCCAAAAAAATTCTGTCTGGAATGAACACTAACTCAGAGGTTCCAACTGCCTTATATGTTCAAAATAATCAGAAGGGACCAGGTTAGAATTCGAAGTATAAAGGAAAGAAACCGTATATAGAGTGTGAGCATTGCCATTTGCCAGGACATGAGAAAGACACTTGCTACAAGCTTCACGGATATCCAACCGATTTTCAGTTTACCAAAGGGAAATTTGGAACAAAAACTAAAGCAAACCACCACAGAAAATGTACAATCTGGCATGAATCTTGGAAATGTTTTGTCATCAGAACAGTATAATCAACTCCTATAGTTGCTTGGAAAAGAAAATGTGGCATCATCAGCAGCTAATCTAGCAAGTAGTTTTACTTCTCTATATTCCTGTTATGATACAAATACTTGGATCTTAGATTCGGGTGCCACTGATCATATGCTACATGATTTCTTTAGTCTTGAATCTCCTATTGAAATAGCATCATCTTCAAATACTTTAGTTAGCCTTCCCAATGGTACAAAGACTAATATCAAACACACTGGTTCTGTTAGGTTGGATAATGACATCTGTCTTGAAAATGTATTGCATTTACCAGAGTTTAAGTATAATCTTTTGTCAGTGTCAAAGTTGACTGCTTCCAAAAAGAATTCAATCACGTTTTATCCTGATTTTTGTTTAATTCAAGATCTTTGGAGTGGCAAGTTGAAGGGGATTGGTAAACATAGCCAAGGATTATACTATTTTGTGCCTATTTCAAAAATAAACTCAAATGTATTAGGTTCAGATATTGAGAATAAAATTGTTGATAGTGCATCTTGTTTGAGACATGCTGTAACTCTTGTTTCAGAAATGAATAAAAATCAGTCTTATTTGTCCTTTTCAACATCTTGTTTGACTGTTAGTTTTGACATTTGACATCAAAGGTTTGGTCATGCCCCTTATCATGTTTTAAAATTGATACATAATGATCTGTCCACATTAAATCCATCACACTGTACAGTTTGTCCTCTAGCAAAACGGACCCGAATATCATTTCCTTTAAGTACTTCCACAACTTCCAATATTTTTGATCTTCTTCATATGGATGTTTGGGGTCCTTATAAAGTGCTAACACATGGTAATGCCAGGTATTTTTTTAACTATTGTAGATGATTTTTCTCGAATTACTTGGTTGTTTCTTATTCAGTTCAAATCAGATGTATTTCAAACACTATGAAATTTTTTGCTTATGGTTCAAAATCAGTTTCATCAAACACCTAGATGTATAAGGATAGACAATGGGTTAGAGTTTTTTAATAAACAGTGTAAAGATTTACTACAAGATAAGCGCATCATGCATCAAAGTTCCTGTGCATATACACCACAACAAAATGGCATAGTTGAACGAAAACATAGGCACATTCTAGAGATAGCTAGTGCTTTGAAATTTCAATCTAATCTACCACATAGTTTTTGGGGATATTGTGTTAAGACAACTGTTTATCTTATTAATCGATTGCCAACCAAAGTACTTAATGGACTGTCACCATATGAACAATTTTTTAGGTAGAAACCTAAGATTGATCATTTGAAAGTTTTTGGATCCTTGGCTTATGCTATCGTTTTATCCTCTAAAGACAAGCTTTCTCCAAGGTCTAAGCCTTGTGTGTTCATAGGTTATTCCTCATCACAAAAGGGTTATGTCTTATATGATTTAACATCTCATTCTGTGTGTATTACTAGAGATGTAGTTTTCTATGAATCTATTTTTCCTTACACTCTGTCACGAGCATCTAGACCATTGTTTTTATCTGAACTTTTCATGGCACTTGACAACGCATCTTTACCTACATGTTCAAATCCAATTGCATATGTTAGAGACATGCCATCTATTCCTAACACAGAACCAGAACCAACACTTGTTTCATCTCCTAACCAATCCCATTTTACTCATACTCAACCAAGAAAATCCACAAGACTTTCTAAACCTCCAATATGGACATTAGATTATGTTTTTCCTACAATATCTCAGCCTAATCAAGCCAACCATGTTAAATACCCTATTCAAGATTCATTATCTTATGGCCATCTATCATCATCCTATTAAGCCTGCCTATCTAAATTCTCTTCTTTAATCGAACCAACCACTTTTAAACAAGCTTCTAAAGACCTAATTGGGTTGATGCTATGAAAAAAGAAATTCAGGCTTTAGAGTTAAATGCCACATGGTCCTTGGTTCCTTTGCCCTCTGGTAAGATCCCTATAGGCTGCAAATGGGTTTATAAACTCAAATATAGAGCTGATGGTTCATTGGAGAGATACAAGGCTCAATTAGTGGCCAAAGGATACACAGAGCAAGCAGGGACAGACTATGATGAGAGTTTTTCTCCTGTAGTGAAAATGGTAATAGTTCGGATTATTTTAACTCTAGCCTCCATGTTTCATCGACCTTTATATCAAATGGATGTCGATAATGCTTTCTTGCAAGGTGATTTACAGGAAGAGTTTGCCACCAGGCTTTCTTAAACCAGGAGATCAGCCTCTATTACGTCAGTTACACAAATCACTTTATGGGTTGAAACAAGCTTCTCAAGCTTGGAATCACAAGTTGACTATTGCACTTCTCTCTGGTGGCTTTGTACAGTCTACTTCAGATTATTCTTTATTCATCAAGAAGATTCATTCCAAGGTTGTTATTTTATTGGTGTATGTGGATGACATCATGATCACAGGGAATGATGAGTCTTTGATCTCCAATACTAAATCTCTTTTACACTCACATTTTAAGCTTAAAGATTTAGGATCTTTGATATGTTTTTTGGGATTGGAGGTTCCTAGATCCACAAAAGGAATAAGTCTTTCTTAGAGGAAGTATGCCCTAGAATTAATAACTGCTTCCGGTTTGTCTGCCACCAAAATAGCCTTAATTCTTATGGATCAGACTGTGAAGTTTACATCAATAGCATATGATCAACTTTTTCATGTTATTGGTGATCTAATTCTTTCTGATCCAACTGTTTACTAGAGGCTGATAGGTAAGTTGGTATATCTCTACATGACTAGGCCTGACATTTGTTACTTAGTGAACTTGTTGAGCCAATTTATGCGATCTCCCAAACAATCTCACATGACTGGAGCTTTAAAAATTGTCAAATATGTGAAGGCTTTACCTAGTCAAGGCTTGTTCTTCCCTTCATCCAATTCCAACAATAATGGATGATTATGGGAATGAGATTTTACACTTCCTTTAAGATGTTAAAGACTTTTAAGGGGAGGTTTATTTGATCCATAAGTTGACCTATTGGTTAATTGTCAATATGAATTGATGTGGCATAGTCAATATGAAAAATTCGGATTTGATAAGCTTAGGGGTTATGTTAAACATGTTTCAGCATTTTGACCATAACTTGAGTTATAAAAATCAAAATGAGATTATTCTTGAAGCATTAGAAAGTTAAGACATATACCTATAGCTTTTATGTTTATGCCAAGAGTCAATTCGTTTGAGAAATGGATGGAAAATGGCTTGAAGTATACACTTCTGGTTATTAAAGTTTAAGATTTAGCATGATCAATTCTTATGATTATTAATGTATTATTGTAATTATGCCATGTACTAATGTTTGCCCATTAGTTAGACGATCTTTGAAAGATATACATGGTCATGATGTCAATGCATGATTAATGTTATGAAATGGCATGAAAATGCAATGTAATACATGTTTTAAGATGATGTATGTGAGCAAGAGGTAATGTAAATGGATTGATAATCCATAGATGAATTAAAAGTATTAAGCTCACCAAAATATGTATTTACATGCCATAAGATGTTAGAGATGCATATAGACATGATAGGAAACGCATAAGCATATCCTCGTATACCGGTTGAGGAAAGATGAATATATGCTTTAGATGTTAAATAACGCGTAAGCACGCCTCCTGATGATATGAGCTCTAGATGAATTTGAGGCTAGATGATATGAAGTGCTTAAGACGCTAAGAAAAGTCTAATCGGCTACACATTAAATGCGTCATATGCATTTAGTTGCACTACATGAGTTATGATGTTATTTACATCATGAGATGACTTATGCTCATGTTAGATGATATTTAGATGTTATATCATGACATGTAATGTGTGTATACTATGTTTACATACTTATTTGTAGGTGTATGCGTTGATGTTTATATAGCCATGGGATAAAATGATGAAAGACATATGAAATAGAAAGGAAAAAAAGAAGGGGAAGTATCCCTTGATGTAAAAGATAAGTGGTGTGTTAACAAATTTGTTTAAATGAGGGTCAAATAGCACATTTAGAATGCAATGGATCATTCTTTACTGAGCGATTAGCGTTCACCCTTTCATTGTTGATTGCTTTGGAGGTAGACCAAAAGCGAAAGATGCTAGAGACAGCGGGACTATATGTGAGGGGAGATGATTTATTGTCATCTTGATGTAAATAATATGAATGATAAATGTTTGTGAAACACCTTTGGAAGCTTCCACCCTATAATTATGTTTTGATTGTGCAATGTCCGGATAAATTCTTAAAGTTTTTGAAATTATAAGTTTGGATCTTGCGTGACATCTTATATGCATGTTTTGGATATTATTATTATTATCTTTACCCAGTTTTTTTCTAAATACAACTCGTTCTCCAGACATGTATCTCCGAGATTCTCATTGAAGGATATTTAGAGGATACCTGACTGGAAGGGGGTTTTACAAAAACTACACATCTGGTGACAGGAAATGTCAAGTACACTTCAAATAAGAATAAGAAGTTGAAGGGAAAAGGCAAGCTGCATGAGGTTACGAGCAAAGGAAATAAGGACAACATCAAGTGCTTCTTCTGTAAAAAGAAGGGACACATGAAGAATGATTGTCCTAAAAGAAAGGCCTGGTTTGACAAGAAAGGTAACCTCATGTGTTATGAATCTAATATGATTTGTGTTTCACATAATGATTGGTGGATTGATTCTGTTTCTACAATTCTTATTTTTAATACCATACAGGGTTTTCTGGATCAAAGGAAACCATTGGGAAGTGAATGAAGCATCTATTCGGGAAACAGGATGCCTTCATGTGTTGAAGCTGTTGGAACATTTAGACTTATTTTAAGCACTAATTATATTTTGGATTTGGAACGAAACTTTTATATTCCTAGTTTTTCTAGGAATTTAATTTCAGTTTTTAAACTTGTACCTTGTGGATACTCTTTCAAATTTTATGGTAGTTCTTTTAATTTAATTAAGAACTCGTCTATTATTGGAAATGGTACTATGGTTGATGGTTTGTTTAAAATTCATTTAAGTGATGTTGTTCCTTATAATCTTATGACTTCACATGCTAGAATTGGTATTAAATGTACTATTATGAATGAAAACTCTTATTTTTTGTGGCATAGGAGATTATGACACATCTCCATTGATAGGATTAAAAGGTTGGTAAATGCTAGAGTTCTTGAAACTCTTGACTTTACTGACTTTGATACTTGTGTAGATTGCATTAAGGGAAAGCAGACTAACAAATCTAAGAAGGGTGCCAGGAAGAGTTCTGAACTTTTAGAGGTCATACACACATATATTTGTTGCCCTGACACAAGCTCTAGTGGTCAGAAATATTTCATCACCTTTATTGATGATCACTCATGATATATGTATCTCTATTTGCTTTATCATAAGGATGAAGCGTTGGATGCTTTCAAAATATATAAAGCAGAAGTAGAGAAACAAAGTGGAAAACAAATTAAGATCGTGAGATCTGATAGAGGTGGTGAATATTATGGTAGTTACACTCGTACAAGACAAGCACTTGGTCCATTTGCTAAATTTCTTCAAGAGCAAGGTATTGTGGCTCAATATACCTTGCCTGGCACACCATCTCATAATGGTGTAGCAGAACGAAGAAATAGAACATTAATAGATATGGTATGGAGTATGCCGAGTAACTCCAAACTTCCTCATTCTTTGTGGATTGAAGCTCTCAAAACAGTAGTGTATATATTAAACCGAGATCTAACTAAGGCGGTTCCCAAAACGCCATTCGAGTTATGGAAAGGTTGGAAACCCATTTTAAGTCATTTACGCGTTTGGGGTTGCCCAATTGAAGTTAGAATTTATAATCCACAAGAACGGAAGTTAGATCCTAGGACTATTAATGCATATTTTATTGGATATGCAGAAAAATCCAAGGGATACAAGTTTTATTGTTCTAACCATTCTAGTAGAATTGTTGAATCAAGAAATGCCAAATTTCTTGAAAATGACATGGTCAATGGGAGTGATCAAATCAAAGACTTAGTCCTTGAGAAAATTGATGTTTTAGATAATACTCATACATTAAGTAAAAGATTGGTTGTTCATCCAAACAGGGTGAACAATGAGGAACCAACCAATCAAAGTCTACATTCTGATGAGATTGTTTTAGAAGATTATTTTGAACAACCTCCGTAACAAGAGGAACAACTAGTTGTGCAATAGTCTCAACAAGAGACTGTTGATACAACATTAAGGAGATCTACTAGAACAAAAAAATCAACAATTCCTACTGATTATGAAGTATATATGTGAGAGTCTGACTGTGACATAGGTGTTGAGGATGACTCAGACACGTTGTTACAAGCTATGGACAATAGTAAATATGAGTTGTGGTATAATGCCATGATTGACGAGATGAATTCTATAGCAGATAATAAAGTTTGGGACCTTGTTGAGTTGCCTACTGGAAAGAAACCTATTGGTTGTAAATGGGTATTTAAAACCAAAAAGGATTCATTAGGCCACATTGAGAGATACAAGGCTAGGCTTGGTGCCATGGGGTTCACGCAAAGGGAGTGGATAGATTATAAAGAAACGTTTTCTCCAGTTTCTAAAAAGGATTCCTTTCTCATCATAATGGCATTAGTTGCCCATTTCGATTTAGATTTACATCAAATGGATGTGAAAACAACTTTCCTCAATGGAGATTTGGAGGAAGAGGTTTATATGAAACAACCTGATGGGTTCATTTCAAGTGATGGTGGGCATTTGTTTTGCAAGCTTAAGAAGTCCATTTATGGACTTAAACAAGCCTCCCAACAGTGGTATTTAAAATTTCACACCGTTATCTCTTCATTTGATTTTGTAGAGAATGTCATGGATCAGTGTATATACCTTAACGTCAGTAGGAGTAAAATCATCTTTCTTGTGTTATATGTAGATGATATTTACTTGCAACCAATGATTTGAGTTTGCTACATGAGGTGAAACAATTTCTCTCTCAACATTTTAGTATGAAGGATATGGGTGAGGCGTCTTATGTCATTGGCATTAAGATTCATAGGGATAGGTCTCAACATGTTTTGGGACTATCTCAGGAAGCCTATATTAATAAAATTCTTGAGAGATTTAGGATGAAGGATTGTTCACCTAGTGTTGCACCCATTGTTAAGGGTGACAGGTTCAATCTGAACCAATGTCCTACACTTGAGATTGAAAAGGAACAAATGAAAACTATTCCTTATGCTTCAGTTGTTGGAAGCTTAATGTATACTCAAGTCTGTACTAGACCTGACATTGGTTTTACAGATGGCATGTTAGGAAGATATCAAAGTAATCAAGGTTTGGATCATTGGAGAGCTACAAAGAAGGTCATGAGGTATCTTCTAGGAACTAAAGGTTTCATGCTTACTTATAGACGGTCCGACATTTTAGAAGTTGTTGGATATTCAGACTCAAACTTCGATGGCTGTGTTGACTCTTGAAAATCAACATCTGAATATGTTTTTATGCTAGCCGGAGGTGCTATATCTTGGAGAAGTGCCAAACAATCTTTGGTTGCCACTTCTACCATGAAAGCTGATTTTGTTTCCTGTTTTGAGACCACTACATAGGGTATTTGGTTGAGAAGTTTCATTTCTGGGCTTCGAGTTGTTGAGTCTATCTCTAGGCCAATAAGGTTGTATCATGACAATTCTGCTACTATATTCTTTACTAAGAATAATAAGAGTCGAAGTCGAAGTAAACATATCGATATTAAGTACTTAGCAATAAGGGAGCACATTAAAGCCAAAGAAGTGCTCATTGAACACATAAATACCGACCAGATGATTGCTGATCCTCTAACAAAAGGCATGCCACCAAAGACGTTCAAGGATCATGTAGTTCAAATGGGATTACATCCCGCTTTGTCACTATGAAAGGTAATACTTTCATTCTCTGAAACTTTGTAATTTAGTTTGTTTTCTCTTTTAAGTTGTATACATTTTGGTTGGAGACAAATAAACATTCTGGAGGACCTGGAACAAACATTTGAGGTTTGTTCATAAAGTAATATTCCACATTTAAGCGTTTATTTAGAAAGAGAAAAATTGCATAGTAATACATGGAAGGTAATACTTGTTTAAAAGGGACTTACCGCTATGATTCGTGTAATTTTTATTTTTCTGATTAAACATACAGAATATACAACTCCTATGTTGTGGATTACATAATAAAAGTTTGGACCAAGTGGGAGAATGTTAGAATTTTAATTATATTAGAATTCTTTAATTGGATTGGGGCTACACTTTTAATATAAAATGAATGGGTAACCGATGAGCAGTTACATGGTTGTGTCTTTTGGGCAGTTGTCTTTGATGGAAAGACAACTGCATTTATAACTGAGATTTTACAGGTCCCCATTTGAGGCAATTAATTCATTTATTCCCAAAAACCATCGCTCTGAAAAATTACAGTCAGTGGAAGACTCTATATTCTGAAGTGACAGAAGCAAGAAGACTAAACAACAATTGCTATGGCTGGAGGTTTGTAAATTACTTTCGCAATATTCTATGAGTATTTAACCTGTTTATAATTGATTATATTATGAACTTTTATATGAATGTTGGAATATAAATGTTTTACAATTACTATTCCTCTTTATACTTATTACATAACCTCTCAGTCTTAGTACGAGCTTTCTCATTATCACACACAATAGAAATTTTCCTATTCTTTTTTCTTTATTAATCCTAACCTCAATCATTTTGCAACCCTATATATCTTTCTAGATGACCTACATGTTTCTAATTATCATATTGCCTTCGTTTGTAGAACTAAGAAGTCTGTTTCAGTGTTTCTTGAACCAGCTTCATCATACTCTACGAATCTATATTCCCATTATAAATAATTATATATAACTTGTGTCAACCAAAATTAGAAATACACCCAGAACCAACTTTTCTTCATCAAAGTTGAAGAAATTGAAATGGTTGAGATTCGAGGTAATGAGTGTTGGTTTTTGGATTGTTTATGCATCGGAAATAAAAAAAAAATTTCAGTCACAAAAACCATAAAACCAATGATCCAATTATGGATCTACATAATTTTAATACAAGAAAAATATTTAAATCAAGTTAAATGTCATACCAACGTTTGGAGGCTCCTCCGATTGATGTGATTCGCTCCCACTCCAAGTTAGGAATGAACTCCCGGTATCCACATGAAGACGGGGCAAACGTCATTGAGGAATTATTAGGCTAGGTAATTCACTCAACTAAAAGGATAAAAACTATAGAATTTTTCGTTGAGAAAAATTCTTCTCTTACCAATGGAGGCTCACATTTTTTAGAGATAGAGAGGAGGCTAGGGTTTCTTTTAATTGTTGCAATATGTTATTTCATTTAACTTAATGAATTAATTTTAGTTGCACTTAAATAGTGCACACTAAAACCCTATTCCAAATTGGAATAGGCATCTATTCCAATTGGATATTGGAATAGATTACCCTTGCAAACGAACATGGCATTTTTCAATTAAAATTTAAAAACCAAATTTGAATTCACATTAACAATATTAATAATAAATATTAATTTTGGATAATATCCATTATATATATATATATATATATATATATATATATAAACTAAATATTTAAATATATATAATCTCACTAATTTAATTTCCACATGAAATTAAATTTAGGCAACAACCTTAATAAATTTAATTACACTATGAGATTACCAAAATGTCATTTCATCTTAAAAGACGAATTGCCCTTTCATCATAAATGGTGAAAATACCATTCTCACGAGTTTTATTCTTAATCCATCTTCTATGTGTGTAACCCAAAGGCTTCTCATCATATCGGTAGTGAATCCTATCGCGATTGACAACCAATCAATCGTCCCACTAGACACAGACCAAGATTGACCTCTAGCTAGGCATCATGGACACCCGATGGATTCAGATTCAGGGAAACTGCAACCTATCAACGATATAGTTACCGTACAATCCAATCCTTTTATTATCTATTATCTCATCAGGGCTGAGGCATGGAAGTAGTTTCAACCTTAGATATCCTTGATATCTCAAAATTCGGTTATTGGACCATGACCAAAATAGATTGGATTGAGCTACAACTCAATCCCACTGTGGCCACAAATTTAATGTTGTTGCCATGTACCGAATTACCCAATGAGATAATTTCTCTCATACCTGGGAGTGATGAATCCTCTGTCGATCCACCATAGTCTTGATACACTTTTCAATGCAGCCAACCACTACCATTTTAATAGTCTTGAATAGAACTACATTGAGCTAGTGTCTAACTACACCAATCAGTGCATAAGGCGCTCCGGTGATCTCAAGTCTAAGGATCATATGCACCACCATTCGTTGGAGGATTTGTTCCACAGATACTAGGGTTACCATCTATGTGGAATCCTCTGGTGGGCCGGTTTGGTGAACTTGCCTACAGCAAGCACCCATATGTTGCACCAAGTTGTCACCAAACAACCTTGACAAGTGAGATCTGTCATTGCCTTTCGACAAAGTCGTTCAACACTATGATAGCCTTATCGTATTATCTGTGCCCTAGGTTAGGATAATATTGGGGCTATGGACATCTATAAAATGGCCACCATATGTGCTCATAGGGTTCTCACTATCGAGATTTCAAACACTCGATACCCTCGTCATGGTTCTACCATCCTAAGGACATATATCATTTTCTTATACGAATATAATCAGATCACATGATCTAGATAGATGTCTTTATTGATATTAAAACATTATTATAAAGAGTCAATTTACAAAATAGGATTGGCTCTAGGGCACCTACTCTAACAATGAGCTCCGCTTGGAGCAAGACAATTAATTACCTTGAAGGGTGCGTTTGGATCGGGTTCAAATAAGGTAACAGGGGTAATCTTCGTTTATTTTGCAAGATTTCGTTGTTTGGTTTGCGAGTAATAAAATATTATGGGTATCTTTTATTGGAAATAGTGTTTACTGTTGGTAATGTAGGGGGCAATCCAATACCCTCCTTCTGAGGTGTTATGAAAAGATTACCAGGTAATATGATTTTTGTACCTATTTTGCCCTTAATGAAGTACCATTTCAGACATAATTGCCCTCAAATGTCTACCAAATAACCATTAATCTAGCCTCTCGCATTTGAGAATTTAGCTAAAACACTCTAGCCACAAAAAAGTTTAAAAGTTAACAAAATACCCCTAGCCACCCAAGACCATCGCCGGCCGCCTATGTTAGTCGCAATCGTGCACTAGTAAGGCATTTTTCGGTCAAATATGGCCATTTCTATGGCCATTTCACGACCACATCTTTGGCCGAGAAACAGCCATGGATTCATGATCCATGGACAAAAATGGCTTTGCCTGCACACTGTCGGTCATATACGGCCAGTCATGTGCCATTCCATCGACTGTCAACAATAGCTGGCAGTGGTGGCTGGCTAACGAAAGTGGCTTGGGCTGGGTGGGGGTGATTTTGCTACAAATTAAAGTTTTATAAGACTGGGTTGTTTTAGCAAAATTTCAAATGTAGGGGGGGTTAAAAGAAATGATTCAAAAAATGATAATAAAAATATTATATTAATATTTAAAAAGGAGGGTAATTTAATAATCTATATAACATACCCACCCATTTATCCTCCCAACCAAACATATAAATATAACATACTCACTAATTTATTCGAACAAACCAAACACATTTCCTTAAACATTCACAGTAATCTTTAAGGTGATCTATCTTTCCATTTATATAACATTACCCTATAATAAAAAATTATATAATCCAAACACACCCGAAGTAGTAATTGAAGGGCAGTAGATTTTATTTCTTATTACAAGTAATACCTATGCACATGAAAAATAATCATGTATTGGTTTCAATAGTCATCGCTATAGTAAATAATCATAGTGCGATCTAGTGCGACTGATGATGCATGAGGTAGATGTAATCGATCCCACAATAGAGCACGACGATGGTACCACTGCGAGGATGAGGGGTCAAGACATTTATTCTGAGCGGCATGACGACATTGGCTATGGCCTGTGGATATGGAGTGGATACTTGAGTGGCAAAAAATGTACTTAAGGTTGGGTGTGTGGAAAAAAGTGGGTATATATATGAAGGGCATTTTTGTAACTATTTAAATATATCAAGGGCAGTTGATAAGTGTTCAATAATTCATATTTTCAATCCATTTATATCAATCTTTAGGATATATTTTGTGATTAATTGAGCTAATTAATATATTTTGTGAATTAGGAAATGAATGGAGGCATGCGAATGAAAGTGGAGCATAATGTGTAGTTTTCAAACATTGACAAATTCGACCTCTGAAGGTTCAGAGAAGACTTTGAAGATCTTAGAGTTTAGGAATGAGAAAGAGGTCTTCTTGAGATTTAAAGTAGACGTCCTGAGCATTTTAAATTGGGCTTGCACATTTTAATCCTATTATATTTGGGTATTCAAAGTTTACATTGAAGCCAGAAGACCCAATCAAATCTCAACTTGGGCATAGGTTAATAATTGGGATATAACTTGAGTTTTAGAAGTCCAATTGAGATGATTGAAGATTTGTTAGAAAGATTATAACCAAGGCTACAACTTTCATGAGGAGGCTAGGCTCAAATTCAATTTTTTTTTTGACCTGAAATCAGCTCACAAGTTCCAGCAGAGAATTAGTCAGCCTATTTTGGAAAGAGTATGACTCCATGCCTACAATTTAGGAAGTTGAGTTGTAAACCGTTGGGGGAGGCTGTACACACGTTTTTAGGGTTATTTAAAGGGGCTATAAATAGAACATTAGGGTTTTAAGGAGAAAAACACATACAAAAAGATTCATTCAGAAATACTTGTTGTTCTCAATTTAAGATGTTTGGCTAAATTTTTTCAATTCAGTTTAAGGAGATGTCAATTCCTACACATATCGATGGTACAATTGATAAAGTAATGTAATTTTTTACCTACCTTTCTATGGATTTGATTAATGTTATTCTGTTTTAATAGAATATGATGTTTGATTCGTTTAATTTACTTTAGACCTGGTAGATTGATTGAATTGATATCAATTGCTAGAATTAGGGATTGTATTATGTAATCGATTGTTCCTAATCATGCAGTAGCGATTAGTATTAAAACATTGTGGATAAACTTTTCATTTTATTACTTAAATAACAAAACCTAAGTTTAATAATCTGAGCTTGTGAGATTGTTGCTTAGATTAACCTATTTCATTGGAACTTAAAGCAACCAGTACATTAAATTTGGAGAACTTGTTCTAGGTTGTCTAATGGTTAGAGACTGTTGAAGAGCATGTTTCATTAGCCAGAATTCAAGGGAATTTCGAGTAGTAGAGATTGTTACTGCCTAGGGTTGATACTTCCATGAAAGGGTAGGATTGCATTGCAATTGAGAGTATACATTGACTGTGAGGGTGAGATTCAACCGAGAACTAAAGTTGTTATTTTATTGGTTTTCATTTGTAATTTCGTTTTGATAATTAATTAGTTTCCTTGATTTTACAAACCCCTCAGTTTATATTTTGGTTATTTAGGTCAATTTAAGCTAGGAATTTATTTTTCATGAAAGTTTTAGGATTTAATTTTAAACAATTAGAATTTAGCTTCAACTACTTCCCTGTGGGATCAACCCTTACTGATGCTATTTATTGGTTAATAATTAGGAGTAAGGTATATTAATTTTGCATCCCTATCCCTGCCCTGTTCTTGGGGAGGGAGAATTTTTTGTTCCTCATCTCTGTTCCCTTCCCGATTTACTATACTTGGAGACAATAGACTCAATTACTATCACTTACATCAGATCTCATAGTTCCAACTTACGACATAATTTACAAAAATTCTTTTGACTGTATTTTTACAATATAGCAAAACTTCTCTTCTAATGAATTGTCATGTTTGATTTCATAATTGGGGAAAAAAAAAAAAAAGAAGAAGAAGCTATTTGTGAATATGAGATAGACTGAAGAGAGATGTGGCTTTAAGAGTTTTAGAATGGATTTATAAGAACATTGGTTAACCTTTAAATAAAATATAATAAATTTATCAATCAATTTTGTTAATGAATTTTATTAAATGTGCCAAAAGAATAATTTGTCTAATTTAATGAGAAAAAACTTACATGGAATGGTCTTACCATGTCATTTTATTAATGTGGTAAGACCATCCAGTATAAGTTTGTCACATGTTATGAGAAATACTATAAAACGCTATGATCTTATTTTCTTTAACTAAGGGAAGGAGAGAAAAAAAAAATGATATTAAAATTTTAATTTAGTGCCAACTCATAACATGTGACAAATTTGTATTGGATAGTGTCATCACGTCAATAAAATGACATGCTAAGATTATCCATGTAAGTTTTTCTCCTAATTTAACAAAAAGAAGGAAAAATAAATAAATAGCAAGACATGCCTTTTTATTGCTTAACGAAGGAGAAATGTTCATAATAAAGACATGGTAACAACTAATAAATATTAATTGATTTAAAAAATCACACTCACAGGGACCTTCATATATAGTATTTTTTAAATAAATTTCTTATTTTTATCACTTAACACTGAACTCCCTGGAATTCAAACATTTATTACTGATCACTAACATGGCACCAAAGACTGGGACTTGTTCAATAATGCTAGATGTACCAAAATTTTTTACAAAGATTTATGTACAAAGTGATGTGATAAAAAATGAATAGAAGAATAAATATGATGAGTTTGACTTTTTGTATTCACTCTTTCATTCATTTCTTGCCACATCACTTTATACATTAATTTTTGTAAGATTTTTTTGTACATATAATATTACTCACACTTGTTTTTATTATGGATTCATTTGTGGAACTCCAAAACGCAACTATTGTATACACAACATATCACGTCACACCTGGAAAATCCGGATTTCACAGCTAATGCCTCATACTCTTTAAGTGTTCTCTCTCTTCCTCCTGGGTGGACAACCATCGTTAAGAGATCTATCTCGCTGGCAATGTTTGATGAAACATTATTTTCAGGAATCTCAGGAACAATCAATTCTATAATGATTACTTTGCCACAGTTTGGAAGAGCTTCACAACAATTCTTGAGAAGTTTCAAGCAATCTTCATCACCCCAATCATGTAGAACCGCCTGCAATTAAGTTTCATCTTTATGTATCAACAAAACAGTTATACACAGCATATGTATAATACAGCAAGTCTCTCGTTAGGATGTTCTGATATTAACTTTGTCAGGACCATACTTATACACCGTTGGCTTTATTTTATGAGATTGAAATAATATTTTACAATTCAGATTTAATAGTGTATATAGATAGTTCTAACAAATTAAAATCAGGACTTCCTAACTAGAGATTTATTCTATATATCATTCTCCAGTCAAGACATCCTATAATTTAAGTGAGGACCATATATATTCATCGTTGGATTAATTAAATTAGCTTAAAATGATATTTGCAATCCAGATTCAATGTGTATATGCATGGTCCTCTGATAAATATATGAAAAATAATACAGTCACCGAAAGTAACGCATCGAATTCATATACCGAATGACGTGACACAATCTTGACCGTTGATTAATTATGAATTAATATTAATCGACGATTAAGATTACGCTATGTTAGATGATATATGAATTCAATGCGCTATTTTCAATGACTGTAACATTACTCTAAATATATATAAGGACGTCATGACTATATATTGAATTATACACACATGTACACACACGAAGAATAAACTATATTTACTTTTACTTATTCAGTTTGTCATCTATGGATGGTGTTCTCAGACACGCTTCAACAATAATGAACTCGCGGTGTTCTATAGCCAACTGTCCATCAGATTACCACGAAACTCAAGTACTGCGCATGCACGTACCTTCAAAAAAATGGCATCGCCTTTTGGAACACTTGTGAACATATCTCCACCAACATGCTCAACACCTACATAGATCTGGTTATCATCTGATGAGCAAATAAATAAAGGAATTTAAGAAATATAAGATGATACTCATGATACCTAATTTTGGAGGTGCATGAGCTACAACATGAGGCAAATCAAAATTAATGCCTTTAATGTGAGGATACTTAGAAGTGATGATACCAAGATTAGATCCAATCCCACCACCCACATCTACTAACACTTTGAGGCCCTCATTTTTAAATCCTTTGTAGACATCAACCATCTTCTTCATGATCAAGGTAGTGTTGTTTGACATGGCTTTGTTTAATAACTGGCCATGGTTTGGATCCATTTTTATGTATTCAAATGCAGATCTCATCCCATATGCCCTGTTGAAAGGATTTCCACCTTCTAGGATAGTATCAGTTAGGTGATTGTAGATGCAAAAAATCTACTGTCATGAAAATAGGGTGTGATCCCGTGAGGTTGAGGTCACTGACAATCCGTTAGACCTTCACACATGAAAGGGCAAGCGTGAAGCTTCCGAAAAACACCGAGGTGGTGTTTGCCGTAGGCACTCCGACGCTCAAGTCGGCAAGGCTAAAAGAGATTTAATAAGAATTAAGAAGAAGAAGAATTACCAGGAGTCTTGTCGGAGGCTAAGACTACGGCGGAGGCGTCGAGTTCTTGGGAGCAAGAACTTAGGAGCAAATAGATAGTTTTGAGTGGTGTAGATTGACTGTGAGAGATTGCATGCTTAATGAGAGGGCAAGCCTCTGTTTTTATAGTGAACCTAAGGGGTTGGAATCCTAGTAGGACATTGAGTCCTCTTTTGGGGAGATAATCCCTATCATAAAAGAGATATGATTTCTTAACCTTATCGATTAAGTTTAATAGTTTAAATAAGAGTTGGAATCTTAGTAGGACACTAAGTCCTATTTTGGGAGATAATCCCTATCATGAAAGAGATATGATTGCTTGACCTTATTAGATCAAGTTTAATAGTTTGAGTGAGATTTGAAATCTTAGTAGAAGAGGAAATAGAATGAGATTCTGATTTTCTATTTATACTCTGTTGCAGGCTAATGGGCTGAAACCCAGTTTAGCTTAACTTATAGGATAGCCCAACTCATAGAGTGGGTAGGTCGCAAGGTGATTTTAAGCGTGGGCCCAATCGGGATTGGGTTGAGGCCTTGGGCTGTGACATGTTTATTTCGTTATTAAATTTCCCTCCCCGTCAAGCTCAAGACGATTTTTGGCCCTAATCAAGCTTAGCCCCCACTCTCTAAGTTAAAGAGTATTTAGCTTAGAGAGTAGATTAAATCGAATGAGTGCAGACTGGGCGGATTAGTGATAGCAACTCGTTAGGTCGGATGGATCGTTGTGTGGATTGGGTCGATGACTTGTCGATTTGAGGTGCAAGAACCCTTCAACCATCCTCCGATCAATGTGTAGCTTTATGGGAGCGGCGGGGCCAATCGAAGGTGCAAATCCATTGTGGATCGAGTATCGATCCGAAGGTGTAAATACGTGGATCGGAGCGACTCAATCCGGAAGGTGTAAATCCATGGATCGGAAAGGCGGTCGATCCGGAAGGTGTAATTCGTGGATCGGCGGCGGTCGATCCGGAAGGTGTAAATCTATGGATCGGGCAAGGCCGATCCGAAGGTGTACATACGTTTATCAGGCAGGCTGATTTGAAGGTGTCCGTACGTTTATCGGCATGACCGATTTGAAGGTGTCCGTCACGCTTTATCGGGTAGGAGGCGATTTGAAGGTGTCCACGACGCTTTATCGGGCGAGCCGATTTGAAGGCGTCTCAGACACCCATCGGCAGCCGATTTGCTTTGAAGGTGTCCAGACATTTATCGGGCCGGCCGATTTGAAGGTGTCCGTGACGCTTTATCGGGCAGCCAATTTGAAGGCGTGTCCAGACGATTTATCGGGCCGACCGATTTGAAGGTGTCCGTACATTTATCAAGCAGGCCGATTTGAAGGTGTCCGTACGTTTATTGGGCCGACCGATTTGAAGGTGTCCTCAGCAGCGACGGGCAGCCGATTTGAAGGTGTCCTGACTTTATCGGGGTGGTCGATTTGCCGTGACCATTTACGCTCGACGAAGGTGTCCGCAAGATGCGTTTCTCGGGACAGCTTTATCTGGTCCGATTTGAAGGTGTCCGCACGCTTATCGCCTAGCCGACCCGAAGGCGTGTCCGACATTTACTGGCTGCCATTTGAAGGTGTCCGTGACGCTTTATGGGCCGACCGATTTGAAAGGTGTCCACGCTTATCTGGGCCGACCGATCATCGGGCATTTGAAGGTGTTCAGACGCTTATCTTCTATGATCAGAGCCGATTTGAAGGTGTCCGTATGTTTATCGGGCAGGCCGATTTGAAGGTGTCTATACGTTTATCGGGCATGCCGATTTGAAGGTGTATGCCAAGTAGAGCTTGTATGGAGCTTGCGGTCAAGTCTGCGTGATCGACTTGCAGTTGAAACCTTTGAGGGCTATGTGGCCTAGTCAACGTGATCGACTTTGTAGTTGAAAACATTCGATTGAAGCTGGAGCAGTGACATGCATGGCATGCATGTTTTAAGCAAATAGTCGAATTGAGAGTTAATATCCATGATGTGTATTTGTTATGGATTGAATAAAGAGTGAGCTAAATGGAAAAATGCGCTGCATGTATTTAAGTAATGGGTCGAATAGAGAAAGATTTAACCAAATAGAGTGGTAGTTAAAAGGAGACAATGACACATACCTTTCCCCTTCAAGTGCTGCCACTCAAGCTTGCTGGATCGAGTAGGGTAGGATAAACTGAGGTTGGAGCTTTGTTGCTTTTAATGCTTCTGCGTGTGCCTCGGCAGCTACTACTTTGCTTGTTGGTCCATCTGTTGCTGTTGTTTTATTAGCTATTGCTTCTGCTACATCTGGCACTGTTGCGTTTGTTTGAGCTGTTCGGAGCTATAGCATTTGTTGTTGCTCCTGTTTTGTATGCTGGTGTTGTAGCATATCCAAAAATCGCATAACATATGGTGATGATCTTGTACCAGATTGCTGAGGAGACTGCAACTACTTAGGTTGTAGCGTGTTTGTTCCCCACTATCCTTTTGAAAATGAGTCGGATCGAAGATGAGGCTTGCTGACACTTGGCGTAAATGATTCTACATTCTTCCCACTCAGCTTGACTGAGCCGTGTCTAGTGGGGACATCTGTTGACTAATGCTCATGAGAGTGCGCCTTTGTGACTATGTGACGTCTTGCAGTTGGGGTTGTGTGAAAGTTTGAAAACTTTGCTAAGAGATGATCTAGATTTTGAGAACAATTGAGTGGGAAAACAAAGGGCCATGTTTTCCAATGTCCCTTGAATGGCTGCCATTTGTTCAGTTTTGAAAAAGTTTGCATTTATTGTGGTGGTTGCCTTTTTGGAAGACTTTTCAAAGCTCTTTTTTTCTTGCCTCTTCGTTTTTCTCATTTTCTTTTTCCTGCACCCTTCCCTTTATACTCTAGTTGATAAAACATTTGGAAGGTGTCTTTGTTCAGGAAAATTCTTCCTCGTTTTTCATTGGTTTCTTCTCACGGCTTCCACAATAAAGCTATTCTTTCCTTTTGATTTCTTGTTTGCCTCTCAATTCTCTTCTGTTCTGCTCTAGTTTGTAGAGAAATTTAGGCTAGTTTGAGTAAGGTTTCATGGGGCTTTTTGGTAAGAAGAATTGGTTTTTGGTTTTTTCCTCGAGTTTTTCGAATTTACTGAGCTCTGGAGAAGGATCAATGAGGTTTGGGTTTTAAAGTGGTGGCAAATCTCTGTGAAGTTGAATTGGGATTGGGATTAAGACTGGTTGAGTTTTAGTTACCTCCCAAAAAGAAATTAAACATATACAAAAGTAAGCAGTATTCCAACTAATGCATAAACAAATTATGAACACAGGAGATGTGTTTTGATGCTTCAAGTTATCACATTTCATGCTTAATAGACATAATATGATATGTGAATGATTTATAGATACTTTCAATGGGTTTAAAATGAAGAAAAATAACAAAAAATTTTCTTATCGTGATGAGATTTTCGGGTTAACGATGCCAATCGGGGGGAGTTTTGTGTCTCTTCTCATGTTACAAGTCGTCGTTGGCAGATGATTGTCAGGGCCCCACGGTGGGCGCCAAACTGTAGATGCAAAAAATCTACCGTCATGAAAATAAGGTGTGATCCCGTGAGGTTGAGATCACTGACAATCCGTTAGACCTTCACACATGAAAGGGCAAGTGTGAAGCTTCCGGAAAATACCGAGGTGGTGTTTGCCGTAGGCACTCCGACGCTCAAGTCGGCAAGGCTAAAAGAGATTTAATAAGAATTAAAAAGAAGAAGAATTACCAGGAGTCTTGTCGGAGGCTAGGACTACGGCGGAGGCGTCGGGTTCTTGGGAGCAAGAACTTAGGAGCAAATAGATGGTTTTGAGTGGTGTAGATTGACTGTGAGAGATTGCATGCTTAATGAGAGGGCAAGCCTATGTTTTTATAGTGAACCTAAGGGGTTGGAATCCTAGTAGGACATTGAGTCCTCTTTTGGGAGATAATCCCTATCATAAAAGAGATATGATTTCTTAACCTTATCAGATTAAGTTTAATAGTTTAAATAAGAGTTGGAATCTTAGTAGGACACTAAGTCCTATTTTGGGAGATAATCCCTATCATGAAAGAGATATGATTGTTGACCTTATCAGATCAAGTTTAATAGTTTGAGTGAGATTTGAAATCTTAGTAGAAGAGGAAATAGAATGAGATTCTAATTTTCTATTTATACTCTGTTGCAGGCTAATGGGCTGAAACCCAGTTTAGCTTAACTTATAGGATAGCCCAACTCGTAGAGTGGGTAGGTTGCAAGGTGATTTTAAGCGTGGGCCCAATCAGGATTGGGTTGAGGCCTTGGGCCGTGACATGTTTATTTCGTTATTGGGCCCCGTCAAGCCCAAGACGATTTTTGGCCCTAAGAGTGATACCTGACAACAAATATTAAAGAATCCAAAATTTAACTCAACTCTCAAACAAAATAATAGTTATAAGCAGTTAAATTATATTAGATTTTAAAAATCAAAAGTATACCAGCTCTGAGTGGTGACCTTGTCTTGTTGCAATTGCAACAAAGGCCCCAGCGACCCTCCATCTTCATTCTTAACAAAGAACTTGCAAATTGGTGCAGCACCGTACAATCTCTCAACTTGTCCATTCTCTCCAGTTCTAATCGAGCATTTGAGTATATCATAGCTGGCCAAGAGCCGTAGCATACGGTCAAGCAAAACGGGGGCGTCAGGGTTCTTGGTGAGGAGCCTACTTGCGATGTCAGAAGGTGAGAGGAATATGCCATCACCGGAGGCCGAAATGATGTCTATGAGGTTGAGCTCGATGGCTGACTTCATGACCATGGGAAGAACCCGACGTTTGCTAACCTGATGGCTAGCTTGCCCACTTCTTCATCTTCTTGTTCATGCGACATGGCCTTTACAAGTTTGAAGATAGTTGAAATCTCTGCACTAAAATATTTTTCCACTTGATATCATAGAACATTGATCTAATTATAAATTAGTATTTATATTACACGCATGCTATTGTCATTTGTAATTTATTCAAAGGTCGGTGTGAATCATGCGGATTTCGGGGCGATACTTCCTCTGAAAAACCAAATTCTTTTTTTTTTTTTTTTTTTTTTTTTTTTTTCATTTCTTGTAATCTAAAGGTCAAACTGTTAATTAATAATCTAAATTCAAGCTCACAAGTAATACAATTCAGTGCACAAGTATCATGATATTCAATAAATCAAATAACAAGTCATTAAAATCAAGCTCACAAATCATTGGATTTAGGATTTCTATTTTAATTCCTTCTTAGTCTAAACCACTGTTTTGAGATCCGGCCCGTTCAGGCGCCTGGGTCCTGGGCCGAGCAGTCCGACCGACAGGTCAAATCAGCCATGTCAGCATCCCCAAACAGAGTTTTACAATTCTTAAAACACCAAAATCTCTAATTCCTCTCCTTCTGTTTGTCTCTTCTTTTTACTCTCTTTCAACACAACTTTGAATTCACGGCACACTGTCCTTATCGTATAACAAACAATTAACGTCATGCATAATAACGATTATATTACTGAACCAGATCAAAGGAGCAACTGGTTCCCGATCGAATCGATTGAACCAATCGAACCCAGTCCGGGTTTCAAAACAATGGTCTGAACTTATATGTATAATTGATACAAAAAGAATATATAGAGTAATTTACATGCATTGAAGATTATTGAGTAATTTACATGCATTGAAGATTATCAATACAAGAAGAATCTATAGAGTGATTTACATGTATGATTGATACAACAAGAATCTATAGAGTAATTTACAAGCATTGAAGATTATCGAGTAAATTATTGATTTTGGTTGTAAATGTTTGCACTAATGAACACATAACCTCACATAATTTAATTATTCTAAAAATTGGTTTATTTCATTTTTCTCCCTATAAAATTGTTTAATATTAACTTATTTGTTTCGTTCCAAAAAGTATTAAATACCCATTTAAGAGGATTAAATTATTGATAATTTTAAGAAGATTTTTGATAAATACAAGAGTGTTTTTAACATTTTTTAAACGAAGTTTATAAGTTTAATACTCAACAATCTCACAAGAAGGGAAATGACATAAACCCATCATAATATATAAATTTAGAAAGTAATAATATTGGAAAAAGGTGTTGCACGTATACATCATTAAGACTTTGTAATGACCTTTGAGCTCTGTAAGCTCATCGTGTAGGTGTACCAATAAAAAAAATACAAAAATATTATTAATATAACTTGTGGCATACTGTTACTTAAATGTAGTCACCAAATTTCAACGAATTGGTAACTGATAGTAATAAGTATTTAGTTTTAACAAATGCCAATAGTTTACCTCAACTCAAACTATATGCACTGAATGGTATGACATGGTTAACAAAAACAGTGTTTGAACACTCATTTTTGTGGGCTCGAGACAATGTGGAATAAAAAAGTACACAACATTAATTGTACCTGCAAGTAGGGCTGTGCAAAAAAATCCGATATCCGATATCCGATCCTAATCCGCTCCAGCTCCAGCTCATCCGTCAAGAAAATTCGGATGTCAAAATTCCGGATCGGATCAGAATTTAGCAAAATCGAATACGGATCGGGATAAAAAAATCGGATATCAGGATCGGATGGATCTGGATTAGCAAAATCCGAATATTCGGATCGGATAATAAAAATCGGATATCCGATCCGGATTTTGCTAAACTACGTCGTTTTGGGTTTTCAAAATTAAATTCACCCCCTAACACTGCTTTTCAAAATTAAATTCACCCCCTAACACTGCTAACACAGTAACGCACTAAGACACTAACACTAACAACACAGTCTCACTACTCTGACTCTCTGTCTCTGTGTCTCAGACTCGAACAACACGAAGTCACGAACCCTAAAGGCCTAAACAGTAAACACCCAGCAATCCAGCATCTCTCTCGCTCGACTGGAACACGATTCGCTTACACGAACACGCCGTCGCACTCGCCACGCACGCCATCGTCAATCGCATCGCCATCGCTAATCACACGCAGACGCATGCCTCTCGCCTCTCTCACGGCCGTCATCGCTGGGCATACACGGCACAGCCTCTTAGTCTCTCAGACCAGATCGCGTCTGTACTCTGTCGTCTCAATCTCTCACACTTTCACCAGATCTCATCTCAATCGATTGAAGCCCCAAATCGATTGTTGTCACACCGTAATAGCCTGGTGAGATTTTATTCAGTACTTGACTACTTTCTAGTTGCAATGCTATTATATCGTAGAATAGTGGGTACTGAGTTGAAGCAAGTGTTTTTTGAAGTCACCAAATATGTTTTTGTATTGGTTGTCTGGTTGATTGAAAGGCAACGAAGAGAAAACAGTGACTGTTTTGTTTAGTATTCAAAAGTTTGCACCATTTTATCAAACTGGGAATGGTGAGTGAATTTAATATTTTAATATTTATGTGTAGAGTTCCTAACGTGGATTGGAAGATATAATTCTGATAACAGTACATGCCATTTTCTATTTCTAGTCAAAACCATATCTGTTTCAAGATGAATAACTGAAAAATGGTCTATGATCTAATGGCTAAGGGTGACCACTGACCACATGCAATTTCTTACCCGTTTCTACTTTTTTATTTCCCGTAATAACTTTTGTTTTTTCTTTTTAGGAAAAAAGAAAAGAAGAAGCTAATTCTAGGTTAAGTAGAGTTTTTATGATGTGTTGCCTTTATTCTTTTTCCTTTTGTGCAGTGATGAATTGGAGCACCTTCACCTTGGTCTTTTTAGTTTCTACGTGGGGTGGCAATCGGCATTTGGCAAGGGACAAGACTTGATGGTCCCTTGAGCAATCGAATTCGAGTGATTGGACTCAAACAATGGATTTTCTCTTCTTTGTCTTTATAGTTTATAGTTCATTTTAATTGCTTATACTTTATAGTTTATAGTTTATGTTTGTAGTTCATTGAACAGTTTCGGATAAAATTTTTAAATTCTTGTCTTTAAGTTTATAGTTCAATGAAATGAAGGATTGAATTATTTGGTTTTAAATTTTAATAAGAAAATATTAAAATTCGGATAAAATTCGGATATCCGATTATCCGATCCGAATAATCGGATATCCGGATAACCGGATATCCACATAATTCGGATCGGATTCGGATCAACAAATAGCTTGATCCGAAAATTCGGATCGGATCAAAAAATGCCCTATTCGGATCGGATATCCGGATTTGCACAGCCCTACCTGCAAGTAGTAATAAAAAGAAAATTTCTCTCTCTTCTCTTACAAATAAAAAATAAAAACATTTTCTTCCTTCCTTGAAAGTTTCGACGTTTCGTCAAGTTTCATTTTTAAAATCGAAAATGTATCATTTATGGTCTGTACAAGTCAAAGGGCCAGAATGATAGTTGTTAAAAGTAATGGCTCAACTTTAATTTGAACAAATGATGTCGTTTTCTATAAGAAAAATATTACCCTTATAAAGACTTATACAAAAAGGGTTATAAAGTGATATCATCTAAAATAAAAAAATAAAAAAAAACAGAAAAAAAAAACAAGAGTGAGAAAAATTATAAAAATCAACGGTGAAGATTGTCTTTGTATACCCCATTTATACATGTCTTTGTAAAACTAGCATTACTCTTTTCTATACAACAAATAAGAGTTTGTTAGAGCAGTTACCGTTAAGCTTTACTTACTTCTTCACGTTCATATAAAAGAGTGCATTGTAGCTGTAAAGCATTATTACGAAATATAGAAAAATCAGCTTCTGTTTTTCAGTCTCTAGAACTATTTAAAGTATTCAATAATTGCTATTTTTAATTCCTTTATATCAATCTTTATGATATATTTTGTAATAAATTAAGTTGATTAATAAATTTTGTGAATTAGGAAATGAATAGAGGCATATGAATGAAAGTAGGGCATAATATGTAGTTTCCAAACATTGGCAAATTCGACCGTTAAAGGTTTAATAGAGACTTTAACGATCTTAGAGTTCCAGAATGAGAAAGAGGTCTTTTTGAGGTTTAAAGTAAAAACATTATTTGATATCTATTTCTATTTATCCTGTTATTGATTCTTATTTTTCTTTTACTATTAGCTTTTCTCTTCACACTCATGACACACCCTCTTAATACGAGTCGTCCCATCTTCTTGCGTCTTGAAAAATTCTCTCTTCTCTTAGCTCTTTCAATTCTAACATCATTCGTTTTACCACTCTCTCATTTCTTCATAGCCTGTTTGTTTCTGATTGTCATATCTCCATGCTATGCACTACTATGGAGTCTAATTGAACGCTTCTTTAATTGCCTTTTTCACACTCTATCATCACTTTCTAACATCTTTATCATTTGGGTCAACCAAAACAAAGAAAACCCAGAACCGAGGTAACCTAATCAAGCATAATCTAGAGCAAATTGAGATTCATAGATAGATAATTAGTGCCTTTGTGGAGACATGGTGATAGTTAATTCTCATGTGCTATATTGAGAATCTAATTCATGACTTTGCAATTAGTACACATAGTACAAAGGTTGGAACTCGCAGTTATTTGGAGTCATGGCTCTTTTTATAGTAATTTAGTAAGTTATGATAATTTGTTATTTGTGAGTTAATTTTATTTTGCAGTGATGTATTTTCTGTTTCTCTTACTTGATTAATGTATCCAAGAAATGAATCGTTTTTACATGTTTTTAAATGTAATTTGGAAGGTATCTTTGCTGTTGGATTTTGATATATTATATCTTGGCAAAAAATAAATCAATATTTGCCGTTGGATTGCAGCCATCAAAATTAAAAGAGAATCTAGAAAATAAAAAGTTGGAACATGGGCAGTGAAAAAAAAAAGGTTAAAATGCTAAATAAAATATACTTTCTAGTGAAGTAAGTCGAAAGGTCGCACAGTTCCATACTCTGTTTCCCAAACCAGAAAGCAAGTAAAAGAACAAAATACCCACAATCTGTTTCAACTTGCTCTCTCTTTCATGGTGATACCGGTTTACTCTTTCTGGGTTTATTTTTGTCGTAGTCTTGTTACCTTTTCGATTTGGCTGCTTTGACTGGTTTCCTTTGGCTGTGATTCCAAACTTGGAGTGTTAGTTCTCTTTTCTCCCTTTTTCTTCTAGTTTGTTTTTGTGTTCAAGATTTGGGTCATCGTAGTTGCAGAAAGTGTGAGCTAAATTTAAAAGATGCCTAGCAAAAACATCCCTTGTTTGTTTTATAATATTCTCAAACTAGGATGAATTTTCACTATGCTTTGTGAGGAGAGAGTTTATGGACGATTCAAATTCTCCCTCTTAAGCTTTCCTCTCTAGTTACTCTCTTCTTTATCTATAGGTTTCCAATTAGAAGTATCTCTTTGTAGGGGTGTGTAAAAAAAAACGTTAACCGAACCGAATACGTTAACCAAACCAAACTGATCTCAAATTTTCGGGTATTTATTATGCGATACCCGAATTTTCTATAGAAGTTAAATCTTATTATTTGAGAGATTATGTTAATTTGGTTCGAATTTTGAGACTAAAATATAGGTATTTTAAGCTTGTTTATTCAATAATTCTTTTTGGGGCTGCATTTTGCGTTTTTAATGTGCTCTTTTGCGCAAAATAATTTGTGATCTTACCTTATAATCTGTTTTTATGAAATCAGAAATGACAAAACAAAAGGCTTTTGTTGTGCCACCAAAACCCGGAATTTCAACATCAAATCTCTCTAGAAGTTCTCCGAGGATCAAAATGCATGGTAATATACAATTCCAGTTGGGCATATGTGTTTATTCACTAGTTCCTGACTTTGCATTGGTCTTTGTGGATTAGTAGAATTTGTTTTGCTAGTGTTGTGTTCGGAGAAGTCAGAGGTCAACGAGGTTATAGCCTGATCTAGAATCAGTTTAGCTCAATCAATTGTCTGACCCAACATAAGCTCGTCAAGACGTAGCTTGACCTAGCATTAGCTAGTTGCGACCAATTTCGACAGTTGTTCAACCAGCTCACAAATAACCTCAGATCTCGGATATATCGGAAGAGATTAGATCGACAACAATCTTGGTACTTTCTCAACACTCAATCGCAAGAATATCGGAGTTGCATTTCAATCTTAATTGTAATCCCTTTATTTTCGCTCTTCCTTTGTACAAAATCTATATATAAACGCCCTCCAACGAGGAGAATGGGGTTAGCAAACTGTTCTAAGAATATCATTGTAAGCTCTTATAGCAAATACAAAAAACAGTGGACGTAGGCTCAAGATTGAAACTTGTCGAACTACTTTAAAAACTTTCTTGTCATTTTACTTTACTGCATTCCATTCATACATTGTTGGTTATCCTTAATCATGCACACATCGGTTTTGATTCTATTAAGGTCAATCAGATCACTCTAGTTGGTTCGAATTTCGTATCAACATTTTGGCACTAGAAGGAGGGCCTCCGACAAATCTCAGAATTTTCGGCAATCAATTTCAATAACCCGTTCACCTGAAAATCTTAATGGCCTGTACCAGATCAAAGACCAACACAGGAAATAACGAAAACATGGAAACCACCAATCAGGAGGTTTATCAGACCGTGCCTTTAGGTCAACCACTAGTACTACCTGTGTAACAGGTCGCGAACCAACAGGGGGTAGGGATGTCAAATCCTGAGAATGGGCAACTGGTGGAGATGATCAGAATAATGGTTGCACAGGTTGTGCAACAGAACGTGGCTGAGTTAAGAAACTAGCAACCGGCCCCTCGAGACCTTGAACAGCCACGCTTCACCGATGCCACCCCAACAAGTCAAAATTCAACCAACGACCAATCTGGTTTGTCGGCACCAAAGAACGATGGACAACCTTGGCATTGTCGAGCACATTTTGCTCATGAACGAGAATCTCGCGGGCAAACTAACCCCAAGAAGCGACCAAGTAAACAACCCATGAGGGAGGATAAAGGCAATGGTTGTCAAAGGGATACTCGACCTGCTCAACGATATCCCCAATGTCAATGTGTCGGTTTTAACCCACGTTAAAGGCAGGTTCAGACCTCGCAAGCTCGCAAGATGAGTAATGTGCACCAATCTGGCAATGATTGACGTTCCAGTTTTAACCAATGTCGCGAGCAATGCATTGATGAATATGATAGCACCTATCAACCCAACCATCATAACTCAACTTCGTGCACCATTGCGCACGATGGAAGAGGCTCACAAGCAATAGATCTCCGAATTCATCTGCTCAAGGTAAGGTTGAATAGGGCCAGCCAGAGTAATCCCCATAATGAAGACTTAGATCGGGTGGAAAAAATGTTGGATGTGTTAGGAAACGGTCCATGTACGCAGCGGAAAACAAAAACATAATAACACAAGGATCGTTCCCATTGAGCCAAGATCAAAGGTACAATTTTACAGTTTATGTTAAAATAGAAATCTGCAGAAATTAATCATGAGTTTAGAAAAACATACGTACGTTTGGAGGCTCCTCCAAATTTGTCAATGAACATTTTTGCTACCGATCCAAGTGTAGGATCGAACCCATGTAGTCCACACGAAGACAATCACAAAGAACTAATGAGGGATTTACTAGATCCTCCTTAGCTTTAAAATTAAAGAAGAAAATCAAATGAATTGATTTTGGGCAAAATGCAATACTGTCGTGGGAGTGTTTTTGTGGCTGGAGGCTTTCTTTCTTTTCAATAAAATGACATAATGAAAAACCTCACTAATTTACAATTAACACATTTCTTTTATAGTAATGTCTAATTGCCCTACTTCCTTATGGAATAGGCTTGGGCTCCAACCCAAACACCCCATGTTACCAAACACTCTCAATTAGATATTTTATTTTTATTTCATCATTATCTCAATTAAAATCAATTAGTATATATTTAATATATATATATATATATTAACATTTAACAATAATGATGATTTAATTAAATATATGCGAACACATATTTAAACGTAATTTCACTTATTTAACTTTTCTAATAAATTAAATAAAGGCTACTACCTCAACAAATTTAATTGCACTGTGAAATTACCAAAATACTCTTTCGCCTAAAAAGACAAAAACGCCCATTCTTTCTTCCTGAGTCTTAAATTATCTTCTATGTGTGTGACCCATAGACTCCTTATCATACCGGCAGTGTATAGTATCGCGATTAACACCAATTAATTGTCTCACTAATACGCAGACCAAGATTGGCCCCTAGCAAGGCATCATGGCCACCCGATAGATTTGGATTCAGCAAAGTAGTTACCTGTCAACGATATGGTTACCGTACAATTCGATCCTTTCATCATACGTTATCTCGACGAGACGAAGACATAGAAATAATGTCAACCTTCGGTTACTCTCGATATTATGTATTCAGTGTCTAGACCAATGACCTGTATTATAACTGTGGCCACAGCTTTAGTGTCATTGCCATATAGTAAATTGCGCCGTGAGATAACTTCTCCCGTACCCAGGAGTGATGAATCCTCTGTCAATCCACCATAGTCTTGATACACTCCTTGATGCAGCCAATCACCACCGTATTGACAACTCGAATAGAAACTGCGTTAGGCTAATGTCAAACTGCACCAATCGGTGCACAAGGCACTTCGGTGATCTCAAGTCTAAGGATCACATGCACCACCATTCGTTAGAGGATTTGTTCCATAGACACTAGGGTTACCATCCATATGGAATCCTCTGGTGGGTCAGTCTAGTAAACTTGCTGCGGTGTATCCACCTGCAGCAAGCACCCATGTGTTGCACTAGGTTACCAAACAACTTTGACAAGTGAGATCGGTTATTGCCTTTCGACATGGTCGTTCAACACTATGATAGCCTTATCGTATTATCTGTGCCCTTACTTCTGCAATAATACCTCAGGGGCATGGACGCTTTCTAGAATGGCCACCATATGTGCTCATAGGGTTCTCACTATCATGATTTGAAACACTTGATACCCTCGTCATGGTTCTACCATTCTAAGGACATATATCAATACATATTGCAATAATAATGATTTACGCGATATAGTATAAAATGTCTTTTATTGATTAATGAACATTATTACAAAAGTCAATTCCACAATAATTGATTGGCTCTAGGGCACCTACTCTAACAGGATGATCTAAGATCCCACCATAACAATGCGGTGGAAGAAATAGTGAGCTCTCCATTCACGGAGGAAGTTAACCAGGCCCCACTTTCCTAGGGATTTAGGGCGCCAAAGAGCAAGTTTGATGGGAAAAGGGATCTTAGAGACCACCTTGAGTCTTTCAATGACCTGATGGAGTTACACTAGGTCTGCAACTTGGCAAAGTGTTACTGCTTTGCGATTACATTGGTAGGGGATGCCAAGAGGTAGTACAAAAGACTCAAGGCGAACTCGATTAAGTCTTGGCAGTAACTCTTCTCTCTGAACCTACAACAATTCTAAGCGAGAGACAATTTGCAATGCGGCTTAGCTATTTGAATAATATTCGTCAAGAAAGAGACGAAACATTGACCTCATATTTAATGAAGTTCCAGAATGAGCAGGCAAATGTTGCGGATGCATCTGAAGAGTCAATTCGGAATTTGCTAATTGCAAGTATAAGGCCGCAAATAGAGTTGTGGAAAGAACTCCAAAGCGAAGATCATGTGATCTTGGCCAAGTTATATCAAATGCCTGCCAAACATCAGCGGGTAAAAAGCTCGCTAGAGACCTTCCCCAGAAGCTCGCCAAGAAGAGCCCCTAACAGGCGACAAGATTGCTTAGCAGATAAATGGAGGGGCCAAGACCCCAATGACAAGGACCGAAATAGGTTCCAAAAGAGGCAGAAAACAGAAATTCATTGGGAAAGGCAACCTTTCTCGCAATATGCAAAGTACAACCCCCTCACTGAAGACATAGCTCATATATATGAAGTCTCCCATGAAGCTAAGAGGCTGCTTGTGCCAAAAAGGATGAGGGAGCTATGGATAGAAGAGATTGTCAGAAATATTGCTGACTAGGACATTGAGCACAACAACAACAATGAGTGCTAGGCTCTAAAAGATGTCATCGAAGATCTGATACGAAGGGGCCACTTGAAAGAATTTGTCAAGGAAGTGCCAGCTCGTGAAAATATAGGCGAGCAAAATAATCAGATCCAACAAGCCTCGACCAATAATGAAGTTCTCGTGGGCATGATCTATGAGGGTCTCGACATTGCAGAGAGCTCAAGGCACTATCGCGAGCAATATGCACAAGAGCTCAAGGCACTATCGCGAGCAATATGCACAAGAGACCAGGACATACTCGGTCCCTCGAGTAATGAGTTGTGAACAAAAGCTACCAAAGCAACCTAGGCAAGAAAGCGAGGTGATAGATTCACTGTGGAAGAATGTGAAGAATCTGCCCGCCACAATCATGATGCGATCATAATCACAACAAGGATCGATGATGCGTGTTTCCTACAACATGCAATATGTAGCAAGTATACTAATCGCACAAGTAATATAATGATGAGTGAGTATCGTTCCCACAAGGATTGTTGCTAAGCACTAAGTTTCCTAACGTTCTGAAGTTGAAGCAACCGAATTCTTTTTGGATTAAAATGAGCAAATTAAACTATGATTAAAACAAAGTTTTACTAAAATAAACTTAAACTATGAAAGCAAGATTTAAACGGGATAAAATCAATTCAAACAAACAGGTAGGGTTTTGACTTCATTCGGACTTTATGGGTTAAACCTTAAAAATCACACTAAAATCATAGTCACATACATTGATTGTAAATAGAACTCTCTACAGTGTCAAACATACCTTCTTAGGCTATGTTTTCCTACTCTTTCCTATTAACCTTCCGCACCCAACAATTTGAAAGTTAATAATTCTAAGCTCATTAAGCACAAGAGTCCTAAAATGATTTCATTGATTCTTGAATCTATCTCTAGCATCCAATACTACAATGGTGATTACCTAAGAAGCCCAACATGATTCATTTCTCAATCTCATCATGTTCATCACATAAAACCAGTAAATGCAGAATAAACACACAATCATATGAAAAGAAAATAATCAATAACTTAACCCATTAAAATCCGAACTACAATCAAAACCCTAACCCAAAATGGGTTAGTTCATGGCTAAATCAACAACACAAATGAAAGAAACTAAAATATTAAAGTTCAACATAATGAAAATAAAAGAAAAGATAAGAAATCTCCCCAAATGATGAATCCCCTGGTTCGAAATCGAATCTTAACCCTTGATCAACCTCAAAACTCAAAAACTAAAGAAATGTAAAAAGCTGTTCTAACCCTATTCGAAGACTCCCCACAAAAAGGCTAAGTGTTTTCATTTATACCTCGCCCCAAATTCCTCATAAAAACACGCAGAAGTTAAACTGTGCATTTTACAAAACTGGAAATTACAATTGTCGCCACGGCGAAGAAAGAAGCAGACTTGGTGCTTGACTGGCGCACTTCGTCGCACGAAGCTTCCTGACAATTTCTAAATTTACAGAATTGCCCCTTTGCTTGCATCTTCGCTTGATTCTTCGATCTTCAGAGCTCTCCCTTGGGAACAAGCTTCATAGTGCTTCACCCCGCCTTAACTCTCCCAACTTCTAAGATCCGCTACTTTCGAGTCCACTTTCCAATTCCTGTCTTTATTAGTTCAAAATGTCCATTTTAACTGAAACATGAAATGTAAAGAATTAAGCAACAATTCAGGTCAAAATGAACTAGAAAGTACCTGAAATCCGACTAAAAAGTCTAATAAAAATGGTATAATCCACGAATTATCAAATACCCCTAAACTAAAGATATGCTAGTCCTCGAGCATAAGGTACAATCTCACAGACACAAAAACAACAAATAAACAAATTATGAAACACACAACAAAACTGAAAAATGAATGAACACAAACAAGACTCAACTCCACATGCGAATTGCCTAGAAATTGCACAAGTCTCAAAAGTTGTTGAAAAATTATTATCAGAAAATGTTCAACACTCCAAGAAGTTATAAGCTACATCGACTGTCTTCCTCTATCGGTCCACCGAGTAGGTGATCCCCACTTCAATCCACATTCCAACTTCCCGGATTATTTTATGTAGAAATGTAAAGTTTATTGAATGGTGGCAGACTTCATAAGCCTAAATATCGAACTACTCTCCATTAATGAGGACTAGACAAAGATGAGAATCAAAAGGTCTTTAAAAGCTTGTAACGTTAGGCTCGGGTAGGGGGTTCCAAGAAAACGATAGGAATAACAAAGTAAGAGAACTCGGTTTTCCTCATGCAAACACTCAAGTCAAATCGAACTCCACTTCTTTTCAACCATCAATCAATGTGTCCACTAATTACACCCCTCAAACTTGTGTCTTTCTTATTTCTGATACCATAAATGCACGGGTCGAAGGTGTACGTGGCATTGTTAAAAAGTCGCCAAGTACTGCTAGGCAGTTTTTAAGGCAGGTACTGGTTTCCAGCCGAGATACCCTTCAACTTGGCAAAAGAATTTTTTTTTTTTTTTTTTTAAAAGAAAATAATTTATACAATCGAGACACATCCATTGAACTGAGGTGAACTACCTCTTTAATTTTATTTTTTATTTTTTATTTATTTATTTATTTTGTTTTTTTACTGCCCTTCTCACAACTCCTAAACTATTCTTTTGGCTTATTCGTACAACTCTTTCTATTCCTTGTGTTTGCATTAGGACCTAATTCTCCTAAGGGTACGATAAAGTGTTTAGGGTATAAGGATTGGACAATTTTGTTGTTTTCCAAGAAAAATAAAGCAATAAAATTCATACGGCTCAAATGGGTGACTAGGGACAATTTCATTCATGGGTCGGCTAGAAAGGCTCAAACGTTAAAAAAGAATGCCTAAATCATTTCCTCAACCATGTCTAATCCTAGAATTTCGCCTCAAGCACTTCTCTACTAGGTTCTAGAGTCCACCAACATTATCAAACTTCACCTAATCACATAAAATGAATCTAAGCATCCCGAAATAAATGAAAATTGTGGCTGAACCACTCAACAAACCTCAATCAAAATCCAGTCAATAACATAAACTTGAAGCAATGCCTCACATTTCTCAACAATAAAATTGCAACAAGCCTATTCTCATAATTGATTTATACAATTCATCATCGGCAAAAACAATCAAACTAAAGAAAAAAAACAAAAAAAACAACTTTTTTTTTTTTTTTCGTTTAAGGTGTACATGGCGTTGTTATACCAGAGGTTGCCAAGTATTGCTAGGCAGTTTTTAAGGCGGGTTCTGGTTTCTAGCCGGTATACCCTTAAACTAGGCTTTATTTCTATTTCCTACCCCCAAACTAAATATGACATTGTCCCCAATGTTCCATTACGCATAAATCAGGAATAGAAAATCAAAAATAACAAAGGTACGAGAAAGCTCCCTGGTCAATCCGTGAAGTGTCGCTCCACAATGCACACCCGGTCTCGGACTTTTCATCACCCATAATCTATCAAAACAATTGAAATTGTGGTGTCCCTTGTGTTAGCAAAAATTCACAAACTAACTTGAAAATATTACAACCTAATCTCATCTTTGTAACAACTACAAATTAAAAGAAAACAACTAAAACAACTACACCATCCAAAACCAAAAATACAGACTGAGTTTAATGTTTCAAATGAAAAACCAATTCAACTAAAACAAAATAAAATAAAGAAAAACAAAAACAGGTGCTATGGTGCTCATTCTTCGCCTCCCTCGTCTTCCTCTTCTTCCTCTTCTTCCGCTTCTGATCTGGAGCCCATCCACTCATCTGAATCCCAGTCGGCCCATTGGAATCTTGAAGTGTCAATGTTGAGCTCGCTAAAGCTACCCTTCTGCATCTCATACATCATGTGGGTCTGCTCAACCAACCAATCCTGACGATTTGCCACTTGTTTCATCATACCCATCATTTGCTGCATCATCTCTTTCTAAGTAGCTGTGGAGCTGGAGGATGTGGTAGGGCCTTGTGTGGTTCTCTGTCGTTTTGTCCCTGCTCTTGGTTGCTCAACTGCTGGACGTTCAAGATGCCTTTGATAATAACTGGCCGAGAGTCAGCATGTAAACATTGCTCATCATCAGACACCTCGACTCCAGCTTGAATGCACAAAGCTGTAATGAGATGTGGGAAAGCATAACTTGTTCGCCCTGGTTTTGAGGCATGCTGAATACTATTCCAGATAATATCTCCCACATCAATACTCTTTCCTGTGGCAATAGAGTAAAGCAATACTGCCTTCTCTTTAGTTACGTGCTATAGTGCGTTTGGCATGATCTTCGCACTAACAAAATACGCCACAATGAGCTTATCGGTGTCAAATCAGTTCCCTTGAGGGTTTTCTTTTGTTTCTTCGACACCGCCCAAGTTGCACCCGGTTTTGCAATGACGGGGAGAATGATATTATCATCATAACTTGATGTCTTAAACCTTGCGTAATCATCTCCAAAAATCCTGGGCAGTTTATAAAACTCATTGATCTCCTTTTCTGAAAACAACACATCAACCCCTCTCACAAATACCGTACCCTCTTTACAATCCGGGAGATTGGCATAAAACTCCCTCACTAGCGGCTCTACAGCCGGTTGTGCAGGAGCACTCATAAACACTTCCCACTTTCTCCCTCGACTCCAGTCCAGGGCCTGACTCGCGGTCAACCCACGCTCAGGAACAAAACCCTTATCCTTTCTTTTGATAGCCCCTTTATATCTTTTCTGGGCCTCATCACTCACAAAGCGGTCATCCACTTTTTTTCCTTTTCCCTTGCCCTTATATTGATGCTTGGCTTTGATCGGCATTTTCTCCAAAATTTAAGTGCACTCAACCAACAATTCAAACCTAAGTGTTCTACACAATCAATTCAATCCTGCAAAAATAACAACACTTCCAAAAATTTGCACTTCAACCCCCAAACTACAATTTTTTTAAATTCAACCAAACACTTCAAAACTCAAAACCCACACTCCTCCAAGTCACACAACATCCAAACAATCCTTCCTCTAATAAAATTAAAACTCACAATCACCCAAATGCCACAACTCAAACACAACCAATTTTTTTAGATCTACAATTCAAAACTTGAAATTGTGCGATAAAAAGCTTTGGGTACTTGAGAACTTACCAAAATGAAGGAGTATTCGCCCCTAATTGAACCAGAAACAGCCCAAATTGAAAAGCCCCAAATTCTTGATCCAAAAATTTTTGTGAAATTTTCGCGAAAATTGTTGTTGAAATGAGTTGATTTGGTGTTTATGAGGGTTAAGGAGCAAGAAATTTGGTTGGGTAAACACTGGGAAGGCAAAGGATTGAAGTTTGAAATTTTTTCTCTCAAATAGATATGAAGAGTCGTGTGAAGAATGAAAAAGAAAGTGGGTATTTATAGAAAACCACCGTCGCAGCGGCGAAGAACAAGCTTCGACGGGGTGAAGTTCATCTTTCAAGAACCCTAAAAAAAAACCCAGGTTTCACCGCGGCGAAGAGAAATTCTTCGACGGGGCGAAAACCTCCAGAGGCTACACGTTTTTATTCAAGCTTATTCGCCCTTGGCCAACCAAGCACATTCCCGCCGCGGTGAAATTCCTTAGTCAAATTTAATCCCACCTTCTTCGCCGCGGCGAGAACTTCCAGGAGCTGACATTTTTGTTTTCGGTTGCTTCGCCGCGGTGAAGAAAGCTTATTCGCTCCAGTGAAGTCTGGAGCATTTTCTGTCCTTTCCTTTTCTGAAAACTTCACCTCAAACACCCAAAAACACACCAATAAAAAATCATTCAAAATCATAAAGAATTCAAACAAATTCAAACACAACAAAATGAAAAACAAATAATTAAAAACACTTGGGTTGCCTCCCAAGAAGCGCTTGTTTATAGTTGATAGCTTGACTCTCTCAATCCGTCAAGTTGGGATGTCAAGTCGGATTGGGACAGATTTGTAACTCAGCATCCCATCTATGTAGGGCTTCAATCTCTGTCCATTGACCGAAGGTGCCTTTTTTCTTCATGTGACGCTTCCACTGCTCCGGATGCATGAATTCTTGTAATCGTGAATGGTCCGGACCATCTAGACTTAAGTTTTTCGGGGAACAGCCTAAGTCTAGAGTTGAACAACAGCACTTTTTGCCCCACTTCAAAATCCTTCTTCCTGATATGTTTGTCATGCCACCTTTTTGTCTTCTCCTTGTAAATTCGAGCATTTTCATATGCTTCGAGATGGAACTCATCGAGTTCCTTCAAAGTCAACATCCTTTCCTCCCCAGCAGCTCTTAAATCCATATTTAACTGCTTGACTGCTCAGTATGCTTTATGCTCGAGTTCCACCGGTAAGTGACATGCTTTCCCATAAACCATTCTAAATAGGGACATACCAATCAGATTCTTGAATGCAGTTTTGTAGGCCCATAACGCATCATCCAGCTTTCGTGACCAATCTTTCCTAGATGCATTAACTGTCTTTTCTAAAATTCCTTTAAGTTCTCTGTTAGACAGTTCTACTTGCCCGCTCGTTTGTGGATGGTAAGGTGTTGCAACCCTATGTGTCACTCCATACTTACTCAACAGCGCATCCAATTGCCTATTGCAAAAATGGGATCCTCCATCACTAATGATTACCCGTGGTACCCCAAACCTTGAGAAAATATTCTTTCTCACAAACTGAATCACTACCCTAGCATCATTAGTCAGCAATGCAACTGCTTTAACCCACTTCGACACGTAATCCACCGCTACCAAGATATATGTATTCCCAAAAGAGTTTGGGAAGGGACCCATGAAATCAATCCCTCACACATCAAAAAGCTCAACCACCAGGATGTTGTTCAATAGCATCTCATCTCTTTTTGAAATATTACCCACCCGTTGACATTGGTCACACTCTTGAATCATCAGGAAGGAATCCTTGAAGAGGGTTGGCCAATAAAACCCCGATTGTAAAACCTTGGCTGCTGTCCTAGCTCCTCCAAAATGGCCACCTACTTCCCTCTCATGACAATGTTGCAAAATGCTTTTCATCTCCTCCTCCAGGACACATCTCCGTATCACTTGGTCAGTACAGTGTCTGTATAGAAATGGCTCTTCCCAAAAGTAGTATTTCAAATCTGAGAAACATTTTCTCTTTTGTTGGAACGTCATACCACTTGGGAGCACCCTTGATGACAAATAATTTGCAAAATCCGCATACCATGGTGCTTCATCCACTTTCATCAACTTCTCATCCGGAAAGGTTTCTCTAATGGGGATTTCCTCCACATTTCCTTGAAGTGGTCTCTCAATTCTCGATAGGTGATCTGCCACCACATTCTCTGACCCCTTCTTATCGCGAATTTCCAACTCAAACTCCTCAAGCAATAGGATCCATCTTATGAGCCGAGGTTTCGCTTCTTGCTTTGCCAATAGGTGCCTAAGTGCTGAATGGTCCGTGTAGACGATCACCTTTGCAACTAACAAATACGAACGAAACTTGTCAAAAGCAAAAACTACAGCCAACAATTCTTTTTCAGTGGTGGTGTAATTCAATTGTGCATCAGTGAGTGTTTTGCTAGCATATTGATTTACATGCAACATTTTGTTCTTCCGCTGTCCTAACACTACCCCTAAGGCAAAATCACTAGCATCACACATTAATTCAAATGGCAAACCCTCCCCAATCGGGAACTGCAATAATAGGTGCAAATACTAATAATTTTTTAAGGGTTAGAAAGGCATGCATGCATTCATCATTAAAATCAAACAAAACATCTTTATTCAACAAATTGCACAAGGGTTTAGAAATCTTAGAAAAATCCTTGATGAAGCGTCTGTAAAACCCTGCATGCCCCAAGAAACTTCGAACCGCTTTGGCATTTAATGGTGGTGGCAGCTTTTCAATCACTTCTGTCTTTGCTCGGTCAACTTCTATCCTGTCCTTTGAAATCTTATGCCCAGGCACTATTCCCTCTTGGACCATGAAGTGACACTTCTCCCGATTGAGTACCAAGTTCGTCTACTTACATCGCTGCAAAACAAAAGAAAGATTAGTTAGACAACTATCAAAAGACGAACCAAAAACTGAGAAGTCATCCATGAAGACTTCTATGAACCGTTCCACCGTGTCACCAAAGATCGACATCATGCATCTCGAATGTTGTTGGTGCATTGCATAACCCAAAAAGGCATCCATTCTAAGCAAAGGTGCCATAGGGGCAAGTAAATATCATTTTCTCTTGATCCTCAGGAGCGATGGCAATCTGGTTGTATCCTAAATACCCATCCAAGAAACAGTAATAGGCATGTCCTACCAACCTCTCTAACATCTGATCAATGAAAGGTAGTGGAAAATGATCCTTCCTTGTCGCCTCATTCAATTTTCGGTAATCAATGCATACTCTCTACCCTGTCACCGTCCTAGTTGGTATCAATTCATTACTCTCATTGCTTACTATCGTGATACCTCCCTTCTTCGGGACCACTTGTACTGGGCTCACCCATGGACTGTCGGAAATAGGATAGATAATCCCCGCATCTAAGAGTTTGACCACCTCCTTTCTCACCACTTCCTTCATCGAAGGATTCAATCTTTGTTGTGGTTGCACCCTAGGCTTAATATCATCCTCCATGAGTATCTTATGCATGCAAAATGATGGCGAGAAGCCTCTAATGTCCAAAATCATCCATCCAATTGCTAGTCTATGTTCCCTCAACACTCTAATCAATTGCTCTTCCTCCAATTTACTTAATCCTGAACTAATGATCACTGGGAAGGTTTCTGAGTCCCCAAGATATACATATTTAAGGTGGGAAGGTAAAGGTTTCAACTTAACTTTTGGAGGTTCTTCATTTTTTTCCTTTTCCTTCTCTTTTTCAAAATCGAACTCCTCAAATTCTATATCCTAACTCTCATCAATCGGTTGAAGTGCTTCTGACAACCTAGCACATTCATTACTTGCCGAATCATCTACCTCTACTATTTTAGATTTGGTTATACATGCTTCTAGAGGTAATTGTGGGTTGTTCTCTTTTAAAGTTTCCTCAACCAATTTGTCTACTACATCGACACTAAAACATGAATTCGTTTCGGATGGAAACTTCATCGCCTCAAAGACATTGAAAGTTACTGTTTCATCTTGAACTCTCAACAGTAACTTCCCTTCCTGCACATCGATAAGTGCTCTCCCCGTGGCCAAGAATGGTCGGCCCAAAATCAGAGGAATTTCCTTATCCTCTTCCATGTCCAACACCACAAAATCTGACGGAAAGATTATCTTGCCCACCTTCACCAACATATCTTCTACTATCCCCCTCAGGTGTTTTATGGACCTATTCGCTAGTTGCAACGACATGGTCGTTAGCTTTACTTCACCAATTCCCAATCTTCTGAAAACAGAAAAGGGCATCAAATTAATACTAGCTCCTAAATCACACAAAACACGATCAAAAGTAATATCTTCTATAATGCAAGGAATAGTGAAACTCCCTAGATCTTTGAGCTTCGGGGGTAACTTCTTCTGGAGAATGGCGCTGCACTCCTCCATAAGCATTACCGTTTCCTCATCTTCTAACTTCCTTTTGTTCGATAGGATTTCCTTAAGGAACTTCGCATAGCTCGGCATCTGCAATGCATCGCAAAAGGAATGTTAATATGCAATTTTTTAAAAATTTCAATAAACTTTAAAAACCGCTTATCCTATTTTTCTTCTTCAGTCTCTGAGGAAAAGGCACGGGTGGAGTGTGATGTGCCAATTCTGGTGGTATCTCGGGGAATGGCAATTTCTCCTTCTTCTTTTGCCTTTCCTCCTTCTTCTTGTTCTCTTCCTCTAAATCGCTTGGTTTCACCTCAACAATGATCTCTTCATCCACTTCCTCTTCAGAATCTTCCTTTTTTGCTTGCTCAACTTCTTCCAAAACTGTCCCACTCCTCAAAATTATGGCATTTGCTTGCTCACGTGGGTTAGTCACCGTGTTGCTTGGTAAAGACCCCTATGGTCTATCATTTAGCTTCTCGGCCAATTGGCCCATTTGTACCTCAAGATTTCGAATGGATGCCCCTTGATTTCTAAAATTTGTCCTCATCTCATTCATAAACCCCGTGGTTTCCTGCATAAATTTTCCAAACATATCCTCCAACTTTGTCACTCTTGGATCTCCCGGTTGATTATTCACCCCTGGTTGGTTGTTTGGCAATGTCCTTTGGTTCCATTGATTATTTTGCTGGTTCTGATTGCCTCAAGCCAGATTTGGATGATTTCTCCACCCCAGGTTGTATGTGTTGGAGTATGGGTTGTTTGGTTGCCTCTGATTTCCTGCCAAGTAGTTCACTTGCTCCGATGATGAAGATGACGAAGCAAATGTGTTCCCCACTTGACACTCACTGGTCACATGGTTTCCTGCACAAAAATCACAAGTTAGTTGAGGTACTTGTACAGAGTTTACCTGCATAGTTCCCAACTGTTTCTGAAGTGTCGTGAGTTGGGCTGAGATGGTTGTGAAGGCATCAAGTTCATGAAGACCCGCAGATTTTCTTGGTATTGCTCTCTTATTTGGTCTTTGATAGTTATTGCTTGCCAATACCTCAAGCAACTCAAAAGCCTCCTCTGGTGTCTTGTTCTGCAAAGCTCCTCCTGATGCTGCATCCATCATGGTTTGCACGTTACCCATCAGCCCATTGTAGAAAGTTTGGACTTGAAGCCAAACTCGCAACCCATGGTGTGGACATTTCCTCATTAACTCCTTGTACCTCTCCCAAGCCTTATATAATGACTCGGACTCATCTTGTAGAAATGATGTGATGTCATTTCTGAGTTTTGCCGATTTAGTTGGAGGGAAGAACTTGGTAAGGAACTTCTGTGCTAGATCATTCCAAGTTGTGATAGTTCCTAGTGGTAGTGCCATTAACCACCCCTTTGCTTTATCCCCCAATGAGAATGGAAATAACCTCAATCTAATGGCGTCATCTGATACTCCGTTCGATTTGAAGGTGTCACAAATTTCCAAGAAATTTGCAATATGCTGATTCGGATCTTCCTTCAAATCACCATTAAAACCTTACCGACTGCTGGATCATCTGAATGATTGTCGACTTAATCTCAAAGTTGTTGGCTTGCACCATAGGCCTCGTAATACTTGACCCACTGCCATTAACCGTGGGAACTGAGAATTCCCTCAGTGTCCTGTTCTCTGCTTCTGCCATTTCAACAACTATCTCTTCTGTTTCAACCACTAAATCCTCTCTTTCTTTTCTTTTCTCTGTTAAGTCTCCCTGGCGCTTCTCTCAATCTCAAGATCAACAGGAACCACTGGCTGATGTCTCGCTCTTCGCATAAACAGCACAGAATCAACAAAAGAAAGTGAGATCTCAAACTAACTGAAAAATTAAAACAAAAATTAAAACTTCAATCTAGCTAACTATAGAAAAACTCAATGTTAACTTAAAACTCAATCCCCGGCAACGGCGCCAAAAACTTGATGTGTGTTTCCTACAACATGCAATATGTAGCAAGTATACTAATCGCACAAGTAATATAATGATGAGTGAGTATCGTTCCCACAAGGATTGTTGCTAAGCACTAAGTTTCCTAACGTTCTCAAGTTGAAGCAACCGAATTCTTTTTGGATTAAATGGAGCAAATTAAACTATGATTAAAACAAAGTTTTACTAAAATAAACTTAAACTATGAAAGCAAGATTTAAACGGCATAAAATCAATTCAAACAAACAGGTAGGGTTTTGACTTCATTCGGACTTTATGGGTTAAACCTTAAAAATTACACTAAAATCATAGTTACATACATTGATTGTAAATCGAACTCTCTATAGTGTCAAACATACCTTCTCAGGCTATGTTTTCCTACTCTTTCCTATTAACCTTCCGCACCCAACAATTTGAAAGTTAATAATTCTAAGCTCATTAAGCACAAGAGTCCTAAAATGATTTCATTGATTCTTGAATCTATCTCTTGCATCCAATACTACAATGGTGATTACCCAAGAAGCCTAACATGATTCATTTCTCAATCTCATCATGTTCATCACATAAAACCAGTAAATGCATAATAAACACACAATCAAAGCACAATCATATGAAAAGAAAATAATCAATAACTTAACCCATTAAAATCCGAACTACAATCAAAACCCTAACCCAAAATGGGTTAGTTCATGGCTAAATCAACAACACAAATGAAAGACACTAAAATATTAAAGTTCAACATAATGAAAATAAAAGAAAAGATAAGAAATCTCCCCAAATGATAAATCATCTGGTTCGAAATTGAATCTTAACCCTTGATCAACCTCAAAACTCAAAAACTAAAGAAATGTAAAAAGCTGCTGTAACCCTATTCAAAGACTCCCCATAAAAAGGCTAAGTGTTTTCATTAGGGGTGAGCGGTTCCGGGTACCCTGCATTTTTCGTGGGAACCGGAACCGTATAGTGGTTCCCAAAAAAAGGAACCGGAACCGGAACCGAAACCGAAACCGCACAGTGCAGGTTCTTCAATTCAAGGAACCGGAACCTAAAATGCAGGTTCTGGTTCCTTTCCAGGGTACCCTGAAAAAAATCAATTACCCCCCTATTAGTTTAAAAAATAACAAAAACACCTTATAAGTTTACAACTACACCCCTAACAAATTTTCATTATTCATTCATTTGTGTCCAATGTAACTCATAACCTGTAATCTCTAAGCAACACTTGAATTCAATCAATTCATCACAATTCACATAAAATTCGTCAATCAAAACCAAAACACAAACAATTATTCATCACAATTCACATAAAATAACTTCACCAAAATCATTTAGGGTTAAATTTATTAATTTAATGTTATAATTGTCAATTGGGTATTTATAATATACCAAATATAATTTAGTAAATTTAATATTAGAAACTAGTAATGTTATAATTAAATAAGTGATCATACTACAATGTAAATTGTAATGTTATAATTAATTAAGTGATCATACTACAATGTAAATTGTAATGTTATAATTAATTAAGTAATATACTATTTAATTATAATGTAATATTATAATTAATTAAATTGTTAATCATTTAATTAAGTATTGTAATATTGTTTATAATAGAATGTTATAATTAATTAAATAATCATACCATAAATTTATAATATAATGTTATAATTAATAAAATTATAATAATTTGATTTAGTATTTTGTAAATTAGTAAATTATTAATGTTTATAATATAATGTCATAATCAATTAAGTAATCATTTAATTATGTAATGTTATATTAATTATACGATCATACTATAATAGTATAATGTAATGTTATAATGAATTAAGTAATCATACTATAAATCTATAATTTAATATTATAATTAATTAAATTTCAAATCATTTGATTAATATACTAATGTTTATAATAGAATGTTATAATTAATTAAGTAATCATATTATAAATATATAAGGTAATGTTATAATTAATTAAATTTTTAATCGTTTAATTAAGTAATGTAATAATATAGTAAATTAGTAAATTACTAATGTTTATAATGTAATATTATAAATTCATAACTAATTATGTAATTATGTAATCATTTAACTATATAATGCTATAAGTAAGTAAGTGATCATAATATATAATGTAATATAATAATATTATAATTTAATTGAGTAATTATTTAACTATAATGTAATGCTTAATTAATGTTTATAATGAAATATTTATAAGGTAATGTTATAATTAATTAAATTTCTTATCATTTAATTAAGTATTATGCTAATGTTTATGTAGTAAATTAGTAATTACTAATATTTATAATATAATGACATAATCAATTAAGTAATTATTTAATTATGTAATGTTATAATTAATTATATAATCATACTATAATGTAATGTTATAGTGAATTAACTATTAAGTAATCATACTATAAATTTTTAATGTAATATTATAATTAATTAAATTTTTAATCATTTAATTAAGTTTGTACTAATGTTTATAATAAAATATTATAATTGATTAAGTAATTATACTATAAATCTATAACGTAATGCTATAATTAATTAAATTTCTAATTATAAATCAATTAATTAACTATTTAATTATGTTATAACTTATAAGTCAATTAATTAAGTAGTAATCAATTAATGTAATGCTATAATTAATTATACTATAAATCAATTAAGTAATGTTATAAAATTATAATTAATTAAGAAATCATTTAACTATAATGTAATGTTATAATTGATTAAGTATGATATTTAACTAGTAATTAAATTTATTAATGTTTATCAATTTATCATATATAATTAATTAATTACTAATTTATTATAGATATACTTAGAACTTGATAATTGAAGTAAATAACTAAATATATTATTACTCAATCCAATATACTATTTTATTCAAAAAATAATTCTTTTTTAATAACATTAAAAATGTAAAACACTTTTAATTGGATCATAATTCCAATTATTCACTTAATTGATCAAAACTTTAATATTAATGTATTATAATATATTAAAGCTTTTAATATGGTGTAATTTATATGTAATAAGTATAATTGTATTCGTATATTTATTTAATTAGGTTATTCTAAAAATTTAACTTTTTCTATTTTAAATTTTTTTATATGTAAAATAATAGGAACTCCCCCATTATTTACATTTCACAAATATTTCATTATAGTCCAAGTTCCAAAATAGGTTCTAAACAAAGTTCCCAAAACAGGTTCCAAAGCAGGTTCCAAAACAGGTTCCAAAACAGGTTCCAAACCGGGTACCCCCTACAGGTTCCAAACAAGGTACCCTTTTTACAGGTTCCGGTTCCGATTTCGGTTCCTCCACATGCAAGAACCGGAACCTGAATCAGACATATGTGTTCCAAAAAATTGGAACCGAACCTCCTACTCGCACAGGTAGGCCTCGGGTAGGTTCCGCTTCGGCCCGGCCTTCCTACCCGCTACCCGTGCTCACCCCTAGACTTTTCATTTATACCTCGCCCCAAATTCCTCAGAAAAACACGCAGAAGTAAAACTGTGCGTTTTACAAAAGGAAATTACAACTGTCGCAGCGGCGAAGGTTGTTCTTCGCCGCGGCGAAACTTCCTGACAATTTCTGAATTTACAAAATTGCCCCTTTGCTTGTATCTTCTCTTGATTCTTCGATCTTTAGTGCTCTCCCTTGGGAACAAGCTTCATAGTGCTTCACCTTGCTTCAGAACTCTTCCAACTTCTGAGATCCGCTTACTTCCGAGTCTAGAATTTTCAATTCTGTCTTTATTAGCTCAAAATGTTCATTTTAACCTGAAACATGGAATGTAAAGAATTAAGCAACAATTCAGGTCAAAATGAACTAGAAAGTACCTGAAATCCGACTAAAAAGTCTAATAAAAACGGTATAATCCACGGATTATCAATCAACAATGCTCAAGTACTCAGGGTAATGGTCGATAATGGCAATACAACAAACATAATTTTCTTGGGAGCTTTTCGAGAAATGAGGTTCATAAAGTGAGACTTAAAGGCGTGTCCATCGCCGCTATATGGATTCATCAAGGATAGCCTGGTCCCCAAAGGAACAATCGATTTGCCCGTGACTATAAGGGTAGAACCCAAGATCAAGATAGTGATGGCAAAATTCTTAGTGGTGGATTGCCCGACCACTTATAATGTTATTGTTGGGCAACCGATCCTTGATGATCTGAGTGCAGTCACCTCGGTACGTTATCAAGAAATGAGGTTCCCAACTCCAGGCGGGGTCGCAATAATCAGGAGTTGTAGGAAAGAATCTCGGAATGCTACAACCGGGCCATTCATGCTGCACTAAAATGGCCGCTCCTAAGAACCATGGTCATCGCTGAGTCTGAGCCAAAGCTCGGACCTTTGGAAGACACCATAGATCCTCGCATCCATAAAGAACAGTAGGGCCAACAGAAAAAGTTGTGAGAAGTATCTGTCAGTAAGGAAGACCCAACTCATGTGTTGAAAATCGGCAGCAGTCTAAGCAACGAATTGGCAAACAATCTTGTGGGGTTTTTAAAGAATAACCTCGACGTGTTTGCTTGGGTGCACGTAGACATGGTGGGGATCAGCCATGAGGTAATGTGCCACAAATTAAACGTCGACCCAAGGGCTCGACCAATTAGACATAAAAGAAGATCTATGGATGTTGAGCGCTCCAGAGCGCTCAAGGATGAAGTTGATAAGCTCCTAAACATCAACTTTATTAGGGAAGTAAAGTACCCAGACTGGCTCACAAACCCTATCTTAGTGAAGAAGTTGAATGACAAGTGGCGAACTTGCGTCGACTTCACTAATCTAAACAAGGCTTGTCCCAAAGACAACTTTTTGCTACCTCGGATCGATCGATTAGTAGATGTGACAGCCGGGAACGTACTACCAAGCTTCATAGATGCATATTCGGGATACAACCAAATTCTGATGTATTAGCCTAATGAAGAACATATCTCATTTATTACTAACTAAGGTATTTACTATTACAGGGTAATGTCATTTGGCCTAGAGAACGCTGGAGAGACCTATTAGCGTTTGGTGAACAAAATGTTTGTCGAGCAAATTGGCAAGATAATGGAGGTGTACATCGACGACATGCTCGACAAATCAAAGGTTGTCAAAAGCCATATTGAGTACCTGGGGAAAATATTTGACATCCTCAGAAAATACAGAATGAGACTCAATCTTCTGTAGTGTGCTTTCGGAGTAAGCTTAGGAAAGTTTTTAGGTTTCCTTGTTAATCAGGGAGGTGTCGAAGTCAACCTAGACAAGATTCAAGCTCTCCTAAACATTAAAAGCCTGGCTAGCATAAAGCAGGTTCAGAGCTTGACAAGGTGTGTGGCCGTACTTAGCAAGTTTCTCTCCCGAGCTACAAATAGGTGCCTACCTTTCTTCGAAACCTTGAAGGGAAACAAGGGTTTGAAATGGACAAAGGAGTGCGAGAAAGCATTCCAAGAATTGAATAAGCATTTGGGGCAGCCCCCTTTACTGTCAAAGCCTATCCAAGACTAGCCCCTGCTATTATATTTATCGGTATCTAAGTTCGCGATCAGCATGACTTTGGTATGCAAAGAAGGGGGAGTGCAATGGCCTGTAAATTATGTGAGCAAAAGCTTGCTCGATGCTGAGACAAGATACCTCAAGATAGAGAAGCTCGCATATGCATTGGTCATCTCCGATTAAAATTTGTGGCCCTATTTCCAGGTGCACTCCATACATGTGCTAACAAACTTTCCACTGAGAAAGATAATGCAGAAGCCCAAGGTAACGGGTAGATTGATTCAGTGGACCTTGGAGATGAATCTGCATGACATCAAGTATGTCCTGAGGACAATAATTAAGGGGCAAGCTTTAGCAAACTTTATTTCGGAGTTCTCCTATCAGCCCGAATGAGAGGTAAGCCCACTAGAAGCAAACACCTCAAAAGCAAGCAAACCAGAGAAACTAAAGCTTGACAGTTTACGGTAGTGGACCTTGTACGTAGAAGAGTCTTCAAATGAGAAGGGGGCAAAAACTGGGCTCTTGCTCAAAAGTCCTGAAGGGAACCCGATCCGAGCTGCAGTCAGATTCGAGTTTATTGTCTCAAACAATTATGCAGAGTATGAAGCAATGCTCGTGGGGATCTGCCTCGCCAAAGAAATGGGGCGGAGTTTGTAAAGATCTACAACGACTTCCAGCTTATGGTCCACTAAATTTCCAAGGAATATCAAGCAAAGGAGGATAGAATGGCGTCCTATCTCCGACATGTAAAATCGGAGCTCGAGCAGTTCAAATATTTCACTGTTCTTTAGATCCTAAGAGAGAAGAATTTAGTGGCTAACGCTCTAGCTCGCCTAGCTTCAGCAATGAGTCAAGAAGCGACTGATTCCATTCCTGTCAAATTTCTTCCAAGTCTCAGTATCCTTTATTTATAGGAGTCATTCTTAGTAACAGGGCACAGGTATAGCTGGATGGATGCAATAACCGCTTACCTAAGAGATGAGACAGTGCTCGAGGGTAGGAGTGAAGCCAAGACACTCCGAGCCAAGTCTGCTTGATACACGCTTATCAATGACAAATTATATAAGCATGGGTATAACTCACCGCTCTTGCGGTGTGTTGATCATGAAGACGTGGAATATATCTTGAAAAAGATCCATGAAGGCATTTGTGGGAACCATGCAGGGGGCAAATCTCTAGCATACAAGGTGCTCCGCCAAAGTTATTATTGGCCAAAAATTTTTGATGACACAACGGATTTCATGCACAGATGTGACAAATGCCAAAGATTCGCAGATGTTCTGTGGGCTCCACCTTAGGAATTAACTACTCTAACAAGCCCTTGGCCATTTGCGATCTGGAGAGTCGATTTGATAGGGCCTTTGCCTCAAGAAAAAAAAGGGTGTGAAGTTCATACTAGTCGCACTGGATTACTTTACCAAGTGAGGGAAAGCCAAGCCTTTGGCTACCATCACTTCGAACTAGGGGTGAGCATAGGTAGTGGGTAGAACTGGAACCTGCAGGTAGAACCAAAACCTACCTGGAACCAACACTGTGCAGGTAGGTTCCAGTTCCATTTTATTGGAACTGACTGTGTGCTTCTAGTTTCGGTTCCTAGATGTGGAGGAACGGGAACTAGAATCAAAACCTAGGAAAAGAACCTAAAGTGGGTACCCGGTTTGGAGTTGATCATTTTGAGATAGTGTTAAATCTGCAGCTTCTTTGTTTGCTTTAGTGTTCTCTCATTCTTCTTTTTCTTATTTCAATAATTGTTTGTGTTTTGGTTTTGATTGAGAAATTTTATGTGAATTGTGATGAATTGATTGAATTCAAGTGTTGCCTAGAGATTAGATGATTTATGAGTCACATTGGACACAAGTGAATGAGTAATCAAAAGTTGAAAACTACTAAATGTAGGTTTTCTTAATTTGTTAGGGGTGTATTTGTAAACTTTTAAGGTATTTTTATCATTTTTTAAACTAATAAGGGGTAATTATTGTTTACAGGGTACCCGGGAAAGGAACTGGAACCTGCATTTCAGGTTCTAGTTCCTTGAATTTAAGAACTAAAACTGACAGGTTTTAGTTCCGATTCCTTTTTTTGGGAACCTGCATTGTGCGGTTCCGACTCTGATTCCCCTAAAAATACAAGGTACCTGAAACCGCTCACCCCTTCTTCAATACAAGTTGAAGGATTTCATTTAAAAAAACATCATTTGTAGATTTGGAATTCCCCACACTATAATAACTAACAATGGGAAGCAGTTCGATTGTGTAATCTTCAAATCTTTTTGCGAAAGGCTCAGGATCAAGAAAAGCTTCACCGTTATTTATCAGCCTCAAGCCAACGGTCAAGTAGAGGCTGTAAATAAAGTGATAAACACACCATCAAAAAAAAGCTCGATGCCCTTAAAGGAATATGGGCTGAGGAATTGCCCAAGGCCTTATGGTCTTACAAAACAATAGCCAAAAGCTCAACAGGAGAAACCACATTCTCACTTTCATACGGGTGTGAAGCAATGACCCTAGTTGAAGTAAGGATTAGTTTGTTTCAGAAAGAGGTCTTTAATGAAGAAACAAACAAAGATCTTTTCTGCCTGAGGCTAGATCTAATCGAAAAACATCAAGCCACATCTTAGCTAAGGCTCTCTTCCTATCAGCAGCGAGCCAAATGATACTTCAATTCCAAGGTCAAAAACAAGGACTTCGGGGTCCTCGGAAAGGTCATCCATGGTACCCAAAACCAGAACTTAGGGGCATTTGGGCCCAAATGGAAAGGTCCTTTCAGGATCTCTAAAAAGCTCGCACTAAGAACTTTCCACTTAGAACACCTTAATGGTGAACCTGTACTGCGAGCATGGAACGCCAAGCATTTGTGAAGGTATTACCAATAAGCAGCTCGGGGTTCAATTATTTCTTGTTTCTCCAATTTGATGTAAGGTCTTTTATGACCAAACTCCATTCATTAATAAAGAGGTATTATTCATAAACTCTGTTTTGTTCGTTATTTTTTATGTATTGTTTCAAAATCATGACCTAAGTGATCGCATCCGAAAACTGAGTCAAGAGTTCGAAAAAAGGCAACTTAATTTTATAAGCCATGCCAAAATTCAACTTATTAAGGGAGAAATTCCCAAATCAATGAAGTTAAAACTCGGGAAACATTCAAGTAAGACACGTCGAAAGAAAATTGTTCATAATTAAACTGACAACCAAAACTCGAGATGGACAACTAGTCCAAACTCGGAGTTGTTGCATATAAGATTTTCTTATATGTTTGAAAAGTTCCTCAAGGAGTGAGCCACACATAACTTAGAACTATTTTGTTCACAAAGGAGCGGGCTACACATGACTTGGAACAAATTCGAATTTTTTATGTTAAGTTCGATTAGAACGATTTAAATGACTCAGTGAAAATAAAAAACATTGCTCGACAAAAATGGGTGAAGTAAATTTTTCATTGATCATATTAGTTTAGTTACAAGCTAAACTAAATGTAAAACAAAAAAGAGATAAAAAAAAAAATCTAGATAGTAGACACGGGGGCATCGTCGCTAGTAGGAGTGAGGATATCATGGCCTGCAGAGGCAAGAGTACCATTGGCAGCAGGAGTCTTGGCACCTTCTTTAGGGGCCGGAGCTGGAACATCTTCCGGAGGAAGGTCAACTATGATAGCTAGGAGCGCGGCCAAAGGAGTCGAGTCTTCAACTTCTTGTTTGATCTCAGTTTCCTCCTCTTCTTCGATCATCTCCTCACTCTTGCTGTTGGACTCAGAGCTATCCGAATATATGTACGCCAAGCTCTAGGCCTGGGTCTTCATCTTGTCGACCTCCTTTTGATAAGCCCTTGGTAGGAAGGAGAAATTGAGCAAGGGGTGAGCTTCCAATAGCTTTTGCACAAGAAAGACCGAGGTGTCCCAAACATGGCTCTTTATGGTCGAATTCAGCTCCTTGATATCGAGCTTGAGTCGGGCAGCCTCTGATTCAACTTCTTTGTGATCTTTCACCTCCTTGGAAAGCTCATGCGAAGCCTCCTCATACTTGGTATCCCAATCCAAGTTAGCCTTCTGAGTCGTGGTGAGCTCAAAATTTAGCTTGTTGTTGGCACCCCGCTGTTGTGCCAGACTTTTCTCAGCCTTAGTCGACTTCACCTCAGCCTTTGCTTAAGCGGCCTCGCTCACCTTAAGTTTTTCAAAGAACTCCCTCTTATTGACCTCAAAGGCCTTAGCCTCCTTTTTCAACTGCTCAAGCTTTGCCTGCTTTGACTCTTTCTCTTTCTCTACCAAGGCGTCTTCCTTCACCTTCCAACCCACATGAGTGCCTCCAATGTGGGTTAGCTCTTATCAAAGAGAAGCTTGGTCGCCACGCAAGACTGAAAAGATAGGAAAGTTAGCGGGGAATAAAGAGAAAAGTCCATAAGAAAGGAAAAAGAGCGAGTTGTTAATACCTTAGTTACATAGCTGCATGCCTAATCAAGCTACTCGTGAGAGGACGCATCTCTGAGCCCCGCATAAGTCCGTAACATGACGGCCTACCTGGCCGTTAAGGCCCCTACGCCAAGGTGGTCGGGGAGCTCATTAATCATCGTGTCAAGCGTAGCCTGAACTGCCTCGTCTGCCTTTTCTTTATCTACTCGCAGAGGCAAGCTTGATCTACTTTCCACGAGGACGACGATCTCACCAGCGGGAATAAAATTCTTTGTGGCTGAGTTCTAGGCCATAGTTTTCTTTGGGCCTCCAGCTTACCTCGCAGTTTTCTTGCCCAAGTCATCCTATTGCTTGACAACCTTTTGCTTTCCCAAGCCCCTTGCGGCTAAGTCGACTTCTTTTTGCCTGAGCCTTTCTATTACACAGCGTTCTTACCCACCCTCAGGCGGCAGGGGTTTTCTTTGTCGGGCCCAAGGGGGCCCACCGTCATCCTATTGCTTGACAACCTTTGCTTTCCTGCCCCTGGGCATGGCTAAGTCGACTTCTTTTGCCCTCGAGCCTTCTATTACTACTGCATCTTCTTCCTCTACCCTCTAGCTGGCTTAGGGGTTTTCTTTGTCGGGCCCTTTGGGGGCACCCTTCTTCTTGATCCGCCTCCTGGGAGGCGGCACGTTGGGCTTCGGCACTTGGGCCTTCCCCAAGCTCGCCACCACTATGTTTCAGGATCGGGCGTGAGGTACCTTGCCTGAGCTCCCCGGTAGTATCAGTGGCCTGCTTCTTCACCGAAGCAATTGGCGATTTCTTGGTAGCCATAGGCACTAGTGCCTTCTTCTTTAGGCCTTTGGGTTTTTCGGCCCACATATCTACAAAAGAAGAAGCAAGTGGTTATCTACCTAACAAAGCAAGAACAAAAGCAACAAGCTATTAAGCACTTATCTTTCTCAAAAATGATATTAAAATTAGCTTCGTTGGCGCAAAATTCGTACGCTCTCAACCAAGAAAGTGTGATAAGCTCGGTAACATTGTGCTTAATGTCAGGGAGATTGCTGAAACGCTAAAACCGCTATAAGCTCACTTCGGGAAGGTGGTTCTGCTTGACGTTTATTGCAAAACAAAGAGAATCAATTAATTCGCTTGTCAAGTTGGAAACACTCTTTGTACGCACAAAGATTGAAGTCTTACTAGCTTTCGAGGGAAAAACACTGGTCTCCTTGGCCTCATAAAAGAAATACTGAGTCCCAATGTGGAATTTTCTTTGGGACATCGACTAAACAGTTAAAATGTACTTTCCTCGCCTTAGAGAGGTAGTACGTTTGGTCCTGACTCTCTTTCAGCCTATACAAGTGAACGAGCTCTTCTACAGATAGCTCGCCCATGTCAACTATTTGGTATGCCATATACATGCCTACAATAATTATATTTGAGTTCACCAACAACTAAAAAGGAATGATGTCAAACCGTTTCAAAACGTTGGCGATGAAGAAATGAGGGGGAATGAACATCCCACACCTCAAAAAGGTATCAGAGACTGCCATGCAACCGATAAGGGGATTTTTTCGAGAGAAGCCCCCTGGAACCCTCAAATGAAGTTGAGGCGCATAAACCTCAGTTATGCGCTTAATATCTTCGACTCTAACCAAGGAACATGGTTTCTTTTGGGGCTTGTGAACTGGAGACTTCATCGGTAGAGGAGTCTTCGCAGAAGCATGGTTAGAAGAGCCCGCTCCATTGGGATCTAAACTCCATACAACGATGTTCTTAGAAACCTCTGGGATTATGTCCCCAAGAACTATTGAGTCCGCTAGAGAGTCGAACATGCAGTCTATACTATGGCTGTTTGACAAAGACATGGTGATAGCTCGCCTCTAGGTACCTTAAATAGAAGCGAACAAGTGTCAGAGCTCAAAAATTCAATGACCTATCCACACTTGGCTTTCAGTTGAGGCACCCAGGGTAGCTTGCGTCAGACAAAGACACAAACAAGCTACCAAGATTCTAATGGCCACCTCTGTAAACCCTTCTTGAACCCAAAACTAATGGAAACACTCAAAAAGTCTTAAAAACCTTAATGTGGCCATGACAATGGCCACCCTCAACCACAAAAGACGTAAAAATAAGTAAAGCAGGAGAAGGAAGCCTTACAGAAGTTTGAAAGTGGAAGAAACCCGCCAAAAAAGCATCGTGAAGTAGAAAGAGTAGCGATAGAATAACAGCAAAGAAAGTCTGAGAATTTTTGCAAAGTGCGTAGGTTTTTGACAAAGTTGCCCGCTTTTATAGTGGTTTGCATGGGAGACGAAAGGGCGAGATTCGACCGTAGCCGTCAATCTATAGTGAATCTCAACCCTTCATTTGTCGAGCAATCTTAGCCATTGGACGTGGCCACGTGTCGATCATCCACGAAGGTCGATCAAACGTTAGAACTGCTATAATCATAACCGTCGCCGCACATTACCTCGATTTCACGCGTGGACAGTTGTAGTCGCCCACGTGAGACGAAAAGTAACTACTGCCTTTAATGTGACATGATCGCGTAGAAATTACACACATGACCTTCATTTCAAATTCCGAGTTTGTCAAGAATATCATAGCAAAGAAAAGGTAAAGTGTTGATTATGTCGACCGGAGATGAGTTCGACTCATGAAGCTTGGTTAGATCTTTCTTCAGCGCACAATATGTGAAGTCCGAGCTTGACATCAAATCGAGCATTTAGTCTTCAAAGCTCAAAACGAGCACCGAACAGTAAGGGACAGATGTTGTGTGTGATTTTTCCATCAAGCTCAGAGAAGTCAAAGGTCAGCGAGGTTATAGCCCGATCCAGAATCAGTTCAACTCAATCAATTGTCCGACTCAGCATAAACTCGTCGAGATGTAGCTCAACCTAGCATAAGTTAGTCGTGACCAATTTTCACAGTTGTTCAACCAGCTCACTAATAACCTCAAATCCCGGATATCTCGGAAAGGATTAGATTGACAACAATTTTGGCGCTATCTCAGTGTTCAATCACGGGAATATTGGAGTTGCATTTCAATCTTAATTTTAATCCCTTTATTTTTGCTCTCTCCTTTGTACAAAATCTGTATATAAACCCCCTCCAACGAGGAGAAAGAGGTTAGCAAATTATTCTAGAAATATCATTGTAAGCTCTCACAGCAAATACAAAAATACAGTGGACGTAGCCTCAAGATTGAAACTTGCCGAACCATTTTAAAAACTTTCTTGTCATTTTACTTTACTGCATTCCATTCATATATTGTTGGTTATCCTTAATCACGCACACATTGGTTCCAATTCCGTCTAGAAATATCATTGTAAGCTCTTACAGCAAATACAAAAATACAGTGGACGTAGCCTTAAGATTGAAACTTGCCGAACCACTTTAAAAACTTTCTTGTCATTTTACTTTACTGCATTCCATTCATACATTGTTGGTTATCCTTAATCACGCACACATTGGTTCCAATTCCGTCAAGGTCAATCGGATCAGTCTTGTTGGTGCGAATTTGTTAGAGTCATGAAAGTGACTCTATTTTGGTGATAAAAAGACCCTATGTGTGATTAAAATGAAACCATATTGAGATAATTAAGAGAAATTATGAATTTATGTTTAAAAATTATATTTTGAGTTTTTTTTACTAATTTGGCATGTTTGGATTGAAATTTGAGATTGTGTAAGTTGATATTAGGATGTGATTTATTTTCTAGGGTTGATGTTGTCTCATTTATGCCATTCAAGGTTCAAATTGTCATAATCTTAGGGTTGATTTTGTCACTTTCAATCGCGTAGGGACCAAATGAAAATTTGCCATAATTTGTATTAAACTGCAGCGCAACATCGTAGATTGGTGGCTGCCACCCACCAAAACCTTTCACCTTCTCCGATCAAGCTCTGACGAGCTTCTCCCGTGACGGTTCGTCTTCCCCATACACCGACCATCATCATCCCGTCGACACCACCATGAGACGCGTTCGGCTGTCGCAACCTTTTGCATTCCAACCGTGATTTTGCCATTTTTCGGCGACCTTCGACGACGTTTCACCTCCCTGGTGGTTGAGCTAACTTCCCTACAGCCGAATCTATCCATTCTGAGCTTCAACTGCCGCCAAAAACATCGAAATTTGCCATCACCGCTGTCGCACCTCTTCACCTTCCAAACGCGATCTCTCCCATTTTCGGCGACCTTTCATCTCCTCAGCACCTGATCTGAACTTCCCATCACCAGAGCTTTCCATTGGTACCTTCGAATCCCATTTCTGCGAGTGTGATTGTTCATATTTCAAGTTATCCATTGGTCATTTTTGCTCCTTCTTTGCATCATATCGTTGTCTGTTACTTCCTCTCCACCATGATCAGCTTCGTTTCCACCGTTTCAGCCTCCATCGACACCACCATGAGCAGATGAGTTCTCAGTTGTCTGTTACGGCGTAGGCGAGATCGAGATTGACTCTACTACTCTCCTCATCAGCTCTTGACTAGTTGGATGAGCCCGAATGTTGGACATTTGGTTAAGTTTCTTGTATTCAGATTATATTTGTTTTCGTTTCAGTTTGTTTGTGATGCTTTAATATTATTCCGATGCTCGACGTACTGAATTGATAATGTCCATTGAGAACGTTTGTTGATATATAACTTTTCGCATAATTGAATATCGGTTTGAGATTATTGAATGTTGATTATGACTTTAAACTGCTTTGATACTGATTGCAATCAAGTTGTATTAGCGTTTAATATCATTTCTACTAGGAATGCATTTGTTGTGTAATTAGTTGATTGGATGATACAAGTTGATAGGTTGTACTTGTTAACATTGTACCAACTAGTGGTGTTTAAGGGCTTAGCATTTTTCGGTTAGTCAACGATAGTCTTTAACCAATCGATTTGTAACTGAGATGACGGGGAGACAGGATAGATAATACCTAGATTGCCGGGAGATATTTTTATTGATTTGCCTAGCCTTGTAGGTTTAGGAAATTGAAGAGCGAGGAGAGAAATTTTGAGAGTTGGTCTTGAGTCAAACCGAACCCGTAGCGGCAACGCTTTTAATATTGTGTTTTAGTTAGCAATTTATTTGATGGTTTTAGTTTCCTGCAATTAATTAGTTTCCTTAGTTTTAATCAATCATTTTGCCAATTTCTCTTTCGTTAACTCAAATAATTCATTAGGTCATTAGTCTTGTTCTCTGTGGATTCGACTCTGTTTACCGCTAACTACGGTATTTAAGTTTAATTTTGTGGCTGTGACGACCAGTTCAACAGAATTTCTTATCAACAACTGGCCTCAATGTTATTCTATCATGGACCAAGGTAGACTCACAACACCGAGTATTGTGGGATTCTTGGTGTCTTGAAAATGCAAATCGAGATGAACTGAAGGACTTATAAAGGATTTTCTATAATGAGTTATCCAACAAATGTGAAGATCCTGATAAGACGGGTTCTTGCAATCTTATCTTTTTGTTGAATATTATGCTATAGGCTATGCGTCACTTATTCTACCATGTTAAAACCTCTGGATTTGGTATTTATCATGTGTGTATTAATGCATTTTTTTTCATGTAAAAGTCGCTACAGTTACCTACTTTGAATGCTTACACTAGTTGACGTTGGGCAGTCCAGAGTTACGTGCCTGTATGGCATGATGTTTCAATTATGCCATGGTTTGGAATGAATATATGCTGTTGAGGTTGTTTTTCCTTTTCCAGAAAGCTCTGAGATTGAACTTTGAATGGTTAAACACTTGACTTTAAATGCACCTAATTAATCGAGTTTCATTGTGCTGTCGTTTTGAATGGATATGTTTTCTCATGATGGTTGGATCTTAATTTTCAGAATGCTTGAGATTGATCAATTTGTTAATAACGAAGGTCAGATTCTTAGATGGCATTCTTTCCATCCTAGAAGTTTTGATCTGCTCGTTTCTCAGGATATATTTTTACTAGAATTAAGAACTTTTCTGTTTCTACAATATTATGGCCATTTAGAACTCTCGTCTTGGACTATAATAAGACTGTCAGATTCCATAGAAAATGCTAAGGTCAATCTAACAATTTTGGTAATTCCTTTGTGTTAAATGTCAATCCTTGATACAAAATAATCGGTCAAGCATTGGCAAAAATTCAGTTCACACTCTTCTATGAGCTTTTTAATGTGATCAGTGCTGCCTTAATTGTCAACTTAAAATGAATGGATATATAAGCATTCTGGTGAGTGGTTTCAGGTTTGAATGTTCACTCCATCAGTAGAGATTCAGGTAATCAACTTCTTGATGTTGTTCAGCATGAACTTTTTACTAACTTCTACTCTGAGTGCCTAGCGGACAGACAGAGAGGAGAATATCTGCAACTAGTAACTCTCGTATCTTCCTGGATCTTATACCCTTCTCCTGAATGTTTACTTGAAAATTTTGTTTTACAAAAAGGGATTTTTACTGAAAATGTTTTTCTTTCATAAATAATCTGTTTAGTGAGCGAAACGTATTGTGCATATCAAATTATAATAAGCATGGGATGAATTTATGTTCTCTGTCTTGCATTTCTCTCCCTTTTTAACTCTTATTTGGTGTTTGTATTATGATTCAATTCTAGGAGACTCTAATTTATATGGTTCTTAGCGGTTATTAATTTATGATCAATGTGGTGAAGTCACATTTAAAAAAAGAAAGGAAGAGCTAGGATCTTTCCGATTTCTTTTAATATGTTTCACTCATTGGTATGTACAAACCGAAAATAAAAAAAGAGTGATGCTATGGGTACTAATGGATGGGTACTAATTTGTGTACTAACTAAAGCATAGTACCCGTACTATGCGCATAGTACGGGTACTATACTTTAGTTAGTATACAAATTAGTACCCATCCATTAGTACCCAAAGTATTATTCATAAAAAAATCTCAATGCTGTCTGGTAAAACTCAATTAAACGATGTCTTCAAAATTTGAGTTTTGTTTGTATGAATTTCTAATGGAGTTCACTTCTTGTTTTATGGAGGACCCTAAAGAAAAAAGAAGCAACACTACTGGGTAAGAAACTTACATTATGTAACCAAGTCATTCCCTTCCAACCCAATGCCATTTTCTTCCCTAAAAAACAAACTGCTTCTCACCCCCAAATCAAGGTGGTTGTCTATCCCCCAAGTTAACTGTTAATGTTAATGTGCAGTGTAGGTTTTATTTTATTTTTACTGCAGTTTATTCAAGTTAATTGTTTAGTTAGTTTAATTAACTTGAGTTAAAACATATGATTTTGGAGAAACCACTTCTTGGCTTAGCTTTGGGCCTTAAGAAAATATATAAGGTTGTGTGTTTTACTTCGTCAGTAGACGAAAAAAAGAAAAGAAAAAAGGGCTGTAGAAAAAAGTGCAGAAACGGAAAATCAAAAGACCAGCAAATAAAGCCAGAGCTTCTCCACAAATCTTCTTTCTTTAATTTCTCAAATTGTTCCTCTGTGTTCAGCTTTTAGACAACTTTTCAGATTGTTTTCTTCAGGTCTTGAACTCCACTCCACTCTCTTTTCCTGGAAATTGTTTGTGTATTTGTGTTGTGAAGTTGCTGAACAAATCAGCCAATAGTAACTGCGCATCTTGGTTCTACAGCCCTAATTACTCTTGAGAAGAAATAAGGTCTGGTGTGAATGAAGTGGATGGAATTTTCAGTATATACATATGTTTACTTTGTGCTTAAAATGCTGTTTTGTTCATTGTGGGCGCTAGTTGTATTTGAAGCTGTATAGACCACCGTACATAGATAATATAATCTTTCTTTTGACGGTATATCAATTTCCTTGAAGCAATTCATGTCATCTTAATTTCAAGTTTCGCTACTTGAGTTATTTATATTGATGGCAATTTTCTGATTCTGAATGCAAACTCTTCTATTGTGGTTACTCTGTAGTAAGCTTGCTGTAAGGGTTAGACAGAAATAATAATAACCTTTGATTGGATGGTCAATAAGACTATATAATTATTTGGGATGGGATTGGGATTGAGATTGGGATTGGGAGTGTAGATTAGATATGATATGATCGAGTTGTATGGAGTACTTTCTTCATATTATGATGTGCTGTTGAATGAAATTATAATGATATATATGGTCATGCATTTGATAAAATATGAGGATCCTTTTGGCTTTATAATTTACTTTTCTAATGGTAAATCAGTAAATCACAATGCAAAATTGTTGTAGAGTGCAGACAAGTATTGTTATTGAAGTTGTAACGTTGGATGCAAGACATAAGCATTGTGTCTAAATCTAAATCTAAATCATTATAGGTAAAATATTTGTAAGAAGTTGAACCACAAACCTCAAATGCCAATAGTACTGTTATTTCATACAAAATATTCATGTTTTGTCATCGATCACAACTTTTTCCAAGCAGTGCCCGTTTTGGTAGAGGTTAATTTGAGGTGGTTCTGAGTCTTGTTGATTTTGGTTGATGATGGAGATGAACATGGTGGTAGTAGAACTCGTAACAGCAGAATGGAAAGGATCAAAATGTATGACTTCTTTAAAACTGGCATAAAAGAAGCTGCATAGAACCATCCCAAGACTTTTTCACATTGGATTTGGATAACAGCAGGAAGAAGATGATAAAATTTAGCGGGGGTGGGAAAAGAATCCTCAAATCGATTGAGAAATGCATGATTGTTAGTCGTTAATTAATTTATGAGATTGACTGTTGTGCTTAATCTGAATGAGGCGCTTTCCTCAAATTCATCCACTAAATATTATAAGAATATCATTATTTATTATCTTGATATGACAATTAAATTATTATTATTATTGGAATTGTAATTAAATGGAATTAAAAGACAAAATGTATAAAAGATTTTGTTATGTTATTGGAGCAAAGTTACTTAGGTACAAGTATAAGATAACCCTTTCTCCGATTTGATATAAAAAACCATGTGCCAAGCAGACTACAGAAAACTAATACAGAGAGAGAGATAAAGGCAGTCAGGCAAAGACATTTCACAAAACAGATCGCTGTCTCAACCTCTCTGTATTCCCTTTTCTTCTTCTTTCTAACTCAACCGGACCCAACACCTCCTCTCTCTCCGTCCAATTCTTTCGGGGCCCGCCACTCATTCGGATCCTACATTCCGACTCCTCACTGTGCTCCGCGATGGCTGCTAGCACTCCTCTTGAATGAGAAATACCAGGTGCCTTTTATACAAGCGAACACAGTGACTGAGAAATACCATCTGCTCCTGAACCCATCGGCCCACAACAATTTAATAAATAAATGTAAACAGTGGTCATCTTTTAGCCCACAATTTAAGATAAGTGACCAATGTGAAAGTGTCAATCAGGTTATATTAGTCATAAACTCGTTATAAGTGGCAAACTCTGACTTTAAGCAGAGTTGGTAACATAATAAAAGAGTTAAAAAGACTTTTTTTCCACCCAAATAATGGTTGAATAACACTTTCTCACCCATAAACTTTTAAAATATCACTTTATTATTTAATTTTATATTCCAGTGGTGAACATAGAGCAAACTTAGTCTAGGCTGTTAGGGTTTTTGAAGATGAGAGACCGATGAGAATTTTAGTGGTGGAAGATTGGATTTTGGTGGTTGGGATTAATAAGAATTTGAATTGAGAGAGGCAGTTGTGTAAATCTTAATCGCTCGATTGTCGATGATTAACATGGTCGACCGGAGTAGGGTTTGAAGGGGGTTGGTAAGTAATGATCGGAGAAAAGAATGGTGGTGGTGTGGGGTTGCAATGATACTGGAATCGAAAACGGAAGATAAATTAGGGTAATAAAGTGATATTTTAAAAGTCTATGGATGAGAAAATGTCATTAAGCTATTATTTAGGTTGGAAAAAAGTTGTTTACTCCCTAGTAAAATCTAACACTTTAAATCGATGTTAGAATTAGAAGTTGGCCGAATGTTGGTCACAGAGTGTGGCCGCATGGGGATTCTAAATTAGACCCCACCTCAAGACATCAACTTCTCTCATAGTGAAGAAGAGACTTACTAAAGATCAAGCAAAAATTTATCCAATTACAATTTAAAAAACATGAATTTTTCTATTGATTTGCGGCTCTTTTTCCCATTACTGCTAAACCTTTTCATCTTCTTTCTATTACTCAAATCGCACGGAGAAGACGATGGGAAATTGGACCAAGTTATTGTTATGCAGATTCTCCAATATCCAGTACTATTTGTATTGTTAATAGTTCATGTAATTCTGTTACGTTTGCTCTTCCTCTTTACACCCATCTTACTGCCTTTCAGTCTCAGCGCGAGCTCTCTCATTATCACACACAGTAGAGATTTCCCTATCCTTTTGTCTCTTTTAATCCTAACCTCAACCATTTTGCAACCCTATTGTTTCTAAATGACCAACGTGTTTCTAATTATCATATCACCTTGGTTTGCAAAGCTATGGAGTCTATTTCAGCGCTTCTTGAACCAATTTCATCACACTCTACGAACCCGTATTCCCATTAACCAAAATCAAGAAATACACCCAGATGAAGAAATTGAAATGGTTGAGGTTGAAGGTAACGAGCCCTATTTGGAACAAGATAATTACCTTGAACTAGTAATTGATGGGTAGCTGGTTCAATTTCTTATTACAAAAATATGATATCTATGCACGTCAAAAGTAACCACGTAAACCCCAAGTGTTGGCCTGATGGTAAAATAGTTTTGCTTTCTTTATTAACTTCTTAGGTTTCAAAATTACATTGAGGTCACCTACCACAATTTGTGGCTTACCTTGAAACATTGGATTTGTAAATTGTCTTAACCATACAAAAACCAACCACTAAAGCACCCATGTTCTACTAGTTTATCCATTAGATTTTCATGTCCAATTAACATAATTATTAAAACTACATAACAAAACTTTCAAGAATCACAGTTCAAAGCTCAAATGAACAGTATATGAAGGCAGAAGAAAACATTCCTGTAAGTCATGCTACCCAAGATAGAAAAAATACTTCTCGCTCAACATAAGGTTCCAGTTACTTGGCAATTCGTAAGGTTCCTGAAAACATTCCTGAAGAAACAAATTTATATGAAATTTATTTGGGAAATCATGCTTCAAAGTAGTAGGCAGATTTATGTTTGGTTTAAATTTTGTTGATGCACGTTGTAGGCATGTTGTAGGCAGATTGGTTTAAATTTTGTTGATGCATGTTTGGTTTACATTTTGTTCATGCATGTTGGTTCAAAGTAGTAGGCAGATTTATGTTTGGCAGAGTTGGTGATGATTGCAATAAGTTGAGTTTGGCAGAGTTAGGAATTTCAGAATTTTATTCTTTGTTGCTAAGCTCACATTTGTGGGGGCTTATTGTGGGTTGTTGTGCATGTTTTGGTCTTTAGTTTATGATCATGTGTGAGTATTGAAGCTCTGAGTTTTATGCTATTGAAACAAGCTAAAGTACTTATAGTTTGTCAATCGAGAAATGCAAATATCTGCATTTCTCGATTGACAAACTGTAAGTACTTTAGCCTGTTTCAATAGCATAAAACTCAGAGCTTCAATAACATGAAGTTGTTTGTGTCTGTTATCATTATATTGAAAGACACAGCACAAACACTTGAAATTGTAGACTATGAAGAAGCAAACAAATATAAACTTCAAACATGATTTTTCATTATACTTGTCTATTTTTAATATCTGTAGAATTACTTATGGATATGTTTTTTCCAGGATGTTGTTGGTTTTAGAAGAAAGTAGAAAATGGTAAGAGCAAAAAACACAACCATTCCTCATGGAGGCACATCGTCATCTGGAGTCCAATTTCGATACGTATAACATAAAAAGTAATACAAAGAGATGGTGAAAAGAGATATTTGTCTTAGAAGAAGTTTGGATTTAGGATTTATAACAAGTTTGGGTTTAGGTGATAAGATTAATGGTTGGATCTGTAATTTGAAATGGGACCAGTTGGTGAGTATTAGATATGACGAATATAAGCATTTGATTTATGAGTTTTTTAGTAGTTTGGAAGTTGTGGAGACAGGTACTGATGATTTTCCCGCATATACAATTTTTTTTAGATTAAAGAATCAGAATTGTGTAATGAGGCCATAGGACTTAGCAATCTAGATAGGGATTGATTTTGAAGGTTTGGATAATGTATCCAGAACGTGGGATTCCAAACAAGCTTGGGCGGATGTTTCTGGAATAGGGGTTTATCATCTACACAGGTGTAAATCTACAAAGTTAAAGAATCCTACCATGAGAGTTTTTCACATATTTCTGACATTCACATTTAATGGCAGGAAAGAGACAAATGGAAATGTGACAGTCAATGATTTATTGTTGATGGAAGCAGCAATAACAGGGAAACAAGTAAATTCAGAAAAGTTATTGATTAAGAAGTTGGGAGAGATTAAAGCAGAAAAAGGAGAAATTTATTGGGGGATGCTTGTTACGCTAATATGTGAGAAGTTGGGTTTAGAGATCACCCCTTCAAATGAAGCCAATAAGATAACATTTTCTGCAAATAATTTGTTGGGGGATGTCACATTGTGTAAAATGGGTTTGATTAAAAAGAATATGTCAGGAGAATGGTTTCTGATTAGGGATGAAATGGAGGAAGAGGCAACAGTTCAGGAAGGTGTCCCTGTTCTAGAAGGGGAAAATGAAGGACGAGTCTATGTGCGCAAAAGAAGAAGAACGAGTATTGAACCTGGATCTTCCTAGAATGTAGAAGAAAAGTCTTCTCATACCTTAGACGAAATAGTAAGCAGATTTGATCGGATCGAAAGGTTTCAAGAGGAGAGTTTTTCACGTATTGAGAGGAAAATGCAGGAACAATAGGATCAGTTGCAAAGTGATTTCAACTCGTTTGCATCAAGAATAGAAGAAATGGTTGACATCCTTGGGAAACGCATGACAGAAATATCCAACATGATGAAGAAATTGTCACTAGCCTCCTCCTCCTCCTCCTCCAGTCAGCCTCCACCCCCGACACTATGATGAAGAACTTCTCAACAACCTCCACCTTCTCAACATCCTTGGGGAACGCACTATGAATGTTAATTATCATTATGTGTAGTTCAAATACTAAATTGTATGTACGTAAATATGTTAATTAATAAAGTTTGATTTCACAAGATGTTCTCAATTAGCTGAACTTCTCCAATATCATATGAATGTTAATTCTCAGTATGAATGTTATGTACGAAGATTATATTTGCTACATTATCATATCATTAATTATTGTTCAATACATATCTGAATGCTCATGTATATGTAATACTAAACATACCAAAAGACATATCAAAATTAAAATCTCAAATGAAATGTAGAATAATATATACTGAAATGTGATGATAATGTATATTGAAAACATTCAGAATAAGAATAAGATACATTTACGTTATTATTATGAATTCCGAACCCTACAACCAACAACCTACTCTTACCCAACCAAAGCAATAAAAATAATAAAAACAAAACAACTGAATCAGCATACAGCTCAACTGCATTCGTCCGAAATTAACCATAACGCAAATAATTTCTACCGAATACAAATGTATATGCTTCAACCGGTTAAGGATATCAAATCTCTCCCAACGAAACATGTTCATCATTTACATCCTCCTGCTCAGTACATAAATTACTATTTCCCGCGAGATTCTGAACCGGACCAGTGGACAACTATCAATGTTTAATAACCCAATTTAGCACATGTTATATAAAACTTAAGGTTTTTACATTATACAACATACATAACACATACCTGAGTAACAACAACATCATTTAACAACACTTGAGTTCTCGGCCCACTTTCAGCAATGTTGTCTCGCTCTGCTGATGATTTTTTCCCTATAAAGTAGCATAACACATTAATAATCAAGTAAATAATTTTTCAAAAACAAATATCATGTAAGAATAGGTGTATAACTCATACCAATTCTTTGTTTTCGCAATTTTTTATTTTTAGCCCTACGTATAATTTCATCAACCTTCGATTGCTTTCTTTTGCATGGAGGACGACCTTTGCTGTGAACTACCCGTGGACTAATAATTAGACTATTCCCTTCTTTGGGAGGATTGTCTGTAATGCCCACATTGAGGTACGTAGCTTTACGTATTCTCTAATACCCTTAGTTGAATTTTGTTAAAGTTGTCTTGAACAATTGTGAAGAAAATGCCTTAAAATTTCATTAGGGGTAAAATGGTATTTTCACTCATAATTAGTTGAAAAAGTGGAGAGTGAAAAGAGATAGAATTTCATGTGGAAGTTAATAAAAATGAGGGCATTATTGTAATTGACTAAGAGACATAGATGGAATTTCATAGAAAGTGCAAGGGCAAAATAGGAAAGTAGATGTAATAAATGAGATATTTTGAGTTCATTCTTAAAAACTCTATCATTCTCTACTCCCTCACACACCACTTTCATCTCCAAATTCTCTCATTTTCTTCATCAAATTCCAAGGCAATTTAGAGGATTTTTGGTTGGATTTTGGTAGATATTCAATCCTAAGCATCCAAAGGTAAGAGTTTTTGCAATATGATGTGAGATTAATTTTTAAAGTGTTGAATTCTTATAGTTATATGCTTAGGGTTTAAGAAGAAGAGGAGATCTACCCAAAGAGAGAGATTCTAGTGTGAAACTACCCAAGATCAAGGTAAGTAAATCTAACCCTAAGTTTGATTTGAATAAGTTTGTAGAGATTTGTACATATATGTATGTTCTTATGTTTTTGAGAAGTTTTGATGAGATTGATACTTGATGATAATTAAAATTCAGCCATGAGAATGTAGACTTTGCCTGTACGGTGATTGATGGAAGTTTGGTTGATTTTAGAAAGAGTTTGAGTAGACTTTATGGAGTATAGTTTCCTGGTCAGGTTTAGTGTTGATTTAATGGAGTTTTGCTCCAAATATTGGTGGCTTGAGAAAGAAATAGAAGTGTAGCCAAATAGAGTTTGAGTATGCATGCAATTTGTTTGATGAAAATCCTAAGAGAAAACATGTTACCATGGTTGCCCTGTCACAGCCAGACCTTCTAAGTGATTTTGGACATCTTACCGATTGAACTGGGTGGAGACCTAAACATAAAAGTTGTAGCCCTGTGTCTAAACTTTAAAACAAAACCAAGATCGTAGCAATACGATGTGTATAACTCGAGATATGCCTTCTTGAATATGACATGTGCAGAATGACTACCTCAAAATATTTTGTAGTCTAATAATCTATGATTGATTTCAAGTATGGGAATGTTGTTGGTAGAAAATACTAGTTCTCTAATGATATTTTTATATGTCATAATTCATTCTCACATTCTCACATTTGCATTTAGAAAGAATAGCAAAGAATGAGCATAATTCCATGCACATACAAATGGATGAGAATAGCAAAGAATAAAGAAAAAGAAAGAAAATAATTAATTGTAAAAAGATAAGAGAAGAGAGGGTTGTTGCGATGGGGAACTCGTGAGTGACAGAGAAGAATAGTCCCATATACACGCCACCTTCAGTGAGCGGCCTCAGAATAAAAAAGAAGTAAGTGTATAGTTTGTTAGAAGTGTATGTGGATGAGAACTATACCAACAGAATTTACCTACATGCACGCCGCCTTTAGTGAGCAGCCTTAGAATCAGAAAGAAGAGTTGTACAGTCCGATAGAAGTGCATGTAGATGAGGACTGTACCCACTCACATGGCCAGGATTCCGAATCCATATCTCAACCGAGTCCGATCAGCATAGAAAGAAAGAAAAGAAAGAAAGAAAGAATAGAACACAGAAAGAAAGAACATAACAGAAAGAAAGAAAGAATACAACACAGAAAGAAAGAACAAAATAGAAAGAAAGAAGAAACAGAAAACAGAAAAGAAATTGCATTCTTTATGCATTTATGCACATGCATCATGGCATTCATATTATTCAGAATTAGTTTCTCCAATTGTGCTTACATGTTAGTAAGTGAGAAACAAGAACAAAAAAAGAATAGAGATAGAACAGAGAGATAGAACAAAAAAAGAACGGAGAAAGAATAAAAAAAGAACAGAGAAGAAGAGAGAAGTGTGATGTAAGGAAATAATCTAGAATACGAGCAACGAAGATGGAAGGGTAGCATAGCTAGTTTACTTATTGAGCAATTAGTGCTCACCCCGTTGTTTTCAATGTTTTTGTAGGTAGTAGATGAGATGCGGTCGCTTGGAATGTCAAGATGTGGAAGGGTCGGGCAACACTGTCGAGCTTCTTGAGAAATTTATTACACTATGTATAGTTTTGTATAGATAAAGGAAAATTGGGACCATTATTTTATACTCATCTACATGTATATTTTCGTAATATTTATATTTAGTGAGTTTTACTATTTATTTTACGAGTATACTAGCTGGAGAGAGAGTCATTACACTGTCCCCCTCTTTACTACCAAGCCCTCCCTCACTTTCCTTCTACTCCAACTTATTTCTCATGCCAGTCATCAATTTCATCAACATGTTACAGTCTTCCTCATTGTTTGATGCCATAACGGCTCTGACAGCATTAGATTGGACAACTTCTCAAAATGTTATCCTTCAACATTTGTGCTCCACCTATTATAACTTACCTTGATTTTCGTATGACATCTTTTTATGTTTTTCCTCCAACGCTGTAGAATGTACTTATCTGGAATGTGTGAAACCCTTTTATGAATCAACACAATAATGGCATGTCTGCATAAAATCCCTTTAAACTCAAACAAATGACAATTACAATGAATATCGCATGAACTTTCTTCAAAGTATACCAGAAAGGGAACACGCTGATTACTATCTCCAAACCAAACATCTTCTAAAACTTGATACTCCTCATACGAATCGGACTTTTTCATAAAAGATAATTCACAATAAATCTTCCCCATAATCTCTTCTTGAAACTCTTTAAATTTTGCAGTTGTGTATGCATTTTGAAATTGTTTCTCAATAGGGTAATTAGTTATGCATGGTATCCAAGACTTGAAATATATAAAAATCAGCCTCCCTTTCCTTTTCCACTTTATCTCGCAAGGCATTATCATATTGTTCCACAAATTGTTTCAATGTTGTTTTGGAATTTACATATCTATCGAAAAATGCATGCATACTTTCACTACGTTGGGTAGTAGACATACCTGCCCAGAAAGTATCTTTAAGAAATGTAAGCACCCAACATACTCTTTCTTTATACAATCCATATAACCATTCATTCTCGTGAAGGTTATACATATCAATGAATTTGTTCCACCGTTCTTCGAACTCTTCACGTGTCAACGAATCATACATAATATTTTGTAATGTAAACTTTATAGTTTCATATTCCTTATACTCTCTTAACTTCTCAGGCAGTTTCTTCATTATATGCCACAAACACCACCTATGTCTTGTACAAGGGAAAACAATCTCAATTGCATTTTGCATGGCCTTATCTTGATCAGTGATAATTCCATTAGGAGCAAAATCCATGCATTCAAGCCAAGAACGAAATAGCCATACAAATGTCTCTGTGTCCTCATGTGAAATTAACTCACAACCTAACAATGTCGAATGTCCATGATGATTAACCCCCACAAAAGCAGCAGATGACATATCATACTTGTTCGTCCGATACGTTGTGTTGAAGGTCACAATGTCACTGAAATCTTTATATGCGGCCCTACATCTAGCATCAACCCATAGCACATTCTTTAATCAACTCTCTTCATCTACATCAATCATGTACCAGAAATTTGAATTCTCCTTTTGCATTTTCATAAAATACTCTAGTACCGCCGAAGCATCTCCAACTCTAAGTTGTAGCCTTCTAAATTTTTCAATATAGTTCCTACAATCTTTTTGAAGAAACGTCAAATTCTCTATACTTCCTGCCTCAACTGAACATGATTGAAAATTTTTACACGGTCTAATACCAGACTGATCATTAACTTCAAGCCTCCTTTTCATAAAAGGTTGTATCGTTCGGTTTACCTTGAAATATCTTCTTTTCGTCGGACTTGTAAGATCATGGTTATGGTCAAGCACAACTGATTTAATTTCCCATTTGTATTCACCATTCAAAGCTACACTAATCCGACTCTTACAATCTGTTTTTGCAATAGGTTGTTTTTTCAAGGTATTTCTGCATTTACTTCTCTCCTTCCTAGAACAAGAACACGCCACTGTCATGTATCTCATCTCCCATCATCTCCTTTCTTTGACGTATGTATCATTGCTTCAAAACCCATTTTATTCCCATACCTTCTGTAATACTTCACCAAACTATCAACTGAATCAAACACCATTCCAATATGAGGCTCCACTTCTTTCTCTGCACATCCCATATCTTCTAATTCATCACATTCATTTTCCTAATTCAATGGTTTTATAATAAACAAAATTAGAATGTACTAATACAACACATCATAATAAACAATACAATACAGCATATTTAAAAAATTTTCAAACACAATTTACCTCAACATCATTGAAACGAGGCAAATTGGACTCTTCCATATTCCGTAATTTTATGCACAACTAATACCAGTTTTTGCGTTCATGCATCTAGTTCACAACAGACGCCAACAAATATTATCTATCAATTATTTTGTATTGTAACATATATTCAATCCAAAATAAAATATGAAACTAAATGAATATATAAAATAAGTAAAAAATTCTTTACCTTGACAAAAAATTCAAAGCTTTAAAATGTTTGATATCCTTATTTTCGTTTCTCAATTATCTCTATAAAAAGAGGTCTTGATGCTGCTGCTTGGCTGTTGAGGAAGAAATCGGTGTCGAAGCAAGGGGAACACAACATGTAGACGAACGAGAAGAGAAGAAAAACAAATAACGCAGACGAAGGAGAAGAGAAGAAAAACAAATAAAAATGAAAGTTTTTTATCCCCTTTTTATTTCACATAAAATTTTGGCGCTTATTAGTAAAGCATATTAGACAAGCTATTGATTTTTATAACAAAATTTTGTTTTTAACAAAGTATGGATGCCAGTCCATGTAATGCAGACGGCCGTCCATTTACAAGGAACGACCGTCCACACTAGATGGACTGGCGTCCATATACAAGAAACAACCGTCCACACTAGATGGACTGGCGTCCATATTATGTCCATTATATTTAAAAAAAAAAAATTCACAAACGATGGACGCCAGTCCATCTCATACGGACAGCCATCCCTGTAAGATGGACGACCGTCCACAGTAGATGGACAACTGTCCATATTAATGGGACACCCGTCCCTTGAATTTGGACGAGAGTCCATTGTTTTTTATTTTTTTAAAAATGCTTTTTATGGACCCTCGTCCATTCCACTATGAACGGCCATCTAGGAAGTATGGACGGCCGTCCATTTACGTCAATGTTCTATCGTCCTACGTGGCGACGTCCGAGTCAGTTGCCACATATTTCGATGCAAATGTTCGGTACCATCTTTCAGTGGATATAGCATTTTTGTTAATTATATTTTGTGAATTAGGAAAGGAATAGAGGCATGCAAATAAAAGTGGAGCATAATGTGCAATTTTCAGATATTGACAAATTCGACCTCTGAAGGTTCAGTGGAGACTTTGAAGATCTTAGAGTTCATGAATGAGAAAGAGCTCTTCTTGAGGTTTGAAGTAGACGTCTTAAGCTTTTTAAATTGGGCTTGCACGTTTTAATCCTAGTAGATTTGTGTATTCAAAGTTTACATTGAAGCCAAAAGATCCAATCCGGTTACCCCTTGGGCATAAGTTAGTAATTGGGATATAACTTGAGTTTTAGAAGTCCAATTGAGATGATTGAAGATGTGTTAGAAAGCTTATAACCAAGGCTACAACTTTCATGAAGAGCCCAAGCTCGAATTCAGTTTTTTTTCTGACCCGAAATCAGCTCACAAGTTCTAGTAGAGCATTAGTCAGCCTGTTTTGGAAAGAGTATGACTCAATGCCTACAATTTAGGAAGTTGAGTTGTAAACTATTGGGGGAGGCTGTGCACACGTTTTTAGGGTTATTTAAAGGGGCTATAAATAGAACATTAGGTTTTTAAGGAGAAAAACACATACAAAGAGATTCATTTAGAAACACTTTTTGTTCTCAGTTTAAGATGTTTGGCTAAATTTTTTCAATTCAATTCAAGGAGATGTCAATTCCTACACATATCGATGGTATAATTGATATAGTAATGTAATTTCTTACCTTTCTATGGATTTGATTAATGTTATTCAGTTTTAATGGAATATGATATTTGATTCGTTTAATTTACTTCAGAACTGGTAGATTGATTGAATTGATATCAATTGCTAGAATTAGGGATTGTATTACGTAATTGTTCTATTCCTAATCATGCAGTAGCGATTAGTAATAAAACATTGTGGATAAACTTTTCATTTTATTACTTGAATAACAAAACCTAAGTTTAATAATCCAAGCTTGTGAGATTGTTGCTTAGATTAACATATTTCATTGGAACTTAAAGCAACCATTACATTAAATCTGGAGAGCTTGTTCTCAGTTGTCTAATGGTTAGAAACTGTTGAAGAGCATGCTTCATTAGTTATAATTAAGGGGAATTTCGGGTAGTAGAGCTTGTTACTGCCTAAGGTTGATACTTCCATTAAAGGGTAGGATTGCGTTGCAATTGAGAGTATACATTGATTGTGAGGGTGAGATTGAATCAAGAACTGAAATTGTTGTTTTATTGGTTTTCATTCGTAATTTCGTTTTGATAATTAATTAGTTTCCTTGATTTTACAAGCCCCCAGTTTATATTTTGGTTATTTAGGTCAATTTAAGTTAGGAATTTATTTTTCATGAAAGTTCTAGGATTTAATTTTAAACAATTGCAATTTAGATTCAACTACTTTCCTGTGAGATCGACCCTTAATAACACTATTTACTGGTTAATAATAGGAGTAAGGTATATTAATTTTGTAGTGTTGACGACACGATGTCAACAGTATGATATTTACTAGTGTTGTACCTGGGAAATCAAGGGCTGACGTGGGAAATCACGTGATGGAGTGTGACCTACTCCCGTCAGAACGGTAAGCGCACGTCAGGCCTGCCAAACGCTGTGGAGCTCCCACGTGTCCATTCCCTACTCCAAATCGCGTGAAAATCAGCTTGGAAAGTGGGCAATATGACATAAAGCTGGATTTTGTCCTGACATTCACACCAACCCACGGATTTAATGATGATTACTTGCACTCATCTCACTATAAAAAGGGGAAGACCCCTTCATTGGGGGGATTCGGCCTTTTGACACTCTGAACTAGCTTTCTCTCTCTCTCTTGTATCTTTGTGTTTACTTTTCCCTAATCATTTGTAAGTTAGTCCGCTTTTGCGACCTGACCCATAATACTAATACAACTATCAGTGGACGTAGGATTTGCTATCTTAGCATCCGAACCACTTTAAAAAGCTCTCATTATTGCTTTTACTTTACACGTTATTCATATTCACGTGTGTCTCTTGGCCAACCAACGTTACGCACGTGTCGATTAATTGGTGTCAAAACCACGCATCAACAACTAGACCTGGGGCGGGGTAGGGAGACCTCTATCCCTATCCCCGCCCTGTTCTTGGGGAGGGAGAATTTTTTGGTCCTCATCCCTTTCCCATTCCCGATTTACTATACTTGGAAACAATAGACTCAATTACTATCACTTACATCAGATCCCATAATTCCAACTTACAACATAATTTACAAAAATTCTTTTGACTGTATTTTTAGTTTTTACAATATAACAAAATTTCTCTTCTAATGGATTCTCATGTTTGACTTCATAACTGGGAAAAAAGAAGAAGAATCTATTTGTGAATATGATATAGACTGAAGAGAGACGTGGCTTTTAGAGTTTTAGGATGGATTTATAAAAACATTGGTTAACCTTTAAATAAAATATAATCAATTTATTAATCAATTTTGTTAATGAATTTTATTGAATGTGCCAAAAAATAATTTGTCTGATTTAATGAGAAAAATCTTACATGGGATGGTCTTACCATGTCATTTTATTAATGTGGTAAGACCATCCAGTATAAGTTGTCACATGTTATGAGAAGTACTATAAAATGTTATGATCTTATTTTCTTTAACTAAGGGAAGGAGAGAAAAAAAAAATGAGATCAAAATTTTAATTTAGTGCCAACTCATAACATGTGACAAATTTGTATTGGATAGTGTCATCACGTCAATAAAATGATGTGCTAAGACTGCCTCATGTAAGTTTTTCTTCTAATTAACAAAAAGAAGGAAAAAGAAATAGCAAGACATGCCTTTTTTATTGCTCAACAAAGGAGAAATGTTCATAATAAAGACATGGTAACAACTAATAAATATTAATTGATTTAAAAAATACACTCACAGGGACCTTCATATATAGTATTTTTTAAATAAATTTCTTATTTTTATTACTTAACAATGAACTCCTTGGAATTCATACCTTTATTACTGATCACTAACATGTCACCAAGGACTGGGACTTGTTTTCATTATGGATTCATTTGTGGAACTCCAAAACGCAACTATTGTATACACAACATATCACGTCACACCTGGAAAATCCGGATTTCACAGCTAATGCCTCATACTCTTTAAGTGTCCTCTCTCTTCCTCCTGGGTGGACAACCATCATTAAGAGATCTATCTCGCTGGCAATGTTTGATGAAACATTATTTTCAGGAATCTCAGGAACAATCAATTCTATAATGATTACTTTGCCACAGTTTGGAAGAGCTTCACAACAATTCTTGAGAAGTTTCAAGCAATCTTCATCACCCCAATCATGTAGAACCGCCTGCAATTAAGTTTCATCTTTACGTATCAACAAAACAGCTATACACAGCATATGTATAATACAGTAAGTCTCTAGTTAGGATGTTCTGATATTAACTTTGTAGGACCATAGTTATACACCGTTGGATTTATTTTATGAGATTGAAATAATATTTTACAATTCAGATTTAATAGTGTATATACATAGTTTAACAAATTAAAATCAGGACTTCCTGACTAGAGATTTATTCTATATATCATTCTCTAGTCAAGACATCCTATAATTTAAGTGAGGACCATATATATTCATCCTTGGATTAATTAAATTAGATTAAAATGACATTTACAATCCAGATTCAATGTGTTTAGGCATGGTCCTCTGATAAATATATATCAGGACATCATGACTATATATAGAATTATATACACATGTACACAAACGAAGAATAAACTATATTTATTTTTACTTATTCAGTTTGTCATCTATGGATAGTGTTCTCGGACACGCTTCAAAAATAACGAACTGGTGGTGTTCTATAGCTAACTGTCCATCAGATTACCACGAAACTCAAGTACTGCGCATGCACGTACCTTCAAAAAAATGGCATCGCCTTTTGGAACACTTGTGAACATATCTCCACCAACATGCTCAACACCTACATAGATCTGGTTATCATCTGATGAGCAAATAAATAAAGGAATTTAAGAAATATAAGATGATACTCATGATACCTAATTTTGGAGGTGCATGAGCTACAACATGAGGCAAATCAAAATTAATGCCTTTAATGTGAGGGTACTTAGAAGTGATGATACCAAGATTAGATCCAATCCCACCACCCACATCTACTAACACTTTGAGGCCTTCATTTTTAAATCCTTTGTAGACATCAACCATCTTCTTCATGATCAAGGTAGTGTTGTTTGACATGGCTTTGTTTAATAACTGGCCATGGTTTGGATCCATTTTTATGTATTCAAATGCAGATCTCATCCCATATGCCCTGTTGAAAGGATTTCCACCTTCTAGGATAGTATCAGTTAGGTGATACCTGACAACAAATATTAAAGAATCCAAAATTTAACTCAACTCTCAAACAAAATAATAGTTATAAGCAGTTAAATTATATTAGATTTTAAAAATCAAAAGTATACCAGCTCTGAGTGGTGACCTTGTCTTGTTGCAATTGCAACAAAGGCCCAAGCGACCCTCCATCTTCATTCTTAACAAAGAACTTGCAAATTGGTGCAGCACCGTACAATCTCTCAACTTCTCCATTCTCTCCAGTTCTAATAGAGCATTTGAGTATATCATAGCTGGCCAAGAGCCGTAGCATACGGTCAAGCAAAACGGGGGCGTCAGGGTTCTTGGTGGGGAGCCTACTTGCGATGTCAGAAGGTGAGAGGAATATGCCATCACCGGAGGCCCAAATGATGTCTATGAGGTTGAGCTCGATGGCTGACTTCATGACCATGGGAAGAATCCCGGCGTTTGCTAACCTGATGGCTAGCTTGCCCACTTCTTCATCTTCTTGTTCATGCGACATGGCCTTTACAAGTTTGAAGATAGTTGAAATCTCTGCACTAAAATATTTTTCCACTTGATATCGTAGAACATTGATCTAATTATAAATTAGTATTTATACTACACGCATGCTATTGTCATTTGCAATTTATTCAAAGGTCGGTGTGAATCATGCGGATTTCGGGGCGGTACTTGCTCTTAAAAACCAAGGGTCCGTTTTGGATGGTTAGAATAATGTTTTGAAAAAAAATTAAATTGGGTGGGTATTACAATGTATAATTTTAAAAGTTAACAAAAATATCCCTTATGTTTATTTATTTATTGAACACCCCTATAATAAAATATTCAAAGTTAACAAAAACACCCCCAACCTACTCACTAAATATGGACAGCCGGCCACCAACACCGGAGGGTGGCCGAGTCACCGTATCAGTGCATAACCTGCTAGATCTTGTCGGTTGTGCGTCAATATGACCTTTCCGATCAGATCCACTGCGGATCTGGCCGGAACGACCAGATTTGGCCGCATTTGGTCGTCAACGACCGCCAAAGATACAGTCATCGTTGATGGTCAACGACGACCATATCTTGGCTGTCGTTGACGACTGTCTACGGCCGTAGATCTGAGGAAAAGGCTAGATCGGTGCACTATTGGCCAAATTCAACCGGTAGAGTGCCATTACACCAGATTCCGCCAGCTTCCGACAGAGGTGGTCGGAATCTGGTAAATTTGGGTTATTGGGGTATTTTTGTCAATTTAAAAAAAAAAATTCGGGATTGTCTAGTTAAATTAACAAATTTAGAGGGTTTAAAAAAAATTGAATAATTTAGAATTATATTTTGAAAATAAGTGAACTAAACACAAATTTTGTGTTAACTTTATTGGAAAAACTAGAATAGTTTTCCAAATATATGTACCAAACGGAGCCCAATTTTTTTTATTTTTTTTATTTTTTGGGTTTTTCATTTCTTGTAATCTAAAGGTCAAACTGTTAATTAATAATCTGAATTCAAGCTCGCAAGTATCATGATCTTCAATAAACCAAATAACAAGTCATTAAAATCAAGCTCACAAGAACAATTTCAATAAACTAATTAACAAGTCATTGGATTTAGGATTTCTATTTTAATTCTTTTTTAGTCTGAACCACTATTTTGAGACCCGGCCCGTTCAAGCGCCCGGGTCCTGGGCCGAGCGGTTTGACCAATCGATCAAATCGGTCACGTCAGTATCCCCAAACAGTGTTTTACAGTTTTTAAAACACCAAAATCCCTAATTCCTCTCCTTCTGTTTGTCTCTTTTTTTCACTCTCTTTCAACACGACTTTGAATACACGGCACGCTGTCCTTATCGTATAACAAACAATTAATGCCATGCATAATAATGATTATATTACTGACCTAGATCAAAGGAGCAGTCGGTTCCCGATCGGTTGAACCAATCGAACCCGGTCTGATTTCAAAACAATGGTCCCAAACTTATATGTATAATTGATACAAAAAGAATACATAGAGTAATTTACAAGCATTGAAGATTATTGAGTAATTTACCAGCATTGAAGATTATCACATTGAAGATTATCAATACAAGAAGACTCTATAGAGTGATTTACATGTATGATTGATACAACAAGAATCTATAGAGTAATTTACAAGCATTGAAGATTATCAAGTAAATTATTGATTTTCGTTGTAAATGTTTGCACTAATGAACACACAACCTCACATAATTTAATTATTCTAAAAATTGGTTTATTTCATTTTTCTCCCTATAAAATTGTTTAATAATAACTTATTTGTTTCGTTCAAAAAAGTATTAAATACCCATTTAAGAGGATTAAATTATTGATAATTTTAATAAGATTTTTGATAAATACAAGAGTGTTTTTAACATTTTTTGAACGAAGTTTATAAGTTTAATACTCAACAATCTCACAAAAAGGGAAATGAAATAAACCCATCATAATATATAAATTTAGAAACTAATAATATTGGAAAAAGGTATTGCACGTATATATCATTAAGACTTTGTAATGACCTTTGAGCTCTGTAAGCTCATTGTGTAGGTGTACCAATAAAAAAAATACAAAAATATTATTAATATAACTTGTGGCATTACTTAAATGTAGTCACCAAATTTCAACGAATTGGTAATTGATAATAAGTATTTAGTTTTAACTAATGCCAATAGTTTACCTCAACTCAAACTATATGCACTGAATAGTATGGCATGGTTGACACTTAACAATACAAAAACAGTGTTTGAACACTCATTTTGGTGGGCTCGAGACAATGTGGAATAAAAAAGTAGACAACATTAATTGTAACTGCAAGTGGTAATAAAAAAAAAGAATTTCTCTCTCTAAAAAATAAAAACATTTTCTTCCTTCCTTGAAAGTTTCAACGTTTCGTTTTCTTCGAGTTTCATTTTTAAAAGGAAAATAATACAGTAGAATGCGAACCTAGCGAATAACGTAATCTAATTTTGATCATAGATTAATTATTAATTAATATTAATAGACGATCAAAATTAAATTACGTTATTCGATGCATGATTGATAATTATGTATGCGTTTGGTTTAATATTTTTATCCTTATTCTGGATCCTATTTTTCAAATAGCGTTTGGTACAATATTCTCAAAATATTACCCTATTTTTTTAATTATATTTTAACCCCATAAGGTTATTAATTTCACTAAATACCCCCTGAAAAAAAAGTTTAAAAATTAACAAAAACATCCCCATCAGCCCAACTTGTCGTTCCGGCAACCACCGTCGGTGATAGCCAGGAATGCAGCTAACGCCAAACTTCCGAGGCCAGAAATGGCCGGAAGTTCACCGGCCTGGCCTGCCGATCCACCACGGATCTCCGGCCGGAAAGGAAAGCGATCTGGCCGTCGGCGGCGAAAGCCAAATGGTCCGTCGTTGGCCAAGCGAAGGCCACATCTTTCTTGGCCAGTGGCGGCGGGTAAATAATCCGTCGTTGGCCTTTTCCGCCGTCAGCGGCCAAAACAAAAGCGTAGATACGGCCTTTTCCGGCCGGATCCACCATGGATCTAGCCGGAAAAGGCCATAACGGCGTGTTACGGCACAGATCCGACAAGTCCGTGCCGTAACAAAATTTTCGGCCGATTCCGGCAGGTGGTGGCGGAATCGACACGAGATGGTGGGGGTGTTTTTGTCATTTTACATGTTAGGGTCTTTAGTTAAATTAGTAAACCTAAGGGCATTTTTATAAATTTTTAAAATTTACCTCGTAATACTCCCATATCCAATAACCCAATACTATCCCTAAAATCCTATCCAAAATACTAAACCAAACGCACCCTATAATATTACCTTTTTTTTTAAATAAAAAATGTATCATTTATAGATGTGCATAAGTCAAAGGTCAGAATTATCGTTGTTAAAAGTAATGACTCAACTTGTCATTTGAACAAACGGTGTCATTTTGTATAAAACAAATAAGAGTTTGTTAGATCAGTTACTGTTAAGCTACTCCTTCACGTTCATATAAAAGAGTGCATAGTAGATGTAAAGCATTATTACGAAATATAGAAAAATCAGCTTCTCTTTTTCTCAACAAGTCTCTAAAACTATTGATAAGTATTCAATAATTACTATTTTTAATCCTTTATATCAATCTTTGTAATATATTTTATGATAAATTAAGTTGATTAATATATTTTGTGAATTAGAAAAGAAATGGAGACATACCAATAAAATTAAATCATAATGTGCAGTTTTCAAATATTGGCAAATTCGATCGATGAAGGTTTAGCGAGGACTTTGATGTTCTTAGAGTTCCAGAATGAGAAAGAGATCTTTTTAAGGTTTAAAGTAAAAACATTCTTCGATATCTATTTCTATTTATTCTGTTATTGATTCTTGCTCTTCTTTTATTACTAGCTTTTCTTTTCACACCCATCACACTCCCTCTTAATACGAGTCGTCTCATCTTCTTGCGTCCTGAAAAATTCTCTCTTCTCCTAGCTCTTTCAATTCTAGAGTCATTCGTTTTACCACTCTAACATTTCTTCATATCCTAATTGTTTTTGATTGTCATATCTCTATGCTATGCACTACTATGGAGTCTAATTGAATGCTTCTTCAACTGCCTTCTTCACACTCTATTATCAATTCCTAACATCTTCATCATTTGGGTAAACCAAAACAAAGAAAACCCAGAACCAGCTTTTGCTACAGTTGAAGAGATTGAAAGACTTGAAGTAAGAGGTAAACTAATCAAGCATAATCTAGAGTAAATTGAGATTCATAGATAGGTAGTTAGTGTCTTTGTGGAGACATGGTGATGGTTAATTCTCATGTTGCTATATTGAGAATCTAATTCATGACTTTGCAATTAGTACTACATGTAGTACAAAGGTTGGAACTGGAAGTTATTTGGAGTCATGGTTCTTTTTGTAGTAATTTAGAAAGTTATGATAATTTGTTATTTGTGAGTTAATTTGATTTTACAGTGATGTATTTTCTATTTCTTTTACTTTATTAATGTATCCAAGAAATGAATCGTTTTTACATGTTTTTAAATGTAATCTGGAAGGTATCTTTGCTAGAGGTGGAACAAATGGGCCGGGTTAGGCGGGTCAACCCTAACTCGGCCCGCATCAAGCCGGGTTCAACCCGGACCGCCTAAAAGGTGGGTCGGGTTCAACCTGACTTGCATAAACCTTGTCGGGCGGGCCAGACTTTCATATGTCAACCCAACGACTCGGCAGGTTATATATATATTTTTAAAAAAAAAAAACCCCTACAACCCGACGGGTTAGGAGTTTTTAACCCAACGGGTTGGCCGTTGCAAGCCCAATGGCCAACCCACCGGGTTGGATGAAAAAAAAATTTAAAAAGTAATTTTTTTTTTTTTGCAAACACCCTTTTGAGATTCTTGTAATTTTCATATATATATATACCGTTGCAAGCCCAATGGCCAACCCACCGGGTTGGATGAAAAAAATTTTTAAAAAGTAATTTTTTTTTTTTTGCAAACACCCCTTTGAGATTCTTGTAATTTTCATATATATATTTGATATTTTCATAATATTTTGGCCAAATACTAGTCAGCATTTATGAGGTCATTATTATAAGTTTATAAAAAATATTGAGAGGTATGTTGTAATTTAAAAATGTCTCTTCTGAAATTTTACGAGTCTCTCCTAAATTTTATCAAATAATTTTTTTTTTTAAAGATCTATATCTAACCTAAAAATGTAAGTTTTTAAAATATAAATTACAAGACTATTTGCCTATATGGGTTATTCTAAATTTTCTAATTAATATAAGAGAGACATTTTAGAGTTTGTCATTTTTTTATTAAAACCCTCAGATATGGTTATTTCATCAATTTTCGTAGTTATAATATGATATATTATTACAAGGACAATCCTTAAGAACTTTTAATGCCAATATAAACTGTTAAAGTATCACAAAGTCGATCTTCTATTGTTATTTTGTTATTGTAGTGAATGATATTTTTCACATTATTATGAACAATATTATCACATGATATTGTTTTATTAACTTACATTTTAAAACTTCATCATATAACATTTTCCAATTACATAGCCTCATATATATATTTGCTATTTTCAAATGGTTATTGAATAGTAACTAAACATACGAGGCATCTGATTTGAGATTTTAAAATAATATTTGTACTTATATTATATCATTTATATAGTATAATATTAAAAATATGACTGTTTATTTATTATATTAATATTTTATATTCCCAAACTGTTTTTGAAATTATATAAAATATATTTTCTTAAAATCTTTCTTTTAAAAAAAAATTATAAAAATAAACATTTGAAACTTAACGATATTTTTGAGTATGAAATTAATCCATCTTCGTAATAATAATAATAAATCAATTTTTTCAAAGGAAAGTTAAAAAAAGAAAAAGGGACCGACACCAAATGTATGATTGTAGTAATATAATAGGGTCTTTGTGCAGATTAAGTTAATTTCTTTGAACTAAATTATAGAAAACTTACATGAATTTTTTAATGTAGATGATATATTATAGAATCATCGTCAACCTTGAAATCCGATTTTATACGATACATTAAATTAGAAATATATATCTTTAGCATTTTATCTTATAAAGGATGTGCAAAAATTTAAATTGTAACTTGTAAATTAATTGTCAATTATTGCACTCTTTTTTTCTTACCAAGTTTTTGTCCCAATTAGGTTTTTCTTGGTAAGATTTTTAACAAGGCAATAATTGTTGTAATTTCTTATTTCTTATTTTATTTTTTGATAAACGAATAAATGTAATTTTGCTTATATTACAATTTCATTGTATTAAAATTGAATTAATATTTGAAATGTTAACAAAAAAAAAAAAAAATTTAGTTGAATTATTAATATTTGAAAAGTTAACTAAAAACAATTACACAAAAGAAAAAAATTAAAAAGCAAAAAAATTAAAAAAATTATGGGCTAGCCTAGCCCGGCCCGGCCTGCCCTGCATCAAAACCCATTGGGTTAGGGTTGACGGGCCAAGTTAGGTCAACCTTTTTGGCCAAGAGGCGGGTCGGGGAGTTGTTGGCGGGCCGGGTTAGGCTCGCCCGCCAATTTCCATAACCCGCCACGGGTCGGGTCGGGTGGGTTATTTTTCCACCTCTATCTTTGCTGTTGGATTTTGCTATATTATATCTTGGTAAAAGATAAATCAATATTTGCCGTTGGATTGCAGCTATCCAAATTAAAAGAAAATCTAGAAAATAAAAAGTTGGAACACGGGCAGTGAAAAAAAAGGGTAAAAATGCTAAATAAAATATACTTTCTCGTGAAGTAAGTCGAAAGGTCGCACAGTTCCATACTCTGTATCCCAAACTAGAAAGCAAGTAAAAGAATAAAATACCCACAATCTGTTTCAACTTGCTCTCTCTTTTATGGTGATACCTGTTTACTCTTTCTGGGTTTATTTCAGTCAAAATATTGTAGCCTTTTCGATCTAGCTACTTTGACTGGTTTCCTTTGGCCGTGATTCTAAACTTGGAATGTTAGTTCTCTTTTCTCCCTTTTTCTTCTAGTTTGTTTTTGTGTTCAAGATTTGGGTCATTGTAGTTGCGGAAATTGTGAGCTAAATTTAAAAGATGCCCGGCAAAAACATCCCTTGTTTGTTTTATAATATTCTCAAAGAAGGATGAATTTTCACTGTGCTTTGTGAGGAGAGAATTTATGGACGATTCAAATTCTCCCTCTTAAGCTTTCCTCTCTAGTTACTCTCTTCTCTATCTATAGGTTTCCAATTAGAAGTATCTCTTTGATCTATAGAAGATACATCTTATTATTTGAGGGATTATGTTAATTTGGTTTGAATTATGAGACTAAAATATAGGTATTTGTAGTGATTTGAAGCTCGTAACGTAGGTTCTCGTTTGTTATTTATATATTGGGAAATTGGAATTTCGAAGACAAAGAAGCTAAAACTTTACCAAACTACTTACGAACCATGAATCTTTGTGCTTTACTCGAGTCATTAATTTTTGAAGCTTGTTTATTCAATAATTCTTTTTGGGGCTTGATTTTGCATTTTTAATATGCTCTTTTGCGCAAAATAATCTGTGATTTTACCTTATAATCTGTTTTTATGAAATCAGAAATGACAAAATAAAAGGCTTTTGTTGTGCCACCAAAACCTAGAAATTCAATATCAAATTTCTCTAGAAGTTCTCCGAGGATCAAAATGCATGGTAATATACAATTCCAATTGGGCATATGTGTTTATTCACTAGTTCTTGACTTTGCATTAGTCTTTGTGGATTAGCAGAATTTATTTTGTTGTGTTGTGTTTGGAGAAGTCAGAGGTCAACGAGGTTATAGCCAGATCCAGAATCAGTTTGGCTCAATCAATTGTCTGACCCAGCATAAGCTCGTCGAGATATAGCTTAACCTAGCATAAGCTAGTCGCGACCAATTTCAACAGTTGTTTAACTAGCTCACAAATAACCTCAGATCTTGGATATATCAGAAGGGATCAGATTGACAACAATCTTGGTGCTATCTCAATACTCAATCGCGAGAATATCAGAGTTGCATTTCAATCTTAATTGTAATCCCTTTATTTTCGCTCTTTCATTTGGAAAAAATCTATATATAAACCCCCTCCAAGGAGGAGAATAGGGTTAGCAAATTGTTTTAGGAATATTATTGTAAGCTCTCATAGTAAATACAAAAAACAATGGACGTAGGCTCAAGATTGAAACTTGTCGAACCACTTTAAAAACTTTCTTATCATTTTACTTTACTACATTCCATGCATACATTGCTAGTTATCCTTAATCATGCACACATCGGTTTCGATTCTGTCAAGGTCAATCAGATCACTTTAGTTGGTTCAAATTTCATATCAACATTTTGGCGCTAGAAGGAAGGCCTCTGCCAAATCTTAGAATTTTCAACAATCAACTTTAGCAACCTGTTCACCTGAAAATCTCAATGGCTCCTGTACCAGATCAAAGACCAACACAGGAAATAACGAAAACATGGAAACCACCAATTATAGGAGGTTCATCAGACCGTGCCTTTAGGTCAACCACTAGTACTGCTAGTGTAGTAGGTCGCGAACCAACAGGGGGTAGGGATGTCAAATCCTGAGAATGGGCAACTGGTGGAGATGATTAGAACAATGGTTGCACATGTTGTGCAACTGAACATGGCTGAGTTAAGAAACCATCAATCAGCCCCTTAAGACATAGACCAGCCACGTTTCACTGATGCCACCCCAACAAGTCAAAATTCAGTAGACGACCAATTTAGTTCGTCGGCACCAAGGAACAATGGACAACCTCGGCACCATCGGGCACATTCTGCTCATGAACGAGAATCTCGCTAGCAAACTAACCCTAGAAGGCGATCAGACAAATAGTCCATGAAGGAGGATAAAGGCAATGGTTGCCAGAGGGATACTCAACTTGCTCAACGATATCCCCAATGTCAATGTGCCAGTTTTAACCCACGCCAAAGGCAAGTTCAGGCTTGCAAGCTCGCGAGATGAGTAATGCGCGCCAATTTTCCAATGACTGACGTTCTGGTTTTAACCAACGTCGCGAGCAACACACTGATGAGTATGATAGCACCTATCAACCCAGCCATCATGACTCAACTTCGTGCACCACTGTGCACAATGGAAGAAGCTCACAAGCAATAGATCTCCGAACTCATCTGCTCGAGGTAAGGCTGAATAGGGCGAACTAGAGTAATCCCCATAATGAAGACTTAGATCAGGTACAAAAAATGATGGACGATCTAAGAGCCCGCTATAACAATGCGACGGAAGAAATAGTGAGCTCTCCATTCACGGAAGAAGTTAGCCAGGCTTCACTTCCCTAGGGATTCAGGGCGCCAAAGAGTAAGTTTGATAGGAAAAGGGATCCTAGAGACCACATTGACTATTTCAATGACCTGATGAAGTTACACCAGGTTTGCGACTTGGCAAAGTATCGCTGCTTTGTAGTTACATTGGTAGGGGATGCTAAGAGGTGGTACAAAGGACTCAAGATGAACTTGATTAAGTCTTGGCAGCAACTCTCCTCTCTAAACCTACAACAATTTCAAGTGAGAGGCAGTTTGCAATGCGACTTAGCTATTTGAGCAATATTAGTCAAGAAAGAGACGAATCATTGACCTCGTATTTAATGAGGTTCCAGAATGAGCAGGCAAAGGTTGCAAATGCATCTGAAGAGTCAATTCGAACTTTGCTAATTGTAGGTATAAGGTTGCAAACGGAGTTGTGGAAAGAACTCCAAAGCGAATATCATGTGAGCCTGGCCAAGTTCTACTAAATGGCTGCCAAACATCAGCGGGTAGAAAGCTCGCTAGTGGCCTTGGCTAGAAACTCGCCAAGAAGAGCCTCTGACAGGCGACAAGATCACCCACCAGATAAATGGAGGGGCCAAGACCCTAATGACAAGGACTGGAGCAGGTTCTAAAAGAGGCAAAAAATAGAAAATCGTGGGGAAAGGCAAACTTTCTCATGATATGTAGAATACAACCCTCTCACTTAAGACATAGCTCATATATATGAAGTCCCCTGTGAGGCTAAGAAGTTGCCTGTGCGAAAAAGGATAAGGGGGATTCTGGACAGAAGAGATTGTCAGAAATATTGCTACTATCACTGGGACATCGAGCACAACACTAATGAGTGTCGGGCTCTAAAAGATGCCATCGAAGATCTGATACGAAGGGGCCACTTGAAAGAATTTGTCAAGGAAGTGCCAGCTCGTGAAAATACAGGCGAGCAGAATAATCAGATCCAGCAAGGCTCGCCAACAACGAAGTTCTGGTGGGCATGATCTATGGGGGTCTCGACATTGCAGGGAGCTCAAGGTGCTATCGCGAGCAGTATGTGCGAGAGGCCAAGACAGACTTGGTCCTTTGAGTAATGAGTTGCAAACAAAAGCTACCAAAGCAACCTAGGCAAGAGAGCGAGGTGATAGGATTCACTATGGAAGAATGTGAAGAATCTACTTGCCAAAATCATGATGCGATTATAATCAGAGTAAGGATCGGTAATACCCAAGTACTCAGGGTAATGGTCGACAATGGCAGTGCAATGAACATCATTTTCTTTGGAGCTTTGTGAGAAATAAAGTTCACAAAATGAGACTTAAAGGTGTGTCCATCGCCGCTCTATGGATTCACTAGGGATAGCCCGACCACTTGCCCGTGACTTGAGGTAGATTGCCCGACCACTTATAATGTTATTGTTGGGCGACTGATCCTGGATGATCTGAGTGCAGTCACCTCGGTATGTTGCCAAGAAATAAGGTTCCCAACTCTAGGCGAGGTCGCAACAATTAGGAGTTGTAGAAAATAATCTCGGGAATGCTACAACCGGGCCATTCATGCTGCACTAAAATGGGCGCTCTCAAGAACCATGGTCATCACTGAGTTTGAGCCAAAGCTCGGACCTCTAGAAGACACCATAGATCCTCGCATCCACAAAGAAGAGTCTGCAGTAGGGCCAACAGAAGAGCTACGGGAAGTATCTGTTAGCAAGGAAGACCCAACTCGTGTGTTGAAAATCGACAACAGTCTAAGCAACGAATTGGCAAACAATCTTGTGGGATTCCTAAAGAATAACCTCAACGTGTTTGCTTGGGTGCACGTAGACATGGTGGGGATCAACCCCAAGGTAATGTGCCACAGATTAAACGTCGACCCAAGGGCTCGACCAATTAGATAGAAGAGAAGGTCAATGGATGCTGAGCGCTCTAGAGCGCTCAATGATGAAGTTGATAAGCTCCTAAACATCAATTTCATTAGGGAAGTAAAGTACCCAGACTGACTCAACAACCCGATCTTAGTGAAGAAATTGAATGACAAGTGGCAGACTTGCATTGACTTCACTAATCTAAACAAGGCTTGTCCTAAAGACATCTTTTTGCTATTTCAGATCGATCGATTAGTAGACGTGACAGTTGGAAAAGCACTAGTAAGTTTCATAGATGCATACTTGAGATACAACCAAATTCTGATATATCAACCCGATAAAGTACTCACCTCATTTATTACTAACCGGGGTATTTACTATTACAGGGTAATGTCATTTGGCCTAAAGAACGCTGAAATGACCTATTAGTATTTGATGAACAAAATGTTCGCCGAGCAAATTGGCAAGACAATGGAGGTGTACATCAATGACATGCTTGTCAAATCAAAAGTTGCCAAAAACCATATTGATGCCTAGGGAAAATGTTCGACATCCTCAGAAAATATAGAATGAGACTCAATCCTCTGCAGTATGCTTTTGGAGTAAGCTCGGGAAAGTTTTTGGGTTTCCTTGTTAATCAGTGAGGTGTCGAAGCCAACGCAGATAAGATTCAAGCTCTCCTAAACATGAAGAGCTTGACTAGCATAAAGCATGTTCAGAGCTTGACAGGGCATGTGGCCACACTTAGCAGGTTTGTCTCCCAAGGTACAAACAGGTGCCTACCTCCTTCGAAACCCTGCAGGGAAACAAGGGTTTCAAATGGACAGAAGAGTGCTAAAAAGCATTCCAAGAATTGAAAAAGCATTTGGGGTAGCCCCCTTTATTGTCAAAGCCTATCCAAGACTAGCCCCTGTTATTGTATTTATCGGTATCTAAGTCTGCGATCAACATGGCTTTGGTATGCAAAGAAAGGGGAGTGTAATGACCTGTATATTATGTGAGCAAAAGATTTCTCGATGCTAAGACAAGATACCCCAAGATGGAGAAGCTTGCTTATGCATTGGTCATTGCCGCTCAAAAGTTTCGGCTCTATTTCCAAGCGCACTCCAAACATGTGCTGACAAACTTTCCACTGAGAAAGATAATGTAGAAGCCCAAGGCAATGGGTGGATTGATTCAATGGACCATAGAGATGAATCTGCATGATATCAAGTATGTCCTGAGGACAACAATTAAGGGGCAAGCTTTGACAGACTTTATTTCAGAGTTCTCCTATCAGCCCGAGGGAGAGGTAAGCCCACTAGAAGCGAGCACCTCGAAAGCAAGCAAACCAGAGAAAACAAAGCTTGATAGTTTATGGTAGTGGACCTTGTACGTAGATGAGTCTTCAAATGAGAAGGAGGCAAGAGTTGGGCTCTTGCTCGAAAGTCCTGAAAGGAACCTGATCCGAGTTCCAATCAGATTCGGGTTTGCTGTCTCAAATAATGAGGTAGAGTATAAAGCAATGCTTACGGGGATCTGCCTCGCCAAAGAGATGAGGCGGAGTCTATAAAGATCTATAGCAACTCCCAACTCATGGTCCACCAGATTTCTGGGGAATATCAAGCAAAGGAGGACAGAATGGCGTCCTATCTCCGACAGGTAAAATCTGAGCTTGAGCAATTCAAATATTTCACTATTCTTCAGATCCTAAGAGAGAAAAATTTAGTGGCTGACGCTCTAGCTCACCTAGCTTTAGTAATGAGTTAAGAAGCGACCGATTCCATTCCTATCAAATTTCTTCCAAGTCTTAGCATCCTCGCTTTATAGGAGTCAGTCCTAGTAACAGGGCAGAGGTATAGCTGGATGGATGCAATAACCGCTTACCTAAGAGATGAGACAGTGCCTGAGGGTAGGAGTGAAGCCAAGACACTCCGAGCCAAGTCAGCTTGATACACGCTTATCAATGACAAATTATATAAGCACAGATATAACTCGTCGCTCTTGCAGAGTGTTGATCATGAGAACACGGAATATGTCTTGAAAGAGATCCATGAAGGCATTTGTGGGAACCATGTAGGGGGTAAATCTCTAGCATACAAGGTGCTCCGCCAAGGTTATTATTGGCCAACAGTTTTTGATGACACAACAGATTTCGTGTACATATATGACAAATGCTAGAGATTCGCAAACGTTCCGCGAGCTCTACCCTAGGAATTAACTACTTTGACAAGCCATTGGCCATTTGCGATCTAATAGGCCCTTTGCCTCAAGAAAAAAAATGGTGTGAAGTTCGTACTAGTCGCACTGATTACTTTACCAAGTAAGCGAAAGCCGAGCCTTTGGCTACCATCACTTTGAACTAGAGGTGAGCACGAGTATCAAGTAGAACCAAAACCTGCAGGTAGAACTAGAACCTACCTGGGACCAAACTATACGGGTAGGTTCCAGTTCCATTTTATTGGAACTGACTGTGCACTGGTTCCAGTTCCTACATATGGAGGAACGGGAACCAGAATTAAAACCTAGGAAAAGAACCTGAGATGGGTACTCGGTTTGGAGTTGGTCATTTTGAGATAGTGTTAAATCTACTACTTGTTTGTTTGATTTAGTGTTCTCTCATTCTTCTTTTTCTTATTTCAATAATTATTTGTATTTTGGTTTTGATTGAAAAATTTTATGTGAATTGTGATGAATTGATTGAATTCAAGTGTTGCCTAGAGGTTAGAGGATTTATGAGTCACATTGGACATAAGTGAATGAGTAATCAAAAGTTGAATACTACTAAATGTAGGTTTTCTTAATTTGTTGGGGGTGTATTTGTAAACTTTTAAAGTATTTTTGTCATTTTTTAAACTGATAAGGGGTAATTTTTTTTTATAGGGTACCCGGGTAAGGAACCGAAAACTGCATTTCAGGTTCTGATTCCTTGAATTTAAGAACCGAAACCGACAGGTCTCAATTCTAGTTCCTTTTTTTGGGAACCTACACTCTGTAGTTTCGGTTCCCCCGAAAAATACAAGGTACTCGAAACCGCTCACCCCTTCTTCAATATAAGTTGAATGATTTTATCTACAAAAACATCATTTGTAGATTTGTAATTCCCCACACTATAATAACTAACAATGGGAAGCGGTTCAATTGGGAAGACTTCAAATCTTTTTGCGAAAGGCTTAGGATGAAGAAAAGCTTCGCCGCCATTTATCGGCCTCAAGCCAACGGTCAAGTAGAGGCTATAAATAAAGCGATCAAACGCACCATTAAAATGAAGCTTGATGCCCTTAAAGGAAGATGGGCTGAGGAATTGCCCAAGGCCTTGTGGTCTTACAAAATAATAGCCAGAAGCTCAACAAGAGAAACCCTATTCTCACTTTCATACAGGTGTGAAGCAATGACGTTGGTTGAAGTAGGGATTAGTTTGTTTCTGAGAAAGGCCTTTAATGAAGAAACAAACGAAGATCTTTTCTGCCTAAGGCTAGATCTAATCAAAGAACATCGAGCCAAGTCTTAGATTCCTATTAGCAATGAGCAAAACGATACTTCAATTCCAAGGTTAAAAATAGGGACCTCGAAATGGGCAACCTGGTCCTCAGAAAGGTCGTCCATGGTACCCAAAACCAGAACTTAGGGGCATTTGGTGGGAAGGTCCTTTCAAGATCTCTGAAAAGGTCGCACCAGGAACTTTCCACTTAGAACACCTCAATGGTGAACTTGTACTGCGAGCATGAAACGCCAAACATTTGCAAAGGTATTACTAATAGCAACTTGGGGTTCAATTATTTATTGTTTCTCCAATTTGATGTAAGATCTTTTACGGCCAAACTCTATTCGTTAATAAAGAGGTATTATTTATAAACTCTGTTTTGTTTGTTATTTTTTATGTATTGTTTCAAAATTGCGACCTAAACGATCACATACGAAAACTGAGTCAAGAGTTCGAAAAAAGGTAGCTTAATTTTATAAGCCATGCCAAAATTCAACTCATTAAGGGAGAAATTCCTCGAATTGATGAAGTTAAAACTCGGGAAACATTTGAGTAAGACATGTCGAAAGAAAATTGGTCATAATTAAACCGGCGACCAAAACTCGAGACAGACAACTAGTCCAAACTTCGGAGTTGTTGCACATAAGATTTTCTTATATGTTTGAAAAGTTCCTCAAGGATCGAGCCACACATAATTAGAACTATTTTGTTCACAAAGAAATGGGCTACACATGACTTGGAACAAATTCGAATTTTTTGTGTTAAGTTCGATTAGAACAATTTAAATGACTTAGCAGAAATAAAAAACATTGCTCAACAAAAATGGGCGAAGTAAATTTTTCATTGATCATATTAGTTTAGTTACAAGCTAAACTAAATGTAAAATAAAAAAGAGATAAAAAAAAAAAAAAATCTAGACAGTAGACGCGGGGGCATCGTCGCTAGTAGGAGCGAGGAGATCATGGCTCATAGTGGCAAGAGTACCATCGACAGCAGGAGTCTTGGCACCTTCTTCGGGGGCAGGAGCTGGAACATCTTCCGGAGGAAGGTCAATTGTGATAGCTAGGAGCGAGGCTAAAAGAGTCTGGTATTCAACTTTTTGTTTGATCTCAGTTTCCTTCTCCTCTTCTTCGATCATCTCCTCACCCTCGCTATTAGACTCAGAGCTATCCAAATATACGTAAGCGAAGCTCTAGGCCTTGTTCTTCATCCTGTCGACTTCCTTTTGATAAGCCCTTGGTAGGAAGGAGAAATTGAGCAAAGGGTGAGCTTCAAATAGCTTCTACACAAGGAAGACCAAGATGTCCCAAGCATGGCTCTTTATGGTTGAATTTAGCTCCTTGATATCAAGCTTGAGCCAGGTAGCCTTTGATTCAACTTCTTTTCGGTCTTCCACCTCTTTGGAAAGCTTGCGAAAAGCATCCTCATACTTGGCATCCCAATCCAAGGCAGCCTTCTGAGCCATGGTGAGCTCGAAATTTAGCTTGTTGTTGGCACCCCACTGTTGTGCCAAACTCTTCTCAGCCTTGGCCGACTTCGCCTCAGCCTTCGCTCGAGTGGCCTCGCTCGCTTTATGTTTTTCAAAGAACTCCCTCTCCTTGACCTCAAAGGCCTCAGCCTCATTTTTCAGCTGCTTAAGCTCAACCTTGACTTTTTCTCTTTCTCTTCCAATTCGGCCCTAGCTAAGGCGTCTTCTTTCAGCTTATTCACCTTTTGCCAGCCCATACGAGTGCCCTCCAATGTGGGGTAGCTCTCATCAAGGAGAAGCTTGGTCGCCACACAAGCCTGAAATGATAGGAAAGTTAGCAGGGAATAAAGAGAGAAGCCAATAAGAAAGGAAATACCTTAGTCACATAACTGCATGCCCAAGCAAGCTGCTCGTGACGAGATGCATCTCTGAGCCCGACATAGGCTTGCGGCATGACGGCCTACTTGGCCGCTGAGGCCCCTATGCCAAAGTGGTCGGGGAGCTCATTGATCATCACATCAAGTGCAGCCCGAACTGCCTCGTCTGCCTTTTCTTTATCTGCTCACAAAGGCGAGCTTAATCTCCTTAATTTCCACGAGGATGACGATCTCACTAGCGGGAATGGACTTTTTTGTGGCCGAGTCCTAGGCCATAGTTTGCTTTAGGCCTCCAGCTTGCCTAGCATTTTTCATACTCGAGTCGTCATATTGCTTGACAACCTTTTGCTTTCTCGAGCCCCCCTGTGGCTAGGTTGACTTGTTTTTGCCTGAGTCTTCCTATTGCATAAGCATCTTCTTCTTCCCCCAACCTTCAGCTGGCTTAGGGGTTTTCTTCGTCGGGCCCTTTGGGGGCTCAAGGGCACCCTTCTCCTTGACTGCCTTAGAGGCAGTCATGGGCTTTTTGGCACTTGGGCCTTCCCTAAACTCGCCACCACTGTGCTTGAGGATCGGGTGTGAAGTACCTTGCCTGAGTGCCCTGGCAATATCAGTGACCTGCTTCTTTACTGGAGCAATCGACGATTTCTTGGCAGCCCTAGGCACTAGTGCCTTCTTCTTTAGGCCTTTGGGTTTTTTGGCCTACATATTTACAAAAGAAGAAGCCAGTGGTTATCAACCTAACAAAACAAGAACAAGAGCTGCGAGCTATTAAGCACTTACCTTTCTAAAAAATGATATTGAACTTAGCTTCGTTGGCGCAAAAGTCGTACGCTCTCAACCAAGAAAGTGTGATAAGCTTGGTAATGTTGCGCTCGCTATCGGGGAGATTGCTAAAATGCTAAAGCTGCTATAAGCTCGCTTCTAGAAGGTGGTTCTGCTTGACGTTTGTTGCAAAACAAAGAGAATCAATTAGTTTGCTTGTCAAGCTTGGAAGCACTCTTTGTCCTCACAAAGATCAAAGTCTTACTAGCTTTCGAGGGAAAAACGCTAATCTCCTTGGCCTCATAAAAGAAATACTAATTCCCAATATGGAATTTTCTTTGGGACATCAAGTAAATCGTTAAAATGTACTTTCCTTGCCTTAGAGAGGTAGTACGTTTGGTCCTGACTCTTTTTCAGCCTATACAAGTGGACGACCTCTTCTACAAATAGCTCACCCATGTCAGCTATTTGGTATGCTATATATATGCCTACAATAATTATCTGTGAGTTTGCTGACAAGTGAAAAGGAACGATGTCAAACCGTTTCAAAACGTTGGTGATGAATCAATGAGGGGGAATAGACATCCCACACCTCAAGAGGATACAAAGACCGCTACTCAACCGATAGGGGGATTTTTCTAGGAGAAGCCCCCTGAAACCCTCAAGGGAAGTTGAGGCGCATAAACCTCGGTTATGCACTTAATATCTTCAGCCCTAACCGAGGAACGTGGTTCCTTTTAGGGCCTATGAATTGGAGGCTTAATTGGTAGAGGAGTCTCCGCGGAAGCATTGTCAAAAGAGCTCGCTCCATTGGGATCTAAACTCCATAAAATGACATCCTTGGAAACCTCTGGGATTATGTCTCCAAGAACCGCTGAGCCCGCTGGAGAGTCGAACATGCAGTCTATACTATGGTTGTTTGACAAAACATGGTGGTAGCTCGCCTCCAGTTACCTTAAATAAAAGCGAACAAGTGTTAGAGCTCAAAAATTCAGTGACCTATCCACACTTGGCTTTTAGTTCAGGCACCCAAGGTAGCTTGTGTCAGACAAAGACACAAGCGAGCTACCAAGATTCTGGTGGCCACCTCTGTAAACCCTCATTGAACCCAAAACCAATGGAAACACTCAAAAAGCCCTAAAAAGCTTAATGTGGCCATGACAATGGCCACCATCAACCACAAAAGGTGTAAAAATAAGTAAATAAGGAGAATGAAGCCTTACTGAAGTGTAAAAGTGGAAGAAACTCGCCAGAAAAGCGTCGTGAAGTCGAAAGAGTAGCGATGGAATAACAGCAAAGAAAGTCTGAGAATTTTTGCAAAATGTGTAGGTTTCTGACAAAGTTGCCCGCTTTTATAGTGGTTTGCATGAGAGAAGAAGGGGCAAGATTCATTCATAACCGTTGATCTACAGTGAATCTCAGCCTTTCATTCGTCAAGCAACCCTAGCCATTAGACGTGGCCATGTGTCGATCATCCACGAAGGTCGATCAACCGTTATAACTATTGCAATCATAACCGTCGTCACATGTTGCCTCGACTTCACATGTGGATAGTTGTAGTCACCCACGTGAGACAAAAAGTAACTACCAAAGGCTACTGCATTTAATGTGACGTGACCGCATGGAAATTACACACATGCCCTTCATTTCAAATTCCGGATTTGTCAAGAATATCATAGCAAAGAAAGGGTAAAGTGTTGATTACATCGACCGAATATGAGTTCGACTCATGAAGCTCGGTCAGATCTTCAGCGCACAATCTTCGAAGTCCGAGCTTGACATCAAATCAAGCATTTAGTCTTCGAAGCTTGAAACGAGCACCGAACAATAAGGGACAGATGTTGTGTGTGATTTTTCCATCAGGCTCAGAGAAGTCAGAGGTTAGCGAGATTATAGCTCGATCTAGAATCAGTTCAGCTCCATCAATTGTCCGACCCAGCATAAGCTAGTCGAGATGTGGCTCGACCTAGCATAAGTTAGTCACGACCAATTTTGACAGTTGGTCAACCAGCTCACTAATAACCTCAGATCCCGAATATCTCGGAAGGGATCAGATCGACAACAATTTTGGCGCTATCTCAGCGTTAAATCGTGAGAATATCGGAGTTGCATTTCAATCTTAATTGTAATCCCTTTATTTTTGCTCTCTCCTTTGTATAAAATCTGTATATAAACCTCCTCCAACGAGGAGAAAGGGGTTAGCAAATTGTTCTAAGAATATTATTGTAAACTTTCACAACAAATACGAAAATACAGTGGACGTAGCCTCAAGATTGAAACTTGCCAAACCACTTTAAAAACTTTCTTATCATTTTACTTTACTGCATTCCATTCATACATTGTTGATTATCCTTAATCTCGCACACATTGGTTCCAATTCCGTCAAAGTCAATTGGATCACTCTAGTTGGTGCAAATTTTGTATCAACAACTGGCCTCAATGTTATTCTATCATGGACCAAGGTACAGTCACAACACCGAGTATTGTGGGATTCTTGGTGTCTTGAAAATGCAAATCGAGATGAACTGAAGGACTTATAAAGGATTTTCTATAATGAGTTATCCAACAAATGTGAAGATCCTGATAAGACGGGTTCTTGCAATCTTATCCTTTTGTTGAATATTATGCTATAGGCTATGCGTCACTTATTCTACCATGTTAAAACTTCTGGATTCGGTGTTTATCATGTGTGTATTAATGCATTTTTTTTCATGTATAAGTCGCTACAGTTACCTACTTTGAATGCTTACACTAGTTGACGTTGAGCAGTCCAGAGTTACGTGCCTGTATGGCATGATGTTTCAATTATGCCATGGTTTGGAATGAATATATGCTGTTGAGGTTGTTTTTCCTTTTCCAGAAAGCTCTGAGATTGAACTTTGAATGGTTAAACACTTGACTTTAAATGCACCTAATTAATCGAGTTTCATTGTGCTGTCGTTTTGAATGGATATGTTTTCTCATGATGGTTGGATCTTAATTCTCAGAATGCTTGAGATTGATCAATTTGTTAATAACGAAGGTCAGATTCTTAGGTGGCATTCTTTCCATCCTAGAAGTTTTGATCTGCTCGTTTCTCAGGATATATTTTTACTAGAATTAAGAACTTTTCTGTTTCTACAATATTATGGCCATTTAGAACTCTCGTCTTGGACTTTAATAAGACTGTCAGATTCCATAGAAAATGCTAAGGTCAATCTAACAATTTTGGTAATTCCTTTGTGTTAAATGTCAATCCTTGATACAAAATAATCGGTCAAGCATTGGCAAAAATTCAGTTCACACTCTTCTATGAGCTTTTTAATGTGATCAGTGCTGCCTTAATTGTCAACTTAAAATGAATGGATATATAAGCATTCTGGTGAGTGGTTTCAGGTTTGAATGTTCACTCCATCAGTAGAGATTCAGGTAATCAACTTCTTGATGTTGTTCAGCATGAACTTTTTACTAACTTCTACTCTGAGTGCCTAGCGGACAGACAGAGAGGAGAATATCTGCAACTAGTAACTCTCGTATCTTCCTGGATCTTATACCCTTCTCCTGAATGTTTACTTGAAAATTTTGTTTTACAAAAAGGGATTTTTACTGAAAATGTTTTTCTTTCATAAATAATCTGTTTAGTGAGCGAAACGTATTGTGCATATCAAATTATAATAAACATGGGATGAATTTATGTTCTCTGTCTTGCATTTCTCTCCCTTTTTAACTCTTATTTGGTGTTTGTATTATGATTCAATTCTAGGAGACTCTAATTTATATGGTTCTTAGCGGTTATTAATTTATGATCAATGTGGTGAAGTCACATTTAAAAAAAGAAAGGAAGAGCTAGGATCTTTCCGATTTCTTTTAATATGTTTCACTCATTGGTATGTACAAACCGAAAATAAAAAAATCTCAATGCTGTCTGGTAAAACTCAATTAAACGATGTCTTCAAAATTTGAGTTTTGTTTGTATGAATTTCTAATGGAGTTCACTTCTTGTTTTATGGAGAACCCATTGGAGCTCAGTCCTGAAAGAAAAAAGAAGCAACACTACTGGCTAAGAAACTTACATTATGTAACCAAGTCATTCCCTTCCAACCCAATGCCACTTTCTTCCCTAAAAAACAAACTGCTTCTCACCCCCAAATCAAGGTGGTTGCCTATTCCCCAAGGTAACTGTTAATGTTAATGTGCAGTGTCGGTTTTATTTTATTTTTACTGCAGTTTATTCAAGTTAATTGTTTAGTCAGTTTGATTAACTTGAGTTAAAACATATGATTTTGGAGAAACCACTTCTTGGCTTAGCTTTGGGCCTTATGAAAATATATAAGGTTGTGTGTTTTACTTCGTAAGTAGACGAAAAAAAGAAAAGAAAAAAGGGCTGTAGAAAAAAGTGCAGAAACGGAAAATCAAAAGACCAGCAAATAAAGCCAGAGCTTCTCCACAAATCTTCTTTCTTTAATTTCTCAAATTGTTCCTCTGTGTTCAATTTTTAGACAACTTTTCAGATTGTTTTCTTCAGGTCTTGAACTCCACTCCACTCTCTTTTCCTGGAAATTGTTTGTGTATTTGTGTTGTGAAGTTGCTGTTAGAATCATGAAAGTGACTCTATTTTGGTGATAAAAATACCCCATGTGTGATTAAATTGAAGTATATTGAGATAATTAAAGAATTTATGAATTTATTCACGAAAATCGCTTCCTAATATTTTTCTTATGAATTTAACGTGTTTGGAATGATTTTGGAAAGTATATGAGTTGATATTAGGTTGTGGTTTATGGATTAAGGGTGATTTTGTCTCATTTATGCTGTTTAGGGGGTAAAATGTCATTTTTTAAGGGGCTGATTTTGTCACTTTTCAATTGTGTAGGGACTAAACAATTTTACAAATTGTTCTATAAAAGAAAAGTGCAGATCGCGTTTTCCGAGGAGGTCGCTTCACCAGCTTTTCCGCGACCCTTCGTCTCCCTCCGACGACCCTTCGTCTCCCTCTGGCGACGATTCATCTCCCCATGCATCGATCTGTCATCAGCCACCGCAAACCACCTTGAAATGCCACACAACACCGCGACGCTTCGCCTTCCACCACCGCGTCGTTTCGCCTTCCCGGCCAGTTTTGGCCGTTTTCCGGTGACGTTCCAGCTCCCCAAGGGTAGATCTTCATTCCCCACGGCCGGATCTACACTTCCCTTGCTTCAGCCGCCTTGCGAAAATCAGGGAATCGAGCGACTCGGCCGCGCGACTCTTCATCTTCTAGGTCAGATCCTACTCATTTCCCGGCGACTTCTCACCTCCCAAGACCTGATCGAACTCCCCATCACGAGCTTTCCATCGGTACCTTGGATCCCATTTCCATAACGTTTCCGGTGAACCGCGGTTGTTACATGATTGCAGTGTCGTTGGTCGTTTCGGCCCTTCTTCGCATCATATCGCTGCCGGTTACCTCTTCGCCATGGTCGCTCCGTTTTCACCGTTTCGGCCTCCGTCATCACCACCATGGCGGCTAAGCTCCCGGTTATGCTGTTACGGCATAGGCGAGATCGGGATTGACTCCACGACTCTCCTCATCGCTCCCGACTAGTTGGATGAGCCCGATTATAGGACATTTGGTAGTATTGTGCTTGGATTATATTTGTTTTCGTTTCATGATTGATTTGATACTTTAATATGATTTGAGCATAACTTGTGATGAATATTGTTGTCCATTATGATTTAATGTTTTCATAGAACTTATTTGAATGATAAAGCGTTGGTTTGGAATAATTAAATGATGAATATTGCTTTTCATTACTTCGCATCGATTGTAATTGAGTTGTGTTTGGATTTAATTTAATTTCTACTATTGTTGCGTTTATTGTGAAGTTGGTTGATTGGATATTACGTGTTGACAAATTGTATTTGTTAATCGCGTACCAACTAGTGGTATTGCCTTGTAGCGTTTATCGACGTTCAATGATAGTCTTTAACCAATCGAACTTGAGTGATCGGGTGAGACAGGATAGATTATACCTAGAGTGTCGGGAAATCATTTCATTGATTTACCTTGCCTTGTAGGTTTAGGGGATCGTAGAGGGTGGAGGAGAATTGTGTGAGTCGGTCTCATGTCGAACCAAAACCGTAACGGCAACATTTTTATTATAAAGTCTTTATTTGTTTTAATTTCACTATTTCATTATTTGCATTTAGTCTATTTAGTTTCATTAATCCATTGCCAATTTCATTTCCGCTACTTAAAATACATTAGGTCGTTAGTCTTGCTCCCTGTGGATTCGATCCTGCTTACTGCTAACTACAGTATTTAGGTTTAATTTTGTGACCGTGACGACCGGTCTAACAGTTGCTGAACAAATCAACCAATAGTAACTGCTCATCTTGGTTCTACAGCCCTAATTACTCTTGAGAAGAAATAAGGTCTGTGAATGAAGTGGATGGAATTTTCAGTATATACATATGTTTACTTTGTGCTTAAAATGCTGTTTTGTTCATTGTGGGCGCTAGTTGTATTTGAAGCTGTACAGGCAGTACATAGATAATATAATTTTTCTTTTTATGGTATATCAATTTCCTTGAAGCAACTCATTTCATCTTAATTTAAAGTTTCAGCTACTTGAATTATTTATATTGATGGAAATTTTCTGGTTCTGAATGCAAACTCTTCTATTTTGGTTACTCTGTAGTAACCTTGCTGTAAGGGTTGGACAGAAATAATAATAACCTTTGATTGGATAGTCAATAAGACTATATAATTATTTGGGATGGGATTGGGATTGGGATTGGGATTGAGATTGGGATTGGGAGTGTAGATTAGATATGATATGATCGAGTTGTATGGAGTACTTTCTTTATATTATGACGTGCTGTTGAATGAAATTATAATGATATATATGGTCATGCATTTGATATAATATGAGGATCCTTTTGGCTGTATAATTTGCTTATCTAATGGTAAATCAGTAAATCACAATGCAAAATTGTTGTAGAGTGCAGACATGTTTGTTGTTGAATTTGTAACGTTGGATGAGCGACATAAGCATTGTGTCTAAATCTAAATCTAAAGCATTATAGGTAAAATATTTGTAAGAAGAAGTTGAACCACGAACCTCAAGTGCCAATAGTACTGTTATTTCATACAAAATATTCATATTGTGTCATCGATCACAACTTTTTCCAAGCAGTGCCCGTTTTGGTAGAGGTTAATTTGAGGTGGTTCTGAGTCTTGTTGATTTTGGTTGATGATGGAGATGAACATGGTGGTAGTAGAACTCGTAATAGCAGAATGGAAAGGATAAAAATAATGTATGACTTCTTTAAAACTGGAATAGAAGAAGCTGCATAGAACCATCCCAAGACTTTTTCACATTGGATTTGGAGAACAGCAGGAAGAAGATGATAAAATTTAGAAGAGGTGGGAAAAGAATCCTCAAATCGATTGAGAAATGCATGATTGTTAGTCGTTAATTAATTTATGAGATTGACTGTTGTGCTTAATCTTAATGAGACGCTTTCCTCGAATTCATCCACTAGATATTATAAGAATATCATTATTTATTATCTTGATATAACAATTACATTATTATTATTATTGGAATTGTAATTAAATGGAATTAAAAGACAAAATGCGTACAGGTATAAGATAACCCTTTCTCCGATTTGATATAAAAAACCATGTGCCAACCAGACTACAGAAAACTAATACAGAGAGACAGAGATAAAGGCAGTCAGGCAAAGACATTTCACAAAACACATCGCTGTCTCAACCTCTCTGTATTCCCTTTTCTTCTTCTTTCTAACTCAACCGGACCCAACACCTCCTCTCTCTCCGTCCAATTCTTTCGGGTCCCGCCACTCATTCGGATCCTACATTCCGACTCCTCACTGTGCTCCGCGATGGTTGCTAGCACTCCTCTTGAATGAGAAATACCAGGTGCCTTTTATACGAGAAAATTTAGCTGCCCGGTCCCCCCAAGTCTGCATTTAAGAAAATGGCCTTGATCTTGTTCATAAAATATTTTATAATTTAGAAGATGACGTGGCATAGTTAGGATTAATTAAACACGTAAAATGGGTTAAAATGAAAAGATTAAAACATATGTGGGCGAATCGAAATAATGAAAGTTTTCAAAATTTGAAATTTCGCAAAACAAGCCCCACGCTCTATTCACGTCGCAATCGAAATTCATCGGTTAAAGCGATTTCTTGAGCGAAGGGAGGCGATTTTTCGATCCAACACCAATTGATTTGCACCCTAAATCAATTTCTTGAACCCTAAACCCGAATCTGATCGCGATTTTGGCGATATAGTCGCGATTTTGATCGATTTGTTGAACCCTAAGAAACGATTTCTTCAACTATAAAGCGGAATCTAGCGATTTCGGCGATACACCCATATTTCCAATCCAAACTACAAATTTTCACACCAAATTCAATCCAAAACCATGGTGACACTCACAATGGCGGCGACAACCCAACGCCACTTGAATCCTAGATTCGGTGGCTCAGCGATTCAATGGCTGCTCGGTCGATCATCGACCATTGAAGGTGGTCCACACGTAGAGGAGGCGGCGGCACAAGAGAGTGAAGAACCGGCCACGGGGGAGTGCGAAGACGAGTCGGGCGAGACTTCGGGAGGCCGGAAGGAGGATTCGGAGAGAATGCGAGGCCGGGGAGGTGGATTCGGCGATAATTCGGGGCGGGAGGAGTCGCGGGAGGATCCGAGGCGGCGAGGAGAAGGCCGGCGAAGATAGGGTGCGTAGTTTGGGATGTTGCTTGTAATTTCGCAAGCGATCATTAGTATCGCTTAAGCGATTATTGGTTTTACTCGTGATCGCGGCAATGATCGCTTAAGAGATCATGAGTGTTTACTCTTGGTGGCTTAAGCGATCTTAGGTAGGCGAGAATCACAGTTAAGAGATTCTCGATTAACTTTTGATCGCAAGCGATTTAAAATCGCTTAAGCGATCTTGCATGAGCAGTAAAGATCTCTTAGCGATCCATGATCGCAAGAGACTACGGTGGTTTTGGTTTATTTTTGTTGATGACATTTTATTTATATCGATTGTGCGGTTGTGCGGACCGTAAGGTGTAGAGTACGAGTTGGAGCCTATAAGTGAGAAGGTACCCTACTTCCTGCAAGGGTGACGGTGGTCAGTGGGAGGTTTTTGAGAGAATAAGGGCCATTTTAGCTAGAATGAGGCATGGTGAAAGAGATTTTGGTGACACTTGTTTGGTCGAGTTTTTAAGAATTGGAAAAAAAGTGGAAAAAAGTCATTTTGGGGGCGGGGAGTGCATTACATGTTGATGCACTCGGTAAAAAGCAAGAAAAAAAATGAAATGTGGTTCGTGGTGGAGGGAAAGCCCACTACGGTTTGGTATGATGGAGGGTATGCGTTGGTGACGGGCTTAGGATGCGGGAAAGTGCCAACTAAGGCGGAGGCGGCGCTGATGGGAAGAGTGCGGGAGCCATAAACTTTTGTAAAAAGGTTTTGAAAGGGGCAAAGTCTATTACGGGAAAAGTTTTAGAGAAGAGGCTATCTGATTCGGTTTAGTGATGCGAGAGAAGATAAAAGTGTGCTTGATATTGTTTTTGCATTCTATCTTATTGGTTTGGTGACTCAACAAAAGCTATTGAGAAAGATTGGTTCTTTGTTTGTAAGCGACTTGGAGTTCTTTAATTCTTATCGTGGGGACGGATATCATTTGAGCGAACCATCGAGCACTGAAAAAAACCCGGACATGGCGTTAAAGCATGCGAATGGGGCGGGAAGGCTAAACCAAGCACGTATAATTTGTTTGGCTTCCCATGGGCAATGCGAGGTAAATATTAATAGCTCTATGTTATATTTTTTTATAATATGTGTGTTTGAATAATGACATGGGTGTTTTTTTACAATGTAGGCTTGGATGTACGAGGCCATCCTGTCTTCGCCAAGGCGGGGGAGGAGCAAGAATGTGAATGTGCAACGCGATTTCCTAGGATGTTGCGGTGGCATGTCGAGTGTAACCATTGGGATTATGGCCAATTAGAGATTGAGATTCAAGCGGTGGGGTAAGATTGAAGGATTAAGCTTTTGAATATGCGTTGCTTTTTTATTTTGCTTCAATCGATTGATTTTTTTTCTTATTGCGGGGAGTCGTCAGTCCCTTTTTGACCCCTATTGGGGATGAGCGGAAGAGGACTATGTCACATCTTTCAAAGCAATGGAGGATGAAAGGGATGAACAGGATAGACCGCTTGATGCGGGACCTAAAAGGGTCACGCATGTGATGGCGATTGCGGGGCCATTGCTTGACAATGTCGTTGATCTTGAGGATAATGAAGCTCGGGGGCCGAGGATGAGGAGGAGAAGAGGGAGGAAGAGGTTCGTATGCCTCGGCAAACCGGTACAACAAGTACCGCTTTGCCGGAGACATCGGCGTAGGGAGAATGAGGTTGTTGACCTCATCAACGGCTGTTTGAGAGTTTTACAACGGCCGTTTATGCAAAGCTTGAGAAGATGGAAGAAACAATGAAAAGGGTGGAGAAGAAAGTGGATAAGGTGGGAGGGAAAGTAGCTAGAATGGAGGCGAAGTTGGTACAATGGAGGAGGAAGTTGGTGGAGAATTAAAGGCGGTTGAAGTGCAAGCGGCTTGAAAAGAGAGAGAAAGAGCAAGTTTGTGAAATCGCCTTACATGGTAGTGACACGGGAGGTAAAGAAGAAGAAAATGAAGAAACAAATGGAGGAACAACCGAGAAGGGAGGAGGTTGAGGAGGTTGGTGGTGGAAGTGGGGCGGTGATAATGGAGGAGGGGAGTTGGGAGGCGAAGGAAGCGGGGATGTAAAATTGGAGGAAGGGGGAGGAAGTGGGGAAGGGAAATTGGACTCAAATGTCGATTTGTATAGGCCAATAGAGGAAAGGAAAAAAACTCTTTTATGCCTATTACAATGGATCGGGAATTGATGGCCATATAAAGTGTAAGGCAGAGGGTTATCCTAGGGAATGGTTTAAGAAGTTGTTGACGATGGGGGACGTGGCTTGAGGACTCGGTGAGTTATGTTCACTTAATTTTCCTTATTTTTTCTGTGTTTTCCATACTTATCTTGTTGTTTTTTATGTGATGTAGCACATCGATGAGATATTGGCGCTTATGAGGCTCTGACGGACTAGTGATGGTGATACGTTGTATCTGTTGTGCTATCACCGATGTGGCGTTTGGGCAAGGCGGCTTGTTTCGGCATATCGGTCTTTAATTAAAAATATCGTTGCTAGTGGTGTAGCAAAAGGGCCGAAGCGCGATTGGCTGCACCCGAGTCGGATTGCATCTGATGATTTCGGTTTGATGATAGGATTATGCGATGCGTAAGGGGGATCGGCCCAAATATGGCCCGCGGTTGGGCCTTTGTTAAAAGAGTGTCTTGCATCATCCTCGTCAAGCAGATGCCTTTGGAATAGCGATCGTTGCGCATCTAGAGGAGGGGTGTCTGAAGATCCTTGACTGCAACCCAACCATTTGTCGAGACAAGCAGTTGGAGGTCGAGTTGGAGCCCTTGTCGGGAGGTTGTTCCCTGCTGTTGCGTGGCAATGGGATGTTTGGGCGGATTGGGTGATCGGTACTAACAGGAAAGTGGCGAATTCGGCGCTCTACTGGGGATAAATGAGTCAAGGTAAATTTTGTTTAAAACTAACTTACATAATACAATTGTTCTATAAGTTTATTATAATGGTAATGTCTTCTTCCTATTGTAGCGCTGAATGTGGGGCATATGCCCTGAAATTTATTGATTCGACATGACCAACAGCCCGATGGACAGCTTGAATGACGAAACAATGATAGAATGTCGGGAGCGCTAGGTTGTCGACTGCTTCCATGGGCAGATGGATCCGTTTTGAGTGACCAGAACCCAATCAAAGGGTATGAAAGTTGGGCCCGAATTGTGTAGTTTATGTGATGTTGATGTTCATACTTGGGTTTTTTTGAGTTGAGTTTATGTGATACTGTTATAATTATCAATAAGGGTGTATATACATGTTCATTTTCAATGGTGTTTTGATGTGTACTTGATTGCTTATTTAATTTGTTCTCATTGGCTTGGCTATTTTCTAATTCATGCCTTTCTCATATTATGGTGTTTTTACTGCGGTCACTAAGATGGAATGGTCAATCTCCACAGAAAGTCAGGAGGCACCATATTAGCCGCCCTTGTAGATATCATCTTGAATTTGTTGTAGATATCATTGTAAAGAATTGGATCGATATTTGGGATATATTTTTTGTTTGTCCATATAAGATAATTCATCGTGGTTTCAATTTACTATGTATGGTTTGTCCATAAAAGATCATGTGTCTCTTAGTGATAATCGGCTTAAGCGACACGAGAGGTCGCAAGCGATCATTCGTATTTTAGTAATAATCGCTTAAGCGATCGAGAGGTCGCTTAGCGATCATAGCACGGCGGATGTCATCCGCCTCGGAAAAGATCGCAAGCGATCATAAATCGCAAGCGATCATGAGTCTTTTAGCAATTATCGCTTAAGCGTACGGGTAAGGTGCGCGATCATAGCGGCGATGGCATTCTCGTCCGGAAAAGATCGCTTAGCGATCATAAATCGCTTAGCGATCATGAGTCTTTTAGAAATTATCGGCTTAAGCGATACGGTGGTCGCTTAGCGATCATAGTAGCACGCGATGGCATTCTCGCCGCCGGAAAGATCGCTTAAGCGATCGTAAAGCCCTCGGCACGCGATCATCGGTCTTTTAGTAATAATCGCTTAAGCGATACGGTGGTCGCAAGCGATCATAGTCAGGCGGATGGCATTCTCGCCTGGAAAGGATCGCAAGCGATCATCCCAAATGCACTTAAGCGATCATGCGTCTTTTAGTAATAATCGGCTTAAGCGACAGGTGGTCGCTTAGCGATCATAGTTTGGGCGAGATGGCATTACGCGCCGGAAAGATCGCAAGCGATCAAATCGCTTAAGCGATCATCGTCTTTTAGTAATAATCGGCTTAAGCGATATGGTGGTGCTTAGCGATCATAGCAGATGTCATTACGCCTCCGGAAAGGATCGCTTAAGCGAGCATAAATCGCTTAAGCGATCATCGTCTTTTAGTAATAATCGGCTTAAGCGATATAGGTGGTCTTAGGCGATCATAGCAGATGTCATTACGCCTCCGGAAAGGATCGCTTAAGCGATCATAAATCGCTTAAGCGATCATGCGTTATTACATTTATATCAAACATATAGTTCCTTTACACGTCAGAAAGATCGCTTAAGGGTTTACGATTCGTTCGAGCACTTGTTCGTTATTACATTTATATCAAACATATAGTTCCGGCCTTTACTGCGTCGAAAAAGATCGACGGGAGGGTTTGCGATTAGATTAGAGCTGCCGTTTACGTTATTACATTTATATCAAACATATAGTTCCTTTACGTCGGAAAGATCGCTTCAGGGTTTACGATTCGTTGAGCACTTGTTCGTTATTACATTTATATCAAACATATAGTTCCTTTACGTCGGAGAAAGATCGCAAGGGTTTACGATTCGTTCGAGCACTTGTTAGTTATTACATTTATATCAAACATATAGTTCCTTTACGCGTCAAAAAGATCAAACTAGGGTTTACGATTCGTTGAGCACTTGTTTCGTTATTACATTTATATCAAACATATAGTTCCTTTACGTCGAAAGATGCAAGCAGGGTTTACGATTCGTTCGAGCACTTGTTAAGTTATTACATTTATATCAAAGGCATATAGTTCCTTTACGTCGGAAAGATCACTTAACGGGTTTCCGATTCGTTCGAGCACTTGTTAGTTATTACATTTATATCAAACATATAGTTCCTTTACGTCGGAAAGATGAAAGCGATCAGGGAAACATCGATTAGATTCAGATAGCACTTGATTTCGTTATTACATTTATATCAAACATATAGTTGGCATTCTTTAGTTCGTACATGGAAAGTATGACACGTGAGGGATTGCAGGGTTCGATTAGTTGAGCACTTGTTCCGTTATTACATTTATATCAAACATATAGTTCCTTTACGCGAAAGATCGGCTTAAGGGTTTACGATTCGAGCACTTGTTCCGTTATTACATTTATATCAAACATATAGTTCCTTTACGTCGGAAAGATCGCAGGGTTTACGATTCGTTCGAGCACTTGTTCCGTTATTACATTTATATCAAACATATAGTTCCTTTACACGTCGGAAAGATCGGCTTAAGGGTTTACGATTCGTTCGAGCACTTGTTAAGTTATTACATTTATATCAAACATATAGTTCCTTTACGTCGGAAAGATCGCAAGGGTTTACGATTCGTTCGAGCACTTGTTAAGTTATTACATTTATATCAAACATATAGTTCCTTTACACGTCAAAAAAGATCGCAGGGTTTACGATTCGTTGAGCACTTGTTAAGTTATTACATTTATATCAAACATATAGTTCCTTTACACGTCGATTCGGTATATTTTTATATTTGTTTGCTTAATTATTTAGGAAATATCGGTATATTTTTAATTAATTTTCGACCCATTAAGTGAATTAATTTCATTAATACCAAGAAAAGGTTCAAAAAATTAACAAAAACACCCCCACCCCACCCAATCTTCCCAGGATTAAGCTGCCAAGCAATGACGACGGCCAAATGGCGGTAATGGCGATTGTGACCTTTTCGGCCATATCCACCGTCGATGTGGCGGAAAAGGCCACATCTTCCGTCATGGACTTTCAATGAAATGTCCAGCTTTGGCGAGTCGGCGGCGGCCAACATTTGGCCGTCGTTGGTATGGCGGCGGCCATATATTTAGGCTGTCGAGGCGGCGAACCTCACGGATTTTTTCGTTCCTCTCGGCCGATTACGGCGGATCGTGGGACCTTTTAGGCCACATCGTGGTCGATTGGCGGAAAAGGAAAAAGGCCATATAGAGGCCTATCGGCCGATCCAGCCACTTGTGCATCAAACGCCCTTCCCGGTCGGATTAAGCTACGGTGGCGTGGGTAGGTGGGGGATGTATCATGTTAAATTTTAAAACCATTTGCGAAGAATCGGTTAAGCGATACAATGGATCGCTTACGATCATGTGATTAGCGGACAGATGCGCCCATGTCATGATAAGCAAGCGATCGATGATATCGCTTAGCGAATATTGCCTTTTTCCCACAGCGATTAAGCGATGCGGGATCTCTTAGCGATCATGCAGGCGAGATCTGATCATCACGGCGAGAATCAATCGGATGGTGAAGGATCGCTTTAAGCGATCCTTTATCGCTTGATCATGCTGGCGAATCAATCGATCGGTGAAGGATCGCTAAGCGATCATCGCAAGCGATCCATCTGCGAAAACACTTTGTCGCTTAAGCGATACACTTAGTCGGCAGCGTCGTGGGCAATATATACATTTGCATCTTTTCTCTGAATTTTGACAAACTAAAATTACCAACACGTATTAATTCCATACTTTTTCCTCAATTTGTGACCCTAATTCCAAACTAAAATCACCAACAAATATTTAGACCATGTAATAAGAATACACAATATAAAGGATATTTTATTAAAGGTAACAATAAAATTTAAAACATCAATAATTTCATCCTTCTTGAATCGACCCTAATTACTTAACATTGCTTCTCTTGTGACCGGGAGGTTGCTTGCAAATTGAGCACTTATTCATCTTAGGGGAACCTCAAAGGCTGATGGAATACGGCTTAACCCTTTTTCTCCCCTTTGGCGTCTTCTTCAATGGCGGGTGGAGGATAATGTCGCCACCTCTGGCGGCACTACCCTTTGCTCTTACGGAGGCACGGATATATCGTTTGAATATGCTAGCATGTAGTGATCTGTCATATAGAAAGGGGAGCAAAGTTCCATGTAAATTCTTGAACCAAAATCCGGCTTCGTTGGTGTTTGATCTTTGCTAGTGCATGAGGACAAGGTAAATGTTGAATGTCAAGCACTTTCTGACTGCAAGTTTTTGTAACAAGGTTAACTAGGGCATCGGACCATGGCAGCGCCACGTAAACTCTTGAGCATTAAGAGGATAGGCAAGCAGTGCATTTGTGATTCCATATGTTCTCGCAATATTTTTTTGGTTGTGGAACAAGGGTTGTAGTAAAATTATCGACTCCATCGACGCTCATGGAACCACCGCGGCAGTGTCCTTTGGATTGAATCAAAAAGTGTAACTATTGGAAACTCTCTTTCTATTAACAACTTGAATTTATGGACTCGGCTATGTTCGTGGTCATGACATCAAACCTTCTTAGGGAAAGTAAGCTCTACTCCATCTCTCGAAACCAACATCATGCTCAAGATACTTAGCAACTCTAACATCCTTGATTGGTTCTTTGGAAGTGTTCCTCGAACTCATCAACCCGGTAAGCTTTTCTTTGCCATGTAGTATGTCGAAGGAGGCGGCACACTTAAACTTTTGTTTTATGTTCTCACCAAGGTGCCTCATACGAGAATCCGTGATGTGTTGACGGTAAATAGTGGCAATCCCCTTCTTTATAGAGTTGTGCCTATCGGATATTATGCCTGACTTCGTCAAGCATCGACACTTATAAATGCATGCTTCTTTGAAAAAAACCAAGTCCACGACTCGTCATTCTCGAGTCAACCACACGCCATGCAACGGGATATGTGTGATTCTCGTTGTCTGTGCGGTGGCCACCAACAATGTACCTCCATACTTTCCCGTTAGAAAGCAACCATCAACGACCAACACCTTTCTCATGTTTACAAAACCCCTTATAAGCGGCACCATAAGCAACAAAAAAATATTTAAACATCATATTCTGTCCCACTTCAAAGCCGTCTTGCTACCTTGGTTTGTCAACTCAAGCATATAACGGTACGCTTCTAATACTGCGTACCCGTGCTCCGGCGTGCCCCTCACAAAATCTTGTGCATGTTGTCTACCTTTCCAGCATTTCCAGTAACTAACAACACATCCCAACTCTGTGCGCACAAGTCTCTGAATGTCTTTAGGAGATGGACCTTTCCTTGACGACCGACTTTTGACAAATTGTCCAATAACATCGCGGACGCTTGTCGATGCTCACTGAAATATGTCCCAAACCACATGTGTGCTCACGGGTATATGTGCTAAGAATAAACTTTTCCGACTCCGCCAACCTTCTACAATAAACCCGCCACTTGCAGTTTCGGTCACGACATGCAACCGTCACAGCCAATGAATTTGACTTTTTGGTGATGAACTCAAAATTACCTTTCACAGCAACAAGTTTTAGCTTCCTCACCACTTCCTCTTTGTTGTCAAATAAATACCCTATGCGCAAGTCCGATCCATCAGTAAAGACATGGAGCTGATCCTTTACTACCTCCAATTGCCCCCTTTGAACTTGCATAAGCGACCATAGTGTTCTCTTCCTCACAATCTACGCCTTATGCATAATCCGTATTTAAAGGAATCTCTACATACGTAGGGAACATCTACAGGGGTCCTCCTCCTCAACATTTTCATTACGCCCCCATCACCCAACCTCTTCTATAGTGTCCTCCTCACCACCCAATTGACCGTCTACTCTTGATTTTTCAGCTAACAAATCAATGGCCTCGTAGTTCAAATTACAACCGAGGCAAATCTCGCCTACATCCTCGTTATCCCCTTCCTTGGAACCAACTTCCAACGGTTTTCTACATAAGAAACCCTTAAAATCGGCCTCGAACCACTATCGGCCATATCAATCATAAATAAGTTCACACTTTCATCCGACTTTAATACAGCAGGAGGTACCTTATAATTTTCAGGAGCTCTGCTTAAAACATACCTCACAACTATATCACTACGCGAGCAACTCAAATTACCTCTTCTAATTATTTCATCAATCAACTCATCAAAACTAACCTCTGTGCTCACGACAATTGGTGTAACTTCTTTGCTCTTCCCAATCCACTTCCACCTACTTTCTTCCTCCACCCACTCACCAAAATATTCAACACCCAAAACAATTTTTCCCATGTATAATAATAGCCAACTACGTAATGCAAGAAAAAACAATATTCTTAAATCTTTGTACTAAGGGTTCAAATAGTTTAAAAAGAATGCACATTCGCATATTTGGTGCGATGTATCGCTTGAGCGATCATGGTTATTTATCTTTGGATCGCTTAAGCGATACACTGATCCGCTTAAGCGATTAAGTATAAATAACCTTGATCGCTTAAGCGATCTTATGCCATTGCGATCGCGTAAGCGTCTGCTCCCATCTAGCAGACTTTAACCGGATCGGCAAGCGATCTTATGCCCACTACGATCGCAAGCGATCTATCTGCTGCATTACCAGACCTACCGGATCGCTTAAGCGATCCATCGTGCCCAGAACACATTTTCAGTCATCTCCACCTACAATCGATCCATCATACCCAGAAAATAAATACCCAGAACTAATTTTCAACAAATTTCACTCCTTTCAACCTACATTACATCAAACACAACCCAACAACCTAAACAACTAAATCAAAATCATAACCCAAACCCCATCCATTATTAAATCTTTGTAAATCTAAATATAAAATGTAAAAAGGAGATACACATACTTAGGCGAAATGTCGGGGAGGAGGAGGAGGGGGATCTTTCTTGGAGAAGATGTTAATGGTGGAGGAAGAAGAAAGTGTTAATGGCGGTAGAGATGCGGAAGAAGAAGATGTAGAGGAATGAGGAAGAAGAAGATGTACAGGAAGGAAGAAGAAGATGCGAGAGGAAGAAGAAGATGTTGCGACGCCAAGAAGAAGAAGAAGATGCGAGGTAGAGATGCGTTAATGGCGGGAGGAAGAAGAAGGTTTTTGGGTTTATTTGCAACAATTTCGGATTTGTGGAAATATAGATAATTTTGAAAAGATTACATTAATCCTAATTAAGCACTAATTACCCTTAATCAATAATATGGCTATTTAGTTAACATTTCAAAACTTGATAGCCTTTTAATTAAATGTAAACTTCAAATGTCTTTTTAATAACTTCCCCCCTTTTATACAAGTGAACACAGTGACTGAGAAATACCATCTGCTCATGAACCCACCGGCCCACAACAATTTAATAAATAAATGTAAACAGTGGTCATCTTTTAGCCCACAATTTAAGATAAGTGACCAATGTGAAAGTGTCAGTCAGGTTATATTAGTCATAAACTCTTTATAAGTGGCAAACCCTGACTTTAAGCAGGGTTAGTAACATAATAAAAGAGTTAAAAAGATTTTTTTTTCACCCAAATAATGGCTTAATAACACTTTTTCACCCAAAAACTTTTAAAATATTATTTTATTACTCAATTTTATATTCCAGTGGCGAACATAGAGCAAACTTATTCTATGCTATTGGGGCTTTTGAAGAGGGGAGACTGATGAGAATTTTAGTGGTGGAAGGTTGGATTTTGGTGGTTGGGATTAATAAGAATTTGACTTGGGAGAGACGGTTGTGTAAACCTTAATCGCTCAATTGTTGACGATTAGCATGGTCGACGGGAGTAGGGTTTGAGGGGGGTTGGTAAGTGATGATCGGGGAAAAGAATGGTGGTGGTGTGTGATGTGTGTTTCCTATAACATATAATATGTAGCAAGTATACTAGTCGCACAAGTAATAGAGTGATGAGTGAGTATCGTTCCCACGAGGATTGTTGCTAAGCACTAAGTTTTCTACCGTTTTCAAGTTAAAGCAATCGAATTCTTTTGGATTTAAGGGAGCAATTTAAACTACAATAACACTACGGACACCGAAAAAGTTACACCGAGATTTTGTACCGGCCTACGTATAACGCACATCTGAATATTTTTACAATTTTTTTCTAGTGAACGGCCGTCCATCAAATTTGGACGGCCATTCACTCACATGGACGCCCGTCTATATTATATGGACGGGTGTCCATATACAAGGGACAGGCGTCCCCATTTAAAGGACATCCGTCCATAAATAAAATACAATAAAAAAATTTGTAAAACATTATGGACTGCCGTTCATAGGTTGTGGACGGCCGTCCCTTAATTTTGGACGGCGTCATAAATCTGGAAAGCTGCCGTCAAACTTAATTTGTTTTAAAAAATAAAATAAAAAATTTGGACGCTCGTCCATTATGTATGGACGGCAGTCCACACTAAAGGGACGGCCGTCCATTATTCTTTCTCTCTTTTTCTATTCTAGTTCATTCTTCTTCTTCTTGTTTTGTTTGAGTTTCATTGCTGAAATTATTTACATTTGCATATTTTTAGGACTGTGTGTTAATGGCTTTGGGATCATTGGTGCAATTATTCATGGGGTTTTAGTTCCTGTTTTCTTGATATATTTCAGGAAGATGATCAATATTATTGGATTGGCTTATCTTGCCCCCAGAATAGCTTCTCACAAAATTGCGAAGGTATCCAAAATTCTTCAAGAATCTGTAAACTTTCTAACTTATTCTTCAAGACAACCCAAGAAGTGGAGAAGAAATCACAAGACACAGTTCTGGAAGAGTTTCATCAGATGGCTGGGAAACTTAGGAAAGATGAAGAGGGAGCACACCTTCAGGTTCTACTCATAATATTGGAGGACATGGGCCGCATGCTTCATCCAAGCTGCATGGTGCCCTTATTCCAATAGAAAGAAAATGGAACATTTACGAAATGAAGAAAAAGAAGTAGAATTTTTTTTTTTTTAAGTATGGACGCCCGTCCAAAAGTAATGGACGGTCGTCCATAACAGATGGACAGCCCCCCAATATTTATTATATTTTATTTATGGACGGGCGTCCTTTAAATGGGGACGCCCGTCCCTTGTATATGGACGCCCGTCCATATAATATGGACGGGCGTCCATGTGAGTGAATGGTCGTCCAAATTTAATGGACGGTCGTTCACTAGAAAAAAATTGTTAAAAAAATTAGAGACGTGTTACACGTAGGCTGGTACAATATTTCGGTGCAAAAATCCCGGTGTCCGTAGCATTATTGTTTAAACTATAACTAAAACAAAATTTTACTAAAATAAAATTTTACTATGAAAGCAAGATTTAAAACGGGATAAAATCAATTCAAACAAACGGGTAGAGTTTTGACTTCATTCGGACTCTATAGGTTAAACTTAAAGAATTAAACTAAATTCATATTCACATGCATTTATTGTAAATCGAACTCTCTAAAGTGTCCAACATACCTTCTCAGGTTATGTTGTCCTACTCTTCCCTATTAACCTTCCGCACCCAACAAAATGAAAGTTAATAAATCTAAGCTCGTTAAGCACAAGAAATTGATTTCATCGGTCCTTGAATCTATCTCTAGCATCCAATAATACAATAGTTATTACCCAAGAAGCTTAACATGAATTATCTCTCAATCTCATCATGTTCATCACATACAAACAATAAATACAGAATAATCACACAATCAAAGCAAATAATATGAAATTAATAATCATCAACTCTCTAACCCCTTAGAATCCGAGCTACATCAAAACCCTAACCCAAAATAGGTTAGTTCATGGCTAAATCAATAACACAATTAAAAGAAACGAAAAACTCCAAGTTCAACATAATGGAAACAAGAGAAAAGGAAAAGAATCTCCCCAAATTGATGAATCCACTGATTTCCTTGGATCTTCCACTTTGTTCAATCCAAAATCATTCAAAAATCAATCTAAGAAAATGTAAAACTGCTGTCTATCTCTCCACGAACGCCCTAAACAAAAAGACTAAGTCCCCCTTTTATACCTCACCCAAAAATCTTAAAAACCCTCACCTAAAAACGAAACTGCAGTGCTTTTACAAAAGCGAGTACGCAGATTCGCCAGGCGGAAGAAGAAATCTCGCGACGACAAATGAGCTGAATCGTGCGTCACTAGCCCATTTTGCCGCGGTGAAGCTTCCTGAAGAATTCTGAAATTCCAAAATAGCCCTCCGCTTGCTTCTGAGTCCAAAAACTCCAAATCTGCCTTTATTCGCTCAAAATTTCCATTTTAACTTGAAACACGAAATGTAAGGAATTAAGTATCAATTCAGGCAAAAATAGACTAAGAAGTTTCTAAAATCCGGCCTAAAAGCTTAAATCAAATAGCATAATCCTCGAATTATCAAATACCCCCAAACTAAGAACATGCTCGTCCCTGAGCATCAGGTACAAAACAAGATAAAAGAAAAAACACAAACGTTCAAAAACACAAAACAGCAAATGACAAAAATTAAATAAGAGAAACAAAAGACTCGACTCAAAAAACAACTGCCTAGAATTTATACCAATCTCAAAAGTTGTTGCAAAATTATTAAAAGAAAAATGTTTAACACTCCAAGAAGTTATAAGTTGCATCGACTTTCTTTCTCAATTGGTCCTCCGAGTAGGTAATCCCCACTTCAATCCACCTTCCAACTTCCCAGATTTTTTTATGTAGGAATGCAAAGTTTATCAAATGGTGGCAGACTCCATAAGCCTAAATATCGAACTACTCTCCACTAATGAGGACTAGACAGAGATAAGAATCAGCAGGTCTTTATAAGCTTGTAACACTAGGCTCGGGAAGTGGGTTCCAAGAAAAAGGATAGGAAATACAAAGTAAGAGAACTCGGTTTTCCTAATACAAACACTCAAATCAAATCGAACTCCACTTCTTCTCAACCACCAATCAACGTGTCCACTAATTTACATCCCTCAAACTTGTATCTTTCTTATTTCTGATACCATAAATGCGCAGCCGAGAAGTGCGTTTAAGGTGTACGTGGCGTTGTTAAACCAGAGGTCACCAAGTACTGCTAAGCAGTTTTTAAGGCGGTTACTGGTTTCCAGCCGAGATACCCTTAAACTTGGCACAAATTTTTTTTTTTTTTTTTCTGAAACAAAACAAATCCATTGAATTGAGGTGAACTACCTCTTTTATTGTTATTGCCCTTCTCACAACCCCCAAACTATTCTTTTAGTCTATTCGTACAACTCTTCCCGTTCTTTGTGTTTGCATTAGGATCGAATTCTCCTAAAGTGCAACCAGTGTTTAGGGTACAAGGATCGGACAATTTTTGGTTAGCCAAGAAAAATAAAGCAATAATGATTCATATAGCTCAAACGGGTGACTAGGGACAATTTCATTCCTGGGTCGGCTAGAAAGGCTCAAACGTTCCAAAAAGAATGCCTAAATCATCTCCTCAGCCATATCTAATCCTAGAATTTCGCTTCAAGCACTTCTCTAATAGGTTCTAGAGTCCACCAACATTATCAAAACTTTACCTAAGTACATAAAATGAATCTAAGCATGCCGAAAAAGCGAAAATGGTGGTTGAACCACTCAACAAACCTCAATCAAAATTTAGTCAATAAACCTAAACTTGAAGCAATGCTTAACATTTCTCAACAATAAAAACGCAACAATCCAATTCGCATCATTGATTTATACAATTCATCATCGGCAAAAACAATCAAACCAAAATACAATAAACAGAATCAAAAAAATTTCAAATTTTCCTACCCCCAAACAAAAGATGACATTGTCCTCAATGTCCCATTACGTATAAATTAGGAATAGAAAAAAAAAACAAAAATAACAAAGGTATGAGATAGTTCCCTGATTAATCCGTGAAGTTTCGCTCCACAGTGCACACCCGATCTGTGACCTTTTCATCACCCAACATCTGTCAAAACAATTGAAACTGTGGTGTCCACTAGGTTAGAAAAATTTACAGACTAATATGAAAGTATTACAACCTAATCTCATCCTTGCACAAACTACAAATGAAAAGAAAAATGAAACAACGAAAACAACTACAACAATCCAAAACACAAATATAAACTGAGTTTAATGTTTGAAATGAAAAACAAAATCAATGAAAAACAATTAAAAATAAAGAAAAACAAAACAGGTGTTCCAGTGCTCATTTTTCGCCTCCCTCGTCTTCCTCTTCATCCTTTTCTTCCTCTTTCGACTCTGAGCCTATCCACTCATCTGAATCCCAGTCAGCCCATTGGAATCCTGAAGTGTCAACGTTGAGCTTGTTAAAGCTACTCTTCTGCATCTCATACATCATCTCAGTGCTAACCAACCAATCCTGACGTTTTGCCATCCGTTTCATCATACCCATCATCTGCTGCATTATCTCCTTCTGTGTAGCTGTGGAGCTAGAGGATGTGACAAGGCCTTGTATGGTTCTCTGCTGTTTTGTTCCCGCCCTTGGTTGCTCAGATCTGGACGTTCAAGATGCTTCTGAAAATAATCTGAATCGAGGATAGGGGTAGCATGAATACGTTGCTCATCACCTTCCACCTTAGCTCATGCTCTAATGCACAAGGCTGTAATGAGATGTGGGAAAGAATAACTTGATCGCCCTAGTTTGGTGGCATGTTGGATGTTGTTAAAGATAATTCGTCCCACATTTATACTTTTTCATGTGGCAATAGCATAAAGCAATAATGCCTTCTCGTAAGTTACCGTGCTATAGTGCGTTTCCGGCATCAACGTCGCACTAACAAAATACTGCCACAGTCGCGCCATCGATGTCAAAAAGGTTCCCTTAATGGTCGTCTTTTGTTTCTTCGACACTGCCCAAGTTGCATCCGTTTTGGCAATGACCGGAAGAATGATACTATCTTGAAACTGTGATGCCCTAAACCTTGCGTACTCATCCTGATAAAGCCTAGACAGGTTAAAAAACTCATTGATCACATCTTCTGTAAACGGCACATCAATCCCTCTGACAAATGTGGTACCCTCTTCACAATCTAGGAGATTGGCATGAAACTCCTTTACTAGCGGCTCTACAGCCGGTTGTGTAGGAGCACTCATAAATAGTTCCCACTTTCTCCCTCGACTCTAATCCAACGCCTGACTCGCGGTCAATCTGCGCTCAGGAATAAAGCCCTTATCTTTCCTTTGGATAGCCCCTTGATATCGTTTCTGGGCCTCTTCACTCACAAAGCGGCTGTCCACTTTCTTTCCTTTCCCCTTGCCCTTGTATGGAACCTTAACCTTGGGTGCCATTTTCTATAATTCAAATAACAGCGCCACCCAAAAATTCAAGCCTAGGGTCCCCTCAACAAACAATTCAAACCTGGAAAAGACAATTGAAAACACTTCCAAAAATTCGCAATCAGACCCCCAAACTACGATTTCTCCAAACTCAACAAAACACTCCAAAACTCAAAACCCACACTCCTAAATATCACAACATGCACAATCAACCCTTCCTCAACAAAATCAAACTCACAATCACCCAAAAATTCCCAACTCAACTAAAAATAAATTTTTCAGATCTACAACTTAAAACTTGAAATTGTGCGAAAATGAAGTTAGGGAACTTGAGATCTTACCAATACGAAGGATTATTCACCACCAATTTACCCAGAATCAGCCCAGATTGGAAAGCCCCAAATTTCTTGAACCTGAAATTTTCGTGAAATTTTCGAAAAATTTGTTGTGGAAATGAGTTGTTTTGGTGTTTATGAGGGTTAAGGAGTGAAAACTTTGGTTGGGAAAGCACTTGGGAGGCACAAGATTGAAATTGGAAAATTTTTCTCTCAAAAGGATATGAAAAGTCGCGTGAAAAATGAAAACTCAAAGTGAGTATTTATAGAAAACAGTCTTCGCCGCGGCGAAGTTCTTCGTTCTTAGAACCCTAATTTGAAACCCCAGGGCGAAACATTACTGCGGCTAATCGCCCCGGCGAAGAAAAAATCTTCGCCGCAGCGAAATTACCTAAGAGGAATTTCGTCCAACCTACTTCGCCGCGGCAAAGAATAATTCTTCGCTAGGGCGAAAACTTAGAGTAGCTGCAACAAATTTCAGGTTGCTTCACCCCGGCGAAGCCGCGGCGAAGTCTAGGACTTTTCAAAACTTATTTTTTTCAAAATGTGCTTCGCGCAGCGAAGAATACTTCTTCGCCCTGGCGAAGTCTGGAGCATTTTCTTCCCTTGCATTAGCTGAAAACTTCACCTGAAACACCCAAAAACACAAAAATTAAAAAGAATCAAACACATTCAAACACACTGAAATAAAAAAAATAAAAACAAAAAAACAAAAATTTAAGACACTTGGGTTGCCTCCCAAGAAGTGCTTGTTTATAGTCGGTAAGCTCGACTCTCTCAATTTTTCACGTCGGAATGTCAAGCCTTATTGGGATGGATTTGCAACTCATCACCCCATCAATGTATGGCTTCAATCTTTGTCCACTGACTGTAAAGGTGCCCTTTTCTTCATGTGTAACTTCCACTGCTCCAGATGAGTGAATTCTTGTAATCGTGAACGGTTCGGACTATTGAGACTTAAGTTTTCTGGGGAATAGCCTAAGTCTAGAATTGAACAACAACACTCTTTGCCCCACTTCAAAATTCTTCTTCCTGATATGCTTGTCATGCCACCTTTTTGTCTTTTCCTTGTAAATTTGAGCATTTTCATATGCTTCGAGACGGAACTCATCGAGTTCGTTCAAAGTCAGCATCCTTTCCTCCCCAGCAGCTCTTAAATCCATATTTGGCTGTTTGACTGCCCAGTATGCTTTATGCTCAAGTTCCACCGATAAGTGACATGCTTTCCCATAAACCATCCTAAAAGGGGACATACCAATCGGATTCTTAAATGCAGTTCGATAGGCCCATAATGCATCATCCAATTTCCGTGACCAATTCTTCCTAGATGCATTAACTGTCTTTTCTAAAATGCCTTTAAGCTCTCTATTAGACAGTTCCACTTGCCCGCTCGTTTGTGGATGGTACGGCGTTGTAACTCTATGTGTCACTCCATATTTACCCAATAGTGCATCCAATTGCCTACTGCAAAAATGGGAACCTCCATCACTAATAATTGCCTGTGGTACCCCAAACCTTGAGAAAATATGTTTTCTCACAAAGTTAATCACTACTCTAGCATCATTAGTCGGCAATGCAACTATTTCTACCCACTTCGACACGTAATCCACCACTACCAAGATATATGTGTTCCCACAGGAATTTGGGAAGGGACCCATTAAATCAATCCCCCACACATCAAAAAGCTCAACCACCAGGATGTTGTTCAACGACATCTCATCTCTTTTTGAAATATTACCACTCCGTTAACACTGGTCGCACTCCTAAATCATCCGAAAAGAATCTTTAAAGAGAGTCGGCCAATAAAACCCCGATTGTAGAACCTTGGCTGCTGTACTAGTTCCTCCAAAATGGCCACCTACTTCCCTCACGTGACAATGTCGTAGAATGTTTTTCATCTCCTCCTCCGGGACACATCTCCGTATCACTTGGTCAGCACAGTGTTTGTATAGAAATGGCTCTTCCCAAAAGTAGTACTTTAAATCTGAGAAGAATTTTCTCTTTTGTTGGTACGTCATACCACTTGGGAGCACCCTTGATGACAAATAATTTGCAAAATCTGCATACCATGGTGCTTCATCCACTCTTATCAACTTCTCATTCGGAAAGGTTTCTCCAATTGGGATTTCCTCCACATTTCCCTAAAGTGTTCTCTCAATTCTCAACAAGTGATCTGCCACCACATTTTCTGACCCCTTCTTATCGCGAATTTCCAACTCAAACTCCTGAAGTAATAGGATCCATCTTATGAGCAGAGGTTTCGCTTCTTGCTTTGCCAATAGGTGCCTAAGTGCTGAATGGTCTTTGTAGACGATCGCCTTTGCATCTAACAAATACGAAAGAAATTTGTCAAAAGCAAAAACCACAGCCAACAATTCTTTTTCAATGGTAGTGTAATTCAATTGTGCATTAGTGAGTGTTTTGCTAGCATATTGAATTACATGCAACACTTTGTTTTTCCTCTGTCCTAACACTACCCCTAAAGCAAAATCACTAGTATCACACATTAATTCAAATGGCAGTCCCCAATCGGGAACTGCAATAATAGGTACAGATACTAATAATTTTTTTAGAGTTAGAAAGGCATGCATGCATTCATCATTAAAATCGAACACAACATCCTTATTCAATAAACTGCAAAGGGGTTTAGAAATCTTAGAAAAATCTTTGATGAATCGTCTGTAAAACCCCGCATGCCTCAAGAAACTTCAGAGTGCTTTGACATTCGATGGTGGTGGCAACTTCTCAATCACTTTTGTCTTTGCTCGATCAACTTCTATTCCGTCCTTTGAAATCCTATGGCCGAGCACTATTCCCTCCTGGACCATGAATTGACACTTCTCCCAATGAAGCACCAAGTTCGTCTCCTTACATCGCTGCAAAACAAGAGAAAGATTTGTTAAACAACTATCAAAAGATGAACCAAAAACTGAGAAGTCATCCATGAAGACTTCTATGAACCGTTCCACCATGTCTCCAAAGATCGACATCATGCATCTCTGGAATGTTACTGGTGCATTACATAACCCAAAAGGCATCCTTTGGTAAGCAAAGGTGCCATAGGGGCAAGTAAATGTCGTTTTCTCTTGATCCTCAAGAGCAATGGCAATCTGGTTGTATCCTGAATACCCATCCAAGAAACAATAATAGGCATGTCCTGCCAACAACTCCAACATCTGATCGATGAAAGGTAGTGGAAAATGATCCTTCCTTGTCGCCTCATTCAATTTCCGGTAATCAATGCACACTTTCCAGCCTGTCACCGTCCTAGTTGGTATCAATTCATTACTCTCATTCCTTACTACTGTGATACCTCCCTTCTTCGGAACCACTTGTACCGGGCTCACCCACGGACTGCCAGAAATAGGATAGATAATCCTTGCATCTAAGAGTTTGACCACCTCCTTTCTCACCACTTCCTTCATCGAAGGATTCAATCTTCGTTGTGGTTGCACCCTAGGCTTAATATCATCCTCCATGAGTATCTTAAGCATGCAAAATGATAGCGAGATGCCTCTAATGTCCGAAATCGTCCATCCAATTGCTAGTCTATGTTCCCTCAACACCCTAATCAACCGCTCTTCCTCCAATTTACTTAATCCTGAACTAATGATCACTGGGAAGGTTTTTGAGTCCCCAAGATATACATATTTGAGGTGGGAAGGTAAAGGTTTCAACTCAAGCTTTGGAGGTCTTCATTTTTTTCCTTTTCCTTCTCTTTTTCAAAATCAAACTCCTCAAATTCTAAATCTTGACTCTCATCAATCGATTGAAGTGCTTCTAACAACCTAGTACATTCATTACTCGCCGAATCATCTACCTCTACTATTTTGGATTTGGCTATACACGCTTCTAGAGGTAATTGTGGGGTGTTTTCTTCAATAGATTCCACAACCAATTTATCCACCACATCGACACTAAAACATGAATCTGATTCGGATGGAAACTTCATCGCCTCAAATACATTGAAAGTTACTATTTCATCTTGAACTCTTAACAGTAGCTTTCCTTCTTGCACATCTATTAGTGCTCTTCCCGTGGCCAAGAATGGTCGGCCCAAAATGAGAGGAATTTCCTTATCCTCTTCCATGTCCAGAACCACAAAATCAACTAGAAAAATTATCTTATCCACCTTCACCAACACATCTTCCATTATCCCCCTCGGATGTTTTATGGACCTATCCGCTAGTTGCAACGACATGGTCGTTGGCTTCACTTCACCAATTCCCAATCTCCTGAAAATAGAAAAGGGCATTAAATTAATACTAGCACCTAAATCACATAAATCACGATCAAACATAATATCTCCTCTAGTGCAAGGAATAGTAAAACTCCCTGGATCTTTGAGCTTTGGGGGTAACTTCTTCTGGAGAATGGCACTGCACTCCTCCGTAATTATCACTCGTTTCCTCATCTTCTAACTTCCTTTTATTCGATAGGATTTCCTTAAGGAACTTCGCGTAGCTCGGTATCTGCTGCAATGCATCTGCAAAAGGAATGTTAATATGCAATTTTTAAAAAATTTCAATAAATTTTAAAAACTGCTTATCCTGATTTTTTTTCTTTAGTCTCTGAGGAAAAGGCATGGGTGCAATGTGGTGTGCCAACTCTGGTGGTATCTCGGGGAATGGCAATTTCTCCTTCTTCTTTTGCCTTTCATCTTTCTTCTTGTTCTCTTCCTCCAAACCGCTTGGTTTCTCATCAACTACAATCTCTTCATCAACTTTCTTTTCAGATTCTTTCTTTCCAGCTTGTTCAACCTCTTCCAAAATTGTCCCACTCCTCAAAATTATGGCATTTGTTTGCTCACGTGGGTTAATCACTGTATTGCTTAGTAAGGAACCCTGCGGTCTCTCATTTAGCTTCTCGGCCAATTGGCCCATCTGTACCTCAAGATTCCGAATGGACGCCCTTTGATTTCTGAAATTCGTCCTCGTCTCATTCATAAATCCCGTGGTCTCCTGCATAAATTTCCCAAACATGTCCTCCAACTTTGTCACTCTTGGATCTCCCGGTTGATTATTTACCTCTGGTTGGTTATTCGGCAAAGTCTTTTGGTTCCATTGATTATTTTGCTAGTTCTGATTGCCCCAAGCCAGATTTGGATGATTTCTCCACCCCGAATTGTATGTGTTGGAGTACGGGTTGTTTGGTTGCCACTGATTTCCTGCCAAGTAGTTCACTTGCTCCGATGATGAAGATGACGAAGCAAATGTGTTCCCCACTTGACACTCGCTGCTCACATGGTTTCCTACACAAAAATCACAAGTTAGTTGAGGTGCTTGAATAGAGTTTACCTGCATACTTCCCAACTGTTTCTAAAGTGCCGTGAGTTGGGCTGAGATGGTTGTGAAGGCATCAACTTCATGAAGACCCGTAGATTTTGTTGGTATTGCTCTCTCATTTGGTCTTTGATAGTTGTTGCTTGCCAAAACCTCAAGCAACTCATAAGCCTCCTCTAGTGTCTTATTCTGCAAAGCTCCTCCCGATGCTGCATCCACCATGGTTTACACGTTACCCATCAGTCCATTGTAGAAAGTTTGGACTTAAAGCCAAACTGGCAACCCATGGTGTGGACATTTCCTCATCAATTCCTTGTACCTTTCCCAAGCCTCATACAATGACTCAGATTCATCTTGTAGAAATGATGTGATATCATTTCTCAGTTTTGCTGATTTTGCTGGAGGAAAGAACTTGGTCAGGAATTTCTGTGCTAGATCAAATAGTCCCCGCTGGTAGTGCCATTAACCACCCCTTTGCTTTATCCCCCAATGAGAATGGGAATAACCTCAACCTAATGGCGTCATCTGAGACTCCATTCGACTTGAAGGTGTCACAAATTTCTAAGAAGTTCGCAATATGCTGATTCGGATCTTCCTTCAAATCACCATTAAACCTTACCGACTGCTGGATCATCTGAATGATTGTCGACTTAATCTCAAAGTTGTTGGCTTGGACCGTAGGCCTAGTAATACTCAACCCACTGCCATTAACCGTGGGAACTGAGAATTCCCTTAGTGTCCTGTTTTCTGGTTCTGCCATTTCAACAACTATTTCTTTTGTTTCAACCACTAAATCCTCTCTTTCTCTTCTCTCTCTGTTAAGTCATCTAGCGGTTCTCTCAATCTCAAGATCAACAAGAACCACTGGTTGACGTCTTGCTCTTTGCATAAACTGCACAGAATTAACGAAAGAAAGTGAAATCACAAACCAACTGAAAATTGAAAACAAAAATTAACACTTCAAGCTAGCTAACTATAGAAAAACTCAATGTTAACTTAAAACTCAATCCCCGGCAACGGCGCCAAAAACTTGATTCGTGTTTCCTATAACATGCAATATGTAGCAAGTATACTAGTCGCACAAGTAATAGAGTGATGAGTGAGTATCGTTCCCATGAGGATTGTTGCTAAGCACTAAGTTTTCTACCGTTTTCAAGTTGAAGCAATCGAATTCTTTTGGATTTAAGGGAGCAATTTAAACTATAACTAAAACAAAATTTTACTAAAATAAAATTTTACTATGAAAGCAAGATTTAAAATGGGATAAAATCAATTCAAACAAACGGGTAGGGTTTTGACTTCATTCGGACTCTATGGGTTAAACTTAAAGAATTAAACTAAATTCATATTCACATGCATTTATTGTAAATCGAACTCTCTAAAGTGTCCAACATACCTTCTCAGGCTATGTTGTCCTACTCTTCCCTATTAACCTTCCGCACCCAACAAAATGAAAGTTAATAAATCTAAGCTCATTAAGCACAAGAATCCTAGATTGATTTCATCGGTTCTTGAATCTATCTCTAGCATCCACTAATACAATGGTGATTACCCAAGAAGCTTAACATGAATTATCTCTCAATCTCATCATGTTCATCACATACAACAATAAATACAGAATAATCACACAATCAAAGCAAATAATATGAAATTAATAATCATCAACTCTCTAACCCATTAGAATCCGAACTACATCAAAACCCTAACCCAAAATAGGTTAGTTCATGGCTAAATCAATAAAACAATTAAAAGAAACGAAAAACTCCAAGTTCAACATAATGGAAACAAGAGAAAAGGAAAAGAATCTCCCCAAATTGATGAATCCACTGATTTCCTTAGATCTTCCACTTTGTTCAATCCAAAATCATTCAAAAATCAATCTAAGAAATGTAAAATTGCTGTCTATCTCTCCACGAACGCCCTAAACAAAAAGACTAAGTCCCCCTTTTATACCTCGCCCAAAAATCTTAAAACCCAGCCTAAAAACGAAACTGTGCGTTTTACAAAAACTGGAGTACGCAGACTTCGCCGCGGCGAAGAAGAAATCTCGCCGCGACGACAAATGAGCTGAATCTGTGCGTCACTAGCCCATTTTGCCGCGGTGAAGCTTCATGAAGAATTCTGAAATTCCAAAATAGCCCTCCGCTTGCTTCTGAGTCCAAAAACTCCAAATCTGCCTTTATTCGCTCAAAAATTCCATTTTAACCTGAAACACGAAATGTAAGGAATTAAGTATCAATTCAGGCAAAAATAGACTAAGAAGTTTCTAAAATCCGGCCTAAAAGCTTAAATCAAAGATCATAATCCTCAGATTATCAGTGTGGGGTTACAATGATGCTGGAATCGAAAACGGAAGATAAATTTGGATAATAAAGTGATATTTTAAAAATCTATGGATGAAAAATGCTGTTAAGCCATTATTTGGGTTGGGAAAAAGTTGTTTACTCCCTAATAAAATCTAACACTTTAAATCGATGTTAGAATTAGAAGTTGGACGAATGTTGGTCACAGAGTATGGCCGCAAGAGGATTCTAAATTAGACCCCACCTCAAGACATCAACTTCTCTCATAGTGAAGAAGAGACTTTTAATTATAAAGTGTGTCCAACCCGCTTCTCACGAACTTTCTTAGCTGATTCTTCCATTTTGTCCCCTGCCCTTCCTACTTGTATATATAATGAAGCCCAAAGCAACAGACTTACTAAAGATCAAGCAAAAATTTATCCAATTACAATTTAAAAACCATGAATTTTTCTATTGATTTGTGGCTCTTTTTCCCATTACTGCTAAACCTTGTCATCTTCTTTCTATTACTCAAATCGCACAGAGAAGACGATGGGAAATGGGACCAAGTTGTTGTTAAGCTGATTCTCCAATATCCAGTACTATTTATATTGTTAATAGTTCATGTACTTCTGATACTATTACTCTTCCTCTTTACACCCATCTTACGCTTTCGCTCGGCGTGAGCTCTCTCATTATCACACACAGTAGAGATCTCCCTATCCTTTTGTCTCTGTTAATCCTAACCTCAACCATTTTGCATCCCTATTGTTTCTGGATGACCTACGTGTTTCTAATTACCATATCACCTTGGTTTGCGGAGCTATGGAATCTATTTCTGCGCTTCTTAAACCAGTTTCATCACACTCTATGAACCCATATTCCCACTATACACATCACCTATGTAAACCAAAATCAAGAAATACACCTGGAAGAAGAAACTAAAATGGTTGAGGTTCAAGGTAATGAACCCCATTTGGAACAAGATAATTACCTCGAGGTAGTAATTGATAGGTAGCTGGTTCAATTTCTTATTACAAAAAAGAGTAATGATACACCAATCCTCTCTCACAAACTTTCTCTTATAACCATGACGTGACAGCTTGCAATTAATTAGTGAGACTCATGTGGGATCCCTTGTGAACTGATCAACTGCAAACTATCACGTCAGGGTTGTGAGAGAAAGTTTGTAAGAGACAGTTGTTGGTGTAATATTATTCTACAAAAATATGATATCTATGCACATAAAAGTAACCATGTATTGGTTTTTATTGTAGTACTTGCTGTAGTAGATAATTACAGTTTCGCCTCTAGGAATAATTTATACAGCAGATAGATGCTTGCACATTTTTTTCTTCAACTACTTTTACTATAAGTTATTATCCAAGAAAGAGGGATGGAAATTGTCTGTCTGTCTGTACATTCAGCTTGATTCGGTCTATAATTTACTACTTTTATTTAAATTGTTATTGATTCTTGTACTTTTGTCACTATTATTGTACCTCTTTATACTTATTACATAACCTCTCAGTCTCAACATGAGCTTTCTCATTATCATACACAATAGAGATTTCCCTATTCTTTTTTCTTTATTAATCCTAAACTCAATCATTTTTGCAACACTATATATCTTTTCTGGATGACCTACGTGTTTCTAATTATCATATCACCTCCGTTTGTAAAGCTACGTGTTGAAATGAAGACTTGAAATGGTGTCGCTGAGCCTTTAGTAATACCCTGTCGTTTTAGTGGATTCCTGGAGTGAATCCAGACCTTTGACCCAAGTCTGATCCAACTGCTGTTATTCAACATTTGGTCAACGGTATTTAAGAAGCCCAATCGCCAATTTCATATCAAAGAGTCTTCTTTGTGTTCATTGAGCAATTTTATTTGCCAGGGTTTACAATCTTGTGATCAAATCTGTGTAACTTGTTGAAGTTGAGTGATTAGGGTGTTAGTCATTCAGTGAGGGGGTTTTTCTCTCAAGATTTAGGGATTCTAGGGAGAGGTTCTCTAGGTTAGAAGTTATGGGGTGATTTGGTTGTAATAAAGTGAGAGATTGATTGATCTGTGTGTTTGTAAACGGTTATTCTTAATTGATTAGTGTAGCAGCTCCTCTAATTCCGGAGCTCAACATGGATATAATTTATCCAATCTTGGATAGGTGAACCACGATAATTCTCGGTGTCTTTTTTGTTTTTGATTCTATTGTGTATTTTCTTGATTATGTGGGAAAGAGATCTAGGATTATTTCATAACTCTACGAAATATGTTTTAGCGTTTCTTGAATCAGCTTCATCACACTATATGAACCTATATTCCCATTATATATACATACATATATATATAACATTTGTGTTAACCAAATACACCTTGTACTAACCCTTCCTCGTCAAGTTGAAGATATTGAAATGGTTGAGGTTCAAGGTAATGAGCTCCATTTGGAGCAAGATGCTTACCTTGAAGAAGTAATTGACCGGTATCAAGTTCTTTTTCTTATTACAACCAAAATAATTAGGGCTGTTTTCGAGCCGAGCCGAGCCGAGTTTTTGGCTTAATGAGCTCAGCTCATGAAAGGGGAGGGGAAATCAAGTTCAAGCCAAGCTGAGCCTCTGATTTCCTGGCTCGGAAGGGAGGAGGGCCTCGGCTCGTGAGAGTCGAGTTGGTAAAAAACATTTTTTAAAAAAAAATTAAGAGCAGATTTCAATTTTTTTTAATAGTGTAGAGAAAATAAAGTTGTGTTGGACTGTTGGTTTAACATTGAGCTTTAAATTAATTAGTTAATCAATTTGTTGTGTTTCTGGAATTTTAGCTGCTTGATGAAGGCGTTTTCAAAATTGGACAATTAGTTACAAAGTAGTGCTAGTGTTTGCTGAATTATTTGCTTTTTCAATGATAATAATTATAAGATATGTCATGACATATAAAATAGTTCTAGAGGTTTGAGAAATTAAGTAACATTAGTAAATGAAAGTCATTATAGCTAGGTAGAGAGATTTTTTCATGAACTTGAAGCTAAATCCAGATTAGATTCAATTCTTCCAGCAGTGCATGTGCAATATGCTTTGTTATTAAATGTTATGAACCTGATTGCTTCTATCTCTGACTTCATTACTGACGAGTGACACTTTCACAAGCAACATCGCATGTGATGTGATCACTAAAGAAGCCAAAAAAGTGAAGTGTATAAAATATAAATACATTCATTCAAGGAGGAGGGTCCATGTTTTGAATTCAAAATACCCTTTGTTGTTTGTATGCATGTAGTAAAAAAACCGAAGGTCAATAAAATGCCTCTATCATATTGTCCCGTTTGGCTTGAAACTCACGCAGGCTCACATTCCAATAACTTGTTTCATGCAAATAACTCATAGTAGCTTTACAAATGTGAAATGTCACTTCTTTTAATCTAAAGTCTAAAACAACCCTAACTCTATCAGATCTGCGAGCAATATAACACACACATACATTTACAAGCTGACACCTCCAGCAACCTTGACGATGGCGACGGCGACAGTGAGATGAGTTTGACAGTGACGAAACAAAAGGAAAACATGAAGCGTCCAAACGTCGGTGAGATTTGAAGGGATAGATACAGCAAGTCTGTGGCAACACAACGACCAAGCATATGGGTTTGAGTCGTTTGACGACGACGAGGAAAGACATCGGAGGAGGCTGAAAAGTTGGTTGAAATTCTTTACTCGTTTTGGTTTTACAGCAAACAGTGGTGGAGTCGCATTTTTAGGGATTTCAAAATTAGGGGGATCTTTGTCATTTTTGCAAACCTTTTTCTTTGAAAATTTTAGTTTAATCCTCCATATTTTAATTCGAGCCAAATGCGGCTCGCGAGCCTAATGAGCCGAGCCAAGTCAGGCTCGAACTCGGCTCGTTCCCCTCACAAATCGAGCCGAGCCGGCTCGAATGTAGTCGAGTCGAGCCGTTAACGAGCCAGACTCCAGCCGGCTCTCGAGCAGATCAATTCATTAAACAGTCCTAAAAATAATCATGTATTGGTTTTCAGTAGTCCTCGCTATAGTAAATAATCACAGTTTCACCCCCAGGAATATGTAAATTGGCAGATAGATGCTTGTACTTTTTATTTCTCCAATTATTTTTAGTAAATTTATTATCCACGAAAGAGGAATGAAAATTGTCTTACGTACATTCAACTTGATTGTGTCTGATTATGGTTAATTACTAATGTTATGCCTAAAAAGTCATGTTTATGTCAGCCCAATAAATGTCTTTTTGTACTAGTTGTCAAGCTCATATCTCCTCAAAGATATTCATACCAACCTTATCTCATTTCAAGGGATGAATGGACGAGAGCCTTTAGTGATGGCAATGGGCTGGGCCGGGACCGCGTACCCCTTGGCCCAAGCCCAAGCCCAAGCCCAAGCCCGATCTCATGACACAGGCCCAAGCCGGCCCGAGCCCATTACGGGTATGATAGGCAAAGCCCAAGCCTGGCCCGACGGGTTTTTTATAACCGCAGGCCCGGCCCAAGCCCGCCTTTTTTAATAATGTTTATTTTTAAATATTAATAAATTTCAAATTTTTTTTTATATTTTTAATTTTAGAAATAGTTTTTAAATATTAATTGAAGCTATTTCCGCAAATAATTTAAGCAATAAGTGAGCAATTAAAACTCCATAATATTTGATTATACTAACTTTTCAACTGTGCATAATATGTTATGGTGAAATCCACTTTTATAAGTTGAACCAAACCCATCTAATTCATTTAAAGGCAATTTTAACATGTTAAACCTCCAATATGGGATGAAAATTGAGGTTAGGGTTTGGGAAAAATGGATATATATATGTAGGATAATATTGTAATTAAATATATAGTATAAGGGTAAATTAGTAAAATTAATACTAAAATTTTTGGGGACGGGCCGGGCCTAAAGATATACCCATGCCCGACCCGTACCCGAGGTCGGGCCTTAAAATAAAGCCCAGGCCCAAGCCCAAGCCCAAGCCCGCCAACCTTGGGTAAAGCTCGCCCCTTTCGGGCCGAGCAAGGTCGTGTACCCGAAAATGTCGGGCCCATTGCCATCTCTAAGAGCCTTCCATGTGTCAAGACAACTTGCAAAACACTCATTACACTAACCTCAAAGGTGTATAAATTGGCACTTCTCTTCCCGAAAAGGGAGGCTGGGCATATGAGAGCTAAGCATAGATTAGAGCTCAATTCTTTCTCTTTGTAAACACTGTATTTCTTCATCTTTGTATGCCTTACGGGCAATATCATAGAAATAGTCAGAGATCAATAAAATAACAACGGTTGTAGGAGTCGGTTGTTTAAGCATCTGAACCACTATAAAAACCTCTCTTGTTAGCCTATTATTTATGTTTTCTGAACATATATAATCTCAACTCCATATTCAAATCTCATGGATCCATCACGTGTAATTTCTAAGGCTCTCTTAGCACTTTCCACGTGCAAGTCGTTAGCATCTAAAATCATGCGTCAACAGTGTGGTGGCCCATACAAGTCTCAAACCTGCGTCCAAGTTCCCTGATGGTGTGCTCAGATCTCAAACCCGCATTAGAATTCTCCAATCACGTGGCCAGATCGCACGCATTAGAATTCTCCAATCGCGTGGCGAGATCGCAGATCGCACGCGTCATAATTCTCCAATCGCATGGCCAAATCGCAGATCGCATGCTTCAGAGTTCTCCGATCGCGTGGCCAAATCACAGATCGCACGCGTCATAATTCTCCAATCGCGTGGCTAGATCGCAGATCGCATACTCAGATCGTCTTGATCTTTGGCTTCAGATCGCTGATCTTTAGTTTCAAATCGCGTGTTCAGATCGTTGATCTCTTACTCTCAGGTAAAGCTCGTTATGCTTTGAGGTCGAGCTCGTTATGCTCTGAGGTCGAGCTCGTTATGCTTAGGTCGAGCTCGTTATGCTCAGATAGAGCTCGTTATGCTCAGAGGTCGAGCTCGTTATGATCAGGTTGAACTCGTTATGCTCTGAGGTCGAGCTTATTATGCTTAGGTAGAGCTCGTTATGCTCTGAGGTCGAGCTCGTTATGCTCTCAAGTAGAGCTCGTTATGCTCAGGTAGAGCTCGTTATGCTCTGAGGTCGAACTCGTTATGCTCTCAGGTAAAGCTCGTTATGCTTAGGTAGAGCTCGTTATGCTCAGGTGGAGCTCGATATGCTCTGAGGTCGAGCTCGTTATGCTCAGAGGTACAGCTTGTTATGCTCTCAGGTCGAGCTCCTATCGATCGCGATCAGCTCCTAGCTCTCAGCACTCGATCACGCCAAGAATAGTTCGAGCTCTTCAGTTCAAGACTATAGCCTATAGTGCAACAGCCATTCAGATCAAAGACCTTAGTTTCTGAAACGCGATTACGCACTCCAAAAATTGGGGGGCTTTTGTTATGCCTAAAAAGTCACGTTTATGTCAGCCCAATAAATGTCTTTTGTACTAGTTGCCAAGCCCATATCTCCTCAAAGATATTCATACCAACCCTATCTCATTTCAAAAGATGAATGGATGAGAGCCTTCCATGTGTCAAGACAACTTGCAAAACACTCATTACACTAACCTCAAAGGTGTATAAATTTGCACTTCTCTTCCCGAAAAGGGAGGCTGGGCATATGAGAGCTAAGCATAGATTAGAGCTCAATTCTTTCTCTCTGTAAACATTGTATTTCTTCATCTTTGTATGCCTTACGGGCAATATCATAGAAATAGTCAGAGATCAATAAAATAACAATGGATGTAAGAGTCGCTTGTTTAAGCATCCGAACCACTATAAAAACCTCTCTTGTTAGCCTATTATTTATGTTTTCTGCGACATATATAATCTCAGCTCCATATTCAAATCTCATGGATCCATCACGTATAATTTCTAAGGCTCTTTTAGCACTTTGCACGTGCGAGTCGTTGACGTCTAAAATCATGCGTCAACAACTTAATTATCGCTGGATTTGTAAATAAATACAAGTCATCGAACTCAATAAAAAAAAGTAAATAAAACCAATTAATCAGTTGAAAAAGAGGATATCACCACTCATCTAGAGGAATAGCAAGTACCTCCCCTGATAAACTCCCCAACAGCTTTTGGAGATTGGTCATGCAATACACCCAAACATTAACTTCGTTAGACTTCCGTTAGTTTGACTAGGGTAAACCATAATTTTATCTAATTGACTTTGACAAAATCGTTGAGGTTGATAGTCTGCACAGAGTTATTGATGTGAACAAAATCATTGAGTGCATAACAAATTACTCTAGGGATGAATGAAATATGTTTGATGGAAGAACGCAGCTTAAGAATACGAAGACCTTGGCTTACTACGATATTAAGAAAAATGACCAGTTGAAGATGATGCCTGCTGTGTACCAGATATTCGTAAGGACTCAGGACTGGGGAAACTATAACACTGGAGGTAACATAGGTCAATAATATTAGCGATGTGAAACACAAAGTGTTTGAGAAGATTGGTGTGCCTGCTAATCGTCAACATAATTCATTTGGTGGTCGAACTTTGGAAGATGACAAGAGTCTTGCTTTTTACTGCATTGAGGGAGAGTTCACTCTCCATGACCTTATTATAAGGTGATAGATAACTAATATATAGTGTAACTTAATATATAGGTCGGTTTGGAGCAGTAATATGAATAAATTACTTCAGCTATGTATCCTAATTAAGAGAAGCATTTACTCTTCCTCAATGTTATGAGCTCAAAGTAGTATTTTGTTATGAACTAATTTTAATTTCCTTGGTTCCTTCTCTCGGAGTTTAATAGTTTAACCTATTGAGGATAATAACCAGAAATCCTCCAAGAGAGAGTTCAACACAATCAAGAAACACCAAGAAGAATATAGCAAAACAAAGATAGGAGAAAAACAGGAAGAAGAAAGAGGCACGCGTGATTTACTTGGTTCGGATTCAACTGAAGAATCCTACTCCAAGGCAGGGTTTTAAGGCCCTAGATCGTCCACTATAATGAAGTCTGATACAATCACTAATCTGAGAATTACAATACTGAAAGACTAACTCTCACGCCTCTCTCTATTTCGTTACTAATAGAAAGTACAGACCACCCTCTTTATACGTGAGCCTATGACGAAGTGTATCAGAAGATATTTGGAGGTTATCACAGCTGTGTGATCTTAGCCAGGTTAGTTAGCAAATAACTAACGTAACAAACACTAGCCATGTAGCTGAATAACCATCTCACTCTCTTAACAAATAAAAGGCATTATCCAACAATCTCCACCTTAACTCTTATTTACATGGTGAACCAAATAGGTACCCTGCATGCCCTTCCAAAACTACTAAGTTTTCTGAACTCCTAGGAATTCCAAAGCTGAGTGAATCTTACTGGTTGGAACTTCTTTCGTTAGTATGTCAGCCGGGTTTGTTAACATAGAGATCTTTTTCATTGTCACAAATCCTTTGTCAATTATGTCCCTGATAAAATGCAGCTTAACGTCTATGTGTTTGGTTCTTTCGTGATACATGTTGTTTTTGGTCAGGTGAATAGCACTTTGAGAATCGCAGTGAACATGAATACATTCCTGTTGCAGGCCCAGTTCATTGACTATTCCTTTCAACCAGAGAGCTTCCTTCACTGCTTCCGTAATGGCTATGTACTCAACTTCTGTGGTAGAGAGAGCAACCACATGTTGAAGAAAGGACTTCCAGCTCACCAGATTTCCTCCAATCGTGAACACATAACCTGTTAGGGATCTTCTTTTGGTTAAGTCACCTGCATAGTCTGAATCACAATATCCTTCTACTTCAATCTTGGAGCAGTCTGACCCAGTGTACTTCAAACCAACGTCAATGGTGCCCTTCAGATACCTTAGAATCCATTTAGTAGCTTCCCAGTGAGCCTTCTCTGGTTTGCTCATGAACCGACTCACCAAGCTGACTCCATGTGCAATATCAGCTCTGGTACATACCATTGCATACATGAGGCTCCCCACAGTGCTTTGATAAGGAATATCTTTCATATCCACATCTTCTTCAGATGTAGCAAACTCATCACTCGCAGCAAGCTTAAAATGTGCACCAATGGGAGTTGTAACCGGCATGGCTTCTGCCATATCAAATGCCTGAATTATTTTTCTAACGTAGCCCTTTTGAGATAGAGTTAGGACCTTCTTTGGTCTGTCCCTATTGATATCAATCCCAAGGATCCTGTTAGCTCTCCCTAGATCCTTCATTTCGAACTCAGATTTGAGCTTATCTTTCAACGCTTGGATTTCTGTTTTATCATGACAGGCAATGAGCATATCGTCTACATATAGCAGCAGATAGATGTAATTGTTGTCATTTAGCTTTTGAAAGTAAACGCAACTGTCATGGTAGCTTCGTTTGAACCTTTGTTTGAGCATGAATTCATCAAACCTTTTGTACCATTGGCGGGGAGACTACTTCAGGCCATAGAGGGACCTCTTCAGCAAACACACTTTGTTTTCTTCCTCTTTCTTGATGAAGCCTTCGGGTTGAGCCATGAGAATCTTCTCCTCCAGATTCCCATGTAAGAAGGCAGTTTTTACGTCAAGTTGTTCCAGTTCCAAGTCCTTTATGGCAGTGATGGCAAGGATGATTCTTATTGATGTGTGCTTAACAACCGGTGAAAACACATCATGATAATCGACTCCTTCAACTTGAGAGTAACCTTTTGCCATAACTTTAGCTTTAAATCTAGCTTTCTCTCCCCCTGGAATTTCTGGTTTTCTCTTGAAAATCCATTTGCAGCCAATAACTTTCTGATCCTCTTGCTTTTCCACTAGAATCCAAGTCTCATTTTTGGTGAGAGAATTCATTTCCTCATCCATGGCTGCTTTCCAGTGTAGCCAATCTTTGCTTTTGCAGGCTTCGAAATAGTTTCTTGGCTCTTATATATCAAGGACGTCAGCCACATTCAAAGCATATGCTATCAGCTTTACGTGGGCAAAAGTATGTGGAGGGGCTATGGTTTGAGCATATCTCGCAGGTCTGATCACTTCCCTTCTGACTCGATCTCTGGCCAGCTGATAGTTCATAAGGTCACTACTTTCTGCTACAGCTCCACCTGCTTCTTCTGGTTGCTGAATGTCACTCATGTCTGCTGATGTATCCTCTTCATTCCCTCCATTCTCAAGGTCATCTTCTCTTAGAGGTGTTTCGAATTCACTCAGCTCCACCTCAATCGAGTGAGGGGTGCATTGTATTCTCTTTTGGTTCCTGCATGTTAGTCTTATATGATACTAGCTCATTGAAAGTAACATCTCTGCTTATTATGGTTTTATTTTCAGAGATTATCCACACTTTGTACCCTTTGACACCTTGAGGATATCCTAAGAAAATGCACCTTTTAGCTCCTGGATCTAACTTTCCTTGTTTAGAGTGAACAAAGGCAATGCAACCAAATATTTTTAGATGCTGATAACTTGGGGATTTCTTAGACCATTTTTCTTTAGGGGTTGTGAAACCTATAGCCGAACTAGGTGACCTATTAATCAGATAACAAGCAGTGTTAGCTGCTTCAGCCCAAAACCTTTTCGGCAAACCAGAGTCTACTAACATGCATCTCACTCTATCCAAGATCGTCCTGTTCATTCTCTCAAAGAATACCATTTTCTTTGAGGGTATAAAGGTGCAGTCTTATGTCTAGTAATCCCATTAGCCACACACAAGTCATCAAATTCCTTATTACAATATTCCAGTCCATTATCAGCCCTTAATGTCTTAATTTTCTTTCCAGTTGCAGTTTCAACTAAGTTTTTCCATTCAATGAATTTACTAAAGGCTTCACTTTTGTGTTTCAGAAAGTATATCCAGACTTTTCTAGTGAAGTCATCAATGAAACTAATGAAATATTGATTCTCGGATAAAGACAGAGGAATTTGGGGTGAACCCCATAAATCAGAGTGGACATATTCAAGCACATCACAGGATTTATAAGATGCATTAGGAAATTTGAGTCTATGAGCTTTACCAAACGTGCAGCTTTCATAGAAGCCAAGATCTTTTACTTTCTTTGCTTTAATCAGACTTTGCTTGCACAATTCTTGAAGACCTTTTGAGCTGATATGTCCCATTCTCCTATGCCAGGTAATCATCTCATCTTGTTCTATGGTGGTCACGGCAGCTTTCCCAGTAAGGACTGTTCCTTGTAAGATGTACAGACTGTGCTTCATAGTCCCCTTCATCACCATCTCTTTATCCTTGAAGACTTTGAGAGAACCTCCACCTGAAGTATACGTTAACCCCTTTGCATCGAGCAAACTCAAGGAGACCAGATTTCTTTTCAAGTCTGGAACATATCTAACTTCCTGAAGAGTCTTTAAACTGCCATCCCACATCCTGAACTGGATTGAACCAATACCAGAAACTTGACATGTCATATCATTTCCCATAAGAACTTTACCTCCATTCATGGACTGATACGTATAGAACCAGTCCCTCCTTGGTGTCATGTGATAGGAACATGCTGAATCCAATATCCAGTCTTTGTGATCATCAATGGAGGACACCATTAGAGCAGTGGCAACCTCACTTTCTGCCACAGCAGCAATGACCTCTAAGTCTCCATTTTCTTTCAATTTCTTGAGCCTTGATTTGCAAAATCTTCTGATATGACATTCTTTGTTGCAAAAGTAACAAATCAACTTCTTGTTAGAGTACGATTCTTGCTTGTTCTTGTGACAGTTCTTACCCTTCTTGGTATACTTCTTTTCTGGTCTTGCGTTAACATAGAGACCATCACCATTCCCCTTTCTTTCAGCCTTAATCTCAAGATCTCTTATCCTAAGGGCAGCTATCACATCATCTAGAGATACATTTTCTCTGCCATACTTAATGGCATTTTTTACATCTTTATAAGAATCGGGTAAAGAGTTTAACAAGAGAATAGCCTGAGTATTATCACTCAGTTCTTCACCACTGTCAGTAAGATCAATCACCAATTTTTTGAAAATCATCAAGATTATCTTCCAAAGATTTTGCAGAGTTCATTCTAAAACTGAAGAGTTGTTCCTTTATATATGCAATTCCAGGAACTGATTGGGACATATATAAAGATTCAAGTTTAAGCCAGACCTTAGCAGCTGTGTCTTTGTTTCTGACTTTTCTCATCACGCTATCAGATAGGTTCAAGGTGATGGTACTGTAAGCAAGTTCCATCATATCTTCCTTTTCCATTTGAGTCAAACTTGGAGGCATGTTCTTCTTTCCACCAAGGGCACGATGGCATTTTTGTTGCACAAGAATTGCCTTCATCTTTTGTCTCCAAAAGACAAAATCTATCTTCCCGTCAAATTTCTCAACTTCAATCTTCGTACCACCCATTTCTGCAATCTCTTCTTCTTTTGCAGAACCACTCTTACTCTTAAGGAAATAATCAGCCTAAAGCTTTGATACAAATTTGTTGAGGATAATAACCAGAAATCCTCCAAGAGAGAGTTCAACACAATCAAGAAACACCAAGAAGAATATATCAAAACAAAGATAGGAGAAAAACAGGAAGAAGAAAGAGGCACACGTGATTTACTTGGTTCGGATTCAACTGAAGAATCCTACTCCAAGGCAGGGTTTTAAGGCCCTAGATCGTCCACTATAATGAAGTCTGATACAATCACTAATCTGAGAATTACAATACTGAAAGACTAACTCTCACGCCTCTCTCTATTTCGTTACTAAGGAAAGATGAACCACCCTCTTTATACGTGAGCCTATGACGAAGTGTATCAGAAGATATTTGGAGGTTATCACATATGTGTGATCTTAGCCAGGTTAGTTAGCAAAAAACTAACGTAACAAACACTAGTCATGCAGCTAAATAACCGTCTCACTCTCTTAACAAATAAGAGGCATTATCCAACATAACCAATAATCCTTCCATCAGATTCTCTAGACAAAGAGGTTCTTACTTTCATCTTATTCAATTTTTCAAAATGTTTTATTTTATTTTTTTTATAGTTATTAAGATTTCGCATTAGCCATTCAATCTCAGAGCTGAGTTACATAGGATTGAAACTCGGTTATGTGAAATGGAAGATTTGTTACGTAAGCGGGGAGCTCAATTACATGAGAAGGAATGGATTACTGAAGATATTGAGGACATCTTTTCCGGTGGTCGACTTCAGGATGACCAGAGACAGGTTGATCATAGTATTCAGTGGGACTCCAATCTTCAACTTTCTCCAAAATCCCATTGTCATGAAGCTATATGTGAAAATGCTTTCAACCTGGAAAACCATTTTGATTGAAGCAATGCCTCATGATACAATTCAAAACATCTAATTATTGGTTCAGCAAAAAGAGGGAATTCAATCAAATCGATTCAGTCTTATCTATGATGGAGATTTACAGGACGAGGATATAACTCTTGCCTCCCTCCATATGAAGAGTGACTCAACTCTCAATTTGGTCTTCTATCCAAAACACTTGATATCATTTTCTGTGAAAGCACCAAGTGGAGATGTAGTAAAACTCAAAGTTGAAATTCTGTTCACGGTTGGTGATGAAAAAGCAACCTTAAATTCACACAAACTCAAGAACTACAAGTAATGAAAATAAGTAGGAAGAGAGTATAGAGAAAATTATAGACTTTATTGCTTGAATTATTGGATCCTACACATAATGTATTTACACAAAGTGGAATGCCCTATATTTATAGGCTAAATCTCCCAAATGAAATATCTATATACAATGAATTCTTCATACCTAAATTTCCTACAACTTGTATGCTAGTTGACAGTGAGCAAGTTTTGAGATGGCTGAAGCATAAGGTGGCTACATCTTAGCAAGAGTTGGCTACAATGGCATGAGGTGGCGATGACTTTCTTAGCAATGAAGTCTCCTTAGCCATGAAGTTTCCTTGGCCATAAAGCTCCTTAGTCACGAAATTATCTTAGTCATAAAGTTTCTTAGCAAAGAAGTTTACTTAGTGATGAAGAAATAGATAACCTCCTTGAAGTTTTTTTACTAACGAAGAAACTACTTAATAGCTTCTAAGAAGTTGCTGTGCTGGTTGCCCATGACATTATGCAGGATGCTTTTGTCGTTGAGCAGGTTGGTCGTGACACATGGCTGCCTTCTTCTATTCAAAAAGAATTCTTATTAGAAATGTCGCCTTCTTCTATTGAGGTACTTGTTAAAACGCCAACCGAAGAGATCCTGAAACTCCAAGTTAAAGCTTCCTCAACAGTACATCAAGTGAAAATATTAGTTGGGGGTGTAATGGCGAATGGGTGTCTCAATAAGCAATCTCTGCATATTTTATGCGTGAAGGAAGCTTGAAGATGACGAGACCCTGGCTTCTTATGGCATCAAAAACCAGTTCATGTTAGAGGTGTCACCTCCTTCATTTCAGATATTTGTTAAAACTTGGTGTGGGAAAACTATAACACTTGATGTGCAGCTAGCTAATACAATCAAAGATGTTAAAGGCATGCTTTTTGATAAACTATGGATTCCTATTAATCGTCAGAGTTTCGTATATGCTGGAAAAAAGCTGGAGGCTGACAGTAATATAGGGAGGCACTCCACTCTCCACATGGTTTTTGCTCCTTCATCAAAGTTTATAAAGATGAAATTAAATACAATTGATCTTCCTATATCAAGATTTACTACAATATCTGAAAGACAATGGCTAGAGTTAAATTCCAAGATCTAATAAAGGAAGTGTTATTCCGTGAAGTGGTGTTAGAGGATGAGCGTCCACTCGCTGATTATGCCATTACCTTGAATGCAGAAGTAACTGTTGCCTTTGAAGCATAATGTCTATGAATTGTCAGTTTCATTTGCAGACTATGAGTGCATGAGTTTACAAAATTTATATTTGACTTAATGAAACAGTGTAACAAAACCAGAAACTTCCGTATGCTTGAATGGAAAATAAACAATAAATGATAACATAAGTTTCATTCGGCTCGTAGAATGAGTCGGCTCATAGAATGAATTTTCTTAGAAAGATGCGTCATATCATTGGAGGATTAATACACAAAATGAATTTAAACGTAGATCTAATCGGAATTAGACAAAGACATTGGGCTATGAATAGTTTATTTCGTTATTAGGTCTGGTAATGTATCGGATGAATCTTTACCCATCCAATAGTAAAGTCGATTAGGAAACCAAAAGGCAAAAGCAGAAAAAGAAGAGAGAACACAAAGCATTCCTTCCAAAGAAATTTATTTCCTGCCAAAAAGAGTAAACGACTTTTTTCCACCCAAGGTTTGGCCTAATAACTATTTCTCACTCATAAAGTTTTAAAATGATACTTTAGTACCTATAACATAGATACATTAATAAATTTTGTTATAAAGAAGAGTTTGAATGATCAAAACTCCGTTACAAGTAAGGGCAAAATGATCAATTAACATTATGCATCAAAATTTAATATTCTCCCTAAATCAAAATTTAATATTCAAAGTTCTTAGCCTCGTCCCTCTTGTTCACCCTATAACCCTTAAAAACACCTAATATCCTCCCTAATCTTTATGATTCTAAAGCGCTTTAACTCAAAAATTAACCAGAAACATAAAAAAATAAAAATTCAAACAAACAAATCGTCGGCCAGGTTGCGACTGGTGGCAACACCCCTGACCGCCGAACAGCCAGTCCTCCCCCACTTCTCCTCTCTTCATTGCGCCTCCCAGTACCTCCCCTCCGCTGCTCCGGCCCACCTCCAATTTCCTTGCTCCTTTTGCCCAACACCTTCCCTCTCCGCATCTCCCGCATAGCACCACCAACCCACCCACTTCAATTCTCACCGTCACACCACACCCCTCACAACCTTGCTACAAACCCAAGTCAACACAAAATATAAAAGACACATCACAAATTGACACAATTTTATTCGAATCAACACCACAAAAACACAATCGAGCTTTGTTCTATCCTCCAAATCCCCTTCTTCTATCCTCTTTTATAAAACCCCAAACAATTACTCTCCTTTCATAATCGGAAAATATTTTCGTGATTATGGGTTTCAAAGGACTGGGTTTGATTTTTTTTTTTTTTTTTTTTTTAAGATTTTATGACTATGCAAATAGAGATGGAGGATGAATTTGTGTGGAATAAATGGGGAGGTGATAATTTCGTTAAATCTTTGGTTATATGGAAAATCTTCTTTGTTTGGAAGAAATCGTGAAATTTTGCTGTTGGAAGGTTTGAGTTTCTGTAGGTGTTTGGTGCTGTAGATTTCAGTTTGGTGCTCTAGGCTTCAGCTTGAGTTTATTATTTAGTGTTTTTTTTTTTTTTTTTTATCTCAGTATATGATTATGAAGTCTGTTTATTTTGTTGTATCAAAGATGAATAATTTGCATAATATATAAATCTATTTATTATTATTTTTGGATTTGTTATTTTTTCCTTAGTGCCATTGAGAGAGGAAGGAGAAGAAGAGAAGGAAATAAAAAGACAAAAGAAAAGAGAGAGAAGAAGTCAAAAGGAAAAAGAAAAAGAAGAGAAAAAAATTAGGGACAAATCTGTAATTTAATTTTAATAAAACATTCAAACTTAAATAGTAAAGGGTATTTTGTCTTTACAACAAATATGTAACTGAATTTAACGAAGATTGGTAACAGAACATAACGTTGGGTAGTAAAATGTCCTTTTCAAGCTTTTTGGGTGGGCAAGTGTTATTAGACCAAACCTTGGGTGGGAAAAAGCCGTTTACTCTGAAAAAAATTAAAGAAACCTCAAAAATTAATAATTGCCCCCCTCTTTCTCTTCTCCCAGACTCTTCACTCTCGCCATATTCATTACTATTAATTTATTCTCTCCTTCAAACAAAACAAAAGGAATCATTCAATTTAGAATTTTTTGCTGCTATCTCAAATATACATGGCATCATCCAGTTCTCAGAGAACCCCAGCGGATTCTTCAGACGAAGAGGTTCATGCTTTCATCGTCTTGTTAATTTTTAGTTTCTAAGATTTTGCGCAGTACCCAAATTTTTTTTTTCTTTTTTACGGAATCCTGTGTTTAAACGGTTTGAAAAACGAAAAAAATGTGACTCTAGGATTCATTTCATGATGTCAATAGTAAAATACCCTGTTTTTAGGATGAAGTTAAAACATAGACTGTTATGTTTTAGTGGTGGAAACTTTGTTTCTAGTGAAGCTTTGTACTTGGTGGTGCTTTTGACTCTGTGTGTGTGTTATTGTTTCTAGTGAAGTTTTCTGTTTACTTACCAGTTACATGATCTTCAAATACATGATAATTAGTTCAAGTGGAGTTTCTTTTTGTAGTGTTGTAATTGATTGACCTATTGGATTTTTCAGAACGGATGCATGCTTTATTTTTTGCATCCGCGTCTTAACTGCTGTACAGAGTTGAAATGAGAATGTTATGAATTTGGTCAAATGAAATCCAGTCATGCTTGCTTTGTTACATCCTTCATTCCTTCAATCACGGTAGCTGGGCGTCCTGGCTCTTTTCCTTTTCCGGGTATTCTATTTTTGAAGTTTTTGTAAATAAACAAGTACGTGGTGTGGACGGAAGTCAAGAAAATTTGTTTTAGACCTTATGTGAATATTTTGAAACTTATTCCCTTCTGTTTGCTATCGATCATCTAATGTTTATCTCTGGATGCATATAACAATACTGAATTCTGGAATGCTCTTTCCTTTTTAGTGATGCCTATTTAATGATCTTTTTATAGTAATCTTTTTTTTTCCATTTTTTTCCCAGGTAAATGTGTATTTGAAGGTCATGAAGACTGTGGCCTTAAAAGTTAAGAAATCAGATACAATTAAAAACCTCAAAGCTCTCATACGTGAGAAGGAAGGAATTTCTGAATATATTCAGGGCATCTTCTTTGCTGGCAATCGGCTCGAGGATGGCCAAAGGCTTATTGATCATGGTATTCAGAAGGACTCCACTCTTCATCTTATTCTCCTGAATCTTAAAGGAATGAAGTTATATGTTGAAATACCATCAAAACGGAAAACTATAGAGGTGGAAGCAATGGCTCATTACACTGTAAAAACCATCAAATCATTGATTCAGATGGAGGAGCAGATTCAATCAGATGACTTCGCCCTTGTCTATGATGGAAATTTACTTGAAGAGGATATGACTCTAGCCTCTCTCCATATGAAGAACGAATCGACTCTTCATTTGGCCTTGCGCAAGAAACATGTGCTCTCAATTGCTGTGAAAACAACTTCTGGAGATGTTGTGAACCTCAAAGTTGAATCATTGTTCACAGTTGGTGATGTAAAAGCAATACTTGGAAGTATGATAGGTGTTCCAACCAGCAATCAGGTTATGATGTATGCTGGAAGGAAGCTTGAGGATCAAAAGACCTTAGCTTGTTATGGCATCAAAGACCAATCCATCTTGGAGATGTTGTTTCCTTCATTTCAGATATTTGTTAAAAGTTGGAGCGGGAAAACGATCACACTTGATGTGCAGCTACGTGAAACAATCAAAGATGTGATGCGCAAGCTTTGTAACAAATTGCAGATCCCACATCATCTTAAAATTATTATTGTATATGCTGGAAAACGGCTTGTGGAAGACCGGGATCTTGCAAGCTACAATATACAAAAGCACTACACTCTCCACATGCTTTATGCTCCCTCATCTAGTATATTGAATGTGAAATTAACTTCAATAAATCCTGTTTTATCAGAATCTGCCACCGTTTCTTATGTGAAGAGAATGGCTCAAGTTCAATACGAAGCTCCTGTAATTGAAGTATTATACCAGCAAGTGCCATTAGAAGATGCTCGTACACTAGCTGACTATGGTATTGATTTAAACTCAGAAGTGACTTTTGTATTTAACTGGCATTAAACCACTTTAGTATCTATACATTGTTGCTGACTATTTTGGATGTGAAACACATAAGATACTTGAAGGGAAAGGTATTTTAGGTCCATTTTCTTTTACCTTCTTTCTTTTGGATGTTTCATATGTTTTGATGCCACAACATAGAGTGAGTAAATGTAAACTGTGCATACTATTTACCTATCTTGAATGAGTAATACTATACTTACAAAGAAATTTTACAAAGATCTTTATACAAAGTGATGTGACAAAAAATCAATGGAAGAGTAAATTTAATGAGTTTGACTTTTTGTTTCACTCTTCCATTCATTTTTTGCCACCTCACTTTGTATAGAAATCTTTGTAAGATTTCTTTGTAAGTATAGTATTATTGATCTTGGATTTAATATTTTGGCTTGCGTTATTGACTTGAGTGGATACCAATTTGAAGGTCAAATAAAATACAAAACATTCTTAAGTAAATCAACATTCTTAAGTTAAGCCAATTCTTGAGCATTACTTTCTCTGATAATTCTTTATTCTTCTCTTTTAAAAACCCGTTTCTCAATCTTATTTGTGTACTATTTTTTTAAGGGCAAAAATGGTCTGAATTTCCCTCCATTATAGTCTCTATGTTGTCCTGATTTGTTTCAATTTCTCTTGGAAATTATTAGAAACAGGGAATCGGGGACATTGATTTGATATTTTTCAAATTACAGAGTATAACAGTAGAGGTGGCTATATTTGTCCTTTTCTGTATGCAGAGCCAGCGGCACAAGGTGCTATCATTGAATTTGATGATAGGAGGTCCATGTAGACGAAATACTTCCACCAAAATATGTTTAGCCATCATATCAGAGACACTGTTAGTAAGATTGGATTAAAACGTTTCAGCTGAAGAGCTAAACGATGATTCTTGTATGACAAAAATCTAATATGATGATTGGTGATTATAGAAAAGAATAAAAAGGAAGATAAATCTTAGCACAGATAAATTTTAATATTCATGTGTAGATCTTTAAACTCGTGATCTTATAGATTCAAATATAACTAGGATCTACATTGTGCCTCCTTTGAGTTTGAAGATGAGACTGAGACCTCAAACATGTCCCATATATTTTTATTATTTAATTGTTGAAAGTTTCCTCGAAATAATAATGTAGGCTCTTATGATTTTCATCAGTGTTAAGCTTCTGGAACAGGCTTTGAGGTTCAAGAGTCAAAACTTATTTCTGCTTTGTGCTTTTAAGGTAGAGATTTCATTATGTAATCATCTATACGATATGGCATCTAGCTACTTGGTATATACTCTTTGCGTTCATGTTGAACAGAAAACATATTGAAAACTCTGATATCAGTGTGTGGTTCATTCCTCAACAGGGAATGATTCCATCAGCCGGAGTATTGGATCCTTCAATGAAAGAAATGAATGACAATATGTATATGTACTAATAGTTAAATTTAATGGTCATTTTGTTTTAACATTTCGATACAAAACCAAGATTCTTTTCACTGCATAGTTACTACACTTCTACTAATAAGTACCAATTTCATTATTGGTCTAAGCAAAGGCCAGCCAGAATGGCAAGCGGAAGTCAATATTGTAATGGACAATGAAGTTAAAAACAATTACACTTTTTTTCATACAGAGGATTATGTATTTATGTTAAAACTTATAATTTACAGATCTCTAGATTCCTCCTGAACTTCTATTTCATCCTTTCTCTTCTTCATTTGCTTCCAAACCTGAACCCATTTGTTGTCTTTCTTTGTTCTTCATTTTCTGTCCTGACTCACTGCCAGATGGCTGCTTTGGTTTTTTTCGGCGAGATATTTTTGGAAGGCCAGCAGGATCCTGAGAGGATGAATCAAGGCTAAGATTTGACCTCTGGCTCCCTCTTGGGGAATCAAATGCGGATTCAATAGTCTTGGATTGCTTTGTTCCATCCGGTCCCGGCTTTGGGGAACTTAAGGGTGAGCCAGGGGCACCAGTAGATGATTTCCTTCTCGACTTTTGCTTTGGCTTCTCATTCTTTGAATCTTGAATTCCTGCAGCAATTTAACTTGCATAAGGAAGATTACAATAACCGAGTTAAAGAAAATGATATTATTATTCTCTAATCTCTAACTAACAAGGGAAACAAACCAACCTTCCGGGGTCAAATATTTTTCAGGTTTCTTTGATTCAACAATGGAATTCGAAGGCTCTTTTGCAATTTCCTCCACAGATTTAAACCCATTCATCTGCACAAATTTCAGAATTCTGGTAATTATTGTCATGGTATGTGAATAACTCAGGCAACTAATAAAGAAGAGTGGGCATACCCAGCTGGGCGGATTGGCAGATGAACCATCCCATCCGATGTGAGAAACATGCTTTACATCTGTGGGAAGACCAATTTGCATTTCTGGTTCTTTTGGCTCTACAAAATTGTTACAAGAAATAATTGATGATTATAGTAACGTTATGTGAAAATTTCAACGTAAGTTAAAACTGAACGATACCAAATAGTTGCGCTATGAATCTTAATCCTTTCAAGAGGCCCTTGATCGTTGCACTCATTGTGTTTACAAAACATCAGAATGGTTCCTCCACAAGTTACTGGTGCTTGATCTAGTGCTATTCACCAACGTCAAGATTCAATAAATTCCGGAAGCTGGTAAGCAAAAGAAGAGAAAGAGAGAACATGAGTATGATGAGAAAAATGGTTTTTTTGCTCCATATCATAATGCCTTTACAACTAGCATCATGTTAATTATATTTTTTCTGTCAAAGACTTTTTAGGCTTATATGTCCATAATTTCCATGAAGAAAATTACATAAAGCTTCTGTATACGGGCAAACTTTTGTCCTTTCTCTAAATAAAAAGGAAACAAAGAAAAGAAACACATTTCACATAACGCATCTTTAGAGCAAAAATCAAGAAGATGGCATGATGTTACCGAGCAACTCACAATGAATTTTCCAAAATCACCCAGGAAGGTCAATTGCAGAAGCATGATGTGAATGTCATATTCTTGGTTCTTGTTACCATGCTCTAAAATTTATCCCACAAAGAGAAAAATGGTTTTAGTGTAGAAAAGATTGAGATTGAGTGGATTAGCAAGAGAGGGAATCAAACGCGGTGTCTGTTCCGGTTGCCCGTAAATGGAAACCAGAAGAAGAAACAAAAATTGGGTCAAAATCCAGACACACAAAACTAAAAAAATCGTAACAGCATGAGCTATATTTGTGTTAGTTTTAATGAAAGTGCGGGATAAACGGTTGTGAAGTCATGGCAAATGGGTAATATTTAGGTGTCATAGGTAAAGTAAATATTATAAGATTGAATTATCCAACCTATAAAGGGATTTAATCAATCACCTATGATAGCCGTAGACTTCGTTTTATAAAATTATTGGTTTATTTTATATAATCCTTAAATGCAACATAGTAATTTAGATTATAAAATTCTGATAAACGTTTACTAATTATAAGTTCCATGCAACATATATGATTGTTCTTGCCCTATACGATTTCTTTTTCTTCTGTAACTTTTTGACATTAACTTTTACACAAAAAGTGATGTCCAACCAAGTAGAGGACTTAAACCCCTCAAAGGATTGGCCTCGCGGTAAGAAGGGTTTGCTCCCTTCCTTGAATTCTTGGGTGTAAATGTTAGAGCCACTTACCACAATAATATTATGGTTTACTTGATCCTTTAGATTTGTAAAATATTCAATAAACCTCGAGGATTGATTAAGATGCATATAAGCTGACCTAAACACCCCAGTTACCAAAAAAAAAAAAGTAGAGGACTGAAATTCTCTGTTTTAAAAACCGAACTGGATCGATCAGATCGAGACCCAACAGCTTCTCCAATCCGGTTCAGGTCTTAGGGGTTTTTGAAATATTTCAAAACTATAAGGGTTAATTTGTATTTTTATAGGGGTTTTTTGGAGATATGACAACAGTTTAGGGATTAATTGGTAATTTTTTGGGACATTTTTGAAATAAAAAAATTTTAGGGATTAATTTGAACTTTTTTAGGAAAATTTTTATAATATATTAAAATTTGAGGGATTAATAATAATTTTTAAAAAATAAAATTATGACTGACATCATCAATCCAACCGGACCGGTTGACCCGTGACCCAAGCAACAAAAGAGGTTGCTCTACCGTTTGGGTTTTAAAACAATGTTGAAATCCCCACAAATTGGATTTTGCAAATTACCAAGTGAAATATATATTCCAGTTTTTTTTTTTTTTTTTTTTTTCAGTGATGTAATTTTATGAGCTTCGACGATATGAAAAGCATGGCCTATTTCATGGTTATGATATACATAAAACTGCAGTAAACTCGTTTTGAAAAGCCTTCTAAAACTAAAAAGCCCTCCTAATCCAAAAAGACATCAGTCAGTTCAAGGGGTTAAATGCCAAGCTTAGAGCAAGAAAATTCCCATCCAGATTACTAACCCAAGTCCCAAAATCGAAAAACTCGTTGCCAGTCTGAAATCAAACATGTATTAACTAGAACTTTATATAGCAGCAACATGTAAAAGTTGAAGCCAAAGCGGCTCCTAGAAGGCCAGTATAGATCCAAGTCATTGATTATTTGTCATGTCAGGATGTTTAGAAAGCGAAAGAAAATAATAATAATAATAATACAGTACATGTAAACAACAGCTGCGAAGCAGAGTATTCTTCCAATCATGAAGCTTTCAGATCATCCATGCCAACACTGGCCTGTATCAGCAAAAAATATTTCATCAGCCCACTAGTCACAAAGCCATGCTGAAATCATAGTAGTAAAGTAAAACAATTTCCTTCCATAGAAATGCCATTATTTCAGCCCGTCTTTGAAGGTTCTTACAGCCCAAGAGAAGATGTTCCGGCTTCTTTAAAGTTTAAACTTATTCTCAAGATGTGAATTTACTGTTGCATAACCTTCACAATAGTGAGATTTCAAGGACATTTCATAGGCCACAAAACACATTGTTCAGTAGAATGGCGATGACAAGGTTTCCCAAACCACAATCAGGAAGATAAAACTGCATGATAGGGAACAATATCCAACCTGAACCCTAAGTTTACTTTATTCACCTTATTTTCTGTTAAATATAAGTCAAATTATTGCATTCTCAAAAGTTTAACATTTCGCAGAACAGTGCAAAGTCATTAAGATCCTGGAAAAATCTTACCAGAAACTTGTGGTTCTCTTCAAGAAATGGAGAAAAGTTAGCACAAAATTTCTCCATGTCAGCATTTATATCACCAGAGCCACCTATCACATCCATGAACTTCTTCCTATCTGGTGCAAGCTTCATAGCAACCTGTAGTAGTACAGTATCAAGTCAAAAGGTCTTGAAATAGTGTACAATAACAAGAAAAGGTCCCACAATAGAGCAAGAGCTATTTGCATCTGTTAACTTAAAATATACAACCTTTAACAGTATAAGATAGAATTAAAGAACTATTTGCCATCACTATTTAAATTCTGCACTCTCATGGTTCTTACATACAGAACAAAATGACTCAATCTAAAAGTTAAAGAATTTCTTTCATTGTTAAAAAGACAAAAAAGATTACAAAACAAATTGTCTTCCATAAGTGAAGCATCATCATACTAAATCTTCCACTGACTCTTACATGCCTTCAGTTCGAAGAAAACAAAGGGTAAAACTCCGTATAGATAGTACAGAGTGAGTTTTAGTAGTTTACTACTCAGCGACTATAAGCACAAAATTACCAGTAATATTAGAATTTGACTTTAACAATCTAACTTAGGCCTATGAAGCAACATAGTGCACATAATAATACCCACTATGTACAAGATATAGAGCAGTACCGTGAAACTTGCACTTGCAAGCCAGCCATGCCATTTCTTCAGGGTCTTAGTATAGGAGTCTGTACAAGCTTGTGACATTGTCCAATCTGGATGTGCAAGTAAGTTGCGAAACAATTCCACCAGGAAATCCATTGCTCTAAAGAATTATCAGAAAAAAGTAACTATGAATCAAAAATATAATTGATTACAGACCATCAAATTCAACTCAGATATCTCTTCTGCTAATCTGCTCAAGGAGCTCTGACAGTACAACATGTTTAGGGTTTAGGGTTTAGGAGTCTCATAATTCTATCAATACCATCCTAAAGTGAAACTAAGAGTCCCTGACATAAAAAGTGAGAGCAAGAGCAGCATGTTAGCAAATTCTAATCCCATTCTTCATCTTCCACTTCATATTACATATATTTTTAACAATCTAAAACCATGATCTGAACACCAGGCCAGGGTGAGATTTTCATCTTAAAGTACTTTCTCCCACATACTTCAATTGAAGGAACTGAAGAACATATGAAAGAAGACAAAAGAAAAGAGTTTCTGTTCTTTCCTTTAAATTGCTTTATCCACACTCAGTAACAATGACATATTTCAATATTATAAACAATCACCTATTAATGAAAATATTCCCTTAGTTATAAACTAAAAACAAGGAAAAGAAGTAAATTATCAATGAAATAACAAATGGTACAGAAAAAGGAATTGTCTGCAGGATATAATATGTACCTCGTCAACCAGAGAAGACCATTGGTACAACTAGATGATCCTTTGGAAGTTTTCGCTGAAATTTCTACTTGTACCAAGCTGTACAATTTCTCAAATTCAGTGGGATTGGATAAATATTTATTTTCCAACCTCTACAAGCAAAACAAACATCAGTTCAATTATTACATAAATCAACTACAATATATGAGATTATACTTTATTTGCAGGCAAATTTTTCACAAAACTACCCGCCACGATATTTTTCATTTGACAATACACATGCAAGGCCACACATCCGAAATTTTCAATCATAGTAGCTATAAAAAATCAACCATACAAGTTCTTTCATGGTCTTTTACAAAGTACAAACATATTGAAGAGCATAAAAACACACCTAGAAGAAATATAAATTAATATCAATCCAGAGAAAAACGCATGAAAGAAACATCTTACCGTTATATTACCACCAATATCAGACTTTACAAGGGCAAGGGCAGCTCCAAAGTTATCTGAAACCAGAAAAAACAGAACACTTCCATTTTTTTATTTCTTTTTCAAAACCGAAAAATTAATATCTACTATCCATCTCACACGAAGCAAATTACATTGTTGAATTGGTAAAAGAAACAAAAACCCATCCTTCACATGAATCAGTACAAAGAGAAAATCAAATTGCCACGCTGATGCAAACCATGAACATGTAGCAGCTATCAAATGGCAAGGAAAAATGCAGATCCAATGTGTATAAATAATAATAATAAAACTCTGTTTAGCATTTACTAAGACAATAATTGACGATGTTAAAGCTTCAAGCTTCAATATTCTGATCAGTTCAACTTATAAAAATGCTCAAAAATAAAGCAGGGTGAGATCGATGAATAAATGACTAAAATAAAAAATGAATAAGCACCTATAACGGGCAAAATCAATTTGCAAACATCCAAGAAAGGCTTGGTGAGCATTTCCCCTTGTTCAGATTTGACATGCTTCATTGCTTCCAATGATGGAGTAAACACTGTTCCCTCCATTTCTTCCTAATTTAACTACAAAACCAATTAATCACAAAACAAAATAAACCGTTAGCCGATCGATTCAATCAAACACCAAATCAGATCTATCAACAATCACAAGATCACAGAAGAGAGTGAGAGATCCGTACACGAAATGATGTGAAACGAAATGCGAAGAGAATGAAGAAGAAATGAAAACGAATGAGCGTGGATTAAGAGTAGCGCTGGGAAGGGTTGGGTATGACTTACGAGTTTGATTCGATTCTGAAATGGAGACGGAAAATCTCTGAGAATCAGATTCTCGTTTTGTTTGGAATTGGATTGATTGGAAATTTGATAGAAACTACTGTGTCACGTCGCGTCCACGACTGTACTGTTTTTTTTTTCTAAAAGATATTGGCATTTCTGCAACTGCCAATTGTCGCTCTTTCATTCGACCGCTATCTTTTTTTATTATTTTTAATCTTTAGATATATTTTTTTTTAAACCTCTTCTATTTGGTTACCAATAGCGGGAAAGAGTACTCTTGTAAATCTCTAAAACCGTGTCGTTTTTATTTTTCGTATTTTAGAAATATTATTTTCGGATAAATTAAAAGATATTATTTTCAGATAAATACATGAAATATGTTTTTTATTTTTCATATTTTTAATATCTTAAAAAAAATATATATATGGTGTCACAAAATCTGAAAAAGACTACGCCCTTTAATATTATAAAAGAATAATTCATTTTTATGTAATTATTTTTATGATTGTGTTTAAGTTGTTTTCTTTTAAGTTTGTATTACTTTGGAAACGTTATTTAATCATAAATACAGCTATGTTTGATGAACTGTTTTCTCACTATTTAATCATAAATGCATTATTTGATGTAAACTTAGATCATAATGAGTCTTTCTTAGAAACTAAAGAAAATTATTTATGGTAATTAATTTTTTTTTATGATCGAGGGTGTCTAAATTAACTTACACACATTCTCTAGAACTCTGAAACTACTGACCGAGTAAAAGTTCTAATGGTTACTCTTATTAGCAACTTATGATAGTCTTGAACTCAGAACCTTTTAAGTAATACACTCAAGAATTCCTATCAAACCACTCAACGTAATTAATACTCTTCTTTTAAATAAAACTCTTAGCTACAAGTCTAGTTTTTTATCTTTCAATATTTTCATAGAAATCTCTTTGGTCTTATAAGAACTCCCACTAGTAATTCAACAAAATCTCAAACTTGGTTTATAATAGTAGATCTCATCTCTTCATTCATGACATTATACCAAAATATGAAATTTTCTCAATTTATAGCTTCCCATAATGAACATGGATCATCCTTAGATTCAATGTTAAATCTGTTTCTCGGAAATATGTAATTGAATGGTTGTTCTTTAACAATATGTAATTAGTTTCGTTAAAAAACAAACAAAAGACTATCATTTATTGGCAACTCAATTTCATTTCATGTTTTCTCAATTTCTATCTTTCAAGGATAAGCACTCCTTCTAGGCTCTGAGTCTCTTTAAAAAAAAAAAAAATTAATCCTTTAGAATTCACTTTATAACCAATAAAAAAGCAAATTGGTTATTCTAGGGTCTAAATTTTCTATATGAGAATTGTAAATTTTTACTTCCATTGGTCCTAACATTAAATTTTGAGCAATAATTCCTTCTTGCTCAAAGAACTTTACAAATGGATCTAGTACTTGTTCTTTTTGTATGTACCTTCTATAGAATTCTCCTCCCCGATAATAATCTTATCTTTTTTTTTTTTTCCTTTTGTTTCTTTCCTCTACTTTATAGGTATTCAAAGTATATATTTCCTAAACCTTATCAAATGAAAGATAAAGATACATAAATTTTGTATGGTTGTCAATGAATGAGTTATAATATCTTTGACCATTCAAACAAAGAAACAAACAGTGGAAAATGGTCCAAAGGTATCATAAATATGATTTCAAAATTGATTTTTAAATGTCTACTTTTAGAAGAGTAGATATGATAAGTGATCAAAGTATATATTTTTTTTTTTCATAAATAAGCTTTTTTAAATTATTAAAATATATTAATAAAAAATTCTTTAAATTTTCAATTAAAAAGAATTGAAAACTCACCAATGGAGTCACTAGTTAGTCTACCAATGGTGGTGGTTGCCTTTACTGCACACCTAGCAATATCGCCACAAGTATTGAGATTGTTCATGGCAATAATTATCATCGATAACATGTTTGACCATCCCTGAGTAGTCTAAATGGTTAAAAGAAATTAGGGGTAATGTGGATAGACCTACAATCTTAGGTTCAATTATCGTAGATTGTTGCGTTAATCATACAACGCTGGTAGTTGCAGCATTTGGATTTAAGTGGAGTCATGACGATGGGTTGTTGCGCTAGTCATATTTGACAACACTATTAGTTGCAACATTTGGACATAAGAGTTTGGCGACAATTGGTCAATGACTCTGACAACCAGTTTTTAATTTTTCAACTTTTAAAATTGTTTGTTTTAAATTATAAATTTGATTAAATAATTATTCATAAAAAGTAATTTAGAATTTAGGTTAATTTTTAAGATATTAATATAAAATTCATCATAAATCTTTCTTAAAATATGAAGTTTTCGAGAAAAAGAATCTCTCTGCAATTCGATCAAATTTGTTTCTTCAATTTTATGAAAAATCTTGTTTTTGATGTAACTTTAGTGATGTAACTGTAATAGAGTAAGAATGACTAAATATTAAGAAAGTAAAGTTTAAGGGGGGTTGTAATATTTCTTCTTTCTTCTCAATTGGTTGTGTAATAAACATGGTTGGTTAAATAAATACAATTGTATTTAACCTTATTGAAGAAAAACCTAGTAGGAAAAAAACCTAAGTAAATAAATACAACTTTACAATGAAACTGTAGCGTGAAGTTGGATGTGCTTCATACTAATGAAACAAAACCTGATCAAGGAAAAAAGAGTACAGTGCACATATGTCCAATACAATAAACTTTTTCTAAAAACTCTCCCTGATCGATGCTCATATTGATCAATGCTCCCCTTCATAATAGTATAATTAATTTAATAACTTATTGAGCCACTACATACCGATATTATACACTAACTTTTCAAATGTTGATGTCGATAAGGCCTTAGTGAATAAATCTACAAGATTATCACTGGAGCGTATTTGTTTGACATCAATCTCTCAATTTTGCTAGAGTTCATGAGTGTAAAAGAACTTCGTTGAAAAATGTTTGGTTCTATCTTCTTTGATATATCCTCCCCCGACTTGAGTAATGCTGCATTATCTTCATTTATAATTGTGGGAGCATCTGAGGCACATGAAAATTTGCATGTACTGTCAATATGATGAATAATAGATCTTAACCATATGCATTCTTGGTTGGCTTCATGAAGCGCAAGAATCTCGGAGTGATTGGAGGAAGTGGCAACCAATGTTTGTTTTGTAGAGCGCCATCATATTGTAGTACCATTGTAAGTGAAAACATATCCCGTCTGCGAGCAAGCTTCATGAGGATCAGAAAGGTATACAACAACTGTATAGCCAACTAATTTAGGATCATTAAGAAATTTCCTTGGATAAAATAATCCTAAGTCTTTTGTTCCACTGAGGTAACGAAAGACATGTTTGATCTCATTCCAATGTCGATAAGTTGGTGCAGAGCTAAATCTTGCCAACAAATTCACTGCAAATGCTATGTTTGGTCTCGTACATTGTGTTGAATATAATAATGCACCTATTGCATTTAGATACAATACTTCAAGACCAAGTATCTTTTTGTCATTTTCTTTAGGACGAAATGAATCATTTTTAGGATCAAGAGACCTAACTACCAGTGGGATACTTAAGGGGTGAAATTTATCCATATTAAACCATTTTATGATATTTTCAGTACAATTTGATTGATGGAGCAAAATTTCATCTAAACAATGCTTGATCTGCAGGCCGAGACAATACTTTGTTTTCCCTAGATCCTTCATTTCAAATTCTCTTTTTTAAGTACTCAGCAACTTTTATGGGCTCTTCAGGAGTCCTTATTAAGTTCATGTTATCGACATATACTACGACAATTGTAAATCCTGATTTTGACCTTTTTATAAAGGCACACGGGCATACAGGATCATTGATGTATCATTCATTCATCAGATATTCACTAAGACGATTATACCATATTTGTCCTGATTGTTTTAACCCATATAATGATCTTTGCAATTTTATTGAATACATGTTCCCTTTATTTGCTTTTGACACCTTGAATCATTTAGGGATTTTCATATAGATATCAGTATCCAGTGTACCATACAAACACACAGTGACAACGTCCATGAGACACATATCAAGTCCTTCTGAGACTGATAAACTAATCAAGTATTGAAATGTGATCGCATCTATCACTGGTAAATACGTTTAATCAAAGTCAATTTCGGGTCTCTGTAGGAAATCTTGAGCCACTAGTCTGACCTTATACCTAGCTGTAACGCCCCGCTTGAGGTACGTTGTTATTGTTTCCTCTTTCGCCCTTAATCGAGTTGGTTTTCGTTATTATTGTTTGATTGAGTGTTGTGTTGAATGGTTGCCCTGAAATTGGTTGAAAACGAAGGATTTTCAGTCTGTCGTGCTTCGCCGGGGGCGAAGAAGAATCTTGCCGCGGCGAAGAGAGGTTGAAGCCTCAGGGGGAAGCTGCTGGACAGTTTCGCCGCGGCGACAGAAGTTTCTTCGCCGCGGCGACAACCCGATTAAATTGTTGATTGAGTTTTAGATATTTTCTTCCTTAAGGGCAATTTGACCTTTCTACCCCTAATTAGCAGGAAAAGTGGGGAGTTAATTGTAAGGATTTTTCATGGAGAATGTGTTGATATGGGGGTGAGTTTGTAATGAATCAAAGGATATGGATGGAATTCCCAAAGAAGAATAAGGGCAAAATGGGAATGAATGTGTTAATATTTCATTAAAAGGAATTAGAATCAAAGAACCCCTCATTTTCTTCTTCTCAAACGTGACTCTTCATTTCTTCTCCTCTCAATTTCTCTTTTCTTTTGATCAAGGAATTTCAAGGGGTTTTTGAAGTTATTTGGAGTTGAAAAGCAACCTAAGGCTTCCTAAGAGTTGAGAGAATAGTCAAGCAAACCAAGTGAAAAGAAGATTTGGTGAAGTCTCTCCATAGCAAGTAAGTAAAACCCAACCCAAGTTGAGATTTATGAATTTTCTTGATTAGGGTTTTGATAGAGATGATGTATGTATGTGATATGCATGTATTATAGCATGTATGAAGGATTAAGTAGAGATTTCTATGCTTTGTGAATGTTATTACCTTGCAAATTTGAGAAATGGGTTGTTGGTTTGGCAAGGTAGTTGAGATGGAATTTAAGGGGTATTATGGAACCCTTTTTGGAAGTGTTTTATTTGACAGGTTATTATGGCTTTGTGAAGGGGTTTTTCCCCATTTTGGATGGTTAGGAAAAGTTTTAGATTCATGGCTATGATAGAGTTTTATAATGCACATGAGTTGTTTGATGAAATGCCTAATAGAGGTTTGAGTGTGAGTAATGAACCTTAATTCTTGCAACATTGCATGTTGGCATTTCATAAGTGCATTAGTAGTGATGAATCATCCATGTGCATTGTTATATGCATTAAAAAGTGACCTAAGAAAGTGTAAGGAAATGGTTTGTGCAATTACCCTATGAGTAGAGAGCTTAGTGGGTAAAATTACTCTAAGGGTAGAGAGCATTGAAAAATGCTACAATAGAATGAGTTAGAAGAGTAGTATAGTTGGGATGATGCTTTGTGATCATCACCCGACCGTTATGGGAATCGGATTGATGCTTTGTGATCATCATCCGAATAACCTTAGAGAGATGGGTCGACGCTTTGTGATCATCACCCAATGAGTAATAGAAATGGGTAGATGCTTTGTGACCACTACCCGATTAGTTAAGAGATATGTAGGTTGATGCTTTGTGATCATCATCCAATGGCTAGTAGAAGCGGGTTGATGCTTTGTGATCATCACCCGATGGTGACTAGAGACGGGTAAATGCTTGGTGATCGTTACCCAGAATTCATGAGGAACGGGTAGGTGCTAGGTGATCTCCACCCGATAGTTAGAGAGAACCGAGTTGGTCTCTTTGTGACCTCACTCGGTAGTCACTAAGAACGGGTTGGTACGTGTGAATTCCACCCGATAGCCATAGAGAGTGAGATGGTCTTTGTGTGAACGCCATCCGGCCGTACCTCCTCCCGGTAAGATGAGGCCATGATGTTATAGAAACAAATAGAAACAGAATTAGAAAAGGAAAGAATTAAGAGTCACACACGGGGACAGACGGTTAGAGAGTTTTACTTGAGCATTATTTGTGCTCACCCCGTTATTTTCCTTTGTGGATGCGGAGTTCTAGGTGATGTTGCGGTTGGAGGGCGTCGGAGCGCGAGGAGCAATAGCTACACTGTTCCCCTATTTTGTCTTTTGAAATGCATTTTTGTAAACAGTAACTTTTGTGTATAAAAGACAGGTGAATTGTAATGAAAAGAAGCTTTGTGGGCCCAATTTTCCATTGTTAATTGCATGCATTGTACTAGTTTTCAGTAGGTGTTACACTAGCAATCTCATTTTTCTAATTCTATTTCCTTATAAATGCCCATGTGTATCCTACAGGTGTCACATTTTCAAGCGTTCGGATTACATGTCCAAATACATTATGTTTTGCTAGAAAGGTTAATTATGCTTGAATTGCCTCTTCCCATTTTGGCCAATCATGTCTCTTTCGACATTCATCAACAAAACGTGATTCAAACTCATCATTCATAATTTCAGTAGCTACTGCATATGAGAATATGTTATCGACAAATCGTTGTCTCATGATTCCACATTTCCCTAGAGTGAGCATAATTTATAGAAATTTCTTTATTTCTATGTTCTTGTATTCCTTCAGGTATTTATTCCTCTTTAGAGGCTTGTGTTCAAGGACTATTAACTCTTTTGGAGTTGGTTTAAAAGGTGTGAAATTGTTTATTATTCTAGTATTGTCAATATTGGCACCTATTTGATTTTGTGCATTTTGTTTCCTATAAACAGTATCCTTGGCTCTAATAAGCCTACCACATTTCTGGCGTGTAACAAATGAATCGATTGTTGCCAGCATGGATTGTTCATTGGTAACGTCAATCCTTGTTAGTGTATTGATAGCAAGAATGTATGATCTTGTTATTTTTGTTGTATCTGTAAATGCATCAGGCATTTGGTTGGCAATATTTTGAAAATGTGTTATTCTTTGCACTTTAATTTCAGATTGAGATGGGCGAGGATCTAAATGATATATAGAATTCACTTTCCGAGAAATTCTAATCCTTACTTCAGGAGGCTATACCTTTTCTCCTAAAGATGGGAATGTTGTCTTGTCAAAATAGCAATCCGCAAAACGTGGGGTAAACAGATCACCCGTCATGGGCTTAAGGTATCTGATGATGGATGACGAGTCATAGCCAACATATATTCTCAAACGACATTGGGGTCCCATTTTGGTGCGTTGAGGGGGTGCAATTGAAACTTGCATAGTACAACCAAAAGTTCTTAAATGTGATATATTAGGATGATGTCCAAATGCAAGTTGTATTAGAGAGTATTGATGATATGCAGTGGGTCTTAGGCGAATTAATTCTGCAACATGTAAAACAGCATGAGCCCAGGTAGAAGTCGGTAATTGCATGCGTAATAGCAAAGTTTTTGCAATTAATTGGATACGCTTGATAAATGACTCTGCCATATCATTCTGGGTATGTACATGCGGTACTGGGTGCTCAACATCAATTCCTATTGATGTACAACAGTCATCAAATGTCTTTGAGGTAAACTCACCAACATTGTCCAAACGGATTGCTTTAATTGGGTGATCTGGAAAGTGTGCCCATAATTTGATAATTTGTGCCAACAATCTAGCAAAGACAACATTATGGGTAGATAGTAGACAAACATGTGACCATCATGTTGATGCGTCAATCAATACCATAAAGTAGCGAAAATGTCCACTTGGTGGATGAATAGGTCTACATATTGTTAGAGTAGATGCCCTAGAGTCAATCAATTATTGTAGAATTGACTCTTTGTAATAATGTTCATTAATCAATAAAAGACATTTTATTCTATATCGCGTAAATCATTATTATTGCAATATGTATTGATATATGTCCTTAGAATGGTAGAACCATGACGAGGGTATCAAGTGTTTCAAATCTTGATAGTGAGAACCCTATGAGCACATATGGTGGTCATTACGTCCGTAGCCCCAATATTATTCTGAAGTAAGGGCACAGATAATACGGTAAGGCTATCATAGTGTTGAACGACTCTGGCGAGAGGTAGTGACCGATCTCACTTGTCAAGGTTGTTTGGTGACAACCTGGTGCAACACATGGGTGCTTGTTGTAGGCGAATATACCGCGATAAGTTCTGGGTGACCCACCAGAGGATTCCATATGGATGGTAACCCTAGTGTCTATGGAATAAATCCTCTAACGAATGGTGGTACATGTGATCCTTAGACTTGAGATCACCGGAGCGCCTTGTGCACCAATTGATATAGTTTGACACTAGCCTAACGCAGTTCTATTCAGAGTTGTCAATACGGTGGTGATTGGCTATATCAAGGAGTGTATTAAGACTATGGTGGATTGATAGAGGATTCATCACTCCCGGGCATGGGAGAAGTTATCTCACGGCGCAATTCAGTATATGGCAATGACACTAAAACTGTGGCCACAGTGGGATTGAGTTGTTGCTCTATCTAGTTTATAATACAGGTCATTGGTCTAGAAACTGAATACATAATATCAAGAGTAACCGGAGGTTGACACTATTTCTATGTCTTCGTCTCATCGAGATACAGAATGATGAAAGGATCAAATTGTACGGTAACCATATCGTTGACAAGTAGCTACTTTGCTGAATCCGAATCTATCGGTGGTCATGATGCCTTGCTAGGGGCCAATCTTGGTCTGTGTATTAGTGAGACAATTAATTGGTGTTAATCGCGATACTATACACTGCCAGTATGATGAGGAGCCTATGGGTCACAAACATAGAAGATAATTTAAGAGCCAGGAAGAAAGAAAGGCGTTTTTGTCTTTTTGGGCAAAAGGGTATTTTGGTAATTTCACAGTGCAATTAAATTTGCTAAGGTCGTAGCCTTTATTTAATTTGTTAGAAAAATTAAATAAGTGAAATTACGTTTAAATGTGTGTTCGCACATATTTAATCAAATCATCATTATTGTTAAATGTTAATTAAATATTAATTGATTTTAATTGAGATAATGATAAAATAAGTTAAAATATCTAATTGGGAGTGTTTGACAACATGGGGTGTTTGGGTTGGAGCCCAAGCTTATTCCATATGGGAATAGGGCAACTTAGTTTGCCTATAAAAGAAAAGTGTGTGTGTGATTTTAATACGAATTTTAGATTGAAAAGGAAAACACACACAGCCCATACACACTCTCCCACGCCACTTTCATTGTTTGATTGAAAAATCAAAATTTTCTTTTCTTCTTCTTGATTTCTTAAGGCTAAGGAGGATCTAGCAAATCCCTCCTTAGTTCTTTGTGATTGTCTTCGTGTGGACTTCATGAGTTCGATCCTACACTTGGATCGGTAACAAACACGTTCAGAGACAATATTGGAGGAGCCTCTAACGTGGGTATGGATCTAAAACTCTAGTTTTATTTTTCTGCAGATTCTTGTTATATATAAACTGTAATTTCTGTACCCTGATTTTGGATTCTAAAGAACGATCCATTGTTGTAAAATTTTTGTTTTTTCGCTGTGCAACTGGATCGTTTCCTAACACATATGTCCCCATGAATCCTTTGTAAAAAAAAATGGTGGGGATTCTAGACCAACTATCCCATCCCATTTGATGGTGGGGATATATATTTGTAGCCATCACCCTATCCCATTTGCCGCCTCAAAGTTAAGGCGATAGATGACCACATATTTTATAACAATTTTTCATTACTATTATTATTATTATTTTTGATAGAATTTGGAACCCTTACCCGAGGGCGTAGCCATGATTTCTAGTTAGTGGGGTTAAAATATCTAAGTTGATAAATTTATAATAAAATTTATACTAAGCAATAAGCATAAAAATATATCAAACAATTAATCAATATATCAAAATTAAACTAAATCCTCAAATCTCTACAACTTAGGTTTCATCCATCTTTAAACTCATTAAAAATTAAATCAATAACTAACCAAAATTTATCAAACCCAACTTAAAACGACAACTAATTAACCCATACCTCAACATAAACAAGATTAAATCATAACCCACATCAAAATCTAGGAATTTTATCTTTCAATTTTAATCCTATTTATTAAACTCACATATTAGCCAAAATTAACTAAACTCATCTCATTCAACATACAATTATGTCAATTATATACATAAAATGATAACAGCAACCTAAGGCAATATAGCTCATGATCTTTCATCAATTAAGAAAGATAAAAAAAAAAAGATTTTTAAGCAAAATAACAAAAAATGAGCATCATCTTACCTTGTGACCCTTAAAGGAGTAATCTTTCTTGATTAGTTCAACCAAATGAAGAAGAAAGTATGAGAGAAGAGAGAAAACGTGAAAAAGAATATGAGTATTTTCAAATCACGGGATTAATAAAATATGAAAATATCTTAAGTGGGATCAATCAAATATGAATAATTTTAATGGGGTCAAAATTGTTAATTACTATAAAATATGCACCTATTTTTAATAATTTCAGAATTTCAGTGGGATCAAATAATCCCACCGAGTATACTTGGCTATGCCCTGTTTAGCACATTTATGAATATTTAATTAAAAAAAAGGGATGTATGTGAGAGTATTAATATACTCATCAATGATTAATCATCTATCAAATCTTTAATAGAAAATAATTATTTTAAAAGGAAGGAGTTTATAGTTGTGGAATATATTGACAAGTCTAATCCAATGAAGGCAAGTAAAACGTCTCCCTCTCTATCGGTCTATCTAATTCACACAAACAATAATATTTTGGGTACTAATGAATTTTACTAACTAGTGTACTAACTTAAAGCATAGTACGAGTACCATACATATAGTATGGGTACTATATATAATTTTAACAAAAATTAGTACACTGATTAGTAAAATCCGTTAGTACACGTAGCATTATCCTTCACACAAATCTCAACCTTGATGAGCCAAAACAGAATGTGATTCCCTTCTGGTTTTCTTCATATCACACAATAACAATCATCAAAACCTGTAACTCTAAAATCTCTAAACAGTTGTAAACAACTCATAGCCATCTTTTATAAGCAACAACATGATTGAATCTCATAAAGTACCTTAATTCATTTTGATAGATCACATCAAATTGCTTAACCAGCTCATTCTTTTATATTCGCCACCATTACCACACAATAGAAAAAAAAGCTGAAATGTCACAATAACAATAAAGATAGTTATTATTATTATTTAAAAGTCACCACTGGGGTTACATCAGATTCATCAGAATGTATATTATTTTTTTTTCCAAGCTCAATTGGCAGGCAAAAATGGCAGGTTATTGCATAATGAAGTTATTTCAAAAGAGCTTTAGGTGGGTATTTGATTGCATTTTTGACAATCTTTTTGGCTGCGGCGTCGCCTAGATCAATGCCGCAAATATCAGCCAACCTGATAAGATATAGAAGAACATCTGATAGCTCTTCTCCAAGATGCTCCTTGTCTGCGTCTTCCCAATTTGGCAACCCTTTGTCCACCTCTCCTTTCCACTGGAATATTTCTGATAGCTCTCCCACTTCACCTACCTGTATATCAAATTCGATTATTTGTGCAGAAACAGAAAGGTTATTAATTAATATCGGATTGCGACAAATTCAGATAACTGTAGAGTATCTGTAGGTTAAAGTTTTGATTTTGCTATATGAAATGACAGAAGCATCTTTAAAAAAAAAAAAAAAAAAAGTTAGGAAAATAATTCCCCGGGTAAAAATTCCCAGAAATTTTCAATACTGAATATGGCCTTAGAGATTCCTCTGTTTATTATCAGCGCACGACCGTACTTCTTAACCTTCAAGATGCCTGGTCCTGCTGCATAATTAGCAGGATTTGCCCTTCCTGTGTAGGCGTTGGTGTGGTTCTGAACCATTCAAAAATTTTGTCTGGAACCCATTTTGAGCCGTGGAAAAACATCAAGTACAATATAGGAATCCGGGTTGATTAAAATTTCCAATTATTCTGTCATTTTGAACCGATGAAAGCCTTACGAATCTGTTCTCAGGACCCTTGGTTGACAAAAATTTTTTTGTTTTAACATTATTAAATTAATCCTGTAAAGACTGAAAAGGCGGGATTTAATTTAAATCAATTGATGGACATAAATTTAGTATATAACGACTTTGATTATTGTTCCTGCAGACAAAAATGATTGTTATGGTTTTAGAGTAGTCTCCAATTCATTTTGAAAATGAACAAAGAAATTTTGACAGGAATATAATGATCAGGAATGCATATGCAACAAGGGAAAATAACTATATATGGATTTGGCATTGTAATTTGAAGCAAGGAAGATGATATTTGATTAAGAAAGTGAGGAAAGTTGAGAGAGGCAAATTGATTACCATAGCAAGGAGAAGGTTTCTGGGACTATGGAATTTCTCCCAATCTCTCGCCTTGGCAAATTCTTCAAGCTTTCTCGAGAGGTCTTTGAGACTAATATCCATAACTCCCTGCTCTTCTTCTAGGTTCACCACTTCACCTTCTCCCATGATGGACGATGATGAGGAGGAGTGAATTTAATTGTTTGTGTGAAGAGCAGTGAGAGTAGGGTTGTGGATTTAAAGGGAAAAAGTTGGTTTAATGTTTCTTATTCTGTTTGAAAATAAGTGAAAAATATGAAAAGGAAATTAGCTTAAAAGTGGGGTAAAAAATAAAATGCCTTCCTCATGGTTTATTCATGAGATTCCTTGCTGCCCCCACCTTGCAAAATGGCCAACTTCACTACCTGAAAATTAGTAGAGAATATTCCACTTTTATCATCCTAATTTCCAAACCCAACCTCAGGGTTTAAGTTTAACACCCTCTATTTCCTTCAAGTAACCATTTCAACTGTTCCCTAGTAGTTCCGGTCCACATTTAGACACGTAACATATAAAAGTAATTTAATAAAATTAACGGCTACAACAAAATATGACTGTTTATAAGGTGGGCAGAGGTATCCATGTGATGTAGAAGGGAAGGATGACAAGTCGTTTTTTAATAGTGACTAAACTATCACAGTTTGGTATGTCATTTCTTTGTCTTAATTTGATTGATTAAGCCATCAAAACTCACTGTCACTTTAACAAATTTGTAGGGAACCACCCTTTAATGATTGAGTGATTCAATAGAGACTCTTAAATATATTATTTAAAAGGTCTTGAGTTCGAATCATTTCTCGGTTGCTAATAGAGGTCATTGGAACTTTTACCCAATTGATAGTTCCAAAGTTCGGAGGATTAGTGAAGGTGCGTGTAAACTGACTCGAATACCTCTGATCATAAAAAAATAATAATAATAAATAAAAAGTTGTTGGGGGAAGGATTTGCCGCACAATCACCCACTACCAAGTGCAACCATCAAATAGTGTAAGTGTTGATGTTCTATTTATGATGACAATTCCTGGAAAAAAGGAACTGAGTTTTCTGCTCTTGAAACTACAAAATCATACATCAGTTTAGTCAAATTAAGTAGCCTTCTCTTACACGCAATCATATGCAATGTATGAAATAGTACAAGGAGAAAACTTGTTTTACTCGTAAAACATGCTTTCTTATCTTTTTGGGATGCTTTTCTTTTGGAAATGAAACTGCACAATGTTTGGCCCCTCCTCTCCAATTTTCTAAAGTTGAAGAGACCTAAGACTTTATGGGGGGCTTCTTTCTTTGATATAATCATTACAATATACTATTCAGAACATCTTTTTCTGCAGAGTCTGGCCCCCGGCCTCTTCGCATAGAATCTACCCCCAACCATTCCAAAAAGCTAGAGCGGTGTGGAAAATTCCTGAAGCTTTTTCTACTTATATTCGACCCACAATCATTGTTTAATTAGTCATCACAATGTACATTGGTGGACACACAATAACTCGGTATTGAATTTTGCTTCCTTTTTCCACCTTGGACGATCTGAAGTATCAGTCATCTTACAAATTATTTATGTGTTATGAAGTGGGTTTTAACTAGTTCAATTGATTAGTCTTGAATTGAATCACTACTAGAAAATGTACATGTCTCCACAAGCACTCTCGACCCGGCTCAGGAATGTGTTGGTACTCATGAGGCAGCTTGTAGCTGCCAGTTCCCTGATAAACAACCGCGCTGGAAAAAGTTAGCCGGATGCAAGAAAACTATTACCCAAAACATGTTCTGCACCGACACAGAGCTTTATTCCAGTGGTAAATATTCGTGTTGGTAAATGTCTGTGTTGTAACACTCATAACCCCATATGATAAGCTTAGTAATGGCCCTATATGATAAGATATAATAAATAAAGAGGACTATAATTAATTATGCCCTTGGTTAGAGAATCTCAAGTTGAGAATTAATAAAATCTTATTGTATTAGTTTATCACTGGGGACATCCACTGTAGTGGTGTTAGCATCTAAACCTGTAACTTTGTCTACTCCTTTGATACTAAAATATATGAATCGTCAAATCCTATAATCGCTTTAATATTTATATATTTGAGGTGATTGATCATTTGGGTGTTACTTTGGAATACTGGTGATAACGTTTGAATTTGTTTTAAAAGCATATCTTTAGGATTTGAAAACTTAAATAAAGCTCAAGATTGAAGATTCAGATTAAGCGTTAGGTCTAGGTTATTCTACTTAATTCATCCCCAATATTGATTTGTAGTGGCTTGAAGACCAGATTTTGATCACTCTACAGATTACATTACATTAAATTAACATTTTATCATGTTGAAATATGATTATAATACTCAGCTAGTTGCTGATATTTCTGCAGATAAAAAGTTTTGGTCGGTGTCACCAGGACTAGATTCTCAACAGTTAAAATTCAGCTTCAAGTTATTTGTTAAGAAAGTTGCCTCTGTAATATTTAATGGCTTTTTGAAGAAAATGTGGACACGTGAGAACCTGGAATCTTATTCCTGTAAATGGTTCAAAAAACTAAACCCAGTCGACAAATGTAGAAAAAGGGTTTCTTTGCGGAAATTATAGACTTCATATATGTTTAAGTGTAAAAAATTTGGAATGAGAAATTCCCTTCTTTGTAACTCTTAACTGTTTGTACTCTTTCGGCAGATGCTTGAGAATCCGAGTATTGGGATCCGAAGGAAGAAGACAGTCTTCTCGTAGTAAAGATTCTAGGCCTAGATATTCTAATAGATAATTTTCAGAATTCCAATAGTTCAGAATAAAGGAAAATAACATCATGTATTTGAGGAAAAAAGACTCATCCCTCAGCCAAAATTGTTGAACAAGGGGCTGTGGATTCTCTGATTCAATGGCTCTTGAACCGTCCCCCTGGAAAGATGTTCAGACTATGTGCTACTTTGAGTCAGGAAATTAATCCAGGTGTATGAGCAACCTGTTCCTGGAAACTTCATAAATCAACATGAATGTATCTCGATATTCCGCTTCCTGAACAACCCCTAAATCCTGAGGCAGTCAGCCTGATCACGCAATGGATTGATTCTTTTCTAGTTTACGTTAATTTCATTGTAATTCACAGAGAGAGAGACGCAGAGAGAGACCCCATAGTTTTAAAATGGGTAAAAATATCTCGTGAACTTCTAAAAATTTCCACGAAATTCATCATAAGTTTTCTTTTAAAAAACCTCTTTTACAAGGAAAGTATCTTTCTATTTTATAATTGAGCATGATTGCTTTGTATGTAAGCTAAATCTTGATAGAATTTGAGGTAAGTTTGACCTCTCATCCAAGAAAGTCTTGTTAAATGGGATGATTACCCTCTTTTATAAACTAGTAGGCTTAAGCGTGCCTAGTCGGTGTGGGACTCCAACACTCCCCCTCATGGTCAAGCTCATATGTTGGGTCATGCCTGTTGATTAAGGTAGTTGTCGGGTCTAACTCCTCACCCGCTGGTCAAGCACTCAGCTCAATTGAACTTGAGCTCTGATACGATGATAGAATTTGAGGTAGGCTTGACTCCTCACCCAATAAGACATTGTTGAATAAGAGGATTATCCTCTCTTATAAATCAGTAGGCTTGAGCATACCTAGTCGGTGTAGGACTCCAACAAATCTTAAAGATTTCTCCATCTAACATATACACATAAGACACCAAAACTAAAGACCTTGGACTTCACTGAATAGAATTGCCTATCTCGGGAATGATTCAATTTCAACTTACAGTTGCACTTAATTTGATACACAAAAGAGTAAAAACACAAGAGGCTGCTAACAACCACAACTACATACAAAGCCCCTTTAAATTATAATTCATCTAATGCTAAATTACCAAATAGTCTGTTTGCCCTGAACATGAAGAAAGATAAAAGATTTCTTACCAAGTAACTGAGTATAGAATAAGCCCATTTCAGGATATATGTGTTTCTATTGGCGTTGTTGAATGATTAATGTTGTTGACCTCTCTTGTGTTTTGATGTACCAAAATTATCCAAAAAAGTTGATTGATTACTAACCAAAACATGCTAAGGTATGACAGAAATCATAACTAAACCAAAACAGACTTGTCAGGTGGTATGACCGTGCTTAAGCAGAACTTTCAAGAGGTACGACCGTGTGCTATCAAGGCACACCCGTTTGGTAGAAGAAAACTGCCCAGATGAACGTGCTTCATTGCACAACCTCGTTCCTCATGATTGTTCATCACTCTGCCAAAATGTGTGGCACCTGTAAGATCGTTCCGTTCAAGTCAAAAGTCAAGATTTTCAAATTCAGAATCCTTCGCATTCTTGACTATTCTCCAAAGTCAATCAAGTCAAAACTCATATATCAAAAGAGGCACGACCGTTCCTATTTGAAGAGTTTTGCAAATTAGATTTCCAGGAAGTCGTGGCTGCTTCTAGAAGATCATGTGGATTTGGAAGAGCAATCTGGGTAAGGCTGTTCTGCGTGGTGGAATGACCATACGATGTCTTCGCTTGCTCATACAATGTGGTGGAACATCCATTCCAGAAACCCTAGATCTAAGAAATATATCCGTTGTATCATAAATGACAGTTTGCGATTGTGGAACGATCATTCCTCTGTGTTTGCAAGCTTTATCAGAATTGCATTAAATGAAGCAATAACTAATTCTTTTAAGGGGTATAAAAACTCAAGGTTTTTATGCAGAAGAGAAGAGGAGTTATATCAAATCAGATAACATTCTCATATAATCCTTTGAGCTCAAAATCCAAATCTCACATGTACTCATCTTGTAAATCTTTGAGAGAATATTTGTTCTTATTGTGTGTATAAGCCTATGGAGAATAGACAATCATTCACAAACACTTTGATTATAACCTTAGTGGCAAAATCCTGTAAAACTAGGTGCAATCCTGTAAATCTAAGTGTGTGAGGCGAAAATCCTTGTGAAAACTATTGTATTGGTGCAATTCGATTCTAGTGGAAATTCAAGAAGGTTGCCTTGAAGAAGTAGATGTAGGAGGCTTGTGGATATAGCTCTGAATCACTATAAATCTCTGAGCACTTCTCTCTCTCTCTCTCTCTCTCAACATATTTATTACTCTTGCTCATACATTCATCATACATATTTATTGCTCATAAGTTGGTTGCATTTATTGTTGCTCACTTGCATTAATTTCAATTTTGTCATTCTTTGGTTGTTGAGTTTATTTGTTGTACTTAGATTTGTTTAACTCATCATTTGTTATTCTTGTATAAGATAGTTTAACTCATCATTTGTTATTCAACAACCAATGAATGACAAAATTGAAATTAATGCAAGTGAGCATACTTGACTTGTTGCTTATTTAGATGATTGAAGAAGACATTAATATACATTCGATTAGTGTAGTAAAGTTGTCGAATCTGGTCACTCAATTCTACAATGACTCTTTGATTCTCCTCATCATCCACTTCATTTGTAACTTACAATTCATTGACATTGGGGGTTCTAACTTTGCAGTACTTAAAACAATTGGTAATTGTATGTGGCTTCACATCAATTGATCATGCATCAACTACATTTACAATTCCATCAATGACACTTATCTTTGCTAGTTCCAAGACACAATCTTCTATCCGTTTCAAAAGTAGGCAATTGAGACACTGAATTGAAATCCTAATACTACTAAAACATTAATTGAAATCATAATACTATACTAGTAAAACATGAATTATAAAATCAAAAATCAAAACAACAATTTTCGTAACTATATTTTTATTAAGTTATAACCTCTTTATAATAATAAAATTAGTTGGTCCCACCATTATAACTATAGAAAGGTTTTACTATATATATATTTGATAGGGCATTCTAAAACGGCCAAACGACCAAAACTTGTGTCTTGATGGTCATCATTTTTTAGCCTTTTGGGGTCGTTTTAAGAGGTTTTTGGATGTTTTATAATTTTTAGGGTTATTTTTGCGAGTTTCAAGATGCTTTGGTACTATTTAGTGCTAATTGTTTAATTTTCATTTCCGTTGTTCGTTTGGATTAGGATTTTAAGGGGGAACTATATAAAGGTTGTTTCAACCTGAAGGACTGCAGTTTTTTTATTATTTTATATTAATGAATTACTAAAAACCGTAGAGGGTACTTTCAATTAATTTATTATCCTAATCTCGATACAATTCGGTAGTGGTTATCGTATCCTTGTTCCCTATATTCAATCATCTCTTGATCGTTTCGGCATCGACATATATATATATATATATATATATATATATATATATATATATATATATATATATATATATATATCAAGGGAAAATTACTTAAAATAACTCATTTTAGTATTTACTGATTGGATAATTTAAAATTTATATATGATTTTTTGTAAAAGGAAAAACCAAAGTTTGTTTACCATCATTTGGGCCGTGGGCTAACTGCTCCAAACCCGACTTAAAATAAGCAGAAAACCCTAGATCAAACGGGCCAAAACCCTTATAAAAACAGCGTCATTAAGAACCCTAGCTTCCATTTCTTCCCTGAGCATCTCCGCCTCTTGCACTCTCTTCCTCACACACTCACGCACAAAACACAAACCCAAAATGGTTGGTCTCTCTCCCTCTCTATCTTTTCGAACATTTGAACGGCGTAGTTTTGTTTCTGATATTATTTTGTTTTGTAATTTCAGCCTTTCAAGAGGTACGTGGAGATCGGGAGGGTCGCCCTCGTCAACTACGGCAAAGACTACGGCAGGCTCGTTGTCATCGTCGATATCATCGATCAGAACAGAGTAAGCTTTTGCTTCCTGTGTATTTTTCGTAATATTACTTGTAGTAAGTTTAAGATTTATTTATCTGTTTAAGTGGTTTGTGGTTTTGTTTATGCAATACTGTTGTGTACTCAGTTTTAACTAGGGATTGATGAGTCAATGTTATTAACTCTCTTTAGTAAGAGTGGATTTTGAATTGTGATTGTAAGACTCTGTTAACTGTATCATGAAATATTAACACCTCTTTTAGTAAAGAAGCATAAGAACAACCGATGCTTTGCCCGAATTTGTAATATGGCTTTTTCTTTTAGTGCAATTTAGTGTTTGACGGTTTTGCATTGTGTATCAAAATGAAGTTTAGCTTTGTTAACTTCTTTATTATTCTTATGTGCTATCTTTGTATGTTTGGTTAACTGTTAGATAAGTTCTCCTTGATAATTATATTCCAGTCAGTTTAGAAGGTTGGACTTTAATAATTATTACATTGTTGAGTAGATTTATAGCAATGTTTAAGAAAAGCTAAGTTAACTTTACTATCCTACATTAAATTTAACCACTAGGGTTGTCCTTGAATTTGATTATGTGATGTGTTTATTTTGAGCAATGTAAGTTTGGTCTGAATTTTTTTTTGGCTTTAGTTACTATTATTTCTGTTTTTTGATGACTTGGGTTTGTGACAAGTCTCTTTATGTGTTTCCACTTGCCCGGTAATATCTTTTATGTCACGGAATTTTGATGAATGTGCCAATTTCATTGATTTCTGACTTACAAATCTTGTTTCTTCAGTCTGTAGAAATTATTACTGGATATTTGTAACACAATATCTTGTGTATTGACAGGCTCTTGTTGATGCCCCTGATATGGTGAGAAGCCAGATGAATTTCAAGAGGCTTTCACTAACTGATATCAAAATTGACATCAACCGTGTTCCAAAGAAGAAGACATTGATTGATGCCATGGAGAAGGCTGGTAGGGACAATAATTTTTGCAGGAAACAATGTTGTTTCTGTTTTGGTAACTTCAATTGATTTTGTTGTGTTTCTGTAATGTCAGATGTTAAGAACAAGTGGGAGAACAGCTCCTGGGGCAGAAAGTTGATCGTCCAGAAGAGAAGGGCAGCTCTTAATGACTTTGACAGGTTCAAGATCATGTTGGCTAAGATCAAGGTCGGTGACATTGCTCTCTAATATTTAGTGGCTTGCCTATGATTTTTATGCATATTTTTTATACATAAAAGTTTCCTTTATTGCCTCACAATCAACTTAGTGAGGGGTCTTTAGTCATTTTTTCTCAGACCTAGTAATATACTTTTGTATTAAATACTATTTTCTTGAGACATTTGGACCGAGTTAACAGACCTTGTTATCTATTTGCAGAAGGGAGGATTGATCAGGCAGGAGCTTGCAAAGCTGAAAAAGGAGAATGCTTCCTAAGTGTCGTCTGATATGTAGCTCCCAATTTTCTTATCAGTGTTCTTCAAGATGTTATCTTGGAATGTTTTCCATTAATTTTGAGATTAAGACAAGTTTAAGGAGACACTTTTTACTTTATGATATTGTAGTCAGTGCAATTGGTAGATTTTTACCGTGTGCGTGTTCATGTTACTTTTTCGATTATTTTACATGGAGTTCTTTGTTCGCACTGTATGTCTTCATTCAATATGCTTGCGAAAGTGAGATAGAAGCTAGCCAATCATTTGGCCAGTTTCTTAGATATTCTAATTACTATCAATTATAAAGATATTCTTGAGTTTTGCCAGTTTCTTATCTTCTTTATAACCGAAAACCCTTTTCTTCTGTGTCAAGATATAAAGGGACGTAGATTTTTTTATTGTGTTTAAAAGAATTGTTATTGAAGATGCAGGGAAATGAAGGCAATGTTAATCTGTTGGGCAACTAATGAAAATGGGTTTTGTTTTATTTCATAGGAACTTTTTTGTGTTGGTGATTCGGTGAAAGATTGTTAGACAACTGTACCAATCTTGTCATTTAGACAACCCAGATCATCTTAAATTCTTAATGTCCCCTTCTTGAGATTAGACAATGCTGTATGGGAAGCATTTCATTTGCATATTATCAATTTGACCATGCCAGTATGGAGACATCTTCCACCATTGGCAATTATAGGGCGAAACTGGTCGCCCCTTATTGTAATTGGCCATGGCCTTCTGTAACTCACCTGAGTCTCTATGACTGTAGGTTTCTAATAACGATCACATAAATGCTGAATTTCTCAGTAACAAATAATTTACTAGTTTCTTGATCCAAAACCAACATTAAACATATAAGAGACATCATATAACAAATTTTATCCAATACTGATTGAGAAATCATAAAGATGTTAAATATATCTGCATTATGTTGGTGAGAATCCACATTGGATGGTTGAGGCAACTTGAATTTTATAGTGAAGATAATGGCACCATCTACTATCCTTTTCTTTTTCTTTTTTTTTAGATTAAATCATATTCAATGTCTTTATGCCACTTTCTATACGCCATCATTTTTTGCTGTTGTTGTTTTTGCAAGACTCTATAAAAGGCCCTGTTCAAGGAGGAGACCAAGACCAAGACCAAGTCCAAGATTTATATTTATTCTATATTTCTACCAAATATTATCTTTAATGTGTATTTTTTTTTTTAAAATTTATTTCCAGTTATAAAATCCACACTTCCACAAGGCATGGAGTTTCCAGGGCCTGAATCGTTTTTCAAACAAGTGTTCTGCACCTGTCAAGACGTAATTGACTCCAAATTCTGAATATCCAAGACTAAATTTAACTGTGCTTTTCTTTAATTTTCCTTTCATCTGTACAAGAAATTTACTACTTCCCAGTTATTTAATAATATTAATTACGATGCATTTAAAATGTTTTTATTGTTAATCAAATTATTTTCTCTAAAAATGCTTCTGTTGTGTTCTTTCAAAAATAATTCAGAAAAAAAAATAATAATAAAACTTCAATTTTCACCAAAAAAAAATTTTAAATATTTTTTCTTATAAAAGCACTTTTCCTTTATTTCAAGCAAACATTATAAAATAAATAAAAAATTTATATATTGAACATTGGGGCTATGTTAAAACTTGGTTTCAATTCAACCCACTACCATTTATTGGAGCCCGAGATCCAAAATATATGTCCAATATTGACGCAAAAGGAACTCAATTTAATAAATTTACTTGTATGACAAATTATATATATGCTGGTTTATAAATCTAATTTGTAATTAATTTATTAACTTGTTAAATGAGTTAAAGCTCAACTTTCCCATTTACAATCTATTAGCAATTGAAATTAATCTGATAAATAAACACACATTAGTCTCATAATATATAATAAGAGTAATAGACTTTTTCCCACCCGGGTTTGCCTACATGAACTTTCTCACCCAAAAAGTTTCAAAATATCATTTTCTCACCCAAAGTTTATATTTTGTTACTACTCAAAGCCGATTCTGGTGGCTAAAATTCTCTCAATCACTACCATTTGAACCTCCGATTTCATATCTACAAAACTCCTCTCATTTCGACACTTGATTTCTTATCGATTGCCCATCATTACAAAGTTAGAGTTTTTTGTTCTTAGTTGATTTTCGACTGATTCTAGCATGAATATTCAATCGACCACCAATATTCAATTCATCAGCCTCTACTCTACAAAATCCCTCTTACCTTGGCTCTTATTAACTCGCTGAACGCCGACTGAGAAAGTGAAGTATATTTTGGATATTAACAGAATATAAACTTTGAGTGAGAAAGTGGTATTCTGAAACTTTTTGGGTGGGAAAGGTCATTAAGGCAAACCTTGGGTGGGAAAAAACCGTTTACTGTATACATTATACGTTGTATGATATTGTGTTTTTTTCTTGGAATTTGACCCTGTCAACAAAAAAAAAGGTGCGAGGGGCATCCTCTTCCAGGCTGCTTTCATTGATTGACTTAAAAATTGGATAAGTAATTTAAAGCATGAAAGATAAAAATAAGCAATACTGAAATTGTTGGCTGTCAATTTCAATTGGTAGAACTAGAAAATCTAACCAAACAAAGAAAGTCTTAATTTTCCATGATGTTTCGTTACATATTTATTATGTTCAACACATACAATAAAACCCCATAAATTCTTTCATTAATTACATTAACCTAAAAATAAGGCTTCCAGAGAAGAGTCTCAACATCTTAATTTATACCTTGTATTGATTTCAAATATCTATCTCTCCCTCTTCCTTTCTTTAACTTATTACATAAACAACAGTACCCACCTTTTAATTTTCAATATTTGATTTTTTTCAAGAGGTTCCAAAGATAAACATGGGACTCAGGGATCTTAATCTCAAACTTAAGGTAATCTTTTTTTTTTTTTATTATTCATTTTTCTATGTTCTTGTGTTTCTTTCATTAAGAAAATGCGTAAAGTTGATCACTTTGTTTGATGAACTGTATTAGAAGAAGAAAGAGATTGATTTTTTTTTTTTAATCAGAAAGATCAAGAATGATGTACATGAAACTACTTGTATTTTGTGGTTGTGTGCTTTGACAGGCATTTAGGCTGAGGCGGTTTTTGATAGGTGTTAGTGGTAGGAACAAGAAAAGAAATGGTGAGACTAAAAAGAAGCCTTCTTGGATGGTGCCGATCTCTCATGGGTATCATGTTGTTGGAGATAACTCATTTAGAGGTGGTGGTTCGGATGAGTCAGACTCTGACTCGGTTGTGGTACAAAGAGAGCAAATTGAAGAGATTGAGTTGTGGTTTTTTGGAGTTTTTGATGCTCAAATTGGTGATGGAGTTACCAAATATATGCAGTCCCATTTCTTTGATAGAAATCTCAAAGAGGTAACTCTGAGTCATAACATATACAAGTCTTGTTTAAGATTACTTTATTCAAATACAAATGGCAATCACAATAAATAATCAGAAATGTTTTAATAGGTAACCTGCCATAATCATTATAGCTTTGTAAATGAAGTTTGATTGAATCACCAAAACTCAATGTCCTGGCTTGTGGGTTGCAGTCTCAGATCAGGAGAAAAAGCAAAGAAACAATGAGAAAAGCATATCTCGGAGCAAGAGCAAAAGTGAGAGAGGCACAGAAAGAAGATGAGACATGGAGAGTGGGTTCGGCATCTGCGATGGTGATCAATGGAGAAAAGCTTGTCATAGCTAACATGGGTGACTACCGAGCTGTTGTTTGCAGAGATGGTGTGGCTCATCAGATCAGTAGTGGTCCTACTGGACATCAACAAACTGCCAAAAGACATTGGACTCGAAGACTTTTCTCTGGTAAGAACACTTCAAACTCCAATCAATTAATTGCTTAATGACGTGCCATTACCACTATTATTTTCAATGTATCTGATATTAAAATGTAGTACTTGTGACTAAAGTACGCATATTAACCTGCAACAGGCGTTAAGCACTCGAAAGGCACAGAACTTTCAGTTAAGGCTGAAAAGATTGACTCTGATACTGAATTTGTCCTGATAGCAAGCACTGGCATATGGGAGGTAAAAACACTCCCATCTTTTTCTTCTTTTCTCTCCAAGAAATAAAGAGAATGTGTTAAATTGTATGTATAATGTTGTGCAGGTGATGAAAAATCAAGAAGCAGTGAATCTTGTAAGTCACATGGAGGATCCACAAGAAGCAGCTGAGTGCTTGGCAAAGGAGGCATTAACTAGAATGAGCAGAAGCAAAATTTCTTGTCTAGTTATCCGCTTTGATTAATACAAGATTTTGGCAGCGATTATTTAGGTGTGGGCAATAATAGATTATGGAGTAACGATAATCAACATGTAATGTAATGCGAGATGATCTTTAAATGAAAAGGCCACAAAAATACCCCAAACAAATATTTGATGGGCCAATTTTGATCTCACCAACCCAATACTGGAACTCCGAAATGTTTTCTTATATGCATATGATTTCCGATTACCTTAAACCTTCTTTCCAATAAAAAAAATGAAGCCTTTTGTTCAGATCAGACATTAAAATGGAGCAGTCTCACACGACCCTCGCTCCATTAGAGAAATATTAAGGATTGTGAGCTTTCGCTAGTTGAATATTCCCAGATTCGGTTTGGACTGAAACATGTTAAGATACAAGAAATAACTATAGGGAAGCTCTACTAGAACAGAATACTTGTGGCTGTATGAAAACCAATGTTAATCTAACACACAGAAAGCTACAACGTAATTCATCATTAAAACCATTGAATAAATTATAGCGAATGTACAAACAGCAACTTTTATAACTTACCTTATATATATATATATATATATTTTCCTTGCACATTATAAGACTGGAAACTAACTAAAACACAAAATCTGTAACAATACGCAGCCAAATGGCACAAATGAAACCAATTTGCAGCTTCCAGACTCACAGCTCTAGCAGCACCTGTATTGTCAAGTTGTCAGCTTCTTTTCACTACTCTTGCTCCGGAAGGGTGACAACAAAGAGAAAGTTCGGGAAGCTGCATCCATGAGAATAAATCCCTTGATTCTCATATGTATATTCATTAAAATCATATAAAGTTCATATGAACCTAAGAGAAGAGAAGAAAATAATGAATTGCACCAAGCTGTATGGGCTGTGAGTGCTTACACTTTTGTGGAGCAGCAGCAGCAGTAGGGGTTTCCTCTTGAGAGATCAGAGTTTTCAATGTATGAACTGATGATGACAACAAAAGTTGACGGTTAGCCTACCGAGGATATGCAACTTCGATGATACTATAGTCACTATACAAAGGATATGCAACTATAGTTTATAGACTCTCATGGGCATCTAAATGCCCTCTAGGAAATAAGCAACTTCGATAGTATCATAATCATTATAGAGAGTCTAAAGATTTTAGCATCGCTTGTCTACCTTTATTAAGAGCCTATGAGATTTTTCTTTCTTGCTAGTCATAAGTTACAATGGTAATCAGTTTTTGAAACAATTACGTCATATCTGAATATAGCAAAATTTTCCTGACAACAGTAGACACAACTTCTTACTGCTGCATTTTCTTCAAAAAAATTGGCTTTTCTGTAACATTGATGTGCACGTTAAATGATCTAGTGACCTGGCTAAGATTATACATTAGAAGATAGACCAGCAAATCAAGGTCTGATCATTATGTCCAAAACACATTGGACGCAGATAATGCAATATTGCTGATAATGCTTTTGGGTTAGATAAAGTAATATCATTTTTCAAATCTCTCATCGATATCTGTTGACCTGAAAGTCTAGAATAGATGCCAATGGCATGTTTCTTCAATTTGCTACTTGTATCTATTAGGCTTCACAACTATCAAGCATCATTTTGAATATCTTTGTTCATTAGAGTGCACTAGAATGGAAAATAATGTAAGTTACCTTCACTAGAGGAAGCCACATTTGTGACACCATCATCTGCCTCAGAACCATTGACACTGACATTGTCAGATTCACTGTTACGGTCGCTTGTAGCTGAGCTATGATTCTTTTTCCCAAACTTCAATAGTCGTCTAAAACCTTTTGATGATTCTTTAGTCTGAGGCTTATCCAACACTTCTGGAATCTTTTCTAGTTTCAAACTTTTAGAATCAGAAACATGAGTTTTAACCATCTCTGTCCCTGTTGCTACAATCTGTATATTCGTTGGGGGTGCTTTTCCATACTCTGAATTACTAGTACATGGGTCCTCCAAAGAAGAGACCCGAGCAAAAGGGGCTTGATATGGTTTTTCAATACCACTGAAGCTTGAAAATTTTGGTGATTCCTTCTCTGAATTACCAGAGTTTCCTGTCGTCATCTAAAATAAAAAAAATTACCAAAGATAGTTAGATATATTAAGAATTGTTATATTGGTAGATGAAAAACAAAACTATCAAAACATCACCGCACAGCTGGTGAGACTGCAACTGCACACACAGGAGAAACTGAGAGGCTACTATGCTTAATTCCAGCAAGACAATCAAAAATTGAAATATTAACTCTGTCAGTTCCTGCAACTTGGAGAGATCTTTCATGCTGTTATAATTCTATCATATATGATAGCTTAAAACTTTAGAATCAGCAATAAAATTGTAATGTTTAACCTAATAACCAAGATTTTTAACCCTAATCATAACAACAGTGCAGAATAGCCGTGCATAAAACAATATGCTAAAAACAATATCACTCCAGATTTCCAAATGAAAATCAATATGTATACTCCTAATTTGCAAAATGCAAGATTTAGAATTTTAAGGGCAAATCACATCCAACAGAATTCATATATTGGATTAATGCTATTTTTCATTTATGCAGGTTTTATCAATCCTACCTCATATGAAGAGGGTTTCTCTTGTAATTGGTGTTCAATACGTTCTTTATCAGCTCCATCAATGGTTAGTGGTGACACTGGTGCACGAATAGCAACATAATCTGACACCGCCTTATTTTTCTGAACCACATCCTTATCATTAGAGTGTCCCTTCTTAAACTCCATATTTTCTTCTCTTTTGTGTACAGAAGCGGATGGTTTCTCACATTCGAGCATCACAACAGTCTTCTCAATAACCAAATTGTCATCCCCATCACTATGATGCGAATTTTTGTCCTTATTTCTCTTCATTTCAGTACCTTCAGAAGAGGTTGAAGATTTAGTTCCATTTACCTTCTGTGTCGATTCTTTTGCTGCTGATTTGCTATGGATAACATCAGTTTCTTTAGATTTTCTAACTTTTAGTTCTGGAAGAGAGGCAGCTTTGGTTTTATCATAGTTCACGATTGCCGATATTTTCTTAATCTCAGGCCCGTTAGATGATTTTGGCTTTGATGATAGTTCAGCGCTTCGTGGCTTCACTGAAGAAACATGTGGACTGCTAATTATTTTAGGCTCAGATAATCTTCTAATCCTGGCCATGGATACCTTTGTATCAGGTGTTACAGCAGTGTTTTCTTTCTTTGGCTCAGGCAATGATGACACTGACCGGGTTAACCTATTTCCATCAGAGTGGCTTCCATTATTCAATTTGCTGGGTTTAGAGGCTTTGGGCGATTCACTGGATCCTAAAGAAGCAGTTCTGACAGAGAACCTCCGTAGGGGCGATGATGGTCCAGGCTCTGAATCACTGAACTTTGAACCTTTATGAGCACTAGGAGAAAGTTTTGTAGGTAACTGTTTTCGGGTTTGCTGTGAGGGCAAAGGCGATTGAGCAGGAATTGAACTGCCTCTAGCAGCAATTCTCTTTTGCCTCTCTATCTTCAAAGCTTCCAAGCGTTTTAACTCTTCCTCTTCCTGAAAAGAACAATAACAACAAACAATAAGATGGACAAATTAGTGCATTCAATAAACCAGATGTGCCAGCTGGTAAAGAAGACTTGAAGTCATGCTAAATAGAAAATACAGCTTAATTAACGCTAGTAGCAATACAAACTGGATGGTTATTTGTAGTCAAAATCACTGGCCAGTTTGCTAGAAGTGTTCAAGTGTTCAAGTTTTCAATCTTGAGCTAGGTGTTCAAAATACGGTTAGTTAAGTACCTTCTGTTTCTTCATTTTCTGCAGATCAGCTTTATAGGCTCTTAGTTTCTCAGCACGCGCTCTTGCTTCGTCCAGAGGACTCAACTTTGAAGGCTTTCCTTTCCTTATTGGTCCTACACTCTTCTTCTTATCTGAAGTATCCATAAGTTTTGTTCTCCGGTCCTTGTCTAACTTCTTGGACCCTTGCTTGGCATCAGTCACAGCCTCCTTATTTTTCTTATTCAGTGAAGCACCATCTTCGACATTAGCTTGCAATTCATAATCTAAGGCAGGATCGTAACCAGATGATCCCTTTTCTGCTCCACGCTCAGGCATCAAACTTAATTCATCTGGTTCATAACTGACTTGGTTTCCAACCCTATTAGACTTGTTCTCTGTCATCTGATTTGATGATGGGAACTCAGAAGCCAAGTCAATAGCATTTCTTCCATCAGTTCCAACTTGATCTTGTGAAGCTGACCTCAATGGTACTATGTAGGAATCATCATCCATGTTATGTGATGACCTTCTATCGAAATCATTAGTTGCTCGCTCAAATCCATTAACAAACAGTGGATCAGATGGAGAATTCGTAAAACCTGATTGATTTTCCAGTCTACGAATCAAAAAATCTTCATTTGTGGTCCTCCTATATCCCCCCCTCCTGCCATTCATTTCTGTGGACTCTACATCCATTTGACTATCTATGAACCTTCTACTATCACCAGACTGATCCACTCTTCCAGAGTTCAATAATTCATCTCTTGACCCCTTAGGCCTGCGAGCTATATTTCCACTAATTTTATGCATATCGGTAATATTCCCTTGGTGATACTCACCCATATCTCGACCACTTGAAACTAAAGGATCATCACCAGCTGTACTCTGCCGCTGCCTTGCTCGAACCCCCTTTTCCATTGCAAACATGCCTCGGTCAACACCACGTTCCTCTTCATCGGCATCTCTAAGTATAAAATTTTGAAATGCTTGCCACTGTCCACCTTCTTCATCCTTCCTATTAACTGTCCCTCGCATGTCAGCATTCATAGATGATATATGACTCTCTTTTCTTTTTGAAGATCTCAAACTGCTTTTGTGCTTCGTCTCTTGAGCACTGCCTTGTATATCTCCATCTTCATCATCAGTTTCAGAGTTTGAAGCTGATTGTGATTCACTATCCGAAGCAGCTTGCCCCTTTGAAGTTATGTAATTAATGTTCCGAATGACTACCATGCCAGGTTGCTTTTTACCGGATCGGCTAGCCTTCTTTCTTGAAGTTTGTTTCTCCAGTTCTGCATCATCCTGAGATATTGCTTTAGGACCATCCGTCTCCCAGGTTTCTGATTCACTACCAGTGTCTCTACCATCCATGGAATGCCTTCTCCGCCCCATTCTTTGGCCAGCATTATGTTTAGGATCCTCAGCTGATGGATAAGGTGGCTGAAAATATGGGCTATTTGCTGGATAATTTTGATAGTAAGGCATGCCTGGCATGGGATACCCTTGAAAAACTGGTAGTGCACCAGGTGGAGAATGAATCGGCCACAGAGGGAACAAATGGTGTGGATACTGCCCTTGAAATTGTTCTTGAGTATTGGGTGACTGGTGATCCATTGGAGGCTTCTCATCTGGCATAAAAAATTTCCAACTCAACTTTTAAAGATAAAAAAACACGAATAGAATGAGACATAACCAAAACATCTGAAGACATCAGTTATACTAATAGAAAGCTATAGTCAAAAGGCCATTGATAAAATGCTGGAGGCAGATCTTTTATGAAAAATAAAAGTTGCAACAAGACATCCATATCTATGTCTCCATATCTGTCTTATAGTATTTGTTTGAAAGCCACCTTTTAAGTCCCTAGACCTGTATCACAGTTCTATTCCCCTTTAGTGCCAAATGAACACCTCTTGTTTATGTCTGACACTAAAAATCCACCTGAGTGCCTCCTTTATATTTAGATAAAAGCTTCTTAAAAGATATTATTTAAAAATAAAAAACAAACAAAACAGAATGGAGTTTGCAGCAAGAACCCTTCTATATGATGAATTTAGAACTAAAGCAATTATGAGATTAGGTGTCCAAGGGCAAAACCATTTCTGGATATTTGTATTTTGATTTAAAAAAAAAAAAAAAAAAAAGTACATATTTTGTCTTTTCATGCTGAGGGAACCAGCTAGAGCTTCTCTTTTTCCATTTTTGGTTGGGGAGGAGGGGAAGGGAACGCTAACCAAAAATAAGAATATGCTCAAACTTCAGGCAACCATGAGTAGTGAAAATGTGCCTTTAAAAAAAAAAACTGTTTAGTTATTTATATTAGGAGATACAAATGAGCAAATCAGAGTATCTATTATTCCACCCAAATTTTATATTTGGTGTGAAACCAATGTGCTAATCTCATATTTCTAGTTAATGACACCTAAATTTCATCATGTTCTCAGCATTAACAGTCACTGAATGGCTTCTTCAACCACAATCTTTATGTTCATTACACATAAGCATGCAAAAAACCAGTAGAACAGTTCCTCATTTCCGGAAAAGGAAACTGATGGATGAGGGGAAGTTATTAAACGAAAAACATGGAGATCCATAATGAAATATTATTTACGCAGCAATGCTGATAAAGGAATTTTTCATGTGATTACTCTTATATTTTGCATGCATACCTGCATTTGCACCAATGCTTGCTCCGCCGTTATTTTCAGCAGTTTCACTGAATTCTTTCTGCTTATTGATCACATTAGAAAGCATAATGCCTGATGCATTCATAGCAGAAAAATCTGATTGGTTAGACATTGCCTCAGCTTCTTCAATTTCAACCCACTGTCCAGTCTCATGCTTTCTTTTCCATAATTCCATAAATCTTACACAAGCATCCCTGCAGCATTAATTCATGCAACTTAATCAGGAAAATTATCTCGAAGCAATAATTATCCTTCCACAGGTTAATTATTGAAGGTCAAAATTTCAAGGAAATTCTGTTTACTTCAAACGTGACGCCCCAAAGCTTTCAGCAAACAACATCAGAGGCGCCATGTGATCAACGTCAAAACCTGCAGCTACAGCACGTGCAAAGGCCATGCCTTGCTCCTTCTGTAATGCAGTTTTCCGCGTCTCTAGGACTTTCAATAGCTGGACTCTGATGAACATTCATCAGACAAAGTAGACAATTAACACCATGAAAATGCCAATGTATATATGAATGAAAATTAAAACAAAGTGAATTAATAACTTGTGGACAAGGAAAAACAATTTTCCCTCCTGTCTGATATGCTGCTTTTGATATGGCTACTGAAAAAGTACTCCAGTTTATTTTATTGAATTTGACATGGCTACTAAGCTTAAATTTTCATGTTGAGAATCCTAATAGATAATTGAAGAAAATGAATCTCCTTGGAATGGGTGTACTTTGACAAATAAAGAAAGAGTAAGAGAGAAAGCATTTGATTATTAGGGTGGCTTTAGTAGCACATATAACAGCTCAGCTATCCTTCTGACATATCTGCTTTACTAGAACTTCCAAAAAAATGCATTGAAGTTCGTCAGGTTTAAAATGACCAGTGAAAAGTTCACAATCTCCCATGTATAACCCTTTCAATAAACATTTGCTTTGACAACAATATTGTAACTCATGGTAGTGATTGAACATACTTTGAACTGCCCTCCTGGGCAGCAGACCCATTTGCTTCAGGCGGACGTTCTCCAGGCTGCAAGAATTCCAAGAAAGGAGAAGAGGGGAAAGGAAGAAAGATCAAACAAATGCAACGAAGGAAATAATATATGATGAGGTACAATTAATTCCTAATTACCTTGTAGAGGACAATGGCTCTCTCCTCATTAGAGTCCAGCCACGGGCGGCTACCTGTCAAATATGTGGCATGAGTAAGTAAAACCAATATCAAACTGATCAAAGCTGGGACAAATAGTTCTGCAGCATAATTTATAAAAACCAAAAGAAAAAAAGAAGGAAACTTTCAACATCTAGTTCTCAGAATATAAACTTGAACAGTACACTGCAGAGTAAAAACTTCTGTTGATTTGACTAAAAACAATAGAATGGAACAAAAAGATAAAAGAGTAATAAAAGATATTCAGAAACAGAAGTAATGAAATTAACACCAAGATCCAAAGTATCCTTCATTATACTTCAGAAATTTTTTTTTTTTTTTGGGGGGAGAGATAACTTAGAAATCCCTCAGTGCACCAGGTTCAAACTGCGGACCCTGAACATTATAGTAAGATATATATATCCTATTTTACAGTACCTTCAATGCTTTCCACAGGTTTAGCTGGAATTTCTTCTACCTGTCCCACAAAAGAGTGAAAATAAATGAATTTCTGATCCGGTGTATACATAGATATTGAAAATCAGAGAATTTTACTCACGGTACTCAGCCCTATCTCATTATTGCTTTGAATCGCAATTGCCTCCTCAATCTGCAAGATCTCAGATTCTATTGTATAAACTCGCTCCAAGACCTCTGGAGTGCTCACAAAGCGAACAAACCTAGAAAAAACAAAATATAATAGACTCCCATATCGAATTCTGGCATAATAAAGTCAATGTAGCACCAATTTGACTCCAAAAATTCTAAAAGAGTGACAAATTCAGCACTCAGAGCACATACAACTGCAAATTCAATGACCAGTTCAGAAATGAATGTAGCTCACACCGAGAACTCTACTAGTTGAGAGAGACATAAACTGTTTTTTCCTTTTTTCTTTTTTCTCATAGGAGAGAGACATCAACTATTAAAGCACAAAAATCAGTTGAGTAAACTCAAATATTATTTGGTATTCGTTGGATGGTCCTTGATAATTATAAAAATCCCAAAAGACAGTCAAGGGTCCTTTCCATGGTGATCTCTGATACATAATAGTCATGTAACTGATACCCTACGTGCCACCAATAGAACTATAGCTGATAGAAGATATTGTCTTAAAAAATGAATTAAATACGGTAGATTCCTTCTGCTTTAATCCCGGTTGTTGAAATTACAAAGAGAAATTTCTTGAGCAGTCTGCAAGACAATACAAACCTTTCGATGGTTCCCTTTGTGAACCATGTTGCATCAGTGCCAGACTCTGGCTGGAGCACAATCGAATAACCCCCCTTGGCCATCTGTTCCTGTGCAGTCTTTAAGTGTGCAAGAAATGGATTCAGCAATCCTGAAGCCATTTTCTCCATCTTCCCGTTGGCAGATATCACCAAATCACACCTGAAAACATAAAGTCAAAGTTTAGGTTTGCTTGGTGGAAATAGCAAAGGAAAATTACAAGAGAATTTGCAAATTGATTTTCTATCAAAATTACACTGTGAGAATCATATTAAAAATTATACGCACAAATTTTATCCATCATTCAAAAAAATAAAAAATAAAAATAAAACGCAAAGAAGAAATCTGTCTCAAGTGAACTAATTTGATTTCTAACTTTAATCAAGATTGACCAGCAAATACACTCAATAATTTACAAAAAGGGAACCGGTCTTTCAAGATTCATAACCAATGCTTCAACTACAATGACAAAACAAACTTACATTACAAAGAAATGCAAATTTACATAACCGACAAAATTAAAAACAACAATAGAAATAATAAAGTAAAATTACTAATAAGAGAATACCAACCCACAACTCAGATCATTCCCTGAAACAAAATTTATCGTTTCATATACAAAGTCTTAAATCATTCTTTCGAATGAACAATTTTACCGAATAATAGATGAATAAACAAGCCACAATTCAATAACAAAAGTAAAATTGGATAATTTACCTCGTCCGAGTTGGAGTGAGCTGAAACAGAGCTGACTCAAGCCGAGTTGACGACTTCATTGTCAAAAAAAACCGATCTTTAACACCAAGATCAACAAATCAGCCAAAAAATAAAAAACCCACAAACGAAAAATGATTTATGAATAAACTAGTTCACTCTCGGGTCATAAATAGCTTTCCCTCTCCACCTTTCCCATCATGGAAAAAGCTCAGAGTTCTGCACACAGAAAAAGGTTTTGCAGAGAAACCCACACAAGAGGAAAGTGTTTGAGAGAGAGAGAGGGTGTGTAAAAGCCTTCAAGAGAGAGAGGAAAAGGATCCAAAGATTGTTGCGTTGTTGGTCCTAGGATGCTACTTGCTTTACCAACTGGAGAGAACTGGGAGAGAGTGGAGACAGTGAATGAAAACTATTTTGTATTATCACGTTGTTCATTTTTCGTCATGCCTCATGTAATTAAGTGGAAACATGAGGGGTAAAATAGGAACTCAGAGTAAAGTCAAGAGAACATTATGGGAAATGATGTAACGTGAAGACTGAAGACAAACAACTGACAGTAATATTGTTAAGATTAGATTTGGAAATTACGAAAATGGTGTTATAGTTATATATTCCCAACGGTAACATTAATCCCATTCCCATGTGTGGAGTTGGTAATGGAGGATTATTGAATTTGATTACATCAGTTTAAACAAGCTTTGTTGACCAATAATTACCTACTATTTTCCCTTTCCCAAACAAGTCAATCCAAAAATTATTGGTGTGATATTGTGACATTTTTACATCAAACATAAATAACTCATTTTTCAAATGTTACATTTGGATTATCATTTTAAAGGTGATTAATATTGTCTTGTAAATTGGATTAGTCCAAATTCTCTATCTTTTTTTTTTTTTTTTTTTAATAATCAAGGTGTTCGAGTTAGTTTATGCATACCTTAACTAATTACCCGAAACCCTAAAACTATTGATCAAGTAAAAATTCTAGTGATTATCTTTATTAGCAACGGAGGAGACAATTGAATTCAAAATTTCTTTAGTAATACACCCAAGAGTCTCTAATAAACTACTTAACCACTTAGAGATACTTGATTAGTCTAAATTCCATCCACCCATTTGTTCAACTACTAGGACAAAAATGAACAGTTTATACAATGTAAATTTAAAATGTGATAAGTATGAATATTTGATGGGATAAAAAGGGACCCCAGAAAGCTCTACAAATCAGGTAGGATTAATCCTGTTAATAGGGTCAAACAAGAACTAAGACAAGCAAATCGTGTTGTTTTTTTAAGCCATCAAATTAGCCCTTGACTTGACGCAATCCTTTAGTTATCGTGACAAAATTTTACAAAAATTTCTCATATATTAAAATGCATATACTCAAACCCAATGGATTGACCTAATGATTAAGAAAATTTGTCTTATCAAAAAAAAAAAAAAGATTAAAAAAATTTGCTATTTTCCTTTAGGATTACCTACCACAATAACATTATAGCTTATTTGGTCATTTAGGTTTATAGGGTGTTCGATAGACTCTGAAGATTAATTGAGATACGTATAAACTGTTTAAATTTTCCGTTACTCAAAAAAAAAAATCATATCCGCTAAGAGACTTTATAATAATTTAAATTTATATGGTGAATTTGATTGTAATTTATTGGTAATTATGGTTTGAATATGGCATGTGATTGGGGTATAATTAGATTCGATGGATAAGAGTAAGACTTATTATTGGTGAAAGATTAAAGAAAGGAGAGCCATGGAATGTGCGCTCTACCTTTTTTTTTTTTTTTTTTTATCCGATTTTAGCCAACCGAATGCTGGAATTTCATCTCATATTTATTACAAGTCTTTTCATCCTCTGAAATTATTTTAATGATAAAGAAAACAAAAAAAAAAAACAGTCCAAAGTTTGTGACGAAGAAAAAGGTCTTTAACTCATTATCCAATACACGATTAGTAACAGTAAAGGCAAAACTTCCACCAATTCATTAAGAAAAAACGACTTTCGTATAATATAATGCGAATTTTGAGGTTTAATATTTAAGAAAAAGCAAACCACACTACTTATAAATTAATTTAGACAATCTTATATTGCACTCTCATAAGGTATTTAAAAAAAAATCCATAAAAATAATAATAACAACTACACCTTTCCATATGCTTCAAGAATCAATTGTTTGATTAGAAAAATAAAGATATTGCCTAAATTAACTATAAATTCAAGTCACATCAACGTTTAAGTTGATGAAGTGACGGTTTTTCAATGCCCATAAAAAAAAGATATATTTCAACATCTTAACTATTTCAAAAATAAAAATGCAAAGAAATAATGTTATTAAGTATTATAATATTACACATATATTATTTTTATATAACATTATATGATAAGATATAATTGGATAAAAATTTAATTTTAAATTTAAATTAGCTAACCATATCTTTCTACATAATATTATATAAAAAATATTGTATGAAAGTGATATATGTGTAGTATTACTCTATTAAATATCTCAAACTTTATATTTTATCTAATGTATCATTGTGACAGAGAGATTTATATATAAGTAAAAAATAATTGAATTTATTTAATATACAAGAAGATTTGAGGTCTTGTTTATCTTAGTTATTATCATTAATTACTGCCCCACTGAGATTTGTTTTGGGGGAAGAAACACGGTGAGGATGACTTGGCCCCATTTATGTACATAAAAGTTACTTAAAAGATCAGAAGTAGTATATTAAATTATGGCATACCCTTTTTTAAGATAGAAAATGATAGATTTACCGACTGGTGTGTACCGATTTTGTGCACCAAATAATGTGATAAAATTCTGGCCGTTGATTAATATTAACTGATAATAAATAAACGATCAGGATTGTGCCACGTTATTCAGTACACACCAGTCGGTAACTGTAGCATTACTCTTTTAAGATACTCATTAAAGCAATGATTGTTGAGTACATGACTTTTTCCCACCTAAATAATTGTCTAATAACACTTTCTCAATCAAAACTCTTTAATATAAGACTTTACCATCCAAAACATAAAATTCCATTGTGAAGAATCACGGGATGGTCAAAAATCTATTATAAGTAAGGGTAGGATGGTACACTCATCTTCTATCGTTTGTCAGACACCATACAGTTAGGGTTTCACTTTTTAGGCCAAATTTTGGCTATTTCTGGTGGCCGAAATTCAATCTAACACCATCACCTAAATCACCGACCTCCACTCTACAAAACCCCTCTACCCTGACACTTTTTAGCCCCCCATTCGTTAGTTGTGACTCCTACATACTGTCGCGATTAGGTTGATTTTATCTAGCCAAATTGGTTTCGATTTGATAATTTTTGAAATTGATTTGCAATCTTTGGTTGTTTGGTGCTTATTTGGATTTTTTTTTCAGGGTTGTCTCCCTTGTCGACCCTCATTGCTCACCTTTCGATATCGATTAAAATACTCCTCTGCATAGGGTTTTGTTCAAAGTTGTTAGATGAATTGGGGTTGGTTTGTTGGAATTTTGTGATTGTATTGTTGGTTGATGATTAAGGAAGCTTTTTTGAAGTGCTTGTGGTTGTGTTGTTGATTTTCTTGTTGCCGGTGCTCCCCACAGCTCTCACTTCCCACCGTTTTCCAAAGTGTCCAACAAAAAGAGGCAATTAGCACCTATCCACAAGTTCACACACCTGTGCGCACACATAGCCTCCTGCGTGCGCCAGCGCCATGCTCCTGCCCCTATAGGCAATTTACGAGCTTTCGTAAACCTTCTCCCAGTTGCCACCACCCATTCCATTGCCCACGAACACCTTCACAACAACCTGTAAACCACCCCCACTCATCTTTTCACCCTAAACACTGCCCCTCACTCGCCATTTTGCCGCAACAAGACAGTCACGTTTTACGACTCCAATCCCCTGGTTTTCATTGGTTTTTTCTTCTTTTTTTTTGGTGTTAATTTGTGGATTGTTGTTTGAAGTGTTGTGTTGCTAATTGTGTTGTATCTTTTTGGATGCCGACAGTCCCCCATCTCTCCAACCTTGCTACTCCATCCACGCACACCACATGTTCAACCCTTTACCCCTAAAGTGGCGTCGGTGATTGAAGAGTGATTACAGGTGGGGGTGAGAGGGGTTTTGGTGGTGGGATGCCGGTGAGTTGAATAGTGGTGATTGGGTTGATTTTTTATTCCAAAAATAAGGTGATTTTAAGCGTAGACCCAATCGGAATTAGGCTAAGACCTTGGGCCGTGACATGTTTATTTCATTATTGGGCCTCGTCAGGCCTAAGACAATTTTTTGCCCATACAAGGGTGAGAGGGGTTTTGATGGTGGGATTTCGGTGAGTTGAATGGTGGTGACGGGGTTGATTTTCGATTCAGAAAACAATTGGAATTTGGGCTGAGACGCTTAAAACTTTGATCTATGCGGTGGTCGACGATTGGAGGTTCATCTTTGGTAGGGGTGTTTTTGTTTTCACAAAGGATATCATCGCATTTAATGAAAATTTATTAACGGAACATAAGGTTTGGATAATGAAGTTGTATTTTGAAATATTTTGGATGGAAAAGTATCATTAGATCATTATTTGGGTAGGAAAAAGTCGTTTACTTTGAAAGCATTTGTTTATTTTGGGTTTTTTTTATTCAAATCAATTTTGGTCCACCTCTACCACCCATATTTAGTGCTATTTCCATTTCACCAAACACAATGTTTACTTCTTTATATATGTAATATATTTTCCATACTTTATTTATGTGAACATTGACAACATGAGAGGACAAGATCTCTCGATCTTGCTTATGTTGGCAACATTACATGTGCTTTCCAATGGCGTGTATTCCATATTTTCAATTTTGTTTATACATATAAAATTTTATATTCAACATTATTTTGTAAATTGTATTTAAGAAAGTTAAAAGGTCATTTGAGCTTATGGTGTTAGAGAAAATGTAGTAACTAGTATCAAATTTGATGTCGTCGAAAACAAATTCAATAATCAGACACATTCTTTAAATTTATGTAATTTATAGAGTATGATTAACAATTGAAAAAAAAAAAAATTAAAGATCCAATCATTGTAACAATTGAAAAAAATAATGGACAATTAGGCACAAGGTTGGTGTGGATAATGAAAAATAAGATTTGAAGAGAGAAATTTAATATATTGTTTTCTGTTTTGTCTACCAAGAAACAGTTAAATGGTGTTGGGCATGTTTGTATTATTATTATCTTTTCTTCAAGGAATTAAAGATATATTTCCTAATGTTTAATGTAAGGAGCGTTTTCATATGATCGATGATATGTTTTTAAAGTATTTAATATTTATTTCTTACTTTTTCATTCCACAATCAAAAGTAATTTTTACAAAATTACAGAGTTTATGTGTTTTGAGTGATCATAATTCATACATCATACTACTTTGTAATTGTCATATAATATACCAGGTGTTTAAATACAATCTAATCAGCACAGTTTACTTTACTTTTATGTTATTTTTTTAAATATTATATCATGAACTTGCCTCTATCTATATATATATACTAATTATATTGTGGTTATTTTTAAGTAGCATAGTGGTAGCGCCATTGTGTGGTCAAACGTATTAGACATGGACAGGGCGACTTCATTTTTGGCTTTCAGTTTTGGGCATTTCATCCACGAATTTGCCTCTTGCCTTCTGCTCCTGCTCCTCCTTTTTTTTTTTTTTTTTTTTTTTAGTAATTGTGGTGTCTAGACCAGTTTGCATGCACCTCGACTAATCTCTGAAGCTTATTAAATACTATACAAGTTTAAAGGACTAAGTAAGCCATAATATTATTATAGCAGATAACCCCAAGGTTTGAACCCAAGAACTTAAAGAAGGAAACAACCCTCCTTAATCACTAAGTCAACCCTCTCAGGGTTCCTTCTCTTACTTCTTATCTTCTTCTTTTCGCTTTTTATTTTTTTGTGACTTATCTCCTGGGCAAGCAAAGTATAAAGGAGTTGGTACATAATATCACAAGTTACACATCAATTTGATATTAAAACATTATAATATTATGATTGTATTTTACAAGTTTCATCAACTTTTTCTTCTGCAAAGGCATCTACCTACGAACAATATTCAAGCATAATTTCAGTTGGCCTCTAGCCTGATATTTCAGTTGAAGTTTAGCAGCCTTAAATTAACCCCATTTCAGAATTTCTAGGACTTTCACGGTTTCACCTACCTTTTGTCCATATTCTTGATTGAATATAGACACTGACCCTAAAGGGGACATTCATATAAATGCAACCTTTCATACATTCATTTTGTATTGTCCTAAATTTTTTATGCTGAAAATTCATAACAACCCTTTCATCTAACATATAATAGCGATTTCCCAACAGAAATTATTAATTAATTTCTCAATTTAGTACTCACCTTTGCATTTTATTGTACAAGATATAAGGCTACAAGTTATTATTTAACCCAAGATATAATTAATATCCCATTGAATATTGGCGATCAAACCATTTCTTGGCTGATCTATTATTCATATCTGAAAATGTCCTGAAGGCCACTTTCTCACCATCAAACTTTTTACAAGGACTAATGCCAAGCTTTGAGCAAATCCCACTGATTAAACCATCTTTCCCTTCACCATCTTCAATGTCGACGTCCTCGCTGTCTAGTAAAGAACCGGTTTCTTCTCCGCGAGGGCTGTCCCAAAGGTGCAATCCTTCAAAGCCATTGTTATTTGCCTTGAAAGAACTAGGCTTCTCTTCTTGAATGCCCCCTTGTGAATAGTTTGTTGTAACTTCTTTTCCTGGACATGGGATCAAGTCAAGTTTGTTGAAATCACATATGTCGCTCAATGCCGAGTTTGAGGTCGCGTACGAGCCGAATGATGAAGTTCTTGAAGCTGCAGAGGAGGTCGATGATGATGGAGAAGCTGTCATTGAATCACTTCCGAAACCCTGGATTTCGTTTGTTGTTTTTATAGCTTTTAAACGCGCTTCTTTCAGAATTTTTCCTCCCCGTAAAAGATTTAGTATACTTTCGGCTCTCTTTTGCATAATAGCACCCCAGTTTAACCTAACACAAAGATTAATAACAAGAAAATAGCATGGTTTCAAATTTCAATTAATTATAACACTTAATAACAAGAAATGCGGTAAACTCGTAACTCACCCTCTTTCATCAATGTATTTAAATGTTGCAAGCTCTTGAATGATATCGGTTTCGCATTGAAATTCTTCAGCTAAATCTTCAGGACCGTGGGTGATTAAGAACTCAAGAAGTACCAATGATTTGTAGGATTCCCTCCATTGCTTCCAGTCAAAATTGTAAAACCTGCATAAATATATTAATTACTTGAATATTGCATTATGGAATTTTGAAAGAGTCACATTAATTAAGTTTTTCCGTTACCTCCTATGTAGAACATCAACAACTCGCCAGTAATCATCAACGTCAAAGGATGCGTCTGCTATTTTAGTCATTATTCTTGCTTCAGGTCCCCATGGATCACCGTTTGTTGCTTCTTCAGCCAACCTTCACAACAAGATCATTATTATAATAAAGTTATATATATCATGATTAAAGTAGTTACAACATATATTAAGTGAGAATTATTCAACGGAAACTCGACAGAACCCAATGAATTCCTGAAAATTAGTAATGTTAATCAAGTTATTCTAGGGCTTCAAAAATATGATTTTTAAATATACATGTATATAATTCCTGAAAGCCTAGCTATTTCAGTGGTAATTATTTACCGACGAAGAAACTAAAGAGAAAATACTTACAGCTCTGCTTCAGAAACATCAGCTAAGGCCAGCCTAGCAATCTTGTATTTCTCATGAAGAAAAGTAGATGTCTGCCACTTAATCTTGTTTAGAAAGGTTCCCATAACTACGTACCTTAAACTCTTTGACCAATGCTAGATTAATATGTATATATAAACCGAATTACCTGGGAAGTATTAGTTTTAATTACTGAAAGCTAAATCTGATTTTTTGTTGACCAAATGATTTTTCATATATAAAAAGCCAGTTTTGATTTTATTCCGAGATCAATGATTGGTTAAACTTAAAATTAGGATCTGCAAAAAACCATGCCCATGGATTTTGAGTGTTTATGGCCTCCAATAATTAGTGAATATAAATTTACTCTAACCTTTTATTTTGATGGCTAGCTTCCAGTCTAAAACCAGTCATGGTAAAATCTTCCTAGTATGGGTTTTTATGTTATTGTCTTTATGATCAGGTTCAAGCTCTCACGGTTTCGGTTTAGGGCTTAATCTCTTATTTTCTTTAAAGATTCATTCCAATATTCGATATACACTTGCACATTCAAGGCCATACATATAGGTTAGCCCAAGCCCACCTCTCACATGGCCTAATAGATTTTTCCATGAAACTCATCCAAGTCTAGTTCAAGTGAAAGAGACAAGAAAATGGGTCATATCGGAGTTCCTAAGGATCTCTACGTGAGTCCAATTCAAGAGAAAAGAGTGGATAAAGATAACAAAGTGGAAATGGGTTTAATATAACAAAAGTGGTGACCTCAGGGACCTCAGGTCTTTCTTAGATTTTCACTGCTTATAAATAATTGTATTTAATTTTATAAAAAAAAAATTAATAATATAAAAACTATAACAAAAAGATATGATTATATAATGAATTGCAAAGTGGTGATGGACGTTTTGACATTGTCTCGTTAAAAAACTTATTAGGAAAACCTAGTACAATAAAAACTAGCCACAAGCACAAACAAAATACAGTGCAAAAATGTCCACTAACAGTCTTTAAAAAGCATGCTCTCCGTGATGAATGCTCCTTACTTTGGTATAACTTCTTTTATCAATTTGGTAGTTTAGGAAGCCTTGTAGGTATTAATATATATATATATATATATATATATATATATATATATATATATATATATATATATATATATATATATATATATATTAAGTATATGCATAATCAGCTAATTTTGGATTAACTCCAAGAGGTTAGCCTGATGGTTAAGAAAGTTTGCTCCCTTTATTAGCTTCTTAAGTGTTCAAACCACCTTGGGACCACCTATCATATTTGTGACTTAACTTAAAACATTGAGCTTGTAGAGTGTTCAATGGGTCCTAACGATTAGTCGAAGTACACACAAACTGACTCGAATACTCCGGTTATTAAAAAAAAAAAAAAAATGGATTTATTTTAGGCCATTTGAGTTCTTTAAAGACCATTGTATAGATGTTAGTATTCTATAGAGTGAAAAAATATTAGTCCTTATGGTTTGGTCAGTCTACTAACACTAAAGGACACTTTTTTTTTTTCACCAACAAAAAGGTCTGTTAATTTAATTGACGTTAGTGTAAAAGTAATAGGCAAAAGGTTATATTTGGCTTTCCAATATTTAAAACTTTTTAATTATAAATCACCTAAGACAGGCTGAGTATTATTTTTATTTTAAATATAAAACACAAATAATTTTATTAATTATATTTAATCTAATTAAAATTAAATTTCCTAAATCCACTTTCACAAAATCTCTTTCTTGTAAAATCATTCACCCAGCCACTTCACAGTCCAGTCCAGTCCAGTCCAATCCAATCCCTACCATTGTGCACCGTTGCGAACTTCTCAAAACCACTGACAGACACATCTCCATAACCTTGAAAAAAAAAATTGTCATAATGGAATATCACCATCCTTTAGGGATTTGAGACACAGGAGGATTTTATTGCAGGGTTAGGGCTTCATAACTTTTAGATTGATTTGTAAGAGGTTTGACTTTGTCAGGTGGATTTGGTTAAACTGAATTATTAAACATAATAGAGTTTATAATTTAAGTCAGTTTAATGGTTATTTAAAATTTTTTTGTTTCGAACATTTTGGACTTTATGTGTCAGATAACGTAATTCGTTAACATCGGTTAGGTTGAAATGACTATTTTGCTAGTGAAAAAATAAAATGTCCTGAAATGTAATAAGAGTATAACTCAGAGGCATTTGAGTATTTACTTCGTATAATGTATAATAAAATGTAATAACAATATCCATATTTTAATAGAATGTAATAACAAGATCCATATATCACGTATTTCTAAGATCATTCAACATAATCAACTATAAGATATAATTGCTTAAAAAAAAGGATTAAAACCCAAGTCTCTTCCACATTTAACCGTGTGTATCACTGTAGTGTCCGAATTTAGCATTTTGAACTTCTAGTCCAAACACTTCACATTTTCAAAAGATTTTAATTAATTATCCAAGAATTACATATTGCCGTTTGGCTTATTATCATATTTTTAGAAATTTTTAAATATCACTCTTCAGTCTTGTGCCACTCTTAGGACAACTTTTGATATTCTATACCCATTCTAGGACATGTGTCATTCTCCAGGATGTTGTCTTTTTTTTTTTTCCTTGTGGAAAACATTTTTATATGTTACTTTTGAAACGTGTCACGTTTGGACAATTAATAATACTATACCCACAACATGTGGACAATATATGCTATTTTTGTTACATAACCTAGTTCTCAGGTAACATTTATGGTGACATTCATATATGTCATGCACTTCTTCGACAACATTTATATCAACTTTTGAAGTATGTGACTTATCCAATAATGTTGCGAACACCAAAGTTTTACACTAAAATTTTGCACCGAATGACATATCACCTTAATAGACACAGTCATATATCACATTAACAAATATTCCGTGAATGAATGGTTATCCATCAAATATGGACGAGCGTCCATGATTATTGGACAGCTATTAATTTTAAATAGACTCTCATTCATGCGAAAATAATAATGGACTCTCATCCATATAAAGTCCATTTTCTATGGACGGGCGTTCACCTAAAATAGACGCTCGTCCATAGTTTAAATTAAAAAATTTTTAAAACAAAAATAATGGGCGCCTGTCTATAATATATGGACAAGAGTCCCTATTAAAAAAAAAAAAAAAAAAATACTAATGCACTATCACCAATTGAAACAAAAATCCATTCTCTTTTACCTCTAATGGTTTATCACCTATCACGAAGTGGATCAATATTAAGGTCTTCTTTTGATGGTTCCTTGAAATGAACCTTTTTTAGCTTTTCATTTCTTCTTAAATTCATATGGCTCCTACCTCGAGAAAATCAAAGAAGCATGGTGGAACGACGTCAAAATGGATACCTACCGATGATGAAGCTTCCCTAGCTGAAACTTGAGGTGTAGATGTTGTGGAAAGGTTGTATGTTGATTTCAGAAATAACACACAGATCACCAACCAACTTATATATCAGTGTCTCAAGCACAGCATGATTGCTATGCCCTTTACTTGACCAGTATGAGCTCTTCTTGCAACTCTATCACTAGGTTCCAGAGTATTGTGAATGCTTTCCTTTAGATAATTATCAGTGCTGGAAGCATAGATTGTGTCAAAAATCAATCTCCTGAGGCCCTGACAGGAAATGATGTACAACCTCGAGCTAAAAAGGTATAAACTCTATTCTCACTCTCCGAACTCTACCCTTTCACAAAATTTTCAAATGCACCTTCAGCAGGCTCTTTCAACCTGTAGCTTGGTTCAATAACATGATCAACTTTAGATAACTACGGAAACATTCTCAAGCACAGCTGCTTACAGAGACCATTTGCAATCACTGCAAAACATAGAAAAGCATATGTTACTTTCAATTACAAGACAAAAGTTTCTAAAAGTTCCTCAACTTAAATTTTTTTAGGATACAGTGTGGCTTTCTTATGCTTTTCCATCATGAAAAATGAATCAGGGGTAAACATACAATTTTTTTTTTCTAATAGGGACGCACGTCTATATATTATGGACAAGCGTCCTTTATTTTTTATTTTTTTTTTTTTTTTAATTTAAACTATTGACAGACATTCATTCTAGGTGGACGTCCACCCATATTAAATGGACTCCTGTCCATATAATATGGATGAGAGTCTATCGTTATTTTCGCATGGACAGAAGTTCATTTGAATTGAAAGGCTGTCTAATAATCATGGAAGTTCATCCATGTTTGATGGACGGCAATTCATTCATGGAATATTTGTTAATGTGCTACATGGTTGCGTCTACTTATGTGACATGCTATTCAGTGCAAAATTTCGGTGTCTGTAGTATTATTGGTGACTTCTCTAGGGCAACATTTATATAACAACAATAATGTTTTTTCTTTTTTTGTTTATGGACCCAAAAACATTTAGTTGGGCTTGGGTTTTACGAAAACCATGCACACCCTTTGCTCGTTCAACAATCTATTCATTAGTTAACCGTTTTGAACTATCCATTCAATTTATTTTAGAATATCGTAAAAGAGTAAATGACATTTTCCCACCCAAATTTTGCAATAAGTACATTTTTCCACTCATAAACTTTGAAAAAAAAAGGACATATTTATATGTTACTTTTGAAACAAATGTCACTTTTGGACAACTTTATTTATGCCACTTTTCTTACGTAATATTTAGAGCGACATTTATCATATATCATGCACTTCTTCAACAACATTTATATAAGCAACTTTTGAAGTATGTGACTTCTCTAAGGCAACATTTATATAATTTCCTTCTTAAACGACCATGATGTTTTTTTTTTTTTTTTTTTTTAATGGACCCAAAAACATTTGGTTGGGCTTGGGTTTTACGAAAAACATGCACACCGTTTGCCCGTTCAACAATCTATTCATTAGTTAACCGTTTTGAATCATCCATTCAATTCATTTTAGAATATAATAAAAGAGTGAATGATATTTTCCCACCCAAAGTTTGCTATAATTACATTTTTCCACTCATAAACTTTGAAAAAAACATTTTCTACTCATCGTTAAATTCAGATGTTAGTTTTAACAACAAATATGTTTTATTGTCAGTTTGCATAATATAAATTATAGGGTTAATGTTACTTACACTCCTAGATTACAAACAAATAAATTACCTTCACCAACTTGGAAACTAGCCATTTAAACTCCTATCTTTAATTTTCCAAAAAAAAAAAAAAATCTGAAAAATTGTAAAAAAAATAAGAAAAATCCAAAAATAAAAATTATGAAAATTTGAAAAAAATAAAAAATTGAAAAAAAAAAAATTGGGTGGCCAAATGGGTGTGATTCCGGCCAACTTTTTTTTTAGTTTTTTATTTTAATAATTGAGTTTATTTTTAATTTATTAAACCTAAAATTAATATAGACCCAAAGTCGGGGTAAAAATACATTTAATAAAGTTTGGGTGAGAAAATGTTATTCAACCTCGTTAAAAATTATAAAGTAAATAGTAAAGGGTATTATAGTCTTTTCATTACTTTGCCCTTGTCAGGTAACAAATTCCATTGATGGAGATTGACGATGAGTGGGAAATTGTTTTTCTTAAAGTTTATAAGTAGGAAAGTGTAATTACGGCAAACCTTGCGTCGGAAATTGTCATTCACTTTATAATAAAATATGTAATCAATGACAAACCTATATATAGGTAATTTTTAATAACATTCTAAACATGCCAATTGAAAATAAATATTTAAAAAATAAATCATAATTGATTGTAACACGTTACTTAGAGTGTTCAGTTTATGTTTAAACTAAAACAAAACAAAAAGTTTTGTAACGCACCTGGTCAGTGACTGGCTTATTGGTGAGATCGCCAGCTTCGCGACAACCTAGCAACAACCTTGGTCGTAGATTTGAAAAGGGCTACTGCCTAGCCGCCGCAATACGGGTTGCCCGATTTTTATTTAGGGTTTGATTTTCTTGTTTTTTGTATGCCAACTTTTAATAATTTGGGGTTAAAATGTGATTTTTCCAATTATTTATTGCTCTGATAAAGATTTATAAAATTAAAATTGGTATTTTGTTGGTCAAAGCAACATAAACAAGAATTTATGTAGACGCAGACTAACAATGGGACGATGTTGTGAGTATCGGAAACCAAAAAGAAAATCATTCTTTGGAAATTTTTACAGGGTGAAAATGTTATTCGACATTTACATAATGGTCAAAGTAACATATTTGCCTACAACTTTTATGGAATAAATTTTTCTTGAGCATAAAAAAATTAAGCATAATAGTAATATTGAAAAGGAAGACAGATGTAGCCATGGACAATCAAATAAAATCTTCCAGCCAGAAAAAGTAAAAACACAACTTTTTAGTACTAAAATGACTCGATAACAAGGAAACAACATTGATAACAACAAGAACTAAAACAACATAAATCAAAGACCATAACATAAAGATAACAACTATTATAAGGAAGGACTTTTTTCAAAAAAAAAAAAAAAATTAATTTTAACTTATTTTTTTGCTTGGATAATATTGATGATGATAAAGAAAAATGAACGTCTTGGCTGGCACGATCAATACTCATCATTCTTCTGACATTTAGAGACCTAGGGTCAAATCAAGATTGATGGAACCATCTTGGCTGCTATTGTCATCATCACCAAATTCTAACTCAATTTCATCCGCCCTAGCAACCGGCTGGTTCGGTTGAGCGGCAGCAGCCCTTACCCTCATGTTAACATTATTAGGAGGAACTAAATTCGCCCTTTGAACAGCTTGTCGCATCATCTGTTGTTGTTGCTGCGGTGGTGGCGGCGGCGGTGGTGGCAGTTGTTGTTGCTGCAGCTGCTGTTGCTGTAGCTGTTGCTGCTGCAGCTGCTGTTGCTGTTGTTGTTGCTGTTGCTGCAGCTGCTGTTGTTGTTGCTGTTGCTGCAGCTGCTGTTGTTGTTGAATAATTGGCTGATTATTTCTGGTTATTGACGGGGGTTGAATTGGTGGAGGAAAAAAGGGTTGGTTCGGACCTAAAGCAAGGTTCCGTTGAGGAATAGAAGCTTGGTTTTGAATATGCAAATAATTTGCCTGCAAAAGTGCTTGAGATGTAGAGGATGATGCCGCAGCATTCAAAGGATTAAACGGCGGTTGCGGCTGGAATGGATAAGGGGGAAGATTAAGATTTCCTCCCCTAATAGCACGAAAGGTGAGCTCATCATCTCGCATGTGAGCCTCATAGTGGTTTATGAGAGCCTCAGTGCTATAAAAGACACGGTTACATAACACACAGTTTTCTTGAAAACTATTAGGGTTAGGATGAGATGGTAGACCACGATTAAATCCACCATTAAAGTTTCCATAGCCCGAGTTCCAGCCATAGCCAGACATGGTTAGCAAAACAAAAGTTGGAAAACAAAAGGAAATGCAAAGATAAAAGAAACGAAGTAGCTAGCAAAGAACTCTTTGTGATTTCTGTGTGGAAAGAAAGGTAAATGGGTGAGTGAATTTATAGTGAAAAGTTCTCTCACTTTTGGAGAAAAGTTCAATAGATCATTAATGTGCCAAATTGTAAAATTAATTATGGTAGCAAAACTTGGTTTGAATAATCTTTTTTTTTTTTTTTGGTAACCGGGGTGTCCGGTTAATTTGCACGCATCTCAAGTAATTTTCAGAGTCCATTGAATACCTCATAATATTATTGTGATAGATGACTCTAAGGTTTGAACTCATAAACTCAAGAAAATGAATAAACCTCCTTGAACAACCAAGCCTTGTCTTTGTCAAATATTTGTTAGCATTTTTGTAAATAGTTCTTATTTTAATCACTTATTTGATTCCACTCCAAGTACTTTGTCAATCGGCTAGTTAACTTCATGAACTCCTTTTCTACAAGAGCTCATGTAATTATTTGCTCAATATTTTGCGATACCAAAACGAAAGTTGAAGGGACTTTTTCAAGTTCTTTATGAAAGTTCTTTTAGCTAGGTAGACTTTATGAGGATTTATAAACGGTAGATTCTCATTTAAAAGAAACATTTACCCATGAACCAAAAACAAAAAAATAAGAATAAAAAAATAAAAATAAAAACTTACATAAGAAGCTTGTCAGTTTGTTAATCAATTCCTTTAATTTCATAACTTAGAATGGTTGTTTTGGCCAGCACTTAGTGCTTCTCTGGAATTGTTATTATTATGAAAAAAGGTGATTTTAAAAAAGCTTATTTTGAGTGTTTGATTAAATAAGTTCAAAACCATTTATGACAAAGTTTACCATTTCTTACAAGAGATTTAATAAAGGAAGAAGAACACTTACCCAAACTCATTTTTCTTACAAATAACCTAATATGGTTTATATTTTCTATTTATGTGAGTGAGAAAATATTTAGTGAGACGCACGTATGATATTATTTGTACATTATTCAATAAGATATCTCCACTCACACATTTACTTAAAATTATTAGAAGTATGTACGAATAATATGATACAACTATCTTACCCGAGATTTTCTATTTATTATGTTTTAAATTATTTGGGACAATGATTTATGTTTTAAGGTTGTTACCACATCTTTGAACTTGCGGATACGTAATAACTCGCTAGCATATATTTTCTTGTGTTATAATACAATGTATGTATAGAAAGTACTAGTTTTTTGAAACTATGCCGATCTCTTTATATCAATGTCTATACCTTGGATTTGGCATGCTCCATTAGTTAATAATTAATGTAATGCATATTTTACCTATATATCACTTACATTAAAGATAACTAAGCCAAAACAATAATTTTTTATACATATTTTATATATATTATTCGGCTTAGTTCAATTGCTAAGATCCAATCAAATCAAAAAGTGATATTCATGTTCTCACCTTTGGAAAAAAAAAAGAGCTTAATTGATCAAAATTTGTATCCTTTTTGTATATGGATTTATACATAAATGTGTATGAATGAATTTGTAGCATCAACTAAACGATATAATATAATTTTATTTTCTTTTAGAGTGATGCTATTTGCCACACAATTTATCTCAATAAATCCCACCTCTAAGTTCACCTCATTGAAAGTTTTAAATGGATCTAAATGTCTAAATAAACCTCATCTATTTACAAAGTAACCCTTACATTTATATCTTTTACTTTCTCAATCTCTGTTTATATATATATATATATATATATATATATATATATATATATATTATCTTTATTTAATATAACAACCAAGCATATAAGCAATTGTACACATTGGCATCACATGTGTTTTCTAAAAAAATAACAAAACTTATAAATTTTGTAAATGTACAAATCAATTGAAAGTTAAACACAATAAAATATCATAAAATAAACCTAAAGAATTTAATGCATATATGTTATTGATCAAACTCATTTCATCTTGATTATTTCAAAGTAAAATTAGGGTTATGATGATAGAAATTTCAAATTAATAGAAAAAGATTCTAGATGGATTGTTGATAAAATACTTTTGTGTCTTTATTAGTGATTTTTATAAAGGATAAAACTGTAATTAAGAAGAAAAATAGTAATTAAAGGTTAACTAAGATAAAAGGTGGTGGGCCAATAGCACCGCTCTTCATTTGCTATACACTTTGTTAAACCAACACAGTTACCATATATATACTGATTACAGTATTTAATAATAATTGAAGGAAAAAATAGTCATTTTATTTTGTCGTAATGCAAAGATAACACAACTCTATGTCATCTTTATCTAAATAATTACATGCATGTACAAACCTTTTAAATTAATTCATGGATAAGAACTGATATGCTATAATATAATTAGATTATTTAAAATTAAATAAACAAATAATGTAGATAATATGTTAAACATGCAAGCTTGTCATGTCTTTTAAGGAATAGTTTGTATATATAACATTTATTCTTTATTTATATAACATTAAATACCGAATCTGCGTAGCAGATTATAAATACTAACATGGATATGTAAGATATATATTAAGTCATGCATGCTAGTTTAAAAAGTTAATATATAGTTAAGTGAGGATCTTCTCTGGTTTCTTTCATTTTATTAGATTAATATTAATACTTTTATGAAAATTGATTTAGTATTTCCCTATAGATTATTATCAATGGTAGAGTGAGGAAATATCATTTCAGGGCTAGAGTTGAAGTCCAACGAATAAGGAGGGTAAATATAAAAATAGAGTTAGGAAATTGCATCTAAACTTTGGAGGAGCTAAAATGTAACATTCAACAAACAATGAGGGGCTCAAAATTAAAAATAGATTTAGGAAGTTGCATCTAAACTTTAAAGGAGCTAAAGTGTAGCATTCAACAAATAAAAGACGCAAAAGTATACAATAAAAAAGCGGAAGAATAAAATGACTTTTGTGATTTTAACTTATTCATTGAAGTTACAAAGTAATTTTTTACTAAACCCCCATATGTTTCATCAACTTGACAGTAAGCACAACCCTAAGCCTTATTTTGTCAATCTTTGTTAATCAAAACTGGTTAAAAAGCAAAATAACATTTTTGCCCTTTGCCAAAATAACATAAAAATCCCTGATCACCTAACCATCTTTTGTTGTTGGCATTGTTGCCCACAACAGCATTGTGGTATGGCTGAAAGGCCTCTATCATCATTAAGACTTTCAAGCCTTTTGTGGCCACCGCAAGGCCTGTGGTCGCCTCAAGCGGTGGCCTCAAGGCTTCTGGTGGTTGCTGCAAGGTTGTGGAGGCCTTTAGCAATACCACCACTACAACATTATACATTTTTAGTCATGTCGTTCATTGTAGTTAAAAGTACGAATTGACATAGCTAAATGGTTTAACTACAAATGCAATGTTTTATAGCTTATCATAACTAGAAGTGGCATAACTAAAAGTTAGCCATGTAACTTTTTACTTATATAGCTAACAGTTTATATTTTTTGTTATGGATGAGATTAATGTTTAACTAAAAACTTAAATGTTTTTGTCACAATAATAATAAGTTTGTAACAAAATCTTTGCCTTTATAGCCATGGAGAATAGTCTATATAGCTTTGTTTGCATTTTAGTTATACAAATATAAATTTATAACTAAATCTTGAAAATTCCTGCTACAAAAATAATATATATCGCAAATATATTAACCTTTTGGCTACGCGACCACTAAAATCATAACTAAATAAAAAGATCATTTGCCACATATATAGTGAATTCGTCGCTAAATATTAATTTTTTTGCTACAGACATATAGAAGTCATATCTATATATAAAAAAATATTGTTATGGACATAGTGTGTTAATACCTAACTATTGAAATTACTTTCTATGAATACTTTTGATTTGTAGCTAAATTTTATAATTATTTGCAATGGAACAAATAATTTATATCAAGAATTTATAATTTATTGCTTTGATTAAAATTAATTATAACAAATATTGCTATAATTAACAAATTTAATAATAATTACAAATTTATAGCAATATTTTTATATTAAATGGATAATATGGCATCATAAGAAAAATTCTAATATAAAAAATAAAACATTAATAAAATCATTTTCAACGAAATAATTGTCTACTCATAAAATCTTTTGTCCTAGTAATTTAAAATGTTATCAACTATTTTTTTTTTTACAAAATATGAATACTTCAATGTCATTACTACCACTTGAGCATCCCTCTACTCTTAAGCTCATTCCAATGCCGCCCTTTTTTGGAAGGTTCCAATAAGACGTTGTTTTCAGGAATCTCAACAGGTGATGATGAGAGTCTACTGCAAAGTAGTAGTTCATGAACGACTTCCTTGGGTTCCATGGTGTACTTTTCGTCTAGTGAAGACATCTTCGCCTTGAGCTCTTCTTCAATCTTACTGTTACTCAAGTGTGTGACTATGTGTATGTGAGAGAGTAATAAAATAAATGTACTTCATATCAATACAAACTGGGATAAGTATTCAGTATATGTCTGCCCAAACCAAGCATTTTGTGGCATCATTTTAATTTACCTACAAAATGGTAATATAAATTAATAATTATTTAAATTACTAATAAAAATGAATATTCAGATTGACTGTTTGGCTAAGTGTGGAGAATAAAAGTGGAATGCAAATTGCATAATAATTATGTTTAATGATACATCATTAAAGACTAACAAGAAGCCATACTTCTTGCGAAGCTTCACAAGTTCAACCATTGGTGCAGTGTCTCCATCCATATTAAACAAGCTGTAGAAAGAAGAGAATTAAGCACATCATCAGAAAATATGCCAGAAGTTAAAAAATCAAGATTTTCAATAGTAAAAACATTAAAAAATAAATAAATAACACAACAGATAAACATAGTAAGCCCAGCAATCTGTCAAACATATGGTATATTACCAAAACACCTAGCAAATATTTCCAAAAGACTAACTATGAACCACAGAGCAGTAAGGTTTCATAAATAAGATGCAAAATATCCAAGGTATAACACATTCATAAATGGTGTCAGCCATGTATCCAAAGTTTACAATCTTATTAGAAGATTTAACTCAATATGAAATTACAACATGAAAATTTGAAATAAAAACGAAGATGTAGGTCCAAACAGACTCTGCATCACACAGAGCATGATTCACAATTACCGAGCTTGTTACTTCCACCTTCAAACTAAGAGAACCCTAAGTCAAGGCAGGGAACTAAATGGAGTTATTTTAACTCAACTGATGGTTAAACCTTGTGGCTGCTTGAGGCTCACACCATAATATTTTGGAGATCCAAATGTTCATCTTACACTTTTCAGCAAGATCACTAAATAAGCTAAAGTCCAATATACCATCCCTCCAAGTTTCCTTTAACTCTCCCTCAAAATGTTCCTGCAAATATCTAACACATATTTTTAAGCAATCTAGTAGTTGGATTAAATGGGTGACCCTTTGAAATTAATTATGTATGTCCCAACAATAAATCTTATTGGTTATTAGCTGCCTAGTGTATGGAGCAAAAGTAAAAGTAAAGGAAAAAAAAAGAATGATATCCTAGAACAAGCATCAGACTCTGAATAGTTGTGACCAATAACTATATCTATTTCTTAAGTTATCTAACCAAAGGGAAGACAAAAACTATAGTATTAAAGGAAGGAATTAAGAAAAGATGACTACCTGTCAGTGACAACAATTTTTTTCTTCATTGTGCAACTTGATCTGTCATAACACAAATCCATTACAGTGACAAAAACAATGGAAATAACAGATGGAACAAAAACTATTACATGGAATACTTTAAGAGAGAAGTGAAATGCTTACAACAATGTCTTGAGATGGGACATGTCATAGTGTTTATAGATAAAAGGTTTTGCACTTTTTTGTTCTCTCAGCAAGACGAATACCATCAATTATAAACGCATGGTTTAGTGCATCAGAAAATATGACAATTTTTTCATTTTTCAAAGTTTATCACCAATAGAGCCAGGAGTGAGGCAATGCTTCCAATTGCTACCATCACAGCCATATTGGCTGCAAATCCTGTAGGACAAAGATGACAATCCTAGAGCATAAATTGGGACTATAATTTATCAGTTTTCTAATTATTGTAGTAAACATCTTAGCAGCCAAATGAAAACTAATATCAACGATTGAAATCATAATTAGAAAAATTAATCAGAATTAAAAAATAAAAGAGAGAGACATAAGAAATATGAACGTACAGATGAGGGGGCGGGCTTTGGTTGTGGAGGAGAGGAAAAGAAGAAGGCCAGAATTTCCCCTGAGGAGGTTGTTGATGGGAGAGTAGAGAACGATGACGGAGGAGACCAAAGTCGTGAACACCCCCTGAGAATACCACATCAAGGTGACATGATTCACCCGATCGATGAACACTTGAACCGAACTCGCCCATTCCTTTGGGCACAGGGACGTGAGAACCAATCCGAGTAATCAACCCCTTTTTTACAAAAATCTACCACCTACACTATACGACCTTTTGGATTCCTCTTTCACTTGAATTTCCAAGGGGGGAAACGCCGTTTTACAGCCGCTCCTCTACAACTACCTTTCGCCTAACATGATCACAAATGAAGACAGAGAATTGCGTAGATAGGAGGAGGAGACGAAGCAACCCATTTGTCCAGATCGGAACAATTGAAGAGAGAAAGAGAATGGTGGCCCTTTCGCCCAGGGGACATCGTCGGAGAACAATGTCAGGGATAGGGTGAGAACCTTCCCTTCTGTTGGTTACACCTTTCCTCGATATGGAATAATGGTTTTCAGGAAGGGCGGCTATAGGAAAAGTTTTAGGATTTGAATTATAGGGGGCGTTTGGTTAGGAGTTAAGTGGTATTATCGGGGTAATGTCATCTTATATTACTTGATTATCATGTTTGGTTGTCAAGTAATTTAAGATACCAGTAATCTTCAAATACCAATAGTGGTTACTATTGGTAATATAAGAGGTAATCTGATTACCTCCATTTTCTTAGGTTTTCTAAGATTATCAGGGTTATCTTTTTTTGTTACAATTTTATCCCTTATTAATAAAAATTTTGGACAATAATACCCTTACTTTAAAACAAATTTACATTAATATCCAATTTCAATTTTACCCTTATTTAATTAAAATTTTGGACAATAATGCCCTTATATTTAAAATAATTTACAGACCACCACTGCCACCAAGCCACCACCACCACAGCCACCCAGCCACCACCGCCGACGGTGGGCCAACCACCACGGACCATCGCCGAAAAATCGTCGGAGTCCCTAAAAAAGAAGGAAATTCTTTGGGAGGCTTCGTTATGGCCGTTTCTAGCCATATTGATGGCCGAAAACGGCCATATCGGGCCAGATCTGGCCGGAAATGGCCAGATCTATTCTGGCCATTATCGGCCAGTCTGCGGTCCGGCCAGTCTGGACCAGTCGGCCGGAAATGGCCAGAATAGATCTCGCCCGATATGGTCATTTTCGGCCATCAATATGGCCAAAAATGGCCATAGCCGAGCCTCTTGGTCACTTGGTGACGTACTCACGGGGACTTTCTTTGGGGACATCCATAGGTGGTTCGCAGTGGCGGCGGGCGGCGGCAGGAGCCAGGGGTGATTTCGTAATAAATTAAAGTTTTATATAAGCAGGGGTGTTTTAACTAAATCTGAAATATTGGGGGTTAAAAGAAATAATTCAAAAATTAATAATAAAAATAATATTATATTAATATTTGTAAAGGGGACAATTTAGTAATTTAAATAACATACCCACCAATTTATTCCCCATAACCAACCATATTAATATAACATACCCACCAACTAACCAAACACATTTTCTTAAAGATTCCCAGTAATCTTTCAAGGTAATCTATCTTTCCAGTAATCCAACATTCCCAGTAATCTAACATTCCTGAACCAAACGCTAGGGTTAGGAAAAAAAATTCTTTATTTTTGGGAAGTGAGGTGGCACATAAGTGACGTGGTCATTACACATACTTTTTGGTCATTATTTATTTAGCATTATTTTTGGGAATTATAGGGTTAGGAAAAAAATTATGTATCTTAGAAAGAATATATACTTTTTGGTCATTCCACATATAATGCTAATATTAAAATCTAATTTACCAAACACATATGCAGTACATGGCTTTTGAAACTCACCACAATTTCAAAAACTAAATTTACTAAACACAATTCTGATTATTTTTAAAGTTTGGTATAAACTAATTAAACTTATAGCTACAATAATCCCAAACCAGCCCTTAAAATGATATATTTTACTCATTAAAAATATATGTATAATCCTAGTATATATTTAATAAATATTACAAAAAATACTAAAATAATTTATCTTAATTAAAATTTATTAAATCAAATAGTTAAAAAAGAAGAAGAAGAAAATAGGGTTGGTTGCCAACCAACTGTTAGAATTCGACAATAAACAGTCAAAATCAAGCAATTGCTGCCAAGACATGTCAGTGTCACAGCTAGTCCTATAAGGACCGACATGAGCTAATCTGTCCGAATCTGGTGGTTTCATCGAATTCTGACAAGCCATTTGGCCACAAAAGGTGACCGAATGTTTTGCAGCCTTTTGTGGCCAAATAGCTTGTTGTAATCCTTTTATAAATCAGATTACTTGTAATGACTTATTTCTAATAGTATATTTTATAGCATATACTATGAAAACATACATAATTAGCATATGAAAATAGTTGAGCCCAAATTTTTCTTTACATACAAAATATAATTCTTTACATATATCAAAATAACAAGTACAAAAACTTAGCAACGGTGGACAATAATGCCAATTCTCTCCACTTGTCGACGTCCTTCCGATCGCTGCTCACCTATTTCCTGCAAAAATATGGAAAAACAACGGGGTGAGTATTAAAATGCTCAGTAAGTAAATCTCTTAACTCTTCTCCTTCTTAGGTTCTTTCCTTACTTAATTCCTTCTCTTTTCTTTCTCTGTTTCTAACTCTCACAGTTCTTTTCGTTCTTTCTACTTCCCTCTGTTATATCTTTCTTATTCTTTCTATTCTTCCTAACCATGATGAAATTCATGGCGATATGCATGAATAAAATGCATATGCAATAATGCATAAAATGCTTTTTCTTTCTTATTTCTATTTTCTTGTTCTATTTCTTTCTATTCTTTTCTTTTCTTTCTTGTTTTTTTTCTTTCCTTTCCTTGGCTTGTTCAAGCCTTCTCATTCTTTCTCATTCTTTCTTACTCTTATTCTTTCTCATTCTTTCTTATTCTTATTCTTTTCTTATTCCTATTTTCTTATTCTTTGCCGATCAGACTCGGTTGATGTATGGATTCAGAACCTTGGCCGTGTGAGTGAGTACAGTCCTCATCTACATGCACTCTTGCGGACCGTACAAATTCTTCTTTCTTCTTAGGCCACTCAATTAAGGTGACGTGCATGTAGGAATTCTTCTTGGTGTAACCCTCATCCACATACACTCTTACGGGTCATACAATTCTTCTTCTTCTTATGCCACTCAATTAAGGTGACGTGTATGTGGGAATTTTTTCTTAACACTCACGGTTTCCCATCACACCAACCTATTCTTTTCTCTTCTTTAACACTTTTTCTTTCTTTAATTCTTTAATGCTTATTCTTTCTTTCTCTTTATTCTTAGAATGTTTTATTCTTTCTTTCTTTATTATTTATTATTTATTATTTATTCTTTCTTAAGTTTCTACACATACACAATTATATGCATATGGATGACTCATACTTAAAATTTCTTACTTAAATGCACTTATGAAATGCACATATGCAATGTTGCATAAAATTAAGGTTTCTACTCAACTCATGCTTCTCTTAGGCATTTCATCAAACAATACTTGTGCATAAACAAACCCTGATGTAATTATCATTCTATTTTAAACCATCTAAATTGAGAGAAAACTCTCTTGTAACATCACCATACCTACACTGCAAAAACACTCCCAAAAGTTTCTCTAATTCTTCCAATTTCAACCCATCATCAAACCATCACATACACTCCTCATATTCAAGTATATCCAACAACAAGCATAACTAATCATCCATCTCATCTCAATTTCTCAATAATCATAACATATGCATATTTAAAAGAAATCTCTACTCACTTGATTTTCTTAAACTTTAACTTGAGTTGGATTTTGAGTGGAATTTACTTACCTTATGCTTGAGTAGTCTCTCCTAAGCTCTCTACTCTTGTTGGATTCAAATCTTCTCATAACCCTAAGCATAAACTTCATAAGAACTTAACTTTTACACAAATAAAACATAGATAAAGAGCAAGAATCCTTACCTCTTGAAGCCTAAAATCAAAACCCTATGAAAAACCACTCAAAAGCCCTCAAAATCCTTGGAGGATTGAATGAAAATTTGAGAGAAAATGGGGGAGGAGTGTGGCGGTGGAATGAAGAAAATAAGGGTTTCAAACCCTTAACACTTTAGTTTATAAACACACTTTCCCATTTTGCCCTTACTCTTTCTTGAAAACTTCATCTATGCCCTTTAGTTAATTACCATAATGCCCTCATTTTTAATGCATTCTCTATGAAATTCTATCTCTTTTCACTCCCCACTTTTTCAACTAATTTTGAGTGAAAAGACCATTTTACCCTTAATGCAAGTTTAAGGCATTTTCTTCATATTCTCTTAAAATCACTTTAAGAAAAATTAACTAAGGGCTATAAAAACATAAATTAAATCATGTACCTCCATGCTGGGCGTTACAATTCTCCCCCCCGAAATTCAAGCGAGCAACTCTGGGTAACGGTTCTGCATGTCTTGCTCTGTCTCCCATGTAACTTCTTCAACTTTATGATTTCTCCAGAGGACTTTCACTAAAGGGATACTCTTGTTCCAGAGCTCTTTAATTTTTCTGTCCAAAATCTGCACTGGATGCTCCTCATACACAAGATTCTCTTCTACGTCTACGTCCTCTATGCTCAAAATATGGGAGGGATCACTTACATACTTCCGAAGCATCGAGACATGAAATACATTGTGAACTTTATCCATACTGGGTGGTAGTGCTAATCTGTAGGCCACTTTTCCTACTCGCCGTAACACCTCAAATGGACCAATGAATCTCGGTGCTAACTTTCCTTTATTACCGAACCGCATCACCCGTTTGTAGGGGGAAACTTTTAGAAAAACTTTGTCACCCACTTCAAACTCAACTTCTTTTCTTTTTAGATCAGCATAAATTTTTTGCCTGCCTTGGGCTTGTTTCATTCTGCTTCCGATCAACTTTACATCTTCTATCATTTTCTGAGTCATTTCTGGCCCAAGAGCTATATTTAACTCATCTCTCTCGCCCATCTCATCCCAATGTAGTGGAGATCTACACCGTCTACCATACAAAGCCTTATAAGGAGCCATCATAATCGTAGACTGGTAGCTATTATTATAAGCAAACTCCACCAAGGGTAACATCTCCTGCCAGTATACTTTATAATCCATACAGCATGCTCTCAACATGCCCTCAAGTACTTGATTTGTTCTCTCTATCTAGCCATCTATTTGAGGATGATAAGTAGTACTAAAGGCCAATCGGGTACCCAAGTTCCTCTGCAAACTCATCTAGAAAGCTGAGACAAATCTAGAATCTCTGTCTGATACTATTGTCTTGGGTACACCATGAAGTCTCACTATCTCCTTAATATACATCTGAGCCAATTGATCCGAAGTGGTACTTTCCTTTATTGGAAGAAAATGGGCTGATTTAGTTAATCTGTCTACTATCACCCATATAGCATTATATCATTTCTGCACTCTAGGGAGACCTGTAATAAAATCCATCGAAATACTCTCCCATTTCCATTCAGGAATATTAAGTGGCTGAAGCAACCCTGACGGCCTTTGGTGTTCTGCTTTCACTTGTTGACAAGTCAGACATTTAGCTACAAACTCTGCAATATCTTTCTTCATACCTAGCCACCAATAGCCGTTCTTTAAATCTTGATACATCTTGGTTGCTCCAAGATGAGCAATGTACGGTGTGTCATGAGCCTTTGTAAGGATTCTCTTTCTCAACTCATCATCTCGAGGAATACACAACCGACTCTTAAAACGGAGGACATCATCCAACAACTGAAACTCTGATGTCTTGCCCTCATGCACCTGTTGAACTATTTTCTGACACCACTCATCGGTTACTTGCTTTTCTTTAATTTCTTCCAGTAAGGTAGACCGAACCTCTAACTTGGCAATCCTTCCTGGTATGACCTCAATCTACTCTTTACACAACTCTTCTATTAACTCTTTCTGTCTTGTGAGTCGGGACAAATAAGCTTTCCTACTCAAAGCATCGGTGACTACATTAGCTTTCCCCGACTGATACTTAATCTCACACTCATAATCTTTAACCAGCTTTAACCATCTTCTCTGTCTCATATTCAACCCCTTCTGAGTAAAGAAGTACTTTAAACTCTTATGGTCGGTGTAGATATTACTCTTGGCACCATAAAGGTAATGCCTTCAAATCTTCAAGACAAAGACTGCTACTGCCAACTCTAAATCATGTGAAGGGTATCTTGTCATGTACTCTTTCAATTGACGAGAAGCACAAGCTATAACCCTACCTAACTGCATCAATACGGAGCCAAGTCCCTGCAGTGAGACATCTGTATAAATATCATAATCTATACCCTCTTGTGGTAACACTAACACTGGAACTGTCGTTAATCTTTTCTTCAACTCTTGAAAACTCTCCTCACAGGCAACTGACCAGATAAAAGGAACTCTCTGTTTGGTAAGAGCTGTCAATGGTTTAGTTAGCTGGGCAAACCCTGCCACGAACCGGCGGTAGTAACCTGCTAGTCCCAAGAAACTCCTTACTTCTCTTACTGTCTTCGCCTTTGCCATTCTAGGGTTTAAAACCCTTATTTTCTTCATTCCACTGCCACACTCCTCCCCCATTCTCTCTCAAATTTTCATTCAATCCTCCAAGGATTTTGAGGGCTTTTGAGTGGTTTTTCATAGGGTTTTGATTTTAGGCTTCAAAAGGTAAGGATTCTTGCTCTTTATCTATGTTTTATTTGTGTAAAAGTTAAGTTCTTATGAAGTTTATGCTTAGGGTTATGAGAAGATTTGAATCCAACAAGAGTAGAGAGCTTAGGAGAGACTACTCAAGCATAAGGTAAGTAAATTCCACTCAAAATCCAACTCAAGTTAAAGTTTAAGAAAATCAAGTGAGTAGAGATTTCTTTTAAATATGCATATGTTATGATTATTGAGAAATTGAGATGAGATGGATGATTAGTTATGCTTGTTGTTGGATATACTTGAATATGAGGAGTGTATGTGATGGTTTGATGATGGGTTGAAATTGGAAGAATTAGAGAAACTTTTGGGAGTGTTTTTGCAGTGTAGGTATGGTGATGTTACAAGAGAGTTTTCTCTCAATTTAGATGGTTTAAAATAGAATGATAATTACATCAGGGTTTGTTTATGCACAAGTATTGTTTGATGAAATGCCTAAGAGAAGCATGAGTTGAGTAGAAACCTTAATTTTATGCAACATTGCATATGTGCATTTCATAAGTGCATTTAAGTAAGAAATTTTAAGTATGAGTCATCCATATGCATATAATTGTGTATGTGTAGAAACTTAAGAAAGAATAAATAATAAATAATAAATAATAAAGAAAGAAAGAATAAAACATTCTAAGAATAAAGAGAAAGAAAGAATAAGCATTAAAGAATTAAAGAAAGAAAAAGTGTTAAAGAAGAGAAAAGAATAGGTTGGTGTGATGGGAAACCGTGAGTGTTAAGAAAAAATTCCCACATACACGTCACCTTAATTGAGTGGCATAAGAAGAAGAAGAATTGTATGACCCGTAAGAGTGTATGTGGATGAGGGTTACACCAAGAAGAATTCCTACATGCACGTCACCTTAATTGAGTGGCCTAAGAAGAAAGAAGAATTTGTATGGTCCGCAAGAGTGCATGTAGATGAGGACTGTACTCACTCACACGGCCAAGGTTCTGAATCCGTACATCAACCGAGTCTGATCGGCAAAGAATAAGAAAATAGGAATAAGAAAAGAATAAGAATAAGAAAGAATGAGAAAGAATGAGAAAGAATAAGAATAAGAAAGAATGAGAAGGCTTGAACAAGCCAAGGAACGGAAAGAAAAAAAAACAAGAAAGAAAAGAAAAGAATAGAAAGAAATAGAAAAGAAAATAGAAATAAGAAAGAAAAAGCATTTTATGCATTATTGCATATGCATTTTATTCATGCATATCGCCATGAATTTCATCATGGTTAGGAAGAATAGAAAGAATAAGAAAGATATAACAGAGGGAAGTAGAAAGAACGAAAAGAACTGTGAGAGTTAGAAACAGAGAAAGAAAAGAGAAGGAATTAAGTAAGGAAAGAACCTAAGAAGGAGAAGAAGAGTTAAGGGATTTACTTCAGCATTTTTATGCTCACTGTTGTTTTTCCATATTTTTGCAGGAAATAGGTGAGCAGCAGTTGGAAGGACGTCGACAAGCGGAGAGAATTGGCATTACGGTCCACCGTTGCTAAGTTTTTGTACTTGTTATTTTGATATATGTAAAGAATTATATTTTGTATGTAAAGAAAAATTTGGGCCCAACTATTTTCATATGCTAATTATGTATGTTTCATAGTATATGCTATAAAATATACTATTAGAAAGAAGTCATTACATTTTTGGTATCAGAGCTAAGATTTTGGGATTTGACAGAGTGCCATTATCACCGCTGCGACGTTAGTCGACTGTTGTAAGTTAAATTCTTTCCTTACTTAAAGTGTGGCATGAATTGATTAAATGTGGTTGTTTTGTAGATGAGAGGCAAATGTAGAACACGAGCAAGTAGTAAGAAAACAGTGAGTACGAGGGAACCTTCCAACCCACCAGAACCTACTCCCCATACCCTTGATGAAGCCAGAATTCAGGGGATTGTATAGCAAGTCTTAAGAGAAAGACTGGGGAGAGTCGAACCAGAAAGAATTGAAAACCTCGTTCAAGTACCGCCTACTAGAGCAGAAAGAGAAAGGTCGATACCTGAGACAGTACATAATCGGATTGAGCCGATTTATGGGCTTCCAAGTCAACATCAGCTGTCAGAATTCATAAGTACAACGGACCCTTTAGTGGCAGAAGAATGGCTTAGGTCCGTTGAGCATACGACGACACTGTTTCCTATGATGGATAGGGAGAGGATCCGGTATGCCAGTTTCTTGTTTCGGGGTGATGCCTGAATTTGGTAGGAATTGATGGAAGACACTCATGATGTTTCTGTGATGACCTGGGGTGAGTTCAAAAGAGAATTTGAAGCTGAGTATAGAACGGAAGACCGAGTTCATGAGAAGGTCTAAGAATTTATCAGTCTACAGCAGGGGTCTAGTATAGTGAAACAATATTCAGTGAGATTTAATTCCTTTGCCAAGTTTGCACCCGGAATAGTCAGTACTCCAGAATTGAGAAGAGATAAGTTTGTCCATGGGTTGAAGCCAGAGATAGCTCGTGATATAATGACGGGTGCCGATCCCCCTCAAACCTATAATGAGGCCTTAAGGCGAGCATTAAGGGCGAAAATATTTGAGAACAAAATAACCCCAGCAGGTCCCTCGATAGGAGGATCAAGTGAACCATCTCCCGCCCCACAGAGAGAAAGATTTGAATGTGCAAGAAACAGGGAAGTGAAGAATAAGAAAAAGTTTCAACCGAAGAAGAACAAGAAAGATTGGCATAATAAACGGTCGAGAACAGTGGAGTTTTCCCATGTCTTAAATGTGGGAAGACTCATCCAGGGGAGTGTCTGAGAGAGTTGGGCCGTAATGTATGTTATCGATGCCGGCAGCCAAGGCATTTGATGAAAGATTGTAAAGTTTCCCTTCCATCTACAACACAGACTTCCAGAGGCACTAATGCCAGGGTATTTATAGTAGCACAAGGTGAAGCAGAGGCCAATCCATCAGCTATTACGGGTCAGTTATTATTTCATGCAGTTCCTCTTTATGCTTTAATTGATTCTAGAGCCACTCATTCATTTATATCTTATGGGATGATAGAAAGATTAGGTTTGAAACCTACTAGAGTGAGCCAACCCATTAAGATAGAGTTACCTGATGGGGTTAGTGTTGTGACCCATGAGATGCTGTCAAGAGAGTCCGTGGTGATCCATGGTCGAGAGTTAGCAGTTGATTTAATAGTGTTTGATATGCCCGACTTTGATGTGATTTTGGGTATGGATTTCCTAGGGAGGTATGGAGTAGAAATTGACTGTCGGAAGAAGAAAGCGATATTTAATCTTGATAGTGGAGATAAGTTTAGTTTCGGAGAGGGCCATCAACTAAGTATGTTAATTAGTAGCATGAAGGCTAGAAAGATGCTAAGAAAAAAGTGTTCTGGATATATAGCCCATGTGGTGCAAAGTAGATATGTCCCACAACCAGAATTGCAGAGTGTGCCAATAGTCCGGGAATTTCTAGATGTATTTCCGAAAGACTTACCGGGTTTGCCTCTGGAAAAAGAAGTTGAGTTTAGTATTGAACTGGCACTAGGGATAGCGCCGATTTCTAAAGCCCCTTACCGAATGGCCCCAGTTGAACTTCAGGAATTGAAGAAGCAACTCCAAGAGCTCCTAGATAAAGGTTTTATCCAATCAAGTCATTCTCCCTAGGGAGTTCCAATCTTGTTCGTAAAGAAGAAAGATGGGTCATTAAGGATGTATATTGATTACAGAGAATTGAATAAAGTAACATTGAAGAATAAATACCCGTTACCTCGGATAGATGACCTTTTTGATCAGCTAAAGGGTGCAGCAGTATTTCCAAGATTGATTTGAGGTCGGGTTATCATCAGGTAAAGGTGGCAGAACAAGATGTAGCTAAGACCGCTTTCCGGACAAGATATGGGCATTATGAGTTTGTGGTGATGCCTTTTGGGTTGACTAATGCCCCAACAGTTTTTATGGACTTAATGAACAAGGTGTTCCATGATTGTCTGGATCGATTTATAGTGGTATTTATTAATGACATCCTAGTTTATTCGAAGTCAAGAGAAGAGCATGAGGAACATTTAAGATTTGTCTTTGCGGCGATTGAGAAAAGAAAAGCCCGTATGCCAAGTTTTCGAAATGTGAGTTCTAGCTTGATCAGGTGATATTTCTGGGCCATACTGTTTCTAGTGAGGGAATTTCAGTGGATCCTAGTAAAGTAAAGGCAATCCGGTTTATAAACACACTTTCCCATTTTGCCCTTACTCTTTCTTGGAAATTCCATCTATGTCCCTTAGTCAATTACTATAATGCCCTCATTTTTAATGCATTCTCTATGAAATTCTATCTCTTTTTACTCCCCACTTTTTCAACTAATTTTGAGTGAAAAGACCATTTTACCCTTAATGCAAGTTTAAGGCATTTTCTTCATATTCTCTTAAAATCACTTTTAACAAAAATTAACTATGAGCTATAAAAACATAAATTAAATCATGTACCTCTATGCTAAGTGTTACATTACTTCATAATCATCTTCAAACTTGATCAGTTTTAAAAGTTGTTTACCAAATACTTTTATTGTTGTAGCTTAAAACTTAATTGATTATTTTTAAGCTACAACAATGCCTAACACACTCTTACTTTTCTCAACTTAATTTCAATTTTATCATCTTTAAAAATTACTAAATAGGATATAATTTTTTATATATATATAATTTGTACCTAAATATTATAATTATTTGCAATGGAACAAATAATATATATCAAGAATTTATAATTTATTGGTTTGATTAAAATTAAGTTTAACAAATATTGCTATAATTAACAAATTTAATAATAATTACAAATTTATAGCAACATTTTTATATTAAATAGATAAAATGACGTCATAAGAAAAAATCTAATGTAAAAAATAAAACATTAATAAAGTCATTTTCAACCAAGTAATTGTCTACTCATAAAATCCTCCAACCTAGTAATTTAAAATGCTATCAACTAATTTTTTAACAAAATATGAATGCTTCAATGTCATTACTACCAGCCTCAATTTAAATAGGTATTAAATAAGTTGTCGATGTTCCAGTTGTTGCTATTGCCATCTCCGGTAGCTGACATTTATGACTCCACCATTCTTAATCTCTTCTTCTTACTTTATTTTTTTTTTATAATAGTCTTGTACCATTTTATGAAAAAATTTATGAAAGTATTAAACCAAACACATAAACAATGATAAAGTTTTTAAGAAGGTAATTTTGCAGTATTTTATATGATTTAATTTGTATCATATCTCCTATAATTTTAACCATATTTTATATGATTTAATTTGTTTTTTCTATTTTCTTGCATTTATTATATATAATTAACAATAAACAAATACTGTCATACTCAAATATTAATAATATTATAAACGCTATCATCATCATCATCTAAAACATACATACAAGTCCATATATACAAATATGTAACATTACCGATTCTTATAATATCTCATATCTCATACCTAAAATCATCTATATTTCATAAAATGTTAGTTTTAAATCACCATAGAAAAGACAAAAAACCTCAGAAATCCTCTAAAATAAAATTTTATTTTACAAAAGCTCACACTTTTAGCTCGTTAAAAAGTTCTTTTAAGTTAGTTATTGGTTGAAGGTTCCAATTTACTATTGACCTTAGCAGTGTGCTTAACACTATATTTGACCATAACTATTTAATTCACAAATAATAAAAATATAATTACTTAGGAGATAAATTATAATATCTATAGCTGCATACTATAAGGATTCTAGTAAATTAATCTTCACATTCTTTATTTGCTATAATCCGTATGATTTATAGCTAATACACACATACTAGCTATATATTTAAACTAGTAGTTAATAATGATACTAAAATATTGTTACTACCATGAAAATAAAATTTGTATAGCTAGATAACTTAATTAGCTACAAATTTCAATATTTTATAGCTAATGCACAAATAATAACTATATAGTTAAACTCGTAGCTAATAATGATACTATATGCCATGTAAATAAAATGTTTGTAGTTAAATACATTAATTAGCTACAATGTTTTACCATAGCTAATACATTTTAGCTAAATGACTAGTTATTGCCACGATTTTAATAAGTTAAAGCAAAAGATGAATATTAGCTTCGAGAGAGGAAATCTTATCACTAAAATTATTTCAATTAGCTATAAATATTGACTTTTGTAGCTGTAAATATGTATTTGCTACAATTTTCCTTTCTGTAGCTAATTTTCGTAGCTATATGTGTATATTATTGTAATGCACAATGTTGTTATGGGCGACAATGCCAACAACAAAATATGGCTAGGCAATTAGGGGTTTTTATGTTATTTTGGCAAAGGGTAAAAATGTCATTTTGCTTCTTAACAAGTTTTGGCATTTCAAAAGCTGCTAAGCTATGTACAAACCAGATTTGGCCTCAAGCATTATCAAGAGGTCAAATCTAGCCTTAACGCCTGTGAGGCCAAATCTAACCTTTCAAGGTTGATAGAGGCTAGATTCGACCCTATTGGCACCTTTAGAGGCTAGATCGAGTCTTTACACAACCATTAGAGGCCTAATCTACTCTCGTGGCAGTCTACCGAGGAATTTACCAGTGAGCAAGGGCAAGGGAGGAAGAAGGTGGAAGAGAAAGAAAGGAAAAAATTAGCAAGGACAAAGAAGAAGAAGGAAAAAGAAGAGTGGAGAAAGGAGAAAGAATAGCTACGGTTAGGAAGGCTGAAAAGTCATGAATGTCGTTCCTTATAAATTAAAATTACAAATTTACCTACTTTCAGTTAACTTTAATGACAAAAGTTAACGAAATGAGGGCTAGGAACCTATTTCCAGAACTAATGAGTGCTTACTATAATTCCCTTAACACATTGGGGTTTGCTCAAAATAGTTGTAGTTAATGAGGAGCTCATATACATATCATTGTGTTTTTCATAATAAATTAAATATCAAATATGAGTGCTATGAATTTAGATTCCCCCACTATTCTTATTCTATTTTTTTTTTTTTAAGAATTGTATTAGGTATACATTTTTTACTTGTAAACTATTATCGTTATTAATTGGATGATATGGTGGAGTCTATGGCTAAGAAGTCATGAAATTGAGATAAGCGCTATTAACCTCCCTAAGGTTTTACAAATTTCAAACCTTCCCTTAAGTATTATATATAAATCATCGCACCTCTCCTCAGATTCGACAAAATTAAAATTTACCTCTTTGACCACTAACTCTAACAGCCAAATTAATAGAAGTAAATATCTATCACATTTGTCCCTTTAATGCATGTCAAATTTATTTGACCCTTTTATAAAGAGTAAACGACTTTTTCCCAACCAAGGTTTTGCCTAATGACATTTTCCCACCCGCGAAGTTTTATAATGACATTTTCCCACCCACCTTTACAATTTGTCCGTTAATTTTAACTGCAGAATGATAATTTCAAAAAATAGTTAAAGGATAATTATGTCATTTACCCTCTTATTCTCTCTTTCCTCTCTACCCTCTTTCTTTTCTTCTCTTCTTCTCTTGCCTCTCTCTCCTTCTTTTACGCTGACTGCAATCTTTTTTGTCTTTCTCTGTTCCTTATTTTTCTTCTTTACTTGTCTTCAACTTCTCAAATGGGTTCTTCTCTCTTTGTCTTCTCCCTTCTTGTTGTTTTGGCTTATGCGTTTCACAAAAGCCTCCCTTTTGTACCCTTTGATGAAGGCTATACACATTTGTTTGGAAATGATAATCTTTTTGTTCATAAAGATGGAAAATCTGTTAATTTAACTTTAGATGCATTCACAAATTTTTTTTTCTTGCCTGTTGCTTCTTTCTCTTTTTCTTTTGTTTTGGGGTTTTTACAAGTTTCTATTTTCTTTTACAAGTTTTGGATTTGTGTCACGAGACCTTTATCTTCATGGCTTCTTCAGTGTTTCAATTAAGTTGCCTTCAAATTTTACTGCTGGAGTTGTTGTTGCTTTCTATGTGAGTTCTCTTCTCAATATTCTTAATTTTTTATTACTATATTAAATATAAAAAAATAATTCATTTTATCTTCTCAACAATCAAAAATTAGTTTTTTCCTTTGGTTCTTCAATTCTCTTGCTTAAAAGTTCACATTTTTCAACAAGGTTTCTCTTACTCTGATTGATTAGTGGACTTATCAAATTTTTTGTTTTTCTTGACAAAGTTTAAACTTTGGTTGCAGATGTCAAATGGCAACATATTTGAGAAGCATGATGAGATAGACTAGTTGTCGTCGATGGTTCTGATAACCACCAGCACCAATTGGCAGGCAACATGTTGGCCGATTGCCCTTTTTTTTTTTCAAAATTTTTATTTATGTATAAAATTATTTTAATATTTAAAAGAAGAGAAAATAAAAATAAAAATAAACTAAACTTACTATTATGCTTTTTGCAGTTAAAACTAATGGAAAAATTGTAACGGTGGGTGTGAAAATGTCATTACGAAACTTAACGGGTGGGAAAGTGTCATTAGACCAAACCTTGGGTGGGTAAAATTCGTTTAATCTTTTATAAACTTCAATTTTCAAAGCTTTAGTCACCTCTCACATATTTTCTTGGCTCTGGTTTTGATTGTCAAACGATTTTGGCCCTTTTTTCGTTGGGTCTTTTGTTGAGTCACCCATCTTTTGCATCTTATTTCCTCTAATTCTTTTTCATACAAATTTCTCCTTTTAATTCCACGTAAAATTACTTATTTGAAGTTTTCAACTAAATCCAATCACCACCCGAGACTTATTAATCCTCTTGCTCTCCTTTACATTAATTATTTCCCCTCGTTCTAACTAAGAATATGTTTTAAAGATTGTCATTAAAGCGTGAAGGATCTTAAGCTCCCATGGAACCTAGTGCTGTTATGGAAGAAGCTTCAACTCCCTCTATAACTTACACATTTGTCCTTGTTGAACTCTAGTTTGATTGTCACTTAACATGACCAAGGAGCAAGGAAGGCAAATGATGATTTTATGAAATATGTGGGGAGGTAGCTAGTCATTTATAATATTTAAGGGGGTCTTGCAATTATTTTCTCAAACCTTAAGGAGGTTTGCATAATAGCCATTGCGAAAGTCAATAATTGGTTTTTGAACAAGGTTCCCATGGATATATACATATACCAAACAATAGTTTTTTATGCTTAATTTTATTTGTTACTCGATAAACATTCCTTTTATCAGAAGTGTCCATTAATTACAAGAAGTTTCACTCTGCTATTTACCAAAATGGAGTTGGTCGATTACTTAAATTGAACAGATTCATGAATGATATTTGTTGATGAGTGATTTTAATACCAATGACTCACACGTGTAAAGTGCTAAGTTGTTCTTAGAAATTACACATGATTAACTGATTCAAGAGTCAGGACAAGGTTAAACAATATTATCGAATGCAAAAACTGAATAATAAATGGGAAAGATGATTTTTAAAGTGGTTTGGATGCCTAAAGCGATTCCTACGTCCACTGTTTCTTTTATAAATGAGAGTTTACAAGAGATCGCATATAGCAAACAATGAGCAGAGGTACAATAACTGAGTATTCAGAGAGAATATCAAGTCAGTCTCTTTCTCGTAGGTTGTCTTTGCTATTGATTTCTTATGAAAGTAAAGATTAGGAATCCAAAAATGAGAGGGGGAGTCCTCTATTTATTGTAGCTGAATTCAAAGTAATAATTACAAATCTGCAAATGGGTAGGTTCTGTGCAAGTCCTTCCTTGCCTCTCATTGGCTGATAACTTAGGAAATATCCTCAAATTATCTGGGGCTTAGACAGGTGTGCGGTCCTCATTCACTTATAGACAAAACCTGAATTTGTTGGGTTGATGACAGCTGTATCCTTTCTATCTTAAGGCGACATGGCAGCTCCTGGACAGCACAAAACCTTCTTGAACTCAGATTGGTGCTTGTTGATGTAAGCTTACGTCAGCCCTGATTTTTTAGGCATAACAGAAGCTCCCCAATTCTTAAGGTTCAAGAATTGAATCTTGAGAACTTCATAATTATGTTATGACCTAACTTGTCTCCAGAAATGTTTGCTTGAGCCAACGGCTGAAAATAGTCACATTGTTACAAACAACATGAGGCTGACAACTTGATCCAACCAACAAATTGAGTGTGGATCATGACATGAATTTCGAGAGTTACACAAGCGACCTGACGTGATCATGTACAGAGGTCTAACGACCTGAGCTTGATCTTTTCTAGTGCTATTAAAATATTTTTTGGACTTTAGTTCCCATTCACTACCTAAAAACACTTAGAACATTTTGTTGTCTAAAACTGAAAACCATCTTGTTCGGCGCTCAAGTCTAACATGATGAATGAATGTCTTATTTGAATGACCTATTCAGATGTTATCCGTTACACTTGACGACTAGCTTGGTCAATAAAACAAGTTTTATCTAACATACGTGTCTCTACACAATAAGTGTCAACCATGAGCATACTGAAACGACATTCCCTTTTGAAGCATTAACTGTGGATGAGGGCGCATTTAATGTGGAGGAGATAATCACGCTGGCGCTTGGCAATTTCGATAAAGAGAAGCGCTAGTTGATTTTCATGAAGCATGAAGGTAACTTTTCGCACAGATCGGCCACACGTGGTCACAATCAATAGCTGGAAGCATGTTTCCATCCAAACGTTCCTTATAAAAGAAACCAAACGTCATCTTCAACCCTATAAAACCCTAAGTTTGTCCTAAGTTTTTTCAAAGAACTCAAGATTTTCATAGAGAAAATAACGATTTCAAGCTCAAAAAATCGGTTTGTCCTCTTCCCTAGTTAATGCGAATGCAGTGCTATGACAGACCATCTGTTTCCAACAATCAAGAGGTAAAGAAATTTCTTAATTTTTCTCTTTTTTCCATTTCTGTCAAAAAAATTTAGTTTTTACAATAATGGTGGTCATGGCATCTGGTAGACTTAGGTGTATCAATATAGGTCACACACTGCTCAGGATCCTCCCAAGGGAATGGCCACCATCTCGGAAGCGATCTTCAAATGTAGAGTGAGGATACCCCTCCACCTCTACATCAGGTTAATCCTCGACCACTTCCAAGTTGCGCCATTCCAGTTGACACCAAATGCATATATGATAGCGGTCGTTATGTATATTGCATTTGGCGATCATAACCTCGACGAGCCAACAGTAGAGGAGCTCACTTGCGTCTATTATTTAAAGAAGAGCAAATACAAAGACTCGTACTACCTCTCCAAGCAATCAACAATCAAGGGAGAGATATTTGGTTACCCTAGCAACGTGAGGGCTTATGAAACCAAATATTTTTTCTTCCAGTACGATAGAGTCTGTAAATTGAAGGAACCGAGTAGATTTTCCTTCTAATTTCTAGATCACTCGTCTTTTAACCTTTAACTTTTCTTTAACATATTAAGCTAACAAACTTTTGCTTCCTTGCAGGAAACAAAACGACCAAGTTATCAATGCTAGCTGATCATAGCCGCATCGAAGCTTTGGTTGAATGTCTAACTAGAGTCATGACGCAAAGTGCTCGTGACTACTGCTAATCTTTGGAGATTCGGGTTTTTCACTCCTGACACATATTTGGACGATTCAGCTTGTAAGTATTTCTTTTACAGAACAAACCCAAGCTTATTTAACAAAAGTAGACTCTTTTTGCTGACGTGTCATTATGCTATACAACAGCCATGCCACCAAAGATTACAAAAATGTCAAAGAAGTCTACGAAGTTCACATTCCCCAGACTAAATCTTATTGGAATAATTGGAGTAACCTCCAATGATATCCCTGTAATGGGGATACAAGTTGTTGCCGAAAGGCAACCACTTGCTAAGCGACATGAAGAAGCTCCCTTAGCATGCTGCTACTCGTTTGACGAGGAAGAAGACCACGACCTTGAAGATGAAGAAGTGAAAAATAATACCCATTGAAGAAGAAACCGAATCGGAATTAGAAGGCTTTGGGATACTGCCAAATAGGCTACAGCCCTATCAACACTTCACTTCAAAGACAACCTCAAAGAACACTCCTAGGATCTTAACTACCCCCGGGATCTCACACGGAAAAAAAGGAGAGGCCACGATCGCTTAGGAGGGAACAAGCGAGGAACAAGTCAAAAAATTCCCTGCCGTATCGAGGCATAACCCATCCAAATTGGGCCTTTTAGAGCAAGTGCCAGACTATTTAAGGCTGATGGTTTTCACCCTTTTGGAATGCTAGCTAGCCACAACCTTTGATAGGCACGTGG